>CM066035.1:649065573-651465573 GCA_033557465.1 Ichthyophis bannanicus
GTTAGCTTGCGCATGGTGCATAATGATGTGCTAGTTATTGTGGGGTCATGGGAGGAAATAAAAAGGGAAAAAGGGGGAACCAACCCGACAGTAGCCGGTCTCGGCAGTGAAGTGCATGATGACAGAACGTAGGGGACATGTAAGTGAACTTGCAGTGTGTGGTCTACAGTAGCATGGACAAGGTCGGCCCTCATGTCCCTCGTCTACTAAGTCAGTCTCACACCTGACTGAGTATTTTTACACATAGCATAGCTAGGTCAGCTGTAGTGAGCAGACCACATCTTGTGGCAGTGATTTCGATGGTTTTTGCCTTGGGAGCCCAATCACGCACGGAACTGCACGGTGCTGTGCAGCCGTCCCAGATTTGGGTGGCACACATTATACACCAGTAGTATGCAGTATGGATACTGTAATATCAGACTGCTTGCACCTAGTATGTGTAGAGGGTGCCACACAACTTGAAGGGTGTAAGAACACCTCACGGCAGCTTATCTGTGTTTGCTGCTGGACAATGTCAGAGATGTGTGGTAAGGGGGTGCAATGCTTGAGCATGTACCAGGAAAAAGAGCATGCCAACGTGGGGGGGGGGGTGCGCTGCTGTCACCTGTTGATGGTCACATAACTTGCATGCACACCAGTGCTGTGCAGGTTGTATTTTCCTCTGCTGGACCTAGGTTAATGCACTTCCACACCAGCAGCAAACATTGCAAGTGATGAGTCTGAATGTTACGTTTTGGTGTGGTCACATCAGCCGCGTGTTCGAACAACACTTCTCCCCCTCCCATAACATAATGTGCAGATGACAATATCCACCACAAAGGATATGACTGATGTGGTTGCAGCAAAGGGCTGAAAGGGCGTACACATCACAGGGAAATAACAGATGCACAGAAAGTGTAAGGTGTAGGATGCATCCACAATAGGGTACTGACTCATCAGACACTAAGCTACGGAATTAACTCACACCACGGTAGGCGAAGACTTTACTGAGCCCAGTGCGTGGGGTCATGGGGGTCTGGGTCTTCCCCTCAAATTGTCCCACAGTCAAGGTGAGCACACGGAGCCTCAAAAGACAATAGGTGAATCGCAAGACTAACTCTGTGTCATAATGAGGCTACAACGCTCAGTAAATCATGGTAACTAACGTAGGTGGTAATAATCTGGCTGCATAAACCATGGAGGTTAACTTTATTTTGGTAGACTGCTTATTTACATGTGCAATACCATCATAGGTATAAGTGTGATTGAAGTCCTAGGAAATGCAAAGTTGGTAAAGAAAGCAAACAGGTCAATGTGTTGGCGCGATACTCAAACGGTAGCCAGCCAGGGGTTGTGTTAGCAGCTAGGGCAGTGGTGCGTGAAGCAGTCCTCCCGTAAGAAGTCGAGCCATGACAGGGGTATATGTTGAGGTACAAATGAAGATGCATGGTGCGATATCTATTGCAGTTACAGATGGTCTTGCCAAACGGAGTGGAGTGTGGCCCTCCAGGGGCTGGCCATCAGCAACACACTGACACCACAATACTCTGTCATTAACGTTGTGGTAAGTGGGCAAGGTGCGGAATGTGCAAGACATCAAAATAGTTCACATAGAACTAGGTACCATAGCTTCTCTGCCTGCTCACGCACCACCAACATCTAATAGATTATACCTGTCATGGTGGGCATGAGAATTAGTGGATGGGTTATGTCCACAGTGTGTATGCTATCGATTTGCATGTCACAAAGAGAAATCTGCACTTGGGACAGTCACACACCTAAATGACATAGGTGTAAGACAGGGGTCTAAAAATACCGACCTGTAGGGCCCCACATCTGTGAGGTGGCCAGGGTAGCTCTGATGCCTATCGATCTCATGCATATTACTTGAGGGCTATACTGATCAGCAGACTGGCACTAGGGGTGCAAGTGGAGTGTCCTCTCATACACAGAGCTATGGCGGTTTCTCCCCCTGTGATGTCACAACGTGTACAGACATAGGTCATGCCCCTGATTCTACAGTGGTCTAATCTAATATGGCTCTCTCAGGCCTCTTCCCTTTGTCATGTCATTTGGTGGTGCCACCAACAACACCCTCAATGCTGTAGCAATAAGGTCCCGCAAAAGTACCTTACAAGGTTCGTTTTAGTTGAACATTAGAAGCGGGCTGTTGTGGACACTGCACCCTCAATTTGTCCTCTCTGGAAGTGACCTCATAGGGTACCTGATGTGCCACACTCGTTTATTGCACTGTCACAGTGTGTTTTCTGCAAAAAACAAATCCAAAACGCAAAGGCCACAAAAACCACTGGGGGGGGGGTTGATAGTAGATATTAATGTTGCAGCAAGTTATATAGATTAGGCTGATGGTGTGGAAGGCAAACACTACGTCTGTAACATAGGTAGGTATGACAGGGAAATGTGTCGCACACCCCAACCAATCACGCTGTATGTCCACACATCCACCTAACATCTACATCCCATGTCCATGGCGCGATGGCAACCTCAATAAGCCTCAATATGTGTGCTATTGCAACCTAATGTTGAAGGTAGCAGTTTCATATGGAAAACCCCCCCCCCCCCCCATGCCATCACAATACATATGGTATGGGGTTGCCATTGAGATGGAGTAGTGAATATCATCTAGTGCGACACATATCCCCATATCACCAGGTTGCCTGCTAGGCCAATCTGATGGTCCCTCAAAAACCCCTTGTTGAAAGTAGCAAGTTTTGTAGTGGCAGTCCTGCAATGTGAATGGCGTAGCACATCACATCAAACAAATGCCTAAGAAACCAGTGTCCAAGTGATGATAAGTTCAAGTCCTCAAGGTGTCAACACCAGTAGGTCATGAAATAGTTATGTGTTTTATATAAGAGACACACAGCACTGTATAATTGCAGTTGTTAAATGCGCATGTGTCGCAACTCGTTCCTCAAAACAATGTGCGGGGCGAAGTTGAACGTCATATGTGGGAACTGCGCCCGTGTTTTTGCGGGACGCTGTGGGACGAAATATTCATAAACCATGCCGCAGATGCGGAGCGCAATGAGACGTGTTACGTCGCCAAGGTGCGCCAATCTCTTGGGGCGCAGTTTGGACTTCATAACGTCGCTAAACTGCGCCACTTGCGGGGCACAGTTGCACGTAAAACCTTGGAAATGTGTGCCTTTTGCGGGGCGCATGCTCGTCAATGACTCTGCGTCGCAATCAGGTTATAATATCTCCAAAATGGCGTCCAGAACAAGAAAGCCTGCATTCACTCCTCGGGAGCTCCGCACCCTGTCTCGCCTGAGTGCCCACAAGGCCAGGAGAATCGGTTTCCCCGGCAAAACATGTACAGGGACAGCAGAAAGGTCCGCAGGGCCTGGGAACGGCTACAGAGACGCTTCAATAGAGAAGCTGACTTCCCAAGGGAGGTAAGTGGGATGGGGACAGGTCATTAGAAGAGACATAAGTCGGGGGTCTAGAAGGCTGTGTGCAGTTGCAGAGCCTCATGCTGTTGGGGTCAGGTATTGTGTGTCAGTACTGTGCGGCAGCTGAACATACATCCCATATTTGTCTTTGTAGAATATGTGACAGGTTTGACCTGTCACCAGGTGGTGATGGATATGGTCAACACAGGTCATGATGCTTGCACCATTACCTGGCATTTACTGCTGTGGACTTGCCCAACACATACTGTAATAAAGCCAACCAATCAGATCAGCTTAATTATATCCAAATCACATCATACAAGGGTGAAATGTGTACGGGCAGAAAATAACCTTTCGCCGCCCACAGAAAGGGTATGTGAAGCCAAAGCCTTATTGGTATGTCCATCACCCCAGCTGATCTGGTTGTTGTTTGCCAATGTTGTGCAATATGGCCCCCTAGTCCCCAGTTTTCCTGAGAGCTCACCACAAGTGGTCTAATCCGATCACCCTGGAGAGACGGTTGTGTGTGCTCAAGCACTGTAATACATACACCCTATCACCAGGGGACTAGAGAGGCCATCACCCCTGCTCCCCTGTCATCATGGTGATATTGGTCTGTGTGCTGTCAAAGTACAAAACAATATCCCTATCCCCAGGGGTGCTGCTTAAGATCATCACAGTGGCCTGTCATGTATCCTGGCGATATGGTTAAGTGTGGCTGAAACAGTTCATTACATCTACCCGTTTCCAGGGGTCCTGAACGGCCCTCCCAGTTGGCCTTTCCTGTATCCTGGAGCTATGGTTCTGTGTGCTTGAAAACAGTTGTAAAACATCACCCTAGTTCAAGGAGTCCTGAAAGGCCATCCCAGTGGCCTTTCAGGTATCCTGGAGCTCTGGTGAGGTGTGCTCAAACAGTTTAAAACATCACCCCTAGTACCAGGAGTCCTGCAAGGCCCTCCCAGGGGCCGTTCATGTATCCTGGAATATGGTTCTGTGTGCTGAAACAGTTTAAACATGGCACCCCTAGTTCCAGGAGGTCCTGATAGGCCATCCGCCTGTGGGCGCGGGCATGTATCCTTGGAGCTATGGTTCCTTGTGTGCTCAAACAGTTTTAAAATATCCTCCCCTAGTTCCAGGAGTCCTGAAAGTCCAGCGCTCGGTGGGCCTGGTCATGTATCCTGGAGCTATGGTTCTGTGTGCTGAAACAGTTCATTACCGGGGCACCCTGATTTCCAGGACGCCTCAATGGCCATCCCAGTGGCCTTGTCCCTCATCCTGGAGATATTGTTTTGTTTGCATAAAGAGTGTAGAGACCTCCGTCTTTTTCCCCGGTAGTATCCATCACAGTCGGCTAGCACGTTACCTTGTTGATATGGTTCTGTGTGATCAAAGAGTTTAATAGAGCACCCTAGTTCCCAAGCGTCCTGAAAGTGAGCCATCCCAATGGTCTATCACGCATCCTGGTGATATGGTTGTTGTGTGCCTAACCAGTCAATAATTCTCCCCTACTTCCAGGAGTCCTGAATGACCTGTACGGCACTTGTCGATGTATCCCACTGCAATGGATATCATTATGAGTTGTGGCACAACACCCAACCCCCATGGGTCCGGACCCACATGCATTGGTGGGCATAGCAGCCCAGTTTGGGTACTGTTTATGACAGGTTAAATTGCACCTCTTCACATAGTCTTGAGGTCCCTATCTCATCACACATGTCTTTGTGTATCACGATGAAAGCGAGTGCACATGTTTGAGGTGTATAGGTACAACATCCCCATGACCTAGGGCAACGGAGTTAGTATTCCCAAAGGCCGGTAATCAGAAGACCATAGTCCGGCCTCCACGTGCATCATAGGTGAGGGGGCCCCATCCTGCGGACACCTCCTACAAATCCATTACCTGTAGCAGGTGAACAGACCTATGTTGTAGGAACACATTCCCCGCTTGGGGTTGGACACCACAGACACAAGCCGCCACATGGCACAGGTGGCAAGTGCGTAGGGTGGTTTGTTTGGTGGTCCTTCCAGGGTTTATCAAAATACACCTGCCTGTCCTCATACAGGTCCATAGTCAGAGTGCCATGGGCCACAAGATATAGGCCAGCGCCATGGGCACGGTAAGCTCAGATAAGGGCACCCTGCAGTTGTTGTATGTTGGTTTATGGGCTCGGACCAAACATACCCCAGACTATACTACACCCCAACCTGACTCGCACACAGGATGGCCATCCACATGGGTGGAGGTACAGACCCTCCACAGCACATGATCAGTTTGTGTAACCCTTTCCTGCCCTCCTCATCCCACTGTTGCCCACATTGTGACTTAGCCAGTTGTTAGCTGCTGATAGCCTAGTTCATTGCCTGTACAGTGTTCCGCCAGACACAGCAGCTGCACAAATTAACAAACATCCCTGGCCCCTTGGTTCTGTCGCATTCAACAACTGCTCCAGGTATCCCTTCAACCCGAGCGCTGGTGTGCAAAACCTACACAACACAGAGATGCAATATTGGACAGCAAGTAGCATCACGCATCACCATGGCATGGCTTCCAGAGACTGACATATGTACGATGACCAACATTGGAGTAGGCTCCGTGTTAATGGTTTTGTCCACCTTGATAACACATTCCATGTGCCCATTGCCATGATATCCCCTGTGACAGGTGTTGAACTATGCTTATACATGACACCACATCATTGTAGCTGAAGTGTCGCCCAACCAGGACACATTCTAGGTTTCTGTTGCCCACCCACCGACTAATGGCTCACTCATGCTCCCAACCCATATTTGCTCACACACCAGGTCGAGGATCGGAGAAAGAGAAGGGATGGATCGCGCCTGCACCATGGCCATACCATTTACGCGTGAGGAATGCTGAATCATCACATGGTGATGGGCGTATTGATGACAATGGCTGCCCACCAGCAGAGGTCCAGTGGCCCATCAGTGTTGCAATGGTACCTGCAATGTGTACATGTGATGTGCACACCCACATCTACGTGCTGATGACTGTCCTCTTCCACAGATCATGATGAACTGACGAAGCGCCCGTACCATCTGCCTACCCCTCCGAAGGCCCACCTCCCCCGCTGAGCCGTGGTAGGTGGTAGTCCTGGACACAAGTGGGAGAGGCATAGTGTCCTGCCGAGGACACAGGGGAGGGGGCATGGTGGCTGCTGGACGGAAGGTGTGGTGCCATGGTCACAAGGTTGGTGATTGCGCGAGGTGATGTGGGTGGGGTGGAAGGTGGTGGGGGGTGTTGGGGAGGTCAGTGGGAGATAGGAGTTGGCCAGCTAGGGTGTCTGGGAGTGTGGACATAGATACAGTGGCGCACAGGGCACTTGTTTGGCTCCCGCCATCAAGGGCAGGTGGCCTCCAACATCCATGGCCCCACACACAGTGCATGCAGAATGCCACCACCAAACACCAGGAACAATGTGTTGTGTGGTGGCAGATTTGTTGTACATCTGTTGTGAGGCTCTGGATGCACTGGAGCAGCGGGTGCACCGGTTAGGCATGCACCTGCAGTGAATGGATGGCGGGAGCCATGTAGAGGGTGGTTGCTGACATTGAGCATCTGCCATGTCAGCAGCCACTGCCCCTGAAAGTGCGTCACAGGCATCATTGATGGTGCCTGTGACGTCCACACATGTGCCCTGGGCTGCCCTGTCCCTCCATCACGGGGCAGGCTGAGGGAGGGTGGGGTCCTTTGTGGGTTCCGGGGTTTGTGTGGAGTGTTGGGTTTGCGTGTGTGTGTTCGGGGGTGGGGAGGGTTTTGATTTGTTGGTGGGTGATGGCATTTTCCCCCTACCCTAGATATGGTTATATAGTTTTAGTTTTGTGTGTACAGATTAAAGTATTTTTTCTGAACCCTGTAATGGTCACGTCTCTCCACGTATAATATGCCTATAGATGCCAGCATGTCCATATGTTTGCAGCCACTACCTTCCTGACGGGTACACATGCGTGTGATACCTCAATTGGCACCACATGCACGTGTGTCGGGAAACTCATGTGTGTAGGTGCGTGATAGCAGGGTGCTTCAGTACAATGGTTACCATGTAGTGGCTGCCCCCCAGACGTACTTGCCCACAGGGATGCATATACCTGACCCACATGTTCACTCCCTATATGAGGCTTCAAAACTGCGGCTCACAAATGCTGGTCTGCCTCGTAACATGCATCCCTATGGTGGCCTGGGGTGCATGTAGGAACCACTTCATATAGTGGACTAACCGCACAGGTCACACATATGGCCCCACAACCCGCATGTCCTGTATGACGGAAGTTGCAGATGGTGATGTGTAGGGAACAATACACACAACAGGCCATTTCTACCACCCCATCTTACCCACTGTGTCCACATCAAGGGTGTCGATAGGACCGTGGTTCTGTAGAGCCGCAGGGCAGTCAGGTGGTGGAAATCTTCCTAATGAGTGTGGCAGAGAATATAGCTGAAATTGAGATATCCTGTCAGCGGTGACTGAAGTTTCGGCCCTCCAGGGCTCGCTTTTGAGAGAACCCTGGATTACACCTCTGCCATTTTGGAATGTGAGTGGTCAAGGCGCAGATTCCCCCGACATCACACATGTTACCCCTATAGTGGTGTCATATTCCCTCCTCACCTCTCCCCACCAACCACTAATTGCCATTGCCACCAACCCGTTACTGCTGGTGATAACAGGGAGCCTGTTACACATGTCCAAAGACCCCTAACACGCAAAAAATCTGTGACAATCTGCACCCAGCCCAAATAATCGTAAAACACAACGACAAAAATATCTTGTAGAGTCAGGCTCTCACAAAACCAATCCAAATCCTTGGCGGACCCAAACCAGTAAGTTGGGCATGATAATTGGAAAAATAAAAAAGATCCCACACACATTAATAAAGAATCGCCAGCAATATACATTAGGGAGATGCCTCAAACCTGACTGTTCTGCGGCTCCAACGTATCACGGTTTCCACACCCATGTTCCGTACATGGATGTCTGTGCACACTGTGCCGCCTGCAGCGCAGAGGCTGTGGGTGGACACCATTATGTGCTAGTGAAAACATCACATATGTGTGGATCATGGAACTAGTATTATGTGTGTGGCAAAGTAGCTTATGCAGTGGACATGGTTGCAGATCCTATGGTTCCTCCCACCCCCCTCTCTAGAGATACACATGGGACCAAATGGACACTCTTTGGAAAGAGACAATGTATCTATTTTTTGGACAGCTGTTTATTTATCACAGCAATTCTCTCATATAAAACTATTGTTACACAACCCATTGTGTGTAAGACATATCGCAAAAGATCCCCCCAAGCCAATTAACATAACAAACCACCAAACATAACTAAATCGACATATTCCTACTTTCACATATAACCCAAACCAAGCCGCAATAACAGAAATATACTATGTACATAGTTGCTAAAACTGAACAGTGCAACAGAGAAGAAAAACCTTTGGTTTTCGTGCTGTACATTTCTATTATTATCATAGGTTACTGACGGCCGTGGGTCCGGCCACGCCTGCCACGTCGGTGCCCATCTCCCTGGCAAGGCTATAATCCTCCTCAGGACATACATTGAGTGTTGCAGGTGCAGCTCGGATCAGAACATCACGTATGCCCTCAAGGGCCTCACACTGCGAGTTAGTGGCATGGCTACGACCCCCCTCATGTAATGTCCGTTAGCGCAGCACAAACATCCATGTTGTTCCGCTCCACAGCACAGCGAATCCGCTCCAGAACACGTCGATTGGCTGTGAATGGGACACAGGGTGGTCAATGAACTACCTCTCCACGAAAACACCTTCATAAAGCAACATGTCAGACACATACCACACTAATGCTAATGTGCTAGTGCTGAGTCCTATGGGAAACATGGTTATGTGTATAACACATATATCTCATTGTACTACAACTAATAGAAACACATAGAACACTATAAAGTAAGAGGATGTGGGAGGACAACAAAACAGTCATACAATAGCTTCTGCATACACACCCACATACTACTGACGTGGCAACAGAATTGGGCAAGGACAGTCATCTCATATCCATTATTTAGGTCAGGTGCAGCATGCAGCAGCCATAAACACCTCAGATGGCCAGAAGCATTGTTGTACCGAGGTGTGTTTGGGAATGTCTGCACAGGTCATGTATGGGTCCAGGGTTTTGCTATATGTGGCATAGAGATGCACATGAGCTGTTGGGGCATGTTACGACAGGAACTGTGTGTTATGTGTTTATGGAATTTGCTATTCTCCATGAGATGTTTGTACTGGATGTAGCCTCATGGGATGCCATATATTGTGTAAGACTGTGTGACGGCAAAATCAGGTTTGGCCTGCCCTAATGATTGTTTTATGACATGACAATGTATGGTCTGATGGGTTACATTGTCAGTATGAGGGCTGGATGTGGGGATGTACACATTATCCGCATGTGCTGGTCCTTGGAATTGCCTGGTGCAAGGACTACACTGATATGTATGCTTGGTGGTGTACAAAATGTACGTGAGCTGATGTTGGGGAATGACTAGAATGTGATGGTGCTGACAGACGTTAATCCGTGAAGCATTTACGTGTTTTGTGGGAGTGGGTGATACCTTATGAACATAGCTGCTTATGTGAGTGTAGTTGAGGATAGACATTGGCATGCTGACTACGTCATTGATAGTGTGGGATGTCAGAGACCTACTACACGGAATAAATGGTTATGTTAAAGCAAATGTGACAATGTAGAGTGGATAAAACAGTACAATAGAGCTGTCTGGACACATAAACATCAGACTATGGTGAGTGAGCAGAAACTCTTGCACAGGCATTGTGAACGTGGATGCAGCAATTAGGACATGGAAAACAGTCATAACAACTAGACAACATATGTTTTCCCCTTTCTCATTTGACATAGCATATGGATCCTTACAGGCTGAGCTTCAGTATGTTTATTTTGTACCCTGCTGTAAGGGATAATGTATGTATGACAGTACAGATTGGTCAGATATCTCTATCTACCCACTGGCCAGTACCTATACAGTGTTGTGTCAAATTCCCTAGTTGCCTTTTGTGTCTCCAATAACACATTTCGACTAGGTAATGTATTTCTTTGGTTGCTTGCTCTATGATGATGTATCTGGTTATTTTGTAAAGGAGATGAGGTCTTCAGTTTATGTTATTTCTCATTGGGCTTGACAATTGCTATCATACACCAGTATGTTATGTGAGGTCTTTGTGTAATGCTCTAATGTTTGCATTCGGAAAGGAGGGGTGGGGTGATGTGCCAAGTCTGGTAATGTTGTGTGGATACGTGGTGTATGATATGGTCTCAACATGGCAAGCTTATGTTGTAGTTAGTCATATGTGTTTAGGTTTATTTTGCAGCACAGTAATTGTTCACGGATTTGGTCCTTGTTTAACCATTTGTTGAGAAATAGACATGCGTCATACTCATTACTGTATGGTTGCATACAACACATATTGCAGGTATGACACGTATGATACTGGGGACCATCACACGGTATGGGGACATAGGCCCACAATTTAACTGGGACACACATGCTCACAGCCTATGCAATCTGTTGAGGGATTGTTGGCCTTACAGTAAGGGGACATGGTGTTTTCCTTTTCTGTCTGGATTACAGTCTATGTTATGTCTTTCTGTACAGAGGAAATTGAGGAATGTTCTCTCCAACAAGCCATCAGGTTCATACTGTACGTTTGAGACCCCTCTGTAGATCCGTATCTATGGTTGACCTGACATATTTTCGCACCTCTCTCCATATGCTATGTAATTTGACACCTGCAGATGCAGACTGTGGGGAATGCGTTCTTTGTGCTGTTACATCACAGAGGAGGGTTGCATTGCTATATATATGGTATGTTTGTTTCTTCAACTATTATTTAGATGTCATGCTGTGGTTTACCAGACATCTGGGTGTCTGCAATGAGGTAGACTGTTGCAAGGGCAAGTGTTGATCTTTCTCATGACAACAACATGGTGGCCCTTATACAACATTCCTTTTAGGCCTGCATCTGTGGGTGTCAACTGACCTTCGGTGATTCTGTTTTGCGTCATAGTAACACCATATATTATACCCCACACCATTCTTTCAAGAAACAATATCCCACCAACATGAGCCATACATGTGATATATGTGGTGGTTATGTTGCAACATTCACCACACAAACACCAACTAGTGACTATTGGTGTTTATTTTGGAATTATGACTGTCGTATGTCACCCACCTTCAGCATCGCGATGTGCAGATACGCCATGGGACCTTAACTCCGCCATCATCGCCTGAGGGTCAGGGCTCTCGGTGTATACTTGCAGCCTGGGTCCGTCGATGTTCTCCCTTGATGCTGCCCCTAGTGGTGATATACTGGGTACAGGTGGCTCTATGGGCTCATCAACAGCACTTGTGCTGCCCCCAGTTTACTCAGGTTCATCCTCCAACACACTCATTGGCACTGTGATGTCAAAGTCACCCTCTTCCTCCACCTCCTCCTCCTCCTCCTCCTCCGCCTCCTCCTCTTCCTCTCCCATTTTACTGTAGTCACCTGCATATTGAACAATAACAAGGAAAACACATATGTTTCAACATAATCATATCTATATATGTGTGGCACAGACACCACAGAGATGATGGGGTGGGTATGTGCGTGTGTGCTGCGTACCCGACCCATGACACCCTCCCATACATGTTTGTCTACGTCATTCAGCTGTTTCTGGGGCACATGTGTGTCGTGTGGCCATGCACATGTTGCATATTTTCCATGTGTATATTTGGAGTGCCATGCCACATGTGTCCCCCATCACATCCCTCCCCCTATCTGTACAACATATGTCCACACATGTGTGAGAATACATCACCCTTACACTTGTTTGGACCATACATTGCCTGTTTATGTTTAATTATGCATTTGAAATATTGTCTCTAGACATACTATATGCTCATTGTTGGATATGTTTGGCTGTGACCCATTGTGCCGTGGATCCCATGTAGCCAGCACCTGTGGCCCACTGAGAAGCACATGTAGCACTGTGCAAATAGTATGTCACACACACGTTACCTGATTAGTGTGCCACAAAATCATATGGTGCTTTGCAATCACAGATGTGCAGGTTGGATAGGAATTGTTGTGTGTAGTTTTGGAAACAGATGGGGAGGTTGCTGTTTTCGAGGGACACATATGTAATATTGTGACAGGGCATGGCAACAACACAGTTTGTGCATGGCCATAACACACACATGTGACACCACTTTTTAAACATGGTGTGGATTGGGTCACAGGTATGGGAGTGTCTGTGCAGCTGAATGATGTGTACTGAAGGGACATTGTGAACCTGGCAATTACTATACATACCTGCGTCAGGATGTGCCGTGTCAAGGGCCTCCGGCAGTCCACGGAGATAGATGTGGCCCAAACGTGTTGCCAGCTCTTGTTCCAATGGTGTGAGTGATGGGATAAAAGGGCCCCCACCACCTGTGCCATGCGCATGTTGTCTTTCAGCCACCATGTGCTGGCGCACCCCTCTTTTTATATCCGAGTACCTCTTTTTGAGGCTTTCAACATCCCTTGTGGGGCCCCCTGCCTCTGCAATTGCAGCACGCACCTCCTCCCATACTGCCATTCGGGTGGCCACTGTTGTGCGACTGCTGAGCCTGCCAAATAAGAGGTCATAGTTTTCAATTACATGCGAGAGTAGGATATAGTTCTCTCTATCACTGAAGCGTAGAGCTCTTTTTCGCTGTGGACCAGGCACAGGTACCCTTTTTCTCTTCCCAGTTTGGACATATTGTGCAGGCTGTGGCCCAAAAGATGGTCCTGCATGTCCCTCCCTAGGATGTGCAGTCTGTAGCGTCGGTGTATCACCCACCACAGGTTGGGACACATCCTCCACACCCTCACCCTCACCCTCACCGTCTCTCTCCCTCTCTCTCTCCATCTCTGTATGTTTTAAATGCTCCTTTCAACAGAACAGCACTCACTTAAACAAAACAGAACAATACACAGCATGCAATACAGACTTACAGAATGTTACAGTACAGGACACAGTAAAGGACACATTAACAAAGGGAACAGAAATATTATCTTAGCACAAGGTGAGGAATCTACTCTGCTCCTGACTATCTTACACTGCCTCTCTCCGCTGCCGTACTCCCTGGACTGACTCTCTCCCTCCTTCCTCTGGACTACTCCCACCACAGCCTCTCTACCTATAGATTTTGTTATCCCTCACTGTGCTTCTTTCCTGTGCAGTAGTCCCACCACTGTCTCTGTTTCAGACTTTATCTATGACACCCTCTCTCTCTAACTGTGACTCCTTTCTCAACCCTCAACGTGATGCACGTGTGCAGGCCTATTTATAGTGTATTGCCATGTGTCTTCCATTGCACATGCGCAATTGGGCGGGCGTGACGCTCGTGCGTTGGGCGCGTGCTCGCCAACGCATGGGTGGCCGTACGCGGACAAACGCACATGCGCCCTGAGACACTGTACTGCGCATGTGTCGCAGTACGCATGCGCACTACAACGACTACCGCATGGGTGTCTGTGTTTTGTGCGCATGTTCACGCCGGCGCACATACGTGTGGGCACGCACTGACCGACGCCCATGCGTAGAGTGGCGCACGCGTGCCACCAACGGGCATCGCATGCGATCAACTGCGCATGCGCAGTGTGCGCAAACCACACACCCCAGAATAACATATATTACCATCACAACATTACCCACGTTGAGGGTTGTAGAGGAAGAGCAGGAGGAGTGTGGTTGGTGTGGAGAAGAACGAACGTCTATGCAGTTGTACTAGCGGATTGTATTGGTGTTTGTATTGCTTATTATATTGTGTTGTGTGTGTATTGTCAGTTGTTGTTTTTACTTTTGGATACTGTATAGTGTGTTTTGTGTGTTTGTTAGAGTTTGTGTGGTTGTTAGAGTGTGTTTCGGTAGTGGGACGGGAGGAGTTTATGGCAGCAATATATGCTTATGCATGTGTCCTGAGTGGTGGGCAGATGCTGCGGTTGCCGGACAGGGGAGATGGTGTCCACGGGGCTGCAGCACAGGGCATGGGTGTAGTCCCGCAGCAACTCAGACCTGCAGCTGTGGAGGTGGTCCAGCCATGTGCTGTGCGTTCACGGCACAGACGGCGTGCCGAGGTGCAGGCTCGGCAGCCACGCCTCTACAGGCCCAGGGCACAGCTCCAGGGCATGCGTGAGGACCAGGTCATCTCCCTGTACCGACTGAGCACAAGGGCTATTAGGGAGCTTTATGAGGATTTAAGACCTGACCTCGAGCCCCTGACTGATCGGTCCCATGCAATACCAGGTTTAGTCAAGCTCCTTGCTGCTTTACATTTTTTTGCCTCTGGCTGTTTCCAGTCATCTGTGGCTGCAGTGGGTGGCATGAGCCGCCCATCCTTCTCACGATGTCTCCACCACGTACTGCGTGCCATGGTCAGCCGGGTGGGGAATTACATAGCCATTCCCCACACTAGGCAACAATGGGGGACCCTGAACCAGGCCTTTGAGACATTAGCAGGGATACCACACGTGATGGGAGCTATTGATTGCACACATGTTGCCCTGGTCCCGCCTAGAGACAGGGAGGTGGCGTTTCGCAACCGCAAACACTACCATTCCCTGAATGTTCAGGTTGTATGTGATGCTAATCTGCATATTCTGAATGTGGTCCCTAGGTTTCCAGGGTCCACCCATGACTCCTATATCCTGCATCACTCGGCAATCTTCACACAATTTGAGGGCGGACGTTATGGGGACTGTATTTTGCTGGGTGAGTATGTCATGTGTCGTAATGTATGTATGTGTTTGTAACTTTCTTTATGTCTACTCACATAGCTAGCAAACTCGTTTAAAACCATAAACTTAGATCAACATATGAGCAATGTTTGTTTGGGGACTGTTGTATCTTTAGATTATTACAGGGGTATAGACGTACACATACAGCAGCTACAAACAAACATAGACCATCAGACTCCTAGCATTATATGATCCAGACATTCACATGGTGTGCAGGTGACAACACCCCTGTGCATGTGGCTAGGCTGTTGCACAATCCCTCATAGTGTGTGGTAATATCAACTGCACACATTCTGAGGGGGGGGGGTTTGGCCCTCATATGCACGTATCATGATGGGTCATTGCCAAATAATGCTTGTATGTCATTTAACCTTGTGATAATTGCTCATCCATACAGGTAACCCTTCTCATGTGTGTGTGGGGTTCACACACTCACTCTGGACTGTTGTTGCTACCCAGGAGCCAGTATATAATATGAGGGGTTTTTTGGGAATATCTGATGTATGCTTTTGCCCTTTCCAGCTAGCAGCACTCGTGTGGATATGTATGGTCACGCATTTGGCCTATGTCACAGCAGGGGTGTAACGAAGTATATTTGGTGCTAGTACCTTGGCCTACTGTAGATGATCATGATTTAGCCACATATTGGCCAGTGATCCTCATGTAGTTTAACATATTGGAAAGGGGATGCCTGAAGCTGTGGGCTATGTGTGTGCATACAGAGTTGTATTGTTTTCAGCTACACATGACGGTAATGTACCGATGTGTATCTCTATGAGGTTAAGACATGAGTAGTACAGTGTGCAGGTTTGCAGACCCCACCTTCAGTGGGATGTTCCCAGGATAGACACAGTGCACAGGATTGGTATTTAAACAATTTATGTTTAGCAATATACAGCATAAGGACACAGAGTATGAGATCTAGATATGTTGCCCGTACAGGACAGGATGCATCTAGGTGATATGGTTCACATTATCACCAGCCTCCATGGCATACATGTTCTGTTTTTTTCCCACCCTCTCATGGCAGCATATTTTACCTAGGTTACTGTTCAGACATACAATATGAACATGTGACACGTGAATCGTTACTATCGTCTCTCATTGGCAGGGGTGCCAATGTGGACAGTCAATGCATTACAATACCCATGTCGCGCACACACACACACAATATGTTACAGTATAGATGGAACTGTTGGGGTATTTCCCATGAGTGTACTTACTTTCTAGGCTATGTGTTCCTTTTCTAACAGCATATGTGTTTTTTACAGCTCATTAATTGTTCGGTTATATGTTGATGTCAGGATTTGTTTTGTGTAGGGTTACTACATCTTAACATATGTCAGTTATGTTGAATATTGACACGCACATTTCTTTTTATTTCCAAGGTGATGCAGGATATGGGTGTCGCCCCTGGCTGCTGACCCCTGTACGTCAGCCACGGACACGTGCAGAGCGGAGGTATAATGAGGCCCATGCCTCCAGCCGCTCAGTCATCGAGCGTACCTTTGGCGTGTTGAAAAGTCGCTTCAGGTGTCTGGATAGGTCAGGCGGGGCCTTACAGTATAAGCCAAGGACTGTTGCAGAGATAATCATAGCCTGTTGCATCCTGCACAACATTGCTCTCAGGCACAATATCCCTGCAGAGATTAATGAGGATCTGGAGCAAGATCCAATGTGCCCCCCTGTACGTGCCAGTGGTGACACACAGGATGGCACAGCAGTCAGACGGAGGTTGATTGGAGAGATCTTCTCATGTGCGTATTACCTACCCACACAGCTTTTTAATCCTATGTGTGTTATGTTTACAGCAGTTACAGTTTATGTCAGGATATGATTTGTATGTGACACCACATTAGTATTTTAGTGCTAATTCACAACTCACATATAGGCATGTGTGAGGCACAAACAATGTGGCCAGTACACAACAGCATTTGGTGCCAGATGATGTGGGTGGTTGCTCATACGGCTGTGTGTGATTTTTAAGGTTAAAATTACAGTTAGTGGCTGCCTGTGTTAGCACCTGTTGTTGTTGTTGAGCACAAATGATGTTTTGTGATGATATGGGTGGATAACAGTGTTAGCCATATGGTGAGATGTTCACAGTGTGAGACCAGTCCACGTTTGGGGACATTAGTCCAGTGGGTTGAATTTATATGTTTCACCTTTGGGGTGTACATTTGGTTCTTACACTCCTGTCAGCTGGCTATGTGTTGCTTTGTTATTATGGCCGTATCAGGACATACATATCACAGGACAGATGCTTAGTAGTAGTTTCTGCGGATATTAGGGTATCTATGTGTAGGGTGTTAATGTCACCCTACAGTGTGTCGGAATGTATACTGCACCAGAAAGCCATGACATGGACATGTTATAGGATGGGGATCTGAGCATTGTCCAGCCAGAGAGGTAGTATTGCCACATTTACATGTAGGCGAATTGACCTTAGGTACAGTGCTACATATGTACACAGATACAGAGGATAACCTACCCCATATCAGCGAGGGGTGCGTTACAGTGGGCAGGATGAGCACAGAATGTGTTGGTGGCTTATGGTTGTGCAGAATTCTCAGGGAGTACATGGCATATCTTGCTGATAAATTCTCAACATATGCCATCATGCCTCAGCTACAGGCTGGGTATGTGAGCAGTGTAGGATAGTACAGTCCACATTACATAGATTGCATAGATAGTCGGACAGGGAAGGGGAGGATTATGTTGGCAAGGAAAACCAGACATATGTGAGAGTTGTTTCTCTGAGGTACACATATTGGCTATCCATGCGTTGACATTCTCAATGACACACAGTGTGATGGCATGCAGCCATCATGGTTTGCGTAAAAAATATACATGCCATTGGTGTTTTAATGACATGACGCACACATTGACAGCTATCTGTGGAGATCATCAGCAAATAGCTGTCACTATGATTCAAGGTATGACATCTACACACCAGGATATGTATTTGTTCCCTGCATACATGAGACACTCGTGCATATTCCATATGTGTTTCCAGAATTGTAAGCGACTTTGCATTCAACATTGACACACCCCTACACAAAGATAGGGGGCATTGTTGCCAATATAGTGGATCTGTGTGACTCGTCTGTACTTTGTGATGAGGTGCAAACATGGTGGTTTCTGACATGTCTGTTGATCTTTCTGTACAACAACACAGAGGTACGATGGGGACAGGATTGATTATGGACACCTGAGGATAGCCTCCTACAACTCTGTGCTGCCTCTCACATGTGAGAGATCTATACATTGTGATAGGGAGCAGTCAGACATTAGGTGATGGTGTGGGGTATGAGAGTTGTGGACAGGAAGGTGCAGTGTGTGATACTCTTGTAGAACATGACATGTTTGTTACTGTTGTGTTTCCCAATGCACAGGACATAGTTTATTCAGATGCTGTTGATGTGTTGGATTGGCATGTGACTGAACATCACCCAATATGCTTTGCGTTGGGGTAGGTGGATGTACAGGGAGATTGTGTGTGCCTGGGGTCATGTGGAAAACATATCTTCATTGCTCCATCATATTGGGCAGATGGTGTGTTGTTTTGTGTTTCACTTCAGGCTCCATCACCCATCCCTTGCTGTTGTCACACATATCCCCATGTGTTTGTGTTCAGCATGTCCTGTGCCACACTGTATATGTGACAGTTACAGCATATCTGCATGTGTGTGTATTTAAGGTTTGTATTTGGTTTGCCTGCACTTGCTCCCTACCCCAACATTGTACCATAAGCCAACAACAGGGTATTATTGCCGGTTCACGGGGCCTTTATATGTCTAAAGGTCCACTTGGACACATACAGGCCATGTGTTGCAGCTGGACTGCAGAAATATGCATACTTTGTGTGTGGGTGATTACAGGTTGCCTGTGTGATGAGACACTCTTCAGGCATAGTACATTATCATGTACTGTGAGGGGACTGTGCACCTGGGGGGCAGTTGTGACTGTGGTATGTGTTCCGTAGTGCTGTTTACCTTATGCGTATTATCAACATGTGTTGTGTGGTGTGCGACAAAATGTGTCTTGTGTTCTGAGTCACCACTGATGTTCACCTTTATTTATTTTCAGATATGACCATAATGTGGACATGCATCAGCAGCGGCTTGACCTTTTGTTTGTACACGGACTGCTGAGATTCTCTGCCTTCACTGTCACCTCTTATTGCTGTGTAGTGGTTCATGGGATTGCTGACATACACCTGATGCACACACAAGGTAAGTTGCACATTTGTTAATTGCAGATTTGTATCTATGTTTACCTGTTGATGAATCATAATTGTCTTATATGCATATAATGTTTCCTCTATGTGCACATAAACAGATGCATGTCGTGTGTAGCTGTGACACACCTGTGTGACACGAGCATGGACATGACCATACCCATGTTTTACCCATGTGTGTGTTTCGGATTAATGATGTCATGACCAATGTTTTGTTGAGTAATGTACTGTGTGGTTTCACATACCTTTCTTGTGCATTTGCAAAGGTGTAACGGTGTGCATTGTGTGGTGTTTTTCATAGGTGGCTCACAAGAACATACGTATCCTCTCATGACACAGGGCTGAGTACATACCGGACACATCTATTACAGTGCATCTGGTGTCACCATCACCCACCTTTTGAAGAAACAACACCATAGACATTTTACACCAGAAAGTGCCCCATTGGATGTTTTACCTCTGCGAGTGAGACATATGACTGCGATGGACAGTATTACTATTAAGCTACTTAATTCTCCATTACAGAGGTGTTCTCTGCACTGTTTGTGTGATGTTTCTGCAGGGAGTCCTGCTCATTGTTGAGAACACACATGAACTTTCAAAGACAGTGGAATGTTGACATGTCACGCTTGACTATTCCTAGCCATATTTGGTGGAACACTATTAACCTCACCTGTTGGATTGCACATAGTATTGTTACTTTTGGCAGTGTTCCCCCCGTGTGCAGCAGCAAATGACATGGATAGTGCAGCTGATCCATTCGAACACAGTTTTAGTATTGTTACGTTTTGGCCCTGGGTGTGACATGCCACCCAGGATACCCTCATCTTTTTCTTCCTAATCAAGCATACACCCATGTTTGCGCCATACAGCCAACGATGGAGCACTCCTATTGTGTATGTCCACCTGCTTTCCACATGCACATGCTACAAGTGTAACCTCAACAATGATTTTGGACACACGACCATCTTTAATTAATGTGGTCAATGTGACAAGGGTGTTTACGTGCATGTGTGGCATCACTGTCTCATGTTGCACTGTGGATGGTGCTTTTGCATATGACGGACTATGTTTGTGAGACAAAACATGTGGACCTCAGACTTCTTTGTGGCTCCGTATAGGATGTTTGGCCCTCATTTCCTTGTTCAGATGCTGCTTATTGTGTTTGTTGGATGTGCAGACGTGACAGTCTGCATGTATGTCAACACCTTGCATTTCCCATGTGCACAGTCCAGGCTATGCCCTGTGGTAGAGACACTCACATTGCGACATGATGTTTGCAGTGTGGCAATGTGGGTCACCGTTGCACTTCGTCAATTGTGCATTCCATGTATTATGTTATATGTGGCCAAACACTGTCTACTCTGAAAAGGTTGCAGGGCCACCTCCTTCATGGTGGTATATGTATAGGTTTGGGAAGGTAGTTGAGTTTGTATTTTGTTTGTGTTCATGTGCCTGTCCTACCTGTTGCATATACTCATTGTGATTTTGAGGAGAGTTTGTGTCTACATTGTTGCAGCTTTGATTCCTAGCTCAGACATTATGTGAGACCACACACATTACTTTCCCAGCGTGATTTTCACAATAAAACATTTTCTCAACATAGGCTTTTTTGGTTTGGTTGTCTCCTGTGTTGCAAGATGGATATGGTTTGAGGGACACATGATGTGTGTTGTGTCCTCAATATGCAGCGCCAACTCTCTACATGCACTCATATGTGCATTACACCTTTGCAGCATGCAGAATCAGGTAGGGGCTGGGGGTCTGCTGCCCAGTGCATTGTATGCAGTGGCTGCACATTATATCTCATGCTCTTCATTTGTGGTGGTTGAATTAACTTTTCTGTGTGAGTTAGATTTATGCCCTATTAGAGGGGTTTCAATATTCCATCAGAGATGCACTCACCTTCATATTATGATGGCACTGACTACACTATTTGTGATGTGTATACCAAATAAAGATATTTATTCCACATACATGTGGCTCTTTTGGTGATTGAGCAGGGTGATACAAAGGCACACATTGCATTGCCTGTTTCTCAGTCCTGCGTCTTTGTGACCCAGGGACTGCATTGTTTATTTTGTCAATATCATTGGATGAGGATTAACTGGTCTTTGTTCCACGGTAATGAGGGGTTACATGACTTGACCTAGGCCACATGGGGTGCTAGTGGGAATTGATCAGTGTTTGCTTGGGTCCAAGGCCATTTTGTTAACAGTAGGTTAGTCCTTCTCTCTTTGATCACATTAACACTTGTCTGGGGCCATTTGCCACACATGTACATGTGCCACCTGTGCTCGCATCCTTGTACAGTGACAGCTGTGTATCTGGCAGACACATGTAACCTCACTGGGTATTCACGGTTGCCACACAGTGTGCTTAGTATGCTTGGCTCAGTGTGCTCAGTGTGTTACTGTGTACTCAGTGTACTGTTTCTGGGAGTGGCTACAGTCATGTGTTTCTACTCTGTATGTTTTTGTTTTGATTAGCACATGTGCTATATCCTTTGTTTTCTAATCTGCTGACTGTACCATGAGGTAACAGCAGGTTCCTCACCTCTACATACACCCTTCTCTCTCCTCACTGTACGTCAAGGTGCATCCTGTGTGCTGCTTAGCCATCACATATTATTTCGTTTCAGAGGTGTCCCACTTTAGGGTGTTTACATGGCAACACATCAGGGGGTTTTGGTTTTCTGTGATTCAGGTGTTGTGTGTTACACCTGATTACATGTGGAACTTTCTCATGTCCTGATCCAAATTATTAACATATTCCACATACCGTCCTCTGTTGCCCTTGTGGTATATTTTTCCCCTCTTTTGCATGCTGTATCCACTGCAGAACATTTCATTGTGTGTGCACATGTGCACCACATCACAAATACAGACTGCAATTGTATGAGTAATTAGCAGCTCTGCATGTGCATTTCATCATGCTTACTTTTTGGTGTTTGCTTGTCCTGACAGTCAGCAGGCGGTTTGTTTAATGGACTGCACTCTTTCTTTCTGCAGTCTTTGCTAAGGAGCTCACATTGTTGGTGTGGCATGCCGGTTTAGCCATTGTGATTTGTGGTAGTGGTCATTAGTGTGCTTCCTGTGTGGTGTCTTATATTTGTATGCTTTTCCATAAAAGGTGTTTAACATTTGTTTGAGGGTCATATATGTACTGATGTGTGCTGTGAGCATATTGTACCCTCAACTGGGTTGTCCATTTTAATGGGTGCCACATGGGTTGGGGATGATTTCTGCAGTTCAGCAACTGATCTTCATCCCTCTTTTACTTTTGTATTGTTTTTGTGTTTTAGCTCTGTGCAGTGCTTGTGTTACGTGTGGGTTTGCCACATACCTCCTTTGCCATTCCAACTGAGGGATGTTAGTGCTACTGGGTTACGTTTCTGGGTTCATCTCTACATCCTTGGGGCATCTTTTGCCATGCCTTTGATTGACACAGCTTATGGGTTACATACAATAGTGTCTTGGGAGTTGACAGCCTTTCCACATGGCCTTTGTGGAGAATGAGGTTTTCATTTCCTAGCAACGTGTGTGCCTTCTGAAACACCATAAAAGGTGCATTAATATCTGGCACAAGGGGGTAGTTCTTTTGAGACAGCATCACAGATTGCTGTACAGTTGCACACAGACAGTTGACATACCTCTGCCAACCTTATTCACTGGAACATTCAAACCATGATCACCCCTCCATCATTCACTATCTGCACAAGTTGTCAGCATTCACAACAGAGGAGTATTGGCTTCTTCCCCAGAGCATGAGTTTAATGGAGCTGTAGTACTCCAACGGGAATAGGGCAGTTTACAAGATAAGATACACTCTAATCCCCTGTTCATATCAGTCGCCTGCCCCTGTCTGCAGCCCCTCCCTGCCAAATCAGGTATGGCAGACCTTGGTCAACACACCGACTTACATTTCCCATACGTTACAATGCACACTGCTGCCATCTGGGACAGTGCTCTCACCTTACCCTGCCTCATATAGCACACTTGGCTACACTTTCACCAACATTGTAGGGTGCCATGGCGGACATTGCATTTTCACATGTGCCCTCTGCATTAACCTATGGGCGACGTTCTGTTACACTGCTTTGCGAGTGTATTTGCTATCGGTTATGATTCTACATATATACAATACGGTACTCCTAAAACAATATTACCCCTAACAGCTACTGCCTCAGCCAGCTATCTTCATTTTGCACTGTTGGGTATCGTACCCCTGATCCCTGCAGCATTGGTTGGTGTGGTAACCATTGTGCTGCAGCTTTGCTCTCTGATTTGCACATCAGCACGTCACTTATGCCTTTCAGTATTGACATGACTCAGAAAACAGTAGCGCAACGCTCTCTGCCCAGCATACCACCGCCTTATGCCACCCATTATATATCAGCCTCCTAACATTACACAGCACACAGCAGTCTGCATTAGTCACTGTGGGGATTGAACCCCTGATCCCTGCAGCATTGGTGGGAGCTATAACCATTGTGCTGTGGCTCTGTGTTTCTGTTTGCACATCAGCGCCCCACTTATACCTTCCATTATGCGATTGCCGCCGTAACCGGCGCACCGCCTTCTGCCGCCCAGTAGTAATATGCCGCCAGATAACATCAGCGCGACGCTTTATGCCGCCCAGCATTCAAATGTCGCATAAAAACATCAGCGCGCCTCCTTATCCCGTCCAGTTTTGATGTGTGCCAAAACAAAACTCAGCGGGCTGCTTTATTTGGCCCAGTATTCCTCTGCCTCATAAACTAACACCTCAGCGAGCCATTGCGCATTGTGTGGTTTCGAACCCCTGCTCCCTGCACCATTGGTCAGTGCTTCAACCATTGTGCTGTGGCTCTGTCCTTCTGTTTGATCAGCGCGACACATATGCCTCCCGTTCGGCTCTCATTTGCGGTAAGGTGCGGAGCGCACACGGGCGCCGCGCACCTTAGCGCATCTGTCAATCACGGCTTTTCTTCTTCAGGACGGAACGCCCACTCCTTATACGGCACACTCACTCTACCGCGACCCGCACTTTACCGGCCTGTTAGTAAACATGCCCCACAGTACAGGTATTACATTATAATTCACGTTTATATTTTAGAAGATCATGAAGTGAATGAATTGTACCAGTTTTCCTATGAAAATATCCTTCTCAACAGCTAATTATGATTTATTCTAACATATGATCCTGTTACATTTTAATTGGGCAACTATAATACAGCAGCTGTTTTTGCAGTATTTCAGTTCTGTAAGAAAGAGAGTGATGAAAAATATCGATAACTGTTTCTTTGGTAACAATGCATGACCATGATCGCTATCTTAGAGACCTGTGTAAATGCAAAATGGGAAAATCCTTTTAGCACATCTGGCCCATTATATGCAAACTGTGGATCTGCAATACAGAAAATTACCTATAATTACAATTACTTTTCAATAGGAATAATCTGGTTTGAACAATTGTAATCAAGCTGTTATGATTTAGTAGGAAAGTGACACTCAAATGCATACTACATTGCCTATTTCTGTCAAGATGTATACAGTATTTTAAGAACTGTAATTTAAAAAATAATAATCATCTTTTCTATCATTTACCTACTTAATCCTAATTTACTAACATTTTGGGGTCTATCGACTAAATATAAGCATGCACCTGGAATGGCATGCTTTAAAGTCTTTGAAAACAAACTAAACTCAGATTAGAGGACTTCACTGGATATGCATTAAAATTGATGCATACTTGCATGTAGATGAAGTGAATGAGACACTTAGCATGGGGAACTTCATCACCTCAATTTTCTCTCCTTGCAAATATCTTAACCCTCCCAATTGCAGATCTGGACCGTCCAACACGAAGGACTTGAATCAAAGGTGACCTGATCCCCGTCCAGCTCCTCTGGAATGAATTCTAACCATTTTAGGAGTCGTATTCTTCATCCGCAGGAGGCGGCAAGAGCCTTCCTGCAGCTACCTCTACACAGCAATGAATGGTACTACCTATTAGCGCTTGGCCGCTAACTCAAGATATTGATAAAGCACAGTAAGATTGCATCATTCTACAGAGTAAAGTAGAGCCAGAAGGTGGGTTCTCACATTCCTTCTGCTGGGAAGACCGGTAGACTCCATAATGTTAAGGATTAATTTTTAATGGCTAGGAGGGAAATTGTTGCACTGAACTGCTTTTGATTGGAGGGAAATATAGTTAAAGGCAGAATCAGTGAGGACTAGAAGTTGGCTAAATCTTCATGAGGACATAGGGGAGATGAAATTTCCCTTGTAGCTAGCTCTTAATTTGAACTGAAAGCATGAGAATCATATAGTTCAGTGTGTGCTCATTATTCATTTTGAGTTAATATGCCTACTTTGGGGGGGGGGGTGTCATTTTATAACAGGATGTTTATGTGAGAAGTCCATATTTTATAAAGGCTATATAGATGCCTAGATATCTTTATAAAATAAGCTCCTAGACCAGCCCCAATAGCACAAAAATGCCAATGAACAAATTTATACCAACTCAGAAGAAAGTGTAAATTTGTGCATGTACTCTATGCATGTACAAGCGTATTTTATCATATGTGTGTATACATCACCCTTTTGCCTCCATTCCTCTCAAACTACACCTCCGGGAATGCTGATGCATATGTAGAGAGCATTTGGATGTCACTGCTTGCAGAGCTGGCCCATCCATCAGACAAACTAGGTGGCTTTTTTTTTTTGGGGGGGGGGCAGCAAAGAGCGGGGCATTGAAAGCTAAACAGTAGATTATGACAGTCGGGGGGAGGGGGGGTAAGGCTTAAGGTTTGCCTAGGATGCCAACACTTTGAACCAACTCTGAGGCAAGCCCTCATTGCTTGGACCAGCAGTGATCTCAAGTGTCCTTATTAAATTGCTGCTATATACCCTAGATATGACCTGGCAATTTTTCAGAACAAGGGAGTTACCTTCTGCCAAATTAAATCAGGCTGGGAGAAGACTCCTCTGGGAGGGAAAATCCACCAATTATATAAACCACTCCAAAAGGTAGAACTCTGTTTTAGGCAGGCAGGCAGCCATTGTACCAAGGTGGCAGGCGTTGATAGCTATTCCCCAGCCCCTCTTACTACCCAGAGGGAGACAAAGGCCCAGGATCAGCAGAGGAGAAAGCAGAAGGGAAGGAGAATGTCTTGGCCCAAGCCCACATGCTGAATTCCAGAGTGACTGTGCAAACTCTGTTAGCACATTCAATAGGTAAGGAGAACAACTCTGCCTGTGCAAGAAGTAGGAACAGAACATCCACATACTGCAAGAGGGAAGGAGAGAGTGCTCTGAGAAGCACACAAATATCTTAGCGACCCAGCAATACCAGAGCCAGGAGCTACACTACAAAAGCCACCAGCTCTAATAAGGAGAGGGGCCAGGGCCGGATTTACCTATACGCCATGTACGCCATGGCGTAGGGCCCACAGCTGGCAGGGGCCCACAAAAAAAGAACAAGTTAATTTTTTTTTTAAATAAAATTTAAGAAAAAAACCTGCTGGCTGCCGCCGCGGGGCCCCCTCTGCTGCCACGGCAGCACCGACTGCACCGCGGGGGCCCCCTCTACAAGCTGAAGCCGTCGGTTCGTTCCTTCCTCCCTCCCTCCCTCCGTGCAGGGTGCAGGGTGCAGGCTGTGAGAGACGCGAAAGGAGAGTGTCTCCTCGCGTCTCTATTAAGCCCGCAGGGGCTGATGGGAAATTTCCCATCAGCCACTGCGGGCTTAACAGAGACGCGAGGGAGACACTCTTCCTTCGCGCCTCTCACAGCGTGCACGGAGGGAGGGAGGGAGGGATCGACGGACCGACGGAGTCAGCTTGCAGAAGGGGCCCCCGCGGGTCAATCCGTGCTGCCGCGGCAGCAGAGGGGGCCCCGCGGCGGCAGCCAGCAGGTTTTTTTTAAAATTAAATTTTACTTTAGGCCGACGGGGGGGGGGGTAGGACTGGTAATGGGCTATTGGGGGGGCTGGGGCTGGAAATTGGCTGGGGGGGTTAAGGCTAGAGGTGGGCTGATGGGGTTAGGACTGGTAATGGACTGTGGGCTGTTGGGGGGGGTTAGAACTGGTAATGGGCTTTTGGGGGGGGTTAAGACTGGTAATGGGCTGTGGGCTGATGGGGGTTGTCTGGTAATGGGCTATGGGGGGGCTAGGACTGGAAATGGGCTGGGGGGGATAAAACTGGAGGTGGGCTGATGGGGTTAGGACTGGTAATGGGCTGTGGGCTGATGGGGGGGGTTAGGACTGGCAATGGGCTATGGGGGGCTGACTGGAAATGGGTTGATGGGGTTAGGACTGGAAGTGGGCTGATGGGGGGTTAGGACTGGTAATGGGTTATAGGGGGGGCTTAAACTGAAAATGGGGTGATGGGGGTTAGGACTGTAAGTGGGTTGATGGGGGGCTAGGACTGGTATTGGGTTGGGGGGTTGCTAGGACTGGAAATGGGCTGATGGGTGGCTAGGACTGGAAATGGGCTGATGCAGAGACTAGAAGGGAATGGATGCTGGGTGAGGCTGGAACTAGAAGGGAGCTGATGTTGGGGGAGGATTAGAATGGGATGGGGCTGGAAGAGTAAAATGGAGAAGGGAAAAATATTTTGTGTGGGAGGGATAAAAAATCTACAATTGGCCGGGTATTGGGAGAGTAAGAGGGGATTGAGGATGGAGGGGTAAAATTTGAGTGGATGAAATAGGAATGAGGAAAGAGCAAAAGGAGAAAGATTAGTATGTTAAAGCAGATGTAGAGAGAGAATGGAAAAAAATCTAGAAGAGAGAAGAAAGGACAAATGGACAGCAGACGATGGAGAGTTAGCAGAAGACACGAAGAAACCAGAAGAAAGTGGCTGGAGCAATTGCAGCTGAAAAAATGCACAAAAGGTAGAAAAATATCTCTTTATTTTAAATTTATTAATTGGAATATGTCAGCTCTGGTAAATGTGCATCATTAACGTCTGCGCTTTGTTTAGTACAAGAGCAAATTAATGTATAGTTTTATTTCTACAGTGTTGTACATTCCAAGTTTGGCTTTTGGGATTCCCAGTTTAATTATTGTCTTCCTGTTTCTAAATTGTGATTACTTGTTTGGTGATGGTCTATGTTCTGCATGTGTAACTGAGCTGAGGTGTTCTGTTTATATAATTCCTATTTGACATTGCCACTTGTTCTCTTTCACCCGTAGGTCATGTATTGTTGTTCTCTGAAATGTATTGGTTTAATATTTGCAGTGTTGCCTTTTGATTGGTAGAGTATGGTGCTTTGTGAGTCCTGGTAGTGCTGTTAGGATACGGCGGGTTTACTATGGGTTCTAAATGGGCAGTGTTTGTAGTAGTTCCTAATGTGTCTGGCAGTTGGCACTGGATTATAGTAATGTAGGAATCTTTTAGTCTTTCTTTATCCATACACTCATTAAGAGGCACGTTTACTAAAAGTTAGTATATGGTAACATTATGCAAATATTTATGCAAATGAGGCCCCCGCACCCCCCTTGGGCCGCCCCTGCTGGTGGCCCACAATTTTTGTTGGCGTAGGGCCTCACTCAAGGTAAATCCGACCCTGAGAGGGGCCACAGGGGTTCATCAGTAACCAATGACACCAGAGCCAGGAGTGAACACAGGGCAGTATTGGGAACCTGCATGTGCACAGCTATCTACTCCAGGCACATTGTGAAAGATTAGAGCAGGACAGTGGCTCCCACTCATGTTAACTGCAGGAAGCGACAGTGAAGGACTGGAGAAACTTGAAAATTCTCATACTCAGGAAGGAGTACTAAGAATGAATTGTAATGAGTGAGAGGAGAAAGCTGTAATTTGCATGTAATATGAAATATGATCCCTCAGGCTGGGGAACACTGGACAGAGTGCTCGGTATGAGATCCTGAAGATTTAAATAAGGATTGGAGGATATGCTGTGGTGAAGAAGGTCACAAAAGCAGAGACAGTATGGAAATGGAAGGGATTTTGAATATATTTATTTATTTATTTTAAATTTTTTTTTTTAAAATATATACCGTCTTTCTACGATTCAAGACAGTTTACATGGAACTCAAATAACACTGTAAACTTATTAAAAAGTGAACAGACATCTTCAACAGTTAACTTTTTACATATTTACAGAAGAGGGGGTTTATGGGATTCTGGGGGGACATGGGGGTAAGGGGGAAGGGAAAAAAGGGTGAGGGGAGGGGGAGATTAAGTTGGATAAGGATACTTATGGGTTTAAGGGGGCAGGGCAATATATTCTTGGAAGAGGAATGTTTTGAGCTTTTTGTGGAATTCAGAGTGGTCGGAGCAACTTTGTAAGTCCGGTGGGAGGGCATTCCATATAGAGACGGTATAGAGGGAAACGGCTCGTTTGTAGGTGGATTGTTTGCTATTTTTCCTCAGTGATGGTATATTTAGGGTTTTTTGCAGTGTTGGGTCTGCGTGATCTGTTGTTGTTTGGTTTAGAGATTAGTGAGAGTAGACAGGGGGTGGATTCATTATGTATGACTTTGTATATCAGTGTGATGGTTTTGAATTTTATTCTGGACAGTAAGGGGAGCCAGTGGAGGTTCTGGAAGACAGGGGTGATGTGTGCTTGTCTGGATGTATTGGTGATTAGGCGTGCTACTGTATTCTGGGCTAATTGGAGAGGGTGGATGCTATTTTGAGGGAGGCCATGATATATGAGAACATAAGAACATAAGAACATAAGATATGCCATACTGGGTCAGACCTAGGTCCATCAAGCCCAGTATTCCGTTTCCAACAGTGGCCAAACTAGGTCATATGTACCTAGCAGTTTCCCCAAGAGACACAAGTTCCACAATGCTTGTACTGGGTCAAGCATTGATATCTTCGGTCACTTCTTAATAATGGTTTATGGACCTTTCCTCCAGGAACTTGTCCAAACCTTTTTTAAACCCAGCTACACTAACAGCCTTTACTACATCCTCCGGTAACAAATTCCAGAGTTTGATTACAAGTTGAGTGAAAAAATATTTTCTTTTATTGGTCTTAAATAGTTTACCCTGTAGCTTCATTGCATGTCCCCTAGTCTTTCTATATTCTGATAACGTAAACAATCGATCTACGTTTACCCGTTCCATTCCATTCATTAATTTATAGACTTCTATCATATCTCCCCTCAGCCGTCTCTTTTCCAATGAGATTACAGTAGTCAAGAGTAGGGGTGGATAGGGCTTCACAGACAGTGCGGAAGGAGTCTGGGTTTAGTAAGGGTTGAAGGCTTTGTTGGATTCTTAGTTTGGTGTAGATTGCTTTCATTGATTTTCTTATCTGTTCCTTGAATGAGAGGTTCTGGTCGAGTATAAAGCCCAAGTATTTGACTTCATTCTTTACTGAGACAGTGTAATCACCTAGGACAATATATGTTGGGGAAGTAAAGGAAGGGTTGGTAAAGATATGGAGAGCTTCTTTTTTTCCTTGATTAATAAAAAACTTGTGTTGGTATTGGTGGAGCCAGTGTCTTATCTTGGTAAAACTGTTGCTGACATTGGGAAGGTTTGGCATTGTTATGTTGAAGGGGGTGAATAACATAATATCATCTGGATATAATTAGTAGTGGATAGTGTGGTCTTGAAAGATTTTGCATATGGGTTGGAGGAAGATAATTTAGCTCATGGCAAGTTGCATTCAGACACAGTAGGTGTCCCTTAAAGGGCTTACAATGTAAGTTTGTACTTGAGGTAATGGAGGGTTACATGACTTGCATAAGGTCATAAGGAGGAACAGTAGATCCAAAACAGGCTTCCTAGATTCTCAGTCCACTGCTCTAATCATTAGGCTTCTCCTCTAGCACAGCAACGAAATAGGCTGGAAAGCCCAAAAACACCTGAAAAGAGTCAACACAGTAGCTGGACAGGCTGGAAGGCTTTGCCCACAAACAGGAGTATATGAAAGCACTGAGGACTTTTGTCATGGAAAAAAACCCTCTGGTATTTCTTAATAAGCAATTTTAAAATGAAAATGAAAACAAATGTTGTAGGAAGGGAGGGGAGGAAATTTGCAGCAACTGCTGGAGGAACAACCTGGTCAGGGCAAAGAGGTAAAGTAGCAATAATGACATTGCAAGTACGATTCTGAGTATGAGATATAACACGTTGAATAGTGCACACCAACAATGTAGCACAATGGCATGATTCCTATTTATGCAGGTGAACCAAGAGCAGGTCCACTCCGCCAAAGCTGCTGGTACTGGAGGGTGAGAGAAAAGAAGAGCGAGAGTATATGAGTGGATAGAAAGGCAGAGGAGAGAGAAATGGAAAAGAAGAGATAAAAAAGAAAGATCATCATCAAAGACATGAAAAGAAGATAGGAAGAGAGAAGAAATGGAAAGGAGTCTTTAAGAAGACAGACACAAGGAAAGTGGAAGAGAATAGAACCAGCTCAGTTTAAAATAAACTAAAATGGCTAGACAATAAAAGCAGAATTTTTTTTTTATTTTCAGTTTAGTTACTGGAATATGTCAGTTTTATATTTAACTTAATTTTTAATTGGTGGTTGTTTATTCTGTACTTGGTGAGAGACTATGTTCTAAATATGTGAATGAGACCAGGTATTCTGTTAGCAATGAGTTTCTGTACTATAAGGAATTTTAGTAATCTGGCTTATTCAGCTTTCCTGAAAGGTGTATTTACAGTGCTGCCCTTTTCTGGGTACTTTCCTGGTTGTGTGAGTTTTGGAAGTTAGTGCTGTTATGGAATGGTAGATTTGTTCTATAGCTCCTGTGCTGTGGTCTCACTTTTCCATTTTGTTTCCTGTGTGCAGGGGCAGCTCAATAATGAGGCTGAGTGAGGTGGTAGCCTCAGGTGGCAACTTTTTGGGGGCAGCAAAAATTGCCCCCAAAAAGACCGCCTCATTTGACCTTCAAAATAAAAAAATAAACAAAAAACCCCCAGCTGCAGAACATCTGCAAAACAGGCATTTCCTATTTCCCATTAGTGCCGGCAGGCTCAGCTTTAACAGAGCCGGGGGAAAGGGAAACACTCAACCTTTGCATGGCTCTGCAAAGCTGAGCTGGTGCGGGGAGGAGGGGGAAATGCTGACACAGCTCTTCCGGGGAGGAGGCGGCTGTGGGGCACTTCATTCTGCCACAGCAGCAGCAGCTTCTTCAGCCGGGTTTTTTTGTTTGCTTTTTTTCAATTTCCCTAAGAAGGTCTGGGGCTGGGCGGGGGTGGGGGGGGAGGTGGGAAGTGGGAAGTGTGGCACATGAAATAGTAATGGGCTGATGGGGGGAGGGCTAGGACTGGAAATGTGCTGATGGGGGGGTTAGAACTGGAAATGGGCTGATCAGGAGGGGGGCTAGGACTGGTAATGGGCAATCGGGGGGCTAGGAATGGAAATGGGCTGATAGGTGGGGTTAGAACTGGAAATGGGCTGATTGGGAGAGGGGGCTAGGACTGGTAATGGGCTGATTTGTTGGGTTAGGCTTGAAAATGGCCTGATTAGGGGGGCTAAGGCAGGAAATGGGCTGATTGCTGAGTTTAGGACTGGAAATGGACTTTTGGGGAGATTAGGACTGGTTGGTCAGATGGGGGGCTAACATTGGAAATGAGCTAGGACTGGTAATGGGCTGATTAGTGTGCTAGGACTGGAGTGGGCTGATAAGGAGGATAGGACTGGAAATGGGTTGGGACAGGAAATGGGCTAATGGAGGGGGGAGGGGAGGAGAGTGCTGCTGGCCCTGGAAGAAAACTAGGGGCTAGGGCTACAAATGGGCTGATGTGGGGGGATGGAAGAATAGGACTGGAAGTGAGCGAATACTGCCAGGGGAAGGAAGGGGCAGGAAAAGAGCTGACACCTGGGATGTACTGAAGGGAGACTGGAAAGGATCTGACACTTGGGGATGGGAGTGGTAGGTTGCTATGTAATGGGGAGGAGGTTGGAAGGGAGCTGACATGTGAATGGCATTGGAAGGGAGATGGACAGAGGGTAAGGTGACTGGAATGGAGCTGACTGGGGGGGGGGTGGTACTGAGAGTGGATGTGAGCTGATACCTGGAATGGTATTTGGACTAAAAGGGGCTGGACTGTAGGGAAGGAGGAGGACTGGAAGGGAATGGACACCAGTGGCAGTCATGGAAATGCAAGGCGGTTGACATTGGAAGGTACTGGGAGGAGAGGACTGGAAAGGGGGCTGATACTGGGGAGGGTTACTGGAACTGGAAATGGACGGATGGAAGGAAGTGAAAAAAACAAAAGAAGAGATAAATGGCAGATGGACCATGGACCATAAACCACAGAAAGAGAGCTAAGAGAAGACAGGAAAGTAGAAGCCTCAGATCGGGACCAGCATAACCAGAAAATAAAATGGTCAGACAACAAAGGTATAAAAATAATTTTATTTCATTTTAGTGATTGGACGTTGTGCTATTTTTATATTTTACACAGTATTGGGGAACTGCATCTCTTATTTATCTGATGTTGCACTGCATGTGGACTCTGGCTTCTTGGGGTTTCAGTTTAAATTTTGTCTACATATTTTTATTTTTACTTTAGATTGTGGTCACTTATTCTGTACTTGGTGAGGGTCGATGTTGTGAGTGTGTGACTGAGGTCAGGTATTCTGTTAACATGGAGTTTGTATATAAAGATCTATACTGTACTGTAGTAATTTCACTTTTTCAGCTTTTCAAATAGGTGCATGGAATTTCCAGGGCCCACTGTAGTATTTACAGTGACGCTTTTTTTGGATGGGCTCCTTATGTGACTTTTGCTGTGGTGTGTGCTGATATGGTATGGTAGGTTTGCTTGCTATTTATTTATTTATTTATTTATTTATTTATTTACATTCTCTTATATACCGCGCTATTCTGCATCAGTGCGGTTTACATTGAACAAACTGAAATTACATTGAACAGGGCATTATAACGTGGAGATAACTATTTTACAGGGAACATGGGCTATGGAGGGTTAAGTGGCTTGCCCAAGACCACAAGGAGCACCTGTGGGACTAGAAACCCCAGGGTTTTTGTTGTAGGGTTTTTTATTAGTTCACAATATGCCTTGTACTGGAGAATAGTGGTTGTTATTGTTGTTAGTGAGATGATCAGAGTCAGATTTTTTTTTTTTAAATACTGAGTTCTGTGGGTGAATGTCCTGGTTCTGCTCTGCACCTACTGTGAATGCAAAATATATTTTGAAAAAGAAAAAGCAAGAACCATAATGCAGTTTATAACAAAATAAAAATGAGTTAATATTTAGTTTTATAAACTGTGCTGTTGGTTCTTGCTGTCTTTTAGTTCCTTGGTTTACAAACAGGACCATACTGAGCCCTCTGCAAGCGGTGAAGCCGCACAGGGCGCAAAGGCTTGGGGGGCGCATTTCGGTTGTCTGCTGTTGCTCTGCAGCTGCTGGCAGGACAATAGCAGGCAGCCGAAATGCACCCCCCCCCTCCAAGCCTTTTCACAGCACTTTAAGCAGGTCTGGTCCCTCCCTCCTCCGACGCGATGTCAGAGCAGGGAGGGTCATATCTGCTTAAAGTGCCGGAGCCTTTCAGATCGGACGCATGCCCCCCTCCTCCTCCCCATACCTCTGTCCAGCTCTGCCTGCTCTTTCTCTGCTGCCGGCGCTGCCGTGAAAAAAACAAAGGGGGGCAGCAGCAGGGAAAGAGCAGACAGCGCTGGACGGAGGTATGGGGGGAGAGGGGGGCGTGTGCCCGAGCTGCAAGTCTCACAGGGTGTGATTGCAGCTCGATATGGCCCTGTGTGCAAACATCTTGCATTTCCTACATATAATCTAATCGGCTTTTTGGTTTGGTTCAGTCTCTGATTGGTTTTCTGAAAAAGCCCTGCTCCCCTCCAAGGTGAGGGGGGGGGGGCGCCATCTCATTCTTCACCTCAGGCAGCACATTGCCTTGAGCCACCCCTGCCTGTGTGGAATCAGCAGTAAGATGTGTGTGTGTGGGGGGGAGGGGGATAATGGAAGATGGATAATCTTTAAGGTTTGCAGTTGCTGGACTGGTCTTAAATTTTAAATATTTTGTTGGTTCAGATTCAAGCAAATCTCAAACTTTAAGGGAACAGCTCAGTTTAATTTGGTCTTGTGGCCCAATAGCTTCACAGTTGCTGACTTTTGGGCTTTTTCAGCTCTGGCACAGTCTAGGACTTTTTTATATCTTCCCTCCTAATCATTAAACTGGTCATAACACTGACTAAATAAGGCCGGTTGTTGTTATTGTTATGCAAATATTTATGCAAATGAATTCCCACAATGAGTCTCCATTAACCTCTCCAGCATCTCATATGTGGAATTCAAGTGGTATCAACCTCCTAAGTGAGTTGATGCACAGGCACCCCTGCTGCTTCCTGCTTCCGGCATTCCTATGCATCTCATGCCCACCCCTCACACTATGGAGAAAATACCATGCTATTTCTCAGCATTTCTTAATTTTAAAAACATAAGAACTAGGCATATCGACAGAGATTCCAATAAAGACAAAAGTAACTCAAATGTCCTTAAGTACTGAGTAGACAGAGCTTAAAGATTCAAAATTACCCCAGATTAATATGAATAAAATACGACCTCTAAATGCTTGTATGCAAATGTTAGAAGTCTAAAAAATAAGATGGGAGAGTTAGAATATATAGCACTAAATGAGAGGTTACATATGATTGGTATCTCAGAGAGCTGGTGGAAGGAGGACAACCAGTGGGACAGTGATATCTAGGTCACTGAAACCTAGGTATAAGTTATATCGCAATGATACAGTAGATCAAATTGGTGGAGGGGTTGTGCTCTGTCTTAGAGAGGGCATTTAGCCATACAGAATTAAAGTGTTGCAGGAAACAAAATACAATGCACAATACAGTAATAATAATGGGTGATTTTGATTACCCTGTTATCAACGGGGTCAGTGTTACGCTAGGGAGATAAAGTTTCTAGATGAAATAAATAACTGCTTCTTGGAGCAGCTGGTTCATGAAATGGCAAGAGGGGAAGCCATTTTGGACCTAGTCGTTAGTGATACACAAGATCTGGTGCACGAGATAAGGGTGTTGGGGCCTCTTGGCAATAGTGATCATAGCATGATCGCATCTGATTTCATAAATGGAGGAAGGATGGCAAGGAAATCCACAGTACTGACTTAACCTTCAGGAGGGAGACTATGATAAAATGAGGAAAATAGTTAAGAAAATACTAAAAGGAGCAGCTGCAAAGGTTAAAGATTTACATCAAGCATAGGCATTGTTTAAAAATACTGTCTTGGGAGTCCAGACCAGCTGTATTCCATGTTTTAAGAAAGATGGAAGGAAGTACATAAAACTGTCAGCATGATTTAAAAAGTGAGGCTAGAGAGGCTGTGGTAGCCCAAAAAGCATCTTTCAGGAAATGGAAAAAGGAGCCAAATGATGATAACTGGAAACAGCATAAGCACTGGCAAATTAGATGCAAATCATTGATAAGAGAGGCAAAGAGAAAATTTGAGAAGAAGCTTGCTGTGGAAGCAAAAATGCATAATAAAGAGTTTTTCAAGTACATTTGTAGCAAAAAATCTGTGAGTTAGTTGGACCATTAGATGATAGAGGGGTAAAAGGGGCACTAAGTGGGGACATGGCCATAGCGGAGAGACTGAATTAATTCTTTGCATAGGTCTTTACTGAAGATGATGTAGGGAAGTTACCCATGACTAAAATGGTATTTAAAGGTGATGCATTGGAAGAATTGAAAGAAATATTGATAAACTGAAAAGATATATTATGACTGTTTGATAAACTAAACATAGCAAATCACCTGGACCAGATAATATACACCCAAGGGTGTTGAAAGAACTGAAATATGAGATTTCAGACCTACTATTAGTAAACTGTGAACTATCATTAAAATCATCTGTAATTCCTTAAGACTGGCGAATGGCCAATGTAACGCCAGTTTTTAAAAAGGGTTCCAGGGGTGATCTGGGAAACTACAGGCCGGTAAGCCTGATATTGGTAGCAGGCAAAATAGTACAAACCATTATAAATAACAAAATTACTGAACATGTAGATAGACATGGTTTAATGGGAGAAAGCCAAAATGGCTTCAGCCAAGGAAGGTATTCTTTTACTAATCTGTTATAGTTTTTTGAAGGTGTGAATAAACAGGTAGGCAAAGGTGAGTCGGTCGATAGTGTATCTGGATTTTCAGAAAGCTTTGATAAGGTTCCTCATGAGAGACTTGGTGAAGTTAAAAAGTCATGGAATAGGAGCAGTGTACTATTGTGGATCAGGAACTGGTTAAAAGATAGAAAGCAGAGGGTAGGGCTGAATGGCCAATTTTCTCAATGGAGAAAGGTGAATAGTGGAGTACCCCAGGGATCTGTGCTGGGTCTGCTGCTTTTTAATATATTTGTAAATGATCTGGTAATGGGAATAACGAGTGAGGTAGTCAAATTTTCAGATGACACAAAATTATTCAAAGTAGTTAAAACCCAAGAGGATTGTGATAAATTGCAAAAGGATCTTGATAAATTGGAAGACTGGATGTTCAAATGGCAGATAAAATTTAACGTGGACAACTGCAAAGTTATATGCACCTAGGAAAGAACCACCCAAACTATGGTTACATGATGCAAGGTTCTACGTTAGGAACCAGCACCCAAGAAAAAGATTTAGGCGTCATCATGGATAACATGTTAAAATCCTACACCCAGTGTGCAGCGGCGGTCAAGCGAGCAAATAGAATGCTAGGAATCATAAGGAAAGGAATGGAGAACCAAACAAAGGATATTATAATGCCTCTGTATTGTTCCATGGTGCGACTGCACCTTGAATATTGTTTGCAATTCTAGTCGCCGTATCCTAAAAAGGATATAGCGGAATTAGAAAAGATATAGAGAAGAGCCACCAAAATGGTAAAGGGGATGGAAGGATACCCCTATGAGGAGAGGCTTAAAATATTAGGGCTTTTCAACCTGGAAAAGAGATGGCTGGGGGAGACATGATAGAGGTTTATAAATGAATGGAGTGGAATGAGTAAATGTAGATTGATTCTTTATGCCATCAAAACAAACACTCTCTATACACACACAGAAAACATATACATCCCAATATGGTTAATGACTCAAAACCAGATTACAAGCATAGACCAAATTTATCAGTTCAATGTACATAGTTCTCGATTGGACTAGCTTATGTCCTGAGACTTTCGTTCTATATTCATAGTTAAATACAATGCACATAATGAAATAGTTCCATGTTGACTTATATGACTTACACTGGTTACCTATCCACGGCTATATAAAATACAAGTTACTTATGATTACTTTCAAAATCCTTAGAAAAACAACTCCATTAAGCATCTCACAGCTTATCAAAGTCATTCCCAACCGCCGTAAAAGAAGAGAGCAATTGAACAATACTCTGGTTACCCCATCTGAAATCCGCAAAGCCAAAAAATGCACCAGCAACAGAGCATTCAAATATATTGCCCCAATGCTCTGGAATGGATTACCAGGTAGCCTTCGGAACATTACAGACTTATCTTCCTTCCGTTCCCATCTCAAAACTCACCTCTTCACAGAACATTATGGGCACAATTCACCTTTATCTAATACAGATCCTACTTAAATAACCACTCCCCTCCAGCTTTCAAACTAAACAAACTCTTAACACAACTGCCCCTCTCCCCCCATCCTGTACCCCCTGAACCTACCCTTAGGTTTAATAACTTTTCTAGTAATTAAATTGTAAATATGTTATTTACCCTGAATCATGTAAATGTATGATTGCTACACCAGTTATACAGTTAAACTGTTCTATGTCCTTCTTCATACTGTAAACTGCTATGATTACCTGAAATAGTGGTATAGAAAACACACAAATAAAATAAATAAATGTTAAAGTACTGAGCCTCCTGTTCAATGTACATAGTTATGTTTAATGTACATAGTAGATGAAATTGTTACATGTAATTGACCTTATTGTTGTTTAATGTAAACCGGATTTGATCTCTGGAAAAAGCAGTAAAAAAATGTTAAATAAATAAAAAAAAATAAAACAAATTTTAAAAAAGTAGAAAGATTAGGGGACATGCAATGAAGCTACAGTTTAACCCATTTAAATCTAAAAAGAGAAAATATTGTATCACTCAACGCGTAATCAAACTCGAATTTGTTGCCGGAGGATAAAGATAAAGATATAGTAAAAGCTGTTAATGTAGCTGGGTTTAAAAAAGGTATGGACAAGTTCCTGGAGGAAAGGTTCATAAACCATTATTAAAGAGGACGCAGGTAATCCATTGCTTGCCCCAATACAAGCATTATGGAACCAGTGTCTTTTTGAGAAACTGCTAGGTACTTGTGAGCTGGATTGATCACTATTGGAAAGAGGATACTGAGTTTGATGGACCTTGTTCTGATCCAGTAAGGCATTTCTTATGTTATGATGTTTAACTCAGGGTCCTTTTTCTAACAGCAGCCAATCCAGATCACAGGGACCTGACATATCCCAGAAATAGCCAGTTTCGAGCTACTTATCCCCAGAGATAAGCAGTGGTTTTCTCTCGGTCTACCTTAATAACTGTTTAAAGGCTTTTCCTCCAGGAATTCATTTAAAGCTTTTTTTTAAACACAGGTACATTATCTGCTTTTACCACATCCTCCAGCAATGAGTTCCAAAAACTAATTATCCATCGAGAGAAAAAAAACATTTTTTCCTATCAGTTTTAAATATACTACTTTGCAAGTTAACGGTGTTTCTCCTAGTCCTTCGTTTTGTTTTGGGGTTTTTTTTGGAAATTTTACAGACCTCTATCAGCTGTCTCTTCTCCAAGCTAAAGAGCTCTAGATTCTTTAGCCTTTCCTCATAGAGGAGTCATTCCATCCCCTTTAGCATTTTGGCTGCCCTTCTCTTTAGCTTTTCTAATGTCGTTGCATCCTTTTTGAGATGTGGAGACTATAACTGCACACAATACTCAAGGTGCAGTCACATCATTTGTTTTATTTTCTATTCCTTTGCTACTGATTCCTAACACTCCAATTGCTTTTTTGGCCTACCGCTTTTCCCTTGCTCCCCAGGCCTAGGGAGTCTCAGACAACCAGGTGCAGCTAGTGTGCAATGCATCTGATCCTATGAAAGCCCCCCTCCTTCACTGGCTTAATCATGCTCATCCCATTTCTTACAATGCCTTCCCCTTCTTTCTGCTAAGATACTGGCCCATATATGGCTATCATCTATCAACGGGATGTGCAGCACAGACCACCATTACACCCTCTCCCAATGCAACCCTCTTACACCTACAACCTGTGTCTGCCTTATCCAGTTGCTGCCAGTGTATGGTCAGAGAAAAGCAGGCATGTGTGGTGTCCTGCCTAGTCCAGATGTCATGGATAACATGAACATTACTAAATGCTGCCTTGGCCAGCTCTGTGTGCACTTCAGCATGCAACTGATTATACAGGTTGGGAATTACATGCCTATTAAAAGTAGTACTGCAACGCACTTGGTAATTGGGTGCTAAGAGATGCAGTAGCCTCTTAAACTCACATTCTCAATCACCTGAAGTGGCTAGACATCCAGGGCAATCATGTCACCACGTTTGATGCTGCTTGCCTCTTCCCTCTGACAGTGCTGGCAAACACCACCCCATCTGGCTTGCTTTTGTATGTACTGAGGCTGCTGACATGCCATCTCACTGGCAGAAGAGACCAGGGTCTCCTCTTGGGAAATGGGTTTCCATTTTTCTGTAGTTTTCCTATCACTGTCATTTCTGCTGCTTGACTGTGTCCCCAGAGTAGGATCAGTGATCTCCCTTGTGCTAAGCTGGAAAAGGAGAGTGCTCTATGTGCAAATGCTGCACCACTCTTGGTAAGAGAGTCCATCAGCTCTCCTCTACTAATGTGCTTCTTGCAATAATTGCATTCCTCAGACTTCAAATTCTCAAGCACCTTAGAGGATTCATCAGACTTATGCGCTGCTTCTTTGGAGGGGGGAGGAGAGGTTGGGCTCTGCTATCGCTGCTGCTGGACCAGGGGCTGGGGACAGAGGAGAGGATGAAGGACCAGGGGCATCCTTCCCACTTTCTAATTCTCTGATTTACCCATGTGATGCTCTTGGCTTTGGTATTACCAGTATCACTTCCTACTCTCTCACCACTTATTTATTTATTTAACTGGTTTTAATATACCAATTTTCTACAGGGCAAAATGGTTTACATGGAACAGAACAGAATAGTTGACAATGAACATGATACATAACAGTTGTGACATAGTGAGTCCTTCTAGCCCTGTAGAAACTCCCAAAAACCAGGTAAAAAGTGCAGGGCTGCAATATAAACAAAAGCACATGGCTACTGGTTGTCAGGGAAACCAAGCCCGAGAGAAGGAAACAGCCCCTGCTACCAGTTTAACAGAGAGTTACAAAGTAATTCAGAACACCTGCTAGGAGGCGGAGTCAGGCCCTACACCAGAAAGCTGACTCATAAAGAGGTCCCAGTAGGTAGAGAGAGGGGAGAGGAGAGAGAGGAAGGAAGCCAGAGCGAAAGAGAGAGTGAACAAGAGGAGAGACAAGCAGAGTCCCCTTGGAAGAAGAGAAGCCAGCTTCCAGTAGGGAGGTGGACGGAGTCTCTAGCTGAGGAAAGGTCAGAGGCTCTGAGTCAAAGATATAGCCGGAGCAGACCAAGGCAGCTGAAATACTCTCTGGATTATAAACAGAAGGAAAAGCCAGGAAGGCAGTTGAACTCTGTTTTGCACAAGTCAGGTTGGGAACCAACAGCTATCTGTAAGCCACGGAGAAAACCTTCCACAGCCAGGTTCCAAGGTAAGCCTTAGGGCTGGAATCATAATAATTACTGGGAGTTTATTGATCCAGAAGGTTGGGGCTATGGTGGAAAGGACTATGGGGAGAATGATTGTTTAGAGCTGTACCAAACCCAAGAGCTTATTACAAAGTCTAGGGTTGGAGAAAAGGGCGCGGCTCCAGAGGGAACGTGGCAAACAATTCCTACCCCAGAGGTAGAACTTATGGATACAGAGCCATCCTGTGTAAATACTCCTATGGAGGAAATGGACTGTACGATTTCCCTGGCTGAGGAGATAATATCTCTATGTTAGAATTGTGCTGTGAAGAAAATACAGACTTACTGTGAAAAGGGAAAAGAGCTGTAGGAAACAGTACTGTGGTGTTTAATCTGCTGGAAGAAAAATGTTTAATGCTGACTGAAGCTATTTAAGTTGGATATCTTATTTTGTCTTTTTCCTGCCGAAGTGCAAGATATTTGTGTTACCTTCATTCCTTGTGAAGTCCACCCCGGGAGGGGAAATAAATCCCTTTTGCTTGAAACACTTGAGTCACACTACCCTTCATTGAACTCTTAAAGAAACTACATTTCCCTACAAGCCTTGCTTCAGGAAATAGTGAAACTTTGGTTCAGGAAGGAACTTAACCTCCTTAAACCCTACATACCTACGGGTACCAGCAAGGGGGGAGGATCACACAGTATAGGAGCTATATACTGTGATAAGGAAGTCCATAGTGAGCCTATGGAAAGGTTCAGATTAGATGTATCCACGGGGCATCCTCCCTTTATCCCATGTATAAGCTGTTAATAAAGGAGTTAGGGATACAGAGGGAAGTCCTGATAGCTGTAGTCCCGAGATTGCCCCATGACTTAGTGTTGGGTAGGGATTGGCCTCAGTTCAAAAGAGGGTTGGAGAAGGGCCTACATCCAAAAGTGGGTCTAGTGTCTACTCAATCCCAGTCCGAGACTCCAGATAAAAAGGATGAGCATCCAGATGAAACCCTAGGTGAACTTCCATCCCATGATGACCTGATAGCTTCCCCTTCTGATGGGAGTAAGAAGGGAAAAGCTGAGAAGCGCCGGGAAAGACAGCGTAGGTCCCGAGGGAGAGCGGAGATGGAAAAGGGACAAGGGTTACCTTGGGTCCCTGCCGAATTGGTTGTAAAGTTCCCGTCCTTTCCCAAGGAGCAGCAAGCGGATCCCGCGCTTACACGGGCGTTTGAATATGCATAGGTTGGGAGGGATGTCCTTCCAAGATTCCTTTTGGATAAGGGAGTACTGTATAGGGAGAGTCTTGATCCCCAGGCAGGGACAGTCAGGAAGCAGCTGGTAGTACCCACAGCTTTTAAGACGTTGGTCTTGAGACTGGCCCATGACCACCCTGTAGGAGGTCACAAAGGAATACAGGGGACTTTAGACCAAATTCTGGCCCGTTTCTACTGGCCGGGCGTTTTCAAGGAAACCGCCCAATTTTGTGACTCCTGCCCTTTGTGTCAGCGGGTCACCAATGTCCGACCACCAGGGGTGCCCATGATCCCGACACCGGTAATATCAGAACCCATTTGAAGAATTGCAATGGATATAGTGGGACCTCTAGTGAAGACACCCCAAGGCTTCCAGTATATGTTAGTGATAGTGGATCAGGCCACCAGGTTCCCGTAAGCCATTCCCTTACGGAACATATCTGCAAAAACGATAGCCTTAGAGGTAATAAAGCTATTTTGTGAGGTGGGATTTCCCCAGGAAGTCCTGACAGACCGGGGCACCAACTTTATGTCAAGGTATTTGACCCAAGTGTGGGACGCTTTCTGGGTACAACACATAAAGACATCCGCCTATCATCCGCAGTCCAATAGACTAGTAGAGAGGTTAAACCAAACATTGAAGCAAATGCTAAGGCGAGGCTTGGATAGTAACCTGTCCGAGTGGGATGTTATGCTCCCCTTTGTGCTATATGCTTGCCGAGAGCAGACGCAAGCATCTTTAGGGGCATCCCCATATGAATTAATGTACGAACGTGCCCCACGGGGAATTTTGGACATATTACGGGAACAATGGGTCGAGCCTGAGATAGAAGTAATGGGAATACCCCATTTTCTTCGTGATTTGAGGGGGCGGTTGCACAGGACCTCCCAAGTGGCCGAAGAAAACTTTCAGGCCAGCCAGATGCGTGAAAAGAAATATTATGATCAGGGTACGAAACCACACCAAATTGCCCTAGGGGAGAAAGTTATGGTAATGGTGGCAGGCGCCACGCCAAAATTCGAGGTTCAGTGGAAAGGGCCATATAAAATGGTTAAACAGGTAGGTTCAGTATCCTACACTGTAGAGACTGATAGGGGCCGCCCGCAGGTTTACCATATAAATGTCCTTAGGCCTTGGCATGAACGAACAGCAATAGTCAGTCTCTCCAAAGTGGTACGTTAGGCAGGAAGATTGCATAAGAATGCCGACGCCCTATCGTGGATTCCGAACTGTGCGGGTGAAATGCCGCCAGCCCGTAATATCTTAAGGGGGAGATATGTGATAAGGAAGTCCATAGTGAGCCTATGGAAACAGGAGAAACTAAGGATTTTACCTTTAAGAAAAGTGACATCCCTGAAGTGCACAGGTTTCAGCGTTTCCCTAGAGAGAGCAAGCACAGGGAATATGAACTTAGGCTGCCACATCCAAGCTCTGCTGACGTAGTTGCAGGCTTGGAAGATGATTATATGCACCTGTCTAGAGAGAGAGACACAGCCTGAGAAGCAGAGATATAAACCGAGTCTAGGGACAGTGGAGAGGAGAGTCACATCCACAGTGGATGTGGAGGAGTGGAGTGGAGGAGTGGAGTGGAGGAGTGGCCTAGTGGTTGGGGCAAGGTACTTCAGGCCAGAAGGTCGGGGTTCAAATCCCACTAGAGGACAGCAACCTTGGGTCGGAAGGACTGGGGTTTCTAGTCCCACAGGTGCTCCTTGTGGTCTTGGGCAAGCCACTTAACCCTCCATAGCCCATGTTCCCTGTAAAATAGTTATCTCCAAGTTATAATGCCCTGTTCAATGTAATTTCAGTTTGTTCAATGTAAACCGCACTGATGCAGAATAGCGCGGTATATAAGAGAATGTAAATAAATAAATAAAGTGGAGAGAACAGCCACACCCACAGCCAGAAGGAGGATCATACCCAGAGCTGAGGAGACAGCCGGGGAGGAGACGAGTAGGCCGTGGAGAGAGCCTGGGAGGAGAGAGACCAGGAGAGGAGTGCTCAGAGAGAGTGCACAGGGAAAGCTTCAAACCCCAGTTCCTGTTGAAAGGACTCAGAGAGTTCAGAGCTGGAAGCCCAGGACTCAGCCCAAGAGTTCACAGAGCCCAGTCTGGAACAGGAATCCATGGCAGAGCTCCAGAGAGGAACGCAGGCAAGTAAGCCAGGGATTGTTTCCCAGAAGCTGGAGGGAGACGGGTGAGCACAGCCAAGGGGAAGTGTCCACAGCTTCACAGATAACGTTGCCTTACTTGGGAGAGCTGTACTCCAGAGAAAAGCAGGGTTCCTTAGAGAGGGTTTACCCTGGGATGTCCGTTGAAGCTTCAGAGCAGGGCACTACATCACCGGAGCTAGAGGGAATGCAGGTGGACCTCACTGAGCAAGATTCTATGCAGCCAGAGGAGCTCATGGACTGTACACTGTGTAAAGCTGATAGTGTTGAGTCTCTCAGCTAAGAAGATAAAAGTCTCCTGAAAAACTGAGTAAGGAAGCCTAGCCATAAGCAGAAGGTAGCAGCTTGCTCTTGTTAAGAGGAGAATACTTATTGTTTCTGTATTTGAGTGCTGAATGAAGACAAAGGTAAAAGAAGGTATTTTACTTTGGCTGAATGAAAAAGCTATGTTTTTTTCTATCTGTTATTTTGAAGCACTTGCATAAAAGAAAGGACTGTGAAGCTAATACAGCCCAGTTTGTAAATGACTTGGAGCGAATACTGGAAAAGTATCCTATTACAACATGCTTGAACTTTGCGTTTTGGGGAAATAAACTTTGTCATTTTTGCCTACACTCTCGGTGCATAACTACACTTCTTATTAGAAGGCTAGATCTACTTCTCCCAGCATCCTTCACTGGAGGAAAAATATTCTGTTTAAGCTTTTTACAAGGGAAGTTAATGGCATCCCTCTCCCTCTAAGCCTTTGGCGGAGGGCTAGGGCATGGCAATACATATAAAAATGCAAGCAACTATGTAAGAAAGCTATAACAGTTCGCTAGCAATTGAGTAATGGCAGCATTGACAGAGAGCGGAAGTAATAATAGAGGGGTCTAATGAGACTAACAAGATCCTCAGGACCCATTAATATTTGATATTGGATTAATATTTCAACATTTGATTATTCTGATGCAAATCCATACCACAAGGATTCATCCAATTCGGTATCTGCCAAGACAATCTGTATATACTACTCAGCAGGGAATAGGGTGCAACTGCACCTTCTGCTCTGCTTTGTTGCCTTTACCTGCTGTTTCTCTCCAGTCCCTCCCCCCCCCCCCCCTCCACTGGCTCTGGCTCTGTCTCCCTTTGTCCCTCTGCAGAAATGAAATCCTACACCTGTTTTTGCACACTTGCACTAGAAGCTGCAGCTCTTATTACTCTCTTCCTGACACAAATCTCTCTCTAGCATGACTGACTGGTGGATTACAGGAGGCCACAAACATACTCTTGGAATGACCTGACTTTGCCTCCACACTTGTATCTGTGCTGTCTCACCTGCCCTCCCTTGTTTCTTTCTAGGACTCTTTTCACACCTACCGTTTCTAAGCATTATAAGGTGCTGGGACTAAGTTTTAAGCTCTCTGGGATAGGGGCTACTTCTCCTTTGTGTATTTACAGCAGTGCCTACTGCATACATGTAACCCAAAAATGTCTTTGGAGATCAAAAAGCATGTGAGTAGCTTTTCCTTTGGTTTCTCAGATATTAGGGTTGAGTTTCCTTTAAGAGCCTGCTGGACCCCCTTTACCATACTCTCTGGAGTGCCCCCTGGTGCTGAGTGCCTTGGCCTACCACTGATCAGTCAGTTCAGCTGAGGGGAAGCCTTTCTGCAAACTAGAAATGTGCTGGGACTAGGCTGAAAGCTTGCTGAGACAGGGACTCTGTGTTTGTACAGCATCATCTACTGCGTATGGGTAACCCAGTAGTGCTTTTTGAGTTCAGAAGGCATGCATATAACCCCTAATATGGTTTCTCAGATTTCCGAAGTGAGGATCCCTTAAGAACCTGCCAGTTCCCCTTCACTAGTGCTCTATGCCCTGGCCTAATGCTACTGATCAACTCAGGAAGCCAGGTTGGGGAAAATCTTTCTGAAGACTGGAAATGTACTAGAAGTAGGTTGTAAGCTCTCAGAGACATGGAATGCCTCTTTTTTGTGTCCTCATTTCCCTTGAGCTACGCCTGAAAAAAAAAGACGAGTTAAATCCAAAAATACCTTCTCTTTCCAGGCACTGCCACTGCTTTGGGGGCCTTTTTCTCCATAGCACACCCACCGATCTTTAAAGCTTCAGGATCTCATTCCAAGCATTCAGTCAATTCTTCCCTAGCCTTGGGGAATCTTCGTCAAAGGTTCTCACGCTGGGAGAACAGCCTTTAGTACAAATAGTCTAATAGTGCCTGGTTTCTCAGAGATTTAGACTGAGAGCCCTTTAAGTGACTGAAAATGGAATTGAAAAGTAATGCTTGTAAGACAGATACGATACTTATTTATTTAAATACCAGTCAAAGAAGTGCACATTCAGGTACTGTACATATATTTTCCCCTTGTCCCCAAAGGGCTCACAATTTCTTTTTTTTTTTTTTTTGTGATACGTGATCACATCACTCAATCCTTTGTGTGTTTCCAACCCCCAACACTGTCACATACAGCTCCAGTTCCCTAATGCCTGCCTGTACAGCACCAACTCTGATAAATATGGGCAGTTATAAGCACTGCAATAGCAACAAACACAGGGAGTTGTTTTAGAAGCTCTAGTCATGATTTTTATATCTGAAAATGGCATTTCAGACCTGTCAATCACAACACCTCAAACAATTTTAGAAAGCCCCTAGCTGTATGGTTCCAGCGTGATCATGCCCTTGTCTGACAGGGGCGTGGCTGAGGCATGCCAATAAAGATAAAAGCAACTGTGTGATTTCACAAAGGCCCCTGCATATGTTTGCACCCGGCAGCTAACACGTCCATGTCTATACCTGCTCCGCGGCACAAATAGATATCAGAAAAGTGCTCGTTTTGGCAAGCCCGCACCTATAGAAAGCAGAGAATGCTCTCTCACTGCCCCATTAATTTTACCTTGGTCAAAGACACATCCAAATAAATAAACCTAATTTTCATTTTGATGTCGTGGCGCTGCATGTCTGTGCTCGCAAAATGGCAATCTGGGATGTGCAAGCACCATCACATGCACATTCTGAAATACCGTCACCGAAATGGCTATGTTGCAGGAACCACAGCATCTATACTGAACATGTGCGTGCTTCTCAAACCACGTGGAAACTTACACGTCTGGGGTCTTGGTCTGCACAGGCCTGTCTGCATTTCTTTTGTAAATACGTGTTATCTATTAGGTGGAGATGGCTGTATTTTAAAAGGCGCTTACACATGCCCACTTTCCACCTTCCTGTAGCCTAGTTCCTTGTCCATTCCAACCCCCACACTATGCCCATTGCCTGGTACTTTTCTAACCTCCTCATATACTCTTTCCCTCCAAAACCAGACAATATGGTAACCCAGTAAGTACCCTCACGTTTGAAAATATAGCACAGTTTTGCAGATTTGTGTGCAGCAGGAGTAGATTGAGCTGTGATATCATGACTCGTGGGATATGAACAAGTCAGACAAGGATAGGGTGACTTGGCAGCTTGCAAAAGAGTTTTTAACAGATTGGCTGAAATGCCTTGCGCTTCTGGCTTATGCCCACCCTTTCCATCTCCCAGCATGGCTCCCACATGTCTGGTGATGCACACACTTGCCTATAATGAAACCAAACAGAACAAATGACAATTTGTGCAAACCCCAAGCATGTAAGTTCATTTACTTTGAAGTGGAACTAACTAAATTTGGAATTTTTCATCAATTTTACCATTTGTACAAAAATTAATATACATCGTTGAAGTATATGCGTGTGCATGTGCAAGCCTATATTGGTATGAATACGTGGTCATTTGATTATGAGAAAGGGATGTGGGGGATATTGGGCTTAAGGTTGTGTGTGCAAATCAGGAGTGTAAAGGGGCTTATGTCATTGTGGGGGTAAAAATAGATGCATGTGGAGAGTGTATGTTGGGGTGGATATGAGGTTGTGTAAATGGGAATGGGTTTTGTGGGTTGTGTGTTCGGATGGTTTTGTTGTGTATGTTTAATTGTCACTGCATGCATATAGGAGATGTAGTTGTGAGTATGTATGTTAATGAGGGGAGTGCATTGACAAATGTGGCTCGGGAGGGAGGTGGGCCTTGCACCCTCCATCAGATATAGCAGTTTCCATCTCTGTGGGAGGCATAATTCTGGGTTTGAGGGGGCTAATTTATTAATTTACATTCTCTTATATACCGTGCTATTCTGCATCAGTGCGGTTTACATTGAACAAACTGAAATTACATTGAACAGGGCATTATAACTTGGAGATAACTATTTTATAAGGAACAAGGGCTTTGGAGGGTTAAGTGGCTTGCCCAAGACCACAAGGAGCACCTGTGGGACTAGAAACCCCAATCCTTCCGGCCCAAGGTTGCTGTCCTCTAGTGGGATTTGAACCCCCGACCTTCCGGCCTGAAGTACCTTGCTCCAACCACTAGGCCACTCCTAATGTGTTTGCGAAGTGCGTGTGTGTTTGTGATGCACATATATCAACATGTGTGAGATGTGTATGTCTGGCTGGTTGAGTGTGTATGTTTTTTGAAGCATGGGCTACATGATTTCGAAGTCACCTCCATCATTCCCCAGCTGTCAGTTATTTTCTCCTGGCTTTCTCTACCTGTGTTTCCCTGGTTCTTAGCCCACTGGTGTAACAACTAGGTACTTCTTCCTATTCCTCAAGTGTGCTAATTGATTTTTCTATTTTTGACCCAATTCATTTTTTTTTCATAGACATGAAATGAGATAAAAGCCTTAGCAAATCAGGCCCTTTTACTGGTATGGAAAAAACGCAACATCCTGAGATGTATACTTTACCTTTTAAAAACATAAAAACATAAGCTATGCTATACTGGGTCAGACCTTGTAAGGTCCATCAAGCCCAGCATCCGGTTTCCAACAGTGGCCAGTCCAGTTCGTAAGTACCTGCCAGGTTTCCAAAAGGTATACAGATTCCATGCTGCTTATCCCGGAGTAAGCAGTAGATCTCCACAATGGATTTAATAATGGATTTTTCCTTCCGGAATTTGTCCAAACCTCCTTTAAACCCAGCTATAGTGACAGTATTTACTACATCCTTTAGCAAGGAATTCCAGAGTTTGATTACACGTTGAGTGAAAAAAATATGGAGTGGAGGAGTGGCCTAGTGGTTGAGGCAAGGTACTTCAGGCCAGAATGTTGGGGATTTAAATCCCACTAGAGGACAGCAACCTTGGGCTGGAAGGACTGGGGTTTCTAGTCCCACAGCTGCTCCTTGTGGTCTTGGGCAAGCCACTTAACCCTCCATAGCCCATGTTCCTTGTAAATATATGTGTAAATAGTTAATATGGTTATCCAAGTTGAGATCCCTGTTATTTGTAATTACAGTGTAATCCCCCACCGTAAAATACCTTGAGGTTCCATGTAAACCGCACTGATATCAAATAGCGCAGTATATAAGAGACATACATAAATTTACTTTTTGAAGCAGTGAACAAATAATCTACGTTTACACATTCCACTCCACTCCTTTTTTTGTAGACCTCTATCATATTTCCCCCTCAGTTGTCTCTTTCCCAAGCTTTAGAAACCTAATATTTTAAGCCTTTCCTCCTAAGGTTAGCCTTCCATCCCTTATATCATTTTGGTACCCAAGGTGCTCTTGCAATTTTTCACAATCCTCTTGTGATTTAATAACATTGAATAATTTGATGGCATCTGCAAATTTGATCACCTCACACCTATTTCCAGGTCATTTATGAATATGTTACAAAGCAGCGAGCTCAGCACATTTGAAAAAATACTCTGATAACTCAGCTTTGTAGCGTTGGGCTAAAGAGGTGCAGAAATGCCTTGTGAAATTTCACAGCTATATGTGACTTTTCTATTTAAAACAGGTGCAAATACTGTAAGATGAAATACAGAAATGGAGGAGAAAATGCTACATATTTAATTAAGGGATTTTTTTTCCAATTAGAAATAGGCTATAATAAAAAATGGCATTGAACTAAACAAATTAAAGTAAAATGATAGAACGAAATAAAAACTTGCATAAAAATATTTCTGCTAAATTAAGGGGATGTTTATAAATCCATGCTAAGCACTTAGCATGGGTTCATTGTAACCATTAGTGTGGGGGCCACACTAACAGCTACCATGTGGTAAAACAGCTGTATGGTAAAAAAAAAAAAATGTTCAGTATTTGGAGTGGGAACTGGGCGGATTCTGGGTGGAGATTGGACATGGCTGTAAAGGACAGCTAGTATGTGGTTGGTTACTCTCAGGGGAAATTTCTCCAAACAGATTTGCATATACCATGACAGTCATGAAACTCACTCTTAAGACAGGATATGTGGAGGCATGATCTCAGTTGCAAATTTACTGCTAATGCTTGCCATAGTACTTGCATTGTGTCAAGGAGAGCTTCCTTCTGAAGTTCATGACTGCTAATAGCACAGCTGCACTTAAAAGCTGCCATAATAAGTGACATTTAGTTCAGCTGTGCTCCTTGTCATCAGGTGATTCAGTAACAACACTTAAAAAAAAAAAAAAATCCCAACCCCCAACACAAACACCCCAGTCAGGTTCCCTGCACAGTCAGAACACCCCAAAGGAAATCACTCCCTGAAGCAGCATCAAGAGCCCCTTCCCATAGTAGAAATTGCTCAAACACTATATCATCCACCCAGAACTCACCTAGGAGGGTCTTGCTGATAGTGTAGCAGACCACATCAAAAAATAAATCTTTTTCAAGATGGTAGAATCCCTCAAGGGCCTTATCTGGATGGCAAAATCTAGAGGAAGCAGACGAGCATAGGGAAAAATAAAAGGAAATATTGTGGGAAACGAACTTTTTTAGGAAAGTAAATAAAAGGTAAGAAAGCCAAAGAGGCTGCTAGGGTGTTCTAAACTGAACAGGTAAGGAAAAAAGGTTAGTGTTCATAAACTACAAGATATTGTCTGTCTTCCTTTTTCTGTGATATTTGGAAAAGCTAAGAGAAGCTAGGAAAGTAGTCAGGAAAGCAAAGATGCAAATGAAAAAAAAGAATATAGCAAAACAGAGGAGACAAGATTTCTGTAGATCTGTTTATGACATGAGAAAGTGTCACTCAGACTCAGAAGTTAAAAGGGTAGAATACTTAGGGCCTTGTTTAACAAAGGTCTTCCCCCATTTTGTGTCTATGAGCAAAATGCTTAGTAAAGAGGGCCCTTAGAGGCTGATGAGGAAAAATAAGAATTGCTTAACAAATATTTATGTTTGGTAATGAGGAAGAGCTAGAAAACAGACCCAAATAGGCATGATTTTCAGAATATATTTATGAGGCGCTATCTAAAGTAAAATTAAATAAAGCAATGGGGTTTGACAGGATATAATGGAGAGTATTAGGGGAACTTAGGAAAGCTACTAACTCCAGGGGTGAAGGAAAATGGATTCCAAAAAGTATACCTAAGTGAAACTGATGAGCAACCTCAAAGTCAGGAGCAACAACAGATTAGTTTCAGGGACCTGCATCTAAAGATGTCTCCAGCTCTCGAGACAAGAGGAATCCTGAAGCTCATCAATATCAATTATCTCCTGACATAATAAACCTCGATGAAGCTACATCTACCTGGAATTCAACTATAAAATCAGCATCTAAACCAACACATAATACACTAAAAAAACACCACACTAGACAATCAGAAAAATGGTATACAGCAGAATTAGCCTCCATCAAAAAAAACCTTCGCAAAATCGAAAAAGAATGGAGAAAAACAAAAACAACAGACCTACGAGTCTTATACTTTACAACTCTCAACACTTACAGATCATCTACAAACAATGCCAAAAAACAATACCATGCGAGGATCCTAAATAAAGCCATTAACCGCCCCAGAGAACTGTTTGAAATAGTAAAATCATTATCTAAAGCGCCCATAGATAACCAACAACCAGCCTCAATTAACATACAAGATATGGCAGACTACTTTGCCAACAAACTTAAATCATCAATGATACCTACACCGTTCAATACTATTCCATCTACTAGTATTCATACCTGGAACGATTTCCTCCCAATAGATAAGAAGCAACTACTCAATATTATATCGAATATCAATACAACCAAATCCATACTTGATCCATGCCCAGTTCTCTGGATCAAACAAACAAAGCAAGAACTAGCACCCTTTATCCTAAATATAGTGAACCAATCACTCCTACAAGGGATATTACCTAAAGAACTAAAATTATCTGCAATCCGCCCTATATTAAAAAACAAGACTTTGAACGAAAATGACCCATCATCCCCTTCATAACTAAAATCATAGAAAAAGCTGTACAACTACAGTTACAAGATCATATAGATACATTTGCCCCACTTGATGAACATCAATACGGTTTTCGCCCTTATCACGGCGTAGAAACCCTACTCATTACACTTCTTGACACTCTTAACAAAGGTCTAGACAATCCTAAACATGCATTCCTTATGGTTTTCCTTGATATATCAGCTGCATTTGACAGCATCAACCACAACATACTTATCTCAAGACTTAAACAAATAGGATTGCTAAAAACCACACTCGAATGGTTTAAATCATACATATCCGATCGTTCACAATATGTTCAGTTTAACCAATTTTCATCATCCCCTTTCCCTCAAGAACAAGGTGTACCCCAAGGCTCAGCTCTGTCTGCTTTATTATTTAACATATACCTCCAACCAATATGCTCCATATTCAAAAAATACAAAATTAATTATTCTATATATGCAGATGACATTATGTTATTCTCTGAGTTTAATATAATTAACCCAAACCACAACAATATAACAAACTGTCTAACAGAAACTGAAAAATGGCTTCTTTCAAACAATCTAACTATTAACATAAAAAAAACTGAAGTCCTGATTGCAACAAAAAACACAAAATATACTCCCCCAGCTAACATTAATATCCTCAATGTGACTCTTCCAATAAAAGAAGAAATAAAGTATTTAGGAGTTATCATTGACAAAACGCTCAGTTTTACAACACACATCAAGAAATTAACAAAAACAATCTATTACAAATTGCGTTCTACCCAACAACTAAGACCACTATTACAAGACGAAGACTTTCGAACTGTTACTCAAGCCTTGATCATACCACATTTTGATTTTTGTAATAGCATACTACATGGTATAACCAAGAAGAACATCAAAATTTTACAATTGGCACAAAACGTAACAGCTAGAGTTATACTTAAAGCCAAACTATCAGACCATATTACCCCTATTCTATTCACACTACACTGGTTACCTATATTCAGTAGAATTCAATATAAAATACTATTAACCACTTTCAAAATAATTAATAATATTGCCCCATCATACTTAACCACCCTCCTTCACAGCCCACCCGAAAATAGGATAAGACGGAGAAAAAAAACCTCAACACCCTAGCAGTCCCAGATATAATAAGAAAATCTAAACACTCAACAAGTAACAGTGCCTTTTCGCTAGTTGCTCCGATACTGTGGAACAATCTACCAGACCAACTAAGAGAAACAAAAGATCTTCTAACATTCAGGAAAACACTAAAAACCCATCTATTCACACAATACTATACCAATGGAGAAACAGGTATAGCCACTCAACCTCCATAAACTGAATCAATTACTCTCTCCAATCGTACACCTCAATCTGAATCAACTATAACTTCAAATGATATAAGTATTCTTCACACATTAATATAATTATTAAAGTAAACTATTATTTGTAATATAGTTCAATATTGTTATGTTATATATATATATATAATATAGTTCAATAATGTTATGTATATTGTAATACATTTATACTATTATTTGCATTACAATACCTGTAATAATGTAAACTAGTTCATAAAGTTCTGAATCATTTGTATTGATATTTGATTTGTTATAATGTAAAAAAATGTTCCTAGTTATACTGTAATACCTAGTCCTTAAAGTTCAATGTACCTGTTCTATTTGTTATAATGTAAACCGCTGCTGATCCTTGGAAGCAGCGGTATATAAAAGCTGTCCAAATAAATAAATAAATAAATATCAAAGTGACATCAGAGCCTTGTGTGAGACCAAGGACAGTCTCAGAGAAATTATACTCCAGGTTCAGAGAAATCTCTTAAGGGAAAATGGTTCCAATTCAGGAGACTACAAGCGATACTAGAAGTGTGAGAGTGGAAAGAGTTGAATTTACATTGCCAGCCTAAGACAGAGTAATTACAGCCTATAAAGTAGACTAACAAACTAAGAAAAGGAAATAAGTTTTATCTGCTTGTAACCATTTTGGAGTAAGGAAGAGTTAACTACTTGCAATTTAGTTAAAGTTTTCTGTTTTGCTAGTCAATATTGTTATTTTTCAGTGATCCTAAATTTTAAGTAAACCTTTGGGTCCAGCACACAAACTCTGGACTGGACTCAGTTGAGAGGGAAATAGTGGGTAGCTGTTAGGACCATACAGAAAGGGGGTCACATCTTCAACAGAGTGGACATTTCTGAGGAAGTAAACAGAAAGAGGCGTTTATAAAGAAAAAAGCTCAAAGAGTAGTTATGTTTTTGCAGCTAAGTTTTAATGTAAAACATACAGAAGGTGCAGAAATCCAAGAAGTTCTTGATGGGGAGTGAGATACTGTTTCTACCAAGGAGGAGAGAGACCTTTTAGTGAGTGTATCTGATGATCTCAGGAAACAAAATATTTGACAAGGCAGCGGCCAGAGTCAGAGCCAGAAAAATGCTAAGTTGCTGGGAGTGATATAACTAGAAAAAAAAAAGGAGATAACAACATTATACGAGTTAATGGTGGTTAATGTCCAGCTAAGTGTTAAGTGTAAAGTTCATTAAACTACTGAAAGAATTCTTGGGAAATACCTGTATGTTTGTATTAGGATTTATCCCCGCTTGTAAAAATGAGTTACTGATAATGAAAAACCAACTGGCTAGGGGTCCCCCAAGAGGGGTTTGCTAATCACTGTTATAAAAGACTATAGTAATCTTAGGGACTGTTTACTAAATTGTGGTAACCGTTCAGGGTTTACCAAGCGCCGAGTGTGATACGGTAACCATTACCATGCAGCCGCTCTACAAATCCTGTGCTAATTGTTTCGCATGAGTTGGAACACAGAATGCATGGTGCAGGGGTGGAGCATGCACACTGCAGTTAGTGCAGGAGTCTTCAATGTACATGAACTGTCAATGTTGCACTTAGCCTGTGTGAACTTACCATCACCTCAGTGGATGGTGTTAAATGCATCTGCAGTAATCACAGCAGATGGCTTAGTGAAGGGGTGGCTTGCAACTCGGGGATATGTCAAGCATGCCTCCATTTGTTACTGTGGGTCCAGTGCCACCACCTCACTAAGGTTTGGGGCTGAAGACATGGCATGCTACTGCATTTTAATAAACATGTCCCTAAATGTTTGTAAATATTTGCTGGAATACAGGATTTTCATAGAATATTAATACAATTTCTGGAAAAAAATAGAACCCAGAATCTCTTTTCCATTCATATTATATTGTGCCAGAGCTTCTTATGAAGGAAGAATTCATTTTAGAATTGCTGGATACCTCAAATATAATTCTGATGTTTCTCATTCTCCAGATTTCTTTGAAGTTATTCTAATTGGCTTGGAGTTTTTGTTCTGGATGCACTCCCAGGAGCTTGGAGAGAGAGTCTATGTAAACTCAAATGAACCACAATACTGCTGGTATTACATAGCTGCAACAACTTAGCCAGAATGACTTATCATGCAGGGTGACTCACACAGAATTCCCTCTTCCAAATTTACACAGAGTACTCATAAATTTGTTAATAACCTTTCACTTACCAAATCACTTTTACTCAGGAAAGACTAGCCCTCTGGCATTCCCATAAAGGGAACCAATATACCACATTTCCCCTGAATAGAAAAAGCAAGAACTAGCAAAACAATATTAAAAACTAACTTGTTCTGAAGACTACAGTTACAAATTGAACCCATAATGGTATTGTCTTTTTTATATATGTGCATTCTTTTGTGTCAAAAACATGGGAGATTCCAAGATGGCTGCATGCAGCATCTGAGTGAAGCTCAGAAGATTTCGTATGGAGAAGTGCAAGGCAAAAATCAGCTAAGCAACCCCCGGATAGCTGGCTACCTTCCACTGATTTACCAAAGGGGCCTTTGGGTGCCTTTTTCCTTCCTCATGAGCCGCTGCACTCAACTACCTTGGAAGGGGTGTTAACTCCGGCTGGTGGGATGCTGGAGCGGGAAGGCACAGTGTCCTCTTCGGGTATAGACCTCACCCCCCCCCCCTCCCATGACACGGTGTCCTTTGAGATTGATGGACCCTGCTGAGAGCCCGAGGAGTCGTCTTGTTGGAGCCATTATCAGTGTCCTGACTGAATTCTGGGGGAAGTCTCCAGGAAGTGATGTAGGGAATGTAGACTCTTTGCAGGAATATTGTGATGGCAGCATCCCCTCAGAATTGGAGAGGTTGCGAGGAGTTGCAGAGCTGGAGTTGGAGCAGGAGAGTATGGCAGAGTTGCAAATATCCTTTGCTGGGATATCGCTGAAGATGTTTCTTTCATGTCCCGAACAGATTATGCTCAAAACTATTTGGGGTGCCATTAAACAACTTGGCGAAGCACACTTGCCACAAGTGCAGATGTTGGCTATGCATTTTCAAGTTACTCAAGATCAGTGCTCTACCAATATGTCAGAGATCTCCAAAGTGCAAGTATCCTTGAATGACGTATCAGTTCGGGTTGAGCAAGCAGAGAACTGTGTTGAAACTGTGGTTAAGGATGTAACATATGTTAAGGCTAGACTTGAACATTTGGAAAATGCCTCATGGATGGCAAATTTACATTTAATTAATTTTCCCAGCTTATCTCCCCTCAGGAAATGTTTAAGTCCTATTTGGCAGAAGTACTGGGTGTTCCACCAGAAACGTATCCACCAGTAACTAAAGTATATTATTTGCCGCAAGGGAAAAAGGCTCCCTCTGTTGTGGAGGACCCGGGTCCCCAGCAGTTTGAGGAACTGAATGTATCTGCGATATTGTAGAGTTCATCTGTTGATAATGTTAACCCTGCTACATGTTTGATCCAGTGTGCCCTGTCTTCGGACAGAGATTGGTTCTTACAGATGTTCTTTAGGAAAAGGAATATTCGGTTTTGGGGTTATCTGGTTCGGGCATTTCCTGACCTGGCTCGGGAGACCCAACGCCAAAGGAGGGAGTTTCTTATTCTTTGGCCTAGGGTCTCTCCGCTGAGTGTTTTATTTTTTCTTAAATATCCATGCAAATGTTTAGTCAAGTACTTGTCTAATTCTTATGTTCTCTTCTATACCTCTCAGCTTTTGTCCTTTTTGAATGCTCACCTGGCTCTTAATTCTCCTATTGTAGAGCTTACTACTGTAGAATAATATCGGCTGTGTATTTCCTTCATGCTTGGTAATTTTCTGTTTCCTTTGGAATACTCCCTGTATAGTGGGCTTGAGTAGGATACTGAAGGTTCTTCTTTGAATTTCCAAAATGGAGCTTTTTTCTTTTTCTTTTGTTAGTTTGCTCAGTATCCTTGTTTTCCAGAAGCAATGTTTGTACTTGCTTTTCTTGTAAAATGCATAAATAAAAAGTAAAACAAAGAATGTTTCTGGCTTTAGGATAATGATGCTATATTTAACTGAAGTAGAACTCATTCATTCAATAGTGGTGGGACTCTGTGGTGAATCACATATGGCACTATTAACGGTTCCTATCCTGAGACAGACTCACTGAAGACAAAGGATCCACTACATTTTATTATGTTAATGTCACAATATACTTTCATCCTGTAACTTTACTGTCTCTTAATTGTTTATGGGACCTATTTACTGATCCGTGTTAACTGTTAATGTAGCAATTAACATCTCTAACCATGAATGCAGGTGCCATGCTAAAGCTAAATTGGTACCTTAGCATTAAGAGGCTAATTTTATAACAGGATGCCTAGATTAATTGAGCAAAAAAGTGTCTATTTTTAGCCTAATTTATAAAGGCATATGAAGGCACATATACATACAAGTGTAAGCGTCCCAGATTCCAAAGAAGTGACAGTAGAGAAGATGGACACATGTAAATGTGTTTGAACATTGGCCTGTCCCCAACCTGAAAGATAAGCACTTCCATCAACGTACAAGAAAACAGGAACATGCAGCATAAAGGCCCAGACATGTGCAGGGAGATGGATTATTTCAGAATCATGCACATTCAGAACAGATGTGGAAGGACCCGGTGACAGAGACGTGTCGGTACCTGTATTGCAGAACCTGCACGTGGATATATCGTTACATCCACATACAGCCCAGCCATTTTGCAAACAGAGAGGTACAGTGATGAGGCAGTAAAAAAAAAAGAGGCCTTGCTATTTAATTGATATCCTTTTTTTGAGGGGGAAAAATTTATTAGGGGATTGAGTGGGCATTCCCCTACTGTCCGTACTGGTGACATTTGGTGGAAACAAGCACTTTTAAAATGTCTCTTCATACCGGGGAGGCAGATCTAAATATGGACGTGTGCACCCGCAGGTTTAAACATGCATCGCCATTGTGAAATTCAAGATGCACGTGGATCTTTCTCAACCCACCTAAGACACAGCTCCACCATGTCTTTCTAAAATGATTTTTTGGACATGGGGGGGAATTTGCATGCCTACTCTACAAGTATGTGCCGGTTTACACTGCATGTACTTTTAGGCATGACCTAATTTTATAAGAGGCTTATTATACATGTAAAAACAATGTGAAATGACTCTCCATGGGGATAATTGTATATAGGATTTTTTTTTACATGTAAAAGGGCTTCTATAAAAATATTCTAGGGGATATACAAGTAAACGTATATGACGTGCCATGATGGTGTGTATAATTATGAGACCCCCATGCAGGCATGTTCATGATGAAAGTTGGACAGATGCAAGCAGAGTCATGATTTACATGTTTTGTTTAAGAAATGCATCTGTATGTGCTTCCCATACATGCTAACATTTATGTCTGATCCCAAGAAGGTATAAATATCCATGAAGGTATAAATTCTGCCATTTTACTCATAGAATTTTATATAGAGATTTATTAGGGGTGTACAGTCCAAAAAATGTAATTTCATTTTGTTATTTCCCTTTTTTTTCATTGTATCATTTTCTCTTAATACTGTACACTATCGCAACGGTATGCACTCTATCGCAATAATGCATACTTTTCCACCAAACTGTGCACTATTACACAATAACATGCATTATTCATACAAGCTATGCTATGCTCAATAGTGCACACTCTTGTGAAAGAGTGAACATTATTGCTTGATAGTGTGCAGGCTTGCAATAGAGTGCGCACTATTGACGGGAACCAGGAAATGACATTTCCTAGTTTTGCCAAAATTGCTGCTTTCATTTAAAATGAAAGAACATCCCTAGTATTTATGTGTCTTAATATAACATCTTAAAAATAGGCACATATTTATCGTTCACATATCAGCGGCCTGTTAGAAAATTACTCACCAGATGCACATTATCTGCTCTATTAATATACAATACCTGTCAATACAGCAGATAATGTAAGGCAGTTAACACCACCTATGTAGGTGGAGCCAGGGCTGGCCCATCCACTAGGCAAGCTAGGCAGCCACCTACGGCAGCTGGCCTGGGTGAGCAGTGGCGGTACGGGTGGGTGGCCGTGAGGCCACTGATTCCATTTGGGGGAGAGGCGGGCAGTGGCAGTATTTCCAAAAGCAGCAACCAAAATGGAATCGATGACAGCTGGGGGAGGGGGTGGCAGTGGTGATGGTGGTGGGGTGGGCGGTGGCAAGACTGGGGTATGCCTATGATGGGAGAAGCCCTTGGGCTGGCCCTAAGGGTTGCTAATTGCATTGCATTACCTGCAATGCAATGAAAGTGTGGTAATGACATTTCCTCTGCATTAACTGAATGTAAAACTGCTGGGTGCACCCTCAACAGTTAAAGAAATTTTGTAGTTATTGCATGTTAATTTTGCAAGTAATGTTCAGTAACTGTGAATTCATATCACAGTTTAGCAAATAGGGCCTCTTATTATTCTTCATAAGAACATAAGATATGCCATACTGGGTCAGACCAAGGTCTATCAAGCCCAGTATCCTGTTTCCTACAGTGGCCAATCTAGGTCATAAGTACCTAGCAGTTTCCCCAAAAGACACAGGTTCCACAATGCTTGTATTGGGGTCAAGCAGTGATATCCTGGGTCCCTTTTAATAATGTTTTTTGGATCTTTCCTCCAGGAACTTGTCCAAACCTTTTTTAAACACAGTTACACTAGCAGTTGTTACTACATCCTCCGGTAACAAATTCCAGAGTTTGATTACATGTTGAGTGAAAACGTATTTTCTCTTATTAGTCTTAAATAGGTTACCCTGTAACTTCATTGCATGTCCCCTAGTCTTTCTATATTCTGATAACAAACAATCGATCTATGTTTACCCGTTCCACTCCATTCATTAATTTAAAGATCTCTACCATATCTCCCCTCAGCCATCTCTTTCCAGGTTGAAGAGCACTAACCTTTTTAGCCTCTCTTCATATGGGTATCCTTCCATCCCCCTTTACCATTTTGGTGGCTCTTCTCTGTACCTTTGCTAATAACGCTATATTCCTTTTAAGATATGGTGACCCAAATTGCACACAATATTCAAGGTGCAGTCACACCATGGAACAATACAGAGGCATTATAATATCCTTTGTTTTATTCTCCATTCCTTTCCTTATGATACCTAGCATTCTATTTGCTCTCTTGGCCGCCACTGCACCCTGGGCGGAGGGTTTTAACATGTTATCCACGATGACACCTAAATTATTTTCCTGGGTGGTGGTTCCTAATGTGGAACCTTGCATCGTATAACCATAGTTTGGGTTGTTCATTCCTAGGTGCATAACTTTGCACTTGTCCACATTAAATTTCTTCCATAATTGCTGGGGCAGCAGAACACTTTTTTAGTTGGAGGGGCCAAACAAATCAATCTTCAGCCCTGACCCCAAGCTCTGTATTCCTGATGCTGTGCTGGCAACTTATTGGCACGGCCATGACCTCTGTGGTCCACCCCTTTCTGCTGCCTATGCCTCCATTTCCCATTTACAAATTCATGTAAATATTTATAAACTTACATGAGCAACCATAGACCTCATTTCAGCTTTAACTGCCAGCTGAGGTGTTTAACTTATTCTGTATATTCAGCACCACAATCTATACAGAGACATCCTATACATCAAGAGATATCCCTGCATAATGCCTTCTCTGCCTTGGCTAATGAGGATGCTCAATCCAATGAAACTGAAGGGCCCTTAAATGAGTCAGACAATGCCCAATCTCCTGCTAAAGCACCAAATATGAAGAAAACCTCACCAAACAGAAAACTACTACTACTTTGAGATTCCATCATCAGAGGTACCAACTTGGGAACACAATTCAAAGGAGAGAAGACAGTCATGTGCCTACCAGGCTCGACAGCCAGCAGAAATACAAACCAAATTGTCGAAGTACTTAGCACAAAAAGTGAACACTCCAAACTTGATGTTGTTATCCACTTGGGCACAAATGACCTGGCTAGAAACAGTGCCTCTACAGTCCAAAAGGACTTCCAATCTCTGGGAGAGAAACTCAAGCCCATTGTTAACACTGTTGCATTCTCAGAGGTTCTGCCTGTTCTTGGTAAGGGGACAAAAAGGCTGCATCGCATTAACAGCTTTAATACATGGCTCCAGACCTGGTGCAAACAAGAAGGATTCAGATTTATTGGTGACTGGGGAAACAGATGGACCAACAAGAGACTTATACTGTGCTGATGGACTACATCTCTCTGTGATAGGGAAAAGAATCTTAAGTGAGAAATTCAGGCAGTATGTGGATATGCATTTAAACTACTAAAAGGGGGTGACGGATGTGGAAGGTCAAGACCGGCACGCCACCCCCTGCAAAAGCAGAATAATATCAGAAACAGCCACACTTTTAAACCACACATCAAAAACAAGTGGGAAGATGTGGGCAGAACAAAATCAATGCAAAATACACACAAGCCAGGTAAATGCTGGAAAGCAATGAGCACAAATGCTTGAAGCTTAGCCAACAAAGTTCCAGACCTGGAAGCCCTAATGGTGGAAATGGATTTGGACACTGTGGCCATTACAGAAACATGGTTTAATGAATCGCATGATTGGGATATAGCCATAGCTGGCTATAATCTATTCAGAAGAGACAGAGAAAATGGAAAAGGAGGAGTAGCCTTGTATGTCAAAAGCAATATTAAAGCTACTGAAATACAGGGGTTCACGGGGAAAAGAAGAAGCGCTCTGGATTGCGTTGGAAAGAGGAGATGGCACTGTCATACATACTGCTGTAGTCTTCAGACCTCCAACTCAAATTGAAGAGATAGATAACGATTTGATTATAGATATTGCCAAGATAGCCACAAAGGGGCAAGCGATCATTTTGGGTGACTTTAATCTACCTGATGTGGATTGGATTACTCCTTCTGCACATCTGGAAAGAAGCAAAAAAATTGTAGATGTTCTCCAAGATGCATCACTTAGACAAATGGTCATGGAACCAACCAGGGAAAGCTCATCGCTGGATTTAGTGCTCACCAACGGCGATAGCGTGTCGGATGTCTGCATGAGTGCCCCTGTGAGCAACAGCGATCATCACACGGTGTGGTTTGAGATAAAAGCCAAGGTACAGGCCAAATATAGCAAGCTCAAAGTCCTAAACTTCAAAAACACTGACTTCAATAAAATGGCCGAGTACCTAAAGGAGGAGATGACGGGGTGGAAGGAGATAAGGGAAGTGGAATTGCAATGGGCTAAACTAAAGGTGGCAATAAAAGGGGCAAAAGACAAATATGTAAAAAAAAGTAAACAAAAACAAGAGGAGAAGGAAACCTATTTGGTTTTCCAAAGAGGTGGCTGCTCAAATAAAGACAAAAAAACCACAGCTTTCGCAAAATTCAAAAGCTTGCAAACAGAAGAACACAGAAATGAATACAGGATCAAACTCAAAGAGTCCAAAAAAGAAATAAGGATAGCAAAATCAAAGGCAGAGGAAAAGATGGCTAAAGATGTTAAGGGTGGCGACAAAACTTTCTTCAGGTATATTCGGGAAAGGAAGAAGATCAGAGTTGCAGGTCTCAGAAGTGCTGGGAAAGGACTCATGGAAAGTGACATAGAAAAAGCGAAATTGCTAAACAAATACTTCTGCTCTGTTTTTACTAAAGAAAATCCTGGAGATGGACCAGCTGTGACTCCCAAATATAAAAATGGGAATGTAGTAGATACCACACCATTCACAGAAAATGAGGTGTTGGAACAACTTGCTAAACCGTTAAAGGATGTATTCAACAGATCCTTGGAAACAGAAGAGGTTCCTCAGGACTGGAGAATGGCTGATGTCGTACCTCTACACAAAAGTGATGACAGGGAAGAAGTGTCAAACTACAGACCCGTGAGCCTTACCTCAGTGGCGGGAAAAGTAATGGAGGCGCTCCTGAAAGAGTGAATAGTGAACTTTCTCAAAACCAACAGGTTGCAAGATCCGAGGCAACATGGTTTTACTGAAGGACGGTCTTGCCAAACAAATCTTATTGAGTTATCTGACTGGGTGACCAAGGAACTAGATCAGGGGCATGGGATGGATGTCATCTACCTGGATTACAGCAAAGCCTTTGATACTGTTCCTCATAGGAGGCTTGTCAATAAACTCAGTCGCTTGGGGTTGGGTAGCAAGATGGTAAACTGGATTAGAAATTGGTTGACTGACAGACGACAGGAGGTGATGGTACATGGAGCTCACTCGGATGAAAGGAAGGTGATTAGCGGGGTGCCCCAGGGTTCGGTCCTGGGCCCGGCACTGTTCAATGTATTTGTGAGTGATATTGCTGAAGGACTGAATGGAAAAGTCTGTCTTTTTGCAGATGGCACAAAAATTTGCAACAGAGTGGACTCCCCCGAGGGAGTGGATAACATGAGGAAAGATCTACAAAAGCTGGAAGAATGGTCTAATGCTTGGCAATTACTATTTAATGCAAAAAAGTGCAGTGTTATGCCCTTAGGTAGCAGAAATCCAAGGGAAATGTACGCAATAGGGGGCGAGAGGTTGTGTGCATGGTTCAGGAGAAAGACCTTGGTGTGATTATCTCTGATGATCTCAAGGTGGCAAAACAGTGCGACAAGGCGGTGGCAAAAGCCAGGAGGATGTTGGGCTGCATACAAAGAGGGATTACCAGCAGAAAGGAAGAGGTACTTATGCCACTGTACAGGTCACTGGTGAGGACTCACCTGGAATACTGTGTTCAGTTTTGGAGACCATATCTTGCAAAAGATGTAAAAAGACTGGAAACTGTTCAGAGGAAGGTGACCAAAATGATTTGGAGCCTGCATAAGAAACCTTATGAGAAGAGACAGGGGAGATACTTAAAGAGGAACGATGAACAAACAAACCTCTTCCAAAGACAGGGAAGCTGCAAAACTAGAGGGCATAACATGAAGCTGCAAGGTGGAAAATTGAAAGGCAATGTCAGGAAATATTTTTTCACTGAAAGGGTGGTGGATGCTTGGAATGTTCTCCTGATGGAAGTGGTGGGGGCAAACACAGTGATGGAATTCAAAACAGCATGGGACAAGCACAGCGGATCCCTTTACAACAATAGGATAAAACCAAAATAAACTAAGCCATCTAACTTCTCAACAAATAGGGGTGTCCTACATGGAGTGGTATGTCCACCCCTAAACAAAGACATGGGAAGGGGTGGCCTGCACAGAGTGACAGGTGTGCCTACTCTTGCCGTATTGCTGGGCAGACTAGATGGACCATTCTGGTCTTTATCTGCCGTCATTTACTATGTTGCTATGTATATAGATAGCGGATATAGGGATAGCATGGTCACCAGACAGCACTATCTGTTTAGTTTGGGAGTGCTCTTCCACAGATCTAAACTTAAATGTATAAATGATCTGTTTAGTAGCTAAGTATCGCTTCTAAATGAATAATGTTTTAAACTCTATACCATCCCACCCCAAACTCAGCCTCTTCTTATACAAGTGAAGGCACATTTTATAAATGACGCCCAAGTGCAATCTAAGATGTCCAAGCCAGAACGTTTGCGAAAAACCAGGCACATCCTGACTCAGGTGTGATTTCACAAACGTGATTGTGGCTGATATGGACGTCTGCAGGGACGTCTACACGGACATCCCAAGAATAGTATTCAAGACTGGGAACATCAAGGAATGGCCTAATGTTAGAGTAATAGGCTAGGACCAGGGAAGCCAAGGTTGAAATGCCACTTATGCTATCATCATAATTGTGCAGAGTATTGGGGACAGTGGGATGTCATCTTCTCTACTCCCTCTGGATGTTTTTTGGCAAAAATGAGCATTTTCTCTATGCCTATAACTACCTGAAGCATCTCTAAACTTGGGTGGGGTTGCTGATCCACCCGATGATTCTAAAATCAAGTGTGGCCATCTAAGTCCATTGCACCAACCCAAGGGACACCTCTGGTACGCCCATATCTATTTGGCTGACTTTAAAAGCCTTTCATAAAATGGCTTTGGGGAATGTTTCTGCGATTTGGACGTCCACATGCACATTTTTGGATGTCCAAATCATGACTAAGGCTTTTAAAATGATCCCTATAATATTGGGCCTCAGTCAGATTTTTAACCAAATACTATACATATGTTTGTAAAATATACAAATAGTGAAGCTGTGCATCTTTCATTTCATCAGGTTTTGAAAGGAAATAACAGCAAAGAAATGAAAAATAAAATCTAAAGAAAATACATAGTAAACTTAGTGTTCCTTCCCCCTTGCTGACAAAAAGATGCAAAATGCAATGCGTGCCTTCGAGTCAGTCCTGACTCCTGGCAACCCAGAAGCTCTTGGTTTTCTTGGCAGTGTCACCAGAAGTAGATTGCCAGGCCTTTCTTCCGAGGCAATGGAGGGTTAAGTGACTTGCCCAAGGCCACAAGGAGTGCTGGTGGGAATTGAACCCTGGTTGCTTGGTTACCAAGCCAGTGTTCTAACCACTAGGCTACTCCTCCACTCCTGACAAAAAGATAGAGCAGGCAAAATTAAAACAATGAAGCCCCCTCCCTCCTACTCCTACCAGGCATATGTTATTCTATTCTTGGGTCTCCAGATGTCAATATGGGGCAGGTGCTATTACTCTGCTCCTGCCATTTTTCAAAATGGTGCTAGTCTTCAGTTGCCGATACCATTTTGTTTTATATACATAAAAATTAATTTGAAAAATGGTAGTGAAGGAGAGATTGGGGATTGCTCATGCTCCATAAGTTCTCTGGAGACTCACAGAAGAGATAAGGAACATCGGGTATGAGAGGTGCAATAGGGGAAATCCCAGAACTCTATGTTTAATTTTGCCACCACTGAATTCTTTGGTAGGGCTCAAGAGGGAGTGCCCTGTCATATCTGACAACTGCTTTTTTAAAAATTAAAATGAATATAATTGTATCTGTTTTTCTTTATTTTCAAAATGAAATGAAATTGGAAATTCCATTGAAATTTATTTTATTTTTATTTATTTCCACAAGCTTGGATTACACAAATCCAAAAACATATTTGTCCAGTGCAGAGAACTAAAGAAAAACAAAGCACGGCATGAATAGCAGGCCACAAAACAGCAAAAACAACAATTGATACAGTCTAAGAACCCCAAAACATCTTTAATCAGGACAGACTAACTTCAAATAGTTTCAAGTCCAGTTTCAGGAAGAAGCATGTTCCACAAGCAGGGGCCGGCAATCTAAAGAACGTGGCCACAGATAGCAGAGAGATTTCATGTAGACAGGAGAATAAGGTGCAGAATAATAGTACAAGCACCTTAATCGTATACACCAGATGGACTGGCAACCAAGGCAACAACTTCAGATTTGGAACAATTACGTATATCATTTCAAACGAAAGAATCGCTTACTCTTATATACCTCTGCAGGAGCGTAGAAGCATGTTAATGCTTCATTTTTAGCAGAAACACTCCAACCTTTTATGACAAGCAAACTCTATGATTTATTTCAGTGTATTCTTAAAAATACGCTGTGAGAATGTTAGGTGGGAGGAACAACACTAAACCTAAAAGCAGCTGTTATAGTATCACTTTTGCTGCCCCATTTGGATTATTGTAATGTGCTATACTCCTGCTTTGTAGCCAGGAGTATAAAGCAATGCTGTGCGTTCAGAACATTACAGTGAAACCTTTTGGATCTAGGAGAGCCAAAAACGCATGCAATTCATGTCTTCTTTCTTTGTGTGTACTTACATATTAGGGGGTTCAACCAGCGGAATTGCCCTGCTTTCTAATGCCACAGGGGCCCCGACTACAGCTGAAGGTGGCACAGCCTGCTGGTGGGCTTCAGTGTCCCCCGCCAATTTTCTGACCTGGAACCCAGCATGGATTGCACTGGTCCTGTGTATACTCTTAGGTTTCATAAACCAGTAATCAGCAAACAGAAGTCACTTAATACTGAGATAGATGTATTGAAGTGCACCGAATTACATGCTGTTTAATAAAAAGCATGAGCTATGTTTCTACCAGGACTTCCAAGCAATTGAGTCCAGTGGCAAAGCAGCATAAGTAGTTTTTCAACAAAGTTCTTTTGCAAAAACCTCAACTACATTTATTGAGGTGTAGTTGAAAATTTTTCAAGATCCACTTTGGGAAGCTATTGTTAAATTACTTTCACCATGTAGCCCCAGCAAATGAGCTCTTTGCATACCTTTGTGCTATTCGGGCTATGAATTGGAGCAACATTTATTGCATAACACTTTATGCAAAATATTGTTATTTGTGAAACAAATAAATGCTGTATACTAAAAGGGGAACTAGTTCACACTATCACAAATAATTGCCGACACAAGCAGCAATTTCAAGATCCTACATGTGCTAAAAAGATCAACATCGCTTGTCATTTTCCACTAGTAATTATACACCGAAGTACCAATTTTTGCTTCTTCCACACATAAGAGGCATATTGTAGACACTTATAGGCAATCAATACAGCCAATTAAGCAGTGAAGCCTCTCAGTCATTCATTTGAAGCTGTGGTTGAAATAAACACTTTTTATATATTCCTCACAGGAGGTGCAAAAGCCAATTGGGAAACATTTGGAAATATACATCTATTCCCCTTGTAAAATAGGAAATATAGATGGTAATTCCATAAGGAACCATGTAAATAATGAACCTTTTTACACTTGTTATTTTGAAAAATCAAATCTGTGTGAATTTGACAGCGGCCACTAGTGCACATAAATTTAAGCCATGGTCTCTTACACAAGCTCTGAAGCTGATGTAAATGATGTCACGTATCATCTCCAGGAACAAGCAGGAATGAGTCTTCACATATGGGTACGTCGGTACCGACGGAGCCTGCGCGGGAACGCTCCCCAGCTTCCCAAAAAGGAAAGCTTTTGGGAGCATCCCACAGCGCCTGCGCGCTGCCTTCCCGCCTTTCCTGACCACCTCTCCTCAGTTCTTCTTTGCCGCGGAGCCAGCAGGTCGAGTCCTGTCACCGCTGAAGAAGTTCTTTGTTTTATTTTATTTCTTTGGTCACGTGTCTGCCTCCCCCGACTCCGGACCGGTACCGCCGGTCTTTTCTTTCTTTTCTTCAAAAAAAACAAAAAAAACAATATATATTTTCCCTCACTTAGTGTATTTTTCTTCTTGGGCCTTAGGCCTCACAAGAAATTTTTCCTCATGGAAAAACCAGCCTCCGGGTTTAAAAAATGCACTAAGTGCAGCGGTGCTATTTCTGTTACTGACACCCATGAATGGTGTCTTAAATGTTTGGGTCCTGAACACTCCATTTCGGATTGTCCGTCCTGCTCTTTGATGTCTAAACGGGGTTTACAGAACCGAGCAGCCAAGCTCCATGTGCTGTTTCCGTCTGATGCAGCTTCAGTAGCATCGACGTCTTCCAGGGCTTCTTCTTCTTCCCATGGATCTCAGGTAACCAAACATAAATCCAGCCGGTCTTCGAAGGGTAGATCTCCCTCTAAGCATCGAGATGCCTCCGGGCTTGCCCTCGAGGATCCTGCACCGGCAAAACAACCCCGGCGGGAAGCTCCGGCTTCCAAAGCTCCACCTATGGGGTTACAGGTTGACATCGATGGCACGGCCTCGACCGATCACCTGTTAGAATGCTCTGGGGTACCGGCGCAACCTTCCGGTACCGAATTCCAGGCATTCATGGCGTCGATGGATCAGAATGTTCTATCCATGCAGCAGGCTATCAAGGCCTTTATTCAAGCTGCGACGCTGCTGATACCACAACAAACTCCGTTGTCGGTATCGACTCCGGTACCGACTGTATCGGCATCGACCAGGATACCGACTGCAGCGATTTCCTGTCCAGGGCTGCTTATCGGTACCGAACCGGTACCGATGACGCCCGATGTCGATACCGCTCGATACGCGTACCGAGCTTTAGAAAAGCACCCTGACAGGCGGTACTTTGATTCCTCCGATGATTCTGATACATCAGAGGAGTCTGCTGAAGTATCCATAGCCCTTCCTGAAGAGCCTTCTTCTCCAAAAAGAAGAATGTCTCCTCCAGAGGACTTGTCCTTTCAAGACTTCATAAGAGAAGTAGCTAAAGGACTTTCTATTTCAGTAACCTCTGAATCAGAGCCTAGAGCAAAAAAATTAGATATTTTAGGTTATTCTAAGGCTCCTAAAGAGGCAGTCACCTTACCAATTCATGGGATTCTTTATGAACACATGATTGACTTATGGGAGACTCCTCTCACTATCTCTCCTCATTCTCGCAGATTGGACACTATGTATCGTGTCCCTCCTTGTCCTGGTTTTCATAAAACACAGCTTCCTCACCATTCCATTGTGGTGCAGTCAGCTATGAAGAGGATAAAGAGTACAAAGAGACACTCTTCTGCTCCTCCAGGAAAAGAATGCAGGACCTTGGATGCTTTTGGTAGGAAAATCTTCCAAGCCAGAATGCTCATTGCCAGAATCAACTCCTATAGTCTTTACATGGGTATGTTTCTAAAAGAAGTTGCAGATAAGCTGCACACTTTCCTCCCTTTTCTTCCAGAGGATACAAGGGAAGAATTCCTTATTTGGCTTAAGCATACTCAAGACATCTCAAAGTTTTCCAACCGGGCAGCCTTTGACTCCTTTGAAGATGCCAGCAGAGCTTCGGGCATTGCCATAGCTGCTCACAGAATTGCTTGGCTCCAAGCTTCTGTTTTAGAACCTTGGGTCCAAGATGGCTTAGGAAATCTTCCCTGTACAGGTGAAAACCTGTTTGGCATAGAATGGCAAATAAAAGCCACTCAAATGGATGCAGAAAATTCTGCTCTGGATAGACTTTCAAAGTCAACCTCCATTCCTGCCAAGAAAAAACCCTTCAAGAAGTCTTTTTTCAAAAAGGGCAGATTCCTTCTGCTTCTGGCCAACAATCATCTACAGGTCGCTTTGCCACTAAGCGTCAGCAACCTAAACAGGCCAGGCGTAAGTCTACAGGGGCTGCTGCAACTCAGCAGACCCAACCTCCTCAGGGTTTTTGACTTGATGCTAGATAACTTAGCCTTTCTGGCTTTAAAACAGCCAGAGCCTCTCACCATTCCAGGAAGGTTAGCTCATTTTGCTCCCAGATGGGAGCAAATTACATCAGAGCAGTGGACCCTCTCCATCATAAGGGAGGGCTACAAACTTCATTTCTCAAACCTTCCTCCTCACACCATGGTGAGACACTTCAATTCTCCAACATCTCTTCTCGACCTTCTAGGTCAAGAGGTGGTTACCCTTCTTGCCCAAGGGGCAATAGAAGAAGTACCTCTTCTTCAACAAGGGTCAGGGTTTTACTCCCCCTATTTTCTGATTCCAAAGAAAACAGGGGGGATACAGACCCATATTAGATCTCAGGGAATTGAACAAATTTCTATGCAAGGAGAAGTTCAAGATGCTTTCTCTGGACACTCTCCTTCCATACCTTCAAAGTCAGGATTGGCTTTGTTCTCTAGATCTCAAGGATGCGTACACACATGTTCTCATCCATCCATCTCACAGAAGGTTCCTCCGTTTTCTTTTCCAAGGAAAATATTACCAATACAGGGTGCTTCCTTTTGGTCTGGCCTCTGCTCCAAGAGTGTTCACCAAATGCATGGCAACAGTAGCTGCATTTCTACGCACTCTGGGAATCTTTGTATTCCCATACCTGGATGACTGGCTCATCCGAGCTCCATCTCAGTCAGAGGCCCAGATTTCCCTGGACCGCACAAGACGCATTCTGCAGTATCTGGGACTTGTGGTAAACATCCCAAAGTCTCAGCTCACCCCTACTCAGTCCCTAGAGTTCATAGGGGCCTGGTTGGATACTACCACTGCAAGGGCCTATCTTCCTCAGGCCCGTTGCCAACGTCTAGTGCAGTTAGCCTCCCAGATTCAGTCAAAGAACCACTTAACTGCCCGGGAGATGCTACAACTGTTAGGCCACATGGCATCCACAGTGCATGTGGTACCCTATTGCTCACCTACACATGAGAGCAACTCAATGGACTTTGTCCACCCAGTGGACTCAAGCATCAGGAGCTCTCTCAGACCAAATAGCAACCTCCAAACGTCTCTTTTGGTCTCTCCAATGGTGGATGTCCACCCAAAATCTGTTGCTGGGGTCCCCCTTCCAACAGTTGTTGCCCCAGGCAACCCTCACAACAGATGCCTCCCAGACAGGTTGGGGAGCTCATCTACAAGACCTCTCCACTCAGGGCACTTGGTCTCCACAGGAGACTTCTCTTCATATCAATCTCCTGGAGCTTCGAGCAGTTTTTCTAGCTCTCAAGGTCTTTCATACCCTGCTCAGCTACAAGACAGTCCTCATTCATACGGACAATCAAGTAGCCATGTTTTACATAAACAAGCAAGGAGGAACTGGCTCTCTGTCGCTTTGCAACGAAGCTTTAAGATTGTGGGTCTTCGCCAGAGAGCATCAAATTCATCTCCTGGCCGTATACCTCCCAGGAATTCAAAACACTTGGGCAGACAGACTCAGTCGAGTTCTGCTTCCACACGAATGGTCCCTGCACATGGATCAGGTACTCAGAATCTTCCAAGAATGGGGAACCCCGGACATAGACCTCTCTGCAAGTCCGTGGAATGCCAAACTTCCCCGGTTCTGTTCCAGAATTCTGTGTCAGGGAGTTCAGGCCAAGGATGCCTTCCTCCTTCACTGGGGTCAAGGCTTCCTGTATGCCTTTCCACCCATTCCCTTGATTCCCAAGACTCTGTTCAAACTCCAGAGGGATCAAGGATCTATGATCCTCATAGCTCCACGCTGGCCACGCCAAGTGTGGTACCCTCTACTTCTGCATCTCTCCCAAGCCCCCTCCCTGGACTTGGGAGCTGCTCCAGACCTTCTGTCCCAGGAGGAGGGGACTTTGTGGCACCCAAACCCCAAGTCCCTTCACCTCAGAGCTTGGTTACTGAAGGCCTAGACCTTCAAGGCTGGAATCTTTCTCAACAAGTGAAGGATATCCTCCATGCTTCCAGAAAACCTTCTACTAGACGTTCCTATGCTTTTAAATGGAAAAGGTTTTCCATTTGGTGTACTGAAAAGGGCCTTGAACCTCTAGCACTACCTTTGAATTCTCTATTGGAATATCTCCTGCATCTTTCCAATGCAGGCCTTAAGACAAATTCAGTAAGGGTCCATTTGAGTGCTATTGCAGCATCCCTTAAGCCTATCAATGGACAGCCTATTTCCTCTCATCCTCTTATTGCAAGATTCATGAGAGGCTTAACTTTAACTAAACCTCCCATTAGGCCTCCTCCGGTGGCATGGGATTTAAATCTGGTTCTTGGTCAGCTTATGAAGCCTCCTTTTGAACCCTTAGCCACCACCTCCTTGAAATTTCTTTCCTGGAAGGTTATTTTCCTCATTGCAGTCACCTCAGCTTGCCGCATCAGTGGCTAATCCACCTTATACAAGGTTCCATCATGATAAGGTAGTCCTTAGGACCAATCCACACTTTATGCCTAAAGTGGTCTCACCTTTTCATCTTAATCAAGAGGTATATTTACCTGTCTTTTTTCCAGCTCCTCATGCATCAAGTGCAGAGAGGAATCTTCATACTCTGGATTGTAAAAGAGCTCTTGCCTTTTACTTACAAAGGACACAGCAACATAGAAAGTCTTCCCAGCTCTTTGTTGCTTTTGATCCCTCATTTATTTTATTTATTTAAAGGGTATTTGTATCCCGCCTTATCCTTTAATCAAGGCGGTGAGCACAGCAAGTGTTGTGTGGCAGGTGAGCTTTATGTACAGTGTGGGTGCGTGGGTGCGAGTGTTTTGATTTGGGTGAGCTATTTACAGTGTGCGCTATGTACAGTATATACATGGGTTTCTGGGTCCAGGCTTGGTGGTTTCCGTGAGCTGTCATTAGTCCAGATTGGATCCGGTTTGTAGATTCAGGTTAAGCATTTGGGCTGTAGTGATCTGTGAAGAGTACAGTCTTCAGGTGTTTCCGGAAGTCCTTCAGATCTTCAGTTGATCGTAGGTCGTGAGGGAGTGAGTTCCATATTGATGGGGCTGCCAGGGAGAGTGCCCTTTGTGTGGTGGCTTTGCATGCTTTTGTGTAGTTGTTTGGGGTGCTGAGTGTGTCTGTTGTGGCTTTTCTCCTTGGTCTGTTGCTGGTGTTAGGGAGAATGAGGGCTTGGAGGCTGAGTGCTGATCTCTTGTGTCTTATTCTGAATATGTTTAAGGTCATCTTGTATTTGATGCGGTGGCTGATTGGGAGCCAGTGGAGGTCTTTGAGGATGGGGGTGATGTGTGCTTGGGTTGTTGCACCGGTAATTATCCTGGCTGCTGTGTTTTGGGCCATTTGAAATGGTTTGAGTGATTGTTTTGGTATTCCGTTGTAAATCGGGTTGCAGAAATCCAGTATGGGGGTTATGAGTGCTTGGCAGACTGTGCGGACGTGTTCGTAGGAGAGTAGAGGCTTGAGGCATCTGGTTATTTTCATTTTGTAGTATGCGTTTCTGGCGGGTTTTTTGATGTGTGATTGTAGGTTCAGCTCTTTGTCGAGGGTTATTCCGAGGTATTTTACTTCGTCCTTTAGTGGGATTGTCGTGTTGTTGGTTGTGATGAATGTTGGGGGGCTGAAGTTGGTGTTTCGTGTGATGAGTGCTTCTGTCTTGTTGTAGTTGATTGCTAGGTTGTTGCGTTTAAGCCATGTGGATATGTTGTCTAGACAGTTTGTTATCTTGTTGTAGTCGGGGCTGTTGAGGTTGATCGGCGTGTAAATCATGATGTCGTCTGCGTAGATGGTATAGTTTATTTCGTGGGCGGAGATGATGTCGCAGATCGGTTGTATGTATAAGTTGAATAGTAGTGAGGATAGCGCAGATCCTTGTGGTACTCCTTGTTTGATCTTCATGGGTTGTGAAGTTTTGGTTCCGATTTTGACTTGGAACTGTCTGTCGGTTAAGTAGGAGTTGAACCAATTTAGGACGGTGCCGGTTATTCCGATGTTCCGTAGTCTGGTTAGGAGGATTCTGTGGTCCACTGTGTCGAAGGCCGCTGATATGTCTATGAAGATCATTAGTGTTCCTTGATTGTAGTGGTCTATGGTTTGGATGATGTCATTGAATAGGTATAGTAGAAGTGTTTCGACTCCGTGGTTTGGGCGGAAGCCATGTTGATGTATATCCAGCGGGGCGTGCTCGTCGATGTGGTCCTGGAGCTGTTGTTGCACTGACTTTTCTATGATTTTAGCCAGAAGTAGTATGCTGGAGATTGGCCTGTAGGCTGCTGGGTTGCTCTTTTCTAGGTTGGTTTTCTTGGGGATCGGCCTTATTGTGGCTAGTTTCAGCTGTTCTGGCATGGTTCCTTGGGTTAGGGAGTTGCTCACCATGTTGTGTATGTGGCCTATGAAGCTCTGCTTGGTTGCTTTGATCCATGGGCCATTTGGGACTTCCAGTCTCTAAAAGGACACTGTCCAATTGGATTGCTCAGTGTATTTCTTTTGCTTACCAGAGTAAGAACCTTTCTTTGGAAAGCCATGTCACAGTTCATAATGTAAGGGCCATGGCAACCTCTATGGCTCATCTAAATTCTGTGTCCATCGACCAGATCTGTCAAGTGGCCACCTGGGCCTCGGTTCATACCTTCACAGCCCATTACTGCTTGGACAAGGACTCCCGCCAGGATGCCTTGTTTGGTCAGGCTGTTCTCAAACACCTGTTCCATTCTTAATCAACTCCTGCCCTCCTTCCCTGGATGGATGCCTGAGATCCATAGGAGGAGGTAGAGCCCTTCCCAGGGTCTCATATCCTTGGGGATCTCCCAGGCATCTTTAGCTAGGGAGTCCCCATATGTGAAGACTCATTCCTGCTTGTTCCTGGAGATAGCACAGTTACTTACCTGTAACAGGTGATCTCTGGGAACAGCAGGAATAAGTCTTCATAACCCACCCACCTCCCCTAGGAGTTGTATCTCTCTATCTGTCTTTCCTTTCCTCTCTCTCTCTTTTGTCTCAGCTTTAAAACTCGAACTGAGGAGAGGCGGTCAGGAAAGGCGGGAAGGCAGCGCGCAGGCGCTGTGGGATGCTCCCAAAGCTTTCCTTTTTGGGAAGCTGGGGAGCGTTCCCGCGCAGGCTCCGTCGGTACCGACGTACCCATATGTGAAGACTTATTCCTGCTGTTCCCAGAGATCACCTGTTACAGGTAAGTAACTGTGCTTTATGTGCATATGTCTGAGTTCTGTAAATTACTTGTGTATGTGCATATAACATCCATACTCTGCCCAAGCACACACCACTAGTGAAAAGTATGCGTGATGGGCTCTGCGTGCATACCTACAGAATCATCTTTATGTAATTTACATGCATAAGTCCTTATTTATGTTCATAAATTATTAAATTACCATGATTCACATGGGGAAATGGCAGATAAGTTTATGCAGCTCCTTATAAAATTACCTTCCACATTTTTGACCCCCCTGAACCATGCCCAAAACACATCCTCTTTAAATCTGTGCCTTCTGGGCCATGTCAACATGGTATTCTAAAATTGCCATTTATATGTATATTGCTATGTTCATTTGGGGATGCAATATAAAGCTTCTAAATGGTCTTCTGTGTATGGTAAAAGGGAAGATAGTGTGACATACTTATTTGCTGGTGTCCTTATATGTATTTTACAAAAGACTCCATGTCCTCAGAACCTAATGAAAAAATATCAGGACAACTGTAAATGTCCCAGCTTAGACATCTCAATTCCTACCTCAATATCCTATGCAAATATGGGGTTTAAAATGTGCTTCATGCAATTTTGTACTCTTCAGTACATTTGCCTCATTGAACGTGTTTGCTCCTGTATTTATCCATTATTTTAATTTAATTTTTTTGGCCAGGAAAGTTAAATTAAAAGGTATGCCTTGGAGACAATGGGAACAATCTTCAAAGTACTTTCCCTGGATAAATACAGTAGACCTGTCTGATAATTGTTCATATTCTGTCCAATTAGAAAAACATGTGTGCAGCCATAGTGCACACACATTTAATTGGACTAACAGGAAGCATTCTTGGGGTGTGTTTAATGCGAGGTTTGAAAATAATGTATGCTGTGTGAATTTTCAAATCTATATAATTGTTATTTCTAGTAACATAGGGCCCAATTCCATCCCAGACGTAGAAGCCCTCTGTGCACCCGGCTGGAACCGGATGCACAGAGGGAGTCATGATTCTGATCCTGCGGGGCATGTCTAGCCCTGCAGGATCAGAATCGCAAACAGGCCTGTACGTGCAAGCTGGGATCATGATTCAGCCTGGCCTGCATGTACAGGCCTTGCCCGACTAACTCAGTCAGAGCTTTTAAATGGAGTCGCGTTGCCATGGCACCGCGGCTCCATTTAAAAGCCGCAATCTACAGCTGTCAGCCTCCAAATTGCTTTCCTCACAGCCCGATCCCCAATCTGGCCTCCCAGGGCCAGGGTCAGACTGTGGGGAATGCCATCTGCTGCCCCTTCCCAGCTCTGGGCCCGCCAATCCTGCCGCATTGGGGAAGTTATTCCACCTTAGAGATGGAATAACTTCCCCGATCAAGTCGTCAGCCCCGGACAAACAAGGCCGACATCAGAATCATCCCTGTACGTCCGGGGCTGGCAACCGCCCACTACCTGTCTTAATGCCGCCCCCGATCCTTCTCTTTCGTGCCCCCATCTGCCTTCCCTGTACAACACATGGGGAAGGAGGATGTGGCCGGGAAAGGGCATGAATAGCGGGGATGGACGTCCCAATGGGACATCCATTCCCGCAATTCATTGCTCAGAATGACCCTGATAATATTTATAGAAAATGTAGTAAAAACTCAGAGATACTTGGTACTATTGAGCATTTTCAAAAGGAAACTATCTGTATGTTTTTTCTTTGAGAATTGGGTGAAAGATTCACAAATGTAAAAGTACTTGACAACTCTGCAGCAAACTGAAGTGTCTTAAAATTATTCCAAATGTACTCTAGCTTCCCAAGGTCACATGAAGTTCATGACAAGGGAGACTCATGAATTCATGTCCAAGGATTTTTCTTGAATCCCAGACTAATGCTCTATCTCTTTAAATAATTTTTTCTTCCTGAAAACAGAATCATTTAGGAGCATGTTGACTAAAGTGCATTAAACACTTAGGGGCTTGTTTACAAAGCCGAGGTAGCGGCTTTGTAAACAAGCCCCTTAGCATGGGTTTTAGTGTGTGGTAACTGCTAGCGCTAGCCCATTCAAACAGTTATCTGGTAAAAACACTGATTTGGTCAAAAACCCATGCTAAGTGCTTAGTGCAAGTTTAGATGGGATTGGGGGTGGCGGCCACTATCAGCTAGCACATGGAATGGTATCACATGCTAATCGCCATGACAGCCATTAGTGTGACTGCACCAAATACCACTGCTACCATTAGGGGTCACTCTTCCACATATGAAATTGAAAATGCCCTTCATTCAGTTTCATACTCTTTAATACATCTGCCTCATTGGCCATATTTATATTGCCAAGAAATATGATACATGTTACATCTTTCCTTATACAGCAACACCGGATGTTCATTGCAAGTAGAATTAAATTTTAAAGTCTGATGATTGTCCATCATACTGGCTATCCTGCTTATTTATCCCCACCTCCCCCATCTTATGCCTCGTAATCCAATATGTTAGCTCATTTTATCTCAATCTAATTTGCAAGACATTTTATCTGCTTGCACATTCAGATGCAAATGGCTTAGAAACTCAGCTTTTGCTTGCCAAGCCCAGGTCATCAAGAATTCTCTTCCCTTGAACAAATGGAAAGAATCTTCTTACAATTTTGTTAAAGATAGATATCAAAACCTGGTTATTTCAGCAACAATTTACCCTCTCTTCCAATCCCCCCCTCCCAGTGTATAGTGTTTATCCTAATCTGAAAGGTTTGAATTGTTGTGCATCTCCACTCCTCGCCCTTAATCATTGTTCTATAAATTGGTCTGTTTTGATTGTACTACATTGTTATTTGTCTGCTGTTCATTTTATTAGTACTGCCTATGAACCAGCAAAGATTCAACTTGTTCAAGCCATGGTGTTTTCAATATCATCATATGAATGCGAAAGTTGGACAGTGAAAAAGATAGACAGGAAGAAAATTGATGCCTTTGAAGTATGGCACTGGTGGTGAATACTGTGCATATCATGGACTACCCGAAGAACAAACCAGTCAGTACTAGAGGAGATCAAACATAAGCTTTACTTAGAAGCTCAGATGACAAGACTTCGACTTTCATACTTTGGATACATCATGTGAAAAGAGATTGTTGGAGAAAGACATAGTGCTTGGCAAGGTAGAAGGTCAACGTAAAATCAGAAGGCTGGCAATGAGATGAATCGATACAACAGCAGCAGCTATGGTTGCCACTCTACCAACAATGAGCCACCTGACTGAACACTGAACACCATTTAGGTCAACTATCGAAAGGGTCACCATGAGTTGACACCAACTCAACGGCACTTAATGACAACAACAACATGAACCTGTATGTGAACCACTATAATTTCAGGCATCTGTTGAATGGCGCTATATCAAATGCACTTAAAAAATTATAAAATAAATAAATATGCCCATGTATGGAAGACTGACCCCTAGTGGTAGCACCGTGACACTACCCACTAGTGTTGTAGTTACCATTTTGAAGTCCAGCATCTCCAAGGCAGGAGTGGAAAGAGCCCACTCCTGCTTCAGCCCACTAGACATCAGGGACTCTCCTGGGTAAGTCCTAGCATTGGGTCAGGTGGATAGGAAGAGGATCGGGGTATGAACATTGTGAGTGTGTGGGGGGGTCTTCTTATTTGGGGGCTTCTGTTTGGGGTAGGATCTGATTGGGAGGGCTTCCTTTCGGTGCAATTCTGGTGTTGGAAGTGTCCTTGGGGGGGTGGGGGGGTCTGGAGCAGGGCATCTGTGCTGGGGTCAGGGTGGGGGATCTGTGCTCAGCTAGAGAATTGGAGTGCTGGAGCGCCCCACCAGGGCCTGCATTCCATGCTTTGGCAGATAGTATGGGTGCACCTGCATTATCTGTTGAGACATGAAACATGAGCTCTAGGCATACCCCCTTCATTTACTGCACGGGTTTTGCACTTAGCTAAACTTTTGTAGTTAAGCTACAGTAAGCATAAAACCTTACTGCACAGTGAAAATCAACTGCTCACAGTACATCACACTTGTAATACTTGAGAGGCTGAAGCTCTTGCTTCTGACTTTGACCCAACCATTTTGTTAGCATTGATAGCAGCATGAGGACAGCATCTGCCTTTAGTAGCAGCAACGAATGGTTAGTGTGTGTAGTGTTATCACAACCCTTGTGTTTCTGAGTGTAGTAGCACTTAACACATAGTAACATTCGTAAATGCTCATTAATCTTTAGTAAACCTGCCCCTTAATCTTTATAGTTATTTTATTTATTTATTTTTTATTTATTTACATTCTCTTATATATCGCGCTATTCTGCATAAGTGCGGTTTACATTGAACAAACTGAAATTACATTGAACAGGGCATTATAACGTGGAGATAACTATTTTACAGGGAACATGGGCTACGGAGGGTTAAGTGGCTTGCCCAAGACCACAAGGAGCACCTGTGGGACTAGAAACCCCAGTCCTTCCGGCCCAAGGTTGCTGTCCTCTAGTGGGGTTTGAACCATTTAACATTCACATTCAATTTGAATGATAAGAAAAAAGAAGCATAATTCCCATACACATTCCAAGCCCTCATAGTAAAATTGTAAATATCTTATTTACTCAAGATGTTAATAAATAATTCTATTCATTGTATATAGGTTCATAACATATATGTACAAAGTTTCCCAAAGTTGAATCCCAGTTGAATTCTCCTGTTACATGTAAACTCACAACAGCCTGTTGCTCGCTATGAGTATTCTTGTTCAATGTAAACTGCGCTGATGAAAAAGAGTGCGGTATAAAAGAACTATAAATAAATAAAATAAAAATAAATAACCACAATGGGAAAAAAAAAACCTTTACAAAGAAAATCACATTTAATATTAAATTATCATGATTTTTTTTTAGGGGGTGCAGAACAGGCTTAATAAATGAGTTTAGAAAGCGCACATTGCTAAACTATTGCCCCCTGTTACTGTGCTACAAAACTATGTCTTGCTTAGTTATTTTTTCTCTCTTTGACAATTTTATGGTGCATTTTGAAACAGGATTCTATTATTTCTAGAACAGATGCAAATTAACATTCATTAGGTGTGTCTATAGTGGTGTGGGGGTGTTTTGCCAGTTCACTTAGATATGCAGAAATAAATGTTAATGAAGGGGTAGGTGATACCTTTCTATTGGATTAACAATACATTTAACACTGACTTTCACAAGCTATGTTCACTGCTTCAGCTCAGGGACCTATAATTTTAAAGCTCATGAGAAACACTGAGCTACTTCAATAAAAAAAAAAACAGCACCTACTTCCCTGTTAACCTTTATTGCTATAGTTACAGGCATGTGGGGGTTGATATAAATTATGCTTTAGCTTGTTAACTTCAGGAATTAACTGGCTAATGTAAATGGATAACGTCTGGCCATAGATCTTGCTGTGCAGCCAAAAGTAACGGTTTAAAAGGTGGAATTGTAGGCAAGGCAAAGGCTGTTTTTGCTTTAGCCCGATAATATTCAGCCACTATCTGGTTAAAGTTATCCAGATATCTCAGCCAGAGATACCACAAGCTTAAAATATCTGGATCAGATTTCTGGATATATTTATGCCACTATATTCAGCAACTTGGAGGTATTACAATATATCTTTGCAAATTCCTATGGAATATTGAGTTCCTAATTAACAAAGTGCTGAACATATGCTGTAAAGAAAGCATTAACCTTTTAGGAGAAAATATTCATAAGCGCATATCCAGATAGTGTAGTAGCTTACCTGTAAACAGGGGTTCTCCATAGACAGCAGAGATATGCAGTCACACTCAAGAGAGAAGTTCCCGGACTTAGCCTTGTGCTGATCTCTCTCAGCTCAGTGATGCTTTGTCACCTCTCTGAGCATGTGTGCCTGTTTCCCGCCTACCTGTGACAGGAGAATCAGTTCAGACAGGAGAATCAGAGCAGAAAAAAGACAGGAATAGAGAACGTGAGAGAATGCGCCCCTATGTTCACATGCTTATTGCACAGTAGAATGCTGGGAAGATTCTTTTAAGACCTGTATCGTTCTAGAATACCTATCACATTGCTATAGCGCTGTTGAGCTGCTGAATCCAGATTAAGATTCTTCTGTTATATTCTTATATTTTGCTTTCTGGGGGGGGTTTTTTGGGGGGGGGGGGTGAGGAAGGCAGTTGGAGTGTGTGGCTGCTGTCTACAGAGAATCCCCGTTACAAGTAAGCAACTACACTTCTTCCAGAGACAAGAAGGGGGATGCAGGCACACTCAAAGGTGAATCCAGAGCTGGAGGCCACTTTGACAGGTGCTCTTGGAGGTCTTCAGAATCAGGACAGCCCCAAAGGACTGGGGTGAAGGAAAAAAGTCAGATAGAAAAAGGTTCTGGAGGACCACTTGGCCAAAGACAAAGTCCGACGTAGAGGAGTGATCCAAACTGTAGTGCTTAATGAAGGTGTGGATGGACAACCAGGTGACTCTGCTTTGCAGATGTCTTGGGTAGAAATGGAAGCCAGACTAGCATGGAAGAGGCAATAGCCCTGAGCTCATGAGGGACAATCTTTCCCAGGGAGGGAAGGGTGGCTTGTTCGTAGCAGAAGGCAATACAGTCTACAATCCATGAGGATAATAGTTGGCTTGGTGACTGGTTGTCCAGGCTTGTTAGGGTTGAAGATTTGGAACAACTGCAATGATTTGTGGAGAAGCTCTGTATGATTTAGATACTAAAAAAGAGCATTTCTGCAGTCCAAAGCATGGAGCTTTTCCTTCGGAGAGCCATTTAGAAACATAGAAACATGACAACAGAAAAATACCACATGGCCTACTAGTCTGTCCTTCCATATCAACAACTACAGCGGTCCCCTTTTTTCCTTTAGAAATCCTCTGTGTTTTTCCCATGCTTCTTTGAATTCAGATACTGTCCTCATCTCTACCACCTCCACTGGGAGACTATTCCATGGATCCACCACTCTTTCCGTAAAGAAATATTTCTGCATATCACTCCTGAATCTATTTCCTTTCACCCTCATCCCATATCCCCTCATAGCAGATCTTGCTTTCAATCAAAAGAAGCTCTCCTCCTGCACATTTATGCCACAGAGATATTTAAACATCTCAATCATATCACCTCTATCCTGCCTTTCCTCGAAGGTGCACATATTAAGATCCTTAAGTCTGCCCTCATATCCTTTATAATGAAGACCACTAAACATTTTAGTAGCCAACCTCTATACTGACTCCAGCCTGTTCATATCCCTTTGAAGGTGTGGACTCCAGAACTGCACACAATACTCCAAATGAGGTCACACCATAGACTTATACGGAGGCACTATCACCTTCTTTCTTTTGCTGGCCATTCCTCTCCCTATGCACCCAAGCATCCTTCTAGCTTTTGTTGTTGCCTTTTCTACCTGTTTAGCTACTATAAGATCATCAGACACAATCACGCCTAGGTCCCGCTCTTCTTTAGTCGACAAAAGTACTTCACCCCCTATACTATATTGCTCCCTTGGATTGCTGCAGCCCAAATGCATGACCTTGTATTTTTAACATTAAATCTCAGCTGCCAAATTCTAGACAATTCTTCAAGCTTAGCTAGATCCCTCCTCATGTTATTTATACCTTTCTGGGTGTCTACTCTACTGAAGAATTTGGTATCATCCGCAAAGAGGCAAACCTTACACGACAGCCCTTCCGCTATATCACAAACAAAGATGTTAAAAAGAATCGGACCCAGGAGAGATCCCTGGGGCACACCACTGGTAACCTCCTTCTCCTCAGAGTGAGCTCCATTTACCTGTACCCTTTGTCGCCTCCCAGTCAACCAATTTCCAAACCAAGCAGTAACTTTAGGGGCCATCTCTAGGGTGCTCAGTTTGTTTATAAGTCGCCTGTGAGGAACAGTGTCAAAGGCTTTACTGAAATCTAAATACACCACATCTAGGGCTCTCCCTTGGTCCAACTCCCTGGTCACCCAGTCAGAAATCAATCAGAATTGTCTGACAAGACTTGCCTCTGGTGAATCCATGCTGCCTCAGATCCTGTAATCTGCTGGACTCCAGAAAAGTCACTATTTTCTCTTTCAGCAGCGTTTCCAGTAATTTACTCACCACTGAAGTTAAACTAACCAGCCTGTAGTTTTCAACCACATCCTTACTTCCGCTTTTGTATAAAAGCACCACATGAGCCTCTCTCCAGTCTTTTGACACCACTCCTGAATCCAACGAGGCATTGAAAAGGTCAGCCAGTGGAGCTGCTGGAATGTCCCCAAGTTCCCTCAGTATTCTAGGGTGTATCCCATCTGGTGCCATTGCTTTGTTTACTTTAAGTTTCTCACAAACACACTCTTCTGAAAATTGTTCAAGGTGCCCCTCACTTCTGTTTCTGTTTGTGGGTGTTTTCTGAGGTCCTACTCCTGGTTCTTCATCTGTGAACACAAAATAGAAATATTTGTTAAGCAATTCCACTTTCTCCTCATTAGCTTCTACATATTCTTCCCCTTCACCCTTGAGTCTGACAATACCACTTTTGCCCTTCCTCCTCTCTCTAACATATCTGAAAAAGTCTTATCTCCTCTTTTTGAATCTTTGCTTTCCTGACTACTTTGCTAGCTTCTCTAAGTTTTTCCAAATATAGATGCCTGCCTTCCTCTTTCTGTGAACTCTTGTATTTCATGAAGACCTCCCTCTTTTTCTTCACCTTTTCAGCTACTTCTTTCGAAAACCATAGCGCTCTCCTTTTCCTTTTATTTACAATTTTAACAAAAAGACTGGTTGTTCTTAAAATATCCCCTTTCAGTTTTGCCATTTGTTTTGCTACATCCCCCAGCTGTTCCCATCCCACTAATGACTCCCTGAGGTATTGGCCCATCTTGGCAAACTTAGTTTCCTAAAGTCTAAGACCCTTGCTTTTGAATGGCTTCTAACAGCCCTAGTCCTAATACTGAATCACACTATCTGGTGATCACTGGATGCAAAATGATCTCTCAATTTAACATCAGAAATACTTTCACCATTGGTAAGCACCAAGTCCAGTATGGCCCCTTCACGTGTGGGTTCTGTTTCCAATTGCCTGAGTAGTTCTCCCTGTAGAGAATCCAGGATCTCCTTTCTTCTAGACGATACTGCAGCCAGAATGTGCTAATCAGCATCTGGTATATTGAAATCCCTTATCAGTATCATTTCCCCTTTCCTAGCAATGCTGCATATGTCTTCAATTAACTCTCCATCCACCCCTTCCTCCTGTGAGGGAGGTCTGTATATTACACCAATGCAAATAGATTTTTCTTTCCCTCTTTCTAGTTTAACCCACAGTGCCTCATCTCTCCCTTTTAAGCTCTGTAGTTCCAAAGCTTTAATATTATATTTTACATATAGTGCCACTCCTCCTCCCCTTCTCCCTACCCTGTCCTTTCTGAATAAAGTATAGCCTGGTATAGTTACATCCCAGTCATGGTTTTCTGTGAACCATGTTTCTGTAACTGCCACTAAATCCAAATCAGCCTCTCCCATTAAAGCTTCAACATCTGGGATCTTATTTCCCATGCTATGGGCATTTATACACACCACTTTCTATATGTTGCCACTTTTACCCATTTCCATAAAGGTATTTAATGTTCACTTACGTGGGGGCTTTCTTCACCCATCCCCAATGAATCTAGTTTAAAGCCCTCTTCAGTAGAATAGTCAGTCTGCTACTGAAGACACGTCAACCTTTCTTGGACAGATGAACACCATCTCTCCTCTTCAACCCTTGGAACAGCATCCCATGGTCCAGGAAACCAAAACGCTCTCGATGACACTATCCATGCAGCCATGCATTCATCTCCAGCCTTGGCGTTTACCCTCAACAGGGAGGATTGAAGAGAACATCCTCTGTCCCACAGCCATGAAGTCACTTTTGATACGCTCAGAGGGATACCTGGCAGTATCATTTGTGCTGACAAGGATTAGCAACATTGGGTAATAGTCAGTGGGCTTGATGAGTCTCGGCAAACTCTCCATAACATCTCAGATTTTGGCACCTGGCAGACAGCATACCTCTCTGGACATCAAGTCTGGTTGGCATTTGGATGCCTCAGTACCCCTAAGAAGAGAGTCACCAACCACCACTACACTTTGCTTCCTTGTGGTCACAGATTCTGCAACTTTGGAACACTTGAGCACTGGTTCTTCCCTTTCCAGGGATGCTTTCACATCCTCCACTTCCAGGGCTACATAATGGTTCTTCAGTTCAAGGACATTCAGGAAGAAGGCAGCGAGCACAATAGGTTGGTTGATGTGAAAAGTCAGAGGCCACCTTCAGGAGAAGTTTCGGGTGGGACCAGAGGATGACTGTCAGGATAGAAATGCATATATGGGGAGAAGTGCACCAGTGCTTGAAGCTCACTGAGACACTTGGCTGAAGTGATGGTTACATGTAAAGCTGTCTCCCAAGTGAGGTATTTGAGCAAGGTGGACGTTAGAGGCTCAAATGGTGATTTCATTAGTTCACACAGGATGATATTCAGGTCCCAGACTGGCGTCAGCATTCAGACAGGCAGCTTAAGTGTTCATGAGTCCTCTCATGAATGGACACGACTGATGTATTGAGATGGGTTTCCTGTCAAATGAGTCATGGGATGAAGTAATAGCTGATAAGTGGAAGTATACTGGTCTGAAGGCCTGAGTGGGACAAGTGAAGGTGGTAGGATAGTAGCTGGGCAACAGAGCACTGGGCGGGATCATGGCCATTTGAGGTTGCCCAGTGTGTGAAATGAGCCCACTTACATTGGTAAGATTATTGAGTTGCAGGTCTATGAGAGGCAGAAAGGGCAGTGAGGACATCCTGTGGCAGTGAGGAACTTACTGCCTGGTGCCCTGAAGTTGCTATCTCATGTGCAATAGGCGCTGAAGATTGGGATGGAGCAGGTGGCCTTGGGTGAGTAGGCCAGGCTGAGACCCTTGTGACATGAGGTGTTCCTTCAAGTGCGCCAGTACATGGTGGAACCAGAGTTGTCAAGGCCAGCATGACACTATCAGTGACTGAGTCTTTGTCTTCCTTTATCTTGAATAGGACCCATGTTATGAGCAGGAATGGAGGAAATGCATAAAGAAGGCCTTGGGGCCAGTCCAGAGGAAGGGTACCGGCCACCCATCATTGTAGCAGGATTGAATGGAGCAGAAAATGTTTGTCTATGAAGGCAAAGCGGTCGATATCTGGCTCCACCCAAACAGCAAATAAATTATGTTCTGGAGGATCCCAAGATCGAGGGACCATTTGTGCAGGTGCAGCTGGCAGCTTAAAATGTCAGCCAAATTATTTTGAGTTCCATGAAGGTAGGCTGTCTGTAGAATAGTGGCTATGGAGAGGGCAAATGTCCAGAGTCTCGTGGTCTCTCAACAGAGCTATAGCGAGCCCGCACTGCCCTGCTTGTTGATGTACAGCATGGAGACTTGGTTATCAGTGCACATCAGGACAGTCTTGTGAAGACCATGAGGGCATAGTAAACTGCTCGAAGCTCTAGCACATTGATATGAAGGCTTTTCTCCTGAGGGGACCATGTGGCCCTGCATGGAAAGATAAGCTCCCCAGCTGTACTTGAAAGCATCTGTAGTCATGATGATATGGTGAGGCAGTGTCTGAAAGGGACATCCTACCAAGAGGTAGGCCAGAATTGACCGACGACAGGCTGTTGAGGAGGATCACTCACTGTGGCCCTTTGAGAGAAGTCATAGAACATCGAGGTACGCTGGTACCAGTTGAGTCTGAGGTGCCAATCTAAGGGTGCATGTGCAGTCATGTGAGGGATACTATGGGCCTGATTCTATGAGGGGAGTAGCAGGGCAGATGGGGGGGGGATAGTGGGTGGAGCGTGAGCAGGGCAGATGGGTGGGATAGTGTGTGGAGCATGGGCGGGGCTGACCCCTGGACATACAGGGTCAATTCCAGGACAGCCCTATACGTCCAAAGATCACTGGAGAGAAGCCCTGCTTATACCACCTCAGAGGTGAAATAAGAGCAGCCCCCCCCCCAGAGACCCAAAACCTAGGAGCACCCCCACAGGAGTACCGGGACACAGAGGATGAGTCACAGTGGCCCCATCTGAGTCAGGCGGCAAGGACTTGGGGTCCAGGACTATGGGCAGATAAAGCCAGGGAGAGGATATACCCCACGGCTGTGGGAGGGGCACGCTGGGCCATCCTCAGGCCTGATTCTGACAGCCATGGGAGCGTTTTGCTTCCATGTTTCAGAATCGGGTCCAAATGAACCTATCCTGTGTGGGGCCGTCCACAGAGGTGGTCACGTGCCCCAGTAAACGCAAGAGCAGGAGGGTCAACGTCATCCAGTGAGTCGCAATGGTGCTGCTGAGGAATCCTAAGGCTTAGGCCCTCTGCACGGGGAGGTAGTGTCCAAGATGCACTCTAATAAAGTTGAGGCATTGCTGGGGAATGGGCTTGGACTTTTCCATGTTTAAGATGAAGCTGAGGATCTATAGAGTGACAGCAGTATCTCACACGTTTCGAGTCGTGGTGGCCTGAAAAGCACAAGAAACCAGCCAGTCATGTGGCTAGATACCAGAGATGGACCACCACCACAGCCAGGCACTTGGTGAATACGTGGGGGCAGACGAAAGCCCTAAAGGAAGGACCTTGTATTGATAGTGGTGGTCGAGGAATGTGAAGCAAAGAACTTCTAGTGATGAGGATGAATGGGAATATGGGTATAGGCATCCTTTAAATCCAGAGAGACAAGCCAATCCCAGTGACTGAGTAGGAGAAGGATGGTGCTTATTGAGTACATCTTCAACTTTTCCCGCTTGATGAAAAGGTTATGTTGACGGCGGCCCAAGATTGGCTGAAGGTCCCAGAATTTTTGGGGGGATGAGAAAAAACAGGAGTAGAAACCCTGGCCCTTTTCGGGGAGTGGGACGACTTTGATGGAATCGCTGAGGAGAAGCTGAGTTATCTCCTGCGCCAGTTAGGGCACATGTAGCCCCTAGAGACGGTTGGATGTAGGTGGATGTCAGGGGGGTGATAGGGTACACACTTCATTTCAACATCCTGACTATACGATGGAGAAAACCCAGTGATTGGTAGTGATGGATTGTCACGCCTTTGTAAAGTGGCAGATATTCAAAAGCTGGGGGAGTGCTTAGGTAGGGTGGTTTGAGGGAGCAACCTGGGTTTTCTATTTTGGGGGCAACCACATTAGCGGTATGCCTGGGCCTGGACATGTGGAGGAGGCTGCTGTGGATAGGGCTGGTAGCAAAGACATGGGTAGAACTGTTGGAAGTACTGATAGTGGAAAGGACGACGGTAAGGTGGCATTGAGGTACAGCAGGTAGAGGAGGATGAATGCACTGTTTGAGCAGAGAGCTCCCAGACAGTGAAAGAGTTGGACTGGGTCCAAAGTTCAGGAGGCAAAGAGGCTGTCGCCCTGACAAGGGACGTCTGCCAGATGGTCATGCGGGTCCTCCTAATGACAAGAAACCCGAAGCCATGCTGTTCAACTGGCTGAAATGGCCATAGTTGTGAAATAGGCTATGGAATCATAAATGTCATAAGTGGCACGGATGATATGATAGAGGGACTCATGTAAATCCACAGCTAGCTGTGCTGGTTTTGCTGAGGTGAAGTCATCCATTTGATAGTGCAGCATATGGAGTTAAGGGACTATAACGTGCATGGCAAGAGTGCTGCTCTGATAAGACTAATGCTGCACAGCATCTAGGGTTCTCTTCTCCTTCCCAGGAGGCAGCTTTTTAAGGATGGCCTCTGAAACAGCGGATTGGTAGGGCAGCTGAAGATGATGGAAACCAGGCACCAATAGGACCTGTACATGAGGTCAATGCAACGGGACATGGTGCTGCCCGAAGATAGGGTCTGGGACAGGGAGCATAGGGATCCCTTTAGGGGCACTGCAAGCTTTTAAGATGGAATGAAAGTCCTGTTTGTTTGTGGGAATCTGTGAGCTACTGAGGGCAAGAGCCTGAGGGATTTTCTGAAGGAACATCAGGTAGGAAAGGTCATTGTGCAGTTTCTCCTGAAGGTCCTGGTCAGGGGAGGTTGGGAGGGGGTCCTCCATGTAGGATTCACAGGGCTCCCAAGGGTAAGTCAGGAGCGAGCAAACATCATCATCAAGGGGCAGTGGTGCATACCAGTTAATAAGGGGAGGGGATCCCGGTGTCCCCTGGGTGGGGGTAATTCCGGGGGATTGAGCGCACAGGGGCACAGATCAAGGCTCTGCCGGAATGCCTGCAATATAGTAGATATGTCTGAAGGAATTTTTGCAGGAGTGCTGGAAGGGAGGAATGAGAGCTGGAAGGGGTCTCTGGAGGAGGGGAAGGTCTGTGTGGCGGGAGATAGTTTGCATTTGGCATGGTGATTAACCAATGATTGTGAAGACAGGATCAGTTGATGCTTATGCTTACCCTTAGCTTTTTGCTCCAACAGTGGCATTTCCCCCTGAGGGTTAGAGGAGGAAGCCGAGGGGTTTGATGTCAGTTCTGGTGGGGGAGAGGTGCCACTCGATGGCAGGAGTAGCCAAGGGGAACCCCCAGACCCAACAACCAGAAATGAGGATGTCAGAGCTGGTGTTGTGGCCACCTTTTGAGAGCTCTCTTGAGCCTACGTTTGGCCGAATGGGCAAAGAGAGGAGGAGAAGTCTGACATGTGAGATGACCCTGCAGAGACTAGAACTGCTGAGCAAGGCCTGTCTAAAGCTCCAAACCAGGGAGAAAGTGCTCCTGCTGTTCACAGTGGTTTTCCTCTCTTTTACTTGCTTGCTGTTTAAAAGTCTCTCATTTTTTTGAAACCTGCTCATGCTGCCTCTGGGCCATGCAGTAATGGAAAAGGGCTGAGGCGTGTGAAGTGTGCTCCCGTGGTCCCACAATGCGAGGAAAAGTTTGCTCTCCTTGTTTAGGTTTGTTAATTTTTTTGTTTTGTTTTTGTCATGGTTCAACGAGAGGGTTCCTGGCATTAAAAAGAAGCAATGGTGGAGGAGTTGAGGCAGAAATAAATAATGAGGGCTGAGAAAAGAAGAGAGAGAGAGAGACCCATGCAGGCTGTGCGCGGTAGGTAAAAAAACTGATTCTCCGGTCACAGGCAGGCAGGAAGCAGGCACGCATACTCAGAGGCAACAAAGCTTCTCTGAGCTAAGAGAGATCTGGCACAGGGCTCAGTCCGGGGACTTCACCTTTGAGTGTGCCTGCATTCCCCTGACAGTCTCCGGAGACAGCAACATCTGCTATCTGGATAACTGCCAATAGTTGGGGCTATCCAGTGATATCCGTGCACTACCTAGATAGTGCTGCTGAATATTTTTCAGCCCACTTCGGCATTATCTGGATAATGCTGGGATAAGCTATGGATAGTAGCAAATTATCCGAATAGTGGTGATCTACTTCTGGTCAGACTTTGCCACGAAAACCCAGGAACTGGGTCACCAGGAGTCAGCATGGACTTTACAAAACACTTTCAGTCTGCTATACAGATAGCTATCTCCCTAGAAGTTGAACAGCAAAAGCTTTGTGCTTACCTTATCCACATAGCTACTGGGCAGTAGTTTGACTATCACTGTTATCTGGATGGCAATGTGGCAATTGCTCTCTCCAGATATTCAGCGCTGGACATTATCCATATACTGGTGATGGATATCTAGCATAGAAACATAGCAATATTGTATATGACAGCAGATAAAGACCAGTATGGTCCATCCAGTCTGCTCAGTAAGGTGGCTAAAATGATTGTACCTGTGCAGATCACCCCCATCTATGCCATTATTTAACCCTGGAATTACCAAGATTTTTTGCACACACTGAATACCGTTGGGGTCATAAATGATCCCACGACGAATTTTGTTAACCATGAAATATTTAAACTAAACAGACAAAATATTATTCCAAATTATTTATTATATGAAGGTTAAATGTTTTGAAATTGAATGCTTTATCATAAAATTACATTTATTTATTTTATTTATTTATTTAACATGAAGAAGAGTTGCCATGAAAGCAGTTTTTGCATGCACTTGATGAACACAGTGAAGTACTACAGTCATTTGCATGAGACACAGACAATTTCTGAATGTTCTTTGCAAACATTGTGCTTGCAGGAGGTGCAAACTATGTTGCTTTTTTTGTCTTTTTCTCTGGAACAGCAGTAACACCTTGCCCTTTTCTTTGGGATCCTGACATTGCAAACAGCATCAGTGGCTTCTTCAATGCTGGAAGAAGTCTCGCTGCAATTACTCTGAAGCAGCCGTTTTCCTAATTCCAAGAGGAATAGACGACATCTGTGCTTTGACTTGGACTGCCATTCTGGATTTAGTGACATCCAAACAATGAAGGCGTTCAAAGCACTGATGTCCAACATGTTGTAGAAGATTGTCACTGGCCAGCGTCTTGTCATTCGTTTTGTGGTATACGTGCGCAACATTTTATCTGCCGTATCTACTCCATCTTTACTAGAATTATAGTCCAAGATCATGCATGTTTTTTTTGTCTGGACGTGTGTTATCTACTTCTTCTTGATCATGCAAACTGCTCAGAAGAACAACCACTTTTCCTTTCTTCGGGCAATGGGAAAGCAGAGTGGCGTCATCGCGAAAGGCAAACAGTGAAGTGAATACCTCTCGGCCCTTTGCTGTTACAAATTCTGGAGGTAATTCTTTTCTGTTCTTGCAAATTATCTCCAAAAGTGTCATTTGTTTTTCTAGCAATTTCCGTGACAGGGATAAACTGCAGAAGAAATTGTCAACAGTAACATTTCTGCCAGATCGCATCAATCCTTCAGTGAGTTGCAGCACAACCCTTTCACCCTGATTCTGTTCTCTGTTTTGTTCCAGTTCCCTTCCTGTATATACTTGAAGATGCAGAACATATGATGTTGCACTGTCACACAACATCCATAGCTTTATGCCATATTTCCCAGGTTTGCTGGGAATATATTGTCTGAACGGAACACGGCCACGAAATGTAAGCAGTTGCTCATCCACGGTAACATTTTCACCAGGAACAAAGGCGTCACTTAGAGTTGCTTCCCAGGTATCAAAAACATGTCTGATTGGAGCAAGCTTATCCACGCCTCATTGTTCACGTCTGTTGGTTGCATCATCAAATCTGAGAGCACAAGAAATTTGCTGAAAATGGTTACAGGCCATATTTTTGCCAAAAACAGAACGACCATCTTCAAGGTTCCACAACTGAACTATGGATTCATTTTGTGACTTGTACACGCCTGAGAGGATCAGAAGTCCAAGAAAACGTTGAAATTCTCCGTCTGTCAAATCTTTCCAGGTGTCATCATAAATGTGTCTTCCTTGTTTGCTCGTCCACATCATGATTTCATTCATTAAGTTCTTCCTCATGAACAAGTGGAATGCTGCGAGAGGGCCATCAACATTTCGTACAGCATACCTTGTAGGACCTTGTTGTATGGGCATGACATTAGCTCTGGCGTATCTTCCAGCAGCTTGCTTTATAGGTTTCCTGTTCCATAGGCTTCAATGGCAACATTTGTGCTTATGGTTGATGACCTCTTAGCTCCTCTATGACCACAACTAAGATTTCTCACAGATGATACTGACACCGAGGACTCCTGCCTTCTTCCCCGTCCAGCACAGCCTCGACCTTTGCCTCGACCTGTAACTTGACTCTTTGCTGCAGGCGATGTTACTGGCTCAACATCAGTCTCACATTCACTTGGCGACCAACTGCTGTCGCCATCTGAATCATAAACAACTCATGTGGTCTCTTTTTGAGCGATTACGTCACAGCAATACGAATAAACAAAACTTCGCTCAACAAAACGTAGTAATTTTGGTTTCACTTTTTTGTTGTAATATGTATTCTCTCATCACAAAGTCTCAGACAACCTTTAGCACTATTGTATGGACATAATATACGCCCTAATAATGTGCTTGTTGACATCAATGACCTCTGTGATGAGCAAAAATTAATATTCATAAAAAATATATTCTTCCATATATATTTCACCAAAAGACTTTCTACTGCGGAACTTCAAAGGGAGTACTTAGCTTCTCTCAATCGCTACTCCTCTTCAACCGTTCCTTTCGCAAATTCCCGGACTTTCTACTGTGGAACTTCAAAGGGAGTACTTAGCTTCTCTCAATCGCTACTCCTCTTCAATCGTTCCTTTCGCAAATTCCCTACGCCAATTATCAGGCGCCCTTGCGTTTCTCAAAAATCGGGTTCTTCTGATTTTGGAGAAACGCATGACTGTCATCATCAGATTTATTGCCCGAACTTGGCTGATATGCTTCTTCGCTTGCTGAATATGCTGCATCATCAGACGACTCAGAGCCGTCACTGTCAGCATCTCGTTGCAATATTTCTCTTACTCGGGCAGCTGAATACTTTCGTTTTGACATCATAAACAATAACCTAAAATAAATAAACAAAGATAAAGTTGAATAAAACGCAAAGCAGTTTTACTATAGGTGTACAATAATCATGATGAACGAGCTGAAAGCCTTTAGATTTCATCGGAAATAATGAGAGAAAGTATGATATCAATTACAGAAAATGTGTAATTTTCATAAAATAAGAGTACAAAAAATAAATGATACATAATTAATGATAAATACCTTTGTCAGATCAAAAAATTCACAAAACTGCAAATTGTATCACGATCCAAACCAGACGTAAGCAACTGGGGTCAAAAATGACCCCACTGGTACTCTGTGCTGCAATTCATCACTAGCGTCACCTAGCGGATGAAAATTATCCTTCTCATGGTGCAATATAAAGAGAATATTGACGTGAAAAGTCATAAAAAGATTGCATTCTTGAACAACTAGTTTCCGAGATACATGTTGTGAAACTTGCAATGGGGTCACTTTTGACCCCATCGTATTCCCAGGGTTAAGGTTCTACCAACCACTTCATGCAGGTCACCCCTTTTATTTGTTGAAGTATAAAAGATATTTAAGTTTGTTTTGATTTTATCCTCTTATTATAAAGTGATCCAGTGTGCTGTCCCATGCCATTTTGGATTCTATCACCTCCATTGAGGGCATTCCTGGTATCCACCACCATTTCAGCGAAGAAGTATTTCCTGAAGTTACTTTTAAGTTTACCACCTTGCAGCTTCATCATATGCCCTCTACTCTTACAGTTTCCCTTCTTTGAAAAAGGTTTGTTTGTTCATTAATACCCTTTAAGTATTTAAAGGTCTGTATCATATCCCCGTCCCTCCAATCCTCTCGGGTATACATATTTGGATTTTCAAGTCCCTTCTCATATACTTTCGGCGCAGGCGCCAAATCATTTTGGTCACATTCCTCTAGATTTAATTTGACCACCATGGCTGATGTTTAAAGAAAAAAATAACCACCATGGTGGCTAAATATCAACCCATGAGTAAACACTGCATTAAACATGGTTTTTACCATAGCTAGTAATGCTATTGGCCATGCATCAAATTTACTGCTCATGGTAACCCCAGTCCTACCCCTCCACTCTTAGTAAAGAGTCATTAAAGTCCCAAAATAGACTATATCCAACAAGAACACAAGCCTTTCCCCAAGCTGCAGACCAGCATCCCACAGAGGAATAAGGTCCAATATATCCCCTTCGCTGTTATCTTTGGAGTGGAGAATCCAAGCTCCCAGATGCCCTTCATTACTTATCCCGAATTAGTAAAAGGAGCAGATTGGGAGGAGGGGGGGAGAGGGCAGTAATGAGCTGCACTCTCTCCTGAAACTTCCAAAAATGTAAGGCCCCTTTTATAAAGTGGGGTAAAGTTTGGTACCTACCATGCTTTAAATGCAAATATTAATGTGCAGTAAAGTGCATAGAGTGAGCGCCTATGGTTGGGAGAGTTCCCTGCAGGCTCCTGTGCAATTATCGCACGAAAAAATGTCCTTACTACATGCTAAGGATACAGACAACTGCTTAAGTGATAGTGTGTTGTAAAGTACCATGCACTAACTGCAAAGTGCAGTCCCTGCCTGTTCCCTACCCGTAACCCACCCATTTCCCACCCCACAACACAGTATGCCTTTAGCACGTGAATTAGAATGGGCTGTCATGCCAGCGTGATAAACAATTGTTGCAGTCATGCACTAACAGTTACCACATGCTAATTTATGCACTAACTGCTTAGCACACATTCGGAAAAGGGCTTCTTAATTTATATAACACCAAATACTAAAAGAAATAGGTGTGGCTTTATTTTCTTGTGTAGAGACTACTTTTTTGAGCAGTGTCCTTATTAAATTATTACAATGTAGCCTAGAGATGACCTAATCATTTTCTAAAACAGGGGAGATTACTGTACATTAGGCTCCCTCTGAGAGGGGAAATCCAGCATTTATATAAATCTTTCCCAAAGGTAGAGCTCTGTCTTTGGCAGCCAGGTGTTGCTGGCTCTTCCCCTGCCCCTCTTACCACTCAGAGACAGCCACAGGCCCAAGAGCAGCAGAGGAGAATGCGGGGGGGGGGGGGGGGGGGAAGGAACGGGTCTTGGGCTCCATCCTACACCTTGAATTCCTGAGTGACTGTGCAACGCCTGCCAGCATCCCACTAGCTCAGGAGGAGAGCAGCTCTGCCTGTGCAAGGAGAAAGAATCAAGTAGTAGGACTAGGAAAGCCACATATTCAAAGAGTGACGGAGAGAGGGTTCTGAGAAGTACATCAATATCTCAGCAACCCAGAGCTAGAAGCACCTGCAGTGCAGAAGCCACCAGCTCTAATGAGGAGAGAGGCCACATGAGCTCATTGGTAACCAGTGACCCAGAGCCAGGCGTGAACATAGCTAGTATCGGGGACATGCGCCTGCGAAGCTTCCAGTTCAGGTACACTGAGAAAGTTTATTAGAGCAGGAGAGGGGTTCCCACTCAGGGTGACTGTAAGGAGTAACACCAGTGAAGAATTGGGGAAGTTTAAACAAAAATTCCAGTTCTGAGGAAGGAGAATTATTGTAATATAACTGAGTGAGAAGAGAAAACTGTAATCTGTTTGTGACACATTTTGACAAAAAGGAATACAATTCTATTCTTATCGTTTCTGCCAGTTGTAAGATTTGCTATTGTTATCCATGACCCTAAAAGTTCAGAACACACAATTCTGGTCTGGACTCAGTTATTTTTAGAAGGGAAGAGGAGTGAGTAAAGTTTAAATGCAAAGGCCTCCCAGTATGTATTGGCACTATTCAAAGAACTCTCTAATTTATTCCCAAGAGTAGAGACTGAGAGACTGTATTACTCTTGAAGTGTTGTAACCACTGTAAGGACAACACAGGCAGAAGGTTACACTTGCTAAAAATTAAACAAAAAGAAATACAATTCATACATTATCAATTCCAAAAACAAAGAGATTTTAGTTTATTTCTAAAAGGGAATTATATACAAAGAATTCTAAACAGAATCACTTGTCACTGAAATATTAAAGGCATATGTGGCAGTTTTAGAACCAACGTAATAGAGGGACAAATCCATAGATTTAGTTGACTGTAGTACAAATTGCACCCAAGTTGATAAACCCTTAACAATCTATTGATGTGCTGGAAGATATACCATGAATGCCTTCCAAATCATACACAGCAACTATTAAATTTCACAGTAAGATAATATTGCTGCAGCCTTATTTGGCAACTTTACCCCTAGCAGTACTGTGAGACTACACTAGGGGTCAGAAGTGCCAATTTGAACATAGACACTAAATAGAGCAGGAGAGATTGGGGCTCACACCTGCTCCTGACTAAATCACCAAGGAAACCCCCAATAAGAGCCGGGGAGGGTGTTTGAGGGTCAGGAGTGGTTGTAGGAATATAGGGGGAGGATTTGGCTTATATTGGGAGAGATCAGGGAGAATTCTGGCTTGTGTTATATCAAGAAGGATTTCGGAGAATTTTGGTTTGCGTCGAGAAGGATCTGGAGGATGTTGGTTTGGAAGGGCCCGGAAGGTTCCACTGGCTTTTGCACCTGCCTCTTTCTTAAGACCCCAGGTCTAACCTGGAGATTTGAACTTATACTTGCCTTGGGATAGATGCAAAAGCAGAGGTACAGTACACATGACATCATATCTCTGCCATACTCCCTTCAAATCTGTATTTTCCTGGGACTATATATGTGCATATTTTTAATTGCGATTTTCATGGGTCTGTATTCTAGACGTACAAATGATGCCCTTTATATGTCTAGATGCTTCTAAAATAAGGACCATAACCTAAAAGATGCGCTAAAACTCCTCAATAGATCGCATAACGGATGCATGTACACACTAAACAACACAGGTGATGAAGCATTCCTCTTCACTCTTACGCAATTCAAAATCTTCTCCAATTCTGACCTGCCGACAAATGCTGAAATAGAAGGGGCAAACCATGATAACACAGAGAAATCAATGCCCAATATTGGAAGTTTACTCAGCCTTTAGTGGTTAGCAATATCGAAAACTACAGAGATATCCCAAAATAGCATAAGGATTAATGAATGATTATCTTCCAGATCTTGAAATAGATGGAGGTGATAGAGGTAAGAGGAAGAGAGGGTGAGAGAGAGAGAGGAGTAAGAAGAAACAGGTGGGAAGGTAAGGAGAGGGGCACGAATGGAACAAGCAGAGAGGAAGATGAGAGGGGGTAAATGGAGAGAAGTGGGGTAAAGAATAGGAGAGAGGAAAAGAGGAGAAAATGGAAAGGAGAACATATTGGTAAGAATGAGTGAAAAATGTAGCACTCCTCACTCTCCTACCACCTCCTACCAGCTCCCAGGGTGAAGCTGCTGTAAGAAGGCAGGAGGTAATGGGGATGATGTTACCTCCCTTATCCCTGGGAACCTAGCAATTTGTCTCTGCCTCTCTCTACCATTTGAAATCACTGAAATGTCCATACCCCTGGATCAGTAAACTCTTCTCCAAATGGGACCCCATCCTCATCTGGCCCTCTCCAAGATTTGAAATGCCCTATGTGGCCATTCACATCTAAAGTTTGGGGACTCTTGGGCTATTCAATGCCGTTCCCAGAGTGATGTGGTAAAGGATTGTGAGACAGTATTATCTTGATGCTTTACACCTATTGGCACAGAAACTGGGGGAGAGGGGGAGAGAAAAAAAAGCCAGTAAATCAGTGCAGAGAGAAGTAATCAACTGTGAGAGCTGGTTTATGCCCCTGGTTACAGTGGTGCACAGGGTGGCCACCTCTCAGACCTTCCCACTATGGACATGAATGGATGCCATCTGGGAAACATACAAACAGTATGAACGACTCACATGGGTTAACTATGATGAAGTCTTTAGAGAAAAGATGGCAAATGACCTCACAGCATCATGGAAGATGCAAGGCATGAATCTGTGAGTAATGTGAATGAAGAGCTGGGACACTGTATTGTCACAAACCAGGGGAGTGCAGACACATGAATGTACTATATAGATGACTTCCTATTTGTGGACCCACGAAGTAGCTTGCAAATTTGGGGTCTGGCAAGCTGTGGATAAGGCCCAGCCTCCATGATGCACCAGGAAGACTTTCCTAAGCATTAAATTACAGTCAGGGCATAAGATTTCTCGGCTAGGCTATTAGATAACAATCTGACTTCTCTGTCCATCCTGGTGAAGGAAACACAGAATGTGATGAAGGATCCCTTTATAGCAACAAGAAAATTTAAATATCTTTTATACTTCAAAAAATAGAGGGGGCCTGACCTGCACAGAGCAGCAGATATAACCCTAAACACAGGCATAGAAAGGAGTGACCTGCACGGAGCTGCAGTTACAACCACTCTAGTCACCTTACTGGGCAGACTAGATGGACCATACTGGTCTTTATCTGCCATCATATGCTATGTTACTATGTAACAATCTGGTAATACGTCTTCACTGATTATAATAGGGAATCAGAAGCATGGTTCCCCTTCTCCTCTGTTCCCAACTTCTAGTGTACAGAGCACAGAGTAGTGATAAGCCCCACCGCTTGCACACAGCAGCACAGCACGTCAGCAGAAACTTTTTAAACAAACACACTGCAGGCACCCCCGGGCCCGGCAGGCCCGAGCCAAAGGCCCATGCCGAAGGGCCCTTAGATGTGGCCCTTGGACTGGACTGCAGGAGGATATCACAGTCTCATTGTACCAGAACCAACGTTAGGGTACTGACCAGCCTATCCAACCTCATAGACTCCTACATAGCAACTGGCAACAGGGATAGTCCCACCCTTGCAAAACCAAAGCACACAAGCCACAATCACGATTAACATTAATAAATACATGCTCCATAAGGAAATAATTCCATACTATAATAGATTACATAAACGATCAAAAGATAGGCATAATGCACATCACGGAGACCTGGTTATACGACACAGACAATGTCATCTTAAATCAAATTACCTCCCAACTAATCACAGTAAATAACTGCCCAAGGAACACAAGAAGAGGTGGAGGAGTCCCCGTTATTGCAAGGGATCAGTTAAAGTTCACAATGAGATCCTCATACAGCTCCAATGGAAGCAATGTCATCACCATCACAAACAGAAATCTTGCAATATGCCTCAACTATCATGCTACAAATTCCAAAGAAGATGAAGTCTTCATGATCCTGGAAACATGTGCTCACACTCCACTTCAAGAAAGCCTCCAATCATACTAGGCGACCCAAACCTCTCCTCTTTATCTGACAAGGAAACTAGCACATTCCTGCAAGCCATGAATGACCTACACTACACATAAATATAAAACTCACCCACTCACAGGATGGGAGGAATCCTTGATCTTATTTTTGTGCCTAACTGACTCATCGAACAGAACCTTGTAACCCACTCAACCATTATTGCAGTTCCCTGGTCAGACCACTGCATGACAAACTTCCAATACAAATACCTACAGTAACTAAGCCAACAGCAACCACAACAAAACCACAAGAAAATTTAAACAACTATACAAAGAAGAATTCCTAACTCAAGTACTCTCACAACTCCAGCACAATATAACACACCTAGAAGCAAGCATTAACAACTGGACCACCACTTTACAAAAAGCTGCTTCTGCCCCTACCAAAAACACACAAAACAACAGAAGACAGAAGGCACCATGTTACTTTACAGAAACAAACGAAATAAAGAGAACCCTGCAGAAACTAGAGAAAAGATGGCAACAAACAAAAAGCCAAGAATGCCTCCTACTATTGTCACCCACCTACTCACTCTTATAGGTGGAAGCCTAGGGAGCTTCAGTGGAGCCTCTTCTTAATGTAGCCGGGACTTTACAATGCCCCCTGGGATCTGTAGTCCCACTAGCCAATCAAAAAGGTAGTTGTGAACGAGTAGCCAGGCTTTTCAAAAAGAGGTATTTTATTATCCCTTCCAGGTGAACTTTTGCACATAAGAATCAAAAGAAACAAACCATATTTTCTGGTACAAAAGAAAATGAACTACTGTGAACAAAAAGGTGCTTATCTTCAGCCAATCTAAAAAGGTAAGACAGTCCTTGTACTTTACACAAGCAAGTTTTACAGAATCCGTTTCCCTAAACGGATTTCTGTCTTTAAACAGATTAGCATAGAGAGGAAATATTATCAGAGAACATTAATGCACAATCCATTTGGAACTCCTCAGGACTTTCCCCACAAAAGTCACATTCCATTTCTTCATAGCTTTCCCCGTAGCTATCTTCAGAATGGCTGTATCTCATATCATTGTTGCAAAAACCCTCCTCTCCTTTCCAAAGGCTTCTCTCCCCCTCTCTATCAAGGGGAATTGGGAGGTTACCGTAAATAGCAGAGTTTTCCTCTAGAGGGCCACACACCCCTGGCTGTGTGTATGGGAAACTCTCTTTTTCAAAGTTCCCTCTATTATAAGGAATTAGCCGGTCCCTTGACTCGGTTCCCCCGGAGCTTTCTGAGCAAGGAAACTTAGTGTGGCCGTTACCACAAACAAGCCTTCTACTCCCCTTCACTGCACACTTCTCCTTGGGCAAGTAAGTATCCCTTTGATAACAGCTCTTGCCCTCCCGGTACCTGTTCTCAGGGAGACTTCCTCTTACAGGTTCCTTCCGTCTGCCAGCCTGAATACCTTCGTGGCCCCAACCACCTGGTTCTTGTTCAGTGCTGCCCAGCACCCTGTAACCAGACTCTGGTATTCTCTTAGCTCTCTCCTCTGGAACTCTGTTTAAACCTCTTTGTGAAGTTTTTCCTTTAGTTTCCAAAACAGCTCTGCCGTACTCCTGCTTAGCTCCACTAAGCTCCTGGTTAGCTGCCTTAAGCTCCTGGTTAGCTCTCCCACTGGAATCCTGGTTAGCTCTACTACTGAGGAACTCTGAGTGATTTTTATCTGCGTCACTCCTAGTGTTCCGGTGAGCCTGCCCTGCCCCCAGCTGCCTCTCATCACCTAATAGGCTATGAGGTAATCTCTTACTAGGGCGTGCTCCTACACCTGGTGCTTTTGTTTTTGCTGGTTGCTCATAGCAACCCTGATCCATGTGCTCTGAGCTGTCACTTTTAGACCTGCTCAGCTCTGTGTTTCCTATTTCCATAGGCACATTCTGGTCTAACCCATGACACTATATAACACCAGGCAACACACCTACCACAACCGAATAAATAAGTACAAAAGAGATTACTATACCAACATCATAATGTCTGCACTCAACAGACCCATTCAGCATTGTGAGCACCTTGACCAAAGAACCCACAAAGCACAACCCCAATAAATTGCAGACTACTTGCAAAGCAAATACACCCAAAATAGCTCCCTCACAAAGCCTGAGAACACCCTCTCAAACCACAACTACCCAAACCTATGGGAAACCTTCCATACCCCCACAGAGGAACACTTGGACACCATAACAAAACTCAATACAACCCCCCCCCCCCCCAGGATCCATGCTCGGTCACTTGGATCAAGCTCACAAGGAAAAGCCTCTCCCTAAACTGCTGAGTATTACGCAGCAATCTCTCAAGGTTATCTGTCCCCGAACCTCAAGCAAGAATCCATAAGACCAATACTGAAAGTTACGGATCACAACATCAAGGACCCAAAGTCATACAGACCTACAGTTTACCTTTTATAACCAAGATGATTGAAAAATAGTTCAACAACAGTTACAAAATCACTTAGACACTCTTGCCCCTCTTGATCCCCATCAACATGGCTTTAAACTGGATAACAGCATAGACATGCTTTTCACATCATTCCTTGACAGTTCAAACATCAGCATAAACAATGTAAAAAAGGTGTTATTCTAATCTTCATTGACATTGCAGCAGCATTTGACACAGTGAACCACCCCACCCTACTATGAAGACTGCAAGAAATAGGAATATGTGGAACAGTATTAAAGTGTTTTATCTCATTCCTAATGCACCAGACACAACAGGTCAAAGTTGGAAAGCATCACTCAAAGCCATTCACCCAAACACAGGATATCCCACAAGGATCAGCTCTCTCAGTAATACTTTTTAACATTTATCTCCATCCACTCTGCAATATAATGAAGAAACACAACATCCACTAAAAAATATATGCAGACGATATATTGCAGACCAGCCTGATTACACACCGATCACCAAATGCCTTGCAGAAATGATAGAATGGCTCAGCAAACAAAATCTCAGCATCATCTTTAAAAAAACCAAAAGTCCTACACATCACCAGAAATACTATATTCACACCATCTAACCTATCAGTCAAGCAGGAGGTGAAATACCTTGGAGTCACCCTGGACCAAACTCTCAGCTTCCAATCACACATAAAGAGAACTTCAAAGTCAGTCTATCACAAACTAAGAACAATATAGAAGCTCAAACCCTTGCTCAATGAAAGCGACTTCCAGACAATATGCCAAACAATGATAACACCTATCATAGACTATTGCAACATAATATACCAAGGCCTCCCAAAGAAAACAACCCACCCACTACAACTAGCTCAAAACATTACAGCACTCGATCCCTGGAACAATAAAACACAGCCATATTACACCCACTCTACAGCAAGGTCTCTGGCTACCAGTCCAGATCAGACTCTGCTGATCATCTACAAAATCATGCAAAACTTATCTCCAGCCATCTTCCAACCATTGATCATCAAGGAACCTGAGAACAGACTGAGAAGAACTCAAAATAAAAACTTACTGGTCTTACTGAAGGACATAACAAGAGCCAAACAGATAATGTTTAACAAGACTATATCCATGTATATGACAACTATGTGGAACATCCTGCCCAAAAACATAAGGGCAATCAATGACCTCTGGGACTACAGGAAAGCACTAAAAACCCACTTGCTTAAGGAACACTATGGACTTGCCATTTGATTCCACTCACTCCCTATCCTTAGACTCACCCTCAACGCTACCCAACCTCCAATCACCTCTACCCTAACTTTCTATGTCCATCTACCCAGATTCCTAACCTGCCGTTCTAACCACATGTAAATATTTAGACTAAATGCCCTGCATATGCATCCAAGTTATACGATCCCTGTTCAATGTAAACTGCATGCTGGTTATACTGTAAACCGCTTCGAATTTTATGAGAAGGTGGTATAGAAAACATGTTAAATAAATAAATAAAATAAAATAGTGTATACCAAAGTAGTTGGAATGTTAACATCAGGATATACTTTCAGGGAGTTTGGTATATTGGTATATGGCTAGCTGTTCACAAAAGTGGAGGAAGTGGGATGTTACCTACTGAATCATCTTCCAAGAGATGTTCCCAAATATAGTAGCCTAACACTATTGGGACATCTTTATGAGTAAGAGGAGGATTGTGTTTTGTTTTAATAACTATGCTGTAGTTCGGATGATAAACAACCTGACTGCCAAGTGTCCTCTGGTAAAGAAGTCTGAAAAAATCACTCTACAAATGCGCACATAAATCACATCAGGTGTATATACAGTACATATAAAAATGAGTATATATAAGTATGGAAGGAGAAAAGAGCCTCAGAATCCAATGAGGTGGGAAAACTGTCACAAGCCCAAACCTCTTAAAATTAATGGCTCTGCAAAACTCCTTTCACCACTTTTTTTTTAAATATAAATTGCATTTTGGTACTGCTCAACCAATGTATCGATATTGCATCAAATCATAATTCATATCTTCATAATAAAATTGTATCAAATTGTAATTCAGATTTTCATAATCATGTCCTGCAATCTCTCAAAGCATGGCTTAACTATGATGTAAGTTCTCAATGTGTCATGCATATAATGCCCTTGAGATAGAAAACCAAACTTAACTTTTTATAATAGCATAGCTATTGGACAGGCTCACTGACACCACCCACAGGCTGCCATGGTGCTTTGCTGAATGCTTCTTCAAGGAATGCATAACCAAAACTGTATTGAGAATGCTCATAACCACATTCTGCTGTTGGTTCTAACTTTCACATCAACAAATTCTGCCACAACAATCTGAGATTGGCTGATGGTTTGGCATATGGAAAGCTACCACTTGGTTGTTGGACCAGGATAACAAGTCAAGGCAGGATAACAAGTCAAGGCTCAGAGCATTGTACCAGCAATGCCTTATGATGCATGGAAAATCTTGGGGATGCTGCCCTTCAGGTAAAATAGACCCTGTGTCCCTCAAGGCAAGACCTGTGAGGATCTGCTTAAGCATCTGAAACAGGGTACATAGTTACCAATAACCCTGGAAACCTCACTTACTAAGCATTCATCAGTCCCAGTGGACATCTCAGATACAAGGGACGAGGGAGAAAAAGGGCAGGGAAGGAGGGACAGAGGCTCGGGTATTTGGATACCTGCATTAGATTTATAATTTATGACTCATCTCGAGTCTCCCATTCCTAACCAAGATGATCAAAAAAGTAGTCCTCATCCAACTAGAAGAACAAATACACACCCACGCCCTGCTTGATCCTCACCAGTATGACTTTAAAGCAAACCATAGTGTGGAAACGCTATTTACCTCACTAATGGATATGCCATTGATGCAGGAAGGGGTATTCTGCTGATCTTTATAGATATCAAGGCTGCCTTTGATTGAATAAAACACTCAACACTGCTGGAATGCCTGAAGAAAACGCATCTGAATGGAATCACCCTTCAATGGTTTACCCCCACCTGTCTCAAAGAAAAATAAAAGTTAAATCAGGTCCTAAACACACAACGCTAATTGACTGGTCACAAGGAATATCTCAAGGATTAACACTCTCTGCTGTCCTTTTCAATATTTACTTACAACCTCTCTGTAAATTAATAAAGGACCATAATATAGAGTACAGAATATATGCTGACGACATTATGATTTTTGCACCATTTAACATCACCCATCTTGATTTCTCTGCGATAACCTTATGTCTGGAAGCAATGATTAACTGGCTCCAATTGCAAAACTTCCACATAAACTATGAAAAATTAGAAGCAATTATAACTGAGAATAAATTATTCTTACCACCAAACAAACTTAGAATACATCGTAAAGTACCTCAAAGTCATCTTGGACCAGGGCCTATCTTTCCATTCACATATAAACAAGGTAACAAGATCAACTTACTATAAACTACAAATAATACAAAAACTCCAGCCCCTACTAGATGAGAAGAACTTCCAAACATTCTGTCAGACTATGGTCATGCTGATACTGGACTACTGAAAACTCAATATACCAAGGCTTGCCAAAACACAACATTCACCCACTTCAATTAATACAGAAAACAGCAGCAAAAATAATTTCTGACACACCAAGGGATGCCCACATAACTCCAACCTTAAAACAGCTGCACTGGCTACTAGAAAGAGCCAAATTCAAATCAATGACCATCATTTTCAAAATAATCCACCAGCTGCCACCAGTCACCCTCCATCCTCTGATAGAAAATGATCCAGAAACACGAAAGCGAAGAACCTCCAACAAAAACCTATTACTTATAACAAATGCAAAGACTAAGGAAAAACAACTAACATGAAATACAGCGCCCTCCTTCTATGCATCAACGCTCTGGAACTCCCTCCCTGAAAGTATAAGAACTCCAGAGACCTACAGGATTTCCGGAAAGTGATGAAGACACTCCTTTTCTCGGAACAATATGCCAACATTACTTGGCAACTTCTATACAGTTTGATCCTGCACTCCCCCTCCCCAAATGCAGCACTACCCCTAGATCTCGAACCCCTACTGAATTTAGTAAGACCCTCCTGATGTATCTACCAAAACCCTAATGACACCAGTATAAAGTTACTCCACGATGATATACCCATGTACTCAAATGCTGTGTGTATAACTCTCCAAGTTAATTTAACCCTGTTCATTGTAAAGTTTTTGCTGTTGTAATGTACACCGCCTCAAATGGAAGATGAGAAGGTATAAGAGACATGTTAAATAAATAAACAACAGAGGAGTGGCCTAGTGGTTGAGGCAAGTTACCTCAACCTGGAAGGTCAGGAGGTCAAATCCCTGACTAGAGGACAGCAACCTTGGGCCGGAAGGACTGGGGTTTCTAGTCCCACAGGTGCTCCTTGTGGTCTTGGGCAAGCCACTTAACCCTCCATTGCCCATGTTCCCTGTAAAATAGTTATCTCCAAGTTATAATGCCCTATTCAATGTAATTTCAGTTTGTTCAATGTAAACAGCCTTGAAATCATGAAAGGCGGTATATAAGAAATGTTAAATAAAAAAAAAGAAAATCTAATAAAGCCACAGCCATTTATCCAACTCTGAACTAAAGCATCAGTGTCTGTTTTACCACCAAAATGAAGAGTGTACAAAAAAGGTGGACCGTCATGGCTTGCTCACTTAGTAGTCTAGTGCTTGGAAAATTGAGCTGAGAACCAGGAAAGTCAGGATTCAAATTCCACTATTTCCCTGCGACCGTAGGCAAGCGACTTAAGCCTCCATTGTTTCAGGTACAAAACGTAGATTGTAAGCCCTCTGGGGGGGGGGGGGGGATAATCACATTATGTAACTGATCGTACTGAAAAGGAATGAGCTAAATCCCATAAATAAAAACACAAAATTCTATGGTGCAAAAGTCATATGAATAATTTGTTCCAAACTAGCTTATTTAATTGTGGCTAGTTAACTGTTTATTTTAATCATGTATGAAAAATGGTAGAAATACCCCTCTCTCCCACCCCTGGATACCTAAAGTTGAGTTCAAAGAAAGCAGAACTATAACTAAAGAGTAATAACTAAGTCATATATGATTCCTGAGGCAGCTGATTCAGAGCCATTTTTTCTTTACAACATTTTTATTTTGCTGTCAAATTCTAACTGTCATTTTGACAGTGCTATGATATATAGCAAGTAATACAGCAATAATACAGAAGTACAACAGTAATTCATCAGAAAAATACACATGTGTATATTGCACAAATGACAACGGACACACAAAGGGGATGAATTATCACAGGTTTGGAACTTGTCAGCACTAGACACTAATCATAAGGCTTCAGCCTCGGTTACTAAATTAGTCAAGTTCAGAAATTTATGTAAGAGGCTGGGGAGTCTAATTTTTTATGCTTAGAAGAACCATTCCTCAAATAAACTCCAAAGCTACTTAAAAATATGTCTTTTCATTAGCTCCCACTGCAGGCAATCACATTCTCCCACAAACCTCTTTTCCTTACTCATATTTAAATTTTGAAACACAAACCCTGAAAGGACTAAGAACCATCACAACCAACCTTTCTTATCAATCCAAGATTCACCTTTACTGCTACTGTTCAAAAGCATCAAACTTGTGTTAAAAAGAAAAAAAACACCTTTTTACCAGCAATTTATAGAGATTTCATGATGTTGTACTTCTGGCATAACAGATGTAGCCTGCAGCAAACATTAACATTAGCTGGTTCGTGTGATGTATCTAATGTGCAGTGTAGAAGTCAGGAAGCCTAAAGGCACATTAATTGCTAATTTCAGACATTAAAAAATGTTCTGAGATGTGGAAATGAAACCTGTTAGCTACAGTTGTGGTCAACATTATTGCTGCCCTTGCAGGTCAATCCCCTAATGTCCAATATCTCCTAAACAAAAGGTTGCCATTAATCCTGTCCAGGTCATCTTTTGTTTTTTGTTTTTTTTCTCAGAAATTGCTACATCCAAGTTGCACAGATATCTTTTTTTTTGTTGTTGTATACCTTCAAACATACTATTAAAATATTATAATGACATACAGTTAGAATATTTCCAATTATTTCTCAAGATATTGTACACAACAAAGGTACCAATAATGTTGACCACAACTGTAATCTGTTCCTTAATGGAGTGCAGTGTCGATAACTATATTGAATATGGCACATGTTAGAACCCTTTTTAAATCACTATAATTCTTTTTCCAAGGTTATAATTCACATTTCAATTGGGACCATAGCATTATAGTAGAAAAGCATATCTATGCTTCAGCCATTCATGAAATACCTACTTAAATTACAAAATAATGCAGTGCCACCAATTAACCTATACAGCTTTACTATGATAGTATTATAAATAAAGTTTATATGAATTAATTTCAAATGTCTTCAAATACAATAATCAGGAATAAACTATTTATTCATCACTATTTTGCATGATCAAAACATAAGGCTGTTTTTGGATCCTGAACCCTTTTCTCCTAACATCCATTTGTGTTTTAATCGTTTCCCTCTTGAACTACCCTGGACCCCCCTATTTGTTTTGTTTGTCTGTCTCAAAAAGACCGTAAGCTCTGTGGAGCAGGGACCATCTCTTACTTCTATGTGTACAGTGCTGTGTATGCCTTGAAGTGATATACAAATGATAAGTAGCAGCAGTAATAGTTTTTGATGGAGTGAAATTGTGTTGAATAAATGGATTATTCTTGCTGCTAATGTTACCTCTATAAATGCCACTGTGCTCTGATCCAGACAGTATACTATCACTACTTTTTCTTTTTATAGCGTTACAGTGCATATATGACTAAGCCACCCTGAGGGAGCCCAGTCTTGTCTGAGGCTGAGCAGAATTAGTTCTGATTAGTAAATGGATGGGAGGCCACTTTGGAATACCAAGGGCTGTAGACTTACTGCACAGAAGAAAGGCCTGGCAATCTACTTCTAGTCGCACCTAGCCAGAAAACTCAGCAAATAGGGACAATTATCCACAGGGTTGCCAGGAGTTAGCATCGATTTGATGCCACTTATCACCGAGGAATATACAGCATGGTGCACATATATGCAAGATATAGTCCCTGCTTCAGAGAGCTTACAATCTATTCAAGACAGAGAAATAAAACAAGCAGGGGACTATCAGGAAAATGATTAACAACTCACACATATGGGAATAAAACAGGAGACTAAGAGGGTCAGGATCCAAAATCAACCTCGGGGGCCGGGGGGGGGGGGGGGCGGTTAGCCTGGATTGGAATGAATGGATCTGGAGTTGGCAGTGGAAGAGAATGCTGGCAGTCTATGAAGATTAAATTAGTAAGTTAGAGGGCATTGCCTCTTGAACAAGGATCTGAACTATTAGTATCTGACCGTCACAAACACGTCTGGTTTTCAGGTTATAGACAATGAATAATCGTGGGATTTATTTACATGAAGCAATTTTTTATATAGTTAAATTGTTGTGAAAATCATGCTGATTTATGTCCTGGAAGGAGCAGAGTTTGAGACCTTCAGTTAAGATGCTGATCCTCAAGACTCGATTAAAACCCCTACTTCTGCCATCGATATGTTCTGTGACCTTCGGAAACGTCAATTTCTATTCTGTGGGTCAGGTACATATGGACTATTAGCCCCTCCGAGCAGAGAGATGCTCTTAATTGACAAGCACCATGGTTTAGGGATCCATGCCATAAAAGTAATTGTGACACTGTAGTATTTAAACCTAGCCTAAATGTGCTCCTTTTTCATTGCCCAGACGAAGGAGGCTTAGCTCTCAAAAGCTAGTCACAGATATATTGAATGCATCTAATAAATTAGTGCTACAGACATATGATTGCTGACCCTCATTTCTACATATTCAAGTGGATTTTATGTATTTAGCTATGTTTATATACTGCTTTTCACTGGGTCAAAGCAGTTTCCATTAAACAACAAGTTATACATTCAACGATTCCTTAACTTATTTACAATACAACAGGGAGGAAATAAATGTAGCTAAATAAAATAAAATAAGGAAAAGGGAGAAGTTAAATTATTTACATTGTATACAATTCAAGCTGACAATTATGCTGAGATTGTTTCTCTACACAGCAGAAGGGCCGGCCCGTCCATTGAGCAAGAATGTTTTTTGCACAGGGCCACGCGTTTCAGGGGGCCCCGAGCAAAAAACATTCTCATCAGCTCAATAGATTAAAAAAAATGGCTGCTGTTGCCGCTGCCACCGTGGCAGTGGCAGAATCAAGTGTCCCGCGGGGCCCCTCCTGCCCGGCAGAGCCCTCCCTGCACCATCAGCCCCCTCAGCGTCGGCTTTCAGAGCCACAAAGGGAGTTTCTCTCTCGCGGCTCTGTTAAGTCCGTCGGGGCTGATGGGATTTCCTGTTTCCCATCAGCCCCGGTGGGCTTAACAGAGCCACAAGGAAGGGAAACTCTCCCTTTGCGGCTCTGAAAAGCACGTGCTGAGGGAGCTGATGCTGCAGGGAGGGCTCTGCCGGGCAGGAGGGGGGTCCCGCAGGACACTTGATTCTGCCGCTGCCACGGTGGCAGCAGCAACAGCAGCCATTTTTTAAAATCTACATGGGCTGATGGGGGGAGCGGGATTAGGACTGGTAATGGGCTATGGTGGGGTTAGGACTGGAGGTGGGCTGATGGGGGGTTAGGACTCGTAATGGGCTATGGGGCTAAGACTGGTAATGGGCTGATGGGGGTTAGGACTGGAAGTGGGCTAATGGTGGCTTAGAACTGGTAATGGGGGGCTAAGACTGAAAATGGGGTGATGGGAGGTTAGGACTGGAAGTGGGCTAATGGGGGGCTTAGGACTGGTAATGAGCTCGGGGGGTTGCTAGGACTGGAAATGGGCTGAGTGGAAGGGGGGGCTTGAACTGCAAATAGCTAATGGGGAGGGGGCTTAGAATGGAAATGGGCTGTGAGGGGAGAACCTAGGACTGGAAATAGGCTGAGTGGGGGGGAGCTAGGACAGGAAATGGGCTGATGGAGGGGCTAGGATAGGACTGGAAATGGATGGGGGAGCTAGGACTGGAAATGGGCTGATGGTGGGGCTAGGATAGAACTGGAAATGGGATGATGGGGGGCTAGGACTGGAAATGGGTTGATGCGGGGACTAGAAGGGAGCGGATGCTGGATGGAGTTGGAACTAGAAGGGAGCTGATGTTGGGGGAGGATTAGAATGGGATGGAGTGAAATGGAGAGGGGAAAATATTTTGTGTGGGAGGGAAGAGAAATCTACAATTGGCCGGACATTGGAAGAGTAAGTGGGGATTGAGGATGGAGGGGTAAAATTTGAGTGGATGAAATAGGAATGAGGAAAGAGCAAAAGGAGAAAGATTAGTATGTTAAAGCACATGTAGAGAGATAATGGAAAAAACTAGAAGAGAGAAGAAAGGACAAATGGACAGCAGACGATGGAGAGTTAGCAGAAGACACGAAGAAACCAGAAGAAAGTGGCTGTAGCAATTGCAACTGAAAAAAAATGCACAAAAGGTAGAAAAATATCAATTTATTTTGAATTTATTAACTGGAATATGTCAGCGCTGGGAAATGTGCATCATTAACGTCTGTGCTTTGTCTAGTACAAGAGGAAATTAATTTATAGTTTTATTTCTACAGTGTTGTTGTACATTCCAAGTTGGCTTTTGGGGTTCCCAGTTTAATTACTGTCTTCCTGTTTCTAAATTGTGATTCCTTGTTTGGTGATGGTCTATGTTCTGTAGGTGTAACTGACCTGAGGTATTCAGTTTATGGAGGAGTAGCCTAGTGGTTGGGTCAAGGTACTTCAGGCCGGAAGGTCGGGAGTTCAAATCCCACTAGAGGACAGCAACCTTGGGCCTGAAGGACTGGGGTTTCTAGTCCCACAGGTGCTCCTTGTGGTCTTGGGCAAGCCACTTAACCCTCCATAGCCCGTGTTCCTTGTAAAATAGTTCTCTGTGTGCTGTGCTTTCCTGTCTAATCAATGTGTTTATACTTCAAAAATTTCCTGTCATGATTTGACAATTTTCAATCTGTAATCAAAAAACGCTGCTGATCGCTGGAAGTAGCGGTATACAAATGTATACTAAATAAATAAAATAAATAAATGTAATTCCTATCTGACATTGCCACTTGTTCTCTTTCCCCCGTAGGTCATGTATTGTTATTCTCTGAAATGTATTGGTTTAATATTTGCAGTGTTGCCTTTTGATAGGTAGAGTATGGTGCTTTGTGAGTCCTGGTAGTGCTTTTACGATACAGCGGGTTTGCTATGGGTTCTAAATGGACAGTGTTTGTAGTAGTTCCTAATGTACCTGGCGGTTAGCATTGGATTATAGTAATGTAGAAATCTTTTAGTCTTTCTTTATCCATACACTCATTAAGAGGCATGTTTACTAAAAGTTAATGTATGGTAACATTATGCAAATGTTTATGCAAATGAGGCCCCCTACCAAGTCTCTGCTCATGGCCCCACGGCCCCACACCCCCCTTGGGCCGCCCCCTGCATAGCAGGTGGTACTTTCCAGTCAATTTATGAGGTTTACCCTGTAGTGCCAAAGTGTTCTGTGAATAGATGTGTTTTTAGTTGTTTCCGCAAGGCTTGGAGGTCAGTGGGGTTTCTAATTCTTGTTGGGAGTAAGTTCACACAGCAACCACTATATTTTCCATTAAAAAAGTAAAAATGCAACATATGTGCGTATGTGCCTTCAATGCCTAGGAGCCCTATTATAAAATTACACTTTTTATATTTAGGGGCCCTTTTAATATGGTATGGCAAGCACTTAACATAGGAATTAATGCACGTTAGGATTTAGCACAGGTCAATGCATGCCTGAGCTATGTTAACTATATAGAATGGGGTGGGGAAATGGGAAGAGAACCTACATGGACTGTGCCTTGCAGTTAACACACAGCAACTTGCCACTTGTGAGCTGTTACTGCGAGAGAGAATGTAGATCAATTAATGCCACCTCACTAGCTGGCGTTGGGGGCATCCACGTTATCTGCAATGCAATTAATGTGCATTAAGTATAGCATATTGCCTCTGATTTAAACATATGAGAAAATGCTGGACATAACCCCAACAGTTACTGCTATCTTTGCAGCTCCTACATGTCCGTTTTTAAAACTAGAGGATTTTATTCAGGGGGTACTCGCTGGTAGTGAATACTGGCACCTTTTTCCATTGCCTTCTAAAATTAACCCATCACCCCCATGTATTAATGAGAATCCAGGCTCTACACACCTCGGATGTATACAGAGTGCCCCCCCCCCCTCCCAAGGGAGAACTGGCGTCTTGAGCCGGTCTCCACAGAACCGCGGGAGAATGTGGAGGAATGTACTACAACAAGCACATACTGTAATAGCCCAGCCTCTGCAAAATGCTGGGGAGACAGGCTACGGAGGTGAGCGTCCAGAAAATGAAGGTTCCAAGTTTGCTTTAGTGATTTCAGTATACCAGGGCTTTGGGTATCTGAATATGCACCTCTCTGACATCTTCCGGGCCAGCATTCAGTGAGGATTATCAGGTTAGCAGCCATTGATACCCAGATAGTAGCAATGAATATCACCAGACTGCCTCAGCACTATCCAGATTGCGCCAGGGCGCTCTGTGGGCAGAGTCAAGGCCAAGTGGGAAATTATCCAGATAGCTTCTATTTAGCTAACTATCCAAATAACTCTGGACAGCAAAAACATTGTCCTAAGTGCTATGAGAATAGCCCTCCAGATAGCAGCTGAAAAAGCACAGTTACTTACCTGTAACAGGTGATCTCTGGGAACAGCAGGAATAAGTCTTCACATATGGGTATGTCGGTACCGACGGAGCCTGCGCGGGAACGCTCCCCAGCTTCCCAAAAAGGAAAGCTTTTGGGAGCATCCCACAGCGCCTGCGCGCTGCCTTCCTGCCTTTCCTAACCAACTCTCCTCAGTTTGAGTTTAAAGCTGAGACAATAGAGAGAGAGAGGAAAGGAAAGATAGAAAAGAGATACAACTCCTAGGGGAGGTGGGAGGGTTGTGAAGACTTATTCCTGCTGCTCCCAGAGATCACCTGTTACAGGTAAGTAACTGTGCTATCTCCAGGAACAAGCAGGAATGAGTCTTCACATATGGGGACTCCCTAGCTAAGATGCCTGGGAGATCCCCAAGGATATGAGACCCTGAAAGGGGTCTGCGTCCTCCTATGGATCTCAGGCATCCATCCAGGGAAGGAGGGCAGGAGTTGTTTAAGAATGAAACAGGTGTCTGAGGACAGCCTGACCAAACAAGGCATCCCGGCGGGAGTCCTTGTCAAAGCAGTAATGGGCTGTGAACGTATGAACCGAGGCCCAGGTGGCTGCTCGACAGATCTGGTCGATGGACACAGAATTTAGATGAGCCATAGAGGTGGCCATGGCCCTCACATTATGAGCTGTGACATGGCTCTCCAGAGAAAGGTTCTTACTCTGGTAGGCGAAAGAAATACACTGAGCAATCCAATTGGACAGTGTTATCTTAGAGACTGGAAGTCCCAAATGAGAAGGATCAAAAGCAACAAAAAGCTGGGAAGACTTTCTATGTTGCTGTGTTCTTTGTAAGTAAAAAGCAAGAGCTCTTTTACAATCCAGAGTATGAAGATTCCTCTCTGCACTGGATGCATGAGGAGCTGGAAAAAAGACAGGTAAATATACCTCTTGATTAAGATGAAAAGGTGAGACCACTTTAGGCATAAAGTGTGGATTGGTCCTAAGGACTACCTTATCATGATGGAACCTTGTATAAGGTGGATTAGCCACTAAGGCCTGCAGTTCACTGATGCGGTGAGCAGAAGTGACTGCAATGAGGAAAATAACCTTCCAGGAAAGGAATTTCAAGGAGGTAGTGGCTAAGGGTTCAAAAGGTGGCTTCATAAGCTGACCAAGAACCAAATTTAAGTCCCATGCCACCGGAGGAGGCCTAATGGGAGGTTTAGTTAAAGTTAGGCCTCTCATGAATCTTGCAATGAGGGGATGGGAGGAGATAGGTTGTCCATTAATGGGCTTAAGGGACGCTGCAATAGCACTCAAATGGACTCTTACTGAATTTGTCTTAAGTCCTGCATTGGAAAGATGCAGGAGATAATCTAACAGAGATGTTAAAGGTAGTGCTAGAGGGTCAAGACCCTTTTCAGCACACCAAATGGAAAATCTTTTCCACTTAAAAGCATAGGAACGCCTAGTGGAAGGTTTTCTGGAAGCATGGAGGATATCCTTCACTTGCTGAGAAAGATTCAAGTCTTGAAGGTCTAGGCCTTCAGCAACCAAGCTCTGAGGTGAAGGGACTTGGGGTTTGGGTGCCACAAAGTCCCTTCCTCCTGGGACAGGAGGTCTGCAGAAGCTCCCAAGTCCAGGGAGGGGGCTTGGGAGAGATGCAGAAGTAGAGGGTACCACACTTGGCGTGGCCAGCGTGGAGCTATGAGGATCATAGATCCTTGATCCCTCTGGAGTTTGAATAGAGTCTTGGGAATCAAGGGAATGGGTGGAAAGGCATACAGGAAGTCTTGACCCCAATGAAGGAGAAAGGCATCCTTGGCCTGAACTCCCTGACACGGGATTCTGGAACAGAACCTGGGAAGTTTGGCATTCCACGGACTTGCAAAGAGGTCTATGTCCGGGGTTCCCCATTCTTGGAAGATTCTGAGTACCTGATCCATGCGCAGGGACCATTCGTGTGGAAGCAGAACTCGACCGAGTCTGTCTGCCCAAGAGTTTTGGATTCCTGGGAGGTATACTGCCAGGAGATGGATTTGATGCTCTCTGGCAAAGGCCCATAATCTTAGAGCTTCGTTGCAAAGCGACAGAGAGCCAGTTCCTCCTTGCTTGTTTATGTAAAACATGGCTACTTGATTGTCCGTATGAATGAGGACTGTCTCGTAGCTGAGGAGGGTATGAAAGACCTTGAGAGCTAGAAATACTGCTCGAAGTTCCAAGTGGTTGATATGAAGAGAGGTCTCCTGTGGGGACCAAGTGCCTTGGGTGGAGAGGTCTTGTAGATGAGCTCCCCAACCTGTTTGGGAGGCATCTGTTGTGAGGGTTGCTTGGGGTAACAACTGTTGGAAGGGGGACCCCAGCAACAGATTTTGAGTGGACATCAACCATTGGAGAGACCAAAGAAGACATTTGGAGGTTGCTATTTGGTCTGAGAGAGCTCCTGAAGCTTGAGTCCACTGGGTGGACAAAGTCCATTGAGCTGCTCTCATGTGTAGGCGAGCATAGGGTACCACATGTACTGTGGAAGCCATGTGGCCTAGCAGTTGTAGCATCTCCCGGACAGTTAAATGGCTCTTTGACTGAATCTGGGAGGCTAGCTGCACTAGACGTTTGCAACGGGCGTGAGGAAGGTAGGCCCTTGCAGAGGTGGTATCCAACCAGGCCCCTATGAATTCTAGGGACTGAGTAGGGGTGAGCTGGGACTTTGGGAGGTTTACCACAAGTCCCAGATACTGCAGAATGCGCCTTGTGCGGTCCAGGGAAACCTGGACCTCTGACTGAGATGGAGCTCGGATGAGCTAGTCGTCCAGATATGGGAAGACAAATATTCCCAGAGTGCGTAGAAATGCAGCAACTATTGCCATGCATTTGGTGAACACTCTCGGAGCAGAGGCCAGGACAAAAGGAAGCACTCTGTATTGGTAATGTTTTTCTTGGAAAAGAAAACGTAGGAATCTTCTGTGAGATGGATGGATGAGGACATGTGTGTATGCATCCTTGAGATCTAGAGAACAAAGCCAATCCTGACTTTGAAGGTATGGAAGGAGAGTGCCCAGAGAAATCATCTTGAACTTCTCCTTGCATAGGAATTTGTTCAATTCTCTGAGATCTAAGATGGGTCTGTATCCCCCTGTCTTCTTCGGAATGAGAAAATAGGGGGAGTAGAACCCTGACCCTTGTTGAAGAAGAGGAACTTCTTCTATTGCCCCTTGGGCAAGAAGGGTAGTCACCTCCTGACCTAGAAGGTCAAGAAGAGATGTGGGAGAATTGAATTGTCTCACCATGGTGTGGGGAGGAAGGTCTGAGAAATGAAGTTTGTAGCCCTCTCTTATGATGGAGAGGGTCCACTGCTCTGATGTGATTTGCTCCCATCTGGGAGCAAAATGAGCTAACCTTCCTGGAATGGTGAGAGGTTCTGGCTGTTGTAGAGCCAGAAAGGCTAAGTTCTCTAGCATCAAGTCAAAAACCCTGAGGAGGTTGGGACTGCTGGGTTGCAGCAGCCCCTGTAGACTTAGGCCTGGCCTGCTTAGGTTGCTGACGCTTAGTGGCAAAGCGACCTGTGGAAGATTGTTGGCCAGAAGTAGAAGGAAATCTGCCCTTTTTGTAAAAAGACTTCTTAAAAATCTTTTTCTTGACAGGAAGGGAGGTTGACTTTGAAAGTCTATCCAGAGCAGAGTTCTCTGCATCCATTTGAGTGGCTTTTATTTGCCACTCTTTGCCAAATAGATTTTCACCTGTACAGGGCAGATTTCCTAAGCCATCTTGAACCCAGGGTTCTAAATCAGAAGCCTGGAGCCAAGCAATTCTGCGAGCAGCTATGGCAATGCCTGATGCTCTGCTGGCACCTTCAAAGGAGTCAAAAGCTGCCCTGTTGGAAAACTTTTAAATGTCTTGAGTATGCTGAAGCCAAAGGAGGAAGTTGTGCAGCTTTTGTGCAACCTCTTTTAGAAACATACCCATGTAAAGGTTATATGAGTTGATTCTGGCAATAAGCATACTGGCTTGGAAGATTTTCCTACCAAAAGCATCCAAGGTCCTGCATTCTCTTCCTGGAGGAGAAGAAGAGTGTCTCTTTGTACTCTTTATTCTCTTCATAGCTGACTGCACCACAATGGAATGGTGAGGAAGCTGAGTTTTCTGAAATCCAGGACAAGGAGGGACACGATACATAGTGTCCAATCTGCAGAATGAGGAGAGAGAGTGAGAGGAGTCTCCCATAAATCAATCATGTGTTCATGAAGAATCTCATGAATTGGTAAGGTGACAGCCTCTCTAGGAGCCTTAGAGTACCCTAAAATATCTAATTTTTTTGCTCTAGGCTCTGATTCAGAGGTTACTGAAATAGAAAGTCCTTTAGCTACTTCTCTTATGAAGTCTTGAAAGGACAAGTCCTCTGGAGGAGACATTCTTCTTTTTGGAGAAGAAGGCTCTTCAGGAAGGGCTATGGATACTTCAGGAGACTCATCTGATGAATCAGAATCATCAGAGGAATCGAAGTATCGCCTGTCCAGGTGCTCTTCCAATGCTCGATACGCGTATCAAGCGGTATCGACATCGGGCGTCCCCGGTACCGGATCGGTACCGAGAAATAGCCCTGGACAAGGAACCGCTGCAGTCGGTATCCTGGTCGATGTCGATGCCGTCGGTACTGGCATCGGTGCTGGTGCCGGTACCGGAGCCGATACCGCCAACGGGGCTCGTTGCGGTATCATCGGCGTCGCAACTTGAATGAAGGCCTTGATAGCCTGTTGCATGGACAGAACATTCTGATCCATTGACGCCATGAAAGCCTGGATGTCAGTACCAGGAGAAAGTGCCGGTACCCCAGAGCAATCTAACAGGTGATCGGTCGAGGCCGTGCCATCGATGTCAACCTGTAACCCCATAGGAGGAGCTTTGGAAGCCGGAGCTTCCCGCCGGGGTTGTTTGGCTGGTACAGGATCCTCGAGGGCAAGCCCGGAGGCATCTCGATGCTTAGAGGGAGATCTACCCTTCAAGGACCTGCTAGGTTTATGTTTGGTTACCTGAGATCCATCAGGAGAAGAAAACCTGGAAGATGTCGATGCTACCGCCGGTACATCAGCGGGAAACAGCACATGGAGCTTAGCTACTCAGTTCTGTAACCCCCGTTTAGACATTAGAGAGCAGGACGGACAATCCGGAATGGAGTGTTCAGGACCCAAACATTTAAGACACCATTCATGGGTATCTGTAACAGAAATAGTACTGCTACACTTAGTGCATTTTTTGAACCCGGAGGCTGGTTTTTCCATGAGGGAAATTTTCTTGTGGGCCCTGAGGCCTAAGAAGAAAAATACACCAAGTGAGGAAAAATATCGATATATTTTTTTTTTTTAAAGAAAGAAAGAAAAGACTGGCGGTTACTGGTCCGGAGTCGGGGAAGGCAGACACGCGACCAAAGAAATAAAATAAAATAAAGAACTTCTTCAGCGGTGACAGGGCTTGACCTGCTGGCTCCGCGGCAAAGAAGAACTGAGGAGAGTTGGTTAGGAAAGGCGGGAAGGCAGCACGCAGGCACTGTGGGATGCTCCCAAAAGCTTTCCTTTTTGGGAAGCTGGGGAGCGTTCCCGCGCAGGCTCCGTCGGTACTGACGTACCCATATGTGAAGACTCATTCCTGCTTGTTCCTGGAGATTCACTTTTATCCAGACAGCACCGAGTAGACAGTGCTGAATCCAGATATTCAGCACTGATCACTATCCGAATACTGGTGCGGAATATCTGGGTTTTATTTATATGTCATGGCCAGCATTTTAAAAAAATGCACTAACCACAGAGTTAAAAAATTGTCCCATTTGTATTTTGCACAGTACAGAAGAAAATGCAGGCAGGGTTCAGCTTCTCGAGATTTACAGTTCAGTTTTTGTCTGTATGGTTTCTCTTTTTAATATGTGATCATTTATTCTGTGTTTCATATTCTGTCTGTGACCAAGGTGAAGTATTTTGTGAGCATGTAGTTTCTGTGTAGGGATTTATATTAGTCCAACTTGTTCTCTTTTCCCAAACAGGGGACCTTAAAGTAAAGCACTGGGCTACTGTATATGAAAGATCTTCCAGGAATATAAAACAAATAAAGGAGATTCCATTAGGCAAACATTCAAAGAAAGCCTAGCGGCTGTTTAACCTTTCAAACATAAAAACAAGAGGACTCTCCATGAAATTAATGGCCAGCATTTCTTTTTCATGCAGCACATAATTAAATAGTGAAATCTATTGCTGGAGAATGTGGCCAAGGCTACTAACACAGCAGGATTCAAAAGAGGTTTAGACAAGTTCCTACAGGAAAAGTCCATAGAAGATGGTTAGCCAAGTAGATTTTAGAAAGCCATTGCTCATCCCTGGAAACAGGGCTGGTTGAAGCACTAGGCCAACTAGGTTGCTGCCTAGAGTCACAGTTTTAGGGGCGGCAACAGCCACCAATCCTGCTTTGAGTCTCTGGCATGGTGCCCCTTCTTGCAAAAAAGTATCGAGGATAACTGAGGATGACCGACACTGCTGCCCCCTCTCCCTCCCATTTCATGCTGGTCTGAAGAAACCTGAAAAAGCGAACAGTCCAGGCAATAAATGCACCAGACACACCTACAAACAGAGTAAGATTTCAGAGTTTTGCATGCAGTGCTGCTTGTCTTTGACTGCAGTCTGCCCTTTAGAGTGACAGAAGCTGAAGGGGGAGGGGTGGGATTTTCTGAGTGCTGGACAGGGAGAAAATAAGGTTGCTTATTTGTAATGATGGTTCTCCATGGACAGCGGGAAAAAATCAGCCACACAGATGGGTGTCGCCACCTTTGACGACACCAGGTCAGACTTGTTCTCCCAAAGCACAGTTTAGAAACTTCTGAGCATGTGCAAGTGAACCCCTCCTGTGTGTCTATTGCTCCTCTCCTTCAATCCCTCCCAGAGCCTAGACGACCTCCGCTGAGAAGTACAGACAACTTCCACTGAGAACTAGAAAGGCTTCAACCAGTCGGGAGGAGGGAGGGATTGTGTGGCTCATTTATCTCGCTGTCCATGTAGAATCATAACAACATAGTAAATGATGGCAGATAAAGACCAGTATGGTCCATCTAGTCTGCCCAGTATGAGGGCAAGAGTAGGTGCACCTGCTGCTCAGTACAGGCCACCCCACCCCATGCCTTTGTTTTAAGGGTGAACCCACCGCTCCATGTAGGACAACCCTGTATGTTGAGAAATTAGTTAGTTAAGTTTAGTTTGATGTTATCCTGTTGCTGTAAAAGGATTCCACTGTGTCTGCCCCATGCCATTTTGAATTTAGTCACTGTATATGGCCCCAACACTTCCATCGGGAGGGCATTTCAAGCATCCACCACCTTTTCAGTGAAAAAGTATTATCTGACATTGCCTTTCAATTTACCCCCTTGCAGCTTCATGTTATGGCCTCTAGTTTTACAGCTTCCCCGTTTGTGGAAAAGGTTTGTTTGTTCATTATTTCTCTTTAAGTATTTAAAGTTCTGAATCATATCTTCCCTGTCCCTCCTCTCCTCCAGAGTGTACATATTTAGGTCTTCAAGTATCTTCTCATAAGGCTTCTGACGCAGGCACCAAATCATTTTGGTTGCCTTCCTCTGAACAGTTTCCAGTCTTTTTATATACTTTGCAAGATATGGTCTCCAAAACTGAACACAGTATTCCAAGTGAGGCCTCACCAGTGACTTATACAGTGGCATTAGTACCTCTTCCTTTCTGCTGGTAATTCCTCTTTGTATGCAACCCAACATCCACCTGGCTTTGGCAACCGCCTTGTCACACTGTTTTGCCACCTTGAGATCTGCAAAAATAATCACACCAAGGTCCTTCTCCTGGTCCATGCACACCAATCTCTCGCCACCTATCTTGTACATTTCCCCTGGATTTCTGCTTCCCAAGTGCATGACACTGCACTTCTTCGCATTAAATCTTAACTGTCAAGAATTAGACCATTCTTCCAACTTTTGTAGATCTTTCCTCATGTTATCTACTCCCTCAGGGGAGTCCACTCTGTTGCAAATTTTCATGTCATCTGCAAAAAGACAGACTTTTCTATGCAGTCCTTCAGCAATATCACTCACACATACACTGAACAGTGCCAGGCCCAGGACCGAACCCTGGGGCACCCCGCTAATCACCTTCCTTTCATCCGAATGAGCTCCATTTACCATCACCTTCTGTCGTCTGTCAGTCAACCAATTTCTGATCCAGTTCACCACCTTGGGACCCATTCCCAAACTACTGAGTTTATTGATAAGCCTCCTATGAAGAACAGTATCAAAGGCTTTGCTGAAATCCAGGTAGATGACATCCATCGCATGCCCCTGATCTAGTTCTCTTGTCACCCAGTCAAAGAATTCAATCAGATTTGTTTGGCAAAATCGTCCTTTGGTAAAACCATGTTGCCTCGGATCATGCAATCTGTTGGTTTTGAGAAAGTCCACTATTCGCTCTTTCAGAAGTACCTCCATTACTTTTCCCGCCACTGAGGTAAGGCTCACAGGCCTGTAGTTTGTCATTTCTTCCCTGTCACTACTTTTGTGAAGAGGTACCACATCCACCCTTCTCTAGAGGTTAGCAACCTTACTTTCTCCATGGACAAGCAGGATAAATCAGCCACACAGATGGGTGAATCCCAAGCCGAGGGTGCAAGGATTGAGGTCTTTGGATTAATAGGGGGCACCTTGCACCTTGGGAAACATGTTGTGGTGGGTTGAAGCCAGCATCTTGGTAGTATCCAGGAGGGTGGTCACTGAAGGTGACCACTCAGAGGGATATACAGTAGGTATAATGATAAATATCGTGGCTGGTTGTGAGACACATCTGAGGAGGGATCTAGCTAAGCTTGAAGAATGGTCTAGAATTTGGCAGCTGGGATTTAATGTTAAAAAATGTAAGGTCATGCATTTGGGCTGCAGCAATCCAAAGGAGCAATATAGGATAGGGGGGGGGAAGTACTTTTGTCCACTAAAGAAGAGCGGGACCTAGGTGTGGTTATGTCTGATGATCTTAAAGTAGCTAAACAGGTAGAAAAGGCGATTGCAAAAGCTAGAAGGATGCTTGGGTGCATACGGAAAGGAATGGCTAGCAGAAAAAAGGAGGTGATAGTGCCTCTGTATAAGTCTTTGGTGCGACCTCATTTGGAGTACAGTGTGCAATTCTGGAGACCGCACCTTCAAAAGGATATAAACAGGATGGGGTCAGTACAGAGGGTGGCTACTAAAATGGTTAGTGGTCTTCATGATAAAGCATATGAGGAGAGACTTAAGGATCTTAATATGTACACCTTAGAGGAAAGGCAGGATAGAGGCGATATGATTGAGATGTTTAAATACCTCCGTGGCATAAATGTTCAGGAGAGAGCCTCTTTCAATTGAAAGCAAGTTCGGCTACAAGGGGACATGGGATGAGGGTGAAGGGGGATAGATTCAGGAGCGATATGCAGAAATATTTCTTTACCGGAAGAGTGGTAGATCCGTGGAATAGTCTCCCAGTGGAGGTGGTAGAGATAAGGACAGTATCTGAATTCAAAAAGGCATGGGACAAACACAGAGGATCTCTAAAGGAAAAAAGGAGACTGTTGTAGTTGTTGATATGGAAGGACAGACTAGATAGGCCATGTGGTCTTTTTCTGTTGTCATATTTCTGTTTCTATGTTTTTATGAATTGTAGGTGAGTGCCGTTTTTCAGGCCAATGAGGGTTCCTTTTTTTTCTTCTGTGCTGTTCCTTGGGAGGGTTCACAAGGAGGGGTCTTTGGTTGGATATGGAGTAGAGACATCCTATAGTGTGGGACAAAAAACTACAGTGTTCCATCCACAGAGATGGAGTCACATTTTGGAAAGTTCAGCCCTTTAAATTGCAGCTTCGAATACCACTGCTTGATGTGGCAGCTGCTGCTGGTCAAATCATTTCTCCTGAATGTTATGTTAAAAAGGGGAGGAATGTTTCAAGTTTTTTTCTCTTTTTATTTTTTTTCTCTTCTTTTTTTTTCTTTTAAAAGGAATCACTATGTCTTGGAAGGGGAGGAAATACTCGGGCTGTGTGGAAGTACCCCTAAATGCCTGCATAGAGGTCACATGGTTGGAGCTGCAGGACAACAAGGGAACATAGGTATGGACTGGAGGTATGGTCCAGAGGGATAAGGTAGGAGCAATTTTTCAAAACAGGCCTACCTTGCGCACACCAGGATAGGCATGAACCCCCATTTCTAGCATGATAACAGTAAGAAACTGAGAGCACGATCTTAGGTTCTCAACTCCCTGACAATGTTTGTTGCAGTACCCAACAGTGTGCCCACGAAAGGTGCCTTCAGGAGTTCAGTAGGCATAACATATAAAGGGTGAGGTACATACCGAACTGTGGGCAGAAGGATTTCCTCTCAAGAGTGGATGCAATGAAATTTGTACATACAGTGAGCAGAGCATGAGACCACCATGGAGATCCCCGAGACTACAGCAAAGTGGATCCAGGACCAATATGGCTGCATGAGATTGCTAATCCCCATCTGTGAGGGGAACGAGATATCATGAGAAAACAGTGGCTCACACAGTGACATCACGTGAACTGTAAAGTTCAGAGAAAAACATGGATGGAGGGTCCCACAATATCTTTGTGCATCCCATTCGTGGGTCTGCTGTGAAGCTGGGAACCAGTAATGCTTCTGCTTTGAGATAATGTGGACCAAGTGAGTGAACTGGTGGAGCTGGGTTTGGGTCATGAGATTTTCCAAAATAACAGAGCATTCAGATGCTGAGTATACTGGACTGATGAGGCCTGAGAATAAACGGAGTTCATTCCTCGTTACCAAAGGGCACAAAGATGGATCCACAGAGGGAGCCTGCCAAGCCATGCAAATGGGCAGATTCTATATACCCAATCTGGAGGAATGCGTACGGTTTGCATAAAAGTATCTCGCAGGTAACAAGAGCCTATCCATGGTATGTAGCTTTGGACTGAATACTGCAGCCATGCTGTGGAAAATATTGTGAGCATTTGTGCTGAAGCATCTTCCCGCCCCCTTTTTTTTTCATTTTTTGAAAGGGAGAAGCGAAGGACCCCAGGTGGCTGGGGTTCGCATTTTGAGCACAAAAAGAGTCAGGCATAGTACCGAGTTTACCCTGAGAACATGAAGCAGGCCATCCCTTCTTCTGAGAAGAGAGCGCAAAAGAACTTCTGCAGCACTTGTGGGTGAGAGAAAGGACAGGTTAGTGCCTGTAGTACAAGATGTCTGATTATTCCGTCAGTCAGCACCTACCTGCCATGATTGTCATGATGCGGACTGAAAGATAAGTCTGAAGATGATTCTGATAACCTTCTGGTTGTCCTGACCCCGAGCAACTGCCTGAAGGAACTGCTGCAGATGGCTAGGGAAGGAGAAACATTGAAGGTCATCTCATTTGCAGGGAAATAGGTCCAAGGCAAGCCTTCTGTAAAGCAGACCCTGGGCATAATTATGGTTATCGATCTGATGAATTTGACTGCCCTCACTGGGAGGAAGTTAAGATGGCGCCGATGGAATCAGGGCTGTGTACTGTGGAGTCCTCTTTAGCTAAGTGGTCCTAGTCTTGGGGATGCTGCACAGGGGCTTTCTTTTGCTTTATTTTTTTTTTTATCTAACTACTCATTTATTTGTTTTATTTATTTTCATTATAAATAATGCTGCCACTACCCTACCCTTCCACTGTTCTGCACTACTCCTCCCTATGGTTGATGGAGGGGCTTACATGAAGCATGACAGGGAAGCCGCTGTCATGAGGGCTGCCAGAAAAGCAGGAATGGTAATTTGGATGCAGTGAGGACAGCTTGGCTAGCTGATCCCCCCCCCCCCCCACACACTTTTTATTTATTTATTTATTTAATTTTTAGCTTTTAAGTTTTAGCCCCTTCACTCATTCAATAAGTGTTAAGCAAGTTTTTTTGAGGTCACTAGGGTGGGCTCATTTTGCTAGACCACTCCTCGAAATGCTGGGGGACTCTGAGACCCACAGCATGAATTCAGTTAGACCCTAGTTTGGACTGCACCACCCAAAGCATAAATTTAGTCAGGATCCTAGTTTGGACTCTGCCACCTGCAGCATAGATTCAGACTAAGCCGGTTTTGAAGCTTGTGATATGGATTCGGTTCTTCCTGCCCTTGCCGTTATGGTCAGGGTAATCTATTCAGTGTTAATTCCCACTGCTTTGTGGATAGGGTGGATTAGAGGGAGCATAGACCCCAATTAGAACGTGTGGGGATGGCATCTCATGAAGAGAACAAGGTCCCTGCACTGCGCAGATCTTGGAGCGCTGCACAAGTGATCAGAGGTAGGAATAGTAGTGCCAACGTACAGTTGTCTCAGATTCCTTCCATGAACTGGGCCCCTCAGATATGAGGGGAGGGGGTGTTCATCTCTTCTGTGCTTACCATGCCAAAACTGAGTCACTTGCAGGGAGTGTCAGGCAGGGACCTTGCAGGTCATGTTGGTTCCTCTGTAATCCATCCAGCTGTGACCTTGACTTGTGGGTCTTTTTTTTTTTTTTGGCAACCCTCCAGCGATGTGAGAGAAGATGCAGAGGCGATGCCTCCAAAATAGAACAGGACTATGAAGGGACTTGGGAACTTGGTCCAAGTTTACATCTGTCTATGTGTGGATTTCACATGTTATGGTTTTGTTTTGTTTTTTTCCACTGTGCAAGGCTTCTAGGGTTAGAGCCCTCGCACCAACATTACTAACCCCTGAAGGGAAGGGACGTGTGGGAGGACCACACCGAGACACTGGAAGGAAATAGGGGGCCTCTTATTTGGAGAAGGAGGAGGAAAGCCCCCCTAGAGTTGGGGGCAGGCCACTGAGCAGCAACTGTCTGTGTAGTTAAGGCGGCTCAAACATGCGAAAAACCATACTCCAAAATCCTGCACACACCTCTGTAAACCCCTTGTAATGAGACTACTTGAGGCCTCCCGAGTATGGGCTGGTTTGGCTCTTAGAGGTGCGTCCATAGATCAAACACCTTTTTCTGCGTTGGCCGACTCAGCGGCGATGTGCCTGCGGCCGAGCAGTGGGAGCAGTAGTAGCAGTGGCAGCCCCTCCACCATTCACTAGGGAATAGAGAATGACTAGTTGGTGTGAGGAGCGCCTGTAGCCGTCCAGCGCACCCGCACAGGCCAAAAATCAGTGGTCTCATACCAGGGTTGGTGAGCCATGAAAAGCCATGTCTGCTTTTTTTTTTTGAGCAGTGATGGGTTATGGCTGTGCAAAAAGGCAGGAAGCAAGCCTGGGAGTCCATATGGGAACCAGGCCTGTTGCTGAGGCTGTGGCTTGGTTTTATTTTTATTTATTTTTTTTAGCACTGCCTACCCACCAGGGAGGAGAGCTCAAGGCCGGCAGCAAGGAATGGTAAAGCTCTTTGGAACCCATTTATTGTTATGCCAATGGTAGAAGAAAACTATTTCACAGGAAACATCCAGCGGGTACCTAGTCTGGGCCCCCTTGGGAGTTTGGGTTCTCATTTCCTCACAGAAGAACTTCAAGGTGTTGAACAGAATCTGAATCGTTGAAAAAACATCCCTTGGGTGCCTAGTCTGGGACCCCTTGGGAATTTGAGCTGTTTGGCGGTTCTTCCACAGAGAAAAATGTCCTGAAGGTACCAAGTCTGAGTCCCTTGGGAGTTGCCACTTCCTTTTAGCTGATTTTCCTTAGGGAATATTAAAGTAAAATAACTGTAAAAGAAAGAAGAAAAGAGTGAGAGAAAATTCTGTCCTGCTTGGCCAGGTGGATGAAGTAGGCTTAAGGGGAGGAGCAACAGGCACACAGGAGGGGTTCAATTGCACATGCTTAGAAGAGTTTCAAACTCTTCTGGGCTCTGGGAGAACAAGTCCGACCTGGTGCCGGCAAGGGTGACGACACCCATTTGTGTGGCTGATTATATCCTGCTTGTCCATGGAGAAATGGCAGAGTACAGTCAAGTGTGGTGACAGAGGAGGAGAAATAAGAGGCAGTATCTGCAGCCAGAGAGAAGATTTAGGCATATTGAACCCTCTGCCCAGTGTGCAGAGATGGCCAAGAAAGCAAATAGAATGCTAGGAATCATAAGGAAAAGAATTGAGAATAAAACAAAGGATATTATAATGCGTCTGTATCGTTCCATGGTGCAACCACACATCGAATATTGTGTGCAATTCTGGACACTGTATCTTAAAAAAGTATATAGCGGAAAAGGTACAGAGAAGAGCCACCAAAATGATAAAGGGGATGGAAGGCTACTTCTATGAAGAGAGGCTAAAAAGGTTAGGGCTCTTCAAACTGGAAAAGAGATGGCTGAGGGGAGATATGACAGAGGTCTATAAATTAATGAATGGAGTGGAACGGGTAAACAGAGATCGATTGTTTACACTATGAAAATGTTAGGACGTCTAGGGGACATGCAATGAAGCCACAGTGTAACCCATATAAGACTAATAAGAGAAAATATTTTTCCACTCAACGCGTAATCAAACTCTGGAATTTGTTACCGGAAGATGTAGTAAAAGCTGTTAGTGTAGATGGGTTTAAAAAAGGTTTGGACAAGTTCCTGGAGGAAAGGTCCATAAACCATTATTAAAGGGAAGCCAGGAAAACCACTCCTTGTCCCAATACAAGCATTGTGGAACCTGCATTTTCTGGGGAAACTGCTAGGTACTTGTGACCTAGATTGGCCACTGTTGGAAACAGGATACTGGGCTTGATGGACCTTGATCTGACCCAGTATGGCATATATTATGTTCTTATGTTCTTCTTTGCTCCAGTCCTGCACTGTAAAGGGGTCTCCTGGCATCTGGAAGTAGAGCACAGTTACTTACCTGTAACAGGTGATCTCTGGGAACAGCAGGAATTAGTCCTCACATATGGGTACGTCGGTACCGACGGAGCCCGAGCGGGAAAGCTCCCCAGCTTCCCAGAAGGAAAGCTTTTGGGACCTCCCACTGCGCATGCGCGCTGCCTTCCCGCCTTCCTGACCAACTCTCCTCAGTTCGAGTTTATAGCTGAGACAATAGAGAGAGGAAAGGAAGAGAGAGAGAGATACAACTCCTAGGGGAGGTGGGTGGGTTGTGAGGACTAATTCCTGCTGTTCCCAGAGATCACCTGTTACAGGTAAGTAACTGTGCTATCTCCAGGAACAAGCAGGAATAAGTCCTCACATATGGGGACTCCCTAGCTAAGATGCCCGGGAGATCCCCTAAAGGGTATGAGACCCTGAAAGGTTCTTCATCTTCCTATGGATCTCAGGCATCCATTCAGGGAAGGTGGGCTGGAGTTGTTCAAGAATGGAACAGGTGTCTGAGGACAGCCTGACCAAACAAGGCATCCCGGCGGGAGTCCTTGTCCAAACAGTAATGGGCTGTAAAGGTATGAACCGAGGCCCAGGTGGCTGCTCGACAGATCTGGTCAATGGACACAGAGTTTAGATGAGCCATAGAGGTGGCCATGGCCCTCACGTTGTGAGCGGTGACATGGCCTTCCAGAGAAAGGTTCTTACTCTGGTAAGCAAAAGAGATACACTGAGCAATCCAATTGGAGAGTGTTCTTTTGGAGACTGGACCATTCGTGTGGAAGCAGAACTCGACTGAGTCTGTCTGCCCAAGAGTTTTGGATTCCTGGAAGATATACTGCCAGGAGATGGATTTGATGCTCTCTGGTGAAGGCCCATAATCTTAGAGCTTCGTTGCAAAGCGACAGAGAGCCAGTCCCTCTTTGTTTGTTTATGTAAAACATGGCTACTTGATTGTCCGTGTGAATAAGGACTGTCATGTTGCTGAGGAGGGTATGAAAAACTTTGAGAGCTAGAAAGATTGCTCGAAGTTCCAAGTGGTTGATATGAAGGGTGGTCTCCTGTGGAGACCAAGTGCCCTGAGTGGAGAGATCTTGGAGATGAGCCCCCCAACCTGTTTGGGAGGCATCTGTTGTGAGGGTTGCTTGGGGCAACAATGGTTGAAAGGGGGCCCCCAACAACAGATTTTGAGTGGATATCCACCATTGGAGAGACCAAAAAAGACGATTGGAGTTTGCTATTTGGTCTGAGAGAGCTCCTGATGCTTGAGTCCACTGGGTGGATAAAGTCCATTGAGCTGCTCTCATATGTAGGCGAGCATAAGGCACCACATGCACTGTGGAGGCCATGTGGCCTAATAGTTGTAGCATCTCTCTGGCAGTCAAGTGGCTTCTGGACTGAGTCTGAGAGGCTAAGTGCACTAGACGTTGGCAACGGGCCTGAGGAAGATAGGCCCTTGCGGTGGTGGTATCCAACCAGGCCCCTATGAATTCTAGGGATTGAGTAGGGGTGAGTTGGGACTTTGGCAGATTGATTACAAGTCCCAGATACTGTAGAATTCGCCTGGTGCGATCCAGGGAAGTCTGAGCCTCGGACTGAGACGGAGCTCGGATGAGCCAGTCGTCCAGGTATGGGAAGACAAAAATTCCCAGGGTGCATAGGAATGCAGCTACTATTGCCATGCATTTGGTAAATACCCTTGGAGCAGAGGCTAGACCGAAGGGAAGTACTCTGTATTGGAAGTGTTTTCCCTGGAACAGAAATCGTAGGAATTTTCTGTGGGATGGATGGATGAGTATATGTGTGTACGCATCCTTGAGATCTAGAGAACAAAGCCAGTCCTGACTCTGTAGGTATGGAAGGAGAGTGCCTAGAGAAAGCATCTTGAATTTCTCCCTGTATAGAAATTTGTTCAATTCTCTGAGATCCAAAATGGGTCTGTACCCCCCTGTTTTCTTGGGAATGAGAAAATAAGGGGAGTAAAAACCTGACCCTTGTTGAGGAAGAGGAACCTCTTCTATTGCTTTTTGGGCGAGAAGAATGGTCACCTCCTGACCCAACAGGTCTAGGAGAGATGGGGGAGAATTGAAACTTCTCACCATGGTATGGGGAGGAAGGTTGGAGAAATGTAGTTTGTAGCCCTCTCTGATGATAGAGAGGGTCCATTGCTCTGATGTGATTTGCTCCCATCTGGGAGCAAAATGAGTTAACCTTCCTGGAATGGTGAGAGGTTCTGGTTGTTTTAGAGCCAGAAAGGTTAAGTTCTCTAGTTTTAAGTCAAAAACCCTGAGGGGGTTGGGACTGTTGGGCTGTAGCAGCTCCTGCAGGTTTTGCCCTGGCCTGTTTAGGCTGCTGACGCTTAGGAGCAAAGCGAGCTGCAGAAGATTGTTGGCCAGTATTTGTGGCAAATCTGGCCTTCTTGTAGAAAGGCTTTTTGAAAGATTTCTTCTTGACAGGGGTAGAGGTAGACTTAGAAAGTCTATCTAAAGCGGCATTTTCTGCATCCATTTGAGTGGCTTTGATTTGCCACTCCTTACCAAACAGATTCTCACCTGTACAGGGCAAATTTCCCAACCCATCCTGGACCCAGGTTTCAAGGTTAGAGGCCTGGAGCCAAGCAATTCTGCGAGCCGCTATGGCAATACCTGAGGCTCTGCTAGCACCTTCAAAGGAGTCAAAGGCTGCTCTGTTGGAGAACTTTGAAATATCTTGAGTATGCTTAAGCAGAAGAAGGAACTCCTCCTTTCTATCCTCTGGGATAAAGGGGAGAAAAAGGCGTATTTTTAATGCAATTTCCTTCAGAAACATGCCCATATAGAGGCTGTATGAGTTGATTCTGGCAATAAGCATACTTGCTTGGAAGATTTTTCTTCCAAAAGCATCCAGAGTCCTACATTCTCTTCCTGGGGGAGTAGAAGAGTGTCTTTTAGTACTCTTGATCCTTTTCATAGCTGACTGCACCACAATGGAGTGGTGCGGGAGCTGAGTTTTTTGAAACCCAGGAGAAGGGGGGACAAGATACATGGTGTCCAGACGACGAGAATGTGGAGATAGGGTGAGAGGAGTCTTCCATAAGTCCATCATGTGATCTTGAAGAATTTCATGGATGGGCAAGGTGACTGCCTCTTTGGGAACCTTAGAGTATCCTAAAATGTCTAACTTTTTTGCTCTAGGTTCTTTCTCAGAGGATACAGAAATAGAAAGACCTTTAGCTACTTCAATGATGAAGTCTTGAAAGGATAAATCCTCTGGAGGAGACATTCTCCTCTTTGGAGAAGAGGGCTCCTCAGGTAGAGTAAGGGATACTTCAGCAGAGTCATCTGATGAATCAGGATCATCAGAAGACTCAAAGTATCGTCTGTTTGCTTCCAGGGATCGATAAGCATATCGACCGGTATCGACATCGGGGGTACCCAGAACCGGATCGGTATCGGGAAAAACCCCGGAACCAGGAACCGGAATCGGTATTCTGGTCGATGTGGAAGGCATGGGTACCGGTATCGGTTGTGGTACCGGAACCGGAGTCGGTACCGCAGGGTGCGGTACCGAGGGCATCGCAGCCTTAATAAAAGCCAGAAAGGCCTGCTGCATGGATTGAACTGTATGATCCATGGACGCCACGACTGTCTGGATGTCGGTACCGGATGATTGAGCCGGTACCCCAGAACAGTCTAACAGGTGATCGGTCGAGGCCGTGCCATCGATGTCAACCTGTAACCCCATAGGAGGAGCTTTGGAAGCCGGAGCTTCCCGCCGGGGTTGTTTGGTTGGGGCAGGGTCAAGCCCAGGGGTATCTCGATACTTAGAGGGAGATTTGCCCTTTGAGGACCTGCCAGAGGAATGTTTGGTTACCTGAGATCCATCAGGAGAGGAAGACCTGGAAGATGTCGATGCTGGAGTATCTGTAGAAAACAGCATGTGAAACTTGGCTGCCCGGTTCTGTAAGCCACATTTAGACATCAAAGAACAGGATGGGCAATCCGGAATGGAATGGTCAGGCCCCAAACATTTAAGCTACCATTCATGGGTGTCTGTGACTGAAATAGTACCGCTGCACTTGGTGCATTTTTTAAACCCAGAGGCTTGTTTCTCCATGAGGGAGAATTTAGTGAAGGCCTAAAGGCCTCACAGAAGTAACACACCAAGTGAGGAAAAGAAAAGAGATTTTTTTTTTTTAAATAAAGGAAAAAAAAACCCGGCGGTACTGGTCTGGAATCGGGGAAGGCAGACACGCGGCCAAAGAAATAAACTAAAATAACAACTTCTTCAGCAGTGACAGGAACACGACCTGCTGGCTCCGCGGAAAAAGAAGAACTGAGGAGAGTTGGTCAGGAAGGCGGGAAGGCAGCGCGCATGCGCAGTGGGAGGTCCCAAAAGCTTTCCTTCTGGGAAGCTGGGGAGCTTTCCCCGCTCGGGCTCCGTCGGTACCGACGTACCCATATGTGAGGACTTATTCCTGCTTGTTCCTGGAGATTATCAGCTACCTCTTAGGGCTAGGAGAGGGATTCTGAAGGCAATCTGATTTATCTGAATCACTAAATTCAAGCTCTTTGTATAAATCTATTTACACTCTGCTTCTGTGTTACTTGATGTTTCGTTCATTCATTGTTATTTATTGTAGCTGCCTGACATTAACTGCTGCTTTAGTAATGCGTTGAATTGAATTAAATCGACACAGAAGTTCCATTTATAGATACACCTCTATTTTTTTTAAATAAAATATTATTAGTCCAATTGTTTGCAAGGAGAAGTAGAAATCTTTTTACAGATGGGAACAACAAAAAGAAATGCCTAACAACCAGAGTGTATTCCTCAACCAAGGCCCTGCAAAACTCTCCTATCTTTTTGCACATTGGGGTCAAATTAATTCTTGAAAGATATCTCCTTTTTATGCATTAATACAATGGCAGCAGACACGGGGCGAAGGGCTGCGGCATGCTGAGCACAGCTAGTAGTAGCGAGCACCTTGTATCAGAGAAAAACTTTCATAATTTCCTAGATCTTTTGACGTTTGGAGGTGGCAATTTTATGCTACTAACAATCCAGGGCCCCAAGTCAACCCTCAGGTAAGAGGGGGAGATGCAGGCTGGGTGGGAGCCCCCTGACCAGGGCGGGCACAAGGTGATCAAGCTACCTAGGTGAACCTCATCCTTTCCACCTCTCCCCCTCTCTGGCATGATTTGCCGCCACTGCCATCCCTCTCTGGGACCTACAGTGGTGGCAATGGTCACAAGTAGCCCCACGGTGCTTACCTTAAAACTTTGGCGGCATGGAACCGTTTGCTTCCATCTCCTCTGATGTGGAAATCCCGTTTGTAAGTCCCAGAGAGCACCGCCCCCTTGACCACTGGCACATTAGGCAGCCACCTAGTAGCCTAATGGTCGTGCCAGCCCCGCCCCCGACATGGAAATGGAGGGAAGGGGATATCCCAAATGAATGCTATTGCAGTCAGGAGGGGGAGACCAAAGAAGAATGTTGTTTTTCAGGGAAGGAACTTAAGGAGACAAAAGAAAGAGGGAAATGCTCCTGGGGAGGGAGAACAAGAGTGGGGGATGTTCCTTGGGCTGTGAAGGGAGAGAGAAGGGAATTCTCTAAATCTGGGAAGGAGGGAGGAAGAAGGGAAGGGATGAGGTAATCTGGATCCTAAGGGGGCTGGACAGGAGGAGAAAGAGGGATATGGTTTGCAGAAGATGGGAGAGAGATAGGGGGGAGAATGCTAGGGGCCTGGGATGAGAAGGACAGTAGTGGGGTAGAGATTTTTACCAGGCAGGGCTGGGTAGGAAGAGAGAGAGAAAGGGATGTTGGGTAGACAGTAAGGGATTCTTATTAAATTATTGGGTGTTAATTAATATGCCTGTTATTTTGAAACACTTTATTGATGTTTGGGATTTGGGGGAGGAGTGGCCTAGAGGATAGCAACTTTGGGCCTGAAGGACTAGGATTTCTAGTTCCATAGATGTTCTTTGTGGCCTTGGGCAAGCCACTTAACTCTCCATTGCCTCAGATACAAAAACAGATTTTGAGCCCTTCAGGAACAAGGGGAAATATACATACACTACCTGAATGTATACCACTTTAACTGGTAGAAAAGCAGTATATAAGCCTAGTTAAATAAAATAAATATATTTTTTTAATTTTTGAGTTTGCAGTAATCAGTTGTTCTAGTCATCAATTTAAAATATATATTTTTAGTGTGCTTACTGTTATGATATTTTATATCTCTTGGTTTTGTTTGCTAGTTCATAAACTATGCCTACTGTATTGATTATGATACTATGAAGGTTATTTTAAAAGCCCTGTTCATGCTATGAAACAATCTTTTATGGTCTGATAACTTATGAGTAATAGTACAGCTAAGCCAATAAAAAATTATTACTCTAAGGAAACCTGCTACAATTCCAGAAATTGTTTAACAAACTTACATGTTTCAACGCCCAAAATTATATGTAACTATTTTTATTATTATTAAGCGGGTCTCAGTATATTAGGGAGTTTTGGCATTAACTGTTTCGCCAATGACTGCTCCTGTTTTACATCAATGACCCTTTTTCTTGAAAAATTTTCATAAAAACCCGGTGTTGCTCATCCGAATACTTGGACACACAGTTCAAAATCACCTTCATGTACACCCGAGGTTATTGATCCAAATATTTAGACGTGTGCTTCAAAAACATCAGCGTTCAAATACATAAAGTAAGGCTTGGGACCAACTGGATTACTTTATGTATTTGAACGCTGATGTTTTTGAAGCACACGTCTAAATATTTGGATCAATAACCTCGGGTGTACATGAAAGTGATTTTGAACTGTGTGTCCAAGTATTCGGATGAGCAACACCGGGTTTTTATGAAAAATTTTCAAGAAAAAGGGTCATTGATGTAAAACAGGAGCAGTCATTGGCGAAACAGTTAATGCCAAAACTCCCTAATATACTGAGACCCGCTTAATAATAATAAAAATAGTTACATATAATTTTGGGCGTTGAAACATGTAAGTTTGTTAAACAATTTCTGGTATTGTAGCAGGTTTCCTTAGAGTAATAATTTTTTATTGGCTTAGCTGTTCATGCTATGGACATCTGAAAACGGATGTAGAGATATCCAAAGCATGGAGAAGTCTCCAAAGGCATTTTAGAAGCCGGGTCTGTGGACATCACCACATGAGGACATCCAAGTCTGAATGGGGGGGCAGTGGCAGCATTTCCAAAAAACCTGGACATAAGCGTCTGATCTTAGAACATGTTGAACTCATATCTAAGGTTATACCTGCTCCAGGCACGAATATCAGGAAAGTTTCAGCTGTAAAACATCCAGAGGGTGTACAGAAGATGGCACCCCATCATCCCTAGTACTCTGCAAAATCACAAAAACAGCAGCAGTGGAATTTGAACTCTGGCTTCCTTTGTCCTAGCCCACTAATCTAATCATTAGGTTATTCCTAGACTTGCAGGTTCGGGAACACTATTCCAGGGATGTCTATGTAGATCCCCCATAGGCATTCATATCAGGCATGTCAAAGTTCATGAAATCATGCCTAAACTTGGGTGTGCTTGCTCTCCCCCCCCCCCCCCAAGACTCTCTGGATTGGATGCCCCAGATTGCACTTGGATGTCTTTTGCAAAATGCCACTTTATAAATGTTCTTAATTTTCTGTTGTGGAATAACTATTCTGTTTTTTCATTGTTGCATTGCATGCAAAGTCTAGCTTCTCTTGGGGGGGCGGGAAGGGATGGGCTTCACACATCTCATGCATTGATGGCATATTGCAATTAGTATGGGCATCATTAGTGCATGTTTATCATCAATGTCGCTGTTAGTGTGGGCTACTTATCACAACCTCAATGGGTGGCAGTAACTATATCAACGTAACTCACAGCAATCAGATTAGCATGGAGTGGTACCGGAACCATGTTAACCCCATTAGTACAGGTGCAGCACCATCTCCACAGCACCAGCTAAAAACAACTTCCCACCCTGCCCCCAATCGCTGATATCAAAATCCCAAACCTCCATATCTCTAAGAAAGCCCTGTCACACAGTTAGTTGAGCTCCATAAGTCACTAGAGGTGTTTCTGAGCTCATCCGTGGTGCTTGAAGCACACTTTGTTTCAAGTCAGGGTGGTCACTTGTGAGAAGAAACAGAACACTCACTTGCACTTTTAACACTGAGTCATTAAACTTCGTTCTCCAAAAGAGAACAAAAGATAACAAACAGTCTTGGCTTCTCAAGAGGTTGGCCAATGTCTAGTGATCAAAGCTTGCCGTGGAAGTAAAAACATATAATAAAAGCTTTTCAAGTACATTCATAGCAAAAAATGTGTGGGAGAGTCAGTTGGGCCATTAGATGATAGAGGGGTAAAAGGGGGGCTAAGGGAGGACAAGGCCATAGCGGAGAGACTGAATGAATTATTTGCTTCAGTCTTTACTGAAGAAGATGTAGGGAAGTTACCCATAGCTTAAATGGTATTTAAAGGTGACATATCAGAATAATTGAAAGAAATTTTGAAAAACCAGGAAGAAGTATTTAATAAACTAAAGAATAGCAAATCACCTGGACCGAATGGTATACATCCAAGGGTGTTGAAAGAACAGATTGCAGACCATCTGTGAATTATCATTAAACTCATCTGTAGTACCTGAAGACTGGAGAATGTCCAATGTAATGCTAATTTTTAAAAAGGGTTCTGGGGTGATCCGGGAAACTACATATTGGTGAACATGACAATAGTAACAAGGAAAATTTATGGAAGAAACCATTATAGAAAATAAAATTAATGAACATGTAGTTGTTCGTGATTTAATGGGAGCAAGCCAACATTGATTTAGACAAGGAAAGTCTTGTCTTACTAATATGTTATATTTTTTTAAAGTGTGAATAAACAAGTAGACAAAGGTGAGCAGGTTGATATAGTGTTTCTGGATTTTCAGAAAGCCTAAGAACGTAAGATATGCCGTACTGAGTCAGACCAAGGTCCATCAATCCCAGTATCCTGTTTCCAACAGTGGCCAATATAGGTCACAAGTACCTAGCAGTTTCCCCAAAAGACACAGGTTCAACAATGCTTGTATTGGGGCAAGCAGTGGATTTCCCGGGTACCCTTTAATAATGCTTTATGGATCTTTCCTCCAGCAAGCTGTCCAAACCATTTTTAAACCAGGTACACTAACAGTTTTTACTACATTCTCCAGTAACAAATTCCAGAGCTCGATTAAGCAATGAGTGAAAAAATATTCTCTCTTATTAGTCTTAAATAAGTTACTCTGTAGCTTCATTGTATGTCCCTAGTCTTTTTATATTTTGATGGTGTGAACAATCGATCTAAGTTTAACCGTTCCGCTCCATTCATTAATTTATAGACCTCTACCATATCTCCCCTCAGCCGTCTCTTTTCCAAGTTGAAGAACCCTAACCTTTTTAGCCTATCCTCATAGGGATATCTTTCCATCCTCGTTACCATTTTGGTAGCTCTTCTCTGTACCTTTTCTAATAACGCTATATCCTTTTTATGATACAGTGACCAGAATTGCAAACAATATTCAAGGTATGGTCACACCATGGAACGATACAGAAACATTATAATATCCTTTGTTTTATTCTCCATTCCTTTTCTTATGATACCTAGCATTCTATTTGCTTTCTTCACCACTACTGCACACTGGGCGGAGAGTTTCAACAAGTTATCCATGATGCCGCCTAAATCTTTTTTCTGGGTGGTGGTTCCTAATGTGGAACCTTGCATCATGTAACCATAGTTTGGGTTGTTCTTTCCTAGATCCATAACTTTGCACTGTCCACATTAAATTTCATCTGCCTTTGAACATCTAGTCTTCCAATTTATCAAGGTCCTCTTGCAATTTTACACAATCCTCTTGGGTTTTAACAACTTTGAATAATTGTGTGTCATCTGCAAATTTGATTACCTCACGTTATTCCCATTTCCATGTCATTTACAAATATGTTAAAAAGCAGTGGACCCAGCACAGATTCTTGGGGTACTCCACTATTCCCTTTTCTCCAATGGGAAAATTGGTTATTTAGCCCTACCCTTTCCTTTCTAACTTTTAACCAGTACCTGATCTACAATAGTACACTGCCTACTATCCCATGACTTTTTAATTTCGCCAAGAGTTTCTCATGAGGGACCTCGTCAAAGGCTTTCTGAAAATCCAGATATGCTATAATAACCAACTCACCTTTGTCTGTTTATTCACACCTTCAAAAAAACATAACAGATTAGCAAGACAAGACATTCCTTGGTTAAAGCCATATTGGCTGTCTCCCATTAAGCCATGACTATCTACATGTTCAATAATTTTGTTCTTTATAATGGTTTCCATAATTTTTCCCCAGTACTGACATCAGGTTCACCGGTCTGTAATTTCCCGGATCATCCCTGGAACCCTTTTTAAAAATTGGCGTTACATTGGCCATCCTCCAATCTTCAGGTATTACAGATGACAAGGTCCCTCATGAGAGACTCTTGGCTAAATTTTAAAAACCTTATGGGATAGGAGCCAATGTACTATTATGGATCAAGAACTGGTTAAAAGATAGAAAGTAGAGGGTAGGGCTAAATGGCCAATTTTCCCAATGAAGAAAAGTGAATAGTGGAGTACCCCAGGGATCTGTGCTGGGTCCGTTGCTTTTTGACATATTCAAAAATGACCTGGAAAAGGGAATAACGAGTGAGGTTATCAAATTTGCATATGACACAAAATAATTCAAAGGTGTTAAAACACATGAGGATTGTGAAAGATTGCATGAGGACCTTGATAAATTGGAAGACTGGGCATCTAAATGGCAGATTACATTTAATGTGGACAAATTAAAAGTTTTATACCTAGGAAAGCCCAACCCAAACTACAGTTACATGATGCAAGTTTCCACATTAGGAACCACTACCCAGGAAAAAGATTTAAGCGTCATCTTGGATAATATGTTGGAACCTTCTACCCAGTGTGCAGTGGTGGCCAAGGACGCAAATAGAATCCTAGGAATCATAAGGAAAGGAATGGAGAATATAATCAAGGATATTATAATACCTCTGTATCGTTCCATGTTGCAACCGCACCTTGAATATCGTGTGCAATTCTGGTCACCATATCTTAAAAAGGATACAGCAGAATTAGAAAGATACAGAGAACAGCCCCCAAAATGGTAAAGGGGATGAAAAGATACCCTTATCGGGAAAGGCTTAATGGTTAGGGCTCTTCAACTTGGAAAAGAGATGGCTGAGGGGAGATATGATAGAGATCTATAAATTAATGAATGGAGTGGAATTAGTATGCCATAAAAAGGTAGAAAAACTAGGAGACACGCAATGAATCTACAATATAATCCATTTAAGACTAATAAGAGAAAATATTTTTTACTCTGGAATTCGTTACTGGATGATGTAGTAAAAGCTGCTAGTGTTGCTGTGTTTTAAAAAGCTTTGAACAAGTTCCTGGAAGAAAGGTCCATAAACCATTTTTTTAAGAAGATATGGGACAAGCACTGTGGAACCTGTGTACCTTTTTTGGTAACCTGCCAGGTACTTGTGACCTTGATTGGCCGCTGTTGGAAACTGGATACTGGACTTAATGAACCTTAGTTTGACCCAGTATGGCATTTATGTTCTTATTTTAAATTGCAACATTTTATTCCAGTCCTGGTGTTCCACCCAGTTCCTTAGGGCTGGAGCCTCCATCCCTTCATCCTTCAAATTGGGAAACATTCAGGCCTATGTGGAAAACTAGCGTGGCCCTTAATCACAGATAACGCCACTGGAAAAGAGACGGCTGAGGGGAGATCTGATAGAAGTCAATAAATTAATGAACGGAGTGGAACGGGTAAAGGTAGATCGATTGTTTACGTTATCAGGATATAGAAAGACTAGGGGACATGCAATGAAGCTACAGGGTAAACTATTTAAGACTAATAAAAGAAAAAAAATTTTCACGCAACGTGTAATCAAACTCTGGAATTTGTTACCGGAGGATGTAGCAAAGGCTGTTAGTGTAGCTGGGTTTAAAAAATGTTTGGACAAGTTCCTGGAGGAAAGGTCCATAAACCATTATTAAGAAGGGACCCAGGATATCAATGCTTGACCCTGTACAAGCATTGCAGAACCTATGTCTTTTGGGGAAACTGCTAGGTACGTATGACTTAGATTGGCCACTGCTGGAAACAGGATACTGGGCTTGATGGACCTTGGTCTGACCCAGTATGGCATATCTTATGTTCTTATGTTCACTTTTAGGTACAATTACCACCACAGCCAAATGCAGAAAAGAGACGGATGTACACGTAAACTGCAAAGGAAAGCTAGCACACAATTAACGCCAAGAGTATTTAAATTATAGGCAAATGAGTTGCATGTATTAAAATGACATGTTAATATTGTCCACGCCAAATGCAGAGAAATGCGTGGAGGATTTCATAACCAGCCTTAGTGCCAATATCTGCATGCCTGGTCTTGAGGTAGCTTAAACATCTAGCATGTGCCCCCAACAGTAATTTTTATGGTTCAGGGGTTTTCCCTGATGCCTGGATCATCTGAGGGGAAGTGTCAAACTTCCCCTCAGATGATCCAGGCATTGGGGAAAGCCACTGATGTCATCAGAATACTGTCAGGTGGCTGTTACCTCCAACAGAAAGCAAATCCATGGTGGCCCAGTGACCCTGATACCCCGACCTGCCCAACTAAAAATAAACCCTAGTGGCCCAGGGGACCGATCCCCCCCAACCACCCAACAAAAGATAAACCCGGTGGCCCAGCATTTCCAAAACCAAACCCCCATCCAATTACCTTCACAAAGGAGCTGGAGCGCTGCGCACATGCAGGGGCGGCCCAAGGGGGGTGCGGGGCCATGTGCAGAGACTCGGTGCAGGGCCTCATTTGCATAAATATTTGTATAATGTTACCACACACTAACTTTTAGTAAACATGCCTCTTAATGAGTATATGGATAAAGAAAGACTAAAAGATTTCTACATTACTATAATCCAGTGCCAACTGCCAGGCACATTAGGAATTACTACAAACACTGCCCATTTAGAACCCATCAGTAAAAATGAACCTCCTTATCTCAAATGACTACCAAAATACATACTTAAACAGAAAGTCATCGAAAAACCATGAAGGATTCTCCCAAAACTTTCTATGAGCTTGTCTGAATACTTTTTTTGTCGGGACCAACCGACAAGAGAGGGGAGAAGGAAACTCCCGCCTCAGCGTTGGGAGGGCCCTTTTATTAAACAAGATCAAAAATCAATAAACGGTGATATGAAGAATAGTGTAACTAACACTTATCTGAAAGAATAGGCGATGAAATCTCCATAGTGGGTAGCACGACATGCATGTTTCGGGCTCAAAAAAAGCCCTGTATCAAGTGTTCCCCTTAATCAAAACAAGATCGGTTTTGATTAAGGGGAACACTTGATACAGGGCCCACTTCCAGTCTTAGCCCCCCATAGCCCATTACCAGTCCTAACCCCCCCATAGCCCATTACCAGTCCTAACCACCCTCCCCCCATCAGCCCTGATAGATTAAAAAAAAAAAACCCGGCTGCTGCTGCCGCTGCCGCCGTGGCAGTGGCAGAATCAAATGTCCCGCCGCGGGGCCCCGCCTGCCCGGCAGAGCCTCCCTGAGCTCCCGAGACCCTCCTAATGCGCGGGCTTTCAGAGGCTCTTTCTTCTCGCGGCTCTGTTCATCTCGCCGGGGCTGATGGGGTTTCCCATCAGCCCCGACAGGATTAACAGAGCCGCGAGAGGTCAGAGAAGCTCTCGCGGCTCTGAAAGCCCGTGCATTGGGAGGGACTTGGGAGCTCATGGAGGCTCTGCCGGGCAGGCGGGGCCCCACGGCGGGACATTTGATTCTGCCGCTGCCACGGCGGCAGCGGTAGCCGGTCTTTTTTTTTTTTTTTAATGTGCTTGTGCTAATGTAGAATGTTTTTTGCGCGGGGCCCCCTGAAACGCGGGGCCCTGTGCAAAAAACATTCTTTCTCAATGGACGGGCCGGCCCTGCGCACATGCTCCAGTGTCACTATCTTGAAAAATGGTGGCCTGGCCCTGTGAAGTGCATCTTCAGAACTACTGGGCAGGGTCAGAATGCCAGATAAGGCTATATGGCAGTCTAACCCCACCCGGTGCATCCCAAGATGTACGGAGCCAGGTGTCATAATTTTTCAGGATGGCGGCGCAGGAACAGGAGCGCATGGGCAGCACTCCTGCTCCTTTGTGAAGGTACCTGGAGGGGTGTTGGGGATTTGGGGCTGCAGGGCTACCAGGCTTATTTTTAGTTGGGCGGGTGGGGGGAACGGAGCCGCTGGGCCAACAGGGTTATTTTAGTTGGGCGGGTGGGGGAGGGGGGAAATCGGGCTTATTTTTAGTTGGGCAGGTGGGAGAACTGGGACCCATTGGGCCACCAGGGTTGTTTTTAGTTGGGTGGGTGTGGGTGGGGGGGAAATCACAGCCACTGGGCCACCAGGGATTTGCTTTCTGTCAGGGTCACCAGTCCTCAACAGTATTGTGATGGCACTGGGGACTTTCCCCAATGCCTGGATCATCTGAGGGGAAGTTTGACACTTCCAGTTGATCCAGGCCTCGGGGAAAGTCCCCGATGCCATGAAAATACTGTTGGGGGGCATATGCAAATTAGCCACATGGTGCCCCATTTCTCTGGAAGCGCATGCCAAACATGCGCTGACTTCTGTGCGCATATGTTTGGCTTGCTCTCCTAGTTTAACGTTGCCATCTGTGCCAAGTTCAATGCATGATGAATTTGCATCTGCGCCCCTTTCTGCAGGCTGGTGCTGAAGTCTAGCACTACTGATGCACTGCAAAGTGGCGTACAGAGCTGATAGTGCGCGACTTCAGCGCAGGCTTACTGCATCAGCCCAATTGTTTCTTTTACTTGGTGGCCCAGTATCTGTTACAATTACTTAAGCAAGGCAGACAACTTTAAAAACTTCACGGTTTACATGACCTTTTCTCATCATTAAGCTTGCTCAGGGAAAAGGCACAGAGATTCTGTAGCTCATCCAAAGTGTAGCCCTGTGCAATGCCTCCCCCAGTACTACTTCTCACAAAAAGAGCACAAAAGGCAGTGAAAAGAAAACTCCTCTGCAAACTGTTATCAGTGACAATCTGTCTCCTCTTCCAAAAACTCCAGCTGGCTTTCTGTATCAAGTTAGGTAAGTTGAGGCTGTCAGCATCCAGCTCCTTAATTTGTTCACTTTCTTCCTAGTCAGCTGAGTACTCCAGCACAGAGACAGCTGGAGAGCATACTCCCTCCCCCTCCCCCCTTATGGGGGCTCTCGGAAGCATTTTATGCATTCTCTTGGTAACTCCTCCTTCTGCTTTGTGACAGTCTGCCATTCTAGCTGGGATAGCCTGATCTCCCCAGCCTAGCTCAGCCTTTTCTATAGGGGTTGCCCTGCCCCCATGTCTTAAAGGAACCCCCTTCTTGTCTCACAGGGACCCTTTCCCCTTTTCTACCTGCTCTGCTTCTGGTTACTATGTTGCCAGGGACTCTCCTCCTGCTCATCTCAGGTTTGCTCCAGCCTTCTTCCTCATCATACCCCCCAACACCTACCCTGACACCTTCAAGACAGCCCCCCACAACATAGCATCCCCTCCCCCATCTTACTAGGAGTTTCAGGTGGTAGATAGTGGGGGAAAGGAGTGCTGATTATATCTTGGCCGGTTCAAGGATTGGAGGTGACCTAGGTGAGCCCTGCATCCTGCCATCCTCCCTCCTCCATTGCCACTCCTCTCCGGAGTCTGAAGTGGTGGCAAAGCCATTGAAACCACGATGCACATCTTACCAAAACTCTCTGGTGCTGCATCATGTTTTCATGTCTTCTAAGACTAGCCACTTCTGTCCCCTCTCTGACGCAGACTTCCAGTTTATGCATACATGCTTCAGTAAATAGGCCAAAAGTGTCAGTTTCAAATTCAATTTTCTGCATGTGAAATTCATTCCAGAGTTAATAAGTAGTTATCTAATTAGTGCTTAGCTGAAATTGCCTTCACGTGGCTAAATTTGAAAAAAAAAAAAAATCCCGCCCCAATGAGGTGTGGTATTTTGAAATTTTTCATCGCTAAATTTACACACTGTTTTCTACCTTGCTCATTCATATGTGTAGAAAAATAGAACTCGAAACTTGCAATAATGAACACACGAACAAACAGCTTACACATACGTCTTTAGGATCTTATAAAAATAAATAGATTATATCTTCGGTATTTGGTGGACCACAGGAATTCTAACTGAAATGCATGAAATCTAGTGATTGCTGTGGAAAAGGTGGTATTGATGATCATGATTATTGAGTTTAATTATCCAAATCTTGGGGGGAGGGGCATAAAGCTGAAAGTTCACATAGGAAGTCCAATATCCTTGCTCCCCTACTACACCTACCCTCCCTGGTCTTACTCAGGGAATCCCTTGCATCTAGTGGTCTTTAGAGCAAGAGAGTTCCCCTTCCGCTCTTGCCCCAGCTGCTGAGGCATCCAAAATGGTGGCAGTGATTCCTAGCGGAAGCCTCTTGGTACTATCGCTAGAAAATTACCCCTATATGTCTAGTGAAGAAAGACCCAAGTTAATGGGCTTGCAAGTCACAGTAGGATATGTTGGAAACAGTTAAGGGGAATGAAATTTTATATATAATTCAGCAAGTCTCAAACACATAATTGCTTAAAAATTTCACTTACTAGCAACAGTAGAAGGACAATATCATGATTATCACAAGCACAGGCAACATGCATTGGAGTCCAAAACTCTTCATCCTGATGGTTTACGTTCACTCCTCTGTCTATCAGAATTTCAGCAGTAAAGGCATTATCATACCGGGCACACTGGAAGACAAGAGAACCAGAAGGCATCAAATAAAATCATTTGCATAGTATCAGTTTACATTGTTTATATAGTTTTATAATTAAGCCAATATATTAACTGGAGCAATAATTTGCAAATAGGGGGCATGTTTACTAAAGTGTGTTACTTAGTAGCACGGGGTTAACAAGTAGCACGGGTTCCAGCACTAAAAACCCCACACTAAGTAGGTAGCAGGGGACTAGGTGGGTCAGGGGAAGAATAGAGGTGTTGACAACCATTTGTGGTTAATATGGGCATCATTAGCTCGTGCTAACCATGCCTAATGCCACCTCAGAGCAACAGTCTAGTGCCAAGAGACCAAGGTTAGATTCCCATTGGCACTCCTTGTGGTCTTTGCAAGACACTTTACCCTCCATTGCTTCATAAGAAAGGCCTAGCAATCTACTTTTAGTTAGACCTTGAAAGAAAAACCAGGGGTTGCTGGGTCAAGAGACAGCATTGACTCAATGGCACACGTTACATCATTTCCTTCGTTTTTATTGTATTTCCAACTTTCATTTTATTTTCTTTCATTGTATTTTTTTTCTGTTTAAATTTCAATGCAATTTAATTTAATATGGCATTTTATACCACTTTTACTAGATTAACCAGTTCAAGGCTGTTTACCAGCAATTCAAATACTTTGATTAAAACAATAGAAATCTATAAAAACAATATAAATGAACTACAGAAAAACATATTACATAATAACAATAAAATATATACTATAATCTGATATAGCAAGGCAAAGAGACTGCAGGCACAAATCAAGCTTGAAGTTCTTTGGGTTTTCTAAGGTCTTTTGCTGCCCTAGGCAGTCCCACCATGCCACCTCCTCCCCCAAAATCTCACCTAGGAAAGGGAGCAACATGGTGATCCCTTGATGGCTGCTTTTTTTTTTCTTTTTGAAGTGGCAGATTTTGGCAGTGCTTCAGCACTGTATCTCAAAGGGTGCACGCACATGTGTGCTACTCCAGCTCTCTTCCAACACAACTTCCTGCCCCCTCCAACAGGAAGGGAGCATTCTCGTGGTGACCAGAGTCCTTGTGTGGACAGGTCTAGTAGGTGCGCCCTCCAACCATAGGTGGACATGTCAGTCATTAGAGTGAGTTGAGGTTGAGGTAGATGGAACAGGCAACCTACAGATAGGTGGGATGTAACTGTCCACCAGCATAAACTATTGTGAAGGTCTAGATTTGCATTTGTGCGCAATGGGATTTTTGTCCATAGAGGCGGTGTGTGTTAATTCCAGTGAGCTCTGAGATACCACTAAAGAGGTCACATGTACAGTCCTGCTGCCATGTGGCCCAGTAACAAGCAGGGTGCAAGCAGTCATAGCCCAGGGATGAAGCAGTCTGCTGCTGAGGTGCTGCAGACATTTGAGCCTGTCACTGGGAAGGAAGGCTTTGCTCTCTTTCTTGAATCTATACGTGTTCCAATGAAACAGAGATTTTGCCAGGGTTGAGCTGAGATTTTTGTTTGTTCATGACAAAAAAAGTGGTTTTGAAGGAGAGTTATAGTGTCCTGAACTATGTGGCTTGTTGCTGTTATGGAGAGTCCTGATATGAGTCAGTCATCCAGATATGGGTAAATGCTGTGTCCTTGCCACCAGAGATAGCCTGAGATGACTAAGACATTTTGTGAATACACAGGGTGCAGCAGACAGGCTGAAAGGGAGTACCCTGTATTGGTAGTGTTGACTTTTGAACTTGAAGCGAAGGTACTTCCAGTGTAAAGGATGAGGTCCAAAGAGGCCAGCCAGTCATGTTGACTGAGCAAGGGGAGGATTGTACTAAGAGAAGTCATTTTGAATTTTTCTCTTTTGATGTAACAATTGAGGTCCCAAATGTCTAAAATGGGATGTAATCCTCCAGTCTTTTTTGGAATGAGGAAGAAACACGAGTAGAACCCCTGGCCACGTTGCTCATGAGGAACTACTTTGATAGTGTGATTGCATAAGCGCTCAGTGACTTCCTGTTCCAGGATCTGTAAGTGTTGAGCCAAAGGCATGTACATGGACAAACCTGATTGAGTTCTTTGACTGGGTGACCAGAGAACTAGATCAGGGGCATGCGATGGATGTCATCTACCTGGATTTCAGCAAAGCCTTTAATACTGTTCCTCAAAGGAGGCTTATCAATAAACTCAGTAGTTTGGGGATGGGTCCCAAGGTGGTGAACTAGATCAGAAATTGGTTGACTGACAGATGACAGAAGGTGATGGTAAATGGAGCTCACTCAGATGAAAGGAGAGTGATTAGCGGGGTGCCCCAGGGTTCAGTTCTTGGCCCGGCACTGTTCAATGTATTTGTGAGTGATATTGCTGAAGGACTGAATGGAAAAGCCTGTCTTTTTGCAGATGATATGAAAATTTGCAACAGAATGGACTCCCTTGACGGAGTGGTTAAAATGAGGAAAGATCTACAAAAGCTGGAAGAATGGGCTAACGCTTGGCAATTAAGATTTAATGCAAAGAAGTGCAGTATCATGCACTTGGGATGCAGAAATCCAGGGGAAATGTACATGATAGGGGGCGAGAGATTGGTGTGCACGGACCAGGAGGAGGATCTTGGTGTGATTATTTCTGCGGATCTCAAGGTGGCAAAACAGTGCGACAAGGCGGTGGCAAAAGCCAGGAGGATGTTGGGTTGCATACAAAGAAGAATTACCAGCAGAAAGGAAGAGGTACTAAATGCCACTGTATAAGTCACTGCTGAGGCTTCACTTGGAATACTGTGTTTAGTTTTGGAGACCATATCTTGCAAAGGATATAAAAAGACTGGAAACTGTTCAGAGGAAGGCGACCAAACTGATTTGGAGCCTGCCTCAGAAGCCTTATGAGAAGAGACTTGAAGACCTAAATATGTACACTCTGGAGGAGAGGAGGGACAGGGGAGATATGATTCAGAACTTTAAATACTTAAAGAGAAATAATGAACAAACAAACCTCTTCCACAGACGGGGAAGCTGTAAAACTAGAGGGCATAACATGAAGCTGCAAGGGGGTAAATTGAAAGGCAACATCAGGAAATAATTTTTCACTGAAAGAGTGGTGGATGCTTTGAATGCCCTCCTGATGGAATTGGTGAGAGAAAATACAGTGACAGAATTCAAGATGGCATGGGACAGACACAGTGGATCCCTTTACAGTAACAGGATAAAATGAAAATAAACTTGACCATCTAATTTCCCAACAAATAGGGGTGTCCTACACAGAGTGGTGGGTTTACTCCTAAACAAAGACATAGGGAGGGGTGGCCTGTACAGAGCGGCAGGTGGACCTACTCTTGTCATCTTAATGGGCAGACTAGATGGACCATACTGGTCTTTAACTGCCGTCATTTACTATGTTACTATGTGTCGCGTACCGCCCCTGGTGGCCAGTGGTCATAGGGGTAGGTTGGACACAAAGATATTTTTATATGAGAGGAGGTTCCTTTAAGAGCCAGGTGCAGTCTGGTCTTAGTAGTTCAGCTCCTATTAAGAAGTAAATTGTGAATGCAGAGTAGAGGGATAACATAGTCTTTTATTTCCCTTTACGCAAACAGTTCAGGTGGGTCACAACAGAGGAAAATGTCCTTTACTTCAGGAATGAAACAAACTCATGGTAAAGAAAAACTGTTATGCTTCACAGTTGTAACAAGGATTAATTAAGGCTTCCTAGAGTAACTCAACCGTTTCAATACTCTTCTTCCTTTTAGCATACAACACTCTGGAGTTAGCATATATTATTTACAAGTCTAGCAGTGATTCTATACTGCTTGTAACGCATAGAGAACAGTCCATCTCCTCTTGAGACAAAAGACTAGGCTCCACAAATTCCACTTGCATCGGCTCTGAGTCAGAGTTATCCCTTTCTGTATCTGGGGTTTCTCTGGCTATTGGAACTGGCCAGTCGCTATTCTTATTCTCTGGGTGTTTGTAGAGTTCTTCTAAGGTTCGCCAGTGAGCGTGGCCTACCTTTGTGCTTTTACCATCTGGGTTATACAAGGTAGGTTTACTTTTCTTTCTTGTAAAACGAGCATTGCTTTTAAAAGGGCACTTATAAGGTGAGCTTTTTCTCTTAAAAACAGAGTCAGCATACCTTGGCTTCCAACAGCATGTAGAACAGGAACTTTCTCCTTTCAGTAGTTCTCCAGGGATACAATTCTCGTGCCAGTCTTTTCCCTGAAAGCTCTTGTTACCTTTCAGTCTGGTCATTGGTTCCTCCGGTAAGCGCAGGCCTCTTTCCAAGCCTAACTTATGTCTTCTTCCTTCAGCACTGCTCTGCTTCCCAAAGTGACTGTTCCTTTGCTCAGCATTGCTTTCCCATTCACTCCTAGGGCCTTAGCTCAATGCTCCTGGTGCTTCCTTCTTCTTGGCCCTTGCTTGTGGTGCATTTCTCTCGCACGGCTTTGTTCCTGGTGCTTCTCTCCGGTCCACCTCTACCTCCACACCCCTTTCCAGTCTCCAGCCTCTTGCTTATAAAGCTCTCCTGTGTTTGAGCTTTCTGGGCTGCATGTCAGGTGGTGTCGATTAGCTAGGTGTGTCCAGTCAGCCTCTGTGAGTAAACGCCTGCTCCCTCTAGCTGCTCTGTGCGGGAATTGCATCCCGTGCACATCTTTTATATTATGAAAAACAGCTTCTTTTCTTGCATCTTTGCTTCCATCAGCTCCTGCTGCATGACATATGTTACATGTTGGAACAGGGATGAGAGGGTGGAAGTTGTAAAAGGTTGATCTTGTACCCTCTTTCCACTATGTTTGGTACCACCAGTACCACCAATTGGTAGTTATGGAATACCATGTCTCTCTGAAGTGCTGAATTCTGCCTGCTACTAACAGGTCATCAAAAACTAGGAGTAGGTTAGGGGGCAGGAGTTGGATTGGAGGGTTGCTTCCTTTCCTGTTGCCTAGAGCTTTGAGGGTAAGATGATTCAGCAGGGCATTGTGATGGCTGCCAGGAATATGGCTGATATTTCTGGCAAAGGTAAAATTGCTGAAAATATTGACAATGGTAAGCTTGCCAATAGTGAGGAAGTTGAGAATGTCTGGATTGTGATGCCAGTTCTGACTGGCCAGCCAGTTCCCCGACTGTATGTGAATGATCTTTAACCTCTGAGACTGCCTCCTGCACTTTAGATCCAAAAAGGCTATTTCCCTGACATAGGGCATCTGCAAGATGATCGTAAATGTTCTCATGGAGTCCAGATACCTAGAGCCAGACTGTACACCAGGCTGAAATAGCTGTGGCAGTGTAGAGTGCCATCAAATCAAAGGTGTCATAGGTGGTGCAGATGATACGGTACAGAGATTCACTCATGCAAAGCAGTGAGAAATTGAGCTTGCTCTTCTATTGCTAAGGCTTGAGTATCATCTAACTGTAAGAGGAGATCACCGTGATAATGCCAGATCCAGAACTGATGCGCCAGACCCCTCATGGCAAGAAGCCTACTCTGACAGGTCTTCCAATCCACAGCATCAAGAGTTTTTTGCTCTTTACTGCGTGGCATCTGGAGAGTCAATTTGGAAGATGCTGACTTTTTAAGGGCAGCTTCATGAAACCACAGATAAATGAGGTAGTTGCTGATGGTTAAAATCCTGGTGCCGATAGTACCTTATATTTCAGGTCAAGACACCAGGAGGTAGTATCTACTGAAGGAGGAGTCTTCCAGATGGAGGATTGCAGATCTTGAAGGATTTGATGAACTGGTAAAGACAAAATCTGCTTAGGTACACTGCAAGCTGTAAGAACAGACTAGAAATCCCACTTACAGGTAGGGGTTTGAGAGTCGCTCAGAACCAAGGCCCTAGATAACATCTGTAAGAATTTTGGATAAGAAAGGTCTTCGTCCACATCTTCCAAGTGATCTGCCAGTGGCAGGGGCTCTGGGACATCAGTTATCCTGCTTAGTGTGAGAATAATGGACACTAAGCAGCGAACAGGTATCATCCTCTAGTGATGTGAGTGTTTGCTATGATAGAGGGCAATCTTACGTGTCCATGACACCTGGGATCCATGAGTGTATTCAGTGACATGCTGAGTGCAGGCATGCCAGGATTCACAGGGGTCACACTTAGGATGACTGCACTATCCTGAACAAACTTCCGTAGCAGTGACAGGAGGGAAGAATTAGGGTTTCTGGTACCTGCTGACTGTGGTTTTTCAGGCACAATGCAGGCGAGAATGCTTAGATGCCTTACCTACTGAGGTGTTTCTGTCAGCAGCATGCTTAAGATGTTTCATTTTCTTATTTTACCTTATCTCCAGCTGCAATGAGTTCTGTCACCACTTTGAGGAGCTGAGGAGATGAAGGAGTAGAGCCCCCTGCCTGAATTAGCAGGCTTTGGGTAGGCTGTGACAATGCCAGTGCCAGTAGGAAGTCTGCCTCCAAACACGCACCTACCCTATGGAGCCCCAATCATGCCTGTCTGGACCCGATGGGACAAGGCTCCCTGAAAACTGAAGTGCTGATATTCCAATGTTTCCTCAGCACTCATTGAAATTATATTTATTTTATATATGCAGGGAGAAAAGCTGGAGGCAGCTGGCACAGCCTGCCGTGAGCCTTGTCAGCATCTTGCTTGTTGTTTTTTTTTTTTTTTTATAAACATGAAAGGGCTTCACAGCAGGGAGCCATGAGCTGTAGAGTCAGCATTCTGAACTCAAAATCCCCAAAAATAGCCCACGGGGCCAAAGTACAGTGAAGAAAAAAGTAAACGTGGAAGAAAAAAAACTGAAAATAAATGTGATTTACACAACATCAAACATGGGGTAAACCAAAGAGGGGAGAGCAGTGGTGACTGGGACCTTTGGTAGGAAAAAGAGCTACCTTAGGCGGGAATGGCAATGAGCAGCTACCGCGCATGCTTGGAGAAGGACTTCTCTAAGCTGGGGGAGAGCCTGGCACACTGGCACCACTGGGGGACAACACCATGATGTGTGCCTGCACCCCACTGCTTGTCTGTGGAGAATATGAAGATTACACGATGGTCAGGTCCTCTTCTGCACCTTCTTATGCATCCTACTACTCTGTTCTTTAAAACTCAAGAAAGTAAAAGCTTATGGGGTCATTCTAAGCAACGAATAGTGAGGATGTACGCCCTGCCTGGATGTACATCCTCGCTAGGCGTCCCCTTGCCATCCCCATCCAAGGCTCCCTGTATGAACAGTGAAGTTTATTAGGAGCCTTAGACATGGGTGGGAGGAGGCGGGCGGAAGGCGGAGCATGGGCAGACTGTCACCCTGGATGTACAGGGCCGATTCTGAGGTCAGCCCTGTATGTCCAGGGTGGCCAGTTAGACGGGGGGACATATTCTACCTCAGAGGTGGAATAAGTTCCCCCTAGACACAGGATAGCAGCGGCAGCCATCAAATCATATGCAGTCACAAAAGGCATTAAAACCCCTCATCCCTAAATACAAAGACACGTAGCTGATATCTTTTTATTGGACTAACGCTATATTTTCAAAAGCTTTTGAGAGCTATAATCTCTTCATTAGGTCAATGAAGACATAATGCCGTTACACTGGGTTTAAATAGTGCAAACTCATCTAAGCTTTGGGATGTCTGCATATGTCATTATATATCAAAGCAAAGTGTGGGATGCAGTGAAAATTTACATCACATAGGTCCAGCCTGATCTTAGGTTATCTGCATCCATCATTAAATTCCAGTGAAAGACACAGTTGATGAGAAAGTGACCCTTTGCATTTCAAGGTTTTATGTCTGATAATGGATAAGGAAGCCAATGTCTCTATTCAATCCTTTTTTGTCAATGTCAAAATATTTGGTCATTTTAATTTCCAATGTTTTCCTTTCACATATATTCCTAAAGTTTCTTTTGAGGACTTTGATTGGGAGGTCATTAAGGGAATTTGCTTTGAGAAATGCTCATCTTTTGGTTTAATATTCTGTATTTCTCTGTAATGGTTCATGGTGCGCCTATAAATGTTGATGCATGTCCTCAGTTACAACTTATTGGTTGACCTTTATTTACACAGTGGACTAATGCAGCCACTACAATTTTCTGCTCAAACTTACTGCAAATATATCACAATAATAAGCATTGCCAGGAAACAAGCAGTAGAAAATGCTGAATGAAAGGAGGTAGAAAAATGAAAACTGAGCCATCTAGGTTCAAGTAGGCATGCAAAAAGTATGCTTCTTTCCCCTAGAGTAAATTATTTTTTGTACTAATTTACTCACTATTTAGGTTTCAGGTGTTAATTAAATGCTGCTTCTCCATCATTAGGGATAACTGCATGTCTCCACACTTTCTGTTTGTGGAGATATTTACATAGTTTTCAAAAAAAATATGCAGATACTTTTACTATGAAATTTGGCATAGGTATTAGAGATATGTAGTCTTTAATGTGCATTCAAAAATTTAGTGCTTGTAAAACTGATTTAATATATCTTAATCTATGAATTTTTAACAAATAAGATCAATTTGTCTGCATTAAAAACATACATTTGAATTTATTTATTTATATTCTCTTATATACCGTGCTATTCTGCATCAGTGTGGTTTATATTGAACAAACTGAAATTAGGGCATTATAACTTGGAGATAACTATTTTACAGGGAACATGGGCTATGGAGGGTTAAGTGGCTTGCCCAAGACCACAAGGAGCACCTGAGGGACTAGAAACCCCAGTCCTTCCGGCCCAAGGTTGCTGTCCTCTAGTGGGATTTGAACCCCAGATCTTCCGGTCTGAAGTACCTTGCCCCAACCACTAGGCCACTCCTCCACTCCACTTTAGTTAAAATTAATGTCTGCAACAACAAAAAAAAAAAGACTCAAAATAAGGAAAAAGCTCCCCACGAGCCAAAAACAAAAAAATATGCCTGTATATTTCCCTAATGAGTTTTAAGTACCTGCAGACATGTTCACCTGCTTCTTATGCAGGGAGATTTTGGAAGGAAATTAGCCTGCACAAAGCCCCATTTTGCATAGAGAACCTAGATAGGAAGTGAGGCATCCGGGCTGGAACTTTCATAATTTACCCAGCATTTTTGCAAAAGGCTCTGCTGAATGTCAAGCCTGTTGTAGAATACTTTGAAACACCAGGAATTAAACATGTATTTCCCTGTGCATGCAGTGGGATCAACCATTCTATGAAACCACACATTGAGAAAAAGAGCAGCCTCACTTGGCTGGTTCTACATGTAAGTGGCAGCTATTACACTTTAAGTGCTGATTGTTGCTACTGCCATGTATAAATGTCAGCAATAAAATGTATAAGAGCCATATTCTAGAAAACTATACATATAAGTGCAGCCAATTAAAAAGCAAAGCCTCAAAGGCCTTATCTCGTACATTGTTAAGACTATATAAAGCACTGATGAAGCTAAGCACAATTGTCCCTTCAGTCACTCACTTCAAGCACTGCCTGAGATGAGCACCTTGCTGAGACACCGGTTTGCAGTCAAGAGAATAGTTTTCTACTCTGATAATGTGGCCGTGGTCTTCGCCATCAATAAACAAATGGCAAGGTCAGAGAGAGTGATGAGGTTGGTCAGGAGGCTGATGTTGATGAGACTGGAACTGAACACATATTATGGCCGGCCAGGCATGTCCCAGGGGAAAGCAATGAGATAGCTGATATTCTCTCTCCTTTCCTGCTCCAGCGCTTCCGGCAGCTCACCCTGAAGGCATCGCTCAAGGCAGCTTGCATGCACGCAGAGATGTGAACCTTTGGCATTGCTGTTGGCCAGTACCTGGAGGACCTATGGGTGAACTTGGGGGCGGCTGGAGAGCTTCATTATACAGCAGGGGCCAGTTACGAGAGGAGGGTGACAGCATGCCTCCTCCTCGACTTCTTGATGCACCTACAAGCTGAAGGATGACAGGCAGGCTAAGCTGACATTGGCTGGGGTGGCTTTCTCCCTCAAGTTGCGGTACAGAGATGTCACAAAAGAGTTCATGGTATGGAAAGTGATTGAGGTCTGGACCAGGGAGGCTGCTCTGTGGTCACCCTACCCAATCTAGAAGGGGTCATGCAACAAACAGCATGTGTCACCAGGGATGGGTTAGAGGGCAAACTGTATAGGCTAGTCACTCTATTGATGTGCTTTGGGGTTTTCCACATGAGTGAGATCCTATCCTGGTCCACGGGTAACATATCAGGCACCGCCATACAGGTGGAGGATGCTAAGGTGGTGGGGGACAAGGTGCGTTTGTTCCTGGCCCGGTCGAAGACTGACCGGTTCAGGAAAGGGAAGGCAGTATGGCTGAATGCTACCAGTGCGGGCTCTTTGCCCGGTCGAGGCTATGAAGGAGTATTTGCAGGTATGTCCAGTGGTTGGGGAGGCCTGTTGTGATATGTGGATGGATCCTGCCTTTCCCAGTATCAGTTTCAGACTCTGTGGCTGAGGGCGGTAAGGGAGGCGGGGTTCGAGACCTGTGGGCTGATGCTGCATTCCTTTAAGATAGCTGCGGCAACCGTAGCACATGGGCTGAACATGGAGACCGGGCAGATTCAGGTGATTGGGAGATGGGCCTCACCCAGATATAAACTGGGTGAACCTAACGAAAAGAACCTGGTTCCGAACAAACACCTGTAGGACTACGCGGACTTCCTACAATCAAAACTATGCCAGATGGTTCCGAACAAACACCTGTAGGACTACGCGGACTTCCTACAATCAAAACTATGCCAGACAGACAAGACTGACCCTCCCTCTTACACCATGGAACCATCAAAAGCAGCGACATTAGCAATGTTCACCACCCCATCCAATGAGCAAATCATCGACACCATCTCTGCAATCAACACCACTACCGCGCAGACCGACCCCTGTCCTGCCTTCTGGATAAAGGAACTACGGACAGAATTTAGTCCATTCATAGCTAGACTCTTTGACGCATCTTTCACATCAGGCTATTTCCCACTGAATCTCAAGCACACATCCATCAGACCCCTGCTAAAGAACAACAAATTGGACCCCAAGAAAGTAGAATCGTATAGACCCATTGCCAGCATTCCACTACTGGCAAAGATAATCGAAAAAGATGTCCTATACCAGATTCAACAACATATCAACAATACCTCTCCGTTAGACCACTGTCAACACAGATTCAGAGAATCCCACGGTGTTGAGATGCTACTTACCACCCTCTTTAACAATATACTTTACGCAATAGACAACATCCGTCATGGAGTTGCCCTGATATTCCTGGACATAGCTGCAGCGTTCGACTCAGTATGTCACGAAACCCTCCTGAGCCGGCTCAAAGAGAAGGGCATCTGTGACCTAGCACTAACCTGGTGTAAGTCATACCTGTCCGATAGATGGCAACATGTGCAGACGGGATTCTCCACCTCAGAACCGTTCCACCAGAAACAGTGCATTCCGCAAGGATCCTCCCTCTCAGCCTTAATGTTCAACATCTATATGCAGCCAATTTGTGACCTCATACGATCATTCAACGTCGAATGCATGATTTATGCTGATGACGTTCTCATGTACATGCCATTCCAGACCGACCAAACTGACCTCACCCCACTAAATGTTTTAGCTCAGTAGAAAAATGGCTTCTAAACCAGAATCTTCGAATACAGCACAAAAAGACTGAAGTGCTGTTCATCTCCAGAAACCCCAACTTTTCCCCTCCAACCTGCCTAAAAATTGGAAATATAGAACTGCAAACCAAACCCTCAATCCGCTATCTGGGTGTCACATTAGATCAAAGACTGGATATGAAGACACACGTGGGCAACATAGTAAAATCAACGTACCATAAGATCAGGACACTAAAACATCTACGCCCCCTCCTTCAACCAGCCGATTTCAGAACAATCTTCCAAGCACTAACCATCCCACATCTCGACTACGCCAATGCAATTCTCCAAGGACTCCCACAATCCACTCTGAGCCCGCTCCAACTCGCTATGAACGCTGCAGCCAGAGTCCTACATGGCGCCTCCAGGAGGGACCATATAACACCCATCCTCAAAAGTCTCCACTGGCTCCCAATCCACAGCAGGATCACCTTCAAGACCCTACTACTAGCATTCAAAACCATCAATGGACTCGCTCCCTCCTCTCTCGCTGACCTCACCCACATTACCCCCCCGAATAGAACCAGACGGTCCACTGCTATAAACACTCTAGTAATCCCCAAAGCAATGACCCACTGTACTCAGACAACCATAAACAGGGCTTTCAGTCTCTATGCTCCCAGAAGCTGGAACGCTCTTCCACCCGACATCCGAGCAATCCCGGAACTAACTAAATTCAGGAGAGCACTGAAACACTATCTTTTCCTTAAATGCTACCCTGATGAACGCACACCAACTCCACCGCTCACAATGTAACCCGACCACATGCAACCTCCCTCATGTATTGTATATAAGTATGGATATCATTCTGTTATCATTACAAATGTAAATAGTTAATACTGTTATCCAAGTTAAGCTACCTGTTATATGTATCACGGTGTTAACCCCCGCCGTAAATACCTCATGTTCCATGTAAACCGCACTGATGTTGAAGAGCGCGGTATATAAACGAATTAAATAAATAAATAAAATAACTGTACATTAGGCAATAATGACTCTCGCTGATGCTGCTTTCCATCTCGCCCCAGGTTTTTCAGTCTGGATTGTGGGGGAATTCCAATGACCTCATGAACCAGGTGGGGCAGCAGGACAACACTTCGGCAAGCAGCTCGGATTCCACCCTGATAGAGTCCGTATATACTGGTTGGGACAGCGAGGGATGCAGTGGGACCAGCTAAGGCCTGCTTTCACCGGCTAGGGGCAGGCTTGCCACCCGCCAGACTGGGTAGTCCTACACCTCGGGGGCAATGATCTGGCCTACATGAAAGGAGTGGACCTCATCATCAGGACGAAGGTGAACATGGCCTGGATATGGGCTGAGCTGGGCATGAGGGTTGTCTGGCCCCACATCATCCCAAAAGAGAGATGGAGGGGAGCAGTCCATCCAAAAGGCATCAAAAGGACAGGAGGAAACTGAACAAAGAAGTTGGGACTTTTGTGCGGGGCCTTAGGTGGGGTGTAGTGGAACACCAGGGCATACTGGCAAGGGTGGAGACTGTGTATGGGAGAGATGGGGTCCACCTAAATGACATTGGCCTGGAACTGTTCCTCGAGGGCTTCTGGCTGGCCATCGGTTTGGTACTCACTATGGGGTGAGTTGTGTCATGGGCCCTCCTGGTGGCGGGACCTCACCAAAGGAAAGGGGAAAGGGAGGGGTACCTCAGAACAAAGGGGGACACGGGTACCGAGCTGAGCGTGCCAGCGTCCAGTAACAGGGGGGCCAGGTACCAGGGGCGGTGTGTGCCTGGACTCGGTTACCAGAAGCAGAGAACTAAACAGGCCACCCGGCACCAACATGGAGCGGATGGTGACGGGAGAAGTGGCAGGACGCTGGCCATGGGGCAGACCAAGGTAATCAACCAAGCTACAGGGACAGAGGTACCCTCTTATTTAACCCAACCTAGAGGTATTGTGTGGTTATTGTTTGCCTATTACTCGTAATATTGTGTACAGCATAGTAATATTCTGTACAGAGTTTACGTTTGTCATAGTTACAGTGCAATAATTTTGTATCCACAAGCTGTGGCCTTTAAGATCCACTAATAAAAGAAGGTTGAAAGGCAATGGATCAGACCTGATTATTGCTGCGGGCAAAATGGGGATAAGGGGAGGAAGGGGAGATGGGGAGCAGAGGAAAACACGAAGCCAGTCTGGCATGCTCCGTGTTATGTGGTATCATCACATAGCGACGGTTGTTGATAAGTCTTCCACCAATCTTCACACCTCGGTTGTCTTCATACAGTCCTATTTCTCTGATGATTTGTTCTGCATATAAATTAAACAGATAGGGGGGAAGTATGCAGCCTTGTCATACACTTTTGCTGATTTTAAACCATTCTGTTTCACCTAGTTCCATTTGATCAATGTAAAGGTTGCGCAAGAGAATGAGCAGGTGTTCTGGTATACCCATGCTTCTTAATGTGGCCCAGAGTTTCTCATGGTTTACACAATCAAAAGCCTTGTTGTAGTCAATAAAACACATATGGATATCCTTTTGATATTCTTTAGCTTTTTCAAGGATCCATCTCACATCCACGATGACGACTCTCGTTCCTCGCCCTTTCCTGAACCCTGCTTGCACTTCAGGCAGTTCTCGTTCCAGATACTGGATAATGTAGGCTGCTCAAAAATGCAGGAAAAGCAGGGCTAAGTTTCTATCTGGATACATATCTGCTAAAATCATTGTTATCTAAATAAAGCCAGCACTTATCTGGATACTGTCACTCAGTCCGGTTATTCAGCAGCATCTACTATTCGGATACTGCCACTGAATATCCCACCATGTGCCATTTAAATATTTATCCTTTTGAAATTCAGGCTCAGCATTTACACATGCAGGCAGCCTACATGTGTAGATTCTACTATTTGCAAACGCAGATGTCATGCAAGGCTTCTAAAATGACTTTCATAGACTTGAAAATACAGCCTAAGTGAATTACTTGCTGATGACATCCAAAATGCAGAGCCACTCTCACTAAAAGAATGTATGTAGTGAAACTCTCTGCATACTTTTTATCTTTTCGATGGAGGGCAATTTTTAGACTGACAATTTTTTTGGATAAGTTATTACGTGTGTAAATGGCTTTAAAAATTGTCCTCTGTATAGGATACAGATATGTCCCCTTTTTCAACTAATGATCCTCTCTCCTGCCTTCTCCTTGTAAAGATGAGAAGGGGATATCATATTGTACTCCTCTCCTTCCTTCTCTCCTCCCTCCCTCCTCCCCCCCATTTTAAACACTATTGATTAAATTATAGGTATAAAAATGACTAACTGAACAGGAAAAGTATGTAATCCTCCTAGAGACTTATAGTTTATAGTATAATTCAATTTATTTCCATTACAGACTAAGTGATTATGGGGTTGGCAACCAGCTGTTACAGTCTTTTTACCTTTTTTGGATCATTTAATGATAATCACACTATCCAGTGGTTTGCATTAGTTTCTAAATAGCATTAGTTTCAGGCAATGCTAGTTTCAAATAAGGCATACTTCAATATTTGAAAGAGGTCTAGCTTTCTTCATGCTTAAATTTAAAATCAGCTTGACACAGTTTTCCTCGAAACCTTTAGATAAATTGTATGTGTAAGAATATTGTGGCTTCAATTTTCAAAGCTCATTTGTGTATTTAATGGGAGTTTGTGTGCACATGTTCATATAATCAGAAACAAGACAGATTTTGAAATACGACATTATCTCACTGGGTGACCAAAAGAAGTTTTAATTATTTATTTAGCATTTCTTTTATAATGCCTTTCAGAATATCAAGGCGGGTTATATAGAATAATAAACTCGGTTTTACATGGAACAGAGTAGAAACGATAAACTTAAATTTACATGGAACGATGTTGAACATATAAGCTTAGTTGTACAAGGAGCGGTGAATACAGGGTGAGATACAAAAACTGTGGTCAGGGGAGGAGTTAGGGACAGGGTAAGCACTATGTACACTGGTGGGTATGGCTATGTATACTGTTGTGGACATGGCTATTTACAGAGATGGATGGGGGGAAGGAGGCATTTGCGTTCTGGACTGAAGAATTCTCGGAAGAAGAGTCTTCAGTTTTTTACGGAAGTCATTGAGATCCTTAGTATACTCGACGGGAACATCAGCATCTTCACCTTCACCTCCATGCGGCTGATCGGGCATTGGGGGTGGAAGCAGGATCTGCTCGCCCCTCCCGCTCCCCCCACCTAGGCCCAATCGGGGCGCTGAAGCAAGCCATTAAAAGAGGCAGCCGGCGGGAACATCAGCCGCTTCACCTTCACCTCCATGCGGCTGATCAGGGGTAGAGGGTGGAAGCGGGAGCTGCTCGCTCCTCCCGCTCCCCCCACCTAGGCCCAATCGCCTACAGTATAACACATGCCACAGTGCAATACTTTTATGCCTTCAGTTTAGTTTTATACGAGCCATTTTATGTATATATACTGCCATGTGTGCAATTAAATGACTTCATAAAATTAGCTCCATGGAGGTAATTATCCCTAGGAGGTAACTTTATAATTGGTCACCTAGATCAGGAGGCCAAGTAGGCTTCTTTTTTAAAAACTCTCTTTTAAAACAGATAGATGCCTATCTTTAAAGAACACCAGCACATAAGCAGCCAAAATTATATACAAAATTCAGCTGCATGCATTTACACCAGCTCAGGAATAGGTACATGTACTGAGTTAAATTACGAATATAAGTGCATATCTTATAGCCTAAGTGTGTCTTTTGTGATTCCTCCCCTAAACACATGTACCCAGGCTGCATAAAAGTCAAGCCTACTTTTCATAGCAATGCACTTGTACAAGGGGGTTTAATTTGATAAGAAGCAATTTACCTTTTAGGCGCCAACGTTCCACATGTGGAACATATTTTTGCAATGATATAGCTTTATCAATTTTCAAGCAAATTAGATGAAACTTTGTCAATGAATTTATAGACATTGACCCTCTTGAGCAATAATTTTTTTTTTCCAATTGGCGATATACCTCCTTCTACAGTATGCCAAAGTAGACCAAAGTTGGCACTTTATGGTTTATGTAATATATCCCTCTACAATTTTGTTCTCACATGTCCGTCTGTCTTATTTCATACTCTGGAATGTTTTATGAGTGTGTTGGTCAGGTTTTATGCATGTCGGTAACCTATTCATGTTTTTGTGATTACTTCTTTCCGTGTGTTCCACTTGTGGAACGTTGGGACTTCCGGGTGTCATTTTTTTCATTTTACAATTTCTGCCATATTTTTTGCAGGATTGTTATTCAACTAATTCTATATAGTTATAATGCCTAAATACCATTGCCTGACGCTTCAAAAAGCAGTTACACACATTGCGGAAGATTCAGATGTAGAAGCAGCTGATATTTTGATTTTGCCACCCAATGATGAAATGGCTGCTTCAGACATTGAAGAAATTGATGAAGAAAATTTGGAGTCTATTAAGCCTGGCGAAGTGTGTGGTGAATTAGATCTGGATATTCAAAAAGTTGCTAATGTGGAATCCGAGGGAAGTGATCAGCTGGTAGAAAGCGACAGTGACAGTGAGCTCTTATCTAATTATCAGTCAGCTCAACCAGCAAAAAAGCGTAAGTGGATAAAATCAACCCCAAAATGGATGAAGAGGGACGACTTTTTGACTCCAATGACAGAAGCATCTCCCGAAAAATTAGCCGATCTTCGCACTGATTTGATTGATAAATCTCCCTTTGACCTCTTTATGCAAATTTTTGGTGATGATTACGTTGATCATCTTGCCAGTATGACCAATATTTATGCTCAGCAGAAATTGGCAAATATTGATACAAATGGGGACGAGTTGATTCGTTTTTTTGGCATTTTGCTCCTCAGTGGATACCACCAGTTGCCCAAAGAAAGTCACTATTGGTCGACCGCCGAGGATTTGAGCAATATTGTCCCAAAGATAATGAGTCACAAACGTTTCCGGGATTTGAAAACTTACTTCCACATTGTTGATAATCTCAATTTGCAACCTGGAAAAGTAGCAAAAATTGAGCCATTTTACGATCACCTCACAGCACAGTTTGTGAAAGTCGGTGGAGTGTTCAGTAAAAACTTGAGAATTGATGAATCAATGGTGCCATATTACGGGCACCATAGTTGCAAAATGTTTATTCGAGGTAAGCCAATTCGATTCGGTTACAAAGTGTGGATGTTGTGCTGCCCTGCTGGGTATCCATTTTCTATGCAAATTTACACTGGTGCCAAGGAAAAAGATGGTCCTCAGTACAATGTTCTACTTGGCACTAGAGTTGTTCTTGATTTGATATCAGTTGTTGAAAATCCAAATCATCACAGCTTGTTTTTTGACAACTATTTCACTTCATATGATCTCATGATTGATCTGAAAGCAAAAGGCTTTCGTGCTGTTGGAACTGTTCTTGAAAACCATACCAGCAAGTGCCCCTTGGTTTCTTCAAAGGAGCTTGCCAAAAAGCCTCGTGGCAAATATGATTACCGTGATGATGGTAATGTGGTGTGTGTCCGTTGGAATGACAACAGTGTGGTTACAGTCATGTCAAATTGGATGCAGCCAAAACCTCTTCAAAATGCCAATCGATATTCTGTCAAACAAAAGCAAAAAATCATTATCAAGCAGCCAAAATTGATTGGAGCTTATAACCAAAGTATGGGTGGTGTCGACTTGTTAGATCGTTTGCTAGGTAGCTACCGTCCTAAATTATGAAGGAAAAAATGGTGGTGGAATTTGTTTGCCAATGGTCTAAATATGGCCGTTGTTGCTGCCTGGCGTTTGCAATGTCATCTTTTGGGCAAACAAGCCCTGAGTCACTTGGATTTCTGCCGCGAGGTTGCTTTGGTGGCTATGAAAGTTGGACTCGAGGGCTATCGTTCTCGAAAAGGTGGCCCAACAGCTTTGATTCCCTCTGCTATTACAGCTTCAGCTAACACCAGTCACTATTTGTCTTCTACAAGCCAAGGCCGTTGAATTGTCTGCTCAAAGAATACAAAAAAATGGTGCCAGTTTTGTGGCAAGCGCCTGCACGAGAAGTGTTTTCCGGATTTTCACTCTCGCTGAAATTTTCCCTTCAAGCTTTATTCTGTAGTCATCTCCGTGTGTCTAATTACTTTTAAAAATTGCTTAATTGAAGTATTTGTTTGTTTCCAGTTTACGATATTCAATAAAAAAAGCAATTAAAATTTTTGAAAAAATGACGCTTGGAGGGGCCAACATTCCACAAATGGAACATGCTTTTTCCTAGCTGAAAATTTATATTTGACATATTTACAGGTAGTGTACTAAAATACTAAAATACATAACAATTAAGTATTAGAAGCAATTGCTTCTATGAGCGGCCTCTCAAAGGTCAATGTGCACACTGGCATATATAGCTGTGGTAAACATTATTGGCACCCTTGCATTTTAGGTATGTTGTGTACAATATCTTGAGAAATAATTGGAAATATTCGTATGTCCAAAGGTATACAACAAAAAAAAAAGATGTCTGTGCAACTTAGACATAGTAATTTCTGAAAAAAAAAATTTGTCCTGGACAGGATTAATGGCACCCTTCACTAATGTTTGGTTGCACAACCCTTGGCAGTGATGACAGCCTCCAAATGTTTCTTGTAGCCATCTATAAGTTTCGTACATCAGTCTGCTGGTAGTTTTTCCTCACTCTTCAACTGTGATTTGTTCCAGCTCATGAGTATTTCTAGGATTTCTTTTACCAATGGCAGATTTCAGCTCTTTCCAAAGGTTTTTAATTGGATTGAGATCATGACTCATTGCTGGCCAGTTTAAAACAGTTCATTTGTTCCTTTTGAACCATACCTTTGTATTCTAGGATGTATGCTTTGGGTTATTATCCTTCTGGAGGACCCATGACCTCTGACCCAGACCTAGCTTTCTGACACAAGGAAGCACATTTCACTTCAAAATACCTTGGTAGTCCTCTGACTTCATGATTCCTTTAAAGTGTTCCAGGCCTCCAGTTCCTGAGGCAGCAAAACAGCCCCACAACATGATGGAATCTCCACCATATTTAACTGTAGGAAGGGTGTTTTTTTCCTTTTAAACTTCATTTCTTGATTAGTAAATGCATCGCTGGTCTGCATGGCCAAAGAGTTCAAGTTTGGTCTCACCTGTCCACAGAACGTTTCTCAGAAGGATTGTGGTTTCTCAAGATGGGCTTGGGCAAAGATCAGATGTGTCTTTTTATGTCTGTCTTTGAGCAATGGGGTCTTCCTTGGTCTTTATCCATGAAGTCATCCTTTGTTTAGAGCATAGTGTGTGGTACAGGTTAAAACCACCACTCCAGATTGCTCCAGTTCAGCCTTAAGCTCTTTGGATGTTGTACATTGTGTTTTTCCTACAGTTTGCACTAACCTTTGAAGCCTTCTTGGATTAATTTTCCTCATCCCACCACATCCTAGGAGGTTCTTGACAGTTCCATGAGCAGAAAACTTCTTAATAACTTTATGAACTGTAGACATAGGAATCCCAAGGTCTTTGGAGATGGCCTCGTATGCTTTTGAAGTTTGACATTTGGTGATAATGGCTTTTCTGACATTCTCAGACAACTCTCTTATCTTCACCATTGTGAAAATGGAACAAGGAGTGAATGTGGCGATTTTAAACATTAGAGCAGAGGTTCCCAACTTCAGTCCTGGAGGGCCAAATACCATTCAGGTTTTCAGGCTGTCCCTAATACATATGCATGAGATGCATTTGCATGCACTGCCCCCCATTGTATTCAAATGTATCTCACGCATATTCATTAGGGACAGCCTGAAAACCTGAATATTGTTTGGCCCTCCAAGACTGGAGTTGGGAACCTCTGCACTAGAGCCATCATTCATTGGTTGATTCAAGTCATGTGAGTACTGACAGTTGCTCACAGGTGCATCTAAATTTTACTGCAATGGGAATATGGTTCTTCTGTTCAAACTAATTTCAATTGTTTATCAGGGTGCCAATAATTATGTCCTATCCAAATATTTTTTTTGTTGGGACTTTTGTCATGAATGGATGAAATCCTTTCTGGAAACAAACTTTCCTTTTTATTCTCAAGTTTGTTTCAAGAAAGGATTTCATCCGTTCATGACAAACGTTCCAAAGAAAAAATTTTAAAAATATTTATAAGTGATTTGCAATTTTCATGGGCATTTAGCATAATCTGACCTTCATTGGATGGGATTATCTTGTGGTTCGGACTAACAGTTCTTTTTCATTTGAATGTTTAATAATCATTTATTTATTTTATTTTATTTTATTTATTTAATTTAGCTGTGCTTATATGCTGCTTTTCACCAGCTCAAAGTGATTTACAGATATATGCTAACAAGCACTTTTTATTCCCTTGTACTTGTCCCTATGAGGGAATTGAACCCCTGGCCCTCCAGCCTGATGTAACCTGTCCCAACCACTGAGACACTCCTCCCTCTTGTCCTGTCAATGTCCCAGTTTTTATACCATTTCCTACTATTTCCTTTTTTATAATTAGTCGTTTAATTCTATTTCTTTTGTCAAATATGTGTGCATATGTAGTCCAAAGTCATTTCACTAGCTACTTTTTTTTAAAGATATTGGATATTGAACTGCAAGGGTGCCAATAATGTTGCCACAACTGTATGTGCAAACATTCCTTTGTATTTTTCATATGCAAAGCCTATTTTACATGCCTAAAAGACAAAGGTCTTTTTTAAAAACTGCATGGCTCTTAGCCCGGAGGTCTTGCGTGGTGAGGCCTCTGACCTCTGTGGCTGACTTGTCGGTGTCGGAAGACATCATTCGACAATCTGCAGGACAGTGAGGGATAGATTAGATGGATTCCTCAGTTGGAAGAAGTGACCATGTTTGCAATAATCTATATAGTCGAGTCATGAATTTTAGAAACATCTGCAGCTGAACCTCAAAGGGACATTGTCTTATTGTCTTCTAATCTACAAGTGTGTCCTTCAGTGATTACTTTGAATGTTATCTGGCAAGCAATTGCAATTTGGACTCTGCTTTGGTTCCGCATGTGAAGGCCCTAACTGATAAGGTACAGCAGTTGGAAGCCAGGGTGGACAAGAATGCCTACGATCTTCTTCAATCAAGTACCGGAATTAAGGAACTTGGGCAAAATTGTCAAGGTGTCTGTTCAATCTAAGCTACACTCATTAAAGATGTTACTAATTTGCTTGCCAAAGTTGAAGCTCTAGAGAATTTTTCTAGGAATTCTAATTTGCGAATATTGAATTTGCCACGTTTGGTAACAATCGATGCGAAGGATATGTTTATTAGCTATTTGACTGAGGCTTTGAGCCTGCCTGCAAATGTAATACCTGTAGTAATTTGTGTATATTATTTGCCAACTTCTAAACATCAAGTTTCTTCTCCTATTGGTACTTCTAAAGAAGAATTTTCCATAGTTTTGGACTCTCTTGGAATTTCAGAGTTACCTCAGACTGCAAAGTCTGGAGATAAGATAATGAATGCAGCAACTTTGGTGGTGACTCATATCTATCACAGACAGGGATAGAATTTCGAGAACTGATTTTAGGAAATGTGATTTTAAGTTTCTAAATTTTTTGTTTAGGATTTCTCCTAATGTAACTAGGGAAATGAAAAAAATGGAGGAAGCAGTTTTATTATGTCATGTCCAGGAGAGCTACAGCCTGGTGTTAGGTTCTCCATGAAGTTTCCTAGCAAATGTGTTATAAATTCTCAGTCTGTGAAATGTATTTTTATGATTCTGGACATTTAACTGCCTTTATTATCGCTAAACAAATTTCACATTCGGAGCCCACTCAGGCTTTCAGTATCTGATAAATAGCCCTTGCGTGTTTTGTTTTGAACTCCTGATTTGTACATGCAGCTGCTTTTTCCTCCAAGCTCAATTTTTAGGCTTTTTTTCCCTTTATGTAAACTTGACTTGGGGGCATGTTTACTAAAGAACGCTATTTGCGCCGCGTCCCGTTATCGCACGGTAAGGCACATTACCGCGCGATAATGGTGCTCTAACACCTTACTGCGCGATAACGGGACGCGGAGCAAATAGCGTTCTTTAGTAAACATGCCCCTAGGTGTTCCCCTTTATAGTGGACTTTTGCTGATTTATTTCATCTTTTTTTCTTTTTTGTTAAGCTCTGTTTAAGCTTTTACCTAATGTATTTATTTAACTGATGAAATGTTTCTGTGTAAGTCTGTATTTGCTTAATTTGTACTCTCATTGCTTGGCAACCTAAGCATGCGTTAAGTACATACACTAACAAGTGTCATGAGGTAGGCAGCACTGAGCCTGGGATAATAAAGGGAAATGGAAAAGAAGAGCTTACCTCACAGCCACATGTGCAGTTGAGACATTCAGACTGCAGGGAAGCAAGGAATGGAGAAACAAACTTTCCTCAGAGCATTAGTGACGCAGTAGAAATTCAGAGTCCTAATCAGGCTCACCTGGGGAAAGAATCATGTACTACGTACAACAAGCAGGGAGTTAAAACCAGGTGGGAAATTCCACACAGGGGCAGAGAGATCAAGGAGATCAGAGGGAGGAGAGAGAAGGGGACAGAGACTCAGGAGCAGACACAGAGAGACACGCTGTCCTGGAGAAAGAGGGCTGAATGGAAGCAGGCTGTTGAACCAGAGAGTGCTGGGAGAAGCAGTGCAAAAGACTTCCAAGCCAGAGGGGTCCTCGTGCCGGGGAAAGCAACCAAGCCGGTAGAGAGCAAACGTCACACCAAGGAAAGCTCACTGAAGCCAGGAAGTGGTTACAGCTCAGCTAAGCCTTGTGCTTGGAACTCCCGGAGAAAGGCAGTTTACACCTCAGAGAAGAAGCCCTGGCTAACGGAGGAAGGGCTGGAAACTATCTTTACCAGAGAGAAAGATAAGTACCCTGTTTTCTACAGAGGGAAAGAAGTGGGTCCTTTTGTAAAGAGCCAAGCTTACAGAGTGTTAGAAAACCCTTATTGGAATGGGTGTTGGAAAGAAACCCCAAGCACAGCTCCTTATGCCCCGGGCTGCACAGAACAGTCTCCTCTCATAGAAACTGAGGTCTCCCCAGTGAAAGGTTCTGAAACCAGTAATACAGAAAACTGGTGCCCGTATACAGGACCAGGTCCTGATGTGATGCAGTGGGAAAGTTCAAACCCAGAGGTCATTCCAGAACCCATGGATTGTGCTCTATGTATTTCTGACAAGATAGAATCTCTTTGTTAAGAAGCAAGAAGAAGCATTATTATCATTTGGAAAGCTTTTATTTATCTGTGAAGCAACAGTTTATTTGTGTTTTCATTATTTGATGTATCCAGAAGGCAATCCTCAAGGGAAGGGGAATAAAGCCCAGCTTTAATTATACTTGGACACGACTACAGAGTATTCCTTTAACAAACAGAGCTATACCCCATATCTAGGCGGGCGCCTAAGGAGGGTATAGTCTCACACAAGGTGGTGTGTACTTTCACAGGCCCTATATAGGCGCTTCTGGAGGCCTAGTTTGGGCAGAGCAAGGGCAGAGTTTGTGATGCCCGTGTGTGTTTTATAAAATACAAAAGTACAAGAGTAAAATACAGATGAACATATCTCTACACCTCACTTGAAGCCCAGATAAATGCGTGCATCTACATTTGGCACTCTTGAGACTGAATCTCAGATTCTAGTTTGTAAAGATATAATTGGTGCTTATGTTGCCCTTAAAACATAAGCTTAAAATAGGCACCTTTTTGGACTTCTCACATGTACATCCTGTTTTAAAATCAGGCCCATAGTTGGTAAATAAGCCTCATAAAGACTAATGAGGACTACGTTATTTAAGGTAGGTTTAATTGCACTAATACATGTTAATTCACATTGATGCATAATTTATATCCGATTGGATTTGTACAATTCACTATGTTTTTATGATTTATAGTATCTAATTCTATGGCATATACGCTCATATGTATGTGTTATATTTGATGTTCTGTTCATTTTACGTCATGTATATGTATTGCTATGTACAGTTTTTATCAAATAGTCCCTGATACAAGCATTTAGTGTCAAAACACGACCATGTCAGGTTATGTCAATATAATATTCCTCTGTATACTCTTTTGTTTGCTTTCCTCTTATTCTCTAGCTCTTTAATGCAAGTTACTAACTGAGGGCCTTTGTCAGCCAAATGTGGGCAGGGAAATCTACGGTGCCTGAATGTAACTCATCTTGAGTTATCAATGAAAAGGCGAGAGCTAATAAAGTACCTCAAAGATACCCATGCACAAAAAGCAATTTTATTCAGAGGCAAGAATGTTCTAGTGCTAGAGGTCACAGTACAAGACTCCAAATGGGTACATCAAATAAGTAGGCTGAATCGCCTTCACCGTCTTCCCACCTCTCATGCGTGCTTCAAAGCTACACACTATTCTGCCTTTTTTTCCCCCCTAGGGCCTTCATTATGGAACTCCCTACCCACAAATATATGCCTAGAACAGTCTTTTCATAAATTCAAATCCCTTCTCGAAACCTACCTCTTTCAAATTCCCCTTACCTAATCCCTGACTCTCTACTATTCCTCCATCCTTGCTCTCTTACTTCCTCCCCTTTCTGTTTGTATGATTGCATTATTCTTTCCTGTCAATTGTTGTAGTTCTTTTCATTTTCCTGCGCTTGCTACCCTCTGGATTTTGTTTTGCAAACCGCCCTGATGGTCACTAAGGAGCGGTAATATTAAATGTTGAAATACAGTATTTCCTTACTGAAAGTATGGTAGATGATCCCTTTATAGCAAGAGGATGAAATCAAAGCAAATAAATATATTTTATACTTCAACAAATAGAGGGGGTGAGCTGCATGGAGCAGAGGAGGGTACAACCACTCCAGTCACCTTATTTGGCAGACTAGTCGGACCATACTGGTCTTTATTTGCCGTCATATACTATGTTACGTATAGAATGATCTCTCAAAGGAGATGGTGGAGAAAAGGCAGAAATGGAATTCAAGAAACAATGGGTTAGGAAAAGATGATGGGGTGGTGGTTTTGATTGGAGAAAATCAATGAAAAGATTTAACTAAAATCCATATTTTAACATGCAAGGCATTTACACGTGTAAGTGTTATACTAATCTTCCAAAATGATCTCCATTTGCAAATAACACGTTGTATGTGCCTGAATATATAACACTATGCCTATATGAGCCTACGTTATAAAGGCATCATAGGCACCTTTGTAAGTTTATAAAATAAACTCCCAGATCCAGAGCCTATAGTGCACAAATACAGACACATAAAATTACACCTGTTCTGGGTAAATGTGTGCATGTATTCCATGGGGGTCATTTTGGAAGCCCTATTCATGCTTTGGGCATCCTAAAACAGACAGACATCCAGAGCCATTTTAGAAGCCGAGTCTCTGGATGTCCAAGTCTGAACGGGGGCATGGTGGAAGCGTGGCTGGGGCATTCCTAGGAACCTGGATGCCCTCACCTGATCTCAGAAAAATCCTGAATGTCTGGAGTCTTGTCTAAGTTTAGACCTGCTCCAGGCATGAATAAGCATCTGAAAAGAGCTTGTTTTGGCAGAAAAAAATCCTGAAGGTGTAGAGAAGAAACCACTCCATCATCGCCAGTACTCAGAACAATTTCATTGATAGCAGCAGTGGGATTTTAACCCCATCTTCCTTGTTCCTAGCCCACTACTCTAACCATTAGGTTATTTCTAGATGCCCAGGTTCTAAAGTACTATTCTGCAGATGTCTATATAGTCCTCTCCGCAGACATCCAGGTCTGACATGTCCATATCTGTGAAATCATGTCTAACCTGGATCTGCCTGCTTTTACCCCCCCCCCCCCCCAGACGTTCTGGCTTAGATGTCACAGATTGCAATTGGACGGATCTTCTGAAATTCACCTCTAGATGTCTACTCATGTAGTTTATAAATACACATATGCAATGCAATTCTACCCCTGCTCCACCCAAACTATGCCCCTGGAAATGCCTATGCATAACACACATATAAACACGAACCATATTGTGATGCATGTACTTATATGCCTTTATACCTTTTCCACAGAGAAAGCTATATATGCACACAGAGCATGGCACATAGAAATATAGAAGCATGACGGCAAAAAAAGACCATATGGCCTGTCTAGTCTGCCCTTCCATAATCAACCATTACAACAATCTCCTTTCTCCCTTTAGAGATCCTCTGTGTTTGTCCCATGCTTTTTTGAATTCAGATACTGTCCTCGTCTCTATGACCTCCACTGGGAGATTATGCCATGCATCTACCACTCTTTCCGTAAAGAAATATTTATGCATATTACAACTGAGTCTATCCCCTTTCACCCTCATCTTATGTCCCCTTGTAACAGAGCTTGCTTTCAATCGAAAGAGGCTCTCCTGTGCATTTATGCCACGGAGGTATTAAACATCTCAATCACATCACCTCTAGCCTGCCTTTCTTCTGAAGTATACATATTAAGATCCTTAAGTCTGTCCTCATATCCTTTTTAATGAAGGCCATGAACCATTTTAGTAGCTACCCTCTGTACTGACTCCAACCTGTTTATATCCCTTTCAAGGTGCGGTCTCCAGAATTGCTCACAATACTCCAAATGAGGTTGCACCAAATACCTATACAGAGGTATTATCACTCATTTCCTCTGCTGGCCATTCCTCTCTATATGCACCCAAGCATCCTTCTAGCTTTCACTGTCACCTTTTCTACCTGTTTAGTTACTTTAGAATCATCGGACAAACCATGCCTAGGTCCCACTCTTCTTTTGTGGAAAGAAGTACTTCACCCCCTATACTATATCGCTCCCTTGGATTGCTACAGCCCAAAAGCATGAACTTGCATTTTTTAAAATTAAATCTCAGCTGACAAATTCTAGACTATTCTTCAAGCTTAGCTAGATCCCTCCTCATGTTATCTACACCTTCCTGGGTGTCTAATCTATTGCAGATTTTGGTATCATCTGCAAAGAGGCAAACCTTACCCAACAGCCCTTCCACAATATCACTAACAAAAATGTTATAAAGAATCGGACCAAGGACAGATCCCTGGGGCACACGGCTGGTAACCTCCTTCTCCTCAGAGTGAGCTCCATTTACCTGTACCCTTTGTCGCCTCCCAACCAATTTCTAACTCAATCAGTAACTTTAGGGTCCATCCTTTGGGTGCCTGTATGGAACGATGTCAAAGGCTCTACTAAAATCTAAATGCACCACATCTAGTGCTCTCCCTTGGTCCAACTCCCTGGTCACACAGTCAAAGAACTCAGATTTGACTGACAAGACTTGCCTCTGGTGAATCCATGCTGCCTCGGATCCTGTAATCCGTTAGACTCCAGAAACCTCACTATTTTCTTTTTCAGCAGCGTTTCCAATAACGTACTCACCATCGAGGTTAAACTAACTAGCCTGTAGCTTTCAACCACGTCCTTACTTCCGCTTTTGTGTAAAGGGACCACATGTGCCTCTCTACAGCCCTCTAGCACACGCCTGAGATGTGAAGGTGAGTACTCACAGCCAGAGAGAGCAGAGGTGTGATTCAAAACCTGGTCTGCTACTGGCATAGCCAGTGTCCCACCTTTTTCAATGCCTGCTAAAATTGACCCATAGTCCTCATGTATTAATGAAAGAGCCCTGCATACGAGTACCAACACCTTTCTTCCTAGGAAAAATACACTTGAAAAACCTTTATAAAAGTACTCCTAAAATGCACTAAAAAATCTAACTTCGTGAACCAAAACATACACTGGACAACAAATTTGTTCAAAAGTTTTGCTTTCTGAAAAGTATTTGGTGATTATGATAGCTTCAACCTGAACACAAATATAATTTCAGATTGACTGTATCACATAGGAGTTTAGAGAAACATGAAATTAAATTTTGACTGAATTTAGCATATTTAATCACACAATGATGCTCACAGACTACACTAGTTCACCTAAGCTAAAAATGTTTTGCTCCTGGTTTTCCTTTGTACTCAACATTTGATGCTTCTCGTCTCAGTGTCCAACAATAGCAACCAGCATTGATGGGTTCCAGTTGCCCTGATACCGCTTTTCCATTGTCGGAATGTCCTGGTGAAACCTTTCACCATGTTTGCTGTTGACTGCACCAAGATTATCAGGGAAGAAGTACAAGTGTGAATGCAGAAAATGAATCTTCAGCGACATGTTGCACGTCATGGTTTTGTAGGCTTGAAGCATGTCAACCAGTATGATGTCCTGTAATTGCCAAGAAAATTTTCAACATCCCTGAATGCCTTCATTGTGATTTTCTCAGGCCCCACTAGCAGACATTGCTTGTCATTGATGACATGTCTAACTTCTGGACCCATAAAAATGCTTTCCTTAATCTTGGCATCAGTTATTCATGAAAACATCCATCTCAACTATCAAAATCCTTCACCTTCCTAGTTCATCACTTTCACAAAGGTTTTCATCAGTCCGAGTTTTATATGAAGAGGAGGCAAAAATCTCTTACTAGTGTCGACAAGTGGTTCATGTGCCACATTTTTCTGTCCTGGAACCAAATGCTTATGGAGCAGCCAGTTCTTTTTAATGTAAGAGACTCTCTAGCATGGGAGTCCCATTCACAAATGAAACAACAATACTTGATATACTCGAGCTACATTCCTAGTAGCAGTGCCACTACTTCTAGATCACCAGAGATGTTCCAGCTTTAGTTGTTGTACTGTATGTGTTTCAACAACAGTTCTAGGTTTTCATAGGTTTCTTTCATGTGCATTTTATAGGCAGTAGGTATTGAAGATTGGGCATCGCCATTGTGTAACGTGACAGCTTTCAGACTTAACAGTAATGAATCAATAAAAAGGTGCCATTGTTGTGGGTCATGCTCACAACCCAAAACCGTGAACAACCCATCAATGTCAGTGCAGAAACAGATTGTCAACCTGTGCAAAGAAATTTTTCATATCTTCTTGGCGGGTCCAAAAAACAAATTTTCATACCTGGTGACAGCAAACCTCATCCTTGCAATCTTGAACCAAGTAGTCCAGCTTTTGTTGTTGACAAACTTAATCCCTCGCCAGGTCATTAATTTCTATGTTATCAGAAGAGGCACATCAGACATAAACGGCTCAAAATCTGGATCCATGTCATTTTCCACATCTGGCCCATGTATTGTGGCATCTTTGTCTGCCTCATCAAGGCTCCATGTCTCTGGTGGCTTCCGTACTGGCATACTGTCATCATGCGACACTGGTCTCATGGTTGAAGACAGACTGGAGTATTTAATAGATTTCTTATTTTTAGCAGAGAAGCCGGATATATTGGTTAGACAGAAGTAGCAGTCAGTTTGTTCTCACTATGCCATTGGGACTGCAAACAGTATTTATTTATTTATTTAGACAGATTTATATGCCATCTTATCCTTCAATCAAGGTGGTCACGTCACATCACAACTGGAGGGTTACATTTAACATTAGGGTACGTGTAAACATTTAGACAGTACAGTTACTTAACAGCATTTAGACAGTACAATTGAAGGGTAACATTTAATATAAGGGTATTTAATAACGTGGTAACGTGGTATGATAAGCTTGTGTGTGTAGATGGGATGAGTGCATGCATAGTTGTTGGAGGTAGTAGTATTTATGATTGGATAGGGGATGTTGCCTGAGTGCTCATATGTTTCTATGAATAACAATGTTTTGAGGTCTTTGCGGAAGTCTGTGAGGTCATCTAGTGCCCTCAGGCTCATTGAGAGGGAGTTCCATAGTGTGGATGCCAGTAGTGATGGCTTCCGAGTACCTCTGAGCCAAGCTTTGAGATGTTGCACAGAAAATGTGAGGAGCCCAGGATTTGTCTTGATCACCAACTTTACAACCAAAACAGAGCTAATATGCTTTCTTAATAAGTGCAGTCATGTTGCGTCTTTGAGGCTTAACCGTATGTTCACCACAAAGGTAACAGAATGTATCGTGGCTGTTGCAACATTGACAAGACATTTCTTCTCTAACGAATCATCGTTTAGACAAGCATCTTACATTTAAATGCTATTGTTAAGTACAAAAACTGATATCAACATCATGCATGGCATCTACTGTATGTATGAAAGCTGCTTTTATAGCCTGTACTGGCAGCATCCATCCTGACTAAGCATGCCCACGCATTCCTGAGCAGTAGCATTTCCATAGTTGTGAGCCTGCACCGAGTGCATGCCCAGGCATGCCAGGACTAAACAAAATAGTTTACTTTCTAGGCACTATATGAGTAGACTTAAAATATGTGAGGAAATCACAAAATTGGCGGCTGCAAAAAAATGGTGCAAGGTGATTTTCATAATCAGCAGCCCAAAATCCATAAGGTATACCGAAAAGTGTTCAGAAAGCAAAATCTTTGTTGTCCAGTGATATCAAATGAAATGAAATTCGGAAGAAAAAGCATAAAAACAGCCAAAACATATTTAGTGCATTTTCAGAACTTATGGAAATAATGGGGTGGATTTTTTTTTAAATGTCATCTCAAACGTTTTTGTGGAACAAAAATTTTTAATACATATTAAAAAAATTTTAATGGCATAAATCAATCGTACGCTCATTAATTCATAGATTAATATGTGTTAAATCAATTTTAGGATAACATTTTAAGGCATGCTAGCAAACCAGATGCATGCTAATGAATGTGCTTCACTAGTGTGCACACTCTAAGGGCTATGTTTACTAATCAGGGCTAATGGCTAATATGTGTTATTTCTAACTAGGTCCCACTGAACCACAGAGGATCTAGTTACAAACAGCATGTATTAACCATTAGCCCTGATAAGTAAACATAACCCTAAGAGAGGATCCCCTTTTGGACAAGAAATGCAGAGACTAACTGGGATTAATAGCCCTGTGCCAGGAATGAAACTGGGCAGGCTAGATGGGCTTTGTGATCCTAATCTTCTATCATATATTGCACATCTATGCGTACTACACTCCTAAGCTATAAAATAAAAACTACCTTCCAGGTTTGCTTTTGTTTTTTATTTGCCACAAGCCATTACTACTTCATGTTAATAAACCATGGAATTACCACTCTGAACTGAATTTTCACAGCTGGATTCCAGCCTAATGCTGATAAGAAAGGCCGATAAAAATATCCAGTAAGCTACTTTGTATTTTACAATTTATTTAATTGCTAGGATTTATTTGCTACCTTTTTGTAGAAATGCACCCAAGGCAGCATAATGAAAATGTAACTGGACATAAGCACTATACAATTATGGTGACATCATATTGACATTCAGAAAAAAAACCTGTCACCACTTTCTCTTACCAGATGGAGCAAAGATCCTCCTGAGGAAATGAGCGTATTGGGGTCAGCACCATCCTTTAGCAGCCGTAGTACTGAAAAATTGAAAAATTAAATGTTAATGTACATGATTATTTCTCCCTGATGTTTGAATATTTCATTATTTTCATTAATTAGTTGTATAATGTGCTCAGCCTCTGAGGAATAGTATACTGTAAGCCCACCACTACATCTCAAATAATTCATCGCCTATGGAGGATCTTAGATAATGATGGTAATTAATAGAGAGATGAAAAATCCATTCTCGTTCATAATCAGGGCAAAAGATGAGAAATGCAAGTGGAAGAGGAGGCAACAGAAAATCATAGTTGTTACAGGAATATTTAACTGTATTTAGATGTCTGTAAATACAAGAGTTTTAAATGCATGTTAATATCCCTAAGGACTACACATCTCTGATAGTAAAATGTTGCATTCATTCCAACATGCTTAAAGGTTCTCATTAACACTTAAAATATAATTTAATCCTAGAAGTATACAAACAGGTATAAAAAGACTTTTCTTTCATGTATGTTTCACTCCCTAAAAAAATATATATTCCTGCAAAGTGATTTCAAGATCATTTACAAGTATTTACTCTGTGATATTCAAACTACTACATTTAGGGGCATGCTTACTAAAGTGCACTAATGGCAAGCTTGGGGTTTAGGGCATGGTAAACAGTACAGCACCATTGTAATAGTTACCATGTACTAAAAATTCCATACGGTAAAAGTCCTGCGCTAATCATTTACGAGCACGTGGGGACTGGGTGGTTAGGGGTGGAGAGTGGATGTTGTCTGCACATTGAGATCAGCATGGGTATCATTAGGGTGTGCTAAATATCAATGTTGCAGTTAGAGCGGGTGCACTTACTGCCATCTCAATGGGTGATGGTAAGTGCACCCACAATAATTGTGTTTGCAGGTTTAGTGTGGTGAGATGCTACCCGCTGTGCTAACTGCATGGGGGCTTCCAAATTATGGGTTGGTGATGTCTCCCTTGCTCATTTCCAGTACTAAACACACACTAAGATGCCGGTTCTTAAGGCAATTTAGTAAACATGCCTCATAATGGGGATCAAACATCTCATTTTATTTTTGTTGTATTTCTAAATAGAAAAACTTGAGGGAGGATATTTACACATTACTGCAGAAAATATAATCAGTTCCAAGCATCATTAATATTGAATTTAATTAAACTTTTGATTAAAAAAAAATTATTCTGGTAGAAAGATCTATATAGATTTGTTAAATAAAATATTTACAGCTTTTGTTAAAAGAAAGAACTTCCAAGGCCCTGAACTTATTCTAAAAAGTTCCATAACCCTATATATCTAAATGATTTTTGAATCAGTTTATTCTTATTTTGTAGTGTATTATATTATGATCATCTCTTTACTATGTATGTGTATCAATAATACTTATTAGGTGGATTTCATTGAGTGATAGCATCTATTGAGATGATCCATCTGTCTTGTCCATCGGAATAGTTTAGTATCGAATAGTTTAGTTGTTTTTTGTTATACCAACTCTGGGGCTTGTTAAGCCCAGCATCGCTGTCTGCATAACAATTTTTAAAAGACAGAAAAGAAATATACAGTATCAATTAAAAGGATAGACCATCTAAAAAGAAAGGTCAAGTGGCATGTTTACTAAAGGGCTCATCATTAGCATGCATTTGAGCTGCAAAACTAGTATAGAGGCCCATGCTAACCTTTGGGGTGCATGCATCTGTGTGTTTGACTGTCCATCCCTCTGCCATTAGCACATAAGTAACGCACTACATCACACTAAATGGCATATATGTGTACTTAGCTAACCCCTTGAGGTAGTGTTAAAAACTAATGGCACCCATATCCATAACACCCGTAGTAACTACAATGCCCTGTCAATGCCCATGTCTCCACCCAATCGCACACAAATCGGTTAAGCGGGGCATTTTTACTATGGGGCCCCCACGCTAAGTGCAGTGCACATGGAGGCCAGTTCCACAGGGGGACGTCCAGCCCGTCCAGCCAGCCAAAATATGTATGGGGCCAATCTGGACTAGATTCTGAAACTGCAGGAGCTAGGCATTCCCGTGGTTTCAGAATCAGGGCCTTTGGATGGGCTGGCATGTCCCCAATTCTGCTGCCGGAGACATCCTGCTATCTGCCTGGCCATCCCACCCTACCCCACTCTCCAGCTGATTTTCCAGTGTAGTAGTGTCTTGTTGCCATTGCACTGGCACATCCAGCAAGAGAAACAAACAACACAGCACTGGAAAAGCCCCCTTTCTCTACCACCTGGCCCCTAGGGAGGGTACCCCAAGCCCTGGCTCAGGCTCCAGATCACTCCCACCACAGTGTGCTGCTGTAGGGGAGACTGGGGACAGACATTGCTGCAGCGCCTGGCACTTATTCCACCTTCAGGGTGGAATAAACCGGGCATGCAGAAGGCAGCCGGTGGACGTACAGGGCCCTGAGCTGAATGGGCCCTATACATCCATCCACATTGCCACTCAAACACTCTGCCTCCATCCTACCCCTGGAAGCAAAAATGCAGAGTAAAAACTTTTTCAAGTACATTTGTAGCAAAAAAACAGAGAGAGTCATTTGGACCATTGGAAAATAGAGGGGTAAAAGGGTCGCTAAGGGAGAAGAAGGCCATAGCAGAGAGACTCAATTAATTCTTGACTTAGGTCTTTATTGAAGATGATGTAGGGAAGTTATCTGTGTCTGAAATGGTATATAAAGGTGATGTAGCGGAAGATTTGAAAGAAATATCGATAGACTGGGAACTATTTCATAAAATGAAGGGCATTGAAAGAACTAAAATATGATATTGCATACCTAATATTAGTAATCTGTGAACTATTATTTAAAACATCTGTAGTACTGGAAGATTGGAGAGTGATCGATGTAACGCCAATTTTTAAAAATGGTTCCAGAGGTGATCCTGGAAACTATAGATCAGTGAGCCTGATGTCAGGACCAGGCAAAATGGTAGAAATTGTTATAAAGAATAAAATTACTTAACATGTAGATACTTACAGTTTAATGGGAGAAAGCCAACATGAATTTAGCCAAAGAAAGTCTTGTCTTACTAATCTGTCATATTTTTTAAACAAAGTTGGGTTTAAAAAAGGTTTGGATAAGTTCCTGGAGGAAAGGTCAATAAACCATTAGGACCCGGGAAATCCACTGCTTATCATGGGACAAACATAGTGGAACCTGAGTGCCATTTTGGAAACCTGCCAGGTACTTGTGACCTGGATTGGCCACTGTTGGAAACAGGATTCTGGGCTTGATGGACCTTAGAGGAAATCCCCAGTGGCTCCTGCTCAGTATTTCTAGCCGTAATCTCATGTTACTAATGCTAGGGTCAGGCCCCTAACTGGAAAATCGCCAGTTGTGCCCTCAACCTTGCTCACGAACCACCCTGGCACTATCCAGATATTGCTGAGACTGTTAGGAAGGTTTTTGGTGGCACTATCTGGATAGTCCCATGGAAAACCACCATCGAATACCAGTCAACACCACTGAACTGGATAACTGATACTGAATTAGATACCTTAGCTATTAGGTGTCTGCATTTGTCACAGTTGATTTGGTTTATCTGAATGCCTTAAAATTGAAAATGTATACAAATTGCTTGAATGTGGTTTATGCATTTACTATTGTGAAAAAGTTCCAGTGCATACCCGGTGCACATGCAAAAAACAAAGAGGCAAATTAACACAAAAAATAACTGAAACTTCAGGAAAATTCAAAACTACCACAAACTATTGGTGGGACTTGTTCATGGTATTAGTATGCTGTCCACTGGAGGGCTGATATGGAGGATGATTGGATTGGGAAGGGGATAGGGGGAGTGAGTGATCTTGTGGTGGGGCTAGTGAAATGCCTGTGTGCTAGGATGGGAGTCTATTTGTATTCACTGCATGATGCAAATGTGCAGCTTTTTCTTCACTTTTCATGCCTCAGCAGGTAGGAGGGTAAGCCTAAGTCATTTAAGAATGTAGTTTGTGCAAAATTGATTTAATGTGCATTAACCTGAGAATTAACCACTTTCAACAGATTTGCATGCATTTAAAAAGTTATGTAACATGTGCCTTCGAGTCGATGCTGACTCCTGGTAACCCAGCAGCACATTTTTTTTTGGCAGTGTGACCAGAAATAGTTTGCCAGGCTTTTCTTCTGAGGCAATAGAGGGCTAAATGACTTGCCCAAGGGCGCAAGGAGTGCTAGTAGGAAGTAGCCTAGTGGATAGAACACTGGCTTGATAACCAAAAGAGCAGGATTTGATTCCCACTAGCACTCCTTGGGGTTTTGGGCAAGCCACTTAACTCTCCATTGCCTTGGAAGAAAGGACTGGCAATCTACTTCTGGTCACACTGCCAAGAAATCACAGGAGCTGCTGTGTCACAAGGAGTCAGCATTGACTCAAAGGCACACATTGCATTGCATTTGTAAAAAGTTATAATATGCATTAAAATTTGATTAAAGTGAATGTGTGAAACAAATTTTAAAAATGCCCCCCAAATCACTAAACTTCCTCAGATTCCAAAACCAACCCAAAATTTAGATCAGAAGCATGGGCCACACAGGCTCTAGCCCCACCAAAGCTTCGCTGGTGCGATTGCTGGCCGTCCTCTCCTTATTTATTTATTTATTTATTTAACATATATTTATAACCCGCAACTTCCAGAGTTCAGTTGCGGTTCACAATAAAACAACAATCTACAAAGCATAAGCTTAGTTTTACATCGAACATTTTGTAACAATAAAAGTAATGGTTAACAGTATGAACTAGTGCAAAACAGCAAACTGGCTTGTAAACTATGTACAAAAAACTACATACAAATACATGTTGGGGGTACTTTGGAATTGGATCATAGTGTTTTTATAATAGTGTATTGTCTGTTAAATTTTTGGGATAAGTATTACTCTGTCATATTTTTAACCTTTATCTGCGTGTATCCAGGGGTTATCTATGTTGCCGTAGTGCATGGAGAATAAATAGGTTTTTAGTTTTTTTCGGAGTTCCATGATTTCAGTTATGGATCTTAGGTCCTCCGGAAGGGAATTCCACATAGATGGGGCAGCATGAGAAAAAGCTCTTTTGTTAGTTAATTTATTTGCTTTTATGAAATCATTAGGAGTATTTAGTTTATTTGAGTATCCTTTTCTGTGCGTGGTTTTTTGAGATTCCATGCTAATTAGTTTGCTTAATGGGATTGGAGCCGTGTTGTTTAAAGCTTTATATGTAGTTATTATGGTTTTATATATTATCCTACTTTGAATTGGCAACCAGTGTAGGGAGGCTAGTATTGGTGTTATGTGCTGGATAGAGTGTGCTTTCATTATAATTCTGGCTGCTGCGTTTTGTGCTAATTGGATTCTTTTTATGTTTTGTTTCGTTATACCTAAAAGAATTAGGTTGGCAAAATCAAAGTGCGGTGTTATCGTAGCTTGGATTATATTAATGAAGTCAAGTTGGTGTACTAACGGGCGTAATTGTTTAAGAATTTTAAGTTTAAAGTATATTTTCTTTATGGTGTTTCTGATGTGAGTGTTCATCGTCAGATGAGTATCTAAAATAACACCTAGGTATCTTATTTCATTTTTTATTTTAATGTCATGGTTTTGTAATGTTATATGGGTTGGGGGGATATATGATTGATTTTTTGTTACAAGTAGGACTTCTGTTTTTGAATGATTAATGTGAAGGTTTTGTGCTTTTAGCCATGTAGTAATTTCATTGAAGCAGTCTGATAGTAGTTTTATTGGTAAATTAGGAATCGTGAAAGGGATGTACATCATAATATCATCTGCGTATAGATGATAGTATACTCCGAATTTTTTAAAGATATCACTGACAGGTTTTATGTAAATGTTAAACAGGAGGGCTGATAGTGCGGAGCCTTGTGGGAGACCAATTTCTTGATTATATATAGTTGATGTTTGGTTACCAATTCTTACATTTTGTGTTCTATTATTTAAGTAAGAGGTAAACCATTTATGCACAGTGTCTTTTATTCCTATTTGTTTCAGGTTATTAAGCATTATAGTGTGGTGAACACTATCGAATGCTGCCGAAATATCAATAAATAAGAGTATAAATGCTTGTTTATGATTATCAATTCCTTTGAGTAGTACATCAGTTAAGACTGTTAAAAGTGTTTCAACTCCATGTTGAGGCCTAAATCCATATTGGTGGTCATCAAGTGGGTAGGATGAATCTAGGTATTCTTGTGTCTGAATTTGGACCACTTTTTCTATTATTTTAGCTAAAAAAGGGATACTTGATATGGGTCTGTATGATTTTGGTGATGTTTTATCAAGCGTGTTGTTTTTGAGAATTGGACGGATTTGAGCATGTTTGAGCGTAGAAGGGAGGTGTCCTTGAAGCAGTGAGAGGTTGACTATAGGGAGGATGAATGATATTAGTATTGGGAGTGTACTTTTTATCCATGTTACTGGGCATGGATCAAGAAAGGAGGTTGTGGTGTTGAGATTAGCAATGATGTTCTTTAGTGCGTCTTTTGATATAGGGTGAAATTTTGACCATTCATCTGAGACGTGATGAACTGTATTTATATTGTTTATTGTCATTATAGGTTGCATAGATTTATTTTGATAATGGGTGGCTAAAGTTTGTACCGATATTTCGGTGATTTCAGTATTCGATGTTTGAGGATTATTAGTAAGATTTCTAACAATTGAGAATAGTTCTCGTGGTCTGTTATAAGATTTTGATAAGATTGCTGCGAAATAAGATTTTTTTTGTATTATCTAATGTGTCTTTGTATTTTGTGAGATGGTTATTATATTTCCTTGTTGATTGTTGATTTGGTTTTGCGCCATTTATGTTCTAATTTTCTTAGTTCTTTTTTCATTTGTTTTAGCGTGTTGTTGAACCATGGAGTTCTGTTTATTTTTAATTTAGGGGGCTTTTTGATTCGTTGATCAAGTTTGGCAGCATTATTGATTGTTACATGCCAGTTTATTACAGCTTCATCTAGATTCATTGGGGATGATGAGAGGTGAGGTATTGTTGTATCCAAGAATTCAGTTTCATTAAATTTTTTGAATTTTGTAGTGGGATCACTTCGTGTGTTATTTTTAGTGTTGTTGGTGTGGAATGTGAATTTTGTTTTGATCATGTAATGATCAGACCAGGGTATTTGTGTGTATTCTATGGAGTCTGTTTTGAATAACTTGTAGAGTGTGCTTGGTAGGAGAATAAGGTCAAGGATGCCTCCTTTTATATGTGTTTTTGTATTAATTATTTGGTAATAGTCCATGTCTGATATGGATTCTAGGAACAAGTTGGCTTCTGATGGTGGGAGTGATGGGAGATTAAAGTCTCCTAGCATGATTATGGGATTATGTTCTGAAGATGAGCCTAGGAATTCAATTAGAGAATCTAGGCTATCTGCTTTTTGGTCAGGGGGTCTATATATTAGGCAAATTCTACAAATGTTAGTTTTTATAATTAAGGTGTCTATATTGTTGGTTATAGTAGATGGTATTGTTCTTGCATTTAAACCCTTTTTTGTCATTATAAGTACTCCTCCTCCTTTTTTGTTAGTTCTATGTGTATAGTTTATATCGTATTCGTCGCTATTAAGTTGATTTAAGTAGACTGTATCCGATTCAGTTAGCCATGTTTTCCGTTACGCATAGCATATCAGGTTTTGAGTCAGCTATTAAATCATTAAATATGGGGAGTTTGTTTTTCATAGAGCGGGCATTTATGAGGATGCAAGTTAGAGAAGTGGTATTATTAATGTTAATTTCTTTTGTTGTTTGTAGAGAATTAGCTTGTGTTATTTGTATAAGTCTGTGGTAATTTATTTTTGCATGGTGGATTGAGTTAGGGTGTCCAATGTGGTTGTGATTTCTAATTGTAGATTGTATTATAGGGATCGGCATGTGATTTTTAGATGTTAAGCTTAGTGTTAGGTCAATTAAGATTGTTAATAAAATACAGCTGTATGTTATTTTTAGTATCATGATGGTTGAACGTGACATGTTCCAAAATTGGGAGGTGTTTGTTGTGAATTATGTTGCTAGTAGGTTTGTGTCTAATAGTAGCTATAAGTGTTGCAGTTATTTTGTCTCTAAGTGTAGTAATAACTGTATCTAGAATTTGTAACAGTTTTTACTTATACAGAGTAGAGTTGATTGCAACAGTGATAAGACAAGCAGTAGCTAAAGAATTCCTGGTAACAGTATGAATCGTATAGTGGTTATAAAATGACTTACTGGCAACAGTATAGATCAGGCAGTAGTTAGGACTGACTTACTTGGTAACAGTATAAAATCAGGCTGAAGTTGTAAATCAAATGATAGTAAAGTGACTTACTGGTAACAGTTATAATCAGAATTGGGTCGCTGACAACAGTATAACATCAAGCTGTACTTATAGAAGGTGACTACTGGCAACAGTAGAAATCAAAGTAGTGTACAGTGTGAGTGTGCACAGTGTACTGATAAAACACATTAATTAGTATTGTTATTGTATAGTGAGACTGAGTCCTACAATGATAATTAACTGGGGTAGAGGTGGAGTAGACTAAAGTAATTAACAATAATCTATTAGGAAGAAATGTCAGTTATAGGAATGTTCCGAGTAGGTTATACTTGCTACGTTTGCAGATCTTGCAGGAAGGATGATCGTGTGCGAGCTCAACCCTAAGGGAGCTCCAGCAGTAGGTGACGTCGTGGCTCGTCTTTTTGGTGTTGATTACGGGACTCTGGTCCGTTCTTGTGTGTTTTGTAAGTGCCTTAGCCTAAGGGCCGTGCCAAAGGGCCCTCTTGCGCGGCCCTCAGGCGCGGGCCCGCAAGGCGCGGGCGCGCCTGCTGGCGCTTCTTTTTAAATTGGTGCTCCTGCTGCCCGGATTGGGCAGAGCGGCCTGGTGGGGGTGGCCTGGTGCTCCGACCTGCTCGATCCCCGCCGGGAGAGCAGCTGGAGGGTCGGAGTGCTGGGCTGCTGAAGAGGCCGCGCGCCGGCTGGCGCTTCTTTTTAAATTGGTGCTCCTGCTGCCCGGATTGGGCAGAGCGGCCTGGTGGGGGTGGCCTGGTGCTCCGACCTGCTCGATCCCCGCCGGGAGAGCAGCTGGAGGGTCGGAGTGCTGGGCTGCTGAAGAGGCCGCGCGCCGGCTGGCGCTTCTTTTTAAATTGGTGCTCCTGCTGCCCGGATTGGGCAGAGCGGCCTGGTGGGGGTGGCCTGGTGCTCCGACCTGCTCGATCCCCGCCGGGAGAGCAGCTGGAGGGTCGGAGTGCTGGGCTGCTGAAGAGGCCGCGCGCCGGCTGGCGCTTCTTTTTAAATTGGTGCTCCTGCTGCCCGGATTGGGCAGAGCGGCCTGGTGGGGGTGGCCTGGTGCTCCGACCTGCTCGATCCCCGCCGGGAGAGCAGCTGGAGGGTCGGAGTGCTGGGCTGCTGAAGAGCTTCTTTTTAAATTGGTGCTCCTGCTGCCCGGATTGGGCAGAGCGGCCTGGTGGGGGTGGCCTGGTGCTCCGACCTGCTCGATCCCCGCCGGGAGAGCAGCTGGAGGGTCGGAGTGCTGGGCTGCTGAAGAGGCCGCGCGCTGGCTGGCGCTTCTTTTTAAATTGGTGCTCCTGCTGCCCGGATTGGGCAGAGCGGCCTGGTGGGGGTGGCCTGGTGCTCCGACCTGCTCGATCCCCGCCGGGAGAGCAGCTGGAGGGTCGGAGTGCTGGGCTGCTGAAGAGGCCGCGCGCCGGCTGGCGCTTCTTTTTAAATTGGTGCTCCTGCTGCCCGGATTGGGCAGAGCGGCCTGGTGGGGGTGGCCTGGTGCTCCGACCTGCTCGATCCCCGCCGGGAGAGCAGCTGGAGGGTCGGAGTGCTGGGCTGCTGAAGAGGCCGCGCGCCGGCTGGCGCTTCTTTTTAAATTGGTGCTCCTGCTGCCCGGATTGGGCAGAGCGGCCTGGTGGGGGTGGCCTGGTGCTCCGACCTGCTCGATCCCCGCCGGGAGAGCAGCTGGAGGGTCGGAGTGCTGGGCTGCTGAAGAGCTTCTTTTTAAATTGGTGCTCCTGCTGCCCGGATTGGGCAGAGCGGCCTGGTGGGGGTGGCCTGGTGCTCCGACCTGCTCGATCCCCGCCGGGAGAGCAGCTGGAGGGTCGGAGTGCTGGGCTGCTGAAGAGGCCGCGCGCTGGCTGGCGCTGCTTTTTAAATTGGTGCTCCTGCTGCCCGGATTGGGCAGAGCGGCCTGGTGGGGGTGGCCTGGTGCTCCGACCTGCTCGATCCCCGCCGGGAGAGCAGCTGGAGGGTCGGAGTGCTGGGCTGCTGAAGAGGCCGCGCGCCGGCTGGCGCTTCTTTTTAAATTGGTGCTCCTGCTGCCCGGATTGGGCAGAGCGGCCTGGTGGGGGTGGCCTGGTGCTCCGACCTGCTCGATCCCCGCCGGGAGAGCAGCTGGAGGGTCGGAGTGCTGGGCTGCTGAAGAGGCCGCGCGCCGGCTGGCGCTTCTTTTTAAATTGGTGCTCCTGCTGCCTGGATTGGGCAGAGCGGCCTTGTGGGGGTGGCCTGGTGCTCCGACCTGCTCGATCCCCGCCGGGAGAGCAGCTGGAGGGTCGGAGTGCTGGGCTGCTGAAGAGGCCGCGCGCCGGCTGGCGCTTCTTTTTAAATTGGTGCTCCTGCTGCCCGGATTGGGCAGAGCGGCCTGGTGGGGGTGGCCTGGTGCTCCGACCTGCTCGATCCCCGCCGGGAGAGCAGCTGGAGGGTCGGAGTGCTGGGCTGCTGAAGAGGCCGCGCGCCGGCTGGCGCTTCTTTTTAAATTGGTGCTCCTGCTGCCCGGATTGGGCAGAGCGGCCTGGTGGGGGTGGCCTGGTGCTCCGACCTGCTCGATCCCCGCCGGGAGAGCAGCTGGAGGGTCGGAGTGCTGGGCTGCTGAAGAGGCCGCGCGCCGGCTGGCGCTTCTTTTTAAATTGGTGCTCCTGCTGCCCGGATTGGGCAGAGCGGCCTGGTGGGGGTGGCCTGGTGCTCCGACCTGCTCGATCCCCGCCGGGAGAGCAGCTGGAGGGTCGGAGTGCTGGGCTGCTGAAGAGGCCACGCGCCGGCTGGCGCTTCTTTTTAAATTGGTGCTCCTGCTGCCCGGATTGGGCAGAGCGGCCTGGTGGGGGTGGCCTGGTGCTCCGACCTGCTCGATCCCCGCCGGGAGAGCAGCTGGAGGGTCGGAGTGCTGGGCTGCTGAAGAGGCCGCGCGCCGGCTGGCGCTTCTTTTTAAATTGGTGCTCCTGCTGCCCGGATTGGGCAGAGCGGCCTGGTGGGGGTGGCCTGGTGCTCCGACCTGCTCGATCCCCGCCGGGAGAGCAGCTGGAGGGTCGGAGTGCTGGGCTGCTGAAGAGGCCGCGCACCGGCTGGCGCTTCTTTTTAAATTGGTGCTCCTGCTGCCCGGATTGGGCAGAGCGGCCTGGTGGGGGTGGCCTGGTGCTCCGACCTGCTCGATCCCCGCCGGGAGAGCAGCTGGAGGGTCGGAGTGCTGGGCTGCTGACCCCTCCTGTCTGACCGCAGGGACCCGATCTCCTGCGGGCAGACAGGAGGGGTCTTTCCTGCAATCGTGGAGCTCTTCTGCCAGCAAGGTATGGGATCCCTGTGGGTAGCCCGCTGTGTGCCAGGTGGCGATCGCGGCAAAGATCCCTCCCATCTGCCTTCAGGAGATCGGGACACCCCGCAGGTAGACAGGAGGAGAAGGCCGGTGATCACAGCTTCACTGAGTTTGGCTGACCAAGGGGCGGAGCTTGGCCCCCCAACAGGAACAGCATTCCGGCACCTCTGAGTTAGATCAACTTAAGTACTGAACTTTAGTGAATCTTGCAGGAATTTCTTTGAGGGAAAATGGCACAAGAATGTACCATTTCACTGTCGCTTAGTCAATACATTCTTAAATTAGGTGCTAGGCAGAAAGTTGTGTATGTTTGAAGATAGCAATGTGGGTTTATTGTGCAATCTTTAACTCTGAGTCGTGGCCTTAGTTAAGAAAAGATGACATCCTAAAGATTATCTATTAATATGGTCTGGTGACAGCACAAATTCCACTATGTATTTTTAATTATTTTGTTTAAAGGGGAAATTTAAATGTAACTTTATTTTAGCAGCAAAATCATCACCATGTTAATAACAGAACTGAATATTTGTTTTGAAATCACCTCAGGGTTTACTGAAGTGATAACTCATGGAAACACTGCAACGGTTTCCCAAGTCTGAATTTAATTAGTGTCAAAACAATGGAGGGAATGAAACATTTTCTCTACCAGCTATTTTATTAGGTCTTGAGTAAAATTGCAGTCTGCAAATATTCAAGCTCATGCTCTGCAGCCCCAGAGAAAAAAAGATAAGTGTTAAAACGGGAATCCATTTCCATGCTATTAACCTAAAAATGTATATTGGGAAAAATTTTTTAAATTGTCCTCCTTGAGACAATGGGGCTCTTTCACTAAAGCTCATCACCTACCGATCGATTAGTGGTCAAAATAACACGCAGTAAGTGTCGTCATCATGGCCCAGCATTTAGCACATGAATAGACCGCTGGAGCATTATTAACGCCGGTGCACCTAGAGACACCCATAGAGGTATCTTTCTCCATAGACATGCCTGGAAAATGTAGGCACACTATCTGGTGACATCATCGATGGAGCCACAGTGCCTGGAGCCCTCCCAGCTTTGACTTCGGCACACCTATGTAGCCAGTTCCCGCTTGCCCTGATAGACACAGTGTTACTCAGTCTGCTTTTATCTGTGGATAAGTGTGTTTGAGTCCTTCCACACCTTTCAAAAAAACTGAATATATAAAGCGATTAAATAAAACCAGGAGCAAAGAACTACTGAACCACAATGAAAGTGAAACTACAACGTTTCATCTTAGCGATTTTATACTTCAGTTAGAAAGTAGCAGTTAGATTCTCCATAGCACCGCTAACTCCTGAAGGATCGAGACCATAGCTATTCACAGTCAAAAAATTCGATCATCAGCTGCAAGAAACCTGCCAGGCCCAGTTTCGGCACCAGCAGGGGAATCTGTCAGAGACGCCACTACTGCTACTCTTACAGCAGCAGCTTCCCTACTGTCACTGGCAATGTCAGTGAGAGCTAACCACTCCCAAAAATGGGACCAATGCTCTATGCCTCTTTTTCTCCATCTGCTCACTCTCAAAAGTCTTCAACTCAGTTCTTCCTCTCCCTTGGTTCCACACAAGCATCACTTAGCAAAAAAGATTTCCATTCCATCTTCCAATCCTGTGGCAATCACAAAAGAAATCCTGGCTTTACCAGTTCACCAGATCCTTTTAGATCTCCAACTATCCATCTGGAAAACCCTGACTACTATCCCACTGATTCCCAAGCACCTCAAAGTCATATACGAAGTTCTAGTGGTGCTGGACCATGATCTTTCGCAGTCACCACATCAATCCATTTTAGAAGCATCTATCAAACACAACAAGTCTTCAAAGCCCAGGCCTATGTCCTCCCCCCACCAGGTAAGCATCAAAATATCCTAGATTCATTGGAGAAAAAGGTCTATCAAAGTGACATGCTTTCCCTAAAGATAGTGGCACACCAGTTGTAGATTTTGCATGCATTGTTGTGCCAACTTGAAAACTCACAGGACCAGTTACATATATAAACCTTCAAAGGTCCACGTACCACCTCATTATATCCATGTACGATGCCTATGACACAGCTTCCCACATAGACAAATGCAGTCTTCATGGCTCACTGCACTGCATGGCTTAGATTTTCAGGTCTCAGGGAAGACCCACTTGACAAAGCTAGCATTCTGCCTGGATAACAATCTCTTTGGAAATAAGGTAAAGGAGACAGTATCCCAAATAAAAGATGATAATTCCATGGTTAAGGAGATTTCCACCTCAACTGACTCCTGATCTCAATACAGTTAGAATCAATACTAGTCGCTCAAGTGCTCATATCACTATTATTTTCAGCAAGTCCAGAGAATCAGTCATATAGTCAATGTCAACGGTATGAGAATACAAACAGTTGACTAACTTCCTCTGCAAAATTAAACCATAATATTTTACTATTCTCTGCTAGGAGGCAGGATTCTTCAATTCATGGAAGCATGGCGGATTATCACTATAGGCTGGTAGGTCCTTGCCATAATCAGACACGATTGCAGAATAAATTTTGAGTCACTTCTTCCAATTAAGAAATCTACCAACTTAACCAATTCTCATAAAAACACCTAGCTAATTTAGAGGAAGAATGTGTAATGCTGTTGCACAACAAAGCATAAGCTGACAAAGGTCAAGGCTTCTACTCCAATTTCTTCCTCATCCCCCTCAAAAATGGAGATCTCAGACCAGTCTTCTTTCTATGAGATCTCAATTTCTTCATAAATTAAGAAAAGTTCAAAATGAACACCCTAGCTATGATATTATCCCTTATAGATGAGAAGGAATGGTTTGCTTCCTTGGATCTGAAAGATGCATGAGTTCATGTGCCCATCCATCCAAACCACTGAAAATACCTATGATTCACATACCAGAACAAACACTTCCAATACAAAGATATGCATTGTGGCCTCTCATCAGTAGAGATTCTTCACAAAATATATAGCAGTGATGACAGCTCATCCTTGCAAACAAGGCCACTACAGTATGTCTTTCCCTACCTAGATGGCATAGAGTGCTCCATTCAGGAAACTATGTATCTTCTGAAAAACTTAGGCTTCTTAATCATGAAAAATACAACCTACAACCAACACAAACAATCCTATTTACAGGGCCTCAAATCAACACAGAAAACATGAAGGCCTAGTGCCCTGGGGGCAATCTACCATACCTTTGCAGCTGGCTTCGACCCTGAGCTGGACAAATTCTGTCACAGTTCACTTTGTCCTCAAAACTCTGGGGCATAACATTAGCAGCAGTGCATGTATTATCCCTAGCCCGGCTGCAGATGAGTCCGCTATAGTGTCACATCAAAAGGTATTGTAAACATCAACACTCTCTCATTAAGCAGATTCCTCTTTCATCCTCAGTTCAGCACTCTGAAGTGTTGGATAAACCCAAACAACCTCTTAGTTTTTCATTCTTTCTCAATCGCACTGTCCTCTGTCATGCTCAAGACAAATGTATCCTCAGACTGGGAAGCGCATCTTCCCTTTCCAAGAATACAGAACCTATAGAGACAAGTCACACAAAATTAGCATATCAGTTTTCTAGAACTAAGTATGCAATGCCATAAAGTCCTTTACACCATGGCTTTGGGGAAAAGTAGTTTTGGCCAGAACATGATTACAACCTGTTGTTGTTAAGTGTCTTTGAGTCGATGTTGACTCATGGCAACCTTCTAGATAGTTTCCTAAACTGTGTTGCCTTCCTCTTTTGTGCTGACCTTCAAGCTTGCCTATAATGTCTCTCTAATGATCCCTCTCTTTGTATGATGTGTCCAAAGTAGGAAAGTCAAAGTCTTGTCATTTGAGCTTCTGAAGAAAGCTTAGGTTTGCCCTCTTCTAATAGCAACTGATTTTTACTTTGGGCAGTCCATAGAAGAAACAGTATTCTTCACCAGCACCAAGGTCATCGCAAGGAAATGAGGCACTCTAGGCAAACCACATCTCTCGCACCCCCCTCCCACGGCACCCCTTGCCATCACTGCCGCTCCTCTCTGTGGTGTGTAGCAGTGTCTATAACTGCAAACAGCCCCGTGGTGCTTACCTTTAAAACTTCAGTGCCCTCTCTGATGCCAGATGCAAACAGGAAGTCAGTATTGTGCAGTCTCAGGGCGGAAGCAAACAGCCCCATTGAACTGAAGTTGAAAGGTAAGTGCCACAGGATTGTTTGCGGCCATTGCTGCTGCTGTAGCTCCCGAGAGGGGTGGCAATGGATGCCCCCTGAAGGGGCAGCTCTCTAGGCGATTAGCTAGTTTGCCTAATGGCAGCACCAGCCCTGACCAGCACCATAATTCGAAGGTATCGATTTTCGTGGTTTTCTTCTTCACTGCCCAAGTTTTATGTCCATGACATAATTGAAAATATCATGGCTTGGACGAGTCAAATCTTTGTATGCAGAGGTGCATCTCTGCACTTGAAAATAGTGTCTAGCATCTTCGTAGCCATTCTGCCAAGAGCAATGCAGCATCTGATTTCTTTACTACTTGTCGTTTCTTTATTGATTATGGATCCAAGCAGGTTACTATTTTTATTTCTTTTCCATCAAGAATGAAATGATTGATTTTGCCAGTGGTTAGGATCTTTTGTCGTCTTCAGGTTAAGGTGGCAGACCCATTTTAAGACTATGCTCTTTGATCGTGATAACCAAATGTTTCAGATTGCCTTCGCCTTCAGCCAGCAAATGTGGTATCATTGGCATAGCGAATATGTTGATGAGTCCTCCACCAAACTTCACATCTCGCTTGTCTTCATACAGTCCTGCTTCTCTGATGATTTGTTCTGCATATAAATTAAACAGGTCATATACCTTTGTTGATTTTAAACCATTCTGTTTCTCCTTCTTCTGTTAGAAATGTTGCTTCTTGATCAATGTAAAGGTTGTGCCTGAGAACTATCAGGTGTTGTGGTATACCCATGCTTCTTAATGTATCTGTCTGACTAGCAAAATCATCTCACAGACTCTTTCAGCCAGCAATTGGACCCACATGAGTGGTCCCTAGACAAGAGTCATTCTGCAGAAAACTCTGTTCTGCTCCCTTTGACCCAGCCCACAGTCTGGCACACAATGCTTTCACAATCCCGTGGACCAGAGACTTCCTCTACACTTTTCCTCTATTTCCTCTCATCTCATGAGTATTGCAAAAAAATTTGCAAGGACTGAGCATAGATACTTCTAGCTGCCCCACATTGGCCCAAACAAATTTGGTTTCCATGGCTGCTTGCCCTCACTTCGGTCCCATCACTGACTCTGTGGCATCATCCAGTACTTCTCAATCAAGGCTCAGACGTCATAATCTGAACCTCGAAAGGCTCTCTCTGACTGCATAGAATTGAATGACAACTTATAGACAATCTTCCTGTCTCCCGCAATGTAAAAAGCCCTATGGTGGCTTCCAGATGACCATCAGCTCAAAGTCTTTTCAAGTATTTTGTCCAATAGGCTAATGAACATTGACAGAACTTCTTTATGTGCCTACTTTCTCAAGTCATCATATTTTTTACACCTATCAGAGTCAGAACTCAAGACCTCTTCAGTTAGGCTTTATCTGGCAGCTATAGTGGCCTATGATGACTGTATTAATGGCAAATCCCTTTCCACACATATTTTGGTTTCTGGGTTCATGAGAAGCTCCATCAAAACAAGACTACCTCTAAAATCACCTTCTCTGATCTAGGCCCTTAACATGATTCTCACCTTCCAAATGTAGAGCCTGTTTGAAACCTTGGTACTCTCATTGTTGAAACATCTCTCCTGGAAAACCATCTTTCTAGTAGCCATAACCTAAGTGAGGAAAATCAGTGAGTTCCAGCTCTTGTCCACTATCCATCTTACAATACAATTTTATCACAACCAAACTGTTCTCAGAATACACCCCAAATTCCTTCCAAAGATCATCTCAGATTTTCACATCAATCTACCCACCTTCTTTCCTAATGCCCACTCAAATGAGAAGGAGCTTTTCCTACACACTCTTTTCTGCAGATGTGCACTTTTTTTTACTATCTTCATGCCATGAAAGACATCGTATAATCATCTCAGCATTTCATTACTTACAACCAGAAAGCCAGCTTCAGAAAGGACCTTATTGATTTGGGTATAGCTTTGCATCAGTTCTGCTATATACAAGCAAATCTACAGTTTCCAAGGATCATCCATCTTTAATTAACTCAGAGTGAAGGTGGCTTCCATGGTGAGTATGCATTCTCTTCCTATGCAGGTCATCTGCAGAGCACCAACATGGGCTTTAATGCACATCTTTGCAAAGCACTACTCTTTCGATCAGTCTGTGGCCCAAGAGGCAGCTTTTGGGGCAAACTGTCCTCAAAAACTTATTTGCACAACTTCCAAGATTTCTCCTGATGTCTCCACCCCTACCTTTGCTTTTCCCTCTTGGACCATGATGTTAGTGATATTGACATGTCCCTCCACTATGGATTCACAAGGTAGTTTGTTTGCATTGCCCTAGCTTGTTTATGGAGAAAGTAGAGTTGCTGATTTATAATAGGGGTTCTCCATAGAAAGCAGGTAAATGTAGCCACAATAACCCTCTCATAAAAGAACACCAAAAAGAACTTCCTTATCCGTCGAGCTACTTATAGACTGAGTACAAGTGTCTTTGTCAGGAAACTCTGGGAAATGTTCTGGGCACACTGGCTCTGTTGATGATGTCATTAAATAATGTGGCTGCATTTCCCCACTGTCTATGGAAAACCCCTGTTACAGGTAAGCAACTCTGCTTTATGTGCACTCACACTAATTGCTACATTGCTGCTGAGCATATGTCAATTGTTCTGATACCAGCAGCAATGTTCTCTCCATGCCCATACTCGGCCCCTAACCCATCCACTTTCTTCTCTAGCATGCAATAACCACTTATTATGCATTTTAGTGTCTGCTATCTGGCATGCATGCAAGTTATAGTTCTCAGCTGCCAGTAACTGCACGCTAAAGTACGATATTCAGTGGCAGTGGCTAGCACGAATACAGTGCATAGTTGTTGCCGCTAAAGACTTAACCCGGATATTCAATGCCGGGACCATATGTGGTTAATACTTCACAGCCGCACATGGCGCAAAAGCTAACTGTGCAGCGGCGATATTCAGCCTCTGCCCGGTTAGCTTCGGTGGCAAGTTAGGACAGCTTTTGCTGCTTCTAAATTTTAGCAGTGAGTGTTAACCAGACAGCAGCTGAATAATGCTGCTGCTCGGTTATCCAAAGGTACTGCCCCTCGAACGCATATAGCAGCATTACTCAGGGATATTCAGCAGCTGAATACCCCACTTAAGGGCATTTAAATGGTTTACAGCTCTGTAATGCCTTGCAATTTTGGGCCCTTAGTGTTCTTTAGTAGAAGGGCCCTAAAGGCCACGAGCACATTTAACCTGTAGATTTTGTTTGTTTTAAAATTTGCCATGAGTACAAGTACCTCTGGACATTTGCATCCTTTTTTTGTGTGGGGATTTTTTTCATAGTAAATAGTGAGAGATTTGAAATACAGTCTATGCTCATTTTTCTCCCTTTGTCTTGACACCCCTAAAACCTCCTCTTCTAGATACCAACAAAAGCACACTAAGGCCCCTATTTATTAAGACATGCTATAACATTAATGAATGTTGGTGCCATTACCACATTAACATAGCATAGTTACCTTTTTTTTTTTTCAGTGGGGCCTATTTACTAATATCACCTTTTAATGGCATTAACATATACTGGTGTCATAACACACTTTATTTATTTTATTTAAAGGCTTTTCTATACCGCACTCTTTAATATCAGTGCGGTTTACAATTAACAATTCTTGTACAGAGCAGGAAGGACCTGCCTTGTGCTTACATTGAACAGGCGCAGTAACTTGGAGTTGTAACTGGGGTAACTATATACAGATTAGACCTTTGCCACCATGCACTTTAGAAAACAGAGGCCTAATGGATACTGTGGCACAATAGCCACAAAGAGGGAGAACTATTTTCAGATAGTCAATATGTGAGTAAATTCATATTTACCCATGTAAATGGATTTTTAAATTGCCCTCAGTGTGTCTGTGTGAGAAATAAAGGCAACAACTATTTTAAGACTATTTTTGATGGGAACATAGATATCTATTTTGCCTTATAAAATAGGCTCCCAGATTTACTCCAACCATATTTAAACCTGCGAGCATACGTTAGAAGAGAGAGGTATCAGACCAGGCATGCAAGTACAGAGTCAGAAACACTCGTGTGTTTTTTTTTCTTTTTATTGAGGGCCTTGCTGATGACAAGGGATATGAAAAACAGCGGCAAGGGCAGCAAAGGGGGGAGGGGCTGGAATGAGGAAATGGGGTAAGATGTGGAGGTGCTGGACAGAAGGGCTATGTTGGGCATGGGGGGCTGGGGAAGAAGGGCTATGTTGGGCATAGGAGAATAGGGGAAGAAGGGCTATGTTGGGCATGGGAGAAAAGGGGAAGAAGGGCTATGCTGGGCATGGGAGAATAGCAGCAGAAGGGCTATACTGGGATAGGTGAAGAAGGGCCATGTTGGGCATGGGGGAATAAGGGAAAAAAGGGCTATGCTGGGCATGGGTGGATGGGGAAATGACAAAAGTCTGATGTCAATGGGTGGGCACCAGGTTTGCAAGTCACACAGGATGCATTTATATCTTGGTACAGCCCTGGGAATACCTATATGCTACATGATTTATAAGTACTGCAAACTTGTTAGTACCTGCATTTTGTTATTGTTGTTAAGTGCCATCGAGTTGGTGTAGGCTCATGGTGACCCTCTGGATAGTTGACCTAAACTATGTTCGTTCGTCAGTCAGATGGCTCATTGTTGATAGCTGCTGTTATTGTATCGATCCATCTCATTGACGGCCTTCCTATTTTGTGCTGACCTACCTTGCTGAGCATTATGCTTTTTTTTCTAATGATCACTCTGTTCATTATCCGAGGCACCAACTTGGGAACACAGCTCAAAGGAGAGAGGATGGTCAAATGCCTCCCAGGCTCTTCAGCCAGCAGGAATATAAACCAAATTGTTGGTATAGTTTGTGCAGAAACTGAGCGCTCCAAAACCAATATCATCCACTTGGGTGCAAATGATCTGGCTAGAAACAGTGCCTCTGCAGTTCAAAGGGACTTGCAGATTCTGGGAGAGAAACTCAGGCCCATTGATAACACTATGAAACTCCGCCAGGCCAACAATGAAGGTACCAAATCAAACAATATAAATCAAACCTCCACTGAACCTAACAATTACTTGCTTTAATAAAGGTGGACATTAAACTATATGCCAGACGACCTCCAATAGCTTATTGTATGAAAGAATGTTTGTTAATGTGTATTTTCGCTTTTAAAGGCTGATTAAATTGCCATGACATGACCTGACCTTTGATGAGATATGAGCTATCTAGTACAGGGCCTTTTGGGCTGTAATACTGGAAGACTATTTGGCTTTATATAGCTCTGGCTGCTATTTGAGGTTGTCTGGCAAATAGTTTAATGTCACCTTTATTAAAGCAAGTAATTGTTAAGTTCAGTGGAGATTTGATTTACATTGCTAACACTATAGCTTTCTCAGAAGTTCTACCTGTCCATGATAAGGGGGCAGAAAGGCTGCATCACAAACAACTTTAATACATGGTTCTAAACCTTGTGCAAACAAGGAGGATTTAGATATATAGGCGACTGGGGAAACATATGGGTCAACAAGAGAATATACTGTACTGATGGACTACATCTCTTCGGCGCAGGAAAAAGGATCCTAAGTGAAAATTTCAGGCAGTATGTGGACAGGCATTTAAACTAGGGAAAGGGGGTGATGGATGGAGAAGGACAAGTTCAGTACGTCACTCCCAGCAAAAGCAAAACATTGGAAACAGCCACACTTTTGAACAACACATCATTGGCAAACGGGAAAGGGCGTGTAGAACAAAATCCATGCAAAAGGCAGGCAAGCCATTCAACAAATGTTGGAAAGGAATGAGTACAAATGCTTGAAGCGTAGCCAACAAAGTTCCTGATCTGGAAGCCCTAATGGTGGAAATGGACTTGGACATTGTGGCCATTACAAAAACATAGTTTAACGAGTTGCATGAATGGGATTTATTTTATTTATTTATTTAGCAAAGTTTTATATACCACCCCTTCCTGAGATCAGGGGCGGTTTACATAGAACATCATAACAAGTTTTACAATGAACAATTTAACTATATATATAGAACATTCCATAACTATATACAGATATTTTTGTAGAATATGGTTGCTTAGGTTATTTACCCTAAAGGTACTAGATAATTTTAAGAGTCTAGGTTAACGGATGATATTATTTGCTTGTTCTTTATGTACCTTGTGAAATAGTGTGGTTGTTTGGGTCACCAAAATAGTCAGTGAAAAGGTATGTTTTTAAATCCTTTCGGAATTTCAGGAGGTCCTTTGCTGCTTTTAGGTCATTAGGGAGGGAATTCCATAATGTTGCCTTACAAGTTGCGTTACTTAAACAAATGGTGTTGGAACTGACCAGAGAGCTCAATGCTGGATTTAGTGATCAACGGAGATAGCATGTCAAATATCCAAGTGGGTGCCCATGTGAGCAGCAGTTATCAACATACGGTGAAGTTTGAGATAAAAGCCAAGGTGGAATCCAATCACACCAAGCTCAAAGTCCTAGACTTCAAAAATGCTTCAGTAAATGGCCAAGTACCTAAAGGAGTTGGTAGGGTAGGAGGGGTTAAGGAAAGTGGAATTGAAATGGGCTAAACTAAAGGAGACAATAAAAGGTGCAAAAGATATATACATAAGGAAAGTAAATAAAAACAAGAGGAAAAGGAAACCTATTTGGTTCTCCAAAGAAGTGGCTGCACAAATAAAGGCAAAAAACACAGCTTTCACAAAATTCAGAAGCCCCCAAACAGAGGAACACAGAAAAGAATACAAGATCAAACTAAAAGAGACAAACAGAGAAATAAGGATAGCAAAATCAAAGGCAGAAGAAAAGATGGCTAAAGATGTGAAGTGTGGCGTCAAAACTTTCTTCGGGTATGTTCGGGAGAGTAGGAAAATCAGAGGTGGAATTGCAGGACTCAAAAGTAGTGGGAACGGATTCGTGGAAAGTGACATTGAAAAAGGACAATGCTAAACAAATACTTCTGCTCTGTTTTCATTAGAGAAGATCCTGGAGAAAGACTACCTATGATTGACAAATATACAAAAGGGAATGGAGTATTTATTTTATTTATTTAGACAGTTTTTGTATACTGCCTTATCCTTCAATCAAAGCGGTCACAACACAATTGGGAGATACATTTAACATGTGGGGATATGAGACACATACACTAATACTTACATGGAACATGGGCAATGGAGGGTTAAGTGGCTTGCCCAAGACCACAAGGAGCATCTGTGGGACTAGAAACCCCAGTTCTTCTGGCCCAAGGTTTCTGTCCTCTAGTGGGATTTGAACCCCTGACCTTCTGGCCTGAAGTACCTTGCCCCAACCACTAGGCTACTCCTCCCTCTAGATATCACACCATTCAGAAAAGATGACGTGTTAGAACAGCTTGCAAAACTGAAAGTGGACAAGTCTATGGGACCAGATGGGATACATCCCAGGATATTGAAAGAGTTCAGGGAGGTTCTTGCAGGGCCTTAAAAGGATGTTTTTAATAGATCCTTGGAGACAGTAGACGTTCCACAGAACTGGAGAAGGACTTTTGTGGTGCCTCTCCACAGAAGTGGTAATTGGGAAGAAGTGTCAAACTACAGGCCAGTAAGCCTTACCTCGGTGGCAGGAAAAGTAATGGAGGTGCTCCTGAAAGAGCGAATAGTGAACTTCCTCGAAACCAACAGGTTGCATGATCCGAGGCAACATGGTTTTACCAAAGGACAATCTTGCCAAACAAATCAGATCGAGTTCTTTGACTGGGTGACCAGAAAACAGGATCAAGGGCATGCGATGGATGTGATCTACCTGGATTTCAGAAAAGCCTTTGATACTGTTCCTCATAGAAGGCTTGTCAATAAACTCAGCAGTTTGGGGATGGGTCCCAAGATGGTGAACTGGATCAGAAACTGGTTGACTGACAGACAACAGAAGATGACGGTAAACGGAAATCACTCGGATGATAGGAAGGTGATTAGCAGTGTACCCCAGGGTTCAGACCTGGGACTGGTACTATTCAGTGTATTCATGAGTGATATTGCCGAAGGGCTGAATGGAAAAGTCTGTCTTTTTGCAGATGACAACAACATTTGCAAGAGAGTGGACACCCCTCAGGGAGTGGAGAACATGAGGAAAGATCTACAAAAGCTGGAAGAATGGTCTAATGCTTTAATGTGGAGAATTGCAGTGTCATGCATTTGGAAAGCAGAAATCCAAGGGAACTGTATGTGATAGGGGGCACGAGAAGGGCCTCGGAGTGATTGTTTCTGACAATCTCAAGGTGGTGAAACAGTGTGACAGGGCTGTGGCAAAAGCCAGAAGGATGCTGGGTTGCATACAGAGAGGAATTACCAGCAGAAAAAAAGAGGTATTAATGCCACTGTACAAGTCGCTGGTGAGGACTCACTTGGAATATTGTGTTCAGTTCTGGAAACCTTATCTCGCAAAGAATATAAAAAGGCTGGAAGCGGTTCCGAGGAAGGCAACCAAAATGATTTGGAGCCTGCATCAGAAGGCTAATGAGAAGAGACTTGAAGACCTAAATATGTACACTGGAGGAGAGGAGGAACAGGGGAGATATAATTCAGACCTTTAAATACTTAGAGTCTTAATGGACAAACAAACCTCTTCCAAAAATGGGGAAACTGTAAAACTAGAGGGCATAACATGAAGCTGCAAGGGAGTAAACTGAAAGGCAAAGTCAGGAAATACTTTTTCACTAAAAGGATGGTGGATGCTTGGAATGCCCTCCCAATGGAAGTGGTGGGGGCAAACACAGTGACAGAATTAAAAATGGCATGGGACAGACAGAGTGGATCCCTTTATAGCTAAAGGATAAAATCAAAATAAGCATAACTATCTCTTATATCTCAACAAATAGGGGTGACCTACACGGAACGTTGGGTAAACCCCTAAACAAAGGCATGGGGAGGGGTGACCTGCACGAAGTGGCAAGTGCACCTACCCTTGCTGCCTTGCTGGGCAGACTAGATGGACCATACTGGTCTTTATCTGCCATCATATACTATGTTTCTATATCATGTGTCCAAAGTATGAAAGTCTGTCTTGTCATCTGAACTTCTAAGGAAAGCTTAGGTTTGATCTCCTCTAGTACTGACTGGTTTGTTCTTCAGGCAGTCCATGATATACACAGTATTTGTCACCAACACCATAATTCAAAGGCATCAATTTTCTTATAGTTAATATTTTTATCTATATCTATAGATATAGATATATATACCTGCATTTATATGTTCAAACACTGCCATACAATTTTATAAAAGGCTTTTTCAATTTGTAAAAAATCCTTACATATATATATGTATATGATGAAATTAGACTTACCTGCTAATTGTTGTTCCTTAAGGAATTCTAGTCCAGTCCCGGAACCATTGAGTTTAGAATCTCCTCCAGCAGCTTTGGAGACTGAAACATGTCATCGCTTTGATGACACCTGCATAAATAGGCGAGGACTGCTCCTCTCCTTCAGTACCTATTGACAAAGCAGACTCAGCAGAGCAACAAATAAGCAGTTAAATGAGTAATTAAATAATCCCTCAGGCAAATACGTAGCAAAACTACTACTCTGTATAATGAAACAAAGCCTGAGTTGTCTTTTTTTTTTTTTCTTTATAACTGCGTGAACCCGTCCCGTTAAGGTACACGTATAAAAAGATAAAAATACGCCCCTCCGGGTGCATCAAGTACCCCCAGAGATAACAAAGCACTGCTGAGAAAGGATCCCATCCGCTCTGTCACTCTGAGCTCTACTGAGAAAACTTCCACAAAAATCACACCGCACACCATGAACTTCAGGCTGATAACCCCAATACACCGGGTGGGATTCGGGACTGGACTAGAGTTCCTTAAGGAACAACAATTAGCAGGTAAGTCTAATTTCATCTTCCTTTTCGTCCCTCTAGTCCAGTCCTGGAACCATTGAGGATGTAACAGAGCAGTGAATATCAACGGGAGGGCCCTGCAAGCCTAGCCTGAAGTATCGCTGATCCAAAACACACATCTGCCGCCGCCTGCACATCGAGCCTATAATGCTTAGCAAAGGAATGCAACAACGACCAAGTCACCGCCCTACAAATGTCCTCGGCCGGTACCAAACTGAACTCCGCCCAAGACACTGCCTGCGCCCTAGTCGAATGAGCTCGCAGACCATCAGGCACCACCTTACCTTTCAAAATATACGCAGCCGCAATCGTTTCCTTCAACCACCTGGAAATGGAAGATTTAGCAGCTGCCTCCCCTTTCCGCGGACCTCCAAATGATACAAATAACCTGTCCGACCTTCAGAAGGCCACTGTCCCGTGGAGGTATCTCTTGAGCGCGTGCCAAACATCAAGCAAATGCAACCTACCCCCCGTCGCTTCCTTCTACTCCCCCGTGAACACCGGAAGAGACACCACCTGGTTAACAAGAAACACTGAAACCACCTTAGGTAAGAATGCTGGCACCGTACGCAACACCACCTTGTGATTGAAGAAGGAAAGATACAGTTCCTTACAGGATAAAGCCTGTAACTCCGAAATCCCGCGAGCAGAGCAAATCGCTACTAGAAAAATCATCTTCAACGTCAGATCCTTAAGCGAGGCCTTGCCCAAAGGCTCAAACGGTGCCTTGACCAAAGCATCCAACACCAAGTTCAGATCCCATGCCGGCACTGAACATCGACGCGGTGGGCGCAAGAGTTAACACAGCTCGCAAAAATCTCTGAATGTCCCCGTGCGTCCCTAACAGCTGACCCTGTATCTTACCCCGGTAACAAGATATCGCTGCCAACTGCACTCGCAAAGAACTAGCCGCGAGACCCTTCTCCACGCCATCCTGCAAGAATGAAAGAATCTGTGGAATTGACGCTCCTAAGGGCAGCACTTTCCGCTCTGCACACCAGGCCTCAAAAATGCGCCAGACCCGAATATACGCCAACAATGTAGATCACCTCTGCGCCTTCAACAATGTAGAAATGACCACCGCAGAATAGCCCTTGGCCTTCATCCTAGCCCGTTCAAGAGCCATGCCGTAAGCGTGAACCGATTCACCTGGGGCATACGTAACGGCCCCTGAAGCAACAGATCTTCCCGCTGTGGCAGTCACCACGGCCTGTCTACTAGCAGCCACACCATATCCGCATACCAAGGCCTTCTGGGCCAATCGGGCGCAACCAGAACCACGCGGCCTCTGTGCCTCTCTATGCACTGAACCACTCAACCTATGAGAGCCCAAGGCGGAAAGACAAAGGAGGCCCTCCGCTGGCCACCTCTGCGCCAACGCATCGAGACCCTCCAACATCTGCTCTCGCCTCCTGCTGTAAAATCATGCTGTCTTTGCCGAGTCGTATGTCACCATTAGATCAATGATCGGAGGCCCCCAGCATTCTACCAGAGCAAACACCTTCAGGTGAAGTACCCATTCTCCGGGATCCACCCTGCGGCGACTTAGAAAATACGCTTCGACATTGTCCACTCCAGCCACATGCTGCGCTGACAGGCTCCTAAGATTCAGCTCTGCCCAGTTCAACAGCCGACTCACTTCTGCCTCTAACGTCGCACTCCCTGTGCCGCCCTGCCGATTGATGTAGGCTACTGTCATTGCATTGCCGTCCCCCGCAACCACGGCTGAAACTCCAGAAGGGCCAAATAAACCACCCTCATCTCCAACCTGTTGATTGACCATTCCTTCTCTGTCAGAGACCACTGCCCCTGGGCTAATCTGCCTTCGCAATGCACTCCCCATTCCAATAGACTGGCATCCGTCGTCAAAAGTCTCCAGGATGGAGGCTCCAGCGGCACTCCTGTCTCCAAACTTTCCGTCCGTAACCACCAGCGAAGTTCTCGTCGCACCTCCGGCGGACAGACCAGCCGACGGGATAAGGCATCCGATTGATGGGACCTTCGCCGGAGTAGAGCCCTCTGCAACAGTCTCATGTGAGCTCTGGCCCAGAGCACCACCTCGATCATGGCTGCCATCGTCCCGAGCAACTGCAGATACTGCCACCCAGTCGGCGCCTGCCGAGACAGAAAACTCCTCACTAGATCTCTCAAACTGCGTGCCCGCTGATCCGGGAGAAACACCGCTCCCTGCTCTGTCTCGAACAGCGCCCCCAAATACTCCAGAGACTGCGAGGGAAGCAACCTGCACTTCGCAAAGTTGACCACCCAGCACAGGCTCTCCAACACCTGTACCACCCGGGCGGTGGCCGCGGTGCTCTCTTCCCTTGACTTTGCTCGAATCAACCAGTCGTCCAAATACAGTTGCACCAGTACCCCTTCCTTGCGGAGCGCTGCTGCCACCACCACCATGATCTTGGTGAAAATTCAAGGCGCCGTTGCCAGACCAAACGGCACGGCTTGGAATTGAAAATGCCCCATGGGAACCGCAAACCGCAGAAACTGCTGATGCTCCTGCCGAATGGGAATATGCAGGTAAGCCTCCTTGAGGTCCAAAGATGTCAAGAACTCTCCCTTCCTGACCGCTGCAATCACAGAGCGCAACGTCTCCATACGGAAATGGGTCACCCTGAGGCAACGATTCACTCTTTTCAAATCCAGAATTGGTCGAAACGCGCCTTCCTTCTTTGGAACTACGAAATAGATGGAGTATCGACCACATCCGCAGTGCTCTGCGGGAATGAGCACCACTGCCCTGAGCTGCAGTAGCCGCTGTAGCATCTCCTGAACTGCCCGGACCTTCTTCGGGCCTCTGCAAGGAGACTGGACAAAGGAATCTAACACGGGTCGATGGAGCTCTAGCGCATAGCCCTCTCGAATGATCTCCAGCACCCACTGGTCTGATGTAATATGGACCCAGGCAGGGTAAAACTCCCGCAAACGACCCCCCATGGGCACGAACCCCACCTGAGCCCGCCTTATCTCATTGTGTCTTTTTAAGGTTTGAGAACTGGAAGGGCGCAAAACCTCTGCCTCCCCTGAAATCCCTGGCCTCGCACTGGATACCTTCTGCGCTGCCCCTGGCCAAAGCGAGAGGACCGAAACCTACGAAATTCTCTCTGAGCTCCCTTGGGCCCTATAGCCATCCAGCCCTGTTTAGTCTTATCCTCAGGCAATCGTCCCCCTTTAGACTCTCCAAGATCCTTAACCAACTTATCCAAATCCTTTCCAAACAAAAGCTTCCCCCTAAAAGGAAGCTTGCTCAGACGAGCCTTAGAAGAACCGTCGGCTGACCAGTTTCTCAACCATAGATACTGCCACCCTGCAACTACGGAAGCCATACTCTTAGCTAGTCCCCTAATGAGGTCATAACGGATATCCGCCAGATAGGCGGTCCCTGACTCCAGCCGCGCTCTTTCATCCACCTGCTCTCCCAACTGATCCCCCTGCAGCGTCTGGGACCATCTCAGGCAGCCTCTTGCCACCCATGCTCCTGCTATCGAGGCCTGCATGGAAAGGGCACTAATATCAAACACTTGCTTCAATAAGGTATCTAACTTCCTGTCTTGAACATCTGTCAATGCTGCGGCACCCTCTACCGGAATCTTAGTCTTTTTAGTCACTGCCAATACTGCCGCATCTACCTTAGGAGAGCGAAAAAGCTCCCTATTTTGGTCGGATAGTGGGTAACGCCTAGCCAAAGCCCTAGAACCCCTCAGAGCAGACTCTGGCAACTCCCACTCCTCCTGAATCATGTTCCTAAATACCCTATGAATGGGAAACACTCGCTGAGACGTCCGCACCGCCTGCAGCAGCGGATCCTCCAAAACCTTTTTCGAAGAAGGCACCGCTGAGAGCATGTTCAACGCTTTAAGAGTCTCGGCAATCAGAGCAGGCAGTTCCTCTCGTCTGAACACTCTCACTACTCTAGCCTGCTGTTCTGAGTCAGGCAACTCACCCTCTTCTAACTCGTCACCCGAGACCTCCTCTACATCTCTGTTATCCGCTTCTAGATTCCCCCAGAGCGGAGATGCTGGGCCCTCAAACCCCACCCCCCTACTCCTCTTGGCAGGGATTGACTCCCCCCTCCGATCACCATGAGGAACCGAACTGCTTCTCCTCTCGTGCTACCGGAGGAGGTGATGTAACTCCGGGCTGCAACAAGGCGAAAGCCTGCTGCATAAGTTTGAAGAAATCCGGTGGGACTACAGTAGATCTCCCCTGCCTGATCCCCGCCTAGTGGAGGAGACGGCCCTACTCCAGAAGACGGCCCTGCTACCGGATCTGAGGGGACTAACGGTGATGGCAGGGCTTCCCCTTCCTCCTGAGAAACCGCCAATTGTTCCCCCATCCCCAAGTCCAGCGCTTTTTCCATGATGGCTGCCTCGTGGGTGCAGCCCCTGCACACACCGGACTCTAACACTGTGCCGCGCCTCGTGCCACAAACGAAATAGCGCGGCCTAGCCGGCATACTAACTTGCAATGTAAAACTGAAGTCTTTCAGAGCCTGTCTGGGTTTTTTTTATTTTATTTTTTTAATAAATTACCCTTCACGGATATCAAATTATACTCTGCTCCGCTATTCTCCAATTAAATTGAGCTCTCCGGAGCCCCGCAGGTCCTCACACTAACACTCCCTCAGTTTGTCTGCTAAAATGGCCGTCATCGCACTTCCCACATGAACTCATGCGGCCCGGCCTAAACGCCCGACTCCCCAGATTCTTAACGATCGCGGTCTCTAGTTTTCCCCACTCACCTGCTCAATCTCCTACCGCCGATTCACTGCTTCTGTGGGGAGGGTAGGGGAGTTAAACTGTGTCGGAGCTCAGCCGAAGAGCGGCTTCAGCTCCGGCACTGCAACCGCAGCCTGAAAGCTCCTGCTTTCCCTCTGCAGTCTTGTGCTGCGGCTCAAGCCTGCTACCTGCTCCTCACCCGTTCAAGCGGGTTCGGGAGCAGGGAGGCACAGTTACCGTATCCATCCCTCGATGCTCGTTATAGTGCCGGGGAAGGAAATCGGAGGATGAGAGGGGCGAGGGGGAAAATAAGAGAAAAAGGAGACAGACGCTGTCAGCAACGGCAAAGGACACCTCAAGCAGCAGCACCCTTCTGCCCTGCAATAAGAAAAATGAACACAGACTCAATCCTTAAAACAACAAATCTAAATGGCAAAATATAAGATACAAGATAAATTTAAGAGTTTCAAAATAGCTCTGCTTATTTGTGCTGAGAGAGCCCAGACCCAGGCTCAGAACATTCTCCAGCTGCTTGGAGACAAACTACTGGAGGAGAGGGGCAGTCCTTTATTTATTTATTTATTTATCCATTCTTATATACCGCGCTATTCAAAGTCAGCGCGGTTTACATCAAACATAACATTTGCATTACATCAGAACAGTGATATCAATGCTTACATTGTAACAGGGATAATAAACGGGTTGAACGGGAGGATAAGCTACAATATGAATATGAACTATTTACATATTTACAGGTTGAATTAAATAGTGTAGGGATGTGAAGGAAGACACCTTGCCTATTTATGCAGGTGTCATCAAAGCGATGACGTGTTTCAGTCTCCAAAGCTGCTGGAGGAGATTCTAAACTCAATGGTTACGGGACTGGACTAGAGGGATGAAAAGGAAATGGGGGTAATTTTATTATGTGGGGGAGTAGCCTAATGGTTAGAGCAGTGGCGTGAGAATTTAACCCTCTATTGCCTCAGATAAACGCTTAGGGGCCTTTTTACTAAAGTGCATCAGGCTTTACTACTACTATTAATCATTTATATAGTGCTACAAGGCATACACAGCACTGTAAGGACACAAAGACAGTCCCTGCTCATTACAGCTTACAGTCTAATCAAGACAGATGACAACAGTAAAAAAATAAGGGTAGAATAGGGAGGGCAATGAGACACAAGGGAAACAAAGGATCAGGATCTGAAAGCAGCCTATAAGAGTTGAGCCTTTAGCATGGATTTGAAAAGGGACAGAGATGAAGCCTGACGTACAGACTCGGGAAGTTTGTTCCAGGCATAAGGAGCAGCAAGGCTTGAATTAGCAGTGGAAGAAAAGGACAAAGAGAGGAGCAAACCAGTAGAAGAGCGGAGTTCACAAGGAGGGGTGTAGGGGGAGAGAAAAGACAGTGAGGAGCAGAAGAATGAATGCATTTCAAGGTCAGAAGGAAGAGTTTGAATTGGATACAGAAATGGAAGGGAAGCCAATGAAGTGATTTGAGAAGAGGTGTTATATAAGCATATCGAGGCTGGCAAAAGATTAGTCTTAACAAAATTCTGAACAGACTGAAGAGGAGAGAGGTGGCTCAGAGGGAGACCAACAAGGAGGAGGTTGCAGTAGTCAAGATGGGAAGTAATTAAAGAGTAGACAAGTGTTTTAGTGGTATGTTCAGAAAGGAAAGGCTGATCCATTTCCTGGTGTTTTGTGAACACCCTCATTGTAAGCTTCAGCTAAATTTGTATGCTCGGTTCAGGTATTTTCCTGTGCCTGTTCTGTATCTAGCGTATTGTTTATTTATTTATTATTTTGTAAATATTTCTGTTTTGTCAGTGTGTGTCCTACCCAGTTCCTGCCCTCTGTAGTGCTGTGGCTTCCTTCTCACCACTTGACCGCCTCTGTTTCTTGACTAGTTCTATCTGACTGCACATTTTGGTGTGCTTTTTCTCTCCTTCTCCCTATTCCTCTCTAGTTGGTATTTTCAGTCCTCAGTTTTTTTTTTTACTTTGCGTGAGGGGTTTTTTTTGTTTTGTTTTGTTTTTAACAAGGGTACCTTCTGTGGACTCTGGCTGCTTTCACTTGTTGCATTCAGCACTTGCCCCACCCCTCTTGTTCAGCTCTGCTTCTCTGTCTTCAGCTGTCTCTCTCTCTCTCTCTCCTCTTCCTTATTATCCCACCCTCCTCCCCTCTCCACAGCCCACCCGCCCCCTGGCTTATAGTCTCTTAAAGCTGCCCTGTGCTCATTACCACAATCCCTCACAGATGGCACCTTATCCCTTGCAATCTCTACCACCTACCCTTTTACTTCCTCTGACTTCTGTGCTCCTCCCAATCTCTCTTCTATGGCTCCTCATCACTTTCTCTTCCTATTGCTCATACTTCCTAATTGTCTCCCCTCCTACAACACCTTCAAGCCCCTCCCCCTCTCCTCCCCTTTACCATTCTTGCTTCCCCCAGTATCTTGCACTCTGCCCTATCATTAGCTCTTGAGCTTCACCACTTTATCCCTCTCATTCAGCCATCTTCTCTCCCCCCTAGAGTTCTGTCACACTCCCAGAATAGATCCTTATGCAACAGTTCAAATCTTATTCATATCCCTCTCTTCTCCCTCTCCACAAGGCACATGAGAAAGGAAGAGAGGAACGCACATTGCATCTCAAATAAACTTGTCTTTACTCATGATCTCTTTATCTCTGATGCTCTCCATCTCTTTGCTCTATCTATCTATCTAAGACCCGGCTTCTCCCTGAGGACTCAGCTTGAGTCGCTGCTCTCTGTCATGGTGGCTATCAATTCTCCCACACGCCTCCTCCCACTGGTCGCGATGGAGATACTGGACTTCTACTCTCTCCTTCCTGTCAGTTTCAACCCCTCCTTCTTCCTCAGTCTCACTCCTTTCCCTCCTCAAGTCCATTCCATCCAACCTTTTACCTAACTACCTCTCCGACTAGCTGTTATTTATAGACCCCCAGACAAGTCCATATCTACCTTGCTTTATAACTTTAACTCATGGCTTTCCTTCTTTCTGGATTCATCTTCACCCTTATTCTTATTCTTATCCTTATTCTTGAGGATTTTAACATTCATGCTGATAACCCCTATGACCCTTATGCTTTAAAGCTCCTCTCCCTTACCTCATCATTCAACCTCCAGCTTTGCTCTACTGCCCTTACTCACCAGCAATGCCACTGCCTTGACCTTGTATTCCTCTATAATTGCGTACCCTCAAACATCTGTACCTCACTTCTTCCCTTATCAGCACCTCCTAAGCTTTGCCCCGTCTCCTCCAATCTCTTTAGAAATCCTCATGCTATTGACCTGTTGGTTCTCTCCTCCACTGTCTCATCAACTCTTTCCTCCAGTATATCATCTGAATCTATTGATGATGCAGTAGCTTCCTATAACGCTGCACTCTCCTCTGCTGTGGATGCTCTTACTCTGCCCATGCCATCTCCTTTGAGGCGTACTGTACCTCAACCCTGGTTGACTTCCACTACCCGCTATCTATGTCCCTGTATCCGCTCAGTGAGTGTACTTGGCTCAAATTCTGCACCCTTGTGGACTTTCTACTTTAAATTCATGCATTCCAGTCAGCCGTAGAACTCAAACAAGACTATTACGTCCATCTGACTAATTTTCTTGCCTTTGACCCTCGCCATCTTTACACTCTGAACTCTCTCCTCAAGGTGCCTCCACCTCCAATTCCTCCCTCCCTTTCTGCCCAAACCCTGGCTGACTACTTCCATGACAAAATCCACAAGATCACACGCCAATTCCTCAAGAGGTCAGCTTCTCCCCCTCCTCCCCTTTCTTCCTTTTCTATGATCTCTGAAGAGGAAACCATTCACCTTCTTTCCTCATCCAAACTCACTACCTGCTCTTCTGATCCTATTCCCACCCATCTCCTTAACTCCATCTCCTCCACTGTAGTACCTTCCATCTCTCATATTCTCAACCTATCACTCTCCACTGCAACTATCTCTGCAGCCTTCAAGCGTATTGTGGTCACTCTTCTCCTCAAGAAACCCTCACTAGACCCTACCTATCCTTCTCAATATCGACCCATCTCCCTCCTCCCCGTCATTTCTAAATTATTAAATGTGCGGTTCACCGCCGTTGCCTTGACTTTCTCTCCTCTCAAGCACTTCTGGATCCTCTTTAATCTGGCTTTTGTCCTTTACATTCTACCAAAACGACTCTTGCCAAAGTCTCTAGTGACCTGTTCCTGGCAAAATCCAAGGACCTTTACTCAATCCTCATCCTTCTTGACCTTTCTGATGCTTTTGACACTGCTGACCACAACCTTCTCCTTGATACCTTGTCCTCGCTTGGTTTTAAGGGCTCTGTGCTATCCTGATTCTCTTCTTATCACTCCCATCAATCTTTCAGTATTTGTTCTGGTGGATCCTCCTCTACTGCTATCCCACTCTCAGTTGGTGTACCCCAAGGATCAGCCTTAGGTCCACTTCTTTTCTGTCAACCCATTCCCTTGGTGCACTCATCTCTTCCCATGGCTTTCAGCACCATCTTTATGCTGATGACTCCCAGATGTACTTCTCTACACCTGAAATCTCTCTGGCAATCCAGGCCCAGATCTCTGCCTGCCTTTCTGACATTGCTGCCTGGGTGTCTCACTGCCGCATGAAACTAAACTTGGCCAAAACTGAGCTGCTTATTTTTCTCCCTAAACCCTCCTCTCTCTGTGGATAAATCTCTACTCCTCCCTATCTCCTCAGTTCGCAACCTCAGGGTCGTCTGACTCCTCTCTCTCCTCCATACATATCCAGCTGATGGCTAAAACCTGACATTTCTTTCTCTACAACAAAATTTGCCCATTCTTTTATGAACACACTACTAAGATACTTATCCACGCCTTAGTTGCCTCCCATCTAGACTATTGTAACCTGCTCCTTACTGGGGAATGGTAAGGAAACACAAAGGCGATCAGGTTACTCAAGATCTGAAAACAGCAGCTCTGAGTTCCCTCTCTCCCCTTCAATCTATTCAACATTCTGCTGCATGGCTAATCTTCCGTCAGCCTCATCATGCTCATATTACCTCTCTTCTAAAGTCTCTTCATTAGCTTCCTATTCATTTCCACATACAGTTCAGACTTCTCCTGCTGACCTATAAATGCATTCACTCTGCAGCTCTTCACTACCTTTCCTCTCTTCTCTCTCCCTACACCCCTCCTCGGAAACTCTGCTCTTCTGGCAAATCGCTTCTATCTGTGCCATTCTCTTCTCTCCTTTCACCTTGCTACTATCTGAGTCTGTATGTCAGGCACCTTCTCTGACCTTTTTCAAATCCAGGCTGAAAACTTACCTCTTTTCTGCCGCTTTCAGATCTTGAGTCACCTGATGTCCTTTGTGTTTCCTTACCATTCCCCCTAGCTGTATCCCATGTCTACAGCTACTGTGTTGTCTGTCTTGACTAGATTGTAAACTCTGATGAGCAGGGAATGGCTTTTACATGTATCTGTGCAGTGCTGCATATGTCTTGTAGTGCTATACAAATGTTCAGTAGTAGTAGTAGTAGAAAGAAATGACAGGTTTTAGCTATCTGTCGGATATGTGAGAAGAAGGAAAGGGAGGCGTAAAAGATGACTCCAAGGTTATGGGGTCAGGAAACAGGAAGTAGAAGAGTGTTATCTAACAGAGAGAAAGAAGGAAGGGTAGAGGAAGGTTTAGGGGAAAAACAAGAAGTTTGATTTTGGCCATGTTTAATTTCAAGCAGTGGTGAGACATCCAGGTGGCAATGTCAGACATGCAGGCAGAGATGCAGGCCTAGAGTGTCTAAGAAATATTAGGTGTAGAAAGATAGATCTGAGAATCAGTGTAAAAAGATAGTGAAATCCATGGGAGGAGATGAGAGCACCAAGGGACTAGGTGTAGAGAGAGAAAAGGAGAGGGCCAAGAACAGAACCTTGGGATACACAAACAGAGAGGGATAACAGTAGAGTAGGGACCACTGGAAGAAACACTGAAAGAGTGATGGGAGAGATAAGAGGAGAACCAGGACAGCACAGAGTCCATAAAACCAATGTGTCAAAGAGAAGGTGGTGGTCAACAGCATCAAAAGCAGCAGAAAGGTCAAGAAGGATGAGGATAAAATAAAGACCCTTGGATATGGCCAATACCATGTCACTGGAGACTTTGGTAAGTGCCATCTCAGTAGAATGTAGGGGATGAAAGCCTGATTGAAGTAGATCCACAGGACTTGAGATGACAGACAATTCAAGACAATGGCAGAGGACAGCATGCTCAAAAAGTTTGGAAATCAAGGGAAAAAGGGAGATGGGTCAATAATTAGAAGGGCAGTTAGGGTCAAGAGAAGGGGTTTTTTTTGTTTTTGTTTTTTTTATTTATTAGGATTTTACAAAAAAGAAAAAACAAGAAAGCTAACAGCAGCATTCTTGAAGAAAAAGGAAGATACATCAGAAAATAAACATATTCCAAAAGCAATTAAAGTAACTCTCACACAAGAGAAAGTATATCTTCCACATTAGCCCACTATAAACGGGGGAGATATATCAATTCAAAATCAAACAAACATCATTACATGAAAAGATTAAGTGCAGCCGTCTAACTGTGACATTAATACTATGTGAGATCGAGTGGGGCAATAACGGAGTACTCCAAATGCCTAGCATTAATGAAAGCTGTAAGTTGAGAGGGGTCATAAAAAATATAGGAAACCGCTTTATATTTTACCAAACACTTACAAGGGTACTTAAGGAAAAAAGCGCCCCCCCAACTGAAGTATACCAGGGCGTAGCAGAAGAAACTCTCTACGACGCCTTTGTGTATCCCTAGCCAGATCCGGGTAAATTCTTACCATTAACCCTTTAAATGGCAGGTTTCTTTTCCTAAAAAAAAGCCTAAGCTACCACTCTCTGTCAGATAACAATGCAAAGGTAACCAACAATGTAGAGGGAACAGGAGTCTCATCCACAGATTTTTCCAATAGGTCTGTTACATTAAGAATTTTACTTTGTGCCTGATCAACCCCCCCCCCCCCCCTGAACCACTCCAGGTAACAATTTAGCTTTAGGAAAATAAAAGGCCCTAACCAGTGGAGGCATTAACTCGGGAGGTACCCCCAACACCTCAACTAAGTATAATTTAAACATTTCTCTAGGAGATACAGAAACAATTCTAGGAAAATTAATTATCCGAAGATTACACAGGTACACTACCAAAAAACTGCCTCCAGTTTTGCAAATGATTCCTATAGATTTTGGGGTGCTGAATCCAGGAAAAATAGCCAAAATGTTCCATCACGTCACGTTTTCTTGCAAAATTAGATTTCTTACCCATATAAGGAATGTTCACATAATTTCTTTTTAGCCGACTGCAGTTTATTTTCTTGGCCCAAAATAGAGGTTGTAATGGTTAACTAACTAGAAACACTCCCTCATGATATTTTACAGTGTTTTGTATTCATTTTATACATTAACAGGACAATTGGGAGGCGGGGGGCTAAATCCAGTACTCGCGCTGGCGCATGTTCTTTCCTGTTCGCCTCGCCTCGTTCGCTCGCTCAAACACGGTGATTGCGACATGAACGTTCCTGTCAAATTTCAGTTTCTTGCAAGTTCATTATTACCTTTTGTTTGCTTTGTCGTAATCCAGCTTTATTCCGAAGTGGTTCACTACAGTTGTAGTTTGCAGTGCTGTGTATTTGTGATGGCTCACAGAGCCAGAGGTTGCGTCAACTCTCCGGACAGTTTTTGTTTTATTTGTGGGGAATATACTGTGAAAAAGCGGCAGAGGAACATTTCTGCATTTATTAAAAAAGTATATTTCGCCTATTTTGGTTTGAAGTTAGGCGATCAAGACAAACCGTGGGCTCCTCACAAAGTGTGCAAGACATGTGAGGAAGATCTACGCTTATGGATGAAAGGTAAAAAAAAAAGCATTTCGTTTCGGAATACCTATGATGTGGCGTGAACAAAGAGACCACAGCAGCGACTGCTATTTTTGCTCTTGCATTGTGAAGGGATACAACTTAAAAAATAAGAACATAATAAGTTACCCCAACCTTCCCTCAGCAATTAGGCCTATGCCTCATAGCAACGAAGTACCTGTGCCTGAACCACCAAAATCTTTGGATCATATTTGTGTGGACGGTTCTGATCATGATGAGACTCATCAGATGGCTTTTCCCGATGAGTCCAGTACTTCCGAGTTTGAAACTGAACCAGATCCGAAACCTGAACTTTTCTCTCAAGCTGAATTGAATGATTTAGTCCGGGATTTAGGACTCCCAAAAGATGCTGCCCAACTGCTAGGTTCTCGGCTTAAACAGAAAAATCTATTGTCACCAGGAACAACTTTTTATTGGTACCGCAACCGCGAGACACAATTTTTGAAGTATTTCAGCAAAGAGGAAGATTTGGTATTTTGCAACGATATATACGGAGTGATGGAAAAGTTTAAACTCAAGTATGATCCTGCTGAATGGCGGCTGTTCATTGATTCGTCAAAAGACAGCATAAAAGGTGTTCTTTTTCATAATGGCAACACATTCGCTTCAGTTCCTATTGCTCACTCTGTTATTCTCCAAGAAAAATACGAGAATTTGGCCCTGATTCTTCAGAAGATTCGTTATGATGAGCATAAGTGGATGATTTGTGGAGACTTTAAAATTCTATCCATGCTATTAGGGCAGCAATCCGGTTTCACCAAATATCCCTGCTTCCTTTGCTTGTGGGATAGCCGGCCCCGCGACCTACACTGGGGGAAAAAAGACTGGCCAATTCGGGAGTATTTGAGACCCGGTGAGAAAAATGTTCTTCATGAGAGCTTGGTACCTCGTGATAAAATTCTATTACCACCTCTCCACATTAAGTTGGGTCTCATTAAGCAATTCAAGTCCCTTCCAAAAGATGGTGAGTGCTTTCGGTACCTTTGCTCAAAGTTCCCCCGACTTTCTGAAGCAAAGCTAAAGGAAGGAGTGTTTGTTGGCCCTGATATAAGGAAACTCATTTCAGATGGAGCATTCGCTGAAACGATGTCTGAGAAGGAAAAAGAAGCCTGGGATTCCTTCAAGGATTTTGTTCTCCAATTCTTGGGGAACAGGCGGGATGAGAACTATAAGGATATTGTTGCCAGGATGCTCAATGCCTTCAAAGAACAAGGCTGTAACATGAGCCTGGAAGTCCATTTCTTGCACTCCCATGTGAACTACTTTCCCGAAAACTTGGGGGCGTACAGTGAAGAACAAGGCGAAAGGTTTCACCAGGACATCAAGGACGCAGAGAGAAGGTACCAAGGAAGATGGAACACCACTATGATGGCTGATTTCTGCTGGTTGCTGCTGCGGGAAACCCCAGATGAAAAATACGCCAAGCAGCGCACCAAGAGAAGCATTCGGGGGAAGAAGAAACGGGCCCACCAGGAGATTGATTGACCCAAGAATGACTTTAAAATCTAAACTGTGTTGACAAATATCGTGTTTTTACTAAACTTTGAAATAAAAATTTGCTAGTTATTACCACAGTGTCGGATCTCATTTATTAGAATTTTATTTTCACACCATCGGGTGTTTGTCTTCATGTATTGCAATGGTGCGGTTTGCGTTTTCTATTCTTACATACATACCTGTACAACATTTTTTGCACATTTCTTTGCTTTGCTTTGTGTCTAACCTCACTCTTATATGCTCAATGTTTGTGCACATGTATGTGGCTGTTTTAAGTGCAGACAATTTTGCTACCATCACAGTGTGTTTTATTGACATTACTCTATTCTTATGTGCTGCCTTGTTACAATTTTCTTTATTCTTATTTGAATAACTACTAAACAATTAGTATAAAGAATTCATCCAAGAAACTTTTATCTCGATCGCACTCAATCTGAAACGTTCTTCTCAAACTGCTAACCCAATGTAGCAAAAAATCTGTACGTGATGGAGCAAATTGGTTACCAGATTTGGATTCAGCGCACCAAAAAACGTAAAAATCTATCGAAACATTAGAGGCAGTTTAAAAAAAATTTTTTTTAGTGTACCTGTGTTATTTATTCTAGCAAGATTGTCCAAATGTTCCAACTTAGCTTGAGTGGAAGAACAATTCTTCCTAAAGGCATCCGACTGTTCTTCCAAGTCTTCCAGCTTTCGTTGCATATCTACCACTTCAGGTTGTAATGACATAACTTTTTGTTGCAGACCCTCCGCAGCCAAACAAGCATTATTCACTTTCCGTTCCAAAGAAGTTACCCGTGGTACGAAGGCCTCCCCAAGGGAAAGAATCGCCTGCCAAATTGATTTCAAAGTAAAACTCTCCGGACGCTGAAGAGAAAACGGCAGACCCGAGTCGATTCCCAATGTACCAGCTTCCATTTCTGCTTCCGGCACCTGCCCTCGAACCACCTCAGAAAACTTCTGAATTGTGCATTCTCCCTCACTCGGCACTGCTGATAACACAGGTTTATACACCGCAGGAATTACACTCCCGCAAGGCAACCGCCCCTCTGTTCCCAGTCCAATCGAGCCACCAGCTTCTCCCAACTTCGGAGGGGAGCCGAGCTCCAGGAACCCTTCTGGAAGGGGCAGGGCACGAGACACCTTTGATGCTGGACTCACAGGGGAGAAAGATAGACCCCAAGCAAATGCCGAGCCGCCCGACTCCGGCACTACTGCAGCTCGGGATTCATCCCCAAGACATGTCACAGCCCGGTTAGCGCGAAGAACAAAGGAGTCCATCGGACCTGCAGAAATCGGCATAGAGGTAGGTGGAGATTGAGAGGACAAAGTCCCCCCCTTGCCTTTACGCTTCCAACCCATTCGGGTACCAGGAAAAAATGCCCTCACTTGGGCACGACAGCTGCCACCATCTTGGCTAAAGGCTCCTCCCTCAAGAGAAGGTTTCTTAAGGAGAGGTGTGACCCCAACATACTTGAAGGCTGCAGGGACAGTAACAGTGGAGAGCAAGAGGTTGAGAATATATGAAATGAATAGGATGATAGAAGAGGAAATGGAGTTAAGGAGATGGATGGGGATAGGATCAGAAGAACAAGTAGTACAGTAGGTTTAGAGGAGGAAAGAAGATAAGAGGTTTCATCATGAGAGATCTCAGAGAAGGGTGAAAGGGTAACAGAGATTGAAAGGAAAAGTTGGTATTGAGATGGGGGAAGAGGTGATGAAGCTGATCTAGAGGGGAACTGGAGTGTAATCTTGTGGATTTTGTCATGGAAATAATCAGCCAGGATCTGGGCAGAAACAGAGAGAGGGGTTGGAGGGGGAGGTTCTTTAAGGGGAGTTGAGAAGAGATGGTGGGGGCCATTGGTAAGAGAGTTAGCGAGATGGACAGAGTGGTTTTGCTTGGCAAGTGCTAAGGCCGATTGGAAGTAAGTAAGTATGAATTTGAAATGAAGAAAGTCAGAAAGGGAGCGGGATTTGAGGCAAATGTGCTCAGCTGAGCAGGCGCAATAGCATAGATAGCAGGTGGTTGAAGACAACCAAGGATGAGGTATAATGCTTTTTTATTTTTTATTTCATATGTATTAAATTTTCATATTAAACACAAGAAAGTCCTGCACAGAAAATAAAATCTCCACATAAACCATTCACATTAAAAAACAAGATAACAAGAAAACTAACAGAGAGGTTCTGTAGTCCACATAGCATAGGGGAGAGAAAGAAATTACTTGAGGAGAAGAGGAATTCCTCAAGACAAGAAAAGAAAAATACAAAACAGCCCCCGAGCAAGCCAAGGCATCATCCTATACTAAGAGCCATTAAATATCAGCTATGCTACCATAGACGGCCTAGCACTTAGAAAAGCTACTAGGTCTTTCAGCTGGAAGAAAACATATCAAAACAAATTCTACATTACCAAGCATTTACAAGGAAAATGAAATGTTCCCCCGAGTTGCAAAACCCTGGCTTTATGTAGCAAAAATTGCTTCCTCCTTTTCTGTATCTCTTTAGCTATGTCAGGAAACATGATACAACAAAACCACAGAAGGTATCTCTCCTTTTCCCATAAAACATTTTCAGCAGCCACTCCTTATCCATGACTAAGGCACAGGACACTAGCAATGTAGCTGCTTGATAAGTTTCCACACCAGATAATTCCAGTAGGTCAGATACATTTATCACGTTCATATTAGAGTCACCACCTGAAGCCATTGGATCTTTTTTCCCCTGAAGGAAGATAATATACGTTAGAGGTGAAATTGATGCCACATTAAATGCTTCCAACATATAGCATTTAAACATGTCCATTACAGACCCGCATCTAGCTTTAAGGAAAATCAAAACCCTAAGGTTTGTTGCACGTGCAGTGTTCTCCAATACCTCCAACTTGAATCGTACAGCATCATTATCTTTAATCAAAGAAACATTTGTATCTGACAACTGTGCCAGTTGGCTTCTATGATCTTCTACCTTCAATGTTACATCATCCATTGTACTCACAGTAACAGTTATCTGATCCAAACTCCTCTGAATCCTGGTAGAAAAGTCCAGTGACCGTCTGCTCACAGCATCGGAGAGTGAAGCAATTGCCTCCCAGATAACCTGTAGGGTATACTCCTTAGGACATGGAATAGAGAGTGCAAGTGGAGTAGATGTAGCAGCTGAGGAAAATGCAAGAGGCTTTTTGCAAGTATCCAGGCTGCTCGCAGCCAATACTTCCTCCATCACTTCTTGCCCCAGGGCATCTCTGGAAGACTGCCCTGCCTCAGGAATCACATACTCCCCTCGACTGGCACAGGACTCGCTGCCTTGCGAGACAACTGACTCCGAGTCTGCAGGAGTGAGGGAAGGAACTCCCGGGTGTGGACGCGGTTTCCTCAGATCAGGAGAAAGCGAGATGTCAGCGTCTATAGACAGAAGAGACCTCCTGCTCAACTGTCATCAAGCCAGACCTTATTCCCGGTTTCATTGCCTTGGTTATCTCCACAAATCGATCTATCTGACCAGAACTGGAAGGCAGGGGGTTCAGAGGGAAAAATCCTCAGCTTCCCCTTATGCTTAGGCATCAGGTAAGCAACACTACTCGCTCATGCGGCCATCTTGGTCATGCCTCCTTCAGCAAAGTCAAGGTATAACGCTTTAATGCATGTTAGTTTTTGTGGCAAAATGCAAATCCTCTGTGGTAACTGTTGGGGCATGGCCTGCATGTTCCCTGCAGTTAACACGTGGATGAGTAGCCTAATGCACATCACCGTTACCATGGGCGGACTTATGTCCATCTACTGAGATGGCATTAGATGAACCTGTGATAATGGCAACATGGACAGTTAGCATGCAATATGTCTACCCCCCCATGTGCTCACCATGCCAATCTTGACCCCTACCCTGCTCATTAAGAACTCCATCATGCAAATGGCAGTTCATGTGCAAAGCAATGCACAGTAACTATCATGACACCTGTGATAAGGAAGCTTATCATAGCTCAGGAAGGAGCTATAGAAAAGGTGAAGTGACTCTGAACAAGCAACCTGTCAGTTCTGGTAGAAATAAGAAAACAGAATTTTCCCATAAAAGACTACCAGTCCCAGAATGCACCAGGTTTCCAACAGCAATTAGAGGAGCTGAAGTGGGGAAACGTGTGTTCAATCAGGAGGGCTATGAGGTAATCCCAAAGCACTCATCTCAAAGGGCAGGGCCTGATTCAGCACAGCTGCGCTGTATTAGGGGGGAGCACTCATCTAGGCAGAATAAAGGTAGAGTTTATTCTACAGAGAATTATCCTCATTATCCTGAGAATCAGCTTGAGCTTGATCATCAGTTTCATCTGAAGGATCATCAGAAGCAGAAGCCAAACCGGACGGACAGAGAAGGAAAGAAACCCTTTGGAAGAAGGAAGAGAGAAAAGCCTTTGAGAGGTCTAGAAGAGTCCAGAGAAGTACGTATACTGGGAGGCATTTCAAGGGCCAGCATACACCATTGGACTGGGGAAAGCCAGAGGAATGGTGCTGCAGAGCTAGGAAACTCCAGACGCTACCTGTGAGGGAGACGGCTGCACGTGGAAGGGACCCTAAGACCTGTGCCAGGAGGTATGTGAAGAGAGATCCAGTGTCCAGGGATCTGGATTGGAAGGCTGGACATAAGAACTGGACTACATACTGGCCAAGCTATATAGAGAGGAACTCTAACTGCAATGGAAGCTCAGGTATGAACACTGATCTATGCCCTAGCTATAACCTTGAAAGACAGCAGGGAAACAAGTATTCTCCTGAAAGTGCTCCATTGAGAGATTCATCTGTGCCAATCCATGATATTGAACCCATGCTTGTTGAAGAAGGGGGAATGATTGCAGATGAAGAATGTGTTTATATGGACTGCTCTCTGTCCAAACTCCTTTTGTGATTTTCTGTTATAAAGTACAGCAACCATCACAAAGAAATACAAACTTGTTCTTTAATCTACTCAGAAAAGCTCCTGAAGCAGGATTTGACCCACACAGTAGAAAGCAAGCCAGCTAAGGGGTTTCAGCTGGATAACTGCTAGCAATTGAGCCTTACCTAATTGCTTGTGAGCTAGGAGAGAATCACTTCTGAATCTATGTGGGAAGTTATCAGAAGTTAACCTGAAAAGAACAGTTTTTTTCTTTCTTTGTGGTTTTTCGTTTGTTGTTTGATATATGCTAAGAAAACATTAGCTAATGCCTGACAAGTTTGAATGTTGTTTTCCTGATTTTGATTTTGTTTTTCCAAGTTAAACACTGGAAGCAAGTAACCTGATTTATGTGCTACCAAGCATATCTGTGTTGGGAGGAATAACCCCCATAAATAAATATCTTATTGGCTTTATCACTTGAGCACAACTAAATTATTGTGAGCAGCTGTGTCTGGTGTGAATGAACTGCATTGCCCACAATCCCTTGCAAATCATATAGATATATGCACTTGCCAAGACTGTGAAGATTCTCACACAGGCAGCCGTCTGACACACCGCAATAACTGTTACTGTGGGAACTTGCACACAGTTGCCACACACGGAAATGCATGTTAGCTGCTTAGTGCACTTCAATAAAAAAAGACCCCTTAGATTGTACGCCCTATGGGGATAGGAAAATACCAACTGTATCTGAATATAACTCACCTTGAGCTATGCTTGGCTAAAAGGTGTGGGCTAAATCCATAATCCCTTCCTTTAATCAACTGGGTGTTATGTTAGCAAAGGAAAACAAACCAATTTGTTGTCATATTATAGAAGTTCCCACAAACTGTAGCCTTCTCCATAAATGCATCTTTTTTTTTTTAATCAATACTCTATGAGTATCTGCAGTCATAAGGGCAAATTTTATTTATTTATTTAGCATAGATTTGTATACCGCTACTTCCAGCGATCAGGAGCGGTTTGATTACATGATGGAAACTGTCAGATCAGGACAAAACATTTTCAAAGATATACAAATTGATCTACAATGCAAGGGGAAACAAACAAAGTGAAATGAAAGGAAATAAACATAATTAAAATCCAATGCAGTGCCCGATCTTTAGACGACTTTATTTAATATAAAGCACAAAAGTGAACACACTGAGCTTGAAAATATTCATCTCTGCAACCTGAATACCACAAATAAGGCTAATGACACCACCAGAGGGGGTCTACATTGTTCACTATCGGAAGCCATATGCCAAATGCACAGAGCACACTACCTGAATCCCAGGGAAAAGTAAACAAAACAAAGATGTGACGAGAATAATAAAGAACAAAACACACCTACAAGATACCAGATGGTTCCTGGTAAGGAGCTCGAAGATTTGGGACCGTTCCCAAACTTAGGCTGAGCAGAAAAGGACAAAGCATTCAGAGAAGGAAAAGCCAAAGACAAAGTCTCAAAATCAGCCGAACAGTTTGTAAGGACTTGTAAAACTTGTATGGGAGAGGAGACGAGGATGTTCTGGGGGCAGCAAACTGTCTCTCTGATGCTAAGGGGCAAAGTGGCCAGCTGGCTCCAGTTTTGGAGGACGTCTAATCCTGCTTTTTATAAGGAAGCCAACAGAACAACCAGAATTATAATGCATGCTTGCAAAAGACAAAACCTACAGCATATTTGCTTGGCCTGTGAAAACGCAGCCTGCTGGTCATCATGCTAAGGGAGAGGGAACTGTGAAAAAATTCTTGCGGTAAAGGAGCAATACTAGGAAATAAAGCTGCGCGTGGGAGCTAAAGGAAGGAGCTCTTTGCTAAGGAGGCTGATGAAAAGTTGCCAGGTTGAGAATGGCACTGTTAATCAAGGCTGCTAGGAGAGGTGAAAGTCCTGAATGGTCCCCAGTAGCAGGGGAAAGGGAAGGAGGCTTTCCTAAAACACCCAGGAATCCTTCACCGATACTGACATAGGAACATAGATAACAATAGTCAGGGGCAAGATTTTCAGTCAGTCTATCCTTTTAAGTAGGGCCGCTGAATATGCGATCCTAAACTTAAATGGATAAGTTATTCATTTAAGTTATGACTGCTGGAAGAGGTTCCAAGATAGCGACTGCTATATCTTTGCCCTGAGCACTGATTCTGGCGATGGTGATGAGGAAAAGGAAAGCAAGAAGAAGCTGTCCAAGGCCCACAATACCACCTCAATATATTCTTGGGCATCCATCCAAAATCCAATGAACTCATATACAATTCGCATGAAGCAACAGCCATCTAATTCGGGTGTGCTGGCTATGCTGAATCAGAGCCAGATGACTCAGCATCCTGTTCAGGCTTTGAACAATCTACGTCTGGTGGAAATGGGAGGGGAAGCTGCTGGTGCTGCTTCTCAGTAGTCTTTGACGGAGCAACATGGGAGTATGCTAGATGAGCTCCAGGAGGCGGAAGAGAGTATGGTTAGACTTACAGCTGCTCCTTAGTCTGAGAACCTGCTGACCCAAGACAATTTATTGATTTCTACTCCAAGTGCAATTGTTAGGCCCTTCTTGCCCCCTCCCCCCCAAACATGTATTTTCACTTTCCCGGCCTGAGGTAGTCTCATTAGAGACAATTTAGGAAGCTGTGCCTCAGCTGGGCACACACAGCAATACATCCTCAGATGCAGAGCCTATCTGTTAAGGTTCACCAGAATAACGCTAAGATAAAAGAAAATTATGAGGTGCTTTCTTCTTTACAAAAGGTTCCTCAAAGACTTGGATCTGCGGCTTAAGAGAATGGAAAGCTTAAATGATGCCTTAACTAAGGATAATGCTACTCTAAATATTAAAATGGAAAGCTTGTTCTTTCATCAAATAAAGCTGATTAATTTTCCTAAGACAGCTTTAATTTTCCTCAAAGAGATGTTCAGGAAATAAATGCTTGAGTTTTTGAGTATCCCACAGGAGTAGAATATCTTCCTGTTGGGGGGAAAAAGGGAATTACAGGTGTCTCAACATACTGTAGATAAATAAATAGCAAAATCTAGGAGATGGATTTGTTGAATGTTACTGATATTCTGAAGAGTTCTAAGATTGAAAATATGAAATTTTTGCTCTATCAGCTGATGGGGATTGGATATTAAGAATATACTTTAGGAATATAAACATTTCCTTTACGAATCTTATGAATCACGTTTCCTGATTTACCTAAGGGACACAGAGGAGAAGGAGAAGGGGAAATCCTCTTTCTTAGGCCTGGAGTTATGCAGCTGGGTGCTCTTTTCTCAAATTTCTCTGAATGTTTGCTTAAATTTCAGTCTTTTTGTTATGCTCTTCTTTCATACCCTGAAGTACTTCAACCCCTATACTATCACAACCTTGAATTTTTGCAGCCAATACACCTTGCATTTTTAAGCCCTAATTCTTGCTGCCAACTTCTTGATCTTCATGCTTTGTTAGATCCCTCCTCAAGTTTTCCACACCTTTCAGAATGTCTACCCTGTTGCAGATTTTGGTATCATCCTTTCCTGACAAACCTTCTCCTGGGCTTACAAATATCTTAATGCCGCTTACAAAAATGTTAAAATACACAGGGGTAAGGACTGATCCCTGAGGCAAAGCACTGGTAACATCCCCAGCCAGGGCCGGATTTACCTTGAGTGAGGCCCTACGCCAACAAAAATTGTGGGCCCCCAGCAGGGGTGGCCCAAGAGGGGTGCGGGGCCTCATTTGCATAAATATTTGCATAATGTTACCATATACTAACTTTTAGTAAACGTGCCTCTTAGAGTGTATGGATAAAGAAAGACTAAAAGATTTCTACATTACTATAATCCAGTGCCAACCCATAGCAAACCCGCCGTATCCTAACAGCACTACCAGGACTCACAAAGCACCATACTCTACCAATCAAAAGGCAACACTGCAAATATTAAACCAATACATTTCAGAGAACAACAATACATGACCTACTGGGGAAAGAGAACAAGTGGCAATGTCAAATAGGAATTATATAAACAGAATACCTCAGCTCAGTTACACATGCAGAACATAGACCATCACCAAACAAGTAATCACAATTTAGAAACAGGAAGACAATAATTAAACTGGGAATCCCAAAAGCCAAACTTGGAATGTACAACACTGTAGAAATAAAACTATACATTAATTTGCTCTTGTACTAAACAAAACGCAGACGTTAATGATGCACATTTACCAGAGCTGACATATTCCAATTAATAAATTCAAAATAAAGAGATATTTTTCTACCTTTTGTGCATTTTTTTCAGCTGCAATTGCTCCAGCCACTTTCTTCTGGTTTCTTCGTGTCTTCTGCTAAATCTCCATCGTCTGCTGTCCATTTGCCCTTTCTTCTCTCTTCTAGTTTTTTTCTATTCTCTCTCTACATCTGCTTTAACATACTAATCTTTCTCCTTTTGCTCTTTCCTCATTTCTATTTCATCCACTCAAATTTTACCCCTCCATCCTCAATCCCCACTTACTCTCCCAACACCCGGCCAATTGTAGATTTTTTATCCCTCCCACACAAAATATTTTTCCCTTCTCCATTTTACTCTTCCAGTCCCATCCCATTCTAATCCTCCCCCAACATCAGCTCCCTTCTAGTTCCAGCCTCACCCAGCATCCATTCCCTTCTAGTCCCTGCATCAGCCCATTTCCAGTCCTAGCCACCCATCAGCCCATTTCCAGTCCTAGCAACCCCCCAACCCAATACCAGTCCTAGCCCCCCCATCAACCCACTTCCAGTCCTAACCCCCCATCACCCCATTTTCAGTTTAAGCCCCCCCTATAACCCATTACCAGTCCTAACCCCCCATCAGCCCACTTCCAGTCCTAACCCCATTAGCCCACCTCCAGTCTTAACCCCCCCAGCCCATTTCCAGTCCTAGCCCCCCCATAGCCCATTACCAGACAGCCCCATCAGCCCACAGCCCATTATCAGTCTTAACCCCCCTCATAGCCCATTACCAGTTCTAACCCCCCAACAGCCCACAGCCCATTATCAGTCTTAACCCCCCCAAAGCCCATTACCAGTTCTAACCCCCCCAACAGCCCACAGCCCATTATCAGTCCTAACCCTATCAGCCCACCTCCAGTCTTAACCCCCCAGCCCATTTCCAGTCCTAGCCCCCCCATAGCCCATTACCAGACAGCCCCCATCAGCCCACAGCCCATTATCAGTCTTAACCCCTCCCTCATAGCCCATTACCAGTTCTAACCCCCCCAACAGCCCACAGCCCATTATCAGTCTTAGCCCCCCCCAAAGCCCATTACCAGTTCTAACCCCCCCCAACAGCCCACAGCCCATTACCAGTCCTTACCCCATCAGCCCACCTCCAGTCTTAACCCCCCCAGCCCATTTCCAGTCCTAGCCCCCCCCATAGCCCATTACCAGACAGCCCCCATCAGCCCACAGCCCATTATCAGTCTTAACCCCCCCCATAGCCCATTACCAGTCCTAACCCCCCCAGCCCATTTCCAGTCCTACCCCCCCCCCCCCATATCGGCTCAAGTAAAATGAAATTTTAAAAAAGCAAAACCGCTGGCTGCTACCAAGGCCGCGGCAGCATAGACGGTCCCGCGGGGCCCCGTCTGCCCTGCCGAATCCCTCCCTCCGCGACGGCTTTGAGAGGCGCGAAGGGAGAGTGTCTCCCTCGCATATCTGTTAAGCCCGCAGGGGCTGATGGAAAATTTCCCATCAGCCCCTGCGGGCTTAACAGAGACGCGAGGGAGACACTCTCCCTTCGCGCCTCTCAAAGCCGGCACGGAGGGGCTCAGCCGGGGATTCGGCAGGGCAGAGGGGGCCCCGCAGGACCGTCCATGCTGCCGCGGGAACGTCCATGCTGCCGCGGCAGCTTTTTGTGGGCCCTTGCCAGCTGTGGGCCCTACGCCATGGCGTACATGGCGTATAGGTAAATCCGGCCCTGTCCCCAGCTTCTGGCGCCTCCCATTCAACCAGTTTCTTAGGCAGTCAATTTACAGACCAACCCAAAAGCACTTAGTTTATAAATTGCCATGCAGAATGATATCAAAGGTCTTGCTGAAATCTAGCTATAATAACACAAGTAGTGCTCTCCCCCTATCCAATTCTCAGGTCATCCAGTCAAAGAAATTAATCAGATTCATCTGACAAGACCTACCCCAGTAAGTTCATACTATCTCAGATCCTGTAATCCCTTGTACTTGAGAAACCCTGCTATCCTCTGTTTTAGCAGCATTTCCATTAATTTATTCACCACAGAGGTCAGACTAACCAATTTGTTCTTACTTCCACTTTTGAGGACTGGAACCACATTCACCTAGCTCCAGTCCTCTGGGATTACACCCAACTCTAAAGGGGCATTGAAAATGTCAGTCAGCAGGGCCGCTAGCAGTTCCCTAAGTTGTTTCGGTACCCTATCCACTTTCAGTTTTGCTAGCTCCTCTTGGCCATTTCTTTACAGGAGGGATTAAGAAGAAATACCCTCCTTAATCCCCTATTATTTTTTTTTAAATGCTTTATTTTCGTTTTACAACAACAAAGGAAAGGAAGACATACAGCAAAAGACAATACATACATGGAATATGATACATACACCAAAGTAAACCCCTGCCACCCCCCTCCCCCCTGCTTCTTCTCTAGAAAATTAGATCATTCCCGAAACGGGTGTGAATTGACATTATTGTGTTACAAAACCTAACAGTGATCTGAAACAAGATGAAAGTACATTAAGCAGACATGTCGGAGCAATGAGCAGATTGTACATGATCATAGAGCATCTGCCATTTAGACAAGCGAGAATGAATTTGGATATGGAATATAGCTCTCCAAGATATCTGCTCATATTTACTATATAAGCAGACAAGGTTCCAATAATCATTGACAGTAAGTCGAGAGCTATCCTTCCAAATCCACGTGATTAAACATATGGCTATACCCAGCGTGAAAACAGGAGAAAGCGACCCTTCTTAGGAAGAGAGGGGACCTCCGCCACTCAGCGGAGTCCCACAGTCTTTCAAGAAGGAGGCTCGTGAAGGTGTAAGATAAATGGAATACGACCCCAGACCCGCCCCCAGTAAACCTGTAGTTAAAGACATTCATAAAGAACATGAGCGAGGGTTCCCACATCAGTATGGCAAGACCAACACCAGTCCCTGGCAGTTGCGTTCCAGTTGGCTATTTTCCTGGAATATAAGAACATCTATGTGCAAAAGAAAAGAGAGTTTGGGTAACTGAGGCAGATCGGGAAACCCGCACTATTTGCTCAGAAAACGCTCCAATGCACAGGGGTTAAAGTGGTTTGCGATTAGCGATCCCAGGCTTGTTGGACTCTACAAGTGGCAGTATCTGTACCCTGACATAATGGTTTGGAAAAGTTAGAGGCTACCCCAAGTGTACTACTAATAGAGTAAATTAGTTCTAATAGCCCGTCCTTGGTAAGGACAGAGGGCAGCATGATTGGAGCACTTTTGAGGCAGCATAGAAGCTGCATCAATTGAAAGCAATGTTTCGCTGGTAACGCAAATTCCCTGTATAAATCTGAAAAGGTTTTCCAACGAGCTACAGAGAAAAGCTGTTGGGGTGTCCAGATCCCCCTGGAGTACCTGGGTCTGGAAGTAATCATGTTTACAGCGTCCACCTAAGGAGCTAACAGTTTTGATAGCAAAAGCAGGGTCATCCACATTAGGAGCAGTAAGACATATACATGTAACTTTAAATTGACCTATCTTGCGGTGAACTCTGGACCGTCTACCCGCTGTATCTGAGCAAGTCGCAATAATAGTAGCGTGCAGAGATTTCCTGTCCAATATGGCACCCACAATCCCTAGAAACGGCTGGGGAAATAAGCGGCCACCATGTAAGGTTTAATATTGAGTTTGAGAGCTTCCTTCGAATTGTAATGTGTTTCTTGGAGGAAAATCAGGTCCGCAGCTTCATGACTTAGATAGCTTAGGATTTTCCTCCGTTCTGTCGGATTATTGATTCCTTGTACGTTCAATGAGAAAATCTTACATGGTGCCATCAATCGATAATAGACATTTTAGGTAAGGGCGCTGGAAAACTTACAACATAATCAGAATCTGTACAATAATGACATAAACACCTAGTATGCGGCCAATACACCCATATTGAAAAGTATGTACCAAAGTAACTCAGAGAAGAAGCAAAACCCCCAGTGAATATGGCGACCACATGTCTGCGGGAGGAGGCCCCAGAGAGGAAGATAGAAACATAATAAAAGAAAAGAAAACACCAGAGTCCATAAGTAACACTGTCTCTGATACTCATCGAGGCTACGATGGGTAGATGGAGTCGGGTCACAGATATCTTCAAAATAAGGCAACAAATCGCCCTCGACAGACTCTTCACTGAGCCGCGGTAAATCCAATATGGCAGGTACAGCAGACAAGAGAGTACTGGCAGGAATATTCTGGAAGTCAGCGCATCAAGTCGGCTTCTTTAGAGTCCAAAAACTCCGCTAGTAGATCAGCGTCCTCAAATGTTCTTGTCTGATTGTGAAGCGTGACTCGGAGTTTGGCTGGGTACATCAGGCCGTAACGTGCTTGTAGTTGTTGAAGCCTCGGTCGGAATTCCAGAAAGCGCTTTCGGCGGTCGACCGTGGGTTTAGCCAAGTCAGGATAGAAGGAGACCTTGTGATAGAGATAGAGAAGCTTTTAAACTAGAAATTAGGGGAAAGCCGACAGTCACCCAGGAGCGCATGGTTCGGACGAAGGTATCCTTGAAGGATACTACCAAAAGCAATGAGGTTCCAAAAGGGAGTATAGTAGCCGAAATGCCCTTGAGTAAGGAGCAGACAGAGAATAAAGATTCCAAATTACCCATGCCTACCAATAGCCAGATTAATATGAATAAAATACAGTCTCTAAAATGCTTGTATGCCAATGCTAGAAGTCTAAACAATAAGATGGGAGAGTTAGAATATATGGCACTAAATGAGAGGTTAGATATGATTGCACTCTCAGAGACATGGTGGAAGGAGGATAACCAGTGGGACACTGTGATACCTGGATACAAACTATATCGTAATGATAGAGCTGATCAAATTGGTGGAGGGGTTGCGCTCTATGTTAGAGAGGGCATTGAGTCAGAAAGGATTAAAGTTTTGCAGGGAACAAAATTTGCTGTAGAATCTCTATGCATTGAAATTCCACTTATGAAGGGGAAGGTGATGGCAGTGGGGGTGTACTATCGACCGCCTGGCCAGAATGAACAAATGGATGATGAAATGCTCAAAGAAATCACAGAAGCTAACAAAAGTCACAACAGAGTAGTAATAATGGGTGATTTCAATTACCCCGGTATCGACTGGGTCAGTGTCACGGCAGGACAAACTAAAGAGATAAAGTTTCTAGATGGAATAAATGACTGCTTCTTGGAGCAGCTGGTTCATGAACCGACCAGAGGGGAAGCCATACTGGACCTAGTCCTTAGTGGAACGCCAGATCTGGTGCAAGAAATAAGGGTGTTGGGACCACTTGGCAATAGTGACCATAATATGATCATGTTTGATTTAATTATTGGAGAACAAATAGTAAAGAAATCCACAGTACTACCTTTTAACTTTCAAAAGGGAGACTATGATAGAATGAGGAATATAGTTAGGAAAAAACTAAAAGGAGCGGTTCCAAAGGTTAAAGACTTACAGCAAGCTTGGGCGTTATTTAAAACTACTATCCTCGAAGCCCAGACCAGCTGTATTCCACGCATTAAGAAGAGTGGGAGAAAGTCCAAAAAACTGCCAGCATGGTTTAAAGGTGAGGTCAGAGAGGCTGTTGCTGCCAAAAAAGCAACCTTCAGGAAATGGAAAAAAGAGCCAAATGATGAAAACTGGAAACAGCACAAGCACTGGCAAGTTAAATGCAAAGCATTGATAAGGCAGGCAAAGCGGGAATTTGAAAAGAAACTTGCTGCGGAAGCAAAAACACGAAATAAAGACTTTTTCAAGTACATTCGTAGCAAAAGGCCTGTGAGAGAGTCAATTGGACCGTTAGATGATAGAGGGGTAAAAGGGGCAGTAAGAGGAGACAAGGCTATAGCGGAGAGACTGAATGAATTCTTTGCTTCGGTCTTTACTGAGGAAGATGTAGGGATGTTACCCAAGACTGAAGTGGTATTTAAAGGTGATACTGCAGAGGAATTGAGAGAAATATCGCTACACCGGGAAGATATATTACAACTATTTGATAAACTGAATAGTAGCAAATCACCTGGACCGGATGGTATACATCCCAGAGTGTTGAAAGAACTGAAATATGAGATTGCAGACCTGCTATTGGTAATCTGTGAACTTTCATTAAAATCATCTGTAATACCTGAAGATTGGAGGGTCGCCAACGTAACACCAATTTTTAAAAAGGGTTCCAGGGGTGACCCGGGAAATTACAGACCGGTGAGCCTGACGTCAGTACCAGGGAAAATGGTAGAAACCATCATAAAGAACAAAATTACGCAGCATGTAGATAGTCATGGCCTAATGGGAGACAGCCAACATGGCTTTAGACAAGGAAGATCTTGTCTTACTAATCTGATATGTTTTTTTGAAGGTGTGCATAAACAGGTAGACAAAGGTGAGTCGGTTGATATAGTGTATCTGGATTTTCAGAAAGCTTTTGACAAGGTCCCCCATCAGAGACTTTTGGCAAAGCTAAAAAGTCATGGGATAGGAGGCAGTGTACTATTGTGGATCGGGAACTGGTTAAAAGATAGAAAGCAGAGAGTAGGGCTAAATGGCCAATATTCCCAATGGAAAAAGGTGAATAGTGGAGTACCCCAGGGATCTGTACTGGGTCCGCTGCTTTTTGACATATTCATAAATGACCTGGAAAAGGGAATAACGAGTGAGGTTATCAAATTTGCAGATGACACAAAACTGTTTAAAGCTGTTAAAACCCAAGAGGAAAGTGGAAAACTGCAGGAGGACCTGGATAAATTGGAAGACTGGGCATCCAAATGGCAAATGAAATTTAATGTGGACAAGTGCAAAGTCATGCACCTAGGAAAGAACAACCCACACTATAGTTACTCGATGCAAGGCTCCACATTAGAAGCCACCACCCAGGAAAAAGATTTAGGAGTCATCGTGGATAACATGTTAAAACCCTCCACCCAGTGTGCAGCGGCGGCCAAGAAAGCAAACAGAATGCTAGGTATCATAAGGAAAGGGATGGAGAATAAAACAAAGGATATTATAATGCCTCTGTATCGCTCCATGGTACGACCGCACCTTGAATATTGTGTGCAATTCTGGTCACCGTATCTTAAAAAGGACATAGCGTTATTAGAAAAAGTACAGAGAAGAGCCACCAAATTGGTGAAGGGGATGGAAGGCTACTCCTATGAAGAGAGGCTAAAAAGGTTAGGGCTCTTTAGCCTGGAAAAGAGACGGCTGAGGGGAGATATGATAGAGGTCTATAAATTAATGAATGGAGTGGAACAGATAAACGTGGATCAATTGTTTACGCTATCAGAATATAGAAAGACTAGGGGACATGTAATGAAGCTACAGGGTAAACTATTTAAGACAAATAAGAGAAAATATTTTTTCACTCAACGTGTAATCAAACTCTGGAATCTGTTACCGGAGGATGTGGTAAGGGCTGATAGTATAGCTGGGTTTAAAAAAGGTTTGGACAAGTTCCTGGAGGAAAGGTCCATAAACCACTATTAAAAAGGGACCCAGGATATCAATGCTTGACCCAGTACAAGCATTGTGGAACTTGTGTCTTTTGGGGAAACTGCTAGGTACGTATGACCTAGATTGGCCACTGTTGGAAACAGGATACTGGGCTTGATGGACCTCGGTCTGACCCAGTATGGCATGTCTTATGTTCTTATGTTCTTATGACTCTCAAACTCCATATGGCCCTTTGCCCGGGAGGCACTGAGAATTTGTTCCACATGTTGATATCTCAAAAGTCGAAAAATGATAGGCCGCGGGGTCTTCCTGTTGAGCGTTATGGTTGTGGGTACACGGTGAGCGCGATCGATCTCCAATTCTTTGGCAAAAGTGATTTGGAGCAGGGAAGGGAGGATTTTACTTAAGAACTCCTTCATGTCTCCCGATTCCGCTCCCTCCGGTATGCCCACGAGTCGTAGGTTGTTGCGGCGCGCTCTATTATTGCCATCTTCCACTTCTTTCTGCAAGGCCCGCACCTGACGTTCAACTTTGTCGAGTTTGGACAGCCGGACCACCTGGGAGTCTAATATACTCTCCATTTTGTCCTGACGCGAAGAGAGCCCCTCTAGCCTGCCTTGCAGTACACCAAGATCTTCCCTCAGCGCTCGAAGTGCTTCACCGTTTGACTGCACGAGGTCCTTGACCCCTCTAATTTCTGCGAGGATTTCCTGCTGCATTTCGGGGCCCTCGCGCAACGCCAGCCCCTTCTGCGGGGACGGGGGTTCAGTTTTGGAGCGTTTGCCGTGAGAAGCCGCTGGAGATCCAAATTCCAGGCGCGTAGGTTTAGTCCCCGCCATCTCACCAATGTGCCCCGGCAAAATCAGAGCAGAAATTCAAGTATGTCCGGTGTTAATTCAGGATTCTGAGTAGGCCTCTCGGGAGCCTCAGCGTTATGCGAACATCCCGCTGGACATCGGGCTCCGCCCCCCCTGACATCGGGCTCCGCCCCCGGACATCGGGCTCCGCCCCCCGGACATCGGGCTCCGCCCCCCCTTAATCCCCTATTATTTATTTGCCCCTCTAAATTGAAATAAAGTCAAGATAGAGCCCCCGGCAGTTAATTAAGAGAATTTGCAGGCGTGAGTTTGTAAAATGGTTCAGCTTCAAGTGCAAGTTCTGGCATGTAAACATGTACACGTAAGTTGTGAAATGCTGGTACTTACACGTGTAAGTTGCCAGATTTCCCCATCAATGCTTCCCACGTATATATTTGTGAAATAACTGCTCCTGTTGAATGTGGATATACATTTCCGTGTGTCCCTGCTCCTCTTTATTCATATTTTAGAAAGACTCCACCTTTAGCAGAGTCATTTCTAAAATAGCAGCATGTGGTGAACTCAACATCTCACATGTGATCTCCACGTCCTATCTAAAATGTGACTTCACATGGATAAAGTTATCTAGATAGCAATGGAAATCCTTGCTATTTGCATAACTTTTGCCTCCACCTCCTGGAACATTTCCTGACCTGCTTCATCCTAGATGCGTAACTTTTGACCAGATATCAAGCTCCCCAGCAAAAAATTATGACTTAGCCAAGTCCCAGATTTTGTGGAAAAAAAAGAATGCAGTTAACTCCACAGTTTACTGCATGAATCTTTTTGAGTATCAACTTCATAGAACATGACGGCAGATAAGGCCTGTAAGATCAATCTGATCAGAGCAAAATATTTCCCATGACATGCTGCACATCCCATTTAATTTTAGACTTTCCTTTCCTGCTAAGTGGATAGGGATCTGAAAAAAAACCCCTCACTTAGGGTCCTTTTACTAAACTGCAGAATGGTTTTGCACTTACTGTGCATTAGGGGCCATATTTATTAAACTGTGCTAATGGACGGATTAGGGGTAGAGTGTGGGCATTGACGGCACATCACAGTTAGTTTGGCCATCATTGGCACATACTAACCATGACTGCTGCTGTTAGTGCAAGTGTACTTACTGCCTCCTAAATGGCTGATGGTAAGGGCACTCGTGTTCGATGTGCTGGACCAATGGTGCAGAGAGATGCATCTCCCAGTAGTTCCCAACAGTTAGCACAGGTCTATGCCATATCATGCACTAATATGGGGGGGAATACCATGTGCAAACAGTGCATTTTAGTAACATGCCTGTATATGCAATAAGTACAAAACCTGCGTGGTAAATACCAGATGTGTGTCCTGCATATGCCCTGTATTTACTGCACAGGTGCTCATTCCATGCCTTAGTAGATAAAGTGGGTTACCTGGCACTACCTGCTGAGAGTGGCAACAGTTCCTGCAGGCATTGTGCTAACAGCTCGTGTAAATCCATGCCCAGGGCTGGTGCAACCATTAGGCAAACTAGGAGGCCACCTAAAACTCCAATGGTCTGGGGCACCCTGCTGTCTCCCCTTTTTGAACCTGCATCAGTGACAAGAGTCACAAACAGCTCTGCAGTGCTTATCTTCAACCCCTGGCATTCTAAGGCTGTTTCCATTCTGCCCCTGCTGAGGCCCAATACAAAGTTATAAAATTATCCCCATGAACCTAAAAAAAAAATTAAATAAAAGACATAAAATAATTAAAGAACACCTCACTAATTTGTATTGCAATCCCTATTACAGTTTGGATGAACATAATTTTTCTGAATTAGATTTAAAGTACAAAACACTCCTAAAGTTATTTTCTGGTATGGGGCAACTTTCAGTAGCCCTTATTACTGCAAGGTATGGAGGTGTCTTTCTACCTGTGGAACTGTAGCCAATTTCCAAAGTGAAACAATGCAGTTAATTTCTCTTTGAAAATTGCCTACAGGATACATGGACATAAAAGTACCCAGTGCTTGGCATTTCCATCGTCCATGGGTAGCAGACTGGGGCCCAAATCCCATATATGCATTTGAAAATGCAAATGAAAGCACACTTTTTACCTCCCCCCTTCCTCAACCTAAATACACTCCTAGGAATTCATGTTTTAACACAGCTAAAAATGAGCACAATGTGAAAGTCAACCATGTCTAGTAGTTGCTCTGAGAAGTCAAATCCTTAAACACAGCAATCTTTCTGGAAGAATGTCCTTCCCATTTGTGGGGTTACTTTTTCAACAGTGTGTTAATACTATTAATGTGCATTATTTGCTGAGGGCCCATTTTTATGCAATGGGCCTTGCAGTAAACAATGCACTAACTATGTTTCAAAATAAGAGGAAACCTTCTTTGCATTTCTAATATAGTAAGACAAGCTTTTAAATATTTTATTTTCAAAAGATGAATCTTTGCTCTGTACCTGCATCATCATGCATTTATGCCTTGTTTATAACACTCTGTACTACAAACATCTGCCATCTACAGATTCCTATAGAAATGTAAATGTATTTAAATTATAGTCCCTTATATTTTTATGCTGACTTTTCATATCCTTATTCACCTACCATCTGTTGTTCTTTACCTAAAGGCCTTGTGGATCCTGGTAGTGTTACAATAGATGCCCTTTGCTGCAGGATTCATAACAGGTTATGCTAAACAAGGTTAACAGACATGCTAAACCTATAAGCATGACTAAATAGATTGGGTTGAAAAGAGCGTGTGCCTTCTGTTGCTTTGAAACCATCTCTTTGTCGATGTAAAAGATCAGGTTCTTTGACCCGAGCACTTTATCTTCGCAGCTGTAGATCTTATAAAGTCACTAAGGGCTTGTCTCAGTAGGCCAGCTGTTTTGTTTTATATGGCATTTATATTTCTTGTGTATACCCGTTTCAAAATACTTTGCTCTGCTAAAGTCAAAGTAGGAAGTGAAACATTAAGGGCTTTAATAACTAAGGTGTGCTAATGTTAACGCATGTTTTTGGAATAAAATGGGACCTGCATGCGTTAACACCAGCGCACCTTAGTAACTTTGGTTCTAAACCTTTTAAGCAATCACTGAAATTCTTATTTATGAGAGTGTATTGCTTATTGCAAACTAGTATGTTCATAATAAATATGCATGCACATATTTATGCTTATACAGAACACTAAAGGGCATGTTAAAAAGGGAATTTATTCTGATTCACGATGAGGCAGATGATTACTTTATTTGCTATTTGTTTGCAGTTATCAAGGGACCTATTTAAGAAACCATGTTAGGTGTTTAACATAGGTTTCAATGCAGGTTAAGCAGGTTAATTCAGAGGGAAAGCACTTGGCATATGACCCCTCATATGGGATCTTACGCCAGTGCACAGTAGGGGACAGGAAAAGAGCAGGGACTGCACTTGACGGTGACACAGGTTGAATTTAACATGTAGTTACCCATACCCAAGGGAGGAGTAGCCTAGTGGTTGAGGCAAGGTACTTCAGGCCGGAAGGTCGGGGGTTCAAATCACACTAGAGGACAGCAACCTTGAGCTGGAAGGACTGGGGTTTCTAGTCCCACAGATGCTCCTTGTGGTCTTGGGCAAGCCACTTAACCCTCCATTGCCCATGTTCCCTGTAAGTATTAGTGTATGTGTCTCATATCCCTGCGTGTTAAATGTATCCCCCAATTGTGTTGTGACCGCTTTGATTGAAGGATAAGGCGGTATACAAAACTGTCTAAATAAATAAATTCTACACCACATCAAGTTGCATGTATGCCAGGGGGAGCTCTTTTGCACCTCTTCTGATGTTTGCGCTTCTAGTGGTCATGCAGTGTCTGTGCCATGCTGATCATGGACAGGACTGGCTCAAGGGTTTCTGCCGCTGATTCTGGTGGTGGGGTCGGGAGGGCAGCTCGGCAGTAGGCCATGTGCTTCAGCACACATGTCCTGCCACTTCTGACCCCTCAGACAACTTCAGGGGGTGGGGGTCAGAAGCAGCAGGCCATGTGTGCTGAAGCAAATGGCCTGCTCTTCTGCCGAGCCAATCCCACCGCCAGAATATGCAGTAGCGGGGGTGGCAGCACGGTATGGCTCATTGCCATTAGCACAGTTTAATAAACATGGCCCCTAATGCACAGTAAGTGCAAAACCATTCTGCAGTTTAGTAAAAGGACCCTAAGTGAGGGTTTTTTTTTCAGATCCTTATCCACTTAGCAGGAAAGGAAAGTCTAAAATTAAATGGGATGTGCAGCATGTCATGGGAACTATTTTGCTCTGATCAGATTGATCTTACAGGCCTTATCTGCCGTCATGTTCTATGAAGTTGATACTCAAAAAGATTCATGCAGTAAACTGTGGAGTTAACTGCATTCTTTTTTTTCCACAAAATCTGGGACTTGGCTAAGTCATAATTTTTTGCTGGGGAGCTTGATATCTGGTCAAACGTTACGCATCTAGGATGAAGCAGGTCAGGAAATGTTCCAGGAGGTGGAGGCAAAAGTTATGCAAATAGCAAGGATTTCCATTGCTATCTAGATAACTTTATCCATGTGAAGTCACATTTTAGATAGGACGTGGAGATCCCATGTGAGATGTTGAGTCCACCACATGCTGCTATTTTAGAAATGACTCTGCTAAAGGTGGAGTCTTTCTAAAATATGAATAAAGAGGAGCAGGGACACACGGAAATGTATATCCACATTCAACAGGTGCAGTTATTTCACAAATATATACGTGGGAAGCATTGATGGGGAAATCTGGCAACTTACACGTGTAAGTACCAGCATTTCACAACTTACGTCTACATGTTTATGTGCCAGAACTTGCACTTGAAGTTGAACCATTTTACAAACTTAGACCTACAAATTCTCTTAATTAACTGCCGGGGGCTCTATCTTGACTTCATTTCAATTTAGAGGGGCAAATAAATAATAGGGGATTAAGGAGGGTATTTCTTCTTAATCCCTCCTGTAAAGAAATGACCAAGAGGAGCTAGCAAAACTGAAAGTGGATAGGGTACCGAAACAACTTAGGGAACTGCTAGCGGCCCTGCTGACTGACATTTTCAATGCCCCTTTAGAGTTGGGTGAAATCCCAGAGGACTGAAACTAGGTGAATGTGGTTCTTGTCCTCAAAAGTGGAAGTAAGAACAAATTGGTTAGTCTGACCTCTGTGGTGAATAAATTAATGGAAATGCTGCTAAAACAGAGGATAGCATGGTTTCTCAAGTACAAGGGATTACAGGATCTGAGATAGTACGAACTTACTGGGGTAGGTCTTGTCAGATGAATCTGATTAATTTCTTTGACTGGGTGACCTGAGAATTGGATAGGGGGAGAGCACTACTTGTGTTATAGCTAGATTTCAGCAAGACCTTTGATGTCATTCTGCATGGCAATTTATAAACTAAGTGCTTTTGGGTTGGTCTGTAAATTGACTGCCTAAGAAACTGGTTGAATGGGAGGCGCCAGAGAGTAGTATTAAATGCAGTTTACTCTTTATGCGGGACCTTTCTACCTCTGACCTTATAATCCGTCGAGCGGATAAAGCAGGGGCGATTGTTGTGTTGTCTCCTGACCAATACAACACTGAGATCCAGGTTCATCTTCAGAATCGAGAGCATTATCAGCTGCTTTCACAAGATCCGACGCCTATAGTACTACAGAGTGTTCGATCTTTAATGCTGCAGGCTTTACAGAATGGATGGATCACTGGACGTGAATTTAGGTTCTTGATTAATCCAGTTCCAAAGATCCCTGTGTTTTATCTTGTTCCTAAATTGCATAAGAATGCGCAACAACCCCCAGGGCGACCGATTGTGTCCTGTAGGGAATCCCTTTTGGAACCTCTCTCCAAATTCTGTGATATGTTTCTACAGCCTGCGGCATCGAAGGTCTCCTCATATATTCGTGATACAGGGGATTTTCTTACACAGCTGTCTTCCTGTACTGATTATTCGTCATACACGTTTTTGGTATCCCTCGATGTACAAGCACTCTACACCAATATCAACCAGCAGGAAGTGCTTCATTATTTAGCTGACTATCCATTGGATCTCCCTACGAGGATCCCGCGATCCTTTTTGATAGCTATGTTAGATCTAGTGCTGAATAGCAATTATTTTTTACATGATTGCAGTTTCTATAGACAAATATTTGGTATAGCGATGGGGGCTACGGTGGCCCCCTCAATTGCCACCATTTACATGGCTATTTTTGAGGATAAATATGTGTATCCTCCACTTTTTCAATATGTGCCTTTTTGGCGTCGGTTTTTAGATGATGTGTTTTTTCTTTGGTCTGGATCTCAGGAAGACCTACAGAGATTGTCAGTTCTTTGAATGAACATTCCTCACATATTCAATTCACTGCGATGTTTGATAGACGGTCCATTCAATTTTTGGACCTCACAATCTTTTTGTCATCGGAAGGCCTTACAACTACTCTGTTCCGCAAACCTATCCAACGGAATACTTTGTTGCAATTTTCAAGCTTTCACCCCCTACCGTTAAAACGAGGTCTCCCGTTCGGCCAATTTTTATGTCTTCGACGAAATTGTTCATCGCTGGACGAATTCTACAAACATGCGTTTGATTTGCAGAATCGGCTATTATCCAGAGGGTATCCTTTTTCATTGATTAAGAAAGCTTTTAAACGGGCTCGGTTCATACACCGAGAGTGGCTGTTTTTTCCCCGTTCTTCATCTAATGCCTCTGAGGGGGAAGATTTCACCGGCATTTTTCCATGTTTGGCGGGAGTCCCGAAAGTTGTGACCATTTTACGCCGATATTGGCCGGTTTTATCAGTTCACCCCTGTTTTGCAAATAAGCGGCTTCGGGTGGCTTACTCACGGGCGCCAAATTTACGAGACCGCATTGTGAAGTCCACATGGCCTTCGGATCGCCCCCCTGCGTCCCATGATAACCCGGGTCACTTTGCATGTGGCACCTGTAATTATTGTGCCATGGCATTGACGGGTCCTAGTTGGTCGGACATTTCTACATCTACTGTCTACAGCTCTCAATGGCGTACCACATGCAACTCATCCTATGTTGTATATCTTATTATTTGCCCATGCGGGTTATTTTACGTTGGCCGCACTACCCGTAGTGCCAGGACTCGGTTGGGGGAACACGCGTCCCGTTTGCGGACCAAAACAGTATCAGCGCCTATGGTCAGCCACTGTCTTCAGGAGGATCACTCGTTTCAACAGTTACGTTGGAGGGTGTTGGACTTTATACCACCGGATCCCCGAGGAGGGGACCGAGTTGCAAAGTTACAACGGACGGAGCAACAATGGATATTCCGTTTAGATACTGTCTCCCCTCGGGGTTTGAATGCCTCAGTAGAATGGTATACTTTACTGTGAGCCGGGAGTTTACATCATACCACTGTTATTGGGATTCCCTAGCAGTGGGTTTCCCCAATTCTCAATGCTTGTATTAGAGTTATCACTGATTGGCTACCGGATCTTCTCACGTGCGTTTGACGTCACACGCCATCTCTTTAAACCTGACCGTTGTGTTGAGTTTTGCAAAAGCCATTTTTCTGGGATTCTAGTTTTTCACCTGATGCAGAGCCAGTGATTGCTGGATGGCTCGAAACGTGGCACGTTGTGTCCTTTGCATTCCTTGTTGGCTGGATTCAAGCAAGATAAGTTAAAGTTAAAGATTTTTCTCAAGCATTTAAAATGATTAAAATGGAGTGACCACGGCGAGGGACGGGTTGCAGTTCCTGCCTCCTCTGGCTGGTTACTCCGACAAAAAGAAAGTGTTTTTTATGAGTATACTATAAGGGTTATATGTCACATACGGAGGTTTGGAGCCGGGGCTACAATTTTTAGCATGAGATGGCGGCAGGCCATTTGTGCCGTGCCACCCACAGAGGTCTTCCACCTAAGGCAACTGCCTAGGTTTGCCTAGTGGATGGTCCAGCCCTGATTATGGAGTCAAGTCAGGACCCCCCCTTCTTTCCTCCTCAGCTGTGCCTGCCCAAACATCAGTACTAACACATCTCAGAGCCAGCCTGGAGCCTGAGTCCACCATTGCTCCACATGTTGATATCTCAAAAGTCGAAAGATGATAGGCCGCGGGGTCTTCCTGTTAAGCGTTATGGTTGTGGGTACACGATGAGCGCGATCGATCTCCAATTCTTTGGTAAAGGTGATTTGGAGCAGGGAAGGGAGGATTTTATATAAAAACTCTTTCATGTCTCCCGATTCCGCTCCCTCCGGTATGCCCATGAGTCGTAGGTTGTTGCGGCGCGCTCTATTATTGCCATCTTCCACTTCTTTCTGCAAGGCCCGTACCTGACGTTCAACTTTGTCGAGTTTGGACAACCGGGCCGCATGGGAGTCCAATATGCTCTCCATTTTGTCCTGACGCGAGGAGAGCCCCTCTAGCCTGCCCTGCAGTACACCAAGATCTTCCCGCAGCGCTCGGAGTGCTTCACCGTTTGACTGCACGAGGTCCTTAACCACTCTAATCTCTGCGAGGATTTCCTGCTGCATTTCGGGGCCCTCGCGCAAAGCCAGCCCCTTCTGCGGGGACGGGGGTTCAGTTTTGGAGCGTTTGCCGTGAGAAGCCGCTGGAGATCCAAATTCCAGGCGCGTGGGTTTGGTCCCCGCCATCTCACCAATGTGCCCCGGCAAGATCAGAGCAGAAATTCAAGTATGTCCGGTGTTAATTCAGGATTCTGAGTAGGCCTCTCGGGAGCCTCAGCGTTATGCGACCATCCCGCTGGACATCGGGCTCCGCCCCCTGGTCTTCCTCTTTCTGTGATCTCTTGTATTACATGAAGGCCTCACTCTTTTTCTTCACCTTTTCACCTACGTCTTTCGAAAACTATAACAGTCTCCTTTTCCTTTAACCTTTATTTACCATTTTAACAAAAAGGTTGGTTGCCCTTAAAATATCCCCTTTCAGTTTTGCCGACTGTTTTTCTACATCCCCCAGGCTGTTCCCATCCTAATAACGACTCCCTGAGGTATTGGCCCATCTTGGCAAAGTTAGTTTTCCTAAAGTCTAAGACCCTCACTTTTGAATGGATTTTATCAGCCCTAGTCCTAATACGGACCACCACCATCAGGTGATTACTGGATGTGACATGATCTCCCACCATAACATCAGAAACACTTTCACCATTGGTAAGCACCAAGTCCAGTATGGCCCCTTCACGTGGGTTCTGTTACCAGTTGCCTGAATAGTTCTCCCTGTAGAGAATCCAGGATCTCCTTAATTTTAGATGATACTGCAGCAGGGATGTGCCGATCAACATCTGGCATATTGAAATCCCCTATCAGTAGCACTTCCCCTTTTATGGCAATGCTGTGTATGTCTTCAATTAACTCTCCGTCCACATCTTCTCCCTGTGATGGAGGTCTATATATCACACCAATGCAAATAGATTTCTCTTTCCCTCTTTCTAGTTTAACCCACAATGCCTCCTCTCTGCCTTTTAAGCCCTGTATTTTCATAGCTTTAATATTATTTTTTTACATATGGTGCCACTTCACTTCCACTACTTCCTACCTAGTCCTTTCTGCATCACTATGTCTTTGATAGATTGATATAACCAGCATTCTACAAACCCTTTTAACTATAAACACTTGTGTGGTGAAGTTATTCCCACCGATTGTGCAAAAAGGGTCCCAGAAGTCCCTCATTGCTATTATTATTTTTAGTATCATCTCATTCCCCTCCCTCCCTTCTTTCTCTTATCTTTCTGTCTTATTGTTATCTTACATATCTTGTACAAAAAAACCTTAACATATTTATAAATTCTGTCTGCAATCGATCCTGCCAATAATCAGCACTGGTCTATGCATCTTATTCTACCATATATACAGTACTTCGGCGGATTTCATCTTCCAGTCTCCATTTGCTCCTGATCTTGAAGAAACGTGCACAGTGCTGCTGGATCTTTGAAAGTGCGCATGGTATTGTGTAGTGTTATACACATTTTTTCTGGATAGAGTACGCCGTATCTCGCTTGTAGTTTTTGCATCACCGGACGGCAAGCCAACAGTTCCTTCTGTCGCCCCATGGTTCTCTTGCTTAGATCTGGATAAAAGTCTATCTTATGTCCTTGTAGCTGTAGCGGGGTTTTTTGTTTAGCAATTTGAAGAATTTGAAGAGTTTGTGGATAACGCAGTAATTTTGCCACAAATGATCTTGGATATTTACTGTTACTTGTTTTATGCGATGGAACTCTGTGAGCACGTTCTAGTTCCAAAGATCTGTGAAACGTAGTTTGTAAAAGTTCTGGAATCAATTTTTCAAGATATCCAATAGGGTCTGTTCCTTCTACTCCTTCTGGTATTCCTGTTATTCGAATGTTGTTCCTTCTTGCTTGGTTGCTTTGATTCTCCATCTGTGCTTCCAATGTGGTAATACGTTTAACTACTGGTCCAATTTGCAGTAGTAAGTTGTCATGTTTTTGTACTTGCATTTTCACTTTGGTCAGGAGGTTGTTTACATCAATTAGTTTGTCTTTGACTTCTGCTAAATCTTCTTGCACTTGCCGCAAAGTTTCAATATTGTCTGTTATTAGTTCTCTAATTAGTTTTAACTCAGCGAGAATTTCTCTTAGGCCGTCTGTCGTGTCCTTTTCCGGTGCCATTTTCTGTGGTGACGCAGCCTCCTGTTTCGCTCTTTTTGCTGCCATCCCAGTTGTCTGTTGGAAATCTAGTTTCGCCGGTTTTAATGTCGACATCTTTTCTGTTTGATATTGATTGTTCTGTCTAAACTCACTTCTCGTTGAAGGGCGAGGGGTTCAGTATTCCTAATAGGCAATGGGAGCTAGTCTTCTAGGCTGCCATTTCACACCGTGGCAAGCTCCGCCCCCCTACCTAGTCCTTTCTGAATAAAGTATAGCCTGGTATAGTTACATCCCAATCATGGTTGTCTGTGAACCATGTCTCTATTACTGACACTAAATTCAAGTCAGTCTCTCCCATTAAAGCTTCAACATCTGGGATCTTATTTCCCACGCTATGGGCATTTACACACACTGCTTTCCATATGTTGCCCCTTTTACCCATTTCCTTAAAAGGTATTTAATGTTTCACTTACCTGGGGGTTTTCTTCACCCATCCCCAATAAATCTAGTTTAAAGCCCTCTTCATTAGGTTAGCCAGTTTGCTACTGAAGACACATCAACCCTTCTTGGACAGAAGGATGCCATCTCTGCTCTGCAACTCTTGGAACAGCATCCCATGCTCCAGGAAACCAAAACGCTCTTGATGACACCATCCACGCAGACATGCATTTATCTCCAGAATGTGAGCTTCTCTACCTTGGCCTTTACCCTCAAAAGGGAGGATTGAAGAGAACACCACCTGTGCCCCTATCTGCTTCACCCTCTGTCCCAGAGCCATGAAGTCGCTTTTAATATGCTCAGAGGGATATCTGGCAGTATCATTTGTGCCAACATGGATGAGCAACATTGGGTAATAGTCAGTGGGTTTGATGAGTCTCGGCAAACTCTCCATATCTTCTCTGATTTTGGCACCTCGCAGACAGCATACCTGTTTATATCTTTTCAAAAGTGAGGTCTCCAGAATTGCACACAATACTCCAAATGAGGTCGCACCAACTCCTTTCTTCTGCTGGCCATTCCTCTCCCTATGCACTCAAGCATCCTTCTAGCTTTCACAGTCACCTTTTCTACCAGAAGAGAGTCGCCAACCACCACTATCCTTTGCTTCCTTGTGGTCACTGATTCTGCAACTTTGGGGTGCTCGAGCTCTGCTTCTTCCCTTTCTAAGCATTCTTTCTCCTCCTCCACTTCCAGGGCTGCATAATGATTCTTCAATTCAAGGGCTGGATGAGTTGGATTGGTGGTTCTGCAGGCCCTGGTGACTCATGTCCAACCTTTATCATTCTGTAGGCTCCCATCTTCTTTTCTGCTTGAGAGCTTGGATGTTGTTTCAAGAAGCATCTCATCAATGTACTTCTCACTGTCTTGAATGCTCCTCAGCCTCGCCACCTGTTCTCTAAGCTCCTCCACTTGTTTCCTGAGAGCTTCAGCATGCAGGCATCCTGCACATGGAACCAGTCCTTCAACTGGCACTGGCATTTCTGACTGGACAGAAGTGATTTTTACCAACCATTGTTCAGTTGTTGGAGTTTAGGTACCTGTTGAAGCAAAAGAGAGAGAAACCTACTAAAGTACCAGCCGGTTTCCCAGCTGTCCTTTCAGAGAAAAAGCAGTTAACCTCTTTTAAGTGTGTTCTAAATGTGCTCTTCCAAGTCCCTGTGTGAAGCTAATTGGGGAGGTGCCCTATAAAGCAAGACTGCTCACATGGGGTGTGTGGGAGTTGGGGTGTAGGGAGGGAACTAATACCTGATAAGGTGTCAGTAGCTGCAAAGAGCTCAGATAGATATTAAAGAAATGTTTTAAAACCAACACTAAAGAAAATATTTCCCCCTTTGAACTAAAGCACCAAAAAGAATGTAACTGTCTTAAAAATGTACCAAAACCCTTTGTACACTAACTTTGATGAAGGTTACACATTGTGCTAAAATTTAGCACATTTATTGAATCCCCTACTGTAAATGCCACTGATGTTACTGTAAAGTAATGTAAATGGGGGAGGGGGGATCAGGCTCCCAGTTCCTATATATTATACAGTAAATACTTAATGGAAACAGTATTCACTTTTGCCTAAGAAATCAGAGCTCATCAGTAAGAAGTGCTTCAATCCAATAAATCAGCATGATAGTGTGTGTTCCGGGCTAGCGAGAATATATTGGATTTACTCACATCTCTGAGTATAACGTGTTGTCAAATAGCAGCAGCCATATGAGGTGAAAGTTGAATTTTGTGAGAGTTGAATTTTGTGAGATTTGAAATTCAAGATCAAAAAGCACTTCCTGAAATGTTTGGCTCAAAGTCACTGAGAGCTAAGCAGTGGCATGGGACGGATGGGAGGAAAGCCTGTTTATGCAGCAGAGGCAGGCAGGATTAGCAGTAGTAAACCATGATGTAAGGGGGAAGAAAATCTAGCTATAGTCTGGTAGGTACATCAGCTGGCTTGGACTGATCAATTGGATAGGAAAAATTGGGGACTGAGGAGCTTGGCACTGCTGGAGAAAGGCTGATGAGGATGGGGGAAGGAGTGAATGACACAGAATGGCTGACTGCAAGGGAGTGAATGAGACAAAGGCAGAGGAATGAGACGGTTTGATGGTGGGGGAACAAGAAAGAGAGAGAGAGAGAGAGAGAGAGAGAATGTGATAAACTGTCTAAGGTGCGAAGGCCATGAGAGGGTAGCAGGCTGAGGACAGAGTGAAGGGCATGAGAGAGAGAGAGACAACAGACAGACTGGTGCGGCTTGGGCTATGGCGATAGGCAGAGCTATGAAGAACATAATCAAAGACAGTTGACAGGAAAACTGTGGATAACTCTGTACTCCTTCCTGTTTCCTCGGCTCGCAATCTGGGGGTTGTCTGACTCTTCTCTCTCTTTCTCCACACACATCCAGCTCGTAGCTAAGACCTGCCATTTCTTTCTCTACAACATTAGCAAAATCTGCCCCTTCCGTTCTGAACACACTACCAAAACGCTTATCCACTCCTTAATCACCTCCCGTCTTGACTACTGTAACCTACTCCTTGCTGGTCTCCCTTTGAATCATCTCCCTCCCCTTCAATCTGTTCAACACTCTGCTGCACGACTAATCTTCCGCCAGCCTCGTCATGCCCATATTACTCCTCTTTCAAGTCACTTCATTGGCTCCCTATCCATTTCCGCATCCAGTTCAAACTTCTCCTCCTGACCTATAAATGCATTCACTCTGCGGCTCCTCAGTACCTTTCTTCTCTTATTTCTCCTTACAACCCCTCTCAGGAACTCCACTCTTCCAGCAAACTGCTCCTTTCTGTGCCCTTTTCTTCCACTGCTAACTCCAGACTTCTCTCCTTTCACCTTGCTGCACCGTACTCCTAGAACAAACTACCTGTGTCTGTACGCCAGGCACCTTCCCTTACCCTCTTCAAATCCAGGCTGAAAACTCACCTCTTCGCTGCTGCTTTTGGATCTTGACTCTCCTGATCTCCTTCTCCTTCCCTCGCTTTATCCCTGCCTACACCTTCTGTGTTCGTCTTGACTAGATTGTAAGCTCTGATAAGCAGGGACTGTCTCTTACTTGTTTGTGCAGCGCTGCGTATCACTTGTAGTGCTATATAAATGCTCAGTAGTAGTAGTAGGACACTGGAGGAAAGGAAGAGGCCTGATGGATTCCGAGGCCACGTTAATAGCCTAATTTACAAGCCCTCTCTCATAAGCAGTAAATTGAAAAATAATTGTACTAAATCAAGCCTAATGAGTTACAGAAGACCTCAGAGAGAATTCTCCTCCCCCAAACATTGGTGGACACAACAGTGGGGATTAGGAAGGGGTACCTGATGACTCTTAAGCTTTTACGCTGGCTTCTAAATTCAAAGAAAATTTGTCATGCCCTTTACTATGGAATTTTATCCCAAGTTGCCTATGGGTGAAGGTCATGAAGGTGCCTGGTTTTAGCCTGTTCTTTACAAAATATGAGCACACATTTGACAAGCTTTTGATTAGCTTAAAGCCGAGGACATCTATGTCTGCTCAGAAGCAGGCACAAATGCTAGTGCATAAAGTACATGTAGATATTGTGACTCCACCCAGGGCTCATCCAAGCTCCACCCCTGAAGATGCTTGCTCTAAAGTTGCAGATATTTCTCCTTAGTGGGACTTTTCCAGTTAGCAGGATTACCAAATGAATTGATGTTATATTTTACCACTGGTTTGAATCCTATTTATTGGGACAATCAATGCTTGTTGGCTAGATCCATCTGATGTGGTGTCTGAGTGTTCTAGTGTGCCCCTGGTCCTCTTCACCATTCACATGGCTACCCTGATTAAGGTTATTTATGGCTTTAATGTTGAATATGGAGCTGTTTAAGAGCTCTGAAAAGGACCAGGTTAGAGCAGTGATAAGAATAAACTCATGCTGTCAATGTGTGTAGAAGCTGCTGAAAACTGTATGTTAAAGCTTAATCATAGAAAATCTGTGTTACTTTGGATCTCTGGAGGATAAGCCCTGACCCGTACTATATTTACTTCATTGCTAGACACTGTTCTAAAGTCCAAACCTGTTCTGCAAAGCCTGGAAGTCCAGTTAGTTTCCAAATTCTTACTCGTTTGCTTTGTTTCTTCAAAGAAAGCTTAACCTTCCTTCCCTAGTCAATATTTGACCACGGTTATTCATGCATTGATAGTATTGAAAGTTGATTAATGCAATATCTTGTATCAAGGTCAACAACTGAGCTTGCTGTTGACTCCAGCTCCTCAGGTCAATAGCAAGAGTCCAGAGAGGGTCTAGAATTAGAGGTCAAATTATACTAGTTCTGGGGAAGCTTCAGTTCCATTTAAGACCTAATTTAGGATCCTTTCTATTGTCTACAAACGTTTTGGAAACATTTCTCCAAATGGATTAGTTTTGCACATGCCATGACAGTCATGAAGCTCACTCATAAACCAGGGTATACAGAGTATGGTCTCAGTCTCTCAAATTCACTGTTAATGCTTGCCATAGTACTTGCCGAGGTAAGTCTTCTTCTAGAATTCTTAAGACGTAACATGTATAAGCAATTTATCAAAGCGTGTTTGAAAATTCCTTTTAATCAAGCATGTTGCACCCAATACGATGGGAAAATTTCTGTATCCTGATGTATTTGGTTGATCTCTGAGTACATTGCTCGTTACTTAAAGATCTTTTTCTCTACTCAATGCACAGAATAATCATTTGGCACTGAAACCTCTATTATCAAGGCTGCTCTTGTGATCTTCACCAGAATGTCTGGTCTTCAGACACCAGCTTTTGATGTTTGCATTGTATGAATCCAAATTTACTTGCTGACAAATTGTTGTATTTTCACCAGTAAGATCATTAGTCATCATAGTAATTATTATTGCAGCTCTCTACCATCTGTTATTAAGCTCGAACCAACATTCTGCTTTTGTGTATTTTCCCCAAATGTATTTATTTAGATAGATTTGTATACCACTTTATCCTTCAATCAAAGTGGTCACATCACATCACAATTGGAGGGTTACATTTAACATGAGGGTAATTAACAACATTATACACTGAACTCGTATGTCTAGTTGGGATTAGTGGGTGTTGAGTTGGCGGAGGTAGTTGTATTACTATTCGGGTGGGGACTGTTGTCTGTATGCTCATATGTTTCTGTATAGAGCAAGGTTTTAAGGGCCTTGCGGAAGTCTGTGATGTCATTTAATGCCCTTAGGCTCGTTGGGAGGGAGTTCCATAGTGTGGATGCCAGTAGTGATGAAGTTCTTTTTGAAGTTATTTGTTTAGTCTTGTGATATCCTACAGGTGTGCCGATCATGTTGTCATTATTGGTCCTTCTTGGTCTATTGCTGATATCCCTCGTTATGATGTCTTGGAGTATGTATGCTGATAGATGGTGAATGATTTTAAAGATGATCATGATTGTTTTAAATTTTGCTCTGGACATCATTGCTGTAAGACAGGGGTGACGTGCTCAGTTCTTGGAGTGTCTGTAATGATGTATGCTGCAGTGTTTTGTACCATCTGGAGTGGGTGTAAGGTCTGCTGAGAGAGGCCTTGATATAGTGAGTTTCTGTAATCAAGCAGAGGTGTGATGAGTGCTTGGCACACTGTGCGGTAGTGGTCCTGACGGAGTATTAGCTTGATCTTTTTGATGGTCCTCAAGCGTTGATAGGCCTTGTTTGCTGTTTTGGTGATGTGGGATTTCAGGTTCAGAGCTCTGTCCAATGTGATGCCCAGGTACTTAACTTCATCTTTGACTACTATAAGTTTGTGTAGAAAGCTGATAATTTGTGGTGGAATGAAGGTGGGGCTCCTGGTGATGAACATTGCCTCAGTTTTATCGTAGTTGACCGTTAGGTTATTGGCTATGAGCCAGGCATTCATGTCTTCAATGCATTTGGTTATTGTTGTGGTGTTAAGTGCTAATAGGTTGATTGGAGCATACACCATGATGTCGTCACCATAGATGTGATAGTGGAGTTTGTGGCGTTTGATGATGTTGCATATGGGTTGGATGTAAATATTAAAGAGCATTGATGATAGGGCTGAACCTTGTGGCATTCCCTGCGTGATAGGGAACTGCAGTGATTTCTTTTGGGCGCATTTGACTTGTTGCGGTCGATCTTCCAAGTAGGAAGTAAACCACTTCAGAGTATTCTTGCATAATCCTATCTGCTGCAGGTGTTGCAGTACCGTGGCATGGGATACAGTGTCAAAGGCTGTCAAAATGTCCATGAATACTAGCAGGAATCCGTTCTTTATGTTATCCATGCCTCTTAGGAGATTGTCAAAGAAGGAAGTGAGTAGTGTTTTCACACCGTGTTGGGGTTTAAAGCTATGCTGATGAATGTCCAGTGGGGCATTCATGTCAATATGGTCCTGAAGTTGTTTTTGCACTGTCTTTTCAATGATTTTCACAAGGAATGGTAGGCTGGAGATGAGACAGTATGATTTTGGTTCAGAGGGGCTAAGGTTGTTGCATTTAAGTATCGGTCTATCATGGCGTGCTTTAGGGGTTGCGGCATGTATCCCTGTTGGAGTGAATCTTTGACAAATATGTGACAAATATCTTTGACAAATATGTGAAATACCCTCCTACATACTATTCATTCAAAACATACTATTCATTCAAAATCCCAGTATTTGCAGAAAGAGTCTCAAGGCCTATTTGTTTTAGGAAGGTTTGTCTAGTATTTAATCTGCTTATTTGATGTGTCTATTGTTTTTGTTTTAGAATTTTTTTTAAAGTTCTTCTATTCTTAATTTATAGTATTATATTTTTTTTGTTTGTATGTAAAAAAAAAATGTTGTTATATAAACAATACAGGATAGTGAAAGTGAACAATTAATCCCGACCAACTCTAACAAGTCTTCTCCCTAAGTTAGTACCATGACTATGCACTCTGGAGGCATTCCTTTCGGTGCATAACTGCTGTGTATGTGTGGGCCAGACATAGAGGTAGCAGACAGCACTCCAAGTGTATTCCGCTGCCAACACACTCTGCATGTACAAAGCGTTTGTGTGGGGAGTTCTGTATTGGAGAGGGTGGAGTGGGGCAGAGCATAGGAGTGGTCAAGTGCCAGGAGATACACAGCACATTCAGGGATGGCACCCCATGGATATCTAGCCTATACCACCCTGACAGTGGTATAAGTGCAGGGCACAGCACAGTATGTGGGCTGCAGCTCCCGCAGCAATGGCTTACCCGAGCACCTGCTGCCACGATCCTGCCCATATGGGCCACCAGTGGTGCTGGGACAGTGGTGTGCAGAGACCGACGCGGGGCATGCCATTCTGAGCCACCAGGTAGATGGCTCATTTCCTTAGGGTGAGGACGCTACTGCTCCCTCGTCCCAGCAGTGGTGCTCTGGCATGGGTACATCTTTCTCCTTGGCATCTGGGGAGCACCAGGTCATGTATATCCCCAATTCCACTATTACAGGTACATTTGGCCCCCAGGCAGTGGAATCGGGTCTATCTTAGACCTGTTTAGGATTTGGGTGGGCACTTCGGCCAGGTGTACACGATACAGAATCGGCCTCTACGTGAAAAGCAGGCAGAGACATAATAGGTTACATTATGTTTTACAAAACATAATAGGCTACTCTCAATCATCACCCTCCAAAATCTTGCAAAAATTGCAAGCTTTACGGGGACTACTCTACCTATCAATGACAACAATCTCATACTGGACCATGGTTAATTCCATGCTCTACTAAACATTACCTTCCAACCGATGAGCCGATTTCCAATTACTCAAAATCACCTTAAGTACTAACGAAATAAGAAAATCAAACATCTAGCATGAGATGGCAGCAGCTCAGGTGCAACACCCTAAATTTCAAAATAACGGTGTTGCATTGTACAAACTCCATCATGCCTAGCAGCTGGGAAAACTTTTCCCATACTAAATGCCAATAAGACTAGACATTAGGATATGCAATTGCATATGGAAGAGGAAACCCACTGCTTGGCCACAGGACCAGCATATACCTTTCACCGATCTATATGGTTTCCATATAGCTCTGTGTGCAATAAAATATAAGGATTAAGTAGCTACTACTAAGAAGGCATGAGCTAAATACTAATAAAAAAAAATAGAAAAAAATAATATTGGCTGGCAGTGAGACTCATTGAGATTTTTCTGAGAACCAATCCAAGTCCTTATCCATCATCTCAACTTGCAGTTCTTCTTGCCATATTTTTTGAAATCGCACAGAGCTCTGGGGAAACTAAAGTTGTAAACCCAATCACAGGTACACTACCAAAAAACTGCCTCCAGTTTTGCAACTGATTCCTATAGATTTTGGGATGCTGAATCCAGGAAAAATAGCCAAAATGTTCCATCACGTCACGTTTTCTTGCAAAATTAGATTTCTTACCCATATAAGGAATGTTCACATAATTTCTTTTTAGCCGACTGCAGTTTATTTTCTTGGCCCAAAATAGAGGTTGTAATGGTTAACTAACTAGAAACACTCCCTCATGATATTTTAGAGTGTTTTGTATTCATTTTATACATTAACAGGACAATTGGGAGGCGGGGGGCTAAATCCAGTACTCATGCTGGCGCATGTTCTTTCCTGTTCGCCTCACCTCGTTCGCTCGCTCAAACACGGTGGTTGCGACATGAACGTTCCTGTCAAATTTCAGTTTCTTGCAAGTTCATTATTACCTTTTGTTTGCTCAGTCGTAATCCAGCTTTATTCCGAAGTGGTTCACTACAGTTGTAGTTTGCAGTGCTGTGTATTTGTGATGGCTCACAGAGCCAGAGGTTGCGTCAACTCTCCGGACAGTTTTTGTTTTATTTGTGGGGAATATACCGTGAAAAAGCGGCAGAGGAACATTTCTGCATTTATTAAAAAAGTATATTTCGCCTATTTTGGTTTGAAGTTAGGCGATCAAGACAAACCGTGGGCTCCTCACAAAGTGTGCAAGACATGTGAGGAAGATCTACGCTTATGGAAGAAAGGTAAAAAACAAGCATTTCGTTTCAGAATACCTATGATGTGGCGTGAACAAAGAGACCACAGCAGTGACTGCTATTTTTGCTCTTGCATTGTGAAGAGATACAACTTAAAAAATAAGAACGTAATAAGTTACCCCAACCTTCCCTCAGCAATTAGGCCTATGCCTCATAGCAACGAAGTACCTGTGCCTGAACCACCAAAATCTTTGGATCATATTTGTGTGGACGGTTCTGATCATGATGAGACTCATCAGATGGCTTTTCCCGATGAGTCCAGTACTTCCGAGTTTGAAACTGAACCAGATCCGAAACCTGAACTTTTCTCTCAAGCTGAATTGAATGATTTAGTCCGGGATTTAGGACTCCCAAAAGATGCTGCCCAACTGCTAGGTTCTCGGCTTAAACAGAAAAATCTATTGTCACCAGGAACAACTTTTTATTGGTACCGCAACCGTGAGACACAATTTTTGAAGTATTTCAGCAAAGAGGAAGATTTGGTATTTTGCAACGATATATACGGAGTGATGGAAAAGTTTAAACTCAAGTATGATCCTGCTGAATGGCAGCTGTTCATTGATTCGTCAAAAGACAGCATAAAAGGTGTTCTTCTTCATAATGGCAACACATTCGCTTCAGTTCCTATTGCTCACTCTGTTATTCTCCAAGAAAAATACGAGAATTTGGCCCTGATTCTTCAGAAGATTCGTTATGATGAGCATAAGTGGATGATTTGTGGAGACTTTAAAATTCTATCCATGCTATTAGGGCAGCAATCCGGTTTCACCAAATATCCCTGCTTCCTTTGCTTGTGGGATAGCCGGGCCCGCGACCTACACTGGGGGAAAAAAAGACTGGCCAATTCGGGAGTATTTGAGACCCGGTGAGAAAAATGTTCTTCATGAGAGCTTGGTACCTCGTGATAAAATTCTATTACCACCTCTCCACATTAAGTTGGGTCTCATTAAGCAATTCATCAAGTCCCTTCCAAAAGATGGTGAGTGCTTTCGGTACCTTTGCTCAAAGTTCCCCCGACTTTCTGAAGCAAAGCTAAAGGAAGGAGTGTTTGTTGGCCCTGATATAAGGAAACTCATTTCAGATGGAGCATTCGCTGAAACGATGTCTGAGAAGGAAAAAGAAGCCTGGGATTCCTTCAAGGATGTTGTTCTCAAATTCTTGGGGAACAGGCGGGATGAGAACTATAAGGATATTGTTGCCAGGATGCTCAATGCCTTCAAAGAACAAGGCTGTAACATGAGCCTGAAAGTCCATTTCTTGCACTCCCATGTGAACTACTTTCCCGAAAACCTGGGGGCGTACAGTGAAGAACAAGGTGAAAGGTTTCACCAGGACATCAAGGACGTAGAGAGAAGGTACCAAGGAAGATGGAACACCACTATGATGACTGATTTCTGCTGGTTGCTGCTGCGGGAAACCCCAGATGAAAAATACGCCAAGCAGCGCACCAAGAGAAGCATTCGGGGGAAGAAGAAACGGGCCCACCTTGAGATTGATTGACCCAAGAATGACTTTAAAATCTAAACTGTGTTGACAAATATCATGTTGTTACTAAACTTTGAAATAAAAATTTGCTAGTTATTACCACAGTGTCGGATCTCATTTATTAGAATTTTATTTTCACACCATCGGGTGTTTGTCTTCATGTATTGCAAAGGTGCGGTTTGCGTTTTCTATTCTTACATACATACCTGTACAACATTTTTTGCACATTTCTTTGCTTTGCTTTGTGTCTAACCTCGCTCTTATATGCTCAATGTTTGTGCACATGTATGTGGCTGTTTTAAGTGCAGACAATTTTGCTACCATCACAGTGTGTTTTGTTGACATTACTCTATTCTTATGTGCTGCCTTGTTACAATTTTCTTTATTCTTATTTGAATAACTACTAAACAATTAGTATAAAGAATTCATCCAAGAAACTTTTATCTCGATCGCACTCAATCTGAAACGTTCACCTCAAACTGCTAACCCAATGTAGCAAAAAATCTGTACGTGATGGAGCAAATTGGTTACCAGATATGGATTCAGCGCACCAAAAAACGTAAAAATCAATCGAAACATTAGAGGCAGTTTAAAAAAAAAATTTTTTAGTGTACCTGTGGAATTAAACACAATCTCCAAAGCTGCCATCATCTTTTACAGGCTACTATTGAGTCAGGCTCCAGGTCCACTGTCATGATTATTTATCGACTGCACTTGATATACCACCAATAGCGAAAAGGTCATCATGACAGATTACAAAAAACCCGTTGGGTGAAAAAAGCAAAAAAAAAAATTATTAAAAAAAGGATAGAGAGAGGAAGGAGAGAAGAGAAGAGAAGGGAGAGGGAGGTTGCAATGCCATGAGGAGAAAAATCAGCTGATGAAATACAATATTTCAGCTAAGGCCAGGCAAACCATTGAGCACTAGACACTGTACACCTCCTAGAGCTCAGTAAATGACCTCAATAGATGCCAGAGCAGGACCTGTCCCAAGATCCAGATGCTCTTCTCCTTTCATGCTCCCCAATTTACTAACATGTGCTGTATCCTAAATAGCAGATTATTCCTCTGATACTCTGTCCATCACTTGAAAAGCTTGCAAAGAATAGGGTGCTCTTGAATTCTCAGGGAACCCAAACTGTAAGGAGGTGAATTGAAATGTTATCACAGAGGCCTTGCTCCAAGGTTAAGCAACTAGGATGCCTCAGTAGTGGATGAAGGTGCCTATCAAGCCCTATGCTTAAAGGGAATTTATGGATACTTCCCCTGTCACAAAAACTGTGGCAACATTTGTTGCAGTGTGTTTTTCATAAAAGTGCCCAGAAAAGAACCATTTGGCGAATGTTGAGTGAGTTTATTTTTCATTTGTGTTACTTGAAGTAATCACTCGAGAAGTGACCGATATACTAATTGTCCAGAAAAGAACCATGGCTACATACTCAAAAACAGAGTTGAACTTGGATGCCATTACCATCTTGATGGTACCTACCTTACCCAACCAGGAGAGATGCAGTATAATAGAAACCACCCCCAAATCAGATTGCTGAGGTATTTCATATGGCATTCCAGAGTCTCATCCAAATTCCTCACAAACTAAACGAAGCGCTTTAACCCCTCGGGAGCCCGCTACAAGGAGTACTGGGCAATTTACACAGAAAAACATGACAGATGTAAGGGGAGTAGCTCAGTTTTGGACACGTTAAATTTATATAACCAGAAAAATTGGAAAGCCATCTATGATTTTGAGCAGCAGAGGAAAGGAGTAAAGATCTAAAAAAAAAAAAAAAAAAAAAAATCCACATACAAAGAAGGTTTACACTCAAATTCCTTATATCGAAAACCATGGACAAGCAGGATCTGCCAGATAATCAACACCAGAGGCTCCAGTGCTAGATTAAATAGAAAAAGGGAGAGAAGGGAGCCCTGCCTCATTCCACGATTAAGACTGATAGGCTGGGAGAGTAGACCTTTCAAAAAATGCCTCACTGTTGGGGCAGCGTAGAATGCCAGGACCATAGAGCTAAATGTTTCTCCAAAGCCAAACCTTCATATGAATTGGAATAAATATGCCCATTGCCCACTCTATCCTATCAAATGCCTTTTCACTATCTAGTGAGACCCCTGCCAAGCTAGGGCACCGCATGATGCTCTGCTACATAAATACCATTAAACTGAGCAATTTAAGATTTTGAGCGGACAGTCTATCCCCTATAAATACATAGGGGCTTGTTTACAAAGCCGCGGTAGCGGTTTCTGATCGTTATCGGAGCCGCGGCCCATTGAAATCAATGGGGGCCGCGGCTCCGATAACAATCGGAAACCGCTACCGCGGTTTTGTAAACAAACCCCATAGTCTGGGTAAATTAGACAATACCAAACCTAGGCTAACTGGGATGCCAAAATCTTTGCATAAATTTTCATATCATGTCAAAAGAGATCAGATGATAATTTTGAACTTGCTTGAAATTTTTGCCAGGTTTTTCAGAGATGATTAAAGCTTCCATTCTGTCTCCTAAGACAACCTTAAAAGTTATAAATGAGTAAAACAGACTTCCCAGTCCAGTGGTCAACAAATCCCAGAATAACTAATATAATTCTTCCATAAAGAGAGAGGATGGCCAGTTGAATTTCCTCCAGCTTTATATCTACATCAAGTAACTCACTCTCTAGGAAAAGGAAGCATGCTATTGCTTGAGGCAGAACCAAAGCCTCAGAGGCTGATAATATTGACTGCTGATAATATTGACAGAAGTAGCAAGAATTCAACATCCATAAAAACTCGATAGTTATTCCTGGTTATCCTGCACTCTTTGCCTAGCTTTCTGATTTTTTAAACTGGGCTAGAACATGTCCCACTTTGTAAATCTCCAGTATAACACCACACCTATTGCTGGAAAATCAAGGTACTGGCCTGTTAGCTCAAAGTAACAGTATAATGATACATTAACTTCTTCAAGCGATTCAGGGCAGGGTTTCTACTGCCAACATAGGCACACTCCAGGCTCTTTATCTGGCTCTCTAGCTCTGACAAGTCCCTCTTTCTTCTTTTGGGATGCCGCATCACTAATAATTTTGCCCGTAATACTGCTTTATAAACATCCCACAAGAGTATCAGACATCTCTATTCCCTCAAAAGTGTTCTTCTGTGGCTATAGAGACTATTTCCTTGAATCTGTCTTTCATTAGTAACCGGGAGATCTGTTTGGAAACAGAACCCAACCACCACTAATGTCAGCGTGATCCAATTCCAGGATAATTCAAATCCCTGTTGCCTCTTCCTGAGGCACTAAATGCCTGGGCATTAGAAAATAATACATCCTCGAGTATGTCTGATGGATGGGGGAATAAAAGGCAAAATTCTTTGCCTCTTGGGCTTAAAAGTCTTCAAGGGTCAATCAACTCTTCTTCCTGAATAATTGATCAAAGAACCTGCAAGGCTTTTGCTACTCTACCTCTGCACTGAGACTACCGATCCAGCATGAGGAGTTGCATTTTTGACTACGAATTCCTCTTCATGTTCTTTGGACTGTTAAAATTTAGCAGGATATTAAGTAGACTGTACATGAAGTATTGCCACTTCGAACCCCCAAGAGGCCCAAGAGCTGATTAAAATTGTTTATGACAATCATTGGTACAGCTTCAGCAAGCTGAGAAGCAATCTCATGGAAAAATTCAGGAGAGCCTGCTGTGGGGGCATATAAATTAATAATTTTCATGACTTGGCACTTGCTGCCCAGTTCTACACTCATCCACCTTCAAGCTACATCAGGTTTCGTGGAGAGCACCTGAAAACTGAAATTCTTCCTTGCTAATATGGCTACCCTGTTGTTCTTGTTCACTACAAGCAAAAATGCTAAGACCCAACACACCTGGTTCAGAGTCAGGAAGGATGCCTGACAGTCTAAGTGAGCTTTCTGCATATCAACATCTGGGCCTTCTTTATTTCTAAAAATTAAAATATTTTTTTATTCTTAATGAGGCTGTTAATGCCCTTTACGTTCAATAACATAACCTTCAGTTTAAACTTCATGTACATGCTACTTAACAATACTGAACAACAAAGAACTGCTAACACTAAAACACTTCTAATGAATAGTGTACAAGAGAGAAACAGTTCACTCCAGCTTCCAAGTCTATGTAAGCATTTCACTATGTGCTCCTAAACAGGACATATATCCATACAACACTCAACTCATGCCAATCATACCCTAAAGCAACATTCTTGGTATCCCTACTTTCACTAGTACACACCAACAATCCCCCCACCACCTCATTCATACCGACCAATCCATTGCAATTCCAAGCATAACAGCAAGCTTAGAACCTAAACCAAAACACTCGTCTCACTTCATCCCTCCCCTGAGTGCCCCAGTTCTAATGCTACCATATCTGCCTTTTGGCCAACATTTTTTTTTTTTTTAGGAATGCCTCGGAAATAAGTTTAGGGTTCTCTAGCAGTGTAAATTACACTTTTCCTACTGTCACCACCAAATTCTTGTTAACTTATTTAACAGTATTTTTATCTTTCTGCAAATGCATATATATAAATATATAGATTCAACCAGTGTCAGGAGAAGAGGTAGTTGCATTTTTGACTAAGAAATCCTCTTCATGTCCTTTGGATCCTGTTAAAATGTAGCAGGACATTAAGTAGACTGTACATGAAGTACTGCCGTTTCTGAACCCGATACCCTCCCTTGACCATTCTGCCGGAATCGCTGGTAGCATGGCTCAGCATGTGGGGGGGGGGGGGGGGGCACAGCACCGCTAGAGCTTTTGCCTAGGGTGGCAGAAACCCTTGGCCCGGCCCTGAGTGCAGGCACATACATGTGTAGGTAGCAAAATCTTCTGCTTACATTTATTTATTTATTTATTTTTATTTATTTAACTATTTCTTTTATACCGCCCCTTCCAGAGATCAAGGGCGGTTTACATATAACAAGTTAACAGTCATGTACACAGTTTGTATACATTTTACATAGAACATAGAACAATAGAAATCAACTATTTACATTAAACAGTAAATATAACATTTATAGGTATTAAAGCAAACACATTAAACTTTATACAAATGAATATTTACAGTGTGTGGTGTGTGTGGTGTGTGGGGCAGGAATTGGTGTAGGTGCTGGAATGTGTTGCATTCCTACACTTATACATACTAAGCCCTCAATGATGCTGCTCAATTTTTAAAATCATATTTTATTTATAAAAATACCTGTTCCCACAGTACAGGCTGTAAAAATAACGTGTTTTTCTCATGATCTTATATGTACTTTACAAAAGGCTCTTCGTTCAGTGATTTTTAAATTAAATTTGTTGCCGATTGTGAATGTTGCATACGAACAAAAGATATGATATGCTGGATCAGACCACGAGTCCATGAAGCCCAGTATCCTATTTTCAACAGTGGCCAATCCAAGTCCTAAGTATGTGTCAGGTTTCCACAAGGTACGCAGCTTCCACATTGCTTGTTACAGGGTAAGCAGTGGATTTCCCTGATCCTCTTTAATAATGGTTTATGGACTTTTCCTCCAGGAACTCATCCAAATCTCTTTTAAATCCGGCTTCACTAATAGCTTTTACTACATCCCCAGTTAATGAATTCCAGAGTTTTATTATGCATTAAATGAAAAAATATTTTCTCCAATTTGTCTTAAATATGCTACATTGTAGTTTCATTGCATGTCCCCTAGACTTTCTACTTTTTGAAGGAATAACAGACCTACCTTTACCCATTCCCCTCCACGCATTATTTTATAGACTTCTATCATATCTTCCCCTCAGTCACTTCTTTTCCAAGTTGAAGAGCCCTAGCCTTTTAAGCCTTTCCTTACAGGGATATCTATCCATTCCCTTCACCATTTTGGTCACTCTTCTCTACACCATTTCTAATTCTGCTCTATCCTTTTTAAGATATGGTGGCCAGAAATGCACACAATATTCAAGGTACATTCTCACTATGAAGTGATACAGAAGCATTATAATATCCTTTATTTTATTTTCCATTCCTTTCTTTATGATTTCTAGCATTCAAACACTGGACTGGATTGTGCTAGAGCTGGAAAAGTCTGGAACTAAACAAAATTAAACTAAGACATTCCCTTAAAATTTGAAAGTTCCTTGAATCTGAACTGACAAAATATTTTAAATTTCAGTCTTGCAGCGTAAAGAACGCAAAACTGCAAATCTCAAAGACAAACCATATTCCAGTACCCCCTCAACCAAAACCATACAGTTCACCACATCAAGAACCCACAGTACAGGACCCATAGAGCAAATCTACTATAACAGCACTAACTTACAGCACACAACATGGAGCATATTCAGAAAAGGGCAGCTCCATTAATTTTGCAATGGGCCCTTGAACATCCATATTCATATTCAGAAAGCTAAATAAGCTTGATTACTAAAGATCCTACATAGAAATTCCATGCTAACATAACATGCAGCCTCAGTCACACATGCAGAACAGAGATCTTCACCAAGTAGGGAATATATTAATACAAACTAAAAACAGACATATGTAGACAAAAAATGCTTTTACCCATTACTCTTAGGTTTACAGGATTTCTTTCCCAAAATTATACTTTACTCCAGAGTGAGGCGAGAGAACAAACTCTCACACGCTGCCATTTGCATTGTCAGCGGAAACTAACATAATGGCTCAGTGAAAGTAGCATGAATGCAACTAATGCCACCTCAGTGGGTGGCCTGAGTTGCACCAAAAGCCATTTTGCTATGTTGAAATGTGGTAACTGCAGGGGGATGTAACTGCTTCCCTGCAGTAAGTCTACGGCCCCACATAATCAAACTCTGGAATTAGATACCAGAGGATGTAGTAAAAGCTGTTAGTGTAGCTGGGTTTAAACTATTATTAAAGAGGACCTGGGAAATCCACTGCTTGCCCCAGGACAAGCATTGTGGAACCTGTGTGCCTTTATGGGAACCTTCCAGGTACTTGTGACCTGGATTGGCTACTGTTGGAAACAGGATTTTGATGGACCTTGATCTGACCCAGTATGGCATTTCTTATGTTACCAGCGCAAAGCCTAGGAAAAATGCTGCTATATATGCCAAACAAGAGGGGCTCAACAGCACCCATGCAGCACCTCCCACTTCCACAAAAACCAAGAGTGACTTGGCGCCCCAAAACAGCACTTCCCACCCTCTGAAAAACAAAAAGCGACTCAGTGGCCCCACACACAAGACGTCTCACCCTCTGAAAAAAAAGAAGGACTTTGTGACTGACAACACCAAGAAGGGCTTGGCAACCACAACATAACTCCTTAAACTGCACACTGGACCAGCATGGTGTTAATGTAAATATATATTTCATAAAAGGAAATGCAAGATGCTCGCACACCAAGGAACTAAAAGAAAAAGTGAGAACCACAGCACAGTTTATAACACCAAATTTATAACTCATTTTATTTTGTTATAAACTGCGTTATAACTCTCACTTTTTTTTAAATATATATTCTGCATCCACAGTAACCTCTCCATCAACAATTGGTGCAGAGCAGAATTAGGACATTCACCCACAGAATTCAATATATTTAAAAATAAAATCTGTAGATATAGGTGGTGAAGTGCTTCTGTCTACGAAAGAAGAGTGGGACCTGTTGTGATTGTTTCTAATGATCTTAAGGTGTCTGGATAGGTAGAAAAGGCGATAGGAGAGGAATGGCCAGCAGAAAAAAAGGAGGTGATTGTGCCTCTGTGTAAGTCTCTGGTGTAACCTCATTTGGAGTATCCTGTGCATTTCTGCCACACCTTCAAAAGGATATAAATAGGATGGAATTGGTTCGGAGGGTGGCTACTAGAATGGTTAGTGGTCTTCGTTATAAAGCAGATGAGGACAGACTTAAAGATCTTAACGTGTATACGTATGTTAGAGAGAAGGTGGGATAGAGGACATATGATAGAGATGTTTAAATACCTCTGTGGAATAAGTGCACAAGAGGAGAGCCTCCTTTGATTGGAAGCAAACTCTGCTATCAGGGGACATGAAGGTGAAAGGGAATAGACTCAGGAGTAATAAGTCAGAGCTCCTGCCCTGAACGCACAGTTGTGCTGGAAAAGGAGGCGGCAGAAAGTCATGTTTTCACTTGTCAGCTGGTTCCAAATACACAAGCACCAAGGTATGAACAGCACTGTGATGCATGCCTCTCAGCCAAGGACTGACATTGCAAATGATGGCAGGGTAGGGGAATGAGGATTTTTGGGAAAAGATCCCTGGAATGCATAAATGGAGGGTCACAGCGTCCCAAAGAGTGACCAGAGACAAACAAAACACAACTGAACAGTGGAAAGCCACTCAAAAGCTGATGGGCAACAGTGGAAAATCAACTTTGAACAATTCTTCTGTTTATCCAATAAAAGGAATCCAAAGCTTGTTTCAGAATACCCAGGGTTACTAAAATCTTGGTGAGAGAGAAGAGAGAAAGGAAACAGAAGCAGACATTTATGCAGTTATGTCAAAAGGCAGCAATGGAAAATTCAAGAAAAAAATCAGCAGCTTAAGAAGGGAGTTGGAGGAACTACTCTTCCTCACCTGTGGCAGCTTCTTCAGATCCAGAGTCCTCGCTGGAGTCCTCAATGCTGCTACTGCCAGTGATGGCCTTTGAAGAAGCCACCTTCACTGCAGGCTTTGTTGTCTTTGCTGGCTGGATCGCTACCCCACCAATTGCCAGTATCAATCCCTTCCGGCCTTCTGCACCCCATCAGCTCCCTTCTTTCACCCCTAACAATCTACCGCTGCCCGCCACTATTGGTTCCTGCAAGCGATCATGTCTTTTGCCTGCCTCTGCCTTCCCGCCACTTTTTTTCTTGTTTAAGAATGCTTGAGCAAAAAAAAAAAAGCTGCAGGAAGACAGAAGCAAACCAGATGCGGCAAAATCAAAACAGAGCCAGAGTGCTGCCACCCCCTTCCAAACTGCCACCTGAGGCGACCACCTCAGGTGGCCTAATGGCAGAGCCGCCTCTGTCTACAAATCTGGGCACTTCACTCTCGTTATTCCTAATCAATGTCATTTATAAATATGTTAAAAAGCAGCTTGGACATTCCTTTTCTGACTTGGATAATGCACAAAACTGGGCTTTATGGGTAATTTTATAAGGAGCCATTTAGATTTAGCCAGCTAGAACACATGCAAATGTGGACCTTTGAGTCATTTACAAGCAGAAATGGCCACTTAAGGTGAATTAATGTGTGCGCTCATGCTGCCCCCTTTTCTGTAATTCTATGCATAACCGTGAAAACAGTATGGGCATGGGGCAGGGTTTGGACGGAGCATGGGTGAGCACAAAGTTACACATGTAAACTTTAAAATTCTATAATTTACATACATTATTCAGAAATCTAGACAGACATTTACACCAGCTCTGGGGCTGGTATAGGTAACTGTACATTAAATTAACACATGGTTTCAACTACTTATGCCTACTTTTGGGCATAAAACAGGTACTTCATTATGAATTGTCCTCTATATTGCCAAACACTTGATGAAAAAAATATCAGTGTATAAAAAGTATGCAATAGTGAATGAGTTTTCATTACAGACATATGCTACAGTTAACGGGTAATATTTATGAAGATTTCAGGAATGAACATTGACGATTTTAGTAAAGTACTCTGTTAGCTTCTTTAACACTAGCAAGGGTTATCATATAATCCTTTGGGTTAATATCGAGTCATGACTATCAGCATTTTTTTTTTTTTAATGTCGGCTACTGTGGCTAAGAATATTCCAGATATTCAGTGCCACTATAGTCTATCTGGATAACCTTAGGGCAGTATTGAATATCGCCACCGTATGGACAGTATCTGGCTCTGCCCCCAGACTGCCATGGCACTATGTGCCAAGTTGATCTGTGAGGTTATTCAGCAACACTCTTTCTAGAGTGCATCTGAATATCTCGGTCAGTGGCCCTTATAAAGTCAGCAGGTGCTGCGAATCGGAGAAGTGCCATTGAATATTGACCTGCTTGAATTATAACGGGGTACTGGAAATCTTTTGGATATTGTTATGAGTTTATATAATTGTGTGCATGAATGTGGTATGAGTGGGTCTGTAGAGTATATGGATATATGTTGAACTATTATGTATTGTAAAAAGATGCATTTTTAATGTAATTTTGAAAATAAAATGTCATGATAAATAGTTTTATGGAGTTAATGGTTAATGTAGTGCAATATCTAATTCACACCTTGTAATTCTTTTCCAGAGTAAAGTTTATAATATATAATAAAAAAAAAGCGTATTAACCTTTTAAGTTGAATAGGTTACATTGCGATTTTTGTGAATTTTGGAAGTAACAGGAAAGAGTTCCAGATTGCTCAATTTGGTTTTGCTGTCCTCAAAGACAGAAGAGAAAAGTTCACCCTCGTCATTTTCTTTCCCAGGGCACGTTAGCACCAATTTCTTGTTCCAGAGCAGGTTGCCACAAGCCACAAAGCTCCCTATCTGTATACCTGATTCGCTGCTAGCTTTAAGGAATTTCTTGTTCTCAAGAGAGCTACACTCAGTCTGGGAGATCTCTACAAGATGCGGGAGACTATTTGAATCTCACATTACTAGGGAGATTGACAGCTGGGAGACAACGAGACAGTTGGAAAATGACTTCAAAACAAATGGATCCTTCAGTTAACAAGTCCATTGACAAAGGAAAAATAAATATAAAGCAGACAATGGCAGCTGTGAAAAACCGTTTTGTTGTAGTGCCTTCCTTTTGTTTTGAGATTCCAAGCATAGTAATGTATGCCTCAATTGAACCTATGAATATGTTACACGGAGAGTCTATACATTTGAGATTGAACAAACAAAATAATTACAGGGGACAAAGGCCTTCATGCATTTGTGCACATTTCGTTTTTACCCAATTTTGAATCTCTCTTCTTTCTACAGTGTAGGCCAGCATCAATCCACTAACAAATTTTGCCCACAAAATTTCATCTAAGAGATGGAACGACTTGTGTTTGAAGGAGATATGAAGTGGGTACCATTAAAAAATATATATTGTTTGGTAAATATGCAAATTATTATTCCAAGAGTGTACAGTAATATTTTCTTAAAAAGAAATATTGTTGTACTGATGTCAATTATGCCTCGCTTTGCTCAACTTATTTTTCAATTAAAAAGGAACCCCATCCTTCTTGAATTAGTTGTTGCACCCACCTTCTTTGTCGTTATGATTTATCACTGCATCCTGTATCATATCAGCAAGCTGAAAATGAACACTGTGATTCTTTCCATGTTTCTGCTGTTTCTTGTAGCTGTCCTGCTTCTGAAATACCTTCTCCCGTTCATAGTATGCCTTGATTTGATCACAGCGCATGCGCCTCACCAGTCTTTGACGCTGGCCCAAAGGGAGAGATTCCAGCAGACACTGGTCAATTTCCATGTCATGCGATCGAAAAACATTACAAAGTTGGAAACAGCCTGAAAGAAATAAACAGAAAAAAAAATTCTGCATCGGATAATCTTTTATAATGTTTATAGTGTCCTGTAAAAGTCTTCAAACCCTTGTACATTTTGGGCCCCTTTAACGAACGCCTGATGACCAGTGTTCTAATGCTTGGCAATTTGCAGCCTAAAACACTAATGAATGAGCATGCCAGCCACCACACATTAAAATGCATAGTAATTGGCCATCATAGCTGGGCTGGGAAAGGGACAGTGTGGGCATGGAGAGCGTATTACTGTTAATGCCAGGGGAAATGCTGCGTGCTCAGTGGTAATTTGGCTCTTAACATCAGTTCATCTAATGACACCTCTGTGGGAGTCATTAGGTGAATCCACTTTACTGGAGGGCATGTTAGAGTATCCCATCGTGCATCATCTGCCCCCAACGGCTCGTCATGCCCCCAACAGCTAACACGGAGGCTTTGTACATAATGTGCATTTGTTTGGAATGTTAAGTGCAAGGTCTTAGTAGGCTATAGTAATAGGGGCCCTGCTAATACGTGCATTCCAAAAGACATCAAAGTAGGAGTTAATTATGCTTCTCTGCACAAAATACTCAACACTCTCAATGCGAAAGAACAATTGTAGAAATACGGAAAGACTAAGAAACCAAAAGGTCATGACTTTGCTTACTCTTTGATTCAACACTTCTTCAGTGATAGCAGCCATGATATTAAGGATAAGCATCTACCAACTTAGCACAGTAAGATGGTGCAGGTTTTCCCCATTCGTCTTGCAGAATGTCAAAGCTTTTGCTTTGTTTGCATTTATTATTTATTCAAAGTTTTCATTAAAATACAAAAAAACCAAAACAATGAAATCCACGCAAGAAGACATGGAAAAATACGCCATTCATGAAGTCAACTAAAACAAAAATTAAAAAATGGAAATAATTAATAAATCCATTAAATCCATCAAGATGACGAAACCCAGGAAGCAAGAAAAATAAATTACGAGATGATCAAAAGATTGACATGGCTTTAGCACTGTTATTTAGCAATCACATCAGGAGAAGAATACAGTGTTGCAGCGAGTCCCCAACTTCCTCCACAGGGTAGTCTTTTTACTCTGCAAAAATACCTTCAGTATCTGTGGTTCAAATAAAACGGAAGTTTTGCCTTGAAACTTAATTATACATATCTTAGGAAACTTCAGTTTCTACTTAAAGTAAGTGCCTGAGGGCACTAATGAGGAAATCTCTTTCTAACTCGGCAAGTAACAGAAGAAACGTTATTAGTAAAGCCATGAAACAGGGCAGATTCATCCTTAAGAAACAATATTGACATCTTATCCTTATCTGAGGTTGCCATGAATGTCGACACAAAAATTAGCCGTTTCCTTGGTAGAGCTCCCCACAATTTCAAATAATTCAGTCTTCTTCTGGACAAAAAATAGTTAACATCTCCCTCTTGACCACCCACCTGGCCATTTCAACAAGCTTGATGTATAATGAACTTTTGAAATGGTGGGGGGGGGGTTGAGAGGAGGGAGACAAAGAACCTTGAGAAAATAACTTCTAAGCATCGCATTAGCTGAGATTAAAGGACCCTTTTACTAGAGCCCGTTAGGGTGTTGCACTTAACGCATATTAGTTTTCATGGTAAATCTGCATTAAGTGCAAAGCCTCCACAGTAAATGTCAGGAATGTTCTTAGCATACCGCCATATGAATGTGTACCCTAGAGGTATCGTTATGTGCACCCATGGTAATTTCTATGGGCCCCTGCACTAGCCGCCTTGTGCTCTCCATGCTCACACACTGTCTATACCCTACCTTTCCCTGCCCTTTCATGAGGGCAACTGATGCACATTTTGGCTGCTACTAACTGCCATGTCCATGCGTTAACTGCGTTTCTTTTTTAAAAAAGAAAGCAGCTTTTCTAGAACATATTACTTTCGGGTTAATATACAGAGTTTATTTTTTGTGATTTTGTGAGTTGCACTCTGTAAAACACAGACCGACAACGAGCTTGTGAACCACTAAAATGAGTTAACAGCTTAGCAGAAATTAAAATTAAGAAAGCACAAATTTGAGCCATGAACATTTTCCAGATTCTCAATCTTATTTGGAAGTGCAATAATGCCCTTAATGAGATCTTTGTTAGATTTATTTGTTTATTCGGTTACATTTTTATACCGCTCCTTCCAGCGACCAGAAGCGGTTTACATTATAACACTTAACTTGAACCATAAGTTACATATAACATGTATAGATGCCTTCAAAGTTCCCATCCTAGATTTCACAGTAAAGCAAGAATGTATTGTTCCCTCCAATGCCTACAATTTGGAAATGATTTCTCTAAAAAACCAACATAACTGCATCAACTACTACTACTGAGCATTTATATAGTGCTACAAGACGTACACAGCACTGCGCAGACACGTGTTAGAGACAGTCCCTGCTCATCAGAGCTTAGAATCTAGTCAAGACAGACAACATAGTAGGTGTAACATACTAAATGACGGCAGATAAAGACCAGTATGGTCCATCTAGTCTGCCCAGTAAGATGGCAAGAGTAGGTGCACCTGCCGCTCCATGCAGGCCACCCCTCCCCATGTCTTTGTTTAGGGGTGAACCCACCGCTCTGTGTAGGACACCCCTGTATGTTGAGAAATTAGATAGTTACGTTTATTTTGATTTTATCCTGCTGCTGTAAAGGGATCCACTGTGTCTGTCCCATGCCATTTTGAATTCTGTCACTGTATTTGCCCCCAACACTTTCATCGGGAGGGATTCCAAGCATTCACCACCCTTTCAGTGAAAAAGTATTTCCTGACATTTCCTTTCAGTTTACCCCCTTGCAGCTTCATGTTATGCCCTCTAGTTTTACAGCTTCCCCATCTTTGGAAGAGGTTTGTTTGTTCATTATTTGTTTGTTCATTATTTCATGGCTGTTGTTGCCATATGGCAACCTTCAAATTTTCCCCCAAAGTTTTCACCGGATACTATATTTCCAAAAAATACACACACTGTGTGCGAAATGTGATGTGTATTGTGACATAGTGGGTCCTTCCAGCCCGTTAGATGAGGCTAAAAAGCCAGGAACAGGAGTAGGGCTGAGTTGTAAACAAAAGCACATGGCTCCTGGTTACCTTACAAACCAAGCACAGAGGCAAGAAAAACGCCCGTGCTACCATTCAGGGAATGAGTCACGAGCTAATGCAGGATACCTGCTAGGGGGTGGAGTTGAGCACTGCCCGAGAATTCACCCTGATAAAGAGAGTTCAGTTGAGCTTATGGAATTAGAAGAAGGAGGGTTTGGAGAAGAAGGAGAAGTGGATGAGGCATGTGTGCTGGATAAGGAAGCTAATGAGAGCTACGGTGAAGACAGCAGTGCCAGGAAAAAGCCATAGTCTCTGTGGAAGAGTGAGACAGAGTCTTTCTTCAGGAAAACAAAAGAAACCCCAAGGGAAGGATATAATAAGGGCAGAGTGGATTACCTGCAGTATCCAGGGGAACACAGAAGTGAAAGGAAGCCAGGAAGGCAAGTGAAGTCTTCTGTGCAAGGCTTAGGTTGGGAACCTACAGCCAGTCCAAAGCCACAAAGAAAACCTCCACCAGCTAGGCTAAAAGGTAAGCCAAAAGGCTGGCATAAAAATAGTTACAGTGACTGTATTTACCCAGAGGGTTGGAGCTGGGAAGAGAATACCTGTGCTGATAACGTTTGTGAAAGCCAGTATTTAACTCAGGAATATCAGGTGAAACCTGAAGCAGTTAGAAAGGGTGTGGCATCAGGAGTGCCGTTACAAACATTTCCTTCTAGCCAGGAAGAGTTAATGGACTTTGAACCTGAGTGTGTGAATATTGATGAAGATATCATGGACTGTACGATATCGCTTGCTAATGAAATAATCTCATTACGCTGAAGGCATGTTTTGAAAGAGAAAGTACAGCACTACTAGCATTGGGAAGCAGAGAGCTGTGAAGAAACAGCATTGTTATGTTGGAATGCTAGATATCAACCTGTTTATTGCTGAAGTAAGCCTTTTCTGTTAAAGAACCTTTGTTTTGTCCTTATGCCAGTAAATACCTGGTTTGTGTTACTTTGTTCATGGTGAAATCCACCCCGGGAGGGGAAATAAAATCCTTTGGTTGCTTAAACCACTTTTCCACAACTGCTCCTCATTGATTCAGTGAAGGGACTACATTTCCCAAAAAGCCCAGCTTCAGGTTTTGTAAAGTAGCTGCTTCAGTGGGGAAGACCCACTCACTTAACCTCTACTCACTTATATACGGGGGTTTAAGGAGAGCTGGTGACAGTATCTGTGCTTGACATCTGAAAAAAACTATTATTTAAATTATCACACCCAGCAGTAAATGAAACTGATGCCAAGACTGTTTTTAATTTTCAGCCATTCAGGACCGTAGTTGCCATATGGCAACAGTAAATATTGTTTCTTAGAAATACAATTTTTATCAAAAAAACGTTATATTCTGCATTATTTAGCTCAAATCTTAATAAAAAAAATGTTCAGTTACGAAACAATTATGCGGACGTGAAAGGGTTAAGTATGTAAAGGTCTGAATCATTATCTCCCCTGTCCCTCCTCTCCTCCAGAGTGTACATATTTAGGTCTTCAAGTCTCTTCTCATAAGACGTCTGTAGACAGGGATACATCTAGGGGGAATGGTAAGGAAATACAAAGGAGATCAGGTGAGTCAAGATCCGAAAGCGGCAGCGAAGAGGTGAGTTTTCAGCATGGATTTGAAAAGGGCCAGTGAAGACGGCTGATGTACAGACTCAGGTAGCTTATTCCAGGCATCAAGTAAAAAGGTTAATTTCCCTCCATCCTAGTGATGTTTCCAAGGCTCAATAGACATCTTCCTAGGAGGAAAAGTAAGTAGGAATCTTTCTCCCCCAGTTCTCTGTGGGGAAACTAACTTTTAAGGGTTTTCCACTAAATAGTTGTTGATCATTTAGAAGGAGAGAAGGCAGCAATTGCACAAAACAGACCCTTCACTCCTTGGCCCCATAACTTTGATCTTCAGGTGCATGGGTATAACTGAGGATTTATCCACAGCTACTTTTGTAATCACAATACCCTGAGATGGATTTGTATCCTCATGATTGTACATCACTCACACATCTGAATTGTGAAGAACCAGCCAGAAAGCCTCCTGGTGGAAGAGTCAGTTAGTGAAGGAGTGGGTTTAGTAATACTTCAGACTCCAGTACCAGCAAATCATCTTCAGAGGTAGCACCCCACCCCCTTGATGATTCCCTGAGATGACCCAGGTGTCCACAGACCCTGGACTACAGTCTCTTTGTCCTCAAGCATCTCCTTTGCTTCCCTGTTCTCTTCCCTATTCTGGACTAATCCACGTAAGGAAAAGTCAAATAAAATAGTTCTTGCCTGGTTTGCTGAAGTTATCCATCAGATCTTTAGTTGCTCCACATTGGCTCTCAAAGGGTTCCAAAGAGGCACACCCATTGGGTGACATAGCTTTGGGCATATGGCCATGCACCCATGACCACGTCTAACTGTAGATGCTGATTTTTAAAGGGCTTTATGCACCCAAACGTTGTCACTATGGACTGATGATCCCTTTTTCTTCCCCTTTCCACCAAAGCTAGAAACCAGAGACAGGGTCACACATTTCTCTGTTATTACTGAGGTTCCTTAAAGTCCCTTCAGGGTACTAGCAGCTCAGCCAACTTCAACATCTTGCTGCTGTTGCTGCTTAACAAGCTTCCTGGCACCAAAAATGATATAACTATAGACCAGTGCTACACATGCTGGCTCCACCCCTTTTTTGCCCTTCATCTCACACAAGAAACCGGAGGTTGGGTCACTAGAAGTTCTTTATGAACCACAGTGGTCTCTTAAGACTCCTTCATGGCACTAATAATGGCATCTCCCTTATCCAAGCTCTTTCAAGTTGGCAGGAGATTTGTCTGTGGACCATGCCTTCAGGTCTTGCCACTGAAGTTCCTTTGGATTCAGGTCTGGGCTTTTACTGGGAACACATTTATATATATATATATGGCACCATCAATCTTTCTCTTGATCTTCACAAGTCTTCCTGTCCCTGCAGCTGCAAATCATGCTCACATTAGGAACAGCTTGAATTTTCAGCCAGAAGTATTCAAACCAGCTTACAGTAGCTGCTGTTACTGAACACAGGTGGACTCTTATTAGGATACTTGTTGAGGCAGTTTTTAAAAATGGAAGTAATTTAGATTTGCTGATAAATGGTATGAAGACTTATACAATAAATACTTTTTAGTTTCTTGCTCTAAAATTCTTTCTGGGTCCCCGGATACAAAAAAAAAATATATATATAAAATTGCTCACTTAAAAATAATAATAAACATACATGCAACCCACTTATAATTCGGTAGATACCATGCATGTTTTATTTTGAACAGAGCTGAGGGAGTAAGCAAAAGATGGAAGGCTACAGGCTGAGATCAGAACTGCCAAGTTAATCAATTCCAGAAGGGAGATTTTAGGTCATTCCTGTATTTCTAACACCCCAGTGCATTATTTGGGATCTGCAGTACTGATTTTAATGGGTACAATAGGGACTACAAACACTCCACTGCATTAGGATGTAAGTTCAAATCCTGGACTGTATAAAAGGCTCCCTCCTGATACCAAGTAACTTGCCTGCTCTGTAATATCCAAGTGATAGACGTTTCTAACTACATTGTGTTTCAACCTGAGGAAAGAAGTGTCAGCTTGCATAAACTAGTTAAGAAATATCTTAAAGGGCCTGTTTGCTAACCGCTAACATGCCCTAAGCAGTTAGCATATAAACAGGGCCAGTGCAAAAACTATAAGGCACCATAGGTGGACCTCATTCCTCTTGCTCCCGCTCCTACTCCCACTCCCACTGCCATCCTTCTCTGGGATTCTTGAAGGACTAGAAAAGGGGGACTGTTACTTCTGGAGAGAGATCTTCAATTGTGAGTATATACTTCTGGAAATTTTCTGAAAGGAATTCTTTCTATTAAAGCTAATTAATCTGTGAACCCAATATTTTTTGTTAAATCAGTCAGGGCCTAGTAGCAGCAGTTTAAGTTTAAATTTAAAACACAGAAGAGAGCTTTCTGGTTACATTTCATACCCAGCAGAGAGCTTGTAGATTAAATTTAATAGTCACTCAGGGTCTAGCATCAGCAAAGTACTTTTAGTTTAAATTTAAAACACAGAAGAGCGCTTTCTGGTTAAATTTAGAACCCAGCAGACCTTAAAGATCTAAACACAAACTTAAAACTAAGATGCAGACAGCAGTCCAGCAGCGAGATGGGGGCTTTCCAGTCTTTTGCACTGAGTGTCACATGTATGATTTTCTCCCAGTTGGTGAGAGGTCTTAAGTGTGCACTAGGTGCAAGGAGCTCTTTGCTCTCAGGGAACGAGTCCATTCTCTAGAGGCTAGAGTAGTAGACTTGGAAAACATAAAGACAGAGAGGTACATAGACGAGACCTACAGGGATATAGTCCTGAAGTCCCACCTCCAGTCTGGCAGCATCCCTGTTGCCATAGAGGAGAGAGGTCACGTGACAGGAGAGCATCACCCTGGTGTGGCAGGAAATGATCCTGTAACTAGGACCTGTCCTCCAGGTGATATAAAACCCTCTCGCACCGAGGAAGTTTCTCCAGGGCCACGTGCCCATGAGGGAAGGGTTAGGATAGCCATTATAGTTGGTGATTTGATCATTAGGCATGTAGATAGCTGGATGGGTGGTGGACGTGAGGATCGCCTGGTAACATGCCTGTCTGGTGAGAAGGTAGCGGACCTCAAGCGCCACCTAGATAAGGTCTTCGATAGTGCTGGGGAGGAGTTTGCTGTGTTGGTACATGTTGGTACCAATGACATAGGAAAATGTGGTAGGGAGGTTCTGGAGGCTAAATTTAGGCTTTTAGGTAGGAAGTTGAAATCCAGAACTTCCAGGGTAGCGTTCTCTGAAATGCTTCCCGTTCCACGCGCAGGACCCAAAAGACAGGCAGAGCTCCAGAGTCTCAATGCATGGATGAGACAATGGTGCAGAGATGAGGGTTTTGGATTTGTTAGGAACTGGGGAACATTCTGGGGAAAGGAGGGGCTCTTCCGAAGGGATGGGCTTCACTTTAACTGGGATGCAACCAGGCTGCTGGCATTAACCTTTAAAAAGGAGATAGAGCAGCTTTTAAACTAGATAATAGGGGAAAGCCGACAGTCGCCCACGAGCGGATGGTTTGGAAGAATGCATCCTTGAAGGATAAAACCAAAAGCAGAGAGGTTCCTAAAAAGAGTAAAGTAGCCCAAATGCCCTTGAGTATGGAGCAGACAGAGCTTAAAGATCCCAAATTACTCATGTCTACCAATAGCCAAATTAATATGAATAAAATAAAGTCTCTAAAATGCTTGTATGCAAATGCTAGAAGTCTAAACAATAAGATGGGAGAGTTAGAATATATAGCACTAAATGAGAGGTCAGATATGATTGGAATATCAGAGACATGGTGGAAAGACGACAACCAGTGGGACACTGTGATACCTGGGTACAAACTATATCATAATGATAGAGCTGATCAAATTGGTGGAGTGGTTGTGCTCTATGTTAGAGAGGGCATTGAGTCAGAAAGGATTACAATTTTGCAGGAAACAAAATTTGCTGTAGAATCTCTATGGATTGAAATTCTATGAAAAAAGGGGAAGGCGATGGCAGTGGGGGTGTACTGTCGACCGTCTGGCCAGAATGAACAAATGGATGATGAAATGCTCAAAGTAATCAAGGAAGCTAACAAAAGTTACAGCGCAGTAATAATAATCGGTGATTTCAATTACCCCAGTATCGAATGGGTCAGTGTCACGTCAGGACATGCTAGGGAAATAAAGTTCCTAGATGAAATAAATGACTGCTTCTTGGAGCAGCTTGTTCATGAACTGACCAGAGGGGAAGCCATATTAGACCTAGTCCTTAGTGGAACACCAGATCTAGTGCAAGAGATAAGGGTGTTGGGGCCACTTGGCAATAGTGATCATAGCATGATCGCATTTCATTTAATTATTGGAGGAGGGATAGTAAGGAAATCCACAGTACTACCTTTTAACTTTCGAAAGGGAGACTATGATAAAATGATGAAAATAGTTAAGAAAAAGTTAAAAGGAGCAGTTGCAAAGATTAAAGACTTACATCAAACTTGGGTGTTGTTGAAAAATACTATCTTGGAAGCCCAGGCCAGCTGTATTCCACGCTTTAAGAAAAGTGGAAGGAAGTCCAAAAAACTGCCAGCATGGTTTAAAGGTGAGGTCAGAGAGGCTGTTGTTGTCAAAAAAGCATCTTTCAGGAAATGGAAAAAAGAGCCAAACGACGAAACCTGGAAACAGCACAAGCACTGGCAAGTCAAATGCAAGGCATTGATAAGGCAGGCAAAGGGAGAATTTGAGAAGAAGCTTGCTGCGGAAGCAAAAACGCAAAATAAAGACTTTTTCAAGTACATTTGTAGCAAAAAACCTGTGAGAGTGTCAGTTAGTCCATTAGATGATAGAGGGGTTAAAGGGGCACTAAGAGGCGACAAGGTGATAGCAGAGAGACTGAATGAATTCTTTGCTTCGGTCTTTACTGAGGAAGATGTAGGGATGTTACTCATGACTGACGTGGTATTTAAAGGTGTGGAAGAATTGAAGAAAATATCGATACATCGGGAAGATGTATTACAACTATTAGATAAACTGAAGAGTAGCAAATCACCTGGGCCAGATGGTATACATCCAAGGGTGTTGAAGGAATTGAAATATGAGATTGCAGACCGCTATTAGTAATTTGTGAAATATCATTAAAATCATCTCTAATACCTGAAGATTGGAGGATCGCCAATGTAACACCAATTTTTAAAAAGGGTTCCAGGGGTGATCCGGGAAACTACAGACCGGTGAGCCCGACGTCAGTACCGGGAAAAATGGTAGAAACCATCATAAAGAATAAAATTACTCAGCATGTAGATAGTCAAGTCCTAATGGGAGACAGCCAACATGGTTTTAGTCAAGGAAGATCTTGTCTTACTAATCTGTTATGTTTTTTTGAAGGTGTGAATAAACAGGTGGACAAAGCTGAGTCAGTTGATATAGTGTATCTGGACTTTCAGAAAGCCTTTGACAAGGTCCCTCATCAGAGACTTTTGGCAAAACTAAAGAGTCATGGGATAGGAGGCAGCGTACTATTGTGGATCTGGAACTGGTTAAAAGATAGAAAGCAGAGGGTAGGGCTAAATGGCCAATTTTCCCAATGGAGAAAGGTGAATAGTGGCATACCCCAGGGATCTCTGCTGGGTCCGCTGCTTTTTGACATATTCATAAATGACCTGGAAAGTGGAATAACGAGTAAGGTTATCAAATTTGCAGATGACACAAAACTATTTAAAGTTTTTAAAACCCAAGAGGATTGTGGAAAATTGCAAGAGGATCTTGATAAATTGGAAGACTGTGCATCAAAATGACAGATGAAATTTAATGTGGACAAGGGCAAAGTTATGCACCTAGGGAAGAGCAACCCAAACTATGGTTACATGATGCAAGGTTCCACATTAGGAACCACCATCTAGGAAAAAGATTTAGGCGTTATTGTGGATACCATGTTAAAACCCTCAGCCCAGTGTGCAGCGGCGGCCAAGAGCAAATAGAATCCTAGGTATCATAAGGAAAGGAATGGAAAATAAAACAAAAGATATTATAATGCCTCTATATCATTCCATGGTGAGACCGCACCTTGAATGTGCAATTCTGGTCGCTGTATCTTAAAAAGGATATAACGATATTAGAAAAGGTTCAGAAAAGAGTCACCAAAATGGTAAAGGGGATGGAAGGATACTCCTATGAAGAAAGGCTAAAAAGGTTAGGGCTCTTTAACCTGAAAAAGAGACGGCTGAGGGGAGATATGATAGAATTCTATAAATTAATGAACGGAGTGGAACAGGTAAACGTAGATCGATTGTTTACGTTATCAGAATATAGAAAGACTAGGGGACATGCAATGAAGCTACAGGGTAAACTATTTAAGACTAATAAAAGAAAATATTTTTTCACTCAACGTTTAATCAAACCCTGGAATTTGTTACCGGAGGATGTAGTAAAGGCTGTTAATGTAGCTGGGTTTAAAAAAGGTTTGGACAAGTTCCTGGAGGAAAGGTCCATAGACCATTATTAAGAAGGGACCCGGGATATCACTGCTTGACCCAATAGAAGCATTGTGGAACCTATGTCTTTTGGGGAAACTGCTAGGTACGTATGACCTAGATTGACCACTGTTGGAAACAGGATACTGGGCTTGATGGACCTTGGTCTGACCCAGTATGGCATATCTTTTGTTCTTATGTTCTTACCTGTAATGGTGGCAATTGCTTCAAACAGCCCCACAGTGCTTACCTAAGCCTTTGGCACTGCAAGGCTGTTTGTGCTTCTGCCCCCTCTGATGTACACTGCTGATTTCCTTTTGCATGGGGAAGGAAGTGGCTGGTCCATTTGCTTTTGCCCCAATGGAAAGAGGAAGATAGCATTATGTATCGGAGGGGGCAGAAGCACAAACAGCCCTGAAGGTTTTGATAAGAACTGCAGGGCTGTTTGAAGTAATTGCCACCACTGCAGGTAGCAATGGGCCATCCTCACCCTCTGACCATTGGCCCCTAGTTTGCCTGATGACAGCATTAGCCTTGCATATGAATTAGCGCCTTCTGGTAGATAGCACATATTCAGGTATCTGCGTAGTAACAGTTACTGTGATTGTGAGCTAATTTGCATACTAACTACATGTTGAAGTATGGGGTAGGAACTGGCTGGGTTATGGGTGTGGACAGCACAAAGAGTTGGTGCATGGCACGTTATCATACACTGTCACAGTTTATTTGGCAGTTTCACCCCTAGAAACAATATTGTGGAGTCAAAGCCCGCATTTTGAACCTGAACCAGCCATAGGGCAAGAGAATCGGTAGATCACTTCTGCTCCACCACTATCAAATTAATGCAGCACTATCAATCTGCTATTATTTTAGCTATTTGTTATCATGTTCACCAATATGAGCAGTTATTGAGTAGTAAACATAATTCAGCAGGCATCTTTCAGCAAACAATTGCAGTGGTATTAAACTATTTGTTTGTGACTTGTAAGGCATATCATAATACTTGAAGGGACACAAAGAGGTCCATCTCATCTGTGAACAGGGAAATGTTTCATGATGTCTAGTTTTCTTTGGTACACAGAAGTAAAAGTTAAACCAAAAATATATGGCGATCTCATGCAGTAACTTCGGAGGGAGGCCAGCATCTGTCCCGTGGTTACCAAACAGCAGATATTTATCATGGGCTGTTGCATTAAACAAACAAATTCCTTGAGCAGCAGCCCATCCTCCCTGGCTGCCCCCTGATGAGTTTCCATACCTCTCCTACCTCCCACTGAGTTCCTAGATTCCCTTTCCATCCCTCTGAGCATTTTTCCAATTCCTCAAGAGCCTCCGACCATCCTGGCCCTTACCAGGGGTATCACTGGTGGGTTAATGGTGGAGCAGAAGTGATGATGTACAAGTTGAATGGCAGTATATCAAATTTGTTTAAATAAATAAAAGAAGAGTGCGTGCAGGGGTTGGTGGCAAGAAAAAGAGAAGACTGCAAGAGGATGAGAGGAACAGGGAATGTCTACAGTGCAAGGGAAAAACTGTACATATTTATCACACCTCTCCCTCAGAATTACCATACTTCTCTGATACAGCATCACCCACCCCATCCCCTCCGAGATTCACACACATCTGATGCAGCCTCATACATGTCTCCTGGCACACTCTCACATGCATACACCCTCAGCAAGACACACACTCCTGACATACCCTCATGTATGCATGCACGCCCCTGAGACACCTTCACCCATTTTCCTGATACATGCAAACTGGGGGGTATATGTACACTAGGGGTACATTCGCCCATGACCCCTGATACATGCTCACTAGGGCAAACAAATTTCATTTGGGTTTGTTTTCAGATGAAAGTACTAAAATGTTTGTTTCATTTCTTCCTTTTTTTTGTCACATCCTGGTTTTCATGCATAATAGTGTATAATATTGCACACTACGATGCATATTTCACAATGGGATGTCCAAGTGCAATCTGGAATGTCAAAGCCAGAACGTCTGGAAAGAAAAGCAAACACTTGCAAGTTCAGGCACAATTTCTGAAATGTGGATGTGCCCGACATGCACATGTATCAAACGTCTACACAGATGTCCTCAGGATAGCATTTTAGAACCAAGACATCTATAATAATATAACGGTTAGAATGGCTGCTTAAAAACAGAGTGGTCAGGGTTCAAATCCCAGAGTGGGCCTTTGCGATCTAAGGCTAATGATGTAATTCTCCATCTTCTCTACACTCCCTGGATGTTTTAAGTTGAAAACAAGCATTATCCTGATGCCTATTCATGCCTGGATCAGGTATAAACATTGACGTGCTTGCAAGCATCTTTGACATTTCTTGAACAGGGACATGTACGTACATTGCCACTCTCTGGACATGCCTCTGCCACACTCCCATACCTACTTGGTGTCCCTGCACCAGAGATGTCTGCGAACGTCATTTGTGGAATACCCACACATATCTGACATCATCTGTGGGGGGGGGGGGGGAAGAGTACATGGCTGGGTGAAGGGAATGATAGAGAGTGCAGGAGTGAGGCTTTGAAGGATAGGGATGGGAAACTCCCCATGACACATACATCCACTATTAATTCATCGTGAGTATACAATCTTGCCATTAGCCCATAAGGTCATTCAGGCTGAGGCACCGGATTACTTCTCTTCATTAATTGCTTTGTACGCTCCTGCCCATGCTTTCTGTTCGCTTCATGGCAATAGATTTCATATCCCACCACCCTCCAAAGCAAAATACGAGTCTACCTGGCCATCTGCTTTTTACTTCCTAGCCCTTTTCCCTCTGAAACAGTCTGTCCACTCCTCTACATCTGGAAACCAATTTTTAAACACTTTAAGAAAGCTTTGGAAATGTATTTCTTAAAGTCAGCATTTGAATCCCTCTAAATTTGGCTCTCTCTGGGTCATGACTGGCAGAGCATATCCTCTCATGCCCCCCATCCTCTTAGTCTCTCTCTCTCTTTAACCTCTCTCGATACTATCTCTATTTCCTCTTTCCTATATTTGCAACAGAGTTATTTTTCTTTCTATTTTAACTAAAAGTGTTTTGTAAACCACATTGCTTGTTCGCATAAAAGTGGTATATCAAATAAAGGCAAACAAATAAATATAAACATATGCCCCAACACACCCCATAACACACACACACCCCAACACCCCATGACATACATATGCACTCTCTGTAACCCTCCATGACAGATATACACATGTATGCACTCCCCTGCACCCTCCATGACTTATACCACCCTCTATGACCTACACATGTACACATGCATTGCTTGACACACCCTGATATACACCCGGAAACATCCCTCATGACATATACAGAGTGGCCCAAAACAAGTGAAAACATCTCGTAAATTAAAAGCTTAAATAGTTTACTTATTTACCTTTTTTAGCTATATAACGTCTTTATTTTGACAATTTCCGGTCGCCATCTTTTTTTTTTTTTTTTAAATTTGTCAATCGTTTACATCTGTTTTTTTTTTTAAATTTTTAAATAACTTATATGCTATGAGATGTTCTCAATTTTTTGGGCCACCCTGTATACTGTATACATACACATCCCCACATCTCCCGATGCCATACAGTTATGTGCAAAAGTTTGGAACCACCAAGCTGTTTCATTGCTTTTAAGCATTCTGGGCTTGATTACAAGCCTGTTTCCAGCTGCTAAATTATCAAAATTGCACATCATTGTGTTCAGAATTTATTGATCTATCAGATTCTAGCCTCATAGTTTACTCTCCTATAAAAGAGCCAAATACATTCTCATATGTAATAATGGATCCTGCATAAAAGATGGATCAAAATTAAGCAATCTCATTTGAACAAGTGGCAACAATCAAATGGTTATTTTCGTTAACCAATCATTAAGCAGCATTATCCTTTTGAGATCACTATATAAGGGACCAGAAAACTCTGAATGGCTACCATTGTTGTGAGAGATCCTGAGCAAAGATGGGGAAAAGCAGGTTCCTAAGCATGGAACAGCGACTTTGTGCATTAGTGCTCAGTGAAGAAAGCTATTTATGTCCATCAAATAGGGAAAAAGATTGGCTGCAGCCATAGTGCAGTTATCAAGATACTACAAAAGAAGAAATAGACTGCAATTGTAGTTGACAACACTTGTTCTGGTCATCACAGGTCCTCAACTCAGTAGGATGATTGCACTCTGCGATGTACTTCTTTAGCTGATCACAGGCTTACATTACCTCAGCTTTTCAGACAGAGTGGTGTGATGGTTTCTACTTAAGAGTGCACAGATGATGTCTGGAATTTGGACAGAGGGTGCAAAGCAAGGAGAAAGCCACTTCTAACAGAAGCCCAAAGGAAGTGGAGAGTTGAGTGGGATTTCAAAATGGACCTGTGAGATGTGGCAAAAAGTGCTTTTCCGTGATGAAAGTTCTTTCTGCTTGTTTAGAGACCAAGCACATGCTTATGTGAAGTGCTTCAAAGGTGAAAAATGGAAGCAAGAATGCTGGAATGTCTCTGTCAAGCATTCCTTGAAGATCATGGTTTGGGGTTTTACAGCTTCAAGTGGAGTAAGTCACTTGCATAGTGTCAATGAAATGGCAAATGCAACAGAACACATTGACATTTTTCAGAAATGCATGATTCCATCTGCAGGGCAACTATTTGGAGAAAGCTTTGTCTTCTAAGATGACAATGCCATCGTGCAAAAATTGTCAGCAATTGGAAGTAAAAGAACAAGTTCAGTCATCAGATCTGAACCCAATCGAAAACCTGTGGCACAAATTTGCTGTTGAAATATCTAAGCATTGTCCAGGCACCACAAAAGAACTCAGATTGCGACTTGGAACACAGTTGTCATTACCGACTACCTTGTTAAATTAATTTATTTGATGCTCACCAGATGCAAACTCGTTCTAATGAGCAAAGGATGGCCAATGAGATTTTAAACAAGCACTAACATACCAAACGGCTATTTTCAAGGCCAAAACAAAGGAAAAAGGGCCTCACTAAATGCATACAAAATATATACTGATAAAATCACACATTTCATTGTTTCCTATATTACTGCCTGTACATCCTGTGTAAATCCTTCATTGGTATCATGGGAGTATAAATACTTGAAAGAAACCTTTCTACAATGAAGGAAATGAATTACTCAACCTGTATTTGCATCAATTTGATGCATTGAGGCAGAGAAAGAAATACAAAACACCACTTTTACAAATGTTGTGCAAGAGTTCCAAACTTTTGCACACCACTGGACATATACATACATGAATGCACCCCAACACCCTATGACATATACACAAGCACATCCCTGACATCTCCATGACATACACACACGCACACACACACGCACTGCTGATCTGCTGATTGTCACCCCTCGCCCGCCAACCCCAGTATGGAAGCAGTAGGAGAGGGGGCACAGTTAAAGTCACTCTGTTAATGCTGTTATCTGGATATGCTTGTGTAGTTGTAGCCCAGTGATGACAGCCAAAGTAGGTTAAGGGTAAACAATATTTTTATTGTTTGCACAGGGTTTCTTCCCCCAAGAACAGAGGTTAAATGATAACATAAGCGTAACAGAAAAAGTCCTGGATAACAGCTCTCCTGATACTTCTCAGGGCATCATAAGCAATCAACCATCAGCTTCTCTTACTTCTTTCAATATTCCAAAACATCAATGTTCTTCATAACAGCAATACTTTTCCAACATAAGCTTTCAATAAATAAACTTTCAAGGTTGTGGTTTTTCTTGTCCACGTGTGCTTAAGATAATTCCTCCTAGCCTCTAAGGATAACAGATGCTTCTTCCATAAGCCTGATCATTCTTCTGTGTAAACTTCTCCCAGAAGAATTCTATGTGCTCTTGAAGCTATCCCTTAGAGCTGGGTATTTAACTTGTTTTGGCAGTGAGACAAAACTCCTGTCTGCATCCAATCTCCAAAGTTAGACTTTTACAACAGCCTTAAAATATGGAATATGTTTAAGCTGTACTTTAAACTTCCCTTTGACAGATACCACATTCCATTTCTGAACTGCTACTATAAGACAATGGATTATCTGTCTGCATTGGTTCACCTTCACTATCTTGAGCTTCCTGGTTATAAGGCTCACTCGAGTCTAGTGATCTCAGGTGCTTGAGAAGGGTTTGTAACTGCTTCTCTCCCCTCTCTTTATGTATCCGGGGCTCTTGCAGGGATACCTGTTTATTAAGGTTCTTAAGGAGCTGAGAGTAGGGATTTCTCTCTCCCTTGGGTTGCCCCGGTCTTACTCTCTGGTGAGGAGGTAGGTATCTCTTCAGAGAATGTTTTACAGGCTCTTTTAATATCTCCTGGTCATCAGAGTCTGTATCTAGGTTTGTGTCCCGGTGCTGCCAATTAGCAACGTGCTGAGGTGCAGCTGTGCTAGACTCTAACCTGCAGCTTCTGACACTTCCTCTGCAGTAAGGCAACGCTTGTCTTTCACACACTGGGAATTCCCTTCCACCCAGTTTCTCTCTTGTCTGTCTGGTCCCAGGGAAACTATCTGCAGAATTGCTTCTGTCCCTTTCAGACAAGGATTCCAAACTTTGCTTAAAAGGTTTATAAAAGTTTCTAACCTGCTTTGGCTTTGCTTGAGGGCTATTCCTTCCTGGCAGCACTTCCAACTGCCTTCCTCGAGACGGGGCTTTCTCTGAGCAAAGTGGCTGGCAACCGTCCAAGTACTCGGTTCCCACCTGGTTCCACTTGCTACCAGCTCTGTCTCCTCGGGATCTCCGGTCTCTGCCTGCACCTGGTTTCTTTATCCCTCTGGGAAGAATCTCTGACTCTAAGGCTGCATCTGATCCTTCTGAGTCCCTTTCTCCCGGCTGTGCCAAAGGTAAGCCTTTGCGTTGCTTTTCTCTCATTACTCCATCTCCTCTCCGTTCCTCCTTCTCTTCCTCCTTTTCCTTCCTCTCCTTTCTCTCTGAAAATACCACTTCCTGGTTATGAGGAGTGCTTTGTCCAACCAGGCGTGAGTCCACCCCTTTCCCTGATAGGCTAGCTCTCCCTGTCAACCTAGAGCTAGGGTGTGGCTCCCTTTCTCGTCTCTCCTGCACTGAACCTTTGAGTGCTGAGCTTTTAACCCTTTCTTGACTTGTATCTCTGGCAGGTTCAGAGGAAAAAGTGTGTTTAAAACCCTTTTTCTTGTGCTCTGACAGCTCTGCCTTGTCACATGATGCACACAACACCCTCAATACCACACACATATGTATCCTCAAAAGATTCAGCAAATGGGTGAAATACACCACAGTGTACGCTTTTCAAGTGGTTAGAACACTGACTTGGTAACCAAGCAACCAGGGCTCAATTCCCACTAGCATTCCTTGTGGCCTTGGGCAAGTCACTTAACCCTCCATTGCCTCGGAAGATAGACCTGGCAATCTACTTCCATTTACATTGCCAAGAAAACCCAGGAGCTTCTGGGTCACCAGGAGTCAGCACTGACTCGAAGGCATACATTGCATTTTGCAATCTGACAGAAGGTAACCTGCTCTATAGAGCATGGTACAAATAGGGGTTACCTACACGGAGTGGTGAATACATCCCTAAACAAAGGCATGGGGAAAGGTGACCTGCACGGAGCGGCAAGTGCACCTACTCTTGCTGCCTTGCTGGGCAGACTAGATGGACCATACTGGTCTTTATCTACTATCATATACTATGTTACTATGTTACTTTTAGATCAGTGGTTCTCAACTAGGGTTGCCAACTGGCCAGTTTTCAGCCAGCCTGGCCGGTTTTTCCATGGCCAGGCCGGCTGCCGGCACAGATGTAAAACCGGCCATTGAAAAGCCGGTTTTTTGCTCTGGCCGCAAGTTCGAGAGCGGCCAGAGCAAAAAAATGGCTTTTGTGCGGAAGTGCGCGGCGCGAACGCATTCCCCCATAGCAGTGCAGCCGCTGCTTCTGCTTTGTACAGAGCAGCGGCTGCAATACACTTACATTGAAAACTAAAGATAAACTGTGTGAGGAGCCCTCCGGTCATCGCAGAGCCCGAGGAAGTGATGTCATGGGGGCGGGCTCCTCACAGGTTGTCTTTCCTTTTCAAATTAACTTTAGCTGCAATAAAGTTAATTTGAAAAGGAAAGACAACCTGTGAGGAGCCCGCCCCCATGACATCACTTCCTCGGGCTCTGCGATGACCGGAGGGCTCCTTACACAGTGTGTCTTTACTTTTCAAAGTAAGTGTATTGCAGCCACTGCTCTGTACAAAGCAGAAGCAGCGGCTTGGACAGAGGGGGGGGGGGGGTGATGGTGTGAGTGAACCAGCAAGGGGGGGGGGGTGATGGTGTGAGTGAACCAGCAAGGGGGGGGGGGTGATGGTGTGAGTGAACTAGCAGGGGAGGGGGGGTGATTGAGTGACCCAGCAGGAGGGGTGAGTAAGTGAAAGGGGGGTGGGTGAGTGAAACAGCAGTGGAGGGGGGTGTGTGGTGGGAGTGAACCAGCAGGGGAGGGGGGTTGGTGTGAACCAGCAGGGGAGGGGGGTTGGTGTGAGTGAACCAACAGGGGAGGGGGTGAGTGAGTGACAGGGGGGTGGGTGAGTGAACCAGCAGGGAGGGGAGGGGAGGGGTGGTATGAGTGAACCAGCAGGGGAGGGGTGTGAGTGAGTCAGCAGGGGGGGGTGAGTGAGTGAACCAGCACTGAGGGGAGGGGGGTGAGTGAATCCTTGGTGATTTTTGTGGGTGGGGCTGGGGGCGGGGCAGGGGTGGGACTAGGGGCGGAGAATGGGTGGAGCATGGCTAGCCACAGGTGTCGGGATTTTCTCGGTGAAAAAGTTGGCAACCCTATCCTCAACCCACTCCTCAGGACACAGCCAGCCTGTCTGGTTGTCACAATATCCGAATGAAAGGCTTTTAAGGGGGTACATGGTGGTATGGAGTACTGGCACCTTTTTCATGCCTGCTAAAATTGACCCATGGTTCTCATGTCAATGAAAGAGTCCTGCATATGAGTACCAGTATCTTTTTTTCTAGGAAAAATGCACTGTCCAAATTAATATGTAATATCCAGACATCGGGGAAAGCACCCAATGCCATCAAAATACTGCCGGGGGCATACGCTAGAGGTTTAAGTCATCTCAGATCCAGGCATAGAGATATTGGTGCTAAAGCTGGTCGCAAAATCCTCTATGCCTGTCTCTGCATCGGGCACAGGACTTGGGTTTCTAGTCCCACAGGTGCTCCTTGTGGTCTTGGGCAAGCCACTCAACCCTCCATTGCCCATGTTCTCTGCAAGAATTAGTGTATGTGTCTCATATCCCCTCATGTTAAATGTATCCCCCAATTGTGTTGTGACCACTTTGATTGAAGGATAATGTGGTATACAAAACTGTCTAAATAAATAAATACATTTGCATACCAGTTTAGTATAGGCAGCTCATTTGCCTATATTTAAATACTCTTGGCATTAATTGTATGCTAGTTTTTCTGTCGCTGTTTATGCGCGCGTCCGTCTCTTTTCTGCATTTGACGTTAGCTTAAATGTGCTTAACGTGTGTCTAAATGTGCTGTTTTCTGTGCTAGTTTTCAGCACTGTCCTGATAAGCAAGCCGTGCTAAAACCCAGCACAGGGCACCATACTAAAAATACTGTGCTAACTGTAAAGCAGGTTAGGGCTGGAATATGGGTGTGATGGCACATCATCTTGGGCGCACGCTAACCACTGCTGTTGCCATTAACGTGGGTGCTCTCAATGCCATTTCAATTGGTGGCATAAAATGATGCTGCATGGTTGTAACATGCTAATGACAGAGGGATGGACGTCCCCCCTTGTGTCAGTGGAGGTCTCCATGCTTAATTCACAGCTCAATCGCATGCTACCTTAGCACACTTTAGAAATCATGCCCCTAGGTGCAAGCAAAAGTAACAGAACTACTCTTTCTTTAATTTTGAGATCTCATCATTCTCAGTCTTAGATCTCATTTGCCTTGTTTCAGGCCCTGTATACACAGATTCATAAACTACTTAAAACCACTCAAAACAATTAGTACTTAGGAAAAACCGCATTAAACTCTTCAATTTTAAATTTAAAAACAAAACAAATAAACCCCAACCCCATCCAATGTAATGGTGGAGGTGAGGAGGGGGGAGATATCTAATAACGTGAACATAAGTTTTCTGTTCAGAAACACTGCATTTAATTCATAAGCTTCTTTCATCCAAAATGGCCACTGTCATGCTTCTAACGCAGAATTAAAAACCGCAGTTCCTAACTTTCTGAAATATGAATAAGGATGTCTCTTTTTAATTTAAAACTTTATTGGTATCTATAATAAAGACCAGTACATCAAAAGATAAAGCACCCAATTAACAACCAAAAGAGAAGAAAGAGAGGAACCCCTATCCTTTACAGAGGAAAGAACAACCCAAACTTTGGTTACAGGATGCAAGGTACCACCTTAGAAACCACAACCCAGGAAAAGATTTAGGCATCTTTATGGATAATTTGTTAAAACCCTCCATCCAGCGTGCAGCAGAGGCCAAGAAAGCAAATAGAATGCTAGGAATCATAAGGAAAGGAATGGAAAATAAAACCAAGGATATTTTAATGCCTCTGTACCATGGTTCGACTGCACCTCAAATATTGTGTGCAATTCTGCTCACTGTATCTTAAAAAGGATATACTGGAATTAGAAAAGATAATAAAATCTTGGGCAGACAGTGACTGGAGCTCTGTATCGAGTGATGCCACTTTCTGCCTCACAGGATAACAGCACGATGTTAGATTTATATTTGCTGCAGACTTGTGTATTTTAGTTCACCGACCTACCAAGAATGCTACAATTCATATCTGAGAGCACCAGCTCGGCAAAGGAACAAATCATCCTAGGTGACTTTAACCTCCCTTCACTTCAAGAGGAACAAGCAGAAACCTTCACCACTGCCATGACAGCAATGGACATGATACAAATCATACAAGAACCCACACATGAAAAAGGAAACACACTGGACCTCATATTCCTAAACTCCCTAACTGCCTCCTCATACAAGAACCTGCGGATCTCACCTGTACCTTGGTCCGACCACTACCTCATTGCCATATCCCACACCTACCAACCTATAACCAACAAGGAAGATGCACATCACGCTAGAAGATTTAAAACATTCAACAAAGAAGACTTCTTAGCACAAACTATGCCCAAACTACAAACAAACTCCAATAACATTGATGACCTAATTCTCAACTGGAATACCACGATCTCCACTGTGTCCAAAGCACCAGCAAACAAAACCACCACAACGCATCCTTCCAAAAAAGCCAGATGGTTCACCCCCACCCTCCGCAAACTAAAAACAAAACTCAGAAGAACAGAAAGAAAATGGAGAAAAAACAAAAATGACAGCGACAAAACGAAATACTTATAGGAACTCAAAGTATACCACTCTGAGACCGACAAAGCAAAGAAAACCTACCACACGAAAATCATAAACGCATCCATAAATAAACCTCATGAACTCTTTCAGATTGTCAAACAATTGACAAAAGCACCCAATAACTCTGACCAACTACCGAAGATCCCACCAGAGATACTGGCCCGACAATACAAACAGCTCCAACAACCACAAAACCCACATCTGAACTCCGAGACAACTACAACAAACCACCACCCCAACATACACAATGACTGGACTACCTTCAAGGAAACTACTACAGAAGAAATATCATCCACCATCTCCCGGCTAAACACCACCACCTCTCCGCTTGACCCCTGCCCCACCGACTGGATAAAGAAATCCAAAGAAGACCTGAGCACACTACTAACCCATATTGTCAACAAATCCTTCTCCCAAGGCCGCATGCCAGACATCCTTAAAACTACAATTATTCGTCCATCCTTAAAAAAATAAAACCTGGATCCCCTAGACCCTGCATCCTACAGACCGATAGCAAGCCTACCATTTACCGCCAAGATAATCGAAAAGATAGTTTAGCAGCAGCTTCAAGAACACCTAGACATCAACATACTGGACCCACAACAGCATGGCTTCCACCCACTACATGGAGTCGAGACCCTCATGACCACACTGATGAACACCCTCACCATAGGAACCCAAGAAAAACACTCTGGATATGCCATGATCTTCCTCGACATCTCCGCAGCCTTCGACACCATCTCCCACAACATCCTCTTAAGAAGATTGCAGTCAATTGGTATTAAAGACACCGTACTCCAATGGTTTCAATCCTACCTAACCAACAGACAACAACTGATCCGTACTAGCACCTCGACCTCGCCCCCTTTCCAGCAACACCAAGGAGTACCCCAAGGATCCACGCTCTCAGCCATGCTCTTCAACATCTACCTACAACCACTCTGTTCAGTCATACGTACCCACAACATCAACTTCCATATATATGCTGACAATATCATGCTCTATGCCCCAATTACAACCACAAGCCCAACAAATACTCATCTTTCAGCATGCTTCTCCGAAGTGTCACACTGGCTACAAGAGAACAACCTATCCATAAACATAAAGAAAACTGAAGCCCTCATAGTAACAAAAGACCCAGACTTCACACCACCCACACACCTCAACATAGGACCCACAAGCATTCAAATACAGCCACAAATAAGATATCTAGGCATTATCATTGACCAAGCTCTTACCCTCAAGCAACAAATTACCAAAACCTCAGGAAATATATTCCATAAAGCGAAAACAATACAACGGCTCAGACCCCTCCTCGAACCTCAAGACTTCAGGACGGCGATGCAAGCTATGACACTCCCACATCTGGATTACTGCAACATAATCTACCATGGACTACCAGCCACACAGACCAACCCCCTCCGAACTGCACTGAACACCACAGAATCATCCAGAAAGCAAAGAAAAGCGACCACATCACTCCAATTCTAAGAGACCTACACATACTTCCCTTAGAAGCAAGAACTAAGTACAAATCCATCCTACTCACCCATAAAGCCATCCATCAAGCACAGAATACCCAACTTCGCACCCTACTAACCCGTCCAGCCCACGGCAAAGCAACTAGACAAGCCTCCAGCAACTACCTCACAGTCCCCCACAGAAGAACCAAATGCTCTCAACGGACATGCAACCGAGCATCTGAACTTTATGCACTTTCCTTATGGAACTCACTACCGAGCCACCTCAGAAACAATAATGATCTACCGTCACTCAGAAAACAGCTAAAAACCATCCTATTCCAAGAATACTTCAAGACAACCCCCACCAAAAAATGCACCAACTCCTGAACTCCCTCATCTTGTACCCCTGAACAACCACTGCTCTGTACTGTCCATGTCTAAAGTCTGTCTTATGTTGAAATTATCAATGTTGCCTACCTGGTGATGGTCCCACCCTGATACTTAATTCTCACCACCCTTATATGTAACACCACTTTGACCCAGTGAAAAGCGGGATATAAATACAGTTAAATAAATAAATAAATATAGTTCAATAAATTAGATAGGATTTTGCTTATAAGTTATCCTGTTTTACAAACTTATACACAAATTGTAAGGAGTACACGGAGTCCAATTTTCCGGAGCCAACAGCACTAAGGCACAAAAAGAAGAGAGTTCCAATAAACGTTACATAGAAGAGCCACCAAAATGGTAAAAGGGTTGGAAGGATACCTCTATGAGGAAAGGCTTAAAAGGTTAGGGCTCTTCAACTTGGAAAAGAGAAGGCTGAGGGGAGATATGAAAGAATTCTATAAATTAATGAATGGAGTGGAATGGTTTAATGTAGATCAGTTGTTTACGCCATCAAAAAGTAGAAAGACTAAAAGACATGCAATGAAGCGACAATGTAACCCAATTAGGACTAATAAGAGAAAATATTTTTTCACTCAACGCATAATCAAACTCTGGAATTCATTACCGGAGGATGTAGTAAAAAAGGTTTGGATAAATTCCTGGAGGAAAGGTCCATAAAGCATTATTAAAGAGGACCAGGGAAATCCACTGCTTACTTCAGGAAGAGCATTGTGTAAGCTGTAGACTTTGGGTACCTGCCAGCTACTTGTGACCTGGATTGGGCACTGTTGGAAAATAGGATGCTGTGCATGATGGACTTTCGTCTGACCCAGTATGGCATGTTTTTATGGAGGACTACTATTGCTTTATCACCAGATCAAGGTCCATCAAGCCCAATATCCTATTTCCAACAGTGGCCAGTCTAGGTCACAAGTACCTGGCAGGTTCCCAAAAGAAGCAGAGATTCCACAGTGCTCATCCTGGGGTAAACAGTGGATTTCCTGGGTCCCCTTTAATGATATTTTGTGGACCTTTCCTCCAGGAACTTGTCCAAAACCTTTTTAAATCCAACTACACTTTTACTACATCCTCCGGTAATGAATTCCAGAGTATGATTACCCATGCAGTGACTATGCTCCTTGGATCTAAAAGATGCTTATATCCACATCCTAATCCATCCTCGCTACCAGCAGTACCTCCATTTTGCCATCGGGGGGCCGCCATTATCAGTACAGGGTCCTACCCTTCAGACTGGCTTCAACCTGAAGAATATTCACAAAATGCATAGCGATTGTCACTGCCTACCTCCGGCTGCAGGGTGTGTTTGTCTTCTCCTACTTGGATGACTGGCTCGTCAAGGGCAGTTCCGCTGACAAGGTCAGTCAGGTGTCAAGTCGCACCATTTGATTCTTGAGCACTTGGGCTTCATCATCAACTACTCCAAGTCTCATCTACTGTCGATGCAGCATCTGGAGTTCATAGGGGTTCTCCTGGACACCATCCAGGCTAGAGCCTTCCTTCCTCAGGAAAGGACTTGATGCCTAGTGGCTCTCACTGCAGAAGTGCAGGGTCACTTAATGGTCTCAGCCTGTCTTCCGTTGTGCCTCCTGTGGCCTATGGCCTTGACAGTGCACATCATGCTCGATGCTCGCCTCCACATATATCAGGACCAGTGGACTCTGCACCCAGTGGACTCAGGTGATGAAGCACCTGGAGGACAGGATCCACTTAACCGCTACTCTCTCTGAATCCCTCATCTGCTGGTGGTGGCAGCATCCGCTGCACCACACAATGGGGATGCCTTTCCAGGCCCCAATGGACACCTCCAAACTGGTCTGGGGGGCCCATTGCAATGGCCCGTGGATCCAGGGCATCTGATCGATGGGGGAAGAGTCTTCACCAATTAACTGTCTATACCCCCTCCCATCTGGCACCCAGGGGTGGGCTGCACCTACTGCCCCTGGCCTCCTTTATGAATATCCGCCCACCCCCCTGATTTCTAAGACCATTCTCAAGTTTCAGCTCGATTGGGTCATTGTAATTCTCAATGTTCCCAGGTCGCCACGGCAACCATGGCTCCCTCTGCTTCTCCACCTTTCCCCAAGCATGTCCAGTTCCCCTGGGCTGTATTCCAGACTTGATCTCGCAGGAGAATGGAGCTCTCCTGCACCCCAATCTCAGAGCCCTCACCCTGATAGCATGGCTGACAAAAGGGTGACCGTGTCAGAGTTCCACTTGCCTAGGTATATGGAGGATATCTTGCTCGCATCCCGCAAGGATTCCACCAGGCGAGCCTACATCTTCAAGTGGCACAAGTTCTCCATCTCGTGTGCTGAGAAAGGTTTCAACCCTTTCTCCTGTTCCATGCTGGCGGTGTTGCAGTATTTGCTACACCTTTCCAATGCTAGTCTAAAGTCTAACTCCCTCAGGGTACACCTCAGTGTGCTAGCAGCACACCATTATCTCGTTGATGGGCAACTCCTGTCCGCCCATCCTCTTGTGAGCAAGAGACCCCCTTCATGAGGGGTCTTTTGCTCACTAGGCCTCCCATTCACTTGCCAGCGGTGGCATGGGATCTGAATGTGGTTCTTGGGAAGCTCATGGCTCCACCCTTCAAACCACCTCAAGTACCTTTCTTGGAAAGCGATCATCCTTGTTGTACTCATGTCAGCGCGTAAAGTCAGTGAGCTGCAGATGTTGGGGCTCATGCCCCCATACTAGGTTTTATAAGAATAGGGTGGGTCCTCGGTACTCACCCTAAGTTTCTCTCTAAGGTGGTCACCGCCTTTCATCTCAACCAGGAAGTGATTCTCCCCATCTTCTTTCCTCAGCCTCACATGAGCAGGGTGGAGGCCACTCTCTACATCTTGGATTGTAAGAGGGTGCTGACCTACCTAGAGTGGACTAGGTAGGCCCCATTGCTGCTCCTCGCAGCTCTTCATCTCCTGTGACCCACACCGGTTTGGTATTGCGGTCTCTAAGTGCACCCTGTCTACCTGGGTAGCAGACTGCATCTCCTTTGCCTATGAACAGGCTGGTCTCTCTCTCGATTGCCATAGTACAGCCTATAATGTGCAGGCTATTGCACCCTCTGTGGCGAACCTGCATTCTGTCTCCATGCTGGCGATCTGCCATGCTGCCACCTGGTCCTCGGTTCACAACTTCACAGTTCATTACTGCCTGGAGGACTCCTCCCGATGTGACAGCGCTTTTGGCCAGGTGGTACTCCATTATCTGTTTGGGGAATAATGAAACTCCTATCCTCTGGGCCTCCTGTGTTCCCAGACTACCAGAGAATTGATTCCATGATCAAATCTGTGGTTGTCCCTGAGGTCTTGTGGTCAACTGAGTGCTCTCTACTGAAATTCATGGTTTGATTTTTTTCAGTCTCCTGTTGCTTTTTACAGGGTTTTTTTTTTTGGTAGCCTGTGGCTGGGAGTTCCATATGTGAAGACTTACTTCCTGCTTGTTCCCGGAGAAAGCATAGTTAGGAGTTTTCCAGGTACAGAAGGAAACAATCCTCCCTCCTCCCCATGAAGTTGTTTTTTCTTTTTGGCTTGATTAAAATACGTCATCATACTGAGGTAAGATGACACCCTTGGGTGGGAAGGTGACTATGCATGCAGTCTAACTCCCAAAGGCTCTCTGTGTAAGCTGGGGTGTGTTCACCATGCAATCTCTGTTGGTGCCAATGTCACCCATATGTGAGGACTGATTCCTGCTGTCCCCAGAGAATAGCTGTTACAGGTGAGTAACTACACTTTACTGATAAAATTAAGGTGTAGTAAGTTCACAGCCTGTTCTATAAATAGAGGGTGTGCCTAGCATCTGCTCTGCATTAATGCACAGGGAAGATAGTTACTGCATGGGAACCATGTTCTCTGCTTTTGGATCCTGATGCTCCTCACCCTCTTGTTCACTACTTATGTGCATCTTACCATACTCTAGTCCCAAGTTGTGTGATGTTTTTCATCTTGATTAGATCGTAAGCTCTGAAGAGCAGGAACTGTGTCATATCTACATGTACAGCGCTGCATATGCCTTGCAGCACTATATAAATGATTAGAAGTAGTAGTAATGGGAATACCCGTGCTACTTGACTAGACGGGCAACGCAATCCCAGAAGCACATGCCGCCAAATGGTAGCCATCTCCATCTCTGATCCCCTTTGCCACAACTCTCCCTGCACTTCCTTACCCCCTTCCCAGCAAGCACTCCCCACCCCAGTAATCACAAATTCCTGATCTTTAACCCCCCTTCCACCTTCTCAAACCCCCTCCCCTCAGAATGGCCACACAATGCTTAATCAATCTCCCCCCCCCCATAAGATCTTGCACACTAAAGATCCTACCTTATAACCATCCTATGAGCTCCCACACTTACTGGGGCCCTCCTGGTATCTAGTACATAACAGGGGAGTGGTGGCCCCACTCTAATCCTGCCCTAGCTGGCAAGACTTTCAGCGTGGAAATCTTCACTCTTAACAGTACCGCTGAGAGTGAAGATCTCCATTTTGGAAGCCTTGCCAGCCAGGGCAGAAGTGGAAAGACACTGTTGTTCCCTGATTCAGAAATAAATCATGAAACACAAGTTTCAGAAACAAGGCTTGAAACTCCAGGCAATCATAGCTATCATGTTGCCCAATTTCAGGAGAGAGAGATTTTAGGTCACTTCTGGATTTTGCTTAACCCCATCCTGATGCATTATGGTACCAGCAACACTGATTTCAGTGGATAGAATCACAGGCTATAAATACCACACTGCTTTAGGATGCAAGTTCAGACTAGGATTGACCAACACCCTCCTGGAAATGAGTTAGTTAGAAGCTCTGAAAAATCGAAGGTACATGGAACAAGAAGCCAGCAAAAGACAAAGTCCATGGGGAGTTGACAGAGCAACAAGAAAAGAACCCAGAGACAGAGCTGATATATTCCCATATGTTCGGGGCTGGCACCTGCTGGGCTAATCAAGACAAGACACACTAACACACCCAACTCACTGAGACAAAGGGAAGGGATTTGGATTTAGCAAACACCATTCTCAGTAATATTTCAAGACGCAGTGAAATACCTATGGAACATAAATACAACATCTGCAGAGGGTTTAAACTCTAAAGAGTTAGTGCAGAAACCCTGCGCTGGAGCCCCAGTGCTAAAGCTGTAGCACAAGATTGCCAAATGCAAATTTAGCGCAAAAGGCCTACACTAAACCGGTAGATCAAGCCAGGCACATGCACGCAGGTGTCTGCGTTATCAGAACCTAGTACCTGTACACAAAAAACTTGAATATCGGGCCCCTCATGCCTAGATTAATGCAATGCAGTCTGTTGGGGTGCACCTAAAAGATCTTTGCGTGCTTTCAATTAAATTCTGCCACCACAGTAATCTTATGTGGGAAACAGAGCCTATATAAGGGTCCAGCTACTAAGATGTGCTAATTTTAATGAAATTAATTCACCATTAATGGTGTTATAAGTAACTACGTCCTATTGCATACAATGGGACCGATTTTACAATAACATGCGTTAATGGGGCCTAGTTACTAAGATGCACCAATGCATTAACATTGGTGCATATTAGTAACTAGGCCCCTTCATTGGTTACCTACAGTTTTGTATAGAATGGAGTTTAAATGGTTGACCATTATTTTTAATATCTTATGGGGAATGGTACCAACTTATTTGCCTAGTATCCCATAAGCTGTGTATCCCATAGTAGGATTTATGTTTGTTGCATCATTAGAAGTGGAAAAAAAATTGCTCTGTAAAGGAAAGAAAGCAGGCTGAAACTAATATGAAAGCTTTCTAGGGGCAGTCACCCTTCCTTTGGAATTGACTACCACTTGAACTATACGTGTAATTATTTATTTTATTTACATTCTCTTATATACCGTGCTATTCTGCATCAGTGTGGTTTACATTGAACAAACTGAAATTACATTGAACAGGGCATTATAACGTGGAGATAACTATTTTACAGGGAACATGGGCTATGGAGGGTTAAGTGGCTTGCCCAAGACCACAAGGAGCACCTGTGGGACTAGAAACCCCAGTCCTTCTGGCCCAAGGTTGCTGTCCTCTAGTGGGATTTGAACCCCTGACCTTCTGGCCTGAAGTACCTTGCCCCAACCACTAGGCCACTCCTCCACTCTTGGTTGGAAGGTAAGATGACAGTGAGTTCTGTCCAGGACTTGGTTCTATTATAGTGGACATTTTCAAAAATATGCAATGCAATGTGTGCCTTTGAGTCAGTCCTGACTCCTGGTGACCCAGAAGCTCCTGGGTTTTCTTGGCAGTGTCACCAGAGGTAGATTGCCAGGCCTTTCTTCTGAGGCAATGGAGGGTTAAGTTACTTGCCCAAGGTCACAAGGAGTGCTAGTGGCAATCGAACCCTCGTTGCTTGGTTACCAAGCCAGTGTTCTAACCACTAGGCTACTCCTCCACTCCCTTCAAAAATACAGCACTGCTTTTATGGAATCAAATATATTGATTTTATAGTAAGTTTTATATTTGTACTTTAGTTTTGGACATTATGGTTTCACTATATTTAAACACTGTATTGACTTATAAAGTTGGAAGATGTATTTTTCATTAGAATACTGTAATCCTCCTTAAACTCCTAAGGATTAAGCAATATAGGAATGCCTGCTTAAATAAATTTAGAATTTACATGTATAGGATGTAAAATCGGCATTTAGGAAGTAGTTAATGTGTGTTTAGGGAATAGTGCACAAGCTTTGCCTCTCAATGTGCATTAAACAGCAAAATCATGCATTTTTTATCATTAGTATTTAGCTCACATCTTCATAGTAGGAATTCAAGGTGACTTACAATCAGATAAGTAGGTATTTCTCTGTTGGGCTTACAATCTAAGTTTGTATCTGAGATAGTAGAAGGTAAGTGACTTGCTCAAGACCACAAGGACTCCCAGTGGGAAATCTTCATGGGTTCTTTGTGAGGGTTCAGGCTCTTCTTTGAGGTGGGTCAGGGGTACGGGAGAGTATCCGTGGGTTCTATTTGGAGGGATGAGCGTTCTGGACTGGGGGAGGGGTATAAGGTTTTTTTGACTGCTAGTGGCCCCTTTAGGATGGCTCCCTGGGGCATTGGGCCATATGTTAGTTATCCAGATTTTCTGAGATGCAGAAGAACAGCTTGCAAGGCTGCTCACAAGTTGCAATATTCATTTACTTTGAGAGTCACTAACCTGCAGTAAAGAGTTACAACAGTTTAAAGACTCCAATGGTAAATTAAGCTACAGGAAAATATGAAATTTTACTGCAGCTTAGTAACTAGCCCCCTTGCACAGGTGAATGCTATGCGCAAAACTAAACAATTTGGAGAAACTGTTCCATGGATGTCAAAAGAGACATAGGCTAAAATGTCTTGTGATGCCACCTCTTTTTTGACATTTTACTTTGTAAAAGGAACGCTCTGGATGGCCATGCTGTCATCTATGCATGTATTCCCTTAAATACATTTTATAAAAGGCTCAGTGTTCAACAGAATCTTTTGTAAAATGCATGGGAAATTGCTAGCTGTAGTACCAGCTGTAGTACCATGATACCATTGCTGTGGATCAACAAATGCTATTTTGAACCTAGTTGCAGATGAGGTAGGAATGACTAGGAGTTGCTCCTGCCCTATCCCTAGACCCCAAGAAACCCCCTGATATTTATTTTATGTCCTTTCTTGGTGATTGATATGCCACCAAAAGCATAGCCATCAAGGCCAGGGGCGGCCCAAGGGGGGTGCGGGGCCATGTGCGGAGACTCGCTGCGGGGTCTCATTTGCATAAGGGACCTCATTTGTATAAATGTTTGCATAATGTTACCATACACTAACTTTTAGCAAACATGCCTCTTAATGAGTGTATGGATAAAGAAAGACTAAAAAATTCCTACATTACTATAAAATCCAGTGCCAACCCACAAGCAGATTAGGAACTACTACAAACACTGCCGATTTAGAACCCATAGCAAACCCGCCGTTTCCTAACAGCACTACCAGGACTCACAAAGCACCATACCCTACCTATCAAAAGGAAACACTGCAAATATTAAACCAATACATTTCAGAGAACAACAATACATGACCTACTTGGGAAAGAGAACAAGTGGCAATGTCAAATAGGAATTACATAAACAGAATACCTCAGATCAGTTACACATGCAGAACATAGACCATCACCAAACAAGGAATCACAATTTAGAAACAGGAAGACAATAATTAAACTGGTAACCCCAAAAGCCAAACTTGGAATGTACAAAAACACTGTAGAAATAAAACTATAAATTAATGTCCTCTTGTACTAAACAAAGCGCAGATGTTAATGATGCACATTTCCCAGAGCTGACATATTCCAGTTAATAAATTCAAAATAAAGAGATATTTTTCTACCTTTTGTACATTTTTTTCAGTTGCAATTGCTCCAGCCACTTTCTTCTGGTTTCTTTGTGTCTTCTGCTAACTCTCCATCATCTGCTGTCCATTTGTCCTTTCTTCTCTCTTCTAGTTTGCTTCCATTCTCTCTCTACATCTGCTTTAACATACTAATCTTTCCTTTTGCTCTTTCCTCATTTCTGTTTCATCCACACAAATTTTACCCCTCCATCCCCAATCCCCACTTACTCTCCGAATAACCGGCCAATTGTAGATTTGTCTTCCCTCCCACACAAAATATTTTTCCTCTCCATTTCACTCTCCCAGCTCCATCCCATTCTAATCCTCCCCCAACATCAGCTCCCTTCTAGTTCCAGCCCCACCCAGCATCCTCTCCCTTCTAGTCCCCGCATCATCCGATTTCCAGTCCTAGCCCCCCATAAGCCCATTTCCAGTCCTATCCGAGTCCCTCCATCAGCTCATTTCCAATCCCAGCCCCCCATCAGCCCATTTCTAGTCCTTTCCTAGCCCCACCATCAGCCCATTTCAAATCCAGCCCCCCCATGAGCCTACTTCCAGTTCTAGACCCTCCATGAGTCCATTTCAATCCAAACACCCACCACAGCCCATTTCCAATCTTAGCACCCCCCCAACAGCCCATTTCCAGTCCTATCCTAGTCACTCCATCAGCCCTTTTGCTGTCCTAGACCCCCTAACTCAGCCCATTTCCAGTCCTAGCTCCCTCCCCTCACAGCCCATTTCCATTCCAAACCCCCCTCCCCATCAGTTATTTGCAGTTCAAGCCCTCTTCCACTTAGCCCATTTCCAATTGTAGCAACCCCCAGCCCATTACCAGTTCTAGCCCCCCCATAACCCATTACTAGTCCTAACCCCCCCATAAGCCCACTTCCAGTCTTAGCCCCCCATAGCCCATTAGTAGTCCTAATCCTCCCATTAGCCCACTTTCAGTCTTAGCCCCCCCATAGCCCATTACCAGTCCTAACCCATCAGCCCACTTCCAGTCCTAAACCCCCCATCAGCCCATTTCCAGTCCTAGCCCCCCCCCATAGCCCATTACTAGTCCTAACCCCCCCATCAGCCCATCTCCAGTCTTAGCACCCCCATAGCCCATTACCAGTCCTAACCCACCCATCAGGCCATTTCCAGTCCTAACCCCCTCATCAGCCCATTACCAGCCCTAGCCCCCCCATAGCCCATTACTAGTCCTAACCCCCATCAGCCCATTTCCAGTCCTAGCCCCCATAGCCCATTACTAGTCCTAATCCCCCCATTAGCCCACTTCCAGTATTAACCCCCCCATAGCCCATTACCAATCCTAACCCCCCCCCCCCATCAGCCCAAGTAGATTAAAAAAAACCAAACTGGCTGCGGCTGCTGCTGCCACTGTGGCAGCAGCAGAATCAAGTGTCCTGCCGCGGGGCCCCCCTGCCCAGCAGAGCCTTCTTGCAGCATCAGCTCCCGAGTCCCAAAGCGTGGACTTTCAGAGCATCGAGTTTCCCTTTCTCACGGCTCTGTTAATCCCGCCGGGGCTGAAGGGATTTCCCATCAGCCCCGGCAGGCTTAACAGAGCCGCGAGAGGTCAGAGAAGCTCTCTCTTCACAGCTCTGAAAGCCCACGCTTTGGGACTTGGGAGCTGATGCTGCAGGGAGACTCTGCCAGGCAGGGGGGCCCCACGGTGGGATGCTTGATTCTGCCGCTGCCACAGCGGCAGCGGCAGCCGCTTGGTTTTTTTTTTTTTGTTTAATCTATTTTGTCTGTAGAATGTTTTTTGCGCTGGGCCCCCTGAAACACGGGGCCCTGTGCAAAAACATTCTTGCTCAATGGACGGGCCGGCCCTGATCAAGGCATTTACAACAAATCAAACAAAACAGAGAGAGAAAGGCAGAAAAAACAGAGAAGGAAGGAAAACAAGAGGCCAATTACAATAATCAAATGGGAAGTGAAGATACAGCAAAAGAGGAAGAGAGAGGAAAAAAGGCCCCAAGTGAGGGTGAGGACAGTATCCAGCAGGGATGAGGAACAGCAGGGTCAGTCAGAGGAAGATTCAGGGAATGCTGAATGTAATAATTAGGCCTTGAGGCAATAGCATTCCTGCCCCCTTCCTGCAACCAGGGTGGGTGGACCCCCATAAGCCATGGTGCTATCTGTCACGATTCTCCCACCCCCATTGCCCACAGCGACAGCATGTCAAACTAGCTTATCTTAAATTTGGCTTGACGTACTTTCTCCACTCCATGGGCCCAGTGCTCGACTCTCCCAGCCGAAGCCTCGTGAATTACACCCCCCTACCAGCTGGCACCCAGGGCAGGCTGCACCCACTGCCCCTACCTTTGGTATGCCACTGCCTTGAAGGGTTTCTTGAAAACAAGGAAGGATGATTCTCGGCAAAGAGTTATGAGCAGTTCAGTACAAAGCTAGAAATGCAGAGTGTTTGACTCATGAAACTACCCCTTCATCCAGGCCATGTTCAGGAGCTATCTTTTTGAGTTTTTGGAAGCCCAGTTATATCATTAGTGCCCTTCCACACTTGCGCTCTGTGCATCCTCTACACTCAAATCCCTTGGGGAAGCGCTGGTGATGGGGAGGGAATTCTATAAACGTTGACCATGACAAGCAAAGGAATGTTGGCCAGGGACCTAGAGGTGAAGGGATAGAGGGGTCAGGGCAGACAGGAGGGAGGCCTGAGAGGAGCAGAAGGTCCCACAGGGGATCTTCAGGGAATGAGGGCTTGACTGGAGGATAGCGGATGCCTTCAGGGGGGCTGTCCCGGGGGTTGGGGGTGTTCTTGGGAGGGAAGATGGTCCCTTTAAGAAGGCTTTCTTGAGCATCAGGTTGCCTATAAGTAGCTTGATATTCTGGGAAGGAAAAACACAGCTTGTAAAGTTGATCGCAATCTGCATTATTCATTTACTGCTGGAGTTACTACCCTTAGAGATTGAGTAAATTAACCTGTAGTAAAATGTGATATTTTACTGCAACTAATAACTAGCCCCTTAAATTGAGTTAAAAATGCATTACAGATATTTTCAATACTCGCATGAGCATTGCCAGTCAATATCACAAACATAAAGTAGGTCAAACGTAGATGAGAGAAATATGAGCTGCATTACATGCAAATACTTGCAAATCAACTCCTGAATATTAAAACAGAGCAACTCAGATCACAATACTTTGCGATCCACTTTATTCCATGCAAAGTTACCTATATCTAAAAAAAAAATGCTATCACTAATGCAATTTAACAAAGGATGATATTGCAAGTGGAATAAAGTTCATGTCTGCTGTTTCAAAGCCTTCTAATTCTATAATAAATTCACTTAAAACATATACACTGGAGGAATTCTGCACAAAAAAAATTACAATTCTGCGCACTGTATTTTGAAATTCTGAAAAAGTCTGCATGTTTTATTAGTACATTTTTGTGCAGAATCATAAAGCCTCACTTCTCCTCTAGACCAGAAATTCCCACTGCCTTTTGCCTCCTCAGTTCTTTCCTCAAGCCTTTACTGCCCCCTCTCACACACTTTTCTATCTCTCTAACTTCTAGGAAGATCCCAAGTGCTGTCATCTCATGTACAAACCCCTAACTTTACCTCCTTTCCTCCTCCCCATGCATCTACTCTCATATCTCCCTTATCTCTCCTCCTTTCTTCCTAGATGAATACCTCCACCATTCTTTCTCCCCACCCCTGAGGCATACATCCATCTCCAGCTCCCAGTCGGTTACCTAGACTTACCATTAACCCATCTCCAGCTCCCAGCCACTCCTAACTCACCATCAGCCCCTCTCAGTCCCTTTCCAGTCCCCAGTCACCCCAACTCACCATCAGTCCCTTTCCAGTCCCCAGTCACTCCCCAGACCCATCATCCATTACTCTTCAGCCCCTAGTCATGCTCCATGACACACCATCAGTGTTCTCCAATCCCCAGTTACCTCTGACATCATTAGCCCATCTCCTGCCACCAGCCCCCCCCCCCCTAATTCATTATCAGCCCATTCCCAACCTCTCACTCACCATCAGTCCATTTCTCGCCACTAGTGGTCCCACTCACCAATCTGCAGCCACAGCCCCCCCAACTCATCTTTATCCCATCTATAGCCCCAGACCCTTGTCAATTTCTAGCCCCAGCCATTCACCTCCGCTGCCCGATCAAAGTGGCATTTTAAACATTGCCGTGGAAGCATTTCCCTTCGCTCCTGTGGCTGTGCTACATTTCTGATGCTGGCATCGTCATGTTTTAAGGTAGTAAACAGAAACACTTTCTGTCCCTATCAAGAAAGAGGAAGTGCTTCTGTTTATCTCATTAAAACGTCACGGTGCTGGTGTCGGACGTGTAGCACAGCTGCGGGAGCGAAGACAAACGCTCTTGCTGCTGCGAAGACGCAAACAATAAAGCAGACTGGCACCCATAAAGCTTGTATGCGCCGAGCCTGCCTGTGCAGATTTCTTCATAGCAAGTGCAAGATTCTGCGCACGTGGGGAATTCTGCGCAAATTCTGTGCTACACATTTGCACAAAAATCCCCCAGGATTAATAATACTATAACAAAAATACACATCACTTTTCAGAAAGAAAATGCATTCATTTTAAGCATTCATATTTTTGCTTTCAGTTTCTATGTAATTAGAGAGATATAATACAATTGATTATTTAAAGTTAATGTAACTTGTTACAGCATCCCATGGAAGACCCACCATTAATTTTTTAAATCATACTTGTTAATATTATGTTGTGCATAAAATGGAAACAGCAAAAATGCATAGTAGGAATATTTAAGGTGCATTTTCTAAATTACATTATAGTGCATACAAAAACAAAAGTAGTAAAAACTAGCAAAGATCTATAGACATTTTAATGTAAAAATCTATAAATCAATATCCTTTTAATTTATAATAAACTAGCCCCCTTTCTTTCAGTATATGGCTACAGAACATTGTTTTACAATCAAACTGCTGCAGTCCGATTGTAATGAAGATGGATCTCAGAAAAAAGAGTGGGCTACATGATAAATGTTGCAAGTAGTATTGATATTTGAGGCTTAGAGTTAGTCTATGATAGCTAATGAATTCTGACCATGTGATTAATGACCTTTTCCTTTTCGACAATGCACACTATCATTGCACATGGCTACGATGCTGCATATTTTATTTATTTATATTATTTATTTGTGCTCTTATATAACGCTTTATCTATAATCAAAGTGGGTTACATAGAACCAACAGCAAATTATATATAACAATGAACAGAGGACATACACTTTCTGCACTGAAGGTTTTCTGGCAGGTGCAAGAGTCCATTTAAACATGTCTTGTCATTGTTTGGGCACTACTTGCCCATTGACCAAGGAACCTGTTCCAAGCAGACCAGTTAATGACTATACCCGAATTGCGAAATGATCCGTTCGAGTTTTTTTGTTGGCTTCCTCATTACAAATCACAGCTTAATATCCATCATCATGTCCCTCTCCTGTGTTTCAAATAAATCATGTCCTATCACATTATAATAGAAGAGCAAAGAAAACTAACACTGGTCAAATAGGAAAGTGCACATTCAGTCATGTGCTACTATGCCTGGGAGCAAACGTTTTAGCATGCATCAGCGTATGACCTGCAAAGAGTGGCTTCCATGCCAGCCAGTGGTAGAGCTCAGCAGCTTTCATTGCAATACAACTAAAAGCCAAATGTGTGAAGCAATTTTCCCATGGCTACCAGAAGGTCATTTTATAAAGTCATTTCTGTGCATATATGGGTCCATGACCTCAGCCGAGTTTGCACGTATTCACATAGATTATAAAATACCTTCATCTAGGCTTGTATGTGCATAAACCTCATGTGTTCATTTCAACCCGCTCCTGAGCAGGTGTAAGGGATCACACTTACATTTCAGATGCGATCTCTGCCACATATACGGGTGCCTATTACGGTGCCTTCCCTTGGCACCCTGTTAGAATATTACTCTCACAATGGGAAGAGCACTTGAGAACATCTGATCCATACACATATGAAAATGATTTCCCCTTTTTTCAAAATCAGGAGATCAAAAGTACTACAAACTTGTTACATTTGTCTTGCTATTCATTAGTAGCTGCATACAAAGTATAAAAACTATCTTGAAAGCAAAAGCTGAATCTGGTCCAACTCCCTACAGTAATTCAGCTCATCGCTGCAACCCAGAGATCTGAGAAGGGAAACAATTGTAATTTCCTACAGAATATTCTTCTCTGTTTCTGGGACAGCACTTCTGAACATACCCAAGCACCACTGCTGTTTGAAATCCTCTTTTATAGGCTGCTGTGTCTTCAAACACTCTTTGATGTGATCAGACTGGTAAACAGGAGAGCTGCAATCAATTTTCAGTCTGGCACTAGAGAAAGCTGTTACTTATTGTCAATTAGTCACTATTCTTTAGGCTTCCTAGCAGTCCCAGATATTATTGCGCTTATGTCAATGCCAACCATTTCAAAAACTGCATCCTAAAAGCAAAAGCTGAAAGCCAAGACTCAACTTTTCAAATCCAAGCTGAAAACTCACATCTTCGAGGACGCTTTTGGATCCTGATCCACTTCATCTTTTATGTGTTTCCTTACCATTCCCTTAGATATATCCTTGTCCTCAGCTGTTGTGTTGTCTGCCTTGACTAGATTGTAAGCTCTGATGAGCAGGGACTGTCTCTTACATGTCTCTGTACAGCGCTTACTCCTTATAGCGCTATACAAATGATAGTAGTAGTAGCAAAAACGAGTATATGTCCATAACACTGCCATCAACATTACTTACCAGATGTTTAAGAAACCTGAAGATTTAATAATACACATTCATGCTTTACTTACTTTTTCAAGCTAAAAATGTTATGGAGCACTAAGGGGCATGTTCACTAACTGCAGGGGACATGTGCTTCTGACCCCTGCAGCTAGCATGGGCCCTAGATATGGCACTGTGAAAGTCAGCACAGGGGTGGACCTAATACCACCTACTAAGGGTGCCAAGCATGGTTTGCACAAGCTACTAATGCTCCAGCTAGTCATGATGTGCCAGCAATGCCCGAAGTTTGCCCTGCACCTCCCAGTCCTCGCCCCGCACCTCCCAGTCCTCGCCCTGATGCTACTTACCAAAGCAGCAAGAGGTTTTTGTCACTAGGGCCCATGCTACTTTTAGCACCACGCCCAAACTGCGATCTGAATCCCATGCTACCATGTACCAAGGTTTAGTAAATGCACCCCTAAATGCAATAGCGGTATGCAGAGATATTTTCATACATACATTAGAGTCTTCATATGATTTAGAAATTTCTAATATTGGACTCTGTCTGCTTGTACATCATTATATTTAAAGCACATACAGAATGCATCTGCAAAAAAACTTTGGTCTAGATCAATAGCTCCCAACCCAGTCCTTGGGTACCCCCAGGCCAGTCAGGTTTTCAGGTATCCACAATGAATATGCATGAGATAGCTCTTCATACAATGGAAGCAGTTCATGCACATCTATCTCATGCATGTTCATTGTGGATACCCTGAAGACTGGCCTGGGGGTACCCGAGGACTGGGCTGAGAACCAATGGTCTAGATGATCATTTCTCCAACAACATTAGAAGCTAGTTCCTGCAAAAACATTGAATGAGGACTTTGGAGGAGAGCTGGAGGAAGGACAATGTCTGGAGCATTCAGAATGTGCACCTCTATGGTATTGGGGAAAGAAAGAGAAGATGGCTGCAGCTTACCATGGTGAGATCAGTGTTAATTTCAGCGTTATTCTTTAAATGGTAGGCATGTGCAGGGCCAAAAAAAACCCCCACATTGTTTAAACCAAAAACTTTTTTTTTTTGCATTAATCATAACTGTGGGCCTGCTATATGCACAAATTGCTTGTGCACATCCTTTGGCTACAAATAACAGAGCACAAGAGTGATGGGCTGACCAAGAAAGTTGTACTCGAAGAAGTGAGAAGTCTCTACAAAAAGTGAAAAGGTAAAAATGGCCAAAATGGATGACTGAAGAAACTCATAAAATTGCCCGGGAACACAGAGAAGCTAAAGCCAGAGGAGAAAGAGAGGCAATCACAGTACTCAGAGATATCCAATATGCAGCAAGATGGAACAAGAAGTACTACAATGATACATGCCTTGCTGTGGTCAATAAAACACATATGACCCTCTCTTGTGTTTCAAATAAATCACGTCCTATTAGAGGAAGAACAAGATAGGCTTTCCTAAAGCTACGAGAGAGAAAATTCCAGTCTCAAATTGGAATGCCCAAAAACAAATAGAGCAAAAAATTTTGAGCACTATGGAAATATAATATATGTTGGAAGATAGGACATGAGGGGTAATCCCCCTCTCGCGGCCTCACTTCCAGTTTAATCTATAATAGGTTCTAACATTCAAACCATTGTTGTAATCATGTGAAAAAAGCACACATGTGGGTGCCCTTATATAATTAGAACATTAAAAAACCTTTTTAGTTTGTGTGTATGTCTCCTCATAAAAATCTTGTCATACGCCGCAGTGTTCAGGAAGGAGCGAGGAACATGAGACATCACGGATGTGAGATGGATCGTTGAAAAGAAAAGAATATCACAAGGATATCTATATGTGTTTTATTGACTACAGCAAGGCTTTTGACTGTGTAAATCATGAAATAACTCTGGGTCACAATAAGAAGTTCTTTTGCACAACTCTTTATATTGATCAAGAAGCTACAGATCGGAACAAGGAGAAATAGGATAGATTAAAATCAGCAAAGGTGTATGACAAGGCTGCATACTTCCCCCCTATCTGATTAATTTATATGGAGAACAAATCATGAGAGAAGCAAGAATGTATGAATACAACTGAGGCGTAAAGATTGATGGAAGACTCATCAACAGCCCTCGCTATGCTGGTGACACCATAATACTAGCTGAAAGTGAAGATGATCTGAAACATTTGTTTCTCAAGATCAAGGAACAGTCTTAAAATGGATCTGCACCTAGTGGACAACTTTAACCTGCTTGGATCAATAATCAATAAAGAAATAACAAGCAGTCAAGAAATCCGATGACGTATTGTTCTTGGCAGAATGGCTATGAAGAATCAAGATTTGACTTGTGAAGGCCGTAAGCAAGACTTTCCTACAAAAGACAGGATTCGAACAGAAGATAATTCTATGGTCTCTTTACATCCTAGCTGGCAGAAATCTATATTAACAGATCGAACATCCAAAATCAAAATGGCTTTCTGACAACTGCTTTTTGTTTGGTGATTATATGATACATCTTCCTTCATGGCTCTGTACCTGCCTATAACATTGGAAACTGCCCAAATGGCCTCCGATGGGCAGTCTATCAAGCATTGTGATAAAGATAAAGATAATAAAGATGGCTGAAAGTTTTACTTCAATCATTTTGCCACATTATTCAGTAATGGACTTTCATAGTACAGTACATACGTATTATTGTGAACTGGAAGCAAGACGTTGAATCTATGCCAAGAATCATATCTAATGCTGTAACACCTGGTAAAATAAAAGTTTTCTTTATCCTAGAAAGACCTTCCTTATTACACTGGCATCTTTTTCACATGGTGCTGCATATTCAAAATAAATAAATAAAATAGAGTTGCAATGAAAAAACTAGAAAGACAGGAAAATGGACAAGCTACCAACCAACCTTTGACTGCCCCTTCCTTCTTTCCTCATATCTCTGACTACCAATAGTATACTTTAAAAAGGCAGGGTCAGCATAATTATAGTAAGAGGATGACCAAACACTTTTCTTTTTCAGTTGCTTGAATATTTTAACTTGAATCACATATTTCTTCTCTAAAATGCAATTGCTGTAGACAGCATGTCCCCATCCTTCCTCTTACTTGTGTGGTAATGCCACCTGGTAAGCATGTCCAAGGTTTTAGCCAGTTTCAGTAAAACAGTCTGAAAAATGACAGGGTCAACAGTCAAAACAAATAGAGAGCCCAATGAAGATTTATCTACAAATGAAAACTATTTGTAGGGTCAACTTATATTTTATTTAAGTTACAGAACTAACAGTTCACCCTTGTGTTCCACTTTCATGAGAAATTGTTAATTTTTATAAAACTTTTTTTTAGAATTTATAATTCAAGAAGTCCTTAGTTCTGCAAACTATGCAGCAATGCTTTTGCCAGGACATTTTTTAAGGGGAAATATAACCAAAAATTCCCAGTCCAAGTCTTAAATGTTCAGTGATAAAAACTTACACTTCTTTAATCTCATAGATTTCTACTTTGCTCTGCATGTTTCCTGAGGGCTAAATAGTTCCTTTTATTTAAATTCTTATGCAGACCTTTAATGAAGTTGCTCATTTCAATGTAATTGTGTGCCGCTTCAACTTCTTTTCTAGGAAAAAAAGACCTAGACTAGTAAAGCATTTATCATAGTGTATTCCTTCCAACACTTTAATAAACATAGGGGGTCATTTACTAACAGTTAGTGTGCTATCATCATTGGCGTGCAATATCTACCACAAGGGCATTGCATACAACGAGAACTGTGGTAGGTAATGAATGCTAACAGTCTGTAAATGGCACTCATGGTTGTTTTAACCTGCAGCTGTTCTAGCTCTTTGAAGGGAAGGATAAAAGACTCTGTGTATCCTGGAGCCCAATGACTTATACAGGAGTCCAGAGGAGAAGGAAAGCATACAGGAACTCAAGGGGGTGGGGGGAGGGGAGCTTGGGTGCAGTCTGCAAGGTGGACTTCCTGATGGCTAACTAGGTTATACAAACCACAGAATGTTGTTCTTCCTAAGCCAGTTCGGATTAACCACACCTAAGTGCTGAAGAGAAAGAGGAGACGTGGAAGAGACCCAGAGGTTAAAGGAGAAGACCCAGGAGCAACAGATACTGAGGACTCCTCTTAGGACTATCAGAAGATCCATTTTCCATAGGCTTTTTTTTTTCTTATGTGAGGCGAGCCGCTAAGGAGCAATCCCCTCTTTAAGGGATCCAGTGTTGAGGCACAAGGGACTGTCCACCCCGGAGCATCCCAAACATTCTTTACAAGGAGAATTTCAAGATTTTTGCAGTTTGGAATTTTTAGAATTTGCCTATTTGTATCCCAACCTATTTGTCTTCTAGTTTGTTTTTCAAATGAATATTTAGATTGCAAGTGTTTGTTGGTGTGCTCCAGGTCAATATTTATATTGGGGTTTTTTAGGTTTTGGAAAGAGGCGTGATAGCACATTGTGAGAACGGAGAGTGGAAAATGGAGTGAGCATGAAGGGAAAGATGGACATGGTGAGACAAGGGTGAGAGGACAAAAGAAAGATGTTGAATGAAAGAGATCAGAGTGGCTGGGACAGGGGTGATGGAGAGTATGGAGGAAATATGAATCAGTGAGGAGAGAGAAGAAGCAAAAGGAGGGCAGTGGAAGGAGAACAGACGGATGCAGGAGTGAAGAGGAGCAGGAGAGTTGATGAGCTGCAGGAGCAGGAACAAATTAGTGTAGGTGGGAAGAGAAGGCAGATGAAGGAGGCAGGACAGAAGGAGTGGAAGGGACAGGGAGCTAGAAGTGGAAACACAAGTCAAGCAGGAAGGGAACCAGAACAGCTGAACAGCACAGGAGCTTAGGAGCAGCTCGGAGCCAGTAGCAGCCAAGAAACCGAGAAGCCACTGTTCAGAAGGTCCATTACACAATGCTGCACACAGTATCATTGACTTTATGACAAAACGATGTTCACAGTCAACCCACAGACCTGCAAGGCAGGGCTGATGCTACCATTAGACAAATATTTTATTTATATTTTATTTATTTATTTCTCTTATATACCACGCTCTTCAACATCAGCGCGGTTTACATGGAACTTTTAGGTTTACGGTGGGGGTTACACCGTAAATTACAGATAACAGGTAGCTCAACTTGGATAACCATAATTAACTATTTACACATATTTGAACACATAGTAGTATTTACATATTAAACGACATTTGAGGGATGATTACAGTGGACATGGAGCTTATTTGCGGGTAGGTCGGGATGGTGCACCTTCATTTGGGTAACATTCAAGGAAAAGGTGGTGCTTCAATGCCCTTCTGAATCTAGTTAGTTCTGGGATTGCTCGTATGTTGGGAGGCAGGGCATTCCAGTATCTGGGAGTGCTGATACTAAAGGCCCTGCTTGCTGTAGCCTGTGTACACTGGGTCAGTGTTTTGGGGATTGCCAAGGTGTTTATTGCTGTCGTTCGTCCGGCCCTATTGGGGGGAATTATGTGTGTAAGACATAGAAATATAGAAACATAGAAACATGATGACAGAAAAAGACCACATGGCCTATCTAGTCTGTCCTTCCATAACAACAACTACAACAGTCCACTTTTTACCTTTAGAGATCCTCTGTGTTGGTCCCATGCTTTTTTGAATTCAGTTACTGTCCTCATCTCTACCACCTCCACTGGGAGACTATTCCATGGATCCACTACTCTTTCCGTAAAGAAATATTTCCGCATATCACTCCTGAATCTATCTCCCTTCACCCTCATCCCATGTCCCCTCGTAGCAGAACTTGCTTTCAATTGAAAGAGGCTCTCTCCCTGAACATTTATGCCACGGAGGTATTTAAACATCTCAATCATATCACCTCTATCCTGCCTTTCCTCTAAGGTGTACATATTAAGATCCTTAAGTCTGTCCTCATATGCTTTATAATAAAGCCCATTAATCATTTTAGTAGCAACCCTCTGCACCGACTCCATCCTGTTCACATCCTTTTGAAGGTGCGGTCTCCAGAATTGCACACCATACTCCAAATGAGGTCGCAACAAGGACTTATACAGAGGCATTATCACCTCCTTTTTTCTGCTAGCCATTCCTCTCCGTATGCACCCAAGCATCCTTCTAGCTTTTGCCGTCGCCTTTTCTACCTGTTTAGCTACTTTAAGATCATCAGACACAACCACACCTAGGTCCCGCTCTTCTTTAGTGGACAAAAGTACTTCACCTCCTATACTGTATTGCTCCCTTGGATTGCTGCAGCCCAAATGCATGACCTTACATTTTTTAACATTAAATCTCAGCTGCCAAATTCTAGACCATTCTTTAAGCTTAGCTAGATCCCTCCTCATGTTATCTACACCTTCCTGGGTGTCTACTATATTGCAGATTTTGGTATCATCCGCAAAGAGGCAAACCTTACCCGACAGCCCTTCCGCTATATCACTAACAAAGATGTTAAAAAGAATTGGACCAAGGACAGATCCCTGGGGCACAACCACTGGTAACATCCTTCTCCTCAGAGTGAGCTCCATTTACTTGTACTCTTTGTCGCCTCCCACCCAACCAATTTCTAACCCAAGCAGTAACTTTAGGGTCCATCCCTAGGGTGCTAAGTTTGTTTATAAGTCGCCTGTGAGGAACAGTGTCAAAGGCTTTACTGAAATCTAAATACACCACATCTAGAGCTCTCCCTCGGTCCAACTACCTGGTCACCCAGTCAAAGAAATCAATCAGATATGTCTGACAAGACCTGCCTCTGGTGAATCCATGCTGCCTCGGATCCTGTAATCCGCCGGACTCCAGAAACCTCACTATTTTCTCTTTCAGCAGCGTTTCCAATAATTTACTCACCACTGAAGTTAAACTAACCAGCCTGTAGTTTTCAACCACATCCTTACTTCCGCTTTTGTGTAAAGGCACCACATGAGCCTCTCTCCAGTCCTTTGGCACCACTCCCGACTCCAACGAGGCATTGAAATGGTCAGTCAGTGGAGTTGCTAGAACGTCCCCAAGTTCCCTCAGTATTCTAGGGTGTATCCCATCCGGTCCCATTGCTTTGTCTACTTTAAGTTGAGCTAGTTTCTAACAAACACAGTCTTCTGAAAATTGTTCAAGATGTCCCTCGCTTCTGTTCTTATTTGTGGGTGTTTTCTGAGGTCCTGCTCCTGGTTCTTCATCTGTGAACACAGAACAAAAATATTTGTTAAGCAATTCCGCTTTATCCTTATCAGCTTCTACATATTCCCCCCCTGCACCCTTGAGTCTGACAATACCACTTTTGCCCTTCCTCTTCTCACTAATATATCTGAAAAATGTCTTATCCCCCCATTTTATTGCATTGGCTATTTCCTTCTCCTTTTGAATCTTTGCCTTCTTGACCACTTTGCTAGCTTCTCTAAGTTTTTCCAAATACAGATGCCTGTCTTCCTCTCTCTGTGATCTCTTGTATTTCATGAAGGCCTCCCTCTTTTTCTTCACTTTTTCAGCTACTTCCTTCGAAAACCATAGCGCTCTCCTGTTCCTTTTGCCTTTATTTACCATTTTAACAAAAAGGTTGGTTGCCTTTAAAATGCCCCCTTTCAGTTTTGCCCACTGTTTTTCTACATCCCCCAGCTGTTCCCATCCCACTAACGACTCCCTGAGGTATTGGCCCATCTTCGCAAAGTTAATCTTCCTAAAGTCTAAGATCTTCACCTTGGAATGGATTCTAACAGCCCTAGTCCTAATACTGAACCACACCATCTGGTGATCACTGGATGCAAAATGATCTCCCACAACAACATCAGAAACACTTTCACCATTGATAAGCACCAAGTCCAGCGAGACAAGATAGACAAGTGAGACAAGCAAGTGACGGTGGGGAGAGCCCATTTATGGCCTTGAATGTTAGTAGTAATGTTTTGAAGACAACCCTACAGTGAATAGGGAGCCAGTGGAGACTTTTGAGGATGGGTGTTATATGGTCTCGTCTCGAGGCCCCATTCAGAACTCTGGCTGCAGTGTTCATGGCAAGCTGGAGCGGGCTCAGGGTTGATTTAGGGAGCCCATGGAGGATCGCGTTGGCGTAATCAAGGTGTGGAATGGTTAGTGCCTGGAAGATAGTTCTGAAGTCGTCTGGTTGTAAAAGGGGGCGTAGATGTTTGAATGTCCTGATTTTATGATATGTTGATTTGACCATGTTGCCAATGTGTGTCTTCATGTCAAGCCTCTGGTCTAGAGTAACACCCAGGTAACGGATTGTGGGCTTGGTTTGCAGCTCTACTTCGCCGACCTTTAGGTGGGTTGGTGGGGAGAAGTTAGAGTTTCTGATGATGAACAGCACTTCAGTCTTTTTGTGCTGTATGTGAAGATTCTGATTCTGGAGCCACCTTTCTACTGCGCTGAAACATTCTGTAAAGGGTGAGAGATCGATTTGGTCAGTCTTGAACGGCATGTAGAGCAGGACATCGTCTGCATATATCATGCATTCAATGTCTAATGAGCGAACGAGGTCACAGATGGGCTGCATGTAGATATTAAACATTAGGGCTGAGAGGGAGGATCCTTGTGGGACACCTTGTTTCTGATGGAATGGTTTAGATGTGGAGGTTTCGGTTCATACATGCTGCCATCTATCAGCTAGGAATGACTTGCACCAAGTTAGTGCTAAGCTGCAGATGCCCTTCTCTTCGAGCCGTTTCAGGAGGGTTTGGTGACATACTGAGTCAAATGCTGCGGCTATGTCTAGGAATATCATGGCAACTCCCCGATGGATGCTATCTATTGTGGTGAGTATGCTGTTGAAAAGGGTAGTAAGTAGAGTCTCCACACCATGAGCTTCTCTAAAGCCGTGTTGGCAGTAATCAAGTGGTGCAGCGTTGTCGATGTGGTGTTGGAGCTGACCTTGGATCTCCTAGGCAGTCACCTAGAGCACCAACGGTCCCCAGCTGTTTCTGCCCCCATGCAAAAGGAAGTCTGATTCAGATGGGGTGGAAGTAGAAACTTCACATAGCGGCAGAGGTTTCAGTAAGTGTGGTGCTGTTTAAATTAATTGCCACCACTACAGGTCCTGGAGAGGGGCGGCAACACCAACAGTGGAGGTAAGAGCCAGGGAGCACCATGAATAAGGTATGCCTAGGACGCCTCTTATCCTTGTACCAGCCTTGATGAATGGGAATCAGGACTGATGTGAGCAGCCTTGCAATCAGATCTTGTAGCAGGTGCAGCATTACTTTTGAGACCATCAGCAGGAGATAAAAGCAAAGGTGGTAAAGACTGCTGAAATCCAACAATAGGCCAGAAGAGGTCCATCAACTATCAATTAATGCCACTGGAGGACCTAGTGCAGACAATGCTACTTCCAATAGCTGTGGAAGAGCTGCCAGGGAGCATGAAGATAGCTGAGGCGTCAGCTATGGTTATTATAGGCAATTGTATTGTATGTCGGCACTGAGAACACCATAGAGGTTCAAGATCACCCTTAAGCTCAGCCGATGTTGACACACTCCATATATCTCAGGAAGACAGAAGCATACTGCAAGGACGAAAAGATGCATGCCCCCGAAAATGACATAGTATGTTGATAACTTCTCTGCTGATAGCACAATTACAGAGGGTTTTTTTTCCTCATTTTGAGTCTCATAATGAATCCATATTGAAAATATTTCAAAAGGGTCAAAAGCTGGACTTTTTTCTTCTCTTTGCTAAGTATCTGTAGTTCGGTTTCCCCCCCCAATTTCTCTGCCTTCCCATGATGTGGACTTGGATGTTATATTTTTTCTTTTGTTATAGTTAATGGTATGTGCTTTTACATTGTCTTCCAATATTTCAATGGGATGTTAAATTGAAAAATCTAATAGATAGAAAAAAATAATAAAAAAATAAGCATGCCCTACAAGGTCTCCTTGGAGTACAAAGGCATGCCTAAGCATCCTGCAGCACAGTTCTTCATGCCCTCCCCCCACCCCCTCTTTTGTCTGCATTCGGAGGTTCAGAATGCCAAGGAGCAGGATTAAAACGCTCGCCCAGTACTCTATTTCTTAGAAATAGTTGCATGCCTTCAACAACAAAAACAGTGTGTGTGTCTCCCAAACTGCGACACCAGCACCTTTGTTTCCTGTCGGACATGAACAGTGCTGCTTTTTACCCCTGGCCTATAATTTCTACATTGCTTCACCTCTTGGTATGGCAAGCCAGAGAGACCAATGCAATGACTACAGTCTTCCAGACACTGGAGGTATGCCCAACTGGGTTGGCCTATGTCTGGGATGGAAATATCTCTAGGGGCTTGGTGACAACTTTTTGATCATTGAACTTTTGGTTTATTTGATTTTTGTCAAATGCCAACATAGTACACTATTCTTCCAAAACAGATTTGTTGGGGGCTAAATAACATCACTATTAAACTTCATGAAAGACTTTGGCACTGGAATGTGACCCTTCATTTAGGCAATGTAGCATTACAGTTTGGAAGGACATCATTCCAGTAGTAGCCTGAATCACAATTGCAGGAATCCATTTTGGTCCATTTTTGGTATTTCTTGGCATAGACAAGATCAGATGGAACAAAACCACAAGTGAACCTTCCTTTCTCATTGCCAATACCATCACTATCAGAAATCTCTGGATGATCCTCAGTCAGCTCATGGTCCCTGCAATCCAGCAAAGTCATAATTGCCTATTCATATGAAATTGCCTATTCATATTTTAGAAAGGCCATTTAGATGTGCCCCAAACCCCCAGGATTTGTTCAAGTCAAACATCCAAAATTCAATGGAAGCAGCAGCAGAGGAGATTGACACATGAAAATGTATTCTAAAATCAACCTATTTCCCAAAAGACAAACACCATTGTCTACACATAAGGAAATGAGGACATGCAGAAAAAAAGCCCCAGACCCATGTGTAGGAAAAAAAGTGATTTTACAAATATTCATATGTAAAATATGGATGTTTGCAGAATTGGAAATATAGACTTGTGTGTACCAGCATTTCAGAACATGCACGGGATATGTCGCCATATACAGCCTGCCATTTTGCAAACTGAGACAAGCAGGGCCATGGCAGTACACAAAGAGGACTTGATATTCACCTGCTATCCTTCGATGGAGGGGAGAAAATTATTGTGGTGATAAGAGGAAATGCCTCTGTCATCCCTGCTATTGAAAGCTAGCCAACACACACTTGAAATATCTGTACATGCTGTGGGGCAGGTCTACATATGGATGGGTCCCGCTGGCATGTTTGAACATGCAGTGCCATTGTGAAATTGGAGATAAATGTGTTTCTTTTTGTTGCTACTTTGGACATGCTTCTGCCACGTCCCCATGTGAAATGGACGTCATCAACCAAGAGACATGTAAATTTGGGCCTTTTTAAAATGGCTTTTGGAATGTGGGTGTGATTTGGACATGCAAATAGGCATTTTCAAACTTGCAAATCATGAACAGATCTTCAAAAATTACCCCTAATTGCTCATCTGAATTCTTGCTGATGGCATTGCCTGATGTAATATGCTGTGACATTGTCAAGCATCAGTTCCAGTCACCAGCAGCCAGATCACCATCAATTGTTCTATGGAATACAGTTGAAGCATGGTGAGTTCATCTTAACTGGGAACACACCGTCTCTAAAGCTAAGATGACAGAGGTGAACAGTCTAGTGGTTAGAGCAGCAAGCTGAGAATCAGAGTAAACCAGAGATCAAAGCCTACTTTTCCCATTGATGATCGTTGTGAGCTTGAGTATGTTACTTCATGCTCTTTTGCCTTGGGTACAACTTAGATTGCAAAGCCTTATAGGAGGAGATCTACCTGAATATATAACTTACCTTGAGCTTAGACCTGGAAAAGGTGATTAATTAAAGATATAATTCAAATCCAAAGGAAGGCCTTTATAGTCACCCAGACCCTCTTTAAATATTGCCTTAAATTGCACATTTGTAAGACTGAAACCAAGAAGGTCAAACCAGTCCTGGTCAGGAAGTCTTGTATAAAAGCCTTGAACTACAAGTAGCTGTTAAGGTCCATAGAATGCTTGATATTGCATCTGTATCTACCACTACTACTGATCATTTGTATAGCGCTACAAGGCATACTCAGCACTATACAGATACATGTACGAGACTGTCCCTGCTCATCAGAGCTTACAATCTAATCAAGTCAGCACAACAGCTGAGGACAAGGATACATCTAGGCGAAAGGTAAGGAAACACATTGGATACTAAGTGGATCAGGATCCAAACGTGGTCCTGAAGAGGTGAGTTTTCAGCCTGGATTACAAAAGGGCCTGGGATGAAGCTTGACGGACAGACTCAGGTAATTTATTTCAGGCATAAGGAGCAGCAAGGTGAAAGGATCGAAGTCTGGAGTTAGCAGTAGACGAGAAGGGCACAGATAGAAGTGCTCTGCCAGAGGAGCGGAGTTCCTGAGGAGGGGTGTAGGGAGAGACAAGAGAGGAAAGGTAGTGAGGAACAGCAGAATGAGTGCTTCACTTATAGGTCAGTAGGAGAAGTTTGAACTAGATAAGGAAATGAATAGCGAGCCAGTGAAGCAACTTGAGAAGATGGGTTACATGAGTATATCAAGGCTGCCGGAAGATTAGCTGCACAGCTGAGTTTTGAACAGATTGAAGAGGAGAGAGATGATTCATAGGGAGACCAACAAGGAGGTGGTTACAATAGCCTAGGTGGGAGGTCACTAAAGAGTGGATGAGTGTCTCTGTAGTGTGTTCAGAAAGGAAGGGGTGAATTTTGTCGATGTTATACAGAAAGAAATGACAGGTTTTAGAGATTGAGAAAGAAGGGAGGAGAGAGATAGATTTAGGGGGGGAAAATAAGAAGTTAGGTTTTGGCCATCTTCAGTTTCAAATGATGGTAAGATATCCAAACAGCAATGTCAGAAAGGGAGGCAGAGATTCAGGCCTGGATGGCCGGAGAGATTTCAAGTGTAGAGAGGTAGATCTGAAAGTCATCAGCATAAATTTGGTACTGAAAGCCATGGGATAGGATGAGTGTACCAAGGGATTGGGTATAGAGAGAGAAAAGGAGAGAGCCCAAGACAGACCCTTGGGGAGCACCAACTGAGAGCAGGATAGCAGTAGAGGAGGATCTGCCAAAACAGACACTGAAAATACAGTGGGAGAGATTAGAGAACCAGGATAGCGCAGAGTCCTTAAAACCAGGCAAGGACAAGATATCAGGACAAGATATCAGGAGAAGGTCAACAGTGTCAAAAACAGCAGAAAGGTCAAGAAGGATGAGGATTGAGTAAAGACCGTTGGATTTTGCCAGGAACAGGTCGCTGGAGACTTTGGCAAGAGCTGTTTCAGTAGAATGGAAGGGATGAAAGCCAGACTGCAAGGGATCCAGAAGGGTTTTTAGAAGAGAGAAAGTCAAGGCAAAGGCGGTGAACTGCATGTTCAAATGGGTAGAGGAGGAGAAAGATAGAAAGCTGAGAAAAGCAGAACTGTTTTGCAAAAAGTACAAATGAGGTAAGAGACACATTAACAATGATAGATAGATAAATAGAGAGAGAGAGAGAGAGAGAGAAGCAGACAGGACTCACAAAGCAAGCAGTTTCAATATGTCAAGCAGAGCTTGTAATGGTGTTGTTCTTCCCAGTGGAGAGAGAGGCAGAGAGCTAAGCACCGGTGGAAAACATGAAAAGGTGCTATACAATGCCTCGGCGGGGGGGGGGGGGGGGGGGGGGGTGAGTTAATCGCCAGGTAGATTAGAGCAGGGACAGGAAAGTTTACATCTCTGCAGCAATGGAGACAGAGTTAGAATAGATGTTGAATTAAATGTTACCTTGGGCTCCACAGACAGACCAGATAGCAGAAGGAAGGTTGCAATAAGTAAAGGTTGCTCTTTTGTGTGGAAAACTCAATAGACAGTCATTAAATGGGGAAAATTGATTCATTATTGATTTCCATGACACAAGGCAGCCTATTGTCTTCTGAATGGAAAATTGGTGCAACTTCTGTTGGATATGGTTAACAAATATCTTTGATCAGAATGTGAAAAAAATGCATACATGATCTTTGTGGTTCCCTACAGTACTCCCTATCCTTCTGCTTTTCTTTTCAGATTTTGCTTCATTTAAGATGCTCTCTCCATCCAATAAATCTCATCATGAAAATAGCATCATACGTTTCTGAAATGGCATGCTGTTGGGTTTGTGGGATCCTCTACAGCCTCCACAAGTAGCTGTGGCAATACCTGTTATTAGTAAGGTGGAGGTGGGGGGGGGGAGGGGATTGTTTTCTACCCTATGAATCTCATATGCAGACAAATCAGAGCACTTTGAAGCATGGGTCTCTGATCAAAATTAGGCTTCTTATAGGATCCATGAGTGCTTGCCATACTCCTTTAAAAAAAATTTGTAAACAGCATTTCCAAAACACTCATCCCTCCCTCATAAACCTCTTTAAATAAATTTGTATTCAGTCCCCATCTAAAAGTCCTCTGATCTTGTTCTACCTTTAAATAGGCCAGGAGGGCATTCCACAGTAGAAGAACTTTAACCAAATGGCTTTACATTATGGCACACGCCTTTCTAATTAGCCTGTTATGAGATAGATAATAAATCCTCTCCTTGGGAGAGCAAATCTTAATCTGGCACATAGTACCGCAATCTAGATGCCAAATAGCCAGGGCCCAAACTTCATAACACTTTGAATGTCAGTAATAAAACTTTACATTTTACACTAAAATTAACTGAATCAATACTGTTCAAAGCTTCTTAGCCCTTTGACAAGTTTTGTTGCAGTATTTTGGATCAACTGCAAGAGCAGTAGGGGCCTTTTTACTTATTGCAGCTTAGGAGTAAAAGCCAGTGTGTGGTAAGTACAAAAGTCACGTCAAGGCTTCCACTGCACTCAATGCACACAAAGGTCATTTGCAATTAGCAAGGCTGCACTTAACATCCCCTCAATAAATAGCAACACTGACAGTGCAATGGACAGTCCACACTTACTCTCCACCCTGGACCAGCTGCTTCATGCATTAAGTAGTTTAATGTACAGGTTTAATATACTGACTACTTTTACCATGCAGGTTTGTTTGTTTGTTTGTTTATTTATTTATTTAAACTAGGCTTATATACCGCTTTTCTACCATTCAAAGCAGTGTACATTCAGGTACTGTATGTGTGTGTGTGTGTGTGTGTGTGTATGTGTGTATTTTTTTTTTCCTTGTCCCCAAAGGGCTCATAATCTATGTTTTTGTACCTGAGGCAATGGAGGGTTAAGTGGCTTGCCCAAAGCCACAAGGAGCACCTGTGGGACTAGAAACCTCAGTCCAGGGAGAGTGTGCCTGGAGCTGCGGGACCTACCCGGACCATCTTGCCTGCACGGGAGGCTGCTGGAGCCCTGGTTTCCTTCCTGTTTCTTGGCCGCAGTTCCCCAGCGTCATCGGAAGGGGTTTAAAAGTGTGGCTGCAGAGCTATCTGGTGGAGAGTGTGCCTGGAGCTGCGGGACCTACCCGGACCATCTTGCCTGCATGGGAGGCTGCTGAAGTCCTGGTTTCCTTCCTGTTTCTTGGCCGCAGTACCCCAGCATCATCGGAAGGGGTTTAAAAGGTGCCCCTTACCGCGGGACGCAGCCGTGTTTGAAGGGGCGTGGTTCAAGGGGCAGGATATGCCCCTTTTGAGCCCCTTCTGAGCACTTCGGAGCTTTGAGGCGTATCGGAACGATTGTACACTTTGGAATGGGTAAACGGAAAAAGAGGGTGACTGGGGTTAGTGCAATGAATTCATCTAAAACTGTTAAAGCAGTTGGTCCTATGGACAAACATGTTGTACTAACCCCTAATGAAATTGTGAATGTATCTTTACCATTGTCCAATAGTGTTTTATCTTCTGTTGGCTCCTCAAATATAGAAGGGGGTAATATCCCTCCCCCACTAGCTAAGGGTGATTTAATGGTTGAGTTAACCTCTTCTCCTATTTTAGGTGAGAGGGGTACTCCCATTTTTTCCTCTGTGGCTCCTCTTCCTGTATTGAATCCTCGGGCTGGGGCAGTTCCCCTTCCCCGGGTGATTTCAATAAGTGAGGCGCCTAAAATATCTACCCAGTTGGATGAGCCTTCTGCTCAGTCTCTTAAACAGGATGTGTCTTTGTCTGATTTATGGAGCTTATTAACACGTATGGAAGCTTCCTTAGCTAGGTTAATGCCTCAATTTGCAAAGTTTACTCAGGAGGCAGTTGATAAGCTTGCGCACCAAGATGTATGCTTAAATTCTTTGGATTCTCGTTGTTTAAAATTGGAGTCTCAGGTCTCCACTGTGCATGGTGCTCTCTCCTCCTCGATAAAGGATAGTTTGTTGTTGCATCGTCAACATGAACAATTTGAAAATAGTCTTAGAGCTAAGAATCTTAGATGTCTCAATTTTCCTAAAACATATTATTTGTCTGCTGACATTTTGTTTTGTAAATATTTGAAGGAAATATTGGGATATCAAGATTCTTCAACGATTGTTTTTAATAACATTTATTATATACCTAGCTCTAAAAAAGAAGTTAAAGGGGAAGGAGATATGGATGTACTCGGTTCAGTGGAGTCCTTGAATATTTCTCAGTTTATAGAATCCTCATTGGATGAAATCTCAGTGAGAGCAACCTTATTGGTCTCCTTTCATTCTGAAAGTGTTAGGAATGAGATTTTGAAATGTTTTTTTACTAAAAAGAATGATTTGTTTTGTGGGCAAAAAGTTAATATATTTCCTGACGTATCTAAACAAACTCAGACTCGGAGGAAAAGCTTTTGGCTCTTAAATCCAGAGTCCTTGCAAGTGGTGCTACATTCTTTTTAAAATTCCCTTGCAAGTGTTTGATTACCTCAGGAAAATCCTCTTACGTGTTTTATGAGCCCCTACAGTTAGAGGAGTTTTTGAAGTCCTGTAGTGGGGATTGATATTTAGGTTCTATCTTGGCTAGTTAGTTTCAAAAGGGATTATGGGGTAATGTTTCGCTTTTCTTGGTACTTTTGTGGTATTCTTTAATTTTGATTATATTGTAAGCTGGGTATGCTCTCCCTTGATGTGGGCTTGTGCTTTTTTGTATCTTGTATTGATTCCTTGTTTGTAATCTTCTGTATTGAAGTTTTTCTTTTTCATATTACGTTGTAATATTGATGAAAACTTTATAAATTAAAAAAAAAAAAAAGAAACCTCAGTCCTTCCAGCCCAAGGTTGCTGTCCTCTAGTGGGATTCGAACATGTAGTAAAGTGCACATTAACAACTAGTAACCCTAAAGACAGTGCGCTGCAATAGGCCATATGTGGCAAAATCAGTGCTCGTCACTTGTGCCAAGTCTGGCTCGATAAATATGTTCTCAGCTGACAAATTAGCCACAGGCTCAGAAACATGGACCCTCATCTGCAATTGTGAATCTAAGCAGATGCAAAGCTATGACACATCCCCTTAAGGACCATATCATTATTGATTTTCAGCTGCAGTAGAAGTTTGGAAACCTTTCGATCGGACAGCCATAAAAGTTTATACTTTCTCTTGTGTACTTTGGAAGGTACAATTCACACAGATTTCAAGGAATTCCAACAGAAGTGTCACCCTGCATTCAGTTCTCTTATGAACAGGTACTTCTTTGGAAACTTAAGCTGTAAAAAATTAGAAAGACCAGCTACTGTGACTCTTCTAAAGTCTATCTTGCGAGATACAATCAAAAGCAGCATGTCCCTTGCTCTTTACTACCTGGACCAATCCTCAGTAAAAGAGAGTGCCCTTGGTCAAGCTGTGCTTACCAACCTGCCTTTGTGATGTGGCAACATTCGCTCTGTCTGAGGAGATTAGGAGACCACTGCAGGGTTTCATCACACAAGCTGTACACCAGCTGATCCTCATGGCTAGTGCAACCTTTTCTGCTGCCTCGTGAGAATGATTACCATGCTGCCTGCCTCCCCCCCCCCCAAAGTATTCCAATGGAGACCTTCAGAAGCTTCCCTGTCCCAACAATATAATCACAAAGAATAAACATTAAATAGATTTGCATACAATGGGTTACCTGCATATGCAAATTTATCTCATGCATATTCATTTTGGTAATCTTGAAAACCTGACTGGTTAGATGTGCCTCCAGGAGAGGGTTGAGCAGCACTGGAATATGGATACCTGATTTCTATATGCTATTTCCCCAATGCAAACTGCTAGGTATCAAAATCCTGCAAAAACACCACAGAGCTTATAGCAAACCTGTCATACCATAATAGCACTACAAATATTACATCGTGCCTAGAACACTAATACATCTTTTACTGGGGAAACATAGCAAGCGGGAGTGCAACAAATCACTACACAGAAAACCCCCACACCAACAGAATACCACACCTTTGTCACACAAGCAAAACACAGATCCTCACCAAATACAGGCCAAGGGGCCACAAATTAGAAAAAGAAATATGAAGACAAAAATTAAACTGAAAACACCAAGAAGCTAGACTCTGCATGTGCAGCAACACTGGAGAAACAAACATTTATTTGGTATAACACTAATCAAATAATCATCTAAATGCATGGAGACCAATTCATTTGTAGATATCCTGCCCCTGTATGGCTGGTCAAAATCAGGGCGTGCAACGGTAGCACCCAATTCTAATCCCGTGGGGGCTAGACGTGATCCCGGGATCAGAATCTGGTCTACTGGCCTGGACGTGCAGGCTGGGACCCGATTCTGGTCGGCTGCACGTCCTGCACCTATCCAGCTAACTCAGCTGGGCTCCTGAATGGGGCCACAGTACCATGGTGTCCCAGATACAGGATGCCCAGGCCAAGGGTACCCTGACCCAGGGAACCTGGGCCTGAAGTGTCCAAGCCAGTGTGTCCAATCAGGTTACCTGGACCAGGAGTGCCCAAGCTAGATTTCTTGGGCCAGGGGTGCCCTAGGAATCCAAAGGCAGAGGTGTTGGGGACATGGCAGAGAGACAGGTTGCCTCGTTTGGTTTTGCCGATGTCTGTAGTAAGGAGTTGTCATCAGGAGTGGGGTGTCCAGAGTATCATGGCACTTTAGGGTGGGGAGGTTGAGATTTCAAGGGAGCATTATGAGGGGATAGGGTGTCTGGGGGGTACCATGGGAGTATCATAGGAATTCAGGAGGGGAGGGTGTCAGAGGGTATCATGAGGGCAGGGTGTCTGGTGGGATGTCATAGGAGTCTGGGGTACTCCTGGGAGTCCAGAAGTACTGGGGTGTTTGGGGGCCTCATAGGGAGGCAGGAATTCAAGTAGGTCATGAGATTCTGGTGAGCAGGGGTTTTGGAGGGTGGAATTTCTGAGGGGCTCTGTGAGAACTGGATGGGGGGCGGTGGTTGTAGAAATCCATGGAGGCATGCATGTCCAGGGGGTCAGGAATCCATTTGGGCCTCCAGGGATCTTGGGCCATTTGTGATAAAATGTAACACTTCACCTCAGACGACTTCTTTTGCTTCCACACAGCATCTTGAGCTGGCATGAAGATTGCGTGCTCACAGAAGAGTAAAATTAAAAAAAAAATGCTAAATTGTAGCTCATCTTTTTACATCTGAAGCAAATTTGTTATTGAGCAGTTTGTATGTGGTTTGCATATGCAGTGTGCTAGCTTTTAGCACAGTGGCTTTACCACACATTTTCCCATGCTAAAAATTCTTATCCCATCGACAGTATTATCACCATAACAAAAACCCAAGTAAACTATTGTGCTAAAGGACAACACAATTTACTGCATTATGGCCTTTATGCCAAAAATGCATTATTATGCACTTCACCTTCGATCTGAGCAACAACTAATCAGAAGGAATGTGTATTTGTGAGCATGTATTCAGCTCATTTAGGTGCCTGCTATTTTAAAGTGCATACAAATCACTTGCGCTCGCATATAACCAGGGCCGGCCCGTCCATTGAGCAAGAATGTTTTTTGCACAGGGCCCCGCGTTTCAGGGGGCCCCGCGCAAAAAACATCTTGCATCCCATTAAAGTTTTAAAAAAATCATAAACCGGCTACGGCTGCCGCTGCCGCCGTGGCAGCGGCAGAATGGAGAATCCCGCGGGGCCCATTTACAGTCCTTACCACCCCCCCCCCCAATCAGCCCAACTAGGTTTAAAAAAAAAAAACCAGAAACCGGCTGCTGCTGCCGCTGCCGCCGTGGCAGCGGCAGAATGGAGAATCCCGCGGGGCCCCCCTGTCCGGCAGTCTTCTCTGTGGCCTCCGTCGGCTGTCAGAGCTGCGCGAAGAGAGAGAGCTTCTCTTCTCGCAGCTCTGTTAATCACGCCGCGGGGCTGAAGGGAACTCCCATCAGCCCCGCGGCGGGATTAACAGAGCCGCGAGAAAGGGAAACTCTCCCTTCGCGCGGCTCTGAAAAACCCGCGCTGAGGCCGCATCAAAGACTGCCGGACAGGGGGGCCCCACGGGATTCTCCATTCTGCCGCTGCCACGGCGGCAGCGGCAGCAGCAGCCGGTTTCTGGGTCTTTTTTTTTTAAACTTAGCTGGGCTGGGGGGGGGGGGTAAGGACTGTAAATGGGCTGTGGGGGGGGGTGGGAGGGAGGGAGGGAGGGGGTAAGGACTGTAAATGGGCTGATGGGGAGGGAGGGAGGGAGGGAGGGGGGGGGGTAAGGACTGTAAATGGGCTGATGGGGAAGGGGGGGGGGTAAGGACTGTAAATGGGCTGATGGGGAGGGAGGGAGGGGGTAAGGACTGTAAATGGGCTGATGGGGAGGGAGGGAGGGGGGATAAGGACTGTAAATGGGCTGATGGGGAGGGGGGGTAAGGACTGTAAATGGGCTGATGGGGAGAGGGGGGGGGGTAAGGACTGTAAATGGGCTGATGGGGGGGGAGGGAGGGAGGGAGTAAGGACTGTAAATGGGCTGATGGGGAGGGAGGGAGGGGGGTAAGGACTGTAAATGGGCTGATGGGGAGGGAGGGAGGGGGTAAGGACTGTAAATGGGCTGATGGGGAAGGGGGGGGTAAGGACTGTAAATGGGCTGATGGGGAGGGAGGGAGGGGGGTAAGGACTGTAAATGGGCTGATGGGGAGGGAGGGAGGGGGGGATAAGGACTGTAAATGGGCTGATGGTGAGGGGGGTAAGGACTGTAAATGAGCTGATGGTGAGGGAGGGAGGGGGGGAAAGGACTGTAAATTGGATGATGGGAAGGGCGGAGGGGGGGGGGGGGTAAGGACTGTAAATGGGCTGATGGGGAGGGAGGGAGGGGGGGTAAGGACTGTAAATGGGCTGATGGGGAGGGAGGGGGGGTAAGGACTGTAAATGGGCTGATGGGGAGGGGGGGAGGACTGTAAATGGGCTGAGGGGGGAGGACTGTAAATGGGCTGATGGGGAGGGGGTAAGGACTGTAAATAGGGAGGGAGGGAGGGGGGTAAGGACTGTAAATGGGCTGATAGGGGGGGGTTAGGACTGGTAATGGGCTATAGGGGGTTCGGACTGGAAGTGGGCTGATGGGGGGGGTTAAGACTGGGAATGGGCTATGGGGGGTTAGGACAGGTAATAGACTATGGAGGGGCTAAGACTGGAAATGGGCTGATGGGGGAAGCTATGAAAGTTAATGGGCAATGGGGGGCTACGACTACAAGTGGGCTGATGGGGGGAGTAGGACTGGAAATGGGCTATGGGGGGGTTAGGACAGGTAAGGGGCTGATGGGGGGGTTACAACAGGTAATGGGCTATGGGGGTCTAAGACTACAAGTAGGCTGATAGGGGGTTAGGACTGGTAATGGGCTGTGGGGGGCGTTAGGACTGGTAATGGGCTGGGGGGGTTAGGACTGGTACTGGGCTATGGGGGGGCTAAGACTACAAGTGGGCTGATGGGTTAGGACTGGTAATGGGTTGATGGGGGGGTAAGACTGAAAATGGGCTGATGGGAGGGTAAGGACTGGAAGTGGGCTGATGGGGGGTTAGGACTGGTAATGGGCTATAGGGGGTTCGGACTGGAAGTGGGCTGATGGGGGTTAGGACTGGTAATGGGCTATAGGCGGCTCGGACTGGAAGTGGGCTGATGGGGGAGCTAGGACTGGTAATGGGATGGGGGGTTGCTAGGACCGGAAATGGGCTGAGTGGAAGGGGGGCTTGAACGGCAAATAGCTGATGGGGACAGGGGCTTGGAATGGAAATGGGCTGAGTGGAAAGGGGGCTTGAACTGCAAATAGCTGATGGGGAGGGGGGCTTGGAATGGAAATGGGCTGTGAGGAGAGGGAGCTAGGACTGGAAATGGGCTGAGTGGGGGGGGGGGCTAGGACAGGAAATGGGCTGATGGAGGGGCCAGGATAGGACTGGAAATGGGCTGTTGGGGGTGCTAAGGTTGGAAATGGGCTGTGGTGGGGGCTTGAATGGAAATGGACTCATGGAGGGGCTAGAACTGGAAGTAGGCTCATGGGGGGCTTGGATTGGAAATGGCTGAGTGGAGGGGAGCTAGGATTTGACATGGGCTGATTGTGGGGCTAGGAAAGGAATAGAAATGAGCTGATGGGGGCTGGGATTGGAAATGAGCTGATGGAGGAACTGATAGGACTGGAAATGGGCTGATGAGGGGCTGGGATTGGAAATGAACTGATGTATGGACTCGGATAGGACTGGAAATGGATGGGGGAGCTAGGACTGGAAATGGGCTGATGGTGGGGCTAGGATAGGATTGGAAATGGGCTGATGGGGGACTAGGACTGGAAATGGGCTGATGCAGGGACAAGAAGGGAGCAGATGCTGGGTGGGGCTGGAACTAGAAAGGAGCTGATGTTGGGGGAGGATTAAAATGGGATGGAGCTGGGAGAGTGAAATGGAGAGGGAAAAATATTTTGCGTGGGAGGGAAGACAAATCTACAATTGGCCGGATATTGGGAGAGTAAGTGGGGATTGAGGATGGAGGGATAAAATTTGAGTGGATGAAATAGGAATGAGGAAAGAGCAAAAGGAGAAAGATTAGCATGTTAAAGCAGATGTAGAGAGAGAATGGAAAAAAAAAAAAAAACAAGACAGAAGAAAGGACAAATGGACAGCAGATGGAGAGTTAGCAGAAGACACGAAGAAACCAGAAGAAAGTGGCTGGAACAATTGCAACTGAAAAAAAATGCACAAAAGGTAGAAAAATATCTCTTTATTTTGAATTTATTAACTGGAATATGTCAGCTCTGGGAAATGTGCATCATTAATTTTTGCGCTTTGTTTAGTACAAGAGGAAATTAATTTATAGTTGTATTTCTACAGTGTTGTTGTATATTCCAAGTTTGGCTTTTGGGGTTCCCAGTTTAATTATGGTCTTCCTGTTCCTAAATTGTGATTCCTTGTTTGGTGATGGTCTATGTTCTGCATGTGTAACTGAGCTGAGGTATACTGTTTATGTAATTCCTATTTGACATTGCCACTTGTTCTCTTTCCCCAGTAGGTCATATATTGTTGTTCTCTGAAATGTATTGGTTTAATATTTGCAGTGTTGCCTTTTGATAGTTAGGGTATGGTGCTTTGTGAGTCCTGGTAGTGCTGTTAGGATACGGCGGGTTTGCTATGGGTTCTAAATGGGCAGTGTTTGTAGTAGTTCCTAATGTGCCTGGCGGTTGGTACTGGATTATAGTAATGTAGAAACCTTTTAGTCTTTCTTTATCCATATACTCATTAAGAGGCATGTTTACTAAAAGTTAGTGTATGGTAACATTATGCAAATATTTATGCAAATGAGGCACCTTATGCAAATGAGGCCCCGCACCGAGTCTCCGCACATGGCCCCGCACCCCCCTTGGGCCGCCCCTGCATATAACTATGAATTGTCACACATGTACTTGATTTGTGCTCTTAAAAGTGTTAGTGTCCATGCAATGCATGCCTAAACAATGAATATATGAAATGAACATGAAGAATGCCCCAAAAAACTGGAAAAATGTTTTAAACGAATGCAAAAACATTTTGGGGCCATGTGCACCCCTACTAATCACGCACAGAAAAAATAAGTACAAATATTTTTCCATAGTCAATATTCAAAGGGAAAGTACTCTTGCACTCTCATACCAATGTATGTAGTTTTTGAAACTGCTCCATTATGCAACCTATGTCTTTAATAATGTTCATAACAAAGTGCAATTTAGGATCGTAAATAAAACTATGTGGCTTGTCATAATCCTGCACTTTAAGGCCATATTTCTGATTAGAGAAACTGCAGCGTTCTGTGCACTATCCCTTAAAACATGCCATTACTAGCTCCACACCATTTGGTATAGTGTTGATTAACTGTTGCTTGCAGAAACAAGTCCCCTGACTATTGTATATTTTGATCTACAGACAAATGGAATTCTCATGATTATAAGGTATGATCAGTGTGAAGGTCCTCATAAAAAAAACCTCACACAAAAATCAATCATGTCCATCGATCATGCCCTCTCCCAAAACTAAAACATTCCACATTATTCCAATGCATGAAAACTAAAGTACCGAGAACATAATTTTAGAGACTATAAAAAAGTAATGGTTTGATTTCATGATTCACAACAGTGGGGCTCGAAGTGGTCTTTCGTCCTCTATCCGGCTTTCAAAATATCCCTAATATACACAGCGGGACTGATATTTAAAGTGATGAACTCAGTTGGCCGCATTAATCACACTGACCGGGATATTCGGTTTAGTGCCGCTGAATATCTTTGGATGCCACCAGTAGGTGCCCTGAAGAGGCTAGCATCGGCAGCATCTGGGGATATCTGGGCAATATTTAGCTGCCGCCTGGTTATTCATCGGAGGTGAACGTGAGGCATAGTAAAGGCTGTCCTAACTTTTGCCGCTGAAGCTAGCTGGGCAGCACTGAATATCGCCACTGCCAGGTTAGCTTCTGTGCTATCTGCCTGACCCGGATATTCGATGCTGGCAGCCAGAGATGAGCTGGGAGATGGCTAGCCACTTTAGAATATCAGGCACAGTATATATTTGCATAAATTGGTATAACTCTTAATGTATGCAGTCTGGTTCTGAGGTAGTCAGATACATAATAGATGCATATTAACTGAGGATATGCTGAAGACCAGACAAGGTGAGGATTAGTTTCAACACCACCGATCTAGAATTACTGAGAAGCAGAATTATGTAAATTCTATTATAACGAGCGACGTTCTGAACTTCGTTTAATGTGCATCTGAAAGGAACACCAAGAAAAGAACTGAGAGAGATTACAGTATATCTCCATAAATAAAAGCACAGCCATCCCTAGTGACCTGAAAAACATTAGGGGGTTATTTCGGAAGCTCTATTTGTGTTTTGGATGCCTGGAAACGGGTATAGAGATGTCCAAAGCAGAGCCATTTTAGAAGCTGAATCTGTGGATGTCCCCAGCATGAGGGCGTCCAAGTCTGAACTGGGGTGCGGGTGGGGCATTCCCAAAAACCTGGGCATCCCTGCCTGATCTCAGAAACATCCTGGACATCTGGCGTTGCATCTAAGGTTATACCTGTTACAGGCACGGACAGGCATCTGAAAAGTGGGCATTTTGTCAGGCAAATGTCTGTAGGGTATAGAGAAGAAGCTACACTAATACCTCCTTAATTTTACAACACAATGAACACTGGCGGGGAATGGGGGCTCATGTTTCTATTTTTCTATGCCATTGGATGTCCCCTTATCCTACTTTTCATGAGATGGGCATCCCCACCGCACGCTTTCCTTAGGGGGGCATCTATGCAGCCACCGGTGTGGAAGACCACGTCAGGAATGTCCATGTTGTGAAAATTAGCCAGCTACATAGACATTTCTGCTGCTTTTCTTCACATTCCACCTTGCACGTTCTGGATTTGACTTGGGCGTCTTTTCTAACATGCCACGTCACCTGTGGTACTCGCAACTACTGGGCAGTTCTTAGTTAACTTTTATTACGACTACTATTATTCTCTCTTATAATTTCTAAAGTGCTACAAGGTCTACTATGTGCTACAAAGGCAAATATAAGAGAAAGTTCCAGCTCCATAGAGCTTACAATCCATACGAACATACATAACAAACGAGATTCCAACAGTGTGGTCAAGATGTAAAAGCATCTCAAGAAGTGAGGCTATAGTCTGGATTTGAATATCAAAATGGTTTTCAACTGCAAAATGAATGATAATCAGCTATTATAGAAAACTTTTAAAACTGGATTGAAACTAGTTTCAAATGCTTTGCTAGATATTTAAATTTAGACTTATTCTCTAGAATATCTGTTAGCTACCAGAAAAAAAAAAACAAAGACTGCTACGGATGTGTGTAGGGCAAACAGCTTCTAATCATTTCTGGTTCACACTGTAGGTTAACATGCATGAAATCAATTTAGTGTGCACTAAAGGGTCAATATTCAAAAGATTTTTCTGGTTAGTAGGACCTGCTAATTGGATAAGTCTCACTGAGAGGGATATTCAGTGACAGTATCTGAATAGAGCCATTGAATATTTCCTCCGACAGCCTTGGCATTATCTGGATTGGAATAGGGTGGTCCGTGGTAGAGGTAGAGCTGGCATTTATCCGGACAGCAATTGTCAACACCACCATCCAGATAACAATCCACAGAACTTAGGACAGTAAAAATGATGATCTAAGTGTTATGCAGAATGCTTATTTGCATAGGGGCTGAATATCTAAATAGTGCCAGCGCGGACCAATAAATCCAGATATTCAGTGTCAGCTAGTGTCTGGGTACCAGCACTGAATATTTGGGTTATATTTAACCACAGTAGCTGGCATTTAAAAAAAAAAAAGCTGATAGCCACCATTAAATATCAATCTGTAGTTTTAAGGTGTGAGAATGAACTTAATGCATGCTAACAAACCTACATCTCTAACAGAGACCCATTTAGACTTGAATATGTTTATATGTGGGGATTTGTACATATGTCCAGAGATCCGTTCTTAGTTGTCTGCTGGGTTGGGGGTCCAGAAATACAAATCTGACTTTTGAAATTGGTGGAGCAACAAGGATCTGATGATCTATGTTGACTTGGGGTGACAGATACAGGGGCCCAGAGGCTCATTTTAACTTATGAGGTGGGGAGGGAAGGATACAGAAGCACGGAGAATTACTTTGTGTTGGGGGAGATGAAGGAGACCAAAGTTCTATTTTAACTTTTTGTGCTGGGGGATCCATGCTAACAATCCTTTAACTTTGGGATGGTTATAATGGAGAAAATAGAGCATCCTATTATAGCAGCATTATAATGACTATGTACTTTTTTATTTTTTTATTTTGTTAACATGATCATGTTAATACTGCTGCCTTGGGTATCTTATTATTTTAGTGCTTTGAACATTAAAGCCCGATGTGCAGTACCATGCCTCACTAAGGCTAACAAATCAGGTGCAATCTATCAACCTCAATACAAGTTAGTATGTACAGAAGTCCTGAAGGAATTCTGCAGAGCTGTGCAATTTAGAATTCGCACAGAATTTCCCCTGGTCCATAATTTATTATCGTTCCACAAAGTCTATGAAGATTGGTTCTATCAGTCCACAAAAGGAAGCAACATTAGTACGGCTGTCTTGGTATGAAGAGCTGGTTCTGTGAGCTGGCGAGGAATAAGGTTGGAGGAAAAACTGCAGGAAACAGGATGAAGTTGGAGCTGAGATAAACTGGGGGGAGAAATGGAGTGAGGGAATGTGTATGAAGGATGGTATATGGGGAAAGAGGAGCTGAGGAATGATGGAGAAAGAAAACTGGAAGGGATGAAAACTGGAGGCTCAAAACAGTGAGGGGGAATGAAGAGAATGTGATTGAGGGGTGGCAGTAAGGTGGGGTGTTTGGGTTTTTTTTTGCATTTTGATTAAGGGTGGGATTCTTTTAAGTAGATAAGTTAACAAAGTTATACTTTTGGAAGGACAAGTGGACTGTTCTGGAAGGGATATTTTTGTTTGGTGGGGGCGAGGAGAGAAGGCACATGTATGTTATTGCTACAGTTAATGTTTGTGTATTCCCAGCTATGGGAACTGTGGTACTCACCTACCATAGATTAGTGAATACTAAGGTAATCAAAGTGCATTCAAACCATGAATTTTAACACTTTTTATTAAACAGACCCTAAGTTAGGAGATGGTGCCGCATATCAATGCTATGAACCTAACATTCTTTTTTTCACTATCTTAACCCCATTTCCTTAGCAATCCATGTTTTAGGGACCTAAATAAACCTGTTGAAAATAAATGCTTATACTGTATTAAGCCTTTGACCTTTGTCAATTTTTCAAAAACAAACTTGGAGCCTATATAACAAACCCTCACATACCTTAATAGCACTAACTGCCAAAACAAACAAAAATCCTGCCTGTGAAAAGAACACTGTAAATATTCCAATAGTGCTAAAATCCCACTAGATCTTTTGACAAAAGAAAACAAGATGGACTGCTAAAAATCTCTTCAAGAAATAAAGATGCCAAGTCTGTTGCCCAAGATATCTACTGTATAATCACAGCAAAAAGAGGTGCTCTTGTGAACATTTATAAACTGAGGATGTAAAGTAAGGGTACTTTGGGGAGATACAGGGGGTGTATCACAAGGAGTGCCAGTGGGAATCAAACCCTTGATATTCCGGGTACTAGGGCAGCTGCTCTAAGCGCTAAGCTACTCCGCCACAATTATGACATGCTAAAGTGCATAGCAACTATGCATTGCATGATGGGGCAGGTATGGGGTAGAGTGTAACCGCTGACTGCACATTACAGTTAGATCAGGCATTAGTAGCTTGTGCTAATCGCCAATGTTGCAGTTAGCACAGATCCATCTACTGCCACGCACCTGCAGTAACTACCAAGGGCCAGAATGTGTGCTAAAGGACTTGCTTGATTGACATCTGTCAGACACATGCTGTGCAGCCAGGGTTGGTCCATATTTTTTTGCCACCCCAGAAAGGAGTAAGGGTCATGCCACCCCCCCTCCCCCGCCAAGATCAGCTGAGTAGAGCTGCCTCCCCCCACCAAACTGAGCCGCACCCACCGCTGAGACAAGATGAGCCGCCCCTCCTACACTAAGCCAAGTCCCCCTCCCCCACCCGGTGCCACCGCCACTGCTGATTCATCTTCTTGGAAGACCAGTGACACCGGCAGTTTATAAGCAGCGGTTTTCTGTCGTCGCTTTGGTATCCATGACAGGTCATGTGCTTCGGCACACATGGCCTGCTGCTTCTGACCCCTCCTCTGATGCAACTTACTGTTAGAGAGGGGGTGTCAGAAAGAGCAGGCCAAATGTACCAAAGCACATAGCCTGCCATAGGCACAACAGTGGTGGCATAAAACCACAGTGCCACCTGCCAAGGTCTGCCGCCCTAGGCGGCCACCTAGTTCAATAGCCAGCCTTAAGTGCAGTTCTAGCTTGATGATCATCATAAAGAGGCTCCCATTACAGCTGCTTGGAGAACTGATGCCATTTAAAGGGATACAAGCAGGTAGATAAGATCATATCTTTGCCTCAGTGAAAATGGGAAACGAGTGTCCCTGGAGAGTAGGGTGACTTTGCTACTGTGCAGTCCTGGCTTAGAAAATACTTGTAGAAGGACTCCTTGGCACATGCTGGTTGGTTCACTGATGTTGCCTAATAGGGCATGCGCTTATCAGCCTGACTGGGCCACATCTGCGCATCATCTCAGGCACATGCCTGGAGGAGCATATCCAAAGAAGCCCCCTTTGGAGCCCCTTCAGAGTCACAACAATTCAAATAGCGCACAATAATATAAAATAAAACCATACACCAAAGGTACAAAATTAACCCCCCTGACCCCCATTCCCTTAGGGGCATGTTTACTAAAATGTACTAAGCGAGCTCACGTTAGGAGGCAAAACTTAGCATGGGAAGGAGAATGGGCCCGCACTGTTGGGGGCATGCCCAGCATGTTCGAGAAGTTAGCACACTGCAAAGTACTCTGCCATGCTAAACTGGCCATTGCAATTAACAGGGGTGCACCCGCCGCCAACCACTGAGCTGGCATTAAGTGCGCCCATGATAAGTGCAACATTGATGATTTAGCATGTGCCATTCACCCCTTGCTAATCACAATGTTCAGTCGATGTCCACTCTCCACCCCATCACGCACTAAGCAGTTAGTGTGGGTGTTTGAGTACATGGTAACAGTTACCATGGTATGTTCAGCTGGAGCAATCCCTGCGTTGTTAGTGCACTTTAATAAATGCAATCCATAGCTGCCAGTTGATTCATGCCCTCTCTGATTACAGTTCATTACAGGAAACAACAACAAAAGATTTGGGAAGATTTCATGATGCCTCCTATCCTCCTTTCATAAACACATTTGCAGATCATTAGGGCTACAAACCAATCTCATGGAAGCATTCAAAGGACTCAGTGTCAACAAATGTCAAGGCGGCTTTACAAATGCTTGATGACATCATGCACTCTGTTGTCCCTGAGATAACAACTGAGTTGAACTGAATTAGTATCTTTGCCTAGACAAAATAAAAGGGACTGTAACTAAAATTCTTTCCCCCATTCTATGTCTATATGAGAAAAAATGAATCAGATGTTAAATGTCAGGAGTAAGAAGGGAACATGGAAAGTGTGAACCAGTGATCATGACACAGAGGTATGGAGGGCACATGGAGGAAAACAGGCAGACAGATATGAGTTTTAGATTGTTTTCCCTTGAAGAATATGTTTAGAAAACACTTTTGGGGCATTTACTAGTTATTAGAACCACAGTGAATGACTGAATTGCTGAAGGTCAGGAGTGCTGCTGTTTTGCAAATGTTATGCCTTAGGAAAATCTCTCAACTGGAAAAAAGTATTTCTGATTAACCGGAACTAATATGATAATTACAATTTCCTAAGCTGGTGGAATGCTGAGACAAATGCCTACCATATGACCCCCCCTCCCCCCCAAATTCCCCCAGCCTCATTACTATGCATTACTACACAAATAACAATAAAACACAGAGATATGGCAATGAAAAAAGAATATTGCCAGATGGAAAGAGAGGCTGACATAAAAGCTGGCATGAATTTTCTCTCTTACGGCAGACTCCATGTGTTGAGCATAAATCCTTAGTGGAGTCCTTCAACACTGCAGTATGCATGGTTCAAGGCTAAAAGTTTATTTTTAAAGACTGTGGAAAGGAGCGATAGGTATTATACTTCAAAATATCGAGGGGGGGGGGGGACTGTGGAACGTAGATGCATTCCAAACCAAATTGGCAGAGAATCTCGTTGCTCTATTCTTTCCTGCTGATTTATCACACATGATAGGGTGAGCACTTCACACCCACTGCCTATTTAAATTATCAACAGCATCCTCTTGTGAATACAATTATGTATTTTCTTCTTTCGTTTTTATGAAAGAATGCATGCATCAGGCAGCTATGGAAAAATATACATTAATTGCCTTAGAATTAGCCATCCTCCTTGGAGCACAACAGAGATGAGAAATGCCATATGCAGTCACTGCTCAATACCACACATTAATATGCAGCGTAGCAACTCCTTGCTATTACTCTGAACTTGGCGTATCACACCTTATTATGCAGTGCCTACCTTGATCCTATAGACAAAATAGCAGGACACATTGCAAAATGAAATAAAGGTCAAACAATTGTAATCAAGACAGCAATTTCTTTTACTTACAGCATTTGATGAAATGGTAATGTGACATTCTTTTCTCTCAGACTACAGTCTTGCTACAGGTAGCGGCATTCTCTTCTGTTCCGACTGCTGTACTCAGGAAATGCATTATTTAGCGTCCTCTTTCAGGTATCCAGTGCACCTCAGAATGCATTATTTAACGGGGCTTCTATTCGAAACCCTGCATGGCTTTTCAACTCATCGTTGCCCGGCTGCTAGAGTTGAGAGACGCTTCTGTGTATCTTGAGCCATGACTGCTGCACATATCAGAGTGCTCTTCACTGGTACTGCTCCTGACCCCATATACCCGGGAACGGTGGAATATAATTGGTCTGCAGCCACACTCTTCCAGCACTGAGGTGTGCTACTGCACTGCGGCTCTCACAGTCCTGCCAGTTAATGGATTTCCAACAGCTTTCAAACGGCAGCAAAGTAAGCTTGATGAGGAGATTTGAGCAAAGAAACAGAAGGAGGGATCTTAAATCCTTTTTGCACACCTGCCTGTGGGACTCAAATGCAGCCAGATTCTTAGCTACTATCAATATAGATCATTTTTAGTTGCTACCAGTTGCTGTGTGACTAGCATACAGATGAATATATCACCTGCTAAAAATAACCAATTTGGGGTTTAGATTTTATATTATCTAGTTGGAAACTTGAATTAGAACTTAGTATCCCAGTTCCTAAGGATGCATATTCATTAATTATGACCCTTATATACTAACGCTAGTGCGCAAAAAGGTTGTTTTTGCAGGTTAATTGTTAGTAAATTGGGAACCATGGGGCCAATTATGCAGTTATACAACCCTGAACAAAGGTGTTCCTGGCAAAATCTAAAGGCCTTTACTCGGTCCTTATTCTTCTTGACCTCTCAGCTGCTTTTGACACTCATGATCATGATCACGATCTTCTCCTTGACACTTTGTTCTCGCTTGGCTTTAGGGACTCTGTTCTTTCCTGGTTCTCCTCCTATCTCTCCCATCGTTCATTCAGTGTGTGTTCTGGTGGCTCCTCCTCCTCTGCTACTCCGCTTCCTGTTGGTGTCCCTCAGGGTTCTGTCTTGGGTCCGCTCCTCTTTTCTCTCTATACCCAGTCCCTTGGTGCGCTCATCTCCTCTCATGGTTTTCAGTACCATCTCTATGCTGATGATTCCCAGATCTACCTCTCTACTACTACTGATCTCGCTTCTTCAATCCAGACCCAGATCTCTAACTGCCTTTCTGCTATTGCTGATTGGATGTTCCATCACCGCTTGAAATTGAACATGGCCAAGACCGAACTTCTCATCTGTTCCCCTAAAATTTCCCTTCCTCTTTTTTCAGTCTCTGTGAATGGCTCTTTTCTCTATCCTGTTCCCTCAGCTCGCAATTTAGGGGTTATTTTTGACTCTTCGCTCTCATTTTCCACACATATTCACCTTGTCGCCAAGACCTGCCGCTTCTCTCTCTTTAATATTGGCAAAATCCGCCCTTTTCTTTCAGAACATACTACTAAAATGCTCATCCATTCACTTATCACCTCTCACCTTTATTACTGTAACCTGCTCCTTGCTGGTCTTCCACTGAGTCATCTTTCACCCCTTCAGTCTATTCAGCATTCTGCTGCTCGTTTGATCTTCAGCCAACCTTGCTTTGCCCATATCACTCCTCTCCTCAGGTCTCTTCACTGGCTTCCTATCTGTTTCCACATCCAGTTCAAACTTCTACTGACTATAAATCCATTCATTCTGCAGCTCCTCTTTATCTTTCTTCTCTCATTTCTCCTTATATCCCCCCTCGTGAACTCTGCTCTTCTAGCCAACTGCTTCTTGCTATGCCTTTCTCCTCTGTTGCTAACTCCAGGCTTTGCTCTTTTCACCTTGCAGCACCCTACGCCTGGAATAGACATCCTCTGTCTATACGTCAGGCATCTTCTCTGACTCTCTTCAAATCCAGGCTGAAAGCTCACCTCTTTGTTTCTGCCTTTGGTTCATGACTTGTTCTCCTCCTCTTCCCTTGTCTTGTTTTCACCTGTTCCTTTTCTTTTCCCTTGTTCTCACCTTGTTCCCTTGTCTTGTTTCTCCTGTTATCCTTCATTTACCTTTGTTCTTTCCTCGTCCTTCGCCTTCTTTGTTTTGTCTTTTTTAGATTGTAAGCTCTTTTGGGCAGGGACTGTCTATTTTTATCTTTTTTCTGTACAGCGCTGCGTGCGTCTGGTAGCGCTTTATAAATGCTCAGTAGTAGTAATAGTAGTAGTAGTAGTAGTAGTGACCTGCACGGAGCAGCAGGTACAACTACTCTAACCACCTTACTGGGCAGATTAGAAAGAACATACTGGTCTTTATCTGCCATCATATACTATGTTATTATGCATGTTTCAGCACAAATTAACTGCTTCTCTGGCCTGCAGTAATTGTTATCATGTAGACAGGACAATTTTTTTTTTTTTGTGCCATCAAGTCAGTGCTGACTCCTTGTGACCCAGCTGCCTCTGGGGTTTCTTAGCAGCGTATCACCAGAAGTAAATAGCCAGGCCTTTTCTTCTGAGGTAATGGAGAGTAAAGTGTCTTGCTCAAGATCACAAGGAGTGCCAGTGGGAATCAAACTCTTGATCTTAGGGGTATTAGGCGGCTGCTCTAACCATTAGGCTACTACGCCAAATTATGACATGCTAGTGGACAACAACTACGCATTGCATGATGGGGCAATGCACATTACAGTTAGATCAGGCATTAATAGCTTGCGCTAAGGGTCAATGTTGCAGTTAGCGCAGATCCGTCTACTGCCACGCAACTGCAGTAACCACCAGGGGCCAGAACGCGTGCTAAGGGACTTGCTTGAGTGACCTTTGTCAGACCCATACTGGCCATGTCACAGACAATTACTGTGGTGTGGTTGCACCCGACCTCTTGATTTTGACTCAAGACGCATGTTAGGGGCAAAAGAAATACTGCACTTTAGTAAAGGACCCCCATGTTTGTTTTTATCGACTCCTTGAAAAATGTAAGTAATTTCACCGGTATTTATAAGTTGAATATTTCTGAAATATTTGGACTTCGAAACAAAAAACATTTAGATGGTTTCAAGGGTACTGAATATTTAAAAGACTGGAATTTTTATTTAAACTGCTTGCTGTTTAACAGAAGATCATTATAAAAAAGTTAAAATGTAGAAAATAAGTGAATTAAGCAAATTAAGTTCCAAGTAGAGAAAGCCACTAAATTAAGTAATAATGTATGCAATTCTAGCCAGGGGCAGCTCAAGGCAATCTGCTGCCTGAGGCGAATGATGAGATGGCGCCGCGCCCCCCCCCCCCCCCCGTTGAGGGGGGCAGGACTTTTTCATAACTCCAATCAGGAAATGAACCAAACCAAAAAGCAGATTAGATTATATGGAGGAAATGCAAGATGTTTGCACACCAAGGAACTAAAAGAGAGTGAGAACCAACAGCGCAGTTTATAAAACAAAATTATAACTCATTTTTATTTTGTTGTTATAAACTGCGTTATGGTTCTTGCTTTTGCTTTTTCAACATATATTTTGCAACCACAGTGGGTGCAGAGCAGAACCAGGACATTCACCCACAGAACTCAATATCTTAAAAAAAAAAATCTGATTCTGATCATCTCACTAACAACAACAAACATTCTCCAGTACCAGGCATATTGTGAACTAATACAAAACCCTACAACAAAAAACACATCTACCATACCATACCATATCAGCATCAACTTCCAAAACTCATATAAGGAGCCCATCTAAAAAAAAGGTCACATTAAATACTACATTGGGCTTTGGAACATCCATAAACCTATTTGAAAAGATGAACAAGTCAAATTACTACAATACATTTTAGATCTTTATGTACAAACTCCATGTTAACAGAACACCTGGCCTCAATCACACACTCAGAACACAGACCCTCACCAAGTACAGAATAAGTAACCACAATCTAAAGTAAAAATAAAAATATGTAGACAAAATTTAAACTGAAACCCCAAGAAGCCAGACTCCGCATGCAGTGCAACATCAGATAAATAAGAGATGCAGTTCCACAATACTGTGTAAAATATAAAGATAACAAAAAGTCCAATCACTAAAATTAAATAAAATTATTTTTTCAACCTTTGTTGTCTGACCATGTTATTCTCTGATCATGCTGGTCCTGATCTGAGGCTTATGCATTCCTGCATTCTCTTAGCTCTCTTTCTGTGGTCTATGGTCCATTTCTTATCTCTTCTTTTGTTTTCTTCACTTCCTTCCATCAGCCCATTTCCAGTTCCAGTAACCCTCCCCAGAATCAGCCCTCTTTCCAGTCCTCCCCTCCCAGTACCCTCCAATGTCAACAGATTTGCATTCCCATGACTGCCTCTGGTGTCCATTCCCTTCCAGTCCCCCTCCTTCCCTACTGTCTAGCCCCATCCCAGGTATCCGCTCTCGTCTACTCTCAGTGCCACCCACCCCAGTCAGCTCCCTTCCAGTTGCCCCACCCTCTGTCCATCCCCCTTCCAGTGCCATTCACATGTCAGCTCCCTTCCAGCCTCCCCCATTACCCAGCTACCTACCACTCCCATCCCCAAGTGTCAGCTCCCTTCCAGTCCCCCTTCAGTACATCCCAGGTGTCAACTCCATTCCAGCCCCCTCAATCCCTTGCCATATCAGCTCCTTTCCAGCCCCCTCCTTCCCCCATGTCAGCTCTCTTCTTGCCCCCTCCTTCCCCTGGCAGACTCTCCCAGTATCCGCTCCCTTCCAGTCCTATTCTCCCATCCCTCCGCATCAGCCCATTTATAACCCTAGCCCCTAGTTTTCTTCCAGGGCCAGCCACACTCTCCTCCCCTCCCCCATTAGCCCATTTCCAGTCCCAGCCCACTTCCAGTCCTATCCCCCTTATAAGCCCACTCCAGTCCTAGCCCCCCTCCCAATCAGCCTACTTCCATTCTTAACCCCCATCAGCCCATTTCCAATCCTAGCCCTCCTCCCCGATCAGCCTAATTTCCATTCTTATCCCCCTATCTGCCCATTTCCAGTTCTAACCCAATCCCCACACCCCGGATCAGCCCAATACCAGCCCTAGCCCTCCCCCCGATCAGCCTATTTGCATTCTTAACCCCCCATCAGTCCATTTCCAGTTCTAACCCCCCCCCCACGATAGCTCATTACCAGTCCTAGCTCCCCCTCCCGATCAGCCTATTTGCATTCTTAGCCCCCCATCAGCCCATTTCCAGTTCTAAATCCCCCCCTGCTGGATCAGCCCATTACCAGTCCTAGGTCCCTCCTGATCAGCCTATCTCCATTCTTAAACCCCAATTGGCCAATTTCCAGTCCTAGCCCTCCCCCAGGATCAGCCTATTTCCATTCTTAACACCCCATCAGCCAATTTCCAGTTCTACCCCCCCCCACAATAGCCCATTACCAGTCCATTATTAACCCCCCATCAGGCCATTTCCAGTCCTAGCCCTTCCCCATCAGCCCATTACTATTTCCAGTGCTACCCCCCCCCCCCAGACCAGCCCCAGACCTTCTGAAGGGAAATTGAAAAAAAACAATTTCACAGAAGCTGCTGCCGCTGTAGCAGTAGCATCAGAATGAAGTGCCTGTAGCCCCCTGCCTCCCCGAAAGAGCCCTGCCATTCTTTTTCCCCCATGCCGGCTCAGCTTTGCAGAGCCACGAAGGGAGTGTTTCCCTTTCCCGCGGCTCTGTTAAGGTTGAGCCCGCTGGCGCTGATGGGAAACAGGCATTTCCTGTCTCACACAGGAAATGCCTGTTTCCCATCAGTGCGGGAGGCAGGGGGCTGCGGGGCACTTCATTCTGCTGCTGCTGCAGTGGCAGCAGCTTCTGTGACTGTGGCTTTTTTTGTTTGTTTTTTTTATTTTGAAGGTTGAGTGAGGCGTTTTTTTGGGGGGCAATTTTTGCCATCCCCAAAAAGTTGCCGGCTGAGGCCACCGCCTCACTCGGCCTCATTATAGAGCTGCCCCTGATTCTAGCAATAACTTCTATTGTAGTGCATCCCTACAATAAATACATTGAAATGGAGAAAGTAGTATAGCTGACATACTAGAAGATATGGCACCTATTGTTTTGTGGTTAGCAGAAAAATTTGGCTAGTTCTCACTTTTTTCTTAATATTTTCCTGATTTCTAGATGTCTTCAGTTAGCATCACGCATTCATTTTAATAGGGAAATTTTAGCGCACACTAACTCGACTGTGCACCCTAGGGATGGACCCTAAAGTTACTGATTGGGTTAGAAATTGGATGAGTGGGAGGCAGTAAAGGGTACAGGTAATGGAGCTCACTATGAGGAGGAGGAGGTTACCATTGGTGTGCCCCAGGGATCTGTGCTTGGTCCAATTCTTTTTAACATCTTTGTTAGTGATATTGTGGAAAGGCTGTCGGGTAATGTTTGTCCATTTGCAGATGATACCAAAATCTGCAATAGAGTAGACACCCAGGAAGTAATAAATAACATGAGGAAGGATCTAGTTAAGCTTGGTCTAGAATTTGGCAGTTGAGATGTAATGCTAAATAATTCAGGGTCATGCATATAGGCTTTAAAAATCCAAAAGAGCAGTACAGTGTAGAGCAGGGGTCTCAAACTCAAATTGCTTTGAGGGCCAAATGAGGACTTGTAAAGTAACCCGGGGGCCGCATAAGACGTGGGGCCTCATTTGCATAAGGGGCCTCATTTGCATAAATATTTGCGTAATGTTACCATACACTAACGTTTAGTAAACATGCCTCTTAATGAGTATGGATAAAGAAAGACTAAAAGATTCAGAAATAGGAAGACAATAATTAAACTGGGAACCCCAAAAGCCAAACTTGGAATGTACAACAACACTGTAGAAATAAAACTATAAATTAATTTCCTCTTGTACTAAACAAAGCGCAAACATTAATGATGCACATTTCCCAGAGCTGACATATTCCAGTTAATAAATTCAAAATAAAGAGATATTTTTCTACCTTTTGTGCATTTTTTTTCAGTTGCAATTGCTCCAGCCACTTCTGGTTTCTTCGTGTCTTCTGCTATCTCCATCGTCTGCTGTCCATTTGTCCTTTCTTCTCTCTTCTAGTTTTTTTCCATTCTCTCTCCCTACATCTGCTTTAACATACTAATCTTTCTCCTTTTGCTCTTTCCTCATTCCTATTTCATCCACTCAAATTTTACCCCTCCATCCTCAATCCCCACTTACTCTCCCAATACCTGGCCAATTGTAGATTTGTCTTCTCTTCCAGACAAAATATTTTTCCCCTCTCCATTTCACTTTCCCAGCTCCATCCCATTCTAATCCTCCCCCAACATCAGCTCCCTTCTAGTTCCAGCCCCACCCAGCATCTGCTCCTTTCTAGTCCCTGCATCAGTCCATTTCCAGTCCTATCCTAGCCTCACCATCAGCCCATTTCCAATCCTAGCCCCCCATCAGCCCATTTCCAATCCTAGCTCCCTCCCCTCACAGCCCATTTCCATTCCAAGCCCCCCTCCCCATCAGCCATTTGCAGTTCAAGCCCCCCTTCCACTCAGCCCATTTCCAGTACTAGCAACCCCCCCAGCCCATTACCAGTCCTAGACCCCCCATAGCCCATTACCAGTCCTAACCTCCCCATAGCGCACTTCCAGTCTTACCCCCCCATCACCCCATTTTCAGTCTTACCCCCCCCCATAGCCCATTACCAGTCCTAGTCCCCCCCATAGCCCACTTGCAGTCGTATCCCCCATCACCCCATTTTCAGTCTTACCTCCCCTCATAGGCCATTACCAGTCCTAACCCCCCAATCAGCCCACCTCCAGTCCTAACCCCCATCACCCCATTTTCAGTCCTAGCCCCCACCATAGCCCATTACCAGTTATAACCACCCCAGCCCATTACCAGTCATAACCCCCCCCTGCCAAAAGCCCACTTCCAGTCCTAACCCCCATCTGCCCATTTCCAGTCCTAGCCCCCACCATAGCCCATTACCAGTCATAACCCCCCCCCCCTGCCAATAGCCCACTTCCAGTCCTAACCCCCATCTGCCCATTTCCAGTCCTAGCCCCCACCATAGCCCATTACCAGTCATAACCCCCCCCTGCCAATAGCCCACTTCCAGTCCTAACCCCCCTCGGCCCCTTTCCAGTCCTAGCCCCCACCATCGCCCATCACCCGGCATAACCCCCCCCCCCCCCGACAGAGGAAAACAAAAAAACCCCAAAACCCTGGCTTCTGCCGTTGCCGCCGTGGCAGCGGCAGAATCAATTGTTAAATTAAAAAAAAAAAAAGACTTCTGCTGCTCAAGCAGCAATATCACCTGTCCTGCGGCCCCTTCCCCTGTGCCCGGAGATCCGAATCTGCTCTATCAGCGGCGTGCTTTACAAGCCGCGAAGAGTATGCCCCACCCGCGCGGTTTCAAGCCGCGCGAGAGGGGAATACTCTTCGCGGCTTGAAAAGCACGCCGCTGATAGAGCAGATTCGGATCTCCGGGCACAGGGGAAGGGGCCGCAGGACAGGTGATATTGCTGCTTGAGCAGCAGAAGTCTTTTTTTTTTTTTAATTTGACAATTGATTCTGCCGCTGCCACGGCGGCAACGGCAGAAGCCAGGGTTTTGGGGTTTTTTTGTTTTTCTCTGTCGCGGGCCGCACAAAGTTGTCTCGCGGGCCGCATGCGGCCCGCGGGCCGCGTGTTTGAGACCCCTGGTGTAGAGGGTGAAGTACTTCTATCCACAGAAGAAGAGCAGGACCTGGACGTGATTGTGTCTGACAATCTTAAAGTAGCTAAACAGATAGAAAAGGTGATGGAGAAAACCAGAAGGATGCTTGGGTGCATAGGGAGAGGAATGACCAGCAGAAAAAAAGGAGGTGATAGTGCCTCTGTATAGGTCTTTGGTGTGACCTCATTTGGAGTATTGTGTGCAGTTCTGGAGACTATACCTTCAAAAGGATATAAACCGGCTGGAATCGGTGGAGTGGATGACTACTAAAATGGTTAGTGGTCTTCATTATAAAGCATATAAGGACAGACTTAAGGATCTTAATATGTATACTTTAGAGGAAACGTGGGATAGAGGAGATATGAGAGAGATATTTAAATATCTCCATGGCATAAATGCACAGGAGGAGAGCCTCTTTCGATTGAAAGCAAGCTCTGCTATGAGGAAACATAGGATGAGGGTGAAAGGGGATAGACTCAGGAGTAATATGTGGAAATATTTCTTTACCGAAAGAATGGTAGATGTGTAGAATAGTCTCCCAGTAGAGATGGTAGAAATGAGGATAGTATCTGAATTCAAAAAAGCATGGGACAAACACAGAAGATCTCTAAGGGAAAAGAGGGGACTATTGTAGTCGATATGGAAGGGCAGACTAGATAGGTCATATGGTCTTTTTCTACCTTCATGCTTCTGTTTCTAATTTTTACATGACTAACTAATCACTTGAAATTTACATTGCCCTAATTTAGCCGAAAACATCTCCCTATATGTTATACACCTGCAACCATTTGTTTTTCAAACAGGAAAAGAAAGAATTGGTTTACTCCATAAGTAGGAATGACTGTGTGTCAAACAAATATTGAGGTCGTATTAGGTGAAAAAAAAAGAAAATATTTATCATGACTCCACCCTCCCAAAGTGCAGAAGAGGAAGTATCCCCATAAATTTTCTAGTGATACTCTTTATTTTGCCCACAGACATTCCTACTAACACTCATTCATCCAATCATAATGTATGCACGCCTTCTGTTCACCTCTGGGAGCCTTCAAGCCTGAATATATTTAATTCTGACAGAAAAAAAGTTTGACTTCAGTCAAACATGGTTTACAGAAGGGTTAACAAAGAAGATCTTCTCAAAAAATGTGATTGAGTGCTTTGTTGATAAGGAAAAATAGAAGATGAGGACAGAGCAATGACCATGCACAGACAGGATTTCAATGTGAGGTGAAGGTAGATAAAACATCAGATACAACAGGACAAGGATTGAAGAATTTAAGGGAAATATATGTAAATCTACAGGTGGCACAAAGGGGGGTGGGGTAATTACTTAGCTGCTATAAAAAATAACATTTCATCAGAGTTTAATTAACTGCAGGAGTCACTACCCTGCCTCCGTAATCAAGGTTAGTAATAGAGATATGTAGTCATCTGAAATGACAGAGCAAGCAACATTTTCTACAACTTTGCATGCTGTTTTCGAAGAAAATGGAAGGAAAAGAACTCTGAAATCGTCACTTCCCATCTGCCATTAACAGCATGCTCTATTGCTCAATAGTGCACACTAAAATGAACTAAGCAGACCTAGATCTCGCGCTAAGGCCTGTGCTAACCTCAGGGAGGTATGTACATCCATCCTCCTGCTGTTAGCACATTGCAACCATGCAGCACCATGCTAACTGGCATGCTGGTGCACTTAACACAATCCACTGAGGTGGGGCCAAAGACACCCATGCTAACAGTAACAGCTGTGATTAGAGTGCACCCAACATGCCCATGTTAACTGTGATGCACTGTCAATGCCCACATTCTGCCCAAACCTCTGCAGTCCCAGCTTAATCGCACACTAACCAGTTAGCACAGGATTTTTAGCGTCAAAGCCCCCTGCTAACTTTTAGTGTAGCGCACTTACCGCAGTTCCTTTTAAATGGCCTTGGGGAGCATGCGGCCACATTAAAGACCTGATGGTCCCAAGGAGAAAAAGAACACACTGGTTCAAAGCCAGCATCCTTTTTTCAGGAACAGCAGCTTGTGAAGTTAAACTCAAGCTATGTTAACTAGTTGCATATTAATGAGGTGCTTTGCATACATTGCATCTCATTAATATGCAGCTTGTGTTATGGTAAAATAATGCATGATTTTGCCATTTAACACATGTTATTTAGCAAATATTGTGTGCTATTCCCATAATATACATTGGCAACTTCTCCCAAAAATCTATAACAGAGTAGACATTAGGGCAAGGTGGTGGAATAAAGGACAGGGAGTCTGGAAAAATGAGGATGGTCGTAAGCTTGGAAACTGTGCATCAGTACAAAAAACATTTAAGAAGTATACATGAGGAAAGGTTTTTTCCAAAAGTTTTGCTGAACTCAGCAGTTGTTTACCCGCATAAAACACCTCATTAAAACTTTTCCTCCTTCTCGGCGGAATATTACTTGTGCTGTTACACCCTCTGGAAAATGAGATTGGTCTGCAGGTGGGGTGAGGGTGGGGCAGGACAAGCACCTATGGGGATTTCATTTTTGAAATTGCTGTAGATTGTTTCAGCCATGCATGTTGTCATGCTGCAAAGCAGGGGTAAAATTGATGGGTACTGAAATACAGGAGGCATAGCCAGCTCCTCCACTTTCAAATGGAAAGTCTATATGGGGTTTCCCTTAGTAAATACGCTTGCAGCACCATGGGGAAAGTACCTGTGGAAGCAAAAACTCCTAATAAGATCTTTTTCAGGTATATTTGAAACAAAAGCCTTTGGGGGAGTCAGTTGGAAAATAATAATGTTCCTTTTATATTGTAATTCACCAATATTGTTCTATGCAATTTATGTTATGTTATAATGTAATATAGTTCATAACGTTCTATGTATCTGTAATGTTGTAATGTAAACCGCTGCTGACCCTTGGAAGCAGCGGTATATAAAAGCTGTTCAAATAAATAAATAAATAGATGTCTCCAACATGGACACTCACGTCAGTGTCCACATAGACCCCCATTACAAAAACATGGGGTAAGGACACCCATGATATTCTACTTTGCATAAAAGAATGTCTTTCAACATGGCAGAATGAAAACATGACCCCTCATTTCCCAGCAGTGTTCACTGTCAAAATGGAAAATATAGGGGATATGAGTATACCCCCTTCTTCACACTCTCTAGAAGTTTAGCTCGCAAAACAAACACTTTTTTGATGACTAGTCAAACCTGGAGCAGATATAACTTTTGATATGGCTGAGGATGTGCAGGCTAATTCTGAAATCTAGTGAGGACATCCAAGTTTTTGGGAATACCCTAGACAAGCCTCTGCCACACACCCTTCATGACTTGGACATCCTTATGCTGGGGACGACTCTGGAGCTGGCTTCTAAAATACCTCCAGAGACATCTATGTGTTTTGGATGTCTGCATTCCTTTTGCAGAAGTCTAAAGCATGAATAGCACACCTTTAAAATCACCCCCCCCCCATGAATTCTTTGCTTCAGTCTTTACTGAAGAAGATATAGGAAAGATACCCATGTCAGAAAGGATAAAAAGTAATGAATCTGAAGAATCTGAACAAATCTCTGAACCTGAAAGATGACAGAGGACAAATTGACCATCTAAAGAGTAGCAAATCTCCTGAACTAGATGGTATACATCCCAGTGTGCTGAAAAATCAAAAATGAAATTTCAGATCTACTATTATTAATTTTTAAACTAATCATTAACATTGTCTATAGTACCCAAAGATAAAAAAAAATGGCAAAACTTTCTAGGGGTGAGCCAGGAAACTACAGACAGGCAAGCCTGACAGCAATACCAGGTAAAATGGTAGAAACTATTATAAAGAAAACAAAGATTACTGAACACATAGATAGCTAGCCATTGTTTAATCTAATGTTTATTTTATTATTTTTTTTTATTTATTTTTTTTATTTAACATTTCTTATATACCGCCTTTCATGATATCAAGGCGATTTACATTGAACAAACTGAAATTACATTGAACAGGGCATTATAACTTGGAGATAACTATTTTACAGGGAACATGGGTAATGGAGGGTTAAGTGGCTTGCCCAAGACCACAAGGAGCACCTGTGGGACTAGAAACCCCAGCCCTTCCGGCCCAAGGTTGCTGTCCTCTAGTGGGATGTTCCAATGTTTTATGGGTTGCAAGCTACTTGTGGGATATCAAAATTGCTTCTATAGAAAACTAAACAAGCTGAATATAAGAACTTAAGAACTGCTATAGTGAGTCAGGCAAAAGGTCCATGAAGCCTAGTATCCTGTTTCCAACACTGGCCAATTCAGGTCACAAGTACCTAGCATATATCAAAAGTAGCCAGATTACACGGTGCTTATCCCCAGAGATAAACAGTGATTGTCTCCTGTTCTATATTTATAATAGTTTAAGGACTTTTCCTCCAAGAATTTGTCAAAACCTTTTTTAAACCCAGTTATGCTATCTGCTTTTACCACATCCTTCGGCAAAGAGTTCCAAAGCTTAATCACGCATTGAAAGAAAAATATATTTTCTCCTATTTGTTTTAAATATACTGCTTTATAACTTCATTGTGTGTTCCTTTGTTTTTGTACTTTTTGAAAGAGTAAACAATCAATTGGCATTTATCCAATCTATTCCACTCAGAATTTTATAGACCTCCAACATATTCCCACTCGCCCTAACCTCTTTAGCCTTTTCTTATAGGAAAGTTGCTTCTTCATCTTATCATTTTGGTTAACCTTCTGTGTCCCTTTTCTAATTCTGCTATATGTTTTCTGTAATGAGGCAACCAGAATTTCACACAATACTCAAGTGCAGTTGCACCATGGAGCGATAAAGAGGCATTATGATATAGCACAGTTACTTACCTGTAACAGGTGATCTCTGGGAACAGCAGGAATAAGTCTTCATATATGGGTATCGTCGGTACTGACGGAGCCTGCGCGGGAACGCTCCCCAGCGTCCATTAAGAAAGCTTTTGGGAGCATCCCACAGTGCCTGCGCGCTGCCTTCCCGCCTTTCCCAACCGCCTCTCTCCAGTTCGAGTTTTAAAGCTGAGACAAAGAGAGAGAGAGGAAAGGAAAGATAGATAGAGAGATACAACTCCTAGGGGAGGTGGGTGGGTTGTGAAGACTTATTCCTGCTGTTCCCAGAGATCACCTGTTACAGGTAAGTAACTGTGGTATCTCCAGGAACAAGCAGGAATGAGTCTTCACATATGGGGACTCCCCAGCTGGAGATGCTAGGGAGATCCCCAAGGTTGTGAGTCCCTGAGAAGGGCTCTACCTTCCCCCATGGATCTCTGGCATCCAACCAGGGATGGGGGGTAGGAGTTGATTAGGTATGGAACAGGTGTTTGAGAACAGCCTGACCAAACAAGGCATCCCAGCGGGAGTCCTTGTCCAAGCAGTAATGGGCTGTGAAGGTATGAACCGAGGCCCAGGTGGCCGCTCGACAGATTTGGTCGATGGACACAGAGTTTAGATGAGCCATAGAGGCTGCCATGGCTCTCACATTGTGAGATGTTGCATGGCCCTCCAGAGAAAGGTTCTTACTCTGGTAGGCGAAAGAAATACACTGAGCAATCCAATTTGACAGTGTTCTCTTAGAGACTGGAAGTCCTAAATGAGAGGGATCAAAAGCAACAAAGAGTTGAGAGGACTTTCTATGTTGCTGTGTCCTTTGTAAGTAAAAAGCGAGCGCTCTCTTACAATCCAGGGTATGGAGATTCCTCTCTGCACTTGATGCATGAGGTCCTGGAAAAAAGACAGGTAAATACACCTCCTGGTTCAGATGAAAAGGTGAGACCACTTTAGGCATAAAGTGTGGATTGGTCCTGATGACTACCTTGTCATGATGGAACCTTGTATAAGGAGGATTAGCCACCAAGGCTTGCAGCTCACTGATGCGGCGAGCTGAGGTGACTGCAATGAGAAAAATAACCTTCCAGGAAAGGAATTTCAAGGAGATAGTGGCTAAGGGTTCAAAGGGTGGCTTCATAAGCTGACCAAGAACTAGATTCAAATTCGATGCCACTGGAGGTGGTCTAATGGGAGGTTTAGTTAAAAGAAGGCCTCTCATGAATCTTGCAATAAGAGGATGAGAGGAAATAGGCTGTCCATTGAGAGGCTTGAGGGATGCTGAAATAGCACTCAAATGGACTCTTACTGAATTCGTTTTAAGGCCTGCATGGGATAAATTCAGCAAATACTCTAGTAAAGAATTCAGAGGTATTGCAAGGGGGTTAGGACCCTTCTTTGCACACCAAATGGTAAACCTTTTCCATTTGAAAGCATAGGAACGTCTAGTGGAAGGCTTTCTGGAAGCATGAAGGATATCCTTCACCTGCTGAGAAAGATGCAAATCTTGAAGGTCTAGGCCTTCAGCAACCAGGCCCTGAGATGGAGAGACTGGGGATTTGGATGCCATAACGTTCCCTCCTCCTGGGACAGGAGGTCTGGAGCAGATCCCAAGTCCAGGGAAGGAGCTTGAGAGAGATGCAGAAGTAGAGGGTACCACACTTGGCGTGGCCAACGTGGTGCTATGAGGATCATAGACCCTCGATCTCTCTGAAGCTTGAAGAGAGTTTTGGGGATTAGGGGAAAGGGTGGAAAGGCGTAAAGGAAGCCTTGACTCCAGTGAAGGAGGAAGGCATCCTTGGCCTGAAATCCCTGACATGGAATTCTGGAACAGAACCGGGGAAGTTCCCCAAATCTGAAAGATTCTGGCTATTTGGTCCATATGGAGGGACCACTCGTGTTGAAGCAGAACTCGACTGAGTTTGTCTGCCCAAGAGTTTTGAACGCCTGGAAGATATATTGCCAGAAGATGAATTTGATGCTCTCTGGCGAAGGCCCACAATCTCAAAGCTTCATTGCAAAACGAAAGAGAGCCAGTCCCGCCCTGCTTGTTCACGTAGAACATGGCTACTTGGTTGTCCGTGTGGATGAGGACTGTCTTGCAGCTGAGCAGGGTGTGGAAGACTCTGAGAGCTAGAAAAATTGCTCTGAGCTCCAAGAGGTTGATATGTAGAGAAGTCTCCTGTGGAGACCAGATGCCCTGGGTGGAGAGATCTTGTAGATGAGCTCCCCAACCCCTTGGAGAGGCATCTGTTGTAAGGGTTGCTTGGGGTAACAACTGTTGAAAAGGGGACCCCAGCAACAGGTTTTGAGTGGACTTCCACCACTGGAGAGACCAAAAAAGCTGACTGGAGGTTGCTATTTTGTCTGATAGGCACCCTGATGCCTGGGTCCATTGGGTGGATAAAGTCCATTGAGCTGCCCTCATGTGAAGGCGAGCGTAAGGAACCACATGCACGGTGGATGCCATGTGGCTTAACAGTTGTAACATCTCTTGAGCAGTTAAATGGGACTTTAACTAAATCTGGGAGGCTAACTGCACCAAGCGTAGGCAATGGGCCTAGGGAAGATAGGCTTTTGCAGTTTTGGTATCCAGCAAGGCCCCTATGAACTCATAGAATTCCGTAAAAAATTGAAAACTTACTTATTTACCAAACACTACAACAACATAGATAATACTTCACTTGATTTAGATAAAGGCTAAACAGGTACCAATCTGTATCTAATAAAAACCTTCCCATTCAAACGGATAATAAACATAGTTGAAACCATATGATGACCCAATCTCTTATGACCTAATACTTATGACCTAATATTTCTACATGTATATAGTTTACTCTATTCTGTATTGTCTTACACTGTTTAGATAATACTTTCTGTTTAGTTAATTACTTTGTTCTATAACACATTTGTTGCATTGTTACTCATTGTTTTATAATATGACGTTCCATGTAAAACAAACCTGATTTGTTGATTGTTGTTTATTGTAAACCACAACTGAACTCTGGAAGATGCGGTATATAAATGTGTGTTAAATAAATAAATAAATAGTGACTGAGTAGGGGTGAGATGGGATTTTGGGATGTTTATTACAAGTCCCAGATACTGAAGAACACGCCTTGTGCAGGCTAGGGAAGTCTGGGCCTCTGACTGGGATGGAGCTCGGATGAGCCAGTCGTCCAGGTATGGGAATACGAATATTCCTAGAGTGCGTAGAAATGCAGCTACTACTGCCATGCATTTTGTGAACACTCTTGGTGCAGAGGCCAGACCGAAAGGAAGCACTCTGTATTGGTAGTGCTTTCCTTGATAAAGGAACCGAAGGAAGCTTCTGTGTGTTGGATGGATGAGGACATGGGTGTACGCATCCTTGAGATCTAGAGAACAAAGCCAATCCTGACTCTGAAGGTATGGAAGGAGAGCACTGAGAGAAATCATCTTGAATTTCTCTTTGCATAGAAACTTGTTCAATTCTCTGAGATCTAAAATGGGTCTGTAGCCCCCTATTTTCTTTGGGATAAGAAAATAGGGGGAGTAGAACCCTGAGCCCTTTTGAAGAAGGGGTACTTCTTCTATTGCTTTTTGGGCAAGAAGGGTAGCAATCTCCTGACCCAGAAGGTCGAGGAGAGAATTGAACTGTCTCACCATGGTGTGAGGAGGAAGGTTTAAGAAATGAAGCTTGTACCCCTCCCTTAAGATGGAGAGGGTCCATTGCTCTGCTGTGATTTGTTCCCATCTGGGAGCAAAGTGAGCTAACCTTCCTGGAATAGTGAGAGGCTCTGGTTCTTCTAGAGCCAGAAAGTCTAAGTTCTCTAGTTGTAAGTCAAAGGCCCTGAGGAGGCTGAGGCTGTTGGGCCATAGCAGTCCTTGCAGCCTTAGGCTTGGCCTGTTTAGGTTGTTGCTGATGCTTTGCAGCAAAACGACCTGCAGAAGATGTCTGCTGACCATAAACAGGATAGTATCTCCCTTTTTTGGGATAAAAAGCCTTTTTGAACAACCTTTTTTTAACAGGAGCAGTAGACTTTGAAAGTCTATCTAAAGCAGAATTTTCAGCATCCATCTGAGTGGCCTTTGCTTGCCAATCCTTTCCAAAAAGGTTTTCACCTATACAAGGAAGATTTCCTAATCCATCTTGGACCCAGGGTTCCAAATCAGAAGCTTGTAACCAAGCAACTCTGCGTGCAGCTATGGCAATAGCTGAGGCTCTGCTGGCACACTTAAAAGAGTCAAAGGCTGCACAGTTGGAAAATTTGGAAACATCCTGGGCATGTTTAAGCCAGGTGAGAAACTCCTCCCTTTTATCTTCTGAAATAAAAGGGGCTAAAGTCTGCAGATGATCTGTAACTTTTTAGAAACATCCCCATATAGAGACTATAGGAGTTGATTCTGGCAGTAAGCATGTTGGCCTGGAAAAGTTTCCGGCCAAAAGCATCTAAGGTTCAGCATTCTTTTCTTGGAGGATTAGATGAGTGCCTTTTTGCACTCTTTAACTTCTTCATGGCAGACTCCACCACAATAGAGTGGTGAGGAAGTTGAGTCTTATGAAAGCCAGGACAGGGAGGAACACGGTACATGGTGTCCAACCTACAAGAATGAGGGGAGGTGGTGAGAGGAGTCTCCCATATGCCCAACATGTGATCATAAAGGATCTCATGAATTGGTAAAGTAGCTGCCTCCTTAGGAGCCTTAGGATATTGTAAAATATCCATTTGTTTGGCTCTAGGCTCTGACTCAGGGCCACAGAGATGGAGAGGCCCCTGGCCACTTCCCTAATGAAGTCTTGGAAAGACAAGTCTTCTGGAGGAGACATTCTCCTTTTTGGAGAAGAAGGCTCCTGAGGAAGGAGTACCAATGCTTCGACAGAAGCCTCTGATTCATCAGAGTCCTCGGAGGAATCGAAGTATGGCCTGTCTGGATGTTCCTGCAGAGCCCGATATGTGTACCGAGTGGTATCGACATCGGGAGTGCTCGGTACCGGTTCGGTACTGATGAGCATCCTAGGACAGGGTACCACTGCAGTCGACACCAAAGCCGATGTCGATGCAATCGGTCCCGGTACTGGAACTGATATCGGTGCCGGAACTGATATTGGTGCCGGTGCCGGAACCGGTACCGACAACGGAGTTTGTTGTGGTACCGGAGGCGTCGCAGCCTGTATGAATGCCGTAATCGCACGCTGCATGGTCAGAATATTCTGATCCATCGACGCCACCAATTTCTGGATGTCGATACCAGTGGAAACCACCGGTACCCCAGAACATGGCAACAGGTGATCGGTCGAGGCCACGCCATCGATGTCAACCTGTGACCCCATAGATGAAGCTTTGGAAGCCGGGGCTTCCCGCCAGGGTAATTTTGCCGGTGTAGAATCCTCAAGGGCAAGCCCGGAGGCATCTCGATGCTTAGAGGGATATCTACCCTTCGAGGACCGGCTGGACTTATGTTTGGTTACCTGAGATCCATGAGAGGAAGTAGTAGCCCTGGAAGACGTCGATGCCACCGAAGCTGCATCAGAGGGAAACAGAGTACTGAGCTTAGCCGCTCGGTTCTGTCGACCTCTTTTAGACATCATGGAACAGGACGCACAATCCGTGATGGAATGGTCAGGACCCAAACATTTTAGACACCAGTCATGGGTGTCGGTGACAGAAATAGTACCGTTGCACTTCGTGCACTTTTTAAACCCGGAGGCGGGCTTTTCCATGAGGAAAAATATTTCCTAGGCCTAAGGCCGAAGAAAAAAAATTGCACAGAAGTGGGAAACGGTAGGTTTTTTTTTTTTTTTAAGAAGAAAGAAAGAAAAGACCGACGGTACCGTCCGACGTCGAAGAAGGCAGAGGCGAGACCAAAGAACTAGAAAAAAATAAAGAAATTCTTCAGCGGTGACAGGAACACGACCTGCTGGCTCCGCAGAAAATAAGAACTGGAGAAGGCGGTTGGGAAAGGCGGGAAGGCAGCGTGCAGGCACTGTGGGATGCTCCCAAAAGCTTTCTTACTGGACGCTGGGGAGCGTTCCCGCGCAGGCTCCGTCGGTACCGACGATACCCATATGTGAAGACTCATTCCTGCTTGTTCCTGGAGATTGTGTTTTATTGTCTATTTCTTTTCTTATAATTCCTAACATTCTATTTGTTTTCATGACCAACGCTGCATATTGAGTAGTACCTAGATCCTTTTCCATGGTGATGACTCTTATTGTAGAACCTTGCAACGTGTAGCTATAGTTTTGATTGTTCTTCCCTAGGTGCATCACTATGCACTTGTCTACATTAGATTTCATCTGCCATTTGGATGCCCAATCTCCCAAGGTCATCTTGCAATTTCTTACAGTTTTGGCAATCTCTTTACAGGCGGGATTAAGGGGGATATCTCTCTTAATCCTCCAATGTTTATTTCTTATACCTCATTTTAATTGGGTAGACCTTGAATCCTCTGGGAGTGATTAAGAGCTGCTGGATGTCTAGATTTGCAAAATGGCTAGGATACACATAGGTGGTCATTCACAACGACGAATAGCGGGGATTGACATCCAACCCACGCTGTGCCCCTGAGCACGATTCTGGTCCAAGTGCGCCCTGCATGTACATAGCATTTGTGAGGGGAGAACTGGATGTGGGCAGGTGGTGGTGGGGCAAGGTGCCAGTATGTAAAGAGGCCATTCAGGATAGCCCTCTGTATGTCCACCAGCAGCAAGATGGACGCCTGACTTATTCCACTCCAATGGTGGAATAAGTGTTGGGCATAGTTCAGTTTGTGGCCTGCAGGCCCCCCATAACCAATGCGATGCCTCAGAAGGGCGCCCACTGCCAGATCCAGACCGTGGAGACCCCGCTGAGGGTCAGGCAGTGGTGTGCTGATGCTGATCATGGGCCAGGCATTTTGCAATCCTTGCTGGACATGCCGGTGCCATGGCAATGGGACACCGCTGCACTGGCACACCAGCCAGTGCATTGTGTAGCCTGTACGGGCAGCCTTCCGGATGTCTCCCTCCAAAGGATTGCGTGCATGTCAGGACATCTAAGTGCCTGATTCTGCAATTGGAGGAACGTACAGTTCCAGCGGTTGTGGAATCAGGTGCAACTTGGGCCCGTCCATCTTTTAGGTATCCTGATAGCCTAGCCTCCTTCATCTCTAGGAATGTATGGTCTTGGCATACACTGATTCTTGTAAATAACCTCTTTTTGTGGAGGCAGCAGGGGCCTTGGAGTGGATGGATGAACTTGGTTATGTTAAGGCACTTACCAATTCAGACCGCTTCATTACTCAGCATACCTTGTTTTTCTCTTTACTCACACATTGTGCATTACACTGGCTCCTGGGTGTTCAAGCCACTCCAAGATACCTTCTTTTAGTGACTGGATCTGGCCAATCCTCCCTTAATGCCTTCCACCCGGACAGAATGGCTGCCTTTTTGGTAGTTGGCCCCTACTGGCCTAGCCCTCCTTCCTTCCTCCTGCTCTACTGATCAGTGGCTTGCTACCAAAGACCACTATTTACATACAGCCTGGAGTCTTATATTGCAGCCCTCCTCTTCTCCACACTCTCTTTCCTCTAGGAGGAGTTATCCCTTGGGTCTCTCCCACCTGTTCCACCTTTTAGCAGACTCCCTAGGCCCCTGTCAGCCTTTCCTATTACCTCAACCCCACATGGAGTTACATCGATTTTCTATCAGATTTTCATGTGCCCATCCTCTCCTCTGAACTTGACAGATTTGTATACATTTTCAATTGAACAATCTTGCAACCACTTAAATGAACTTTATATAATCTGCATTCACATGTTCAGCAATTATGTTCTTTATAATTGCTTCTATTATTTTGATGAGCACTGATCTGTAGTTTCCCAGATCACTCTGGAACTCATTTTTAAGATTGGCATTATTTTGGCCAATCTCCAGGTAAAGCAGATGATTTTAATGATAGTGATTTGCTACTCTTTAGTCTGTCAAATACACCTTTCAGATTCACCAAGATTTGTTTAAATTCCTCTGAACTGTCACCTTTAAACATCTTTTCTGGCATGAGCATCTCCTCTGCGCCTTCTTCAGTAAAGACCAAAGAAAATAATTAATTTAGAGACATGTTTAAGTTATGCTAGCTGCTAGCAATGCATGCTAAAGTACATTACAAACAGAATAGACGCTAAACAAACAGCCAAGGATGGTGCAAGAAATGGAGGTGCCCTTGGTGGGTCCTCCATCCTGTCACCCCCCTCCCCCCATGCCCATTGACATCGCTACCATCCCTTTCAGGGGCAGGCAGCAGCAGCAACAGTAAACAGCACTTACCCACTGTCTCTGGGATTGCATCACTGTTTCACTATTGCCCAGTCTACCACTTCTGCTCCCCTCTGCCACAAACTTCTAGTTTATAGAAGTAGCTCTTTAGTTGAATCTGCAGCTCCAATTTTACAGTAGTGCCTGCCAGGGAAAAAGAATTTCAATTTTCAGCCGCTAGCCCACTGGCAGTAGAGGTAAGACTGACTGGTACAGCAGCCTATTATTATTAAAGTGGCCTTGTGCAATGGAGGGGGGGGGGAACACACAGTACTACATTTTTTGTGTTTTTCTTTTGTGCTACCTGCTGAGGTAAGCCAAGGGGGCATGCTGAACTGGGAATGCAGAGGGGGTAAGGGCCCCCAATCCGGCATGTCTCCTTATTTCAGAGGCCAGCACAAAGAAACACAACAAAGCAGCCCGGTGCCCCCCCCCCCCTCCCTCCCATTCAAAAACCAACATGTCGCCTTACTAGGAAACAAATTTACCCTTCAGGCTGGGTATTGGGTTCGCTAGGCCACTAGATGTGGAGCACACTTATGTCCCTTCTTGACAAGTTCCGTCATTATGCAAAAACGCTTCCGATTTTAGAAACTGCTAAGCTCAAGAAAGCACGGATAGTAGCCGGGCAGGCGTACTAATTCAGTCTTACCTTGCGAAAGTTACAGCGCAGAAGTGCTAGCAGTTCCTTGATTTACAATCTCTATTCAAAGAAGCCGGTGCTTCTTATGGTCTATTCTATCCAGCGCGAATGTGGATCACTTTAAACAATGTCACTAACAGCTTTGATGATTTAGCTGCATTAGCAGATTGTTTGGCTTGAGTCAAGCGCATGAATGCCATGGAAGACTATATGGACTGTGTGGGGTTTGTTCGCTGTAATAGAGTTTCCACAAGATCAGAGCAGTGTTCTCTGTGGTTCCCGATTTGTTCTTGAGACCTATTAAAGGAAATGGAATCAAAGAAAGATGAAAGCGCAAACGGAACTGCAGCGCAGGAACAGAAGGTAACTCCAGTACCCAGTGTCTTATTAAATGTATTATCACCACTGCACATCCCAGAGAGGGGCGGCAGCAGTGGTAATGGGCACTTCCTGACCACTAGCACTCTAGGCAGTGGTCTAGTTCACCTCATGGCCATGCCAACCCTGGCTGGCTTATATTAACTCTGGGGAAACCCCACAATGTAACTACTTTTAGGAGCATTTTGCTAAGTTGTAGCGCCTATTGTCAAGGGTTCAAGTGGCAGCACAATTCTCGGCCTGTACACATACAAAGAAACATGCTCATGCTAGCTGTCTCCTCCCTCCCCAGCAACCAAAGAGGAGTGGAAGATCACAATCGTGGTCAGGAGTGCTGTGATGTGCCCACAGGAGCGGCGCCTCCCGTGGGCAGAAGAGAGCAGCAAAGTCGCTATTGCGGTTCGCTATTGCGGCCAAAAGTAGTGCAGGAAGAGGAGCTGGGGCCAGAGAGAGGCAGAGAAGTTAGGAAAAATGTAAAGGGACAATGGGTTTGGGAAAGAAAGATTGGGGAGCTGGGGGATGAGAGTGCAAGGGAGAGGAACAAAGGGACAGAGTTTAGGAAGAGGAACAGAATGGGTGGGGGCTACAGGAAAGGAGTTGGCAGGGGGAGGGAAGATTGCAGAGGGTTGAAGGCTGAAGAGATGAATGTATGGGGAGAGAAAGGCCACAATATCTATATGCCAAAAGGCAAAACCCCCACTATACCAGAAGACAGGCAACCCACCCCTGAACCAAATACTCACACACCCCAGAGTCAGGCACCTGCCCATCACAAACACATATATCCCCAAACAGGCACCCCACGTCCTCAACACACACAGACACCTCACCCGTCTACCACACACACACTATCTGACAATAGACACAAATATATTGATAACGCCCATTTTAAAGATTCCATATATAGCCTCTCCTACTATAGCAAACTGCACTATCATCTCTCATTGAGCTCGCCCCCTCCCCCCAAGACACACATGATTTTGCAAATGAAGGCAGGGGAAGAGCGTCATTTTATCACACTAAGTGTGCTCTTTTCATGTGCCCACATAGAGCCTGATTCACGTAGGTGCACATCCCCGAGCAAGACAAGCCCATTTGGATCCAATTCTGGACTGCAGGAACAAAACATTCCTGTGGTGCACAGAATCGGGCCTGTGGATGGCCTAGCATATCCCTGCTGCCTGAAGGGACATTCCCCCCCCACAGGCACCATTGCTCCTGCAGCTTTGGCCCCCCTCTTCCCTGATGTCGACTCATGGCTGGCCTGCTGGGGCCTGGATTGGGGGACAGGGACCCACAGCACCAGGCCCTGGCCCCAGGAGGGTATCCCTGGGCCCGATCGCCGGGCTGGTGCTGCTTATTCCACCTTTGAGGTGGAATAAGCAGCACGTCCCCTTGACCCGGCAGGAGTAGGGGGCCATGACCTGAATCAGCCCTGTACGTCCTGCCAGGCTGGCCTGCTCTCCACTCTGCCCAGATCCCACCTTCCCCCCCCCCCCACACACACACTGGCTCTCCCTGTCCTGCTGCTTAAGACATATGGGGAGAACAGGATGGGGAATCAGGGCCGGGCAGCTAGTGGGGCTACACCTTCCTCTGGGACATGCAGCCCCACAACCTGTGTCCCAGAATCTGACCCATAGTCTCCAGAAAATATGAACATGCACACTCACACATGCATGCAGCTCCTGACACGCACGAAACACACACACACATAGCCCCCAGTAGTCACCATGACACACACATATACACATGCAAACATGTGTATGTAGCCCCTGACAGTCCCCATGACCCACGAAAGGACATTGACACAGACACATGCTCATACCCCCCAGTATTCCTATGTTACAAACAGATGAATCACCCGAATGCTCGATTCTGAAAATGGCAAAATGTACCATTGTGTCGCTCTACAACTGTGCACATGTCAACATGTTATAAACGATGAAGCTTCTACTAAAGGTCGAAATGTGTATGGTATTTTTTAGATATAATTTTATAGCCTCACTTTTTGCAGTTTTCAGTTTCCTCTGGAGAATCGCAATAAGAATATTGATATTCTGAAGTGTGAATCTTGATCATTTTGCTTTCAAATAATTTGCGCAGCTTTCAAGCACAGACTTCGCATTTCCCTTAAAGAATGTTTTCATAAATTGTGATTTTTGTTGCTAAATCTGGTTTGGCATTATTTTGTTTGTTTCTGCAGCGCCCTTGAAATGTTTCGCACATTTACAAAGCCTTAAGCTCTGTGTTTGTCTGGCTTTTTTGTCACAGCATACAGAAGGTCACCATTTATCAATTTACAATTTTACCACAGGCGTTTCTGACCCATTGAACATCAGATTGCCTTATAAAAGATGAATAAACACTAAGAGCCTCAGAACGAGTATGTTAATGGACAGAGTAACACACAGGAGCTTTTTATCAACACTGCTTTTATTTCCAATTTCAAAGATAAAAATGGTGTGTGGAAGAAGTCTTAAGGATCTGTGGGGATCCTTTTTTACCGTGGTGGAGCCTAGCGGCCAAGATAGCCGCAAGGGGCATGACCGCACTGGTGACGTCACTACTGCCGTAGCGCATGTGTACAGTGAATGTGTTCGCAATGCGCACCCTGCAAAAACAAGCCACTAATGCATTTCTTGCAACCTTTGACTCCTCTCTGCCCATATGCCACAGATAGAGTGGAAAGGTTTTAACTTTCTCTCTAGCACTAGGAAAATCCATCCCTTCCTCTCTGTACACACTACCAAGACCCTTATCCACTCCCTTGTCGCCTACCATCTAGATTATTGCAAACTGCTCTGGCTGGTATCGCAATGAATCATCTCTCTCCCCCTCCAATCTATTCAAAACTCAGCTGCAAGGCTCATCTTCCATCAGTGCTGCTATGCTCAAGTAACTTCTCTTCTCGAATCACTTCACTGGCTCCCTATCCATTTCCACACAGAATTTAAACTTCTCCTACTGACCTACAAATGCAACTCATTACTTCTCCTCTTATCTACCTCTACCTCTCCCCCACCCCCTCCAAACTCTGCTCATCTGACAAGTCACTCAAATCTGTGCTTCTCTTTCCTATTGCCAACTCCAGACTCCAATCATTACGCCCGAGTCAATACACGAGGCTCCATCTCTGGTCCTATCCAAATCAAGGCTATATATCCACTTTTTTGAGGCTGCTTTTGGATCCTGACTCTGGTATGCTTCTGTTTACCACTCATGAGTATTGTAATCATTGCCCTCTTAAACTACCCTAATCCCCTGCTTGTTCTGTTTCGCTCTCTTAATTAGATTGTAAACTCTGTGGAGCAAGGACTCTCTCTTACGTGTTTATGTATAGTGCTGCTTGTGTCTGTAACCTTATATAAATAAGCAACAGTAATAGCAGCATCTGGGGCTGGGGGTAGGTAGGAGACAACTGGGAGCACACCATTTTTATTTTCGGGATGGATCCCTCCGCACAAACAGGTCTTTTAATGCAGGATGGATGGGAGATGGGAGGGACTGTTATATCCACGTGTGTGTGTATTCATTTATTCATTCATTCATTTCATTGGGAGGAAGGATCTTGGGACATTAGGTGAGCATAAGAAGACAGATTGAGCAGCCTACATTGAGGAAACCAATATTCGGTCCACAATTAAGGCTCTAAATTCAGCTAAATATAAAGGCCCGTTTTGCATAGAATTTCAAGATAGCAATTGGGAAATCCAAGTTGGAACAGTTTCCCTAGTATTTTACTAAGGGGTATGTTTACTAAACTGGGCTAACCGTTAACCTGGGCTATCTAAGAACATAAGATATGCCATACTGGGTCAGACCAAGGTCCATCAAGCCCAGTATCCTGCTTCCAACAGTGGCCAATCTAGGTCATACGTACCTAGCAATTCCCCAAAAGACACAGGTTCCACAATGCTTGTACTGGTCAAGCATTGATAGCCTGGGTCCCTTCTTAATGGTTTATGGACTTTTCCTCCAGGAACTTGTCCAAACCTTTTTTAAACCCAGCTACACTAACAGCTTTTACTACATCCTCCGGTAACAAATTCCAGAGTTTGATTACACGTTGAGTGAAAAAATATTTTCTTTTATTAGTCTTAAATAGTTTACCCTGTAGCTTCATTGTATGTTCCCTAGTCTTTCTATATTCTGATAATGTAAACAATCGATCTATGTTTACCCGTTCCACTCCGTTCATTAATTTATAGACTTCTATCATATCTCCCCTCAGCCTTTCTTCATAGGAGTATCCTTCCATCCCCTTTACCATTTTGGTGGCTCTTCTCTGAACCTTTTCTAATAATGCTATATCCATTTTAAGATACGGCATCCAGAATTGCACACAATATTCAAGGTGCGGTCTCACCATGGAACGATATAGAGGCATTATAATATCTTTTGTTTGATTTTCCATTCCTTTCCTTATGATACCTAGCATTCTATTTGCTCTCTTGGCTGCCGCTGCACATTGGGCCGAGGGTTTTAACATGTTATCCACAATGACGCCTAAATCTTTTTCCTGGGTGGTGGTTCCTAATGTGGAACCTTGCATCGTGTAACCATAGTTTGGGTTGTTCTTCCCTATGTGCATAACTTTGCACTTGTCCACATTAAATTTCATCTGCCATTTTGATGCCCAGTCTTCCAATTTATCAAGATCCTCTTGCAATTTTCCACAATCCTCTTGGGTTTTAACAACTTTAAATAGTTTTGTCTCATCTGCAAATTTGATAACCTCACTCGTTATTCCACTTTCCAGGTCATTTATGAATATGTCAAAAAGCAGCGGACCCAGCACAGATCCCTGGGGTACACCACTATTCACCTTTCTCCATTGGGAAAATTGGCCATTTAGCCCAACCCTCTGCTTTCTATCTTTTAACCAGTTCCTGATCCACAGTAGTACCCTGCCTCCTATCCCATGACTCTTTAGTTTTGCCAAAAGTCTCTGATGAGGGACCTTGTCAAAGGCTTTCTGAAAGTCCAGATACACTATATCAATTGACTCACCTTTGTCCACCTGTTTATTCACACCTTCAAAAAAACATAACAGATTAGTAAAACAAGATCTTCCTTGTCTAAAGCCATGTTGGCTGTCTCCCATTAGGCCATGACTATCTAATGCCGAGTAATTTTATTCTTTATGATGGTTTCTACCATTTTTCCCAGTACTGACGTCAGGCTCACTGGTCTGTAGTTTCCCGGATCACCCCTGGAATCCTTTTTAAAAATTGGTGTTACATTGGTGATCCTCCAATCTTCAGGTATTAGAGATGATTTTAATGATAGTTCACAGATTACTAATAGCAGGTCTGCAATCTCATATTTCAGTTCTTTCAACACCCTTGGATGTATACCATCCAGCCCAGGTGATTTGCTACTCTGCAACTAGGTCCCATTGAATAACATGGGACCTAGTTGCACATTGCTGGATTAACCGTTAGGGGTATGTTTACTAAACCAAGCTAAGTCTCTGCTGAATGTGGAGCTTCTTGTAAAATACATATAAAGGCACTGACAAATATATGTATCTTTACCAGCAAAGTGTGTGCTGCCATTTCACATACACAAAAAAACCCCTAGTTTCATTCAGCATCTTCCATATATAGAGGACAGCTATTATATGTGGAAGTGCCAATTTTGCACACATCCCCATAGAAGTGCTGGTAATCTCGCCTATCTTTAAGGTGCAGAGGGCTAAGTGGGTAGCATTGAAAATCGTTGCTATCCGCTTAGCCCTTTCCTCCACCCCGGACCATCCCTAACATACCCCAATGCTACCCACACAGCATCTGGGTGTGTTAGGGACTTATCAGGAATTTTCAAAGGGCACTACCCATGTAGATGCTCTTCAAAAATCCCAGATAAGGCCTTTACATGGGTAACTAGAAGTTACCCATGTAAAAGCCTTCGAAAATTGGGCACTATATACAGGGTGGCACAAAAAAAGTGAGAACATCTCGTAAATTAAAAGCTTAAATAGTTTACTTATTTACCTTTTTTAGCTATATAACGTCTTTATTTTGACAATTTCCGGTCGCCATTTTTTTTTTTTATTTGTCAATCATTTAAATCTGTCTTTTTGAATTTTTAAATAACTTACATGCTACGAGATGTTCTCACTTTTTTTGGGCCACCATGTATATAGGGGCCACATTTCAGACAAATACAAGTATGAGTAGAACCAATTATGGAGAAAAGCCCCAAAAGGTGATTTTTTTACATTTTCAGAGCAGAAAAAACAAACTTGAGAGACTAGCCACAATTACCCCGTCATTCACTCATTTCAAATCCTGGATGAAATAAGCACTTTGATAAAGCTTATGCATGCCTCGGAGATGGTGCAAAAGCCAAAAGGAAAAAAATTAAAATATATATGTGTATTCCAAACACCACACAATTTTTTGGCCCACCTAAACCGCACCAATACCAAAGCTGACTGCAAGGAACTCTCCCCACCCCAAACATTCAGTTTGCAGTTTGTCTATACATAAATATATAAATAAATGTATTTATTTATTTATTTATTCTATACATGGAAATGGTGGTGTGTGCATGTGTGTGTGTATGTATATATATATATATATATTACACACACCCCACCATTTCCATGTATAGAAACCGCACCAGCCTGCTAAAAGGACCTCCATGGGTTCTTTAAATAATCTTCTAAGTAAGGCACCTAAAATTGGGCATTGAGCCATGAATATCAGCCTCTAGATTTTTCAGAGATAGTGATATATTTTATTTTATTTAGTTTTTGGGATGCGGCTAGTTTTCAGGGTGGTGAGACATCTATAGGAAGTTGTTTATTTGGGCATGGTAATTTTCAGGGTGGTGAGGAAGTTGTGTGGGGGTAATTCTTGGAGATGAGAACATTTGACAGGTTGGTGGGCAGTTAAGAGGGAGTATGTTTTGGGAGTGGAGGAAGCGTGTGGGGAAGTTAAGTGCAGGTTTATGATGGTGGGCGCAATGCTGTGGTTTGAGAAACTAGAGAACAGGGAGAGGGAGTTTGAAAGAAGCAATTCCCTAACTTTTTACCATTTTTTGCTGCATGCCAAGTTTCATCCCGTTTCTTTAAAAATTTGGATATTCATTTTGCCGCAAACAGATGGGCATAACACATTCTTGACCACTTTTATTTAATTCCAACTCAATGGAAGCTGGAAAGAAAGACTAATAACAGTTCTTCCAAAGATGATTACATTGTTTTCCTCTTCCATTATGTCTGCCTAGTCCTGGAGGATGATAGGACACAATCTGACAAGCATAGTTATTTTCAAACTGAAATACTGGAAATCACATTTGACATAACATACTATTCATTTTTGCATTTAGCTTAGCTTGATCACTGCAAAAGGCACATGAACGGAAACCCAGACACAGGAAATACAGGGTTTTCTTGCATGCTATGTCTATGGGAAAATATCTTATTAGCCCCTAGGGATGTGCATTCATTAGCACACATTCAATTTGTTAATGCACCTTAAAAATCTTAGCACATGCAAACTCAATTTAATGCACAGTAAGCTATTAATTAACATGCACACAATCAATTTGCACATGCTAGACAGTTTTAATGTGCATTGAAACAAGTTATTAAAATGAATGTGTGAAATGAACTGAAATGCACCCACAAGTTGGGGGGGGGGGGGGGAACCCAAACTGAAAATGACCCCAACATTTTTTGATTCTGCAGATCTCTACTATATACATGTCTCTAGGGTTATTGTTAGGTGACAGCTGGGAAATGCTCAGCAAGGAAATAGATTTGAAATCAAGGTCAGATCAAGATGAAGCTAGGAGAAGGTGCAGGAACAAGGAGGAACAAAAGCAGACAGGTAGGGAAGCTAGAAGAAATCTAGATGGAGCTGCTTAGGGTGAACCAGGAAGAAAAACAGCCTCAGCAACCCTGACTACCTCTTTCTGGTCTGATCCCAGATGCAAAACCTCAAGGAAATTCATGCACTAGCAGACAGCGATGAGATAAATAACTCACCAAATAAGGGTACAGGGTAGAAAGCTGCGGGATGCAAGTAACAGACCACCAAGTCCTGATAGTTACTTTAAATTAAAGCTTTACCCTTTGCCTACTGTCTGATCATTCTAAAGCACACGCTGCAAATATTAATATTCGCTCAGCTCAATAGTCAGAAGTATCTAGGTAGTGAACAGTGCTGCTGACCTGGTAAGTGTTGTAAAAAATTGCAGGCACTTAAATGGGCAACTTTGGCAGTTGGAGTTATTTACTGTGATGAGCATGATGTGTATTAAAATAAATTATTGCACGTTCTCATAGTTTAGTAGGTGCAAAGGAAGGTAAGAGGGAAGAAATTAGAGAAGCAAGAGATGACCAAGAGGGAGTAGATGGGAAAAGGTGAATGGAAAGGAGTGTATGAGTCTCAGACTGGCTGGAAAGAAGGTCTAGATTTGTTAGTGTGTATGCTAATTTGATTGAACAGGCATTAATCAACTTAATGTGCCTTAATTCATTGGTCAGTGTATGCTAAATTAATTTGGCTCTTAAGGACCATTGGGAGATAGATGGTGATGCAGCAGGGGAAAATACCAGGTTGATCGGAAAGCAGGATTGCTAACATGAGTACCACCACCCCGTCACCTACCACTCCTCCACTCATTTTACATGCTGGCGCCCCATGAAATCCAGCTAGGAGCAATCTTTTGTGACCAAAGCCTTAGCTGCAGTGCTAAGCTGCAAACTCATGCAGGGGTTTTAGTGACATGCTACCTTGTGGAGCCCATCGAGGCCATGCACACAGATCCCTTGGTATAGCGAACACACAGGTTGACAGACCCGACTTAGCCAAGGTTGTGCAACATGTGCTGTTCTGCCCTCCTACCTGTGTGCCCAGTGAGCGTATATTCCCCATGGCAGGAGATATCATGGAAAAGCTAATATTTATGAAGACAAGTCTCCCTTTGCTTGGTTGCCTTTCACTTCCTTCCAACCGGGAGGAGGAAGGGATATAGAGCTATATTCAGGGGCAGTTGTCCACACGCTCTGCTTCTGGTGTGTCTTCTAGCTGTGTTTTTGACAGTTGACAATGCAGTCTCTCCAAAATGGTGCCTATCTCTAGTGGCTACCCTTTTAGCCCCTATGCCAAAATTTAACATCAAAAAGCAAGGGGAAAAAAACTATTACTGTCTAATTTATTTTATTTATTTATTTAGCTGCATTTATATCCCGCTTTTCACCGGGTCAAAGCGGTTGGGGGATACATTTAACACGAGGGGATATGAGACACATACACTAATACTTACAGGCAACATGGGCAATGGAGGGTTAAGTGGCTTGCCCAAGACCACAAGGAGCACCTGCAGGACTAGAAACCCCAGTCCTTCTGGCCCAAGGTTGCTGTCCTCTAGTGGGATTTGAACCACCGACCTTCCGGCCTGTAGTACCTTGCCCCAACCACTAGGCCACTCCTCAGAGGGAGTGAAGGCAGCATTCCTGGCAAACTAAGGGTACTGGTGGCCATTTTGCATTCTGTAATTCTACTGTTCCCTTTAGCCTGATGCTCTGCAGGCTTCTTCCTCCCCCCCCCACTTGTATTTCTGGTGGTGAGCCATAATGTTGGCCCATCAGCAAAAGGCTGTTGCTATGTGATCGCAGCACATCATGTAAACCTGACCTGCTGGTTTCCTCTGCTGCACTCTCTGGCCAGATACTTTTCAATAGCTGAAAAGAGTGGAGAGAATTCATGGACTGTATCTGTTCTAGTGGAAACTGTACCAGAGAAGAGCCCAGTATGGGATAAACACTCCTCCCCCAGCCCCAGCAACTCTTCCTTAAAAGGACAAAAGTCTGGAGGCACATAGCAGAACTGTGTATTTAACAGCTGTTTTGGGACTCCTGAGCAGGAGACGAGACCCCCAATCAGCATAAGCACAAGGGAGCAGGTAAGCAAAGCTCTTCCCCGCTCCCCAATGCCAAGGCCAATCAGGCCGATGAGGACCTTTAAATGTGAGCCACGCTGAGGGTGGGCCTGTGCCTGAGGACCTCCCCAGAGAGTCCTTTGGCACAGCCTTTAGGCAAGGACTAGGAAAGAAATGACCCAGCAAGCGCACGGAAGAATATGCAACACTCCCTGCAGCCCTTAGGCCTCCCGAGACCTGTACTGACGCCACCAGCAAGGAGCAGGAAAGGAAACTCCTCCACCCACCACCAGAAGAGAGCAGAAGCCTCCAGATATTCAGGACCACCTTTGCAACACTAAACGTACAGATTAAGGTGCCTTTAGGCATGGCCCATTCAAAGCGGCCCAGAATAGAACAACTGAACTCCACAGGAACTATCTAACCAAAACATGGACACTCAGCCACAGGCCTCGACTAGCGGCGGCATAAGGGAGAGATCTGCCAAGTTCCCTTCTGCTTCCCAAAACCTTGCACAGATGAATCGAGGTCCTTTCACGCAAATTAAGATGAGCCGAGAGCACACCAATACACTGTGGGCCTGCACATTAAGAGCCCAAACGAAGAACGTAAGGCACAGTCCCATAGCTGAATAGTCAGCATCAGTCCAGATCAACTACAGGAAGAGGAGTTTGTTTGAGAGCCTGACCATGCCACACTGATTACAGCACTGCACACTAGCCTACCAAGAACTATCAGAAGATCTGTCCACAACAGTAACTACACACGTCAGATTCTGAATAAAGACAACCAGAGCTAAGTGAACAAAATCTGCAAGCACCAAATTATAGCACCATATGATGCCAGACCCACACAAAACCTCTCCCCTCATCACTTGCTTTCTCATACTATCTGCACTACTAAGTAATACACTATGTCTCACCCCGAATCAAGCTACCATCCCAGTCATCCATGGCTACATGCTCACTATGCCACAAATGTCTGCCACACAGAATGTGACAAAGAAACAACTCAAACCTGATCCACATCCCTCTCCATGATCCCATCACCCTAGAATACACCAATCAAACAACAAAAACTTACACACTACCTAAAATTCACTCTAATAAATGTCTGCTCTACAGCAACAAGATTCAGTTCCTCAGCGATCACATAACTGATAACAACCTAGACATCTTATGCATAATGGAATCCTGGTTCTCCAATCCAGACACCATTCTACTCAACCAACTCAAACCACCAGATGATGACTTCAACTGCTCTCACTCTGATCACAGGGGTGGCAGCATCTGCATCTTGGCAAAAAGCAACTTACTATTTAAACTTACACAGGCCATCACCATAGATGGAAAGGACTTAATAATAATCACAAACAAATGACTATGTTTTGTCTACCACTCTTCCATAGCTAAGAATGATGAGCTGGCAACCATCCTAGAAACAGCCAGTGCTTATGTATGCCCCTCTTCCTACCTCATACTAATGGGCAACCTGAACCTATCCTCTGCACCACTAAACCAATCCAAATCCTTCATGGAAGCCATGGGGCACCTCAAATTCAGCCAACTGATCCATGCCCCCAACGCACACTAAAGAAAACACCTAGGATCTCATCTTTGTCCAAACCCATCTCCTTGAAATCCCCAAAATCCCCAGGCTGCTGCTCATAGAAGTCCCATGGTCAGACCTCTATACCATCACCTGCCACCTACCACAGCACCCACCACAAAACCAAATGCCATCTACAGTATGCAACACCACCATTTCATGCTCTTCAATAAATCAACCTTTGTTGACAAAGTTCTCTCTTCTATTGATGCAGAATCACACGACCTTGACCTTACAATGAACAAATGGATTAACACAATAAAGGTCTTTGCCATAGCACCTCTCACTAGACTAGTGAAACCTCACTATTGCATCCACAGCCCCTGGAACACATCAAGCCTCTAAGATTTATAACAAAAATTGAGGAAAACTGAGTGAAGATGGCGCAGCACACACGATGAGCAGACAAAAGGAATCTATCTTCTCACCTTTCATACATATCATACTGAGACCAACAAAGCTAGATGAGAATATCATACCAAATCAGTAACTAAAGCAATAAAGAAACAGAGAGAACTGTACAATATCGTTAAAAGACTGAAAAAAGAAAACACCCAAGCTCAGAATATAAGCACCCTTGAACCACAGGAATTTGCTGACTATGTACAATCAAAACACCTCATGCCATCACACAACTGGCCATATCTTACAGTATCAGTTTAAAATTCTTATCTTTGTTCACAGGGTGATCCACTCAGGTACCCCCCTGTATCTTGCCAGCCAGGTTCACCTTCACACCCCTCACCGTTCTCTCCGCTCTATTCATGCCAGCCGTATGTTCCTACCCTCCCCCTCCCAAGCACACCTAGAATCCACCCAGTCTTCCGCTTTCTTTTTTCTTGGTCCAAGGCTCTGGAACTCCCTTCCCCCCTCTCTACGTCTTGAAACCTCCTACCCGTCCTTTAAAGCTAACCTCAAAACCCATCTTTTTTGTTCTGCCTTCAATCTTCCTTTCCCGACCCCATCCTCTTCCCCTCACTAGGCCTTTGACAGCAAACCCCTACCCCTGTCTTACATTTTTCTCTATGTTGGTGTTGTCTCCCCTTTGTTACCCGTCTTTACCCCCACTCTGTTTCTCTGTTTCTATCCCTTTTCTTTGATTTTATGGCGTTCCTTTTCTGGCTCTTTTTCGCAGCTCTCTCTCTTTTTTTTTTTTTAGCAATTTTAATTGATTTTATGTATTGTGAACCGCCCAGATGCTAATTGTATTGGGCGGTATATAAAGTTTTAATAAACAAACAAACATCTGGCAAACCCTCAGACCAAAACACCTCCAACACTTTGCTGCAGTCTTTCAGCTGCTCTTCTACAGAACACTTGGAGCACATAATCCACAGCCTCAACACCAGCATATCCCCACTAGACCCATGCCTGGCAAACTGGTTTAAAATCACAAAAGTAGAGCTTTCCCCATTCCTACACAAATTATTCTCGACATCCTTCACCTGAGGATATTTCCCTGCACACTTAAAACAGCTTCCATCCGTCCAGTCCTCAAAAACCCTAAACTCGAACCAAACGACCCAAGCTCTTACAAGCCTATCTTAAGCTTACCCTTTATTGCAAAAGTCATTGAGAAAGTTGTCCTCCACCAATTGCAAGAACATATTGATGCAAATTCACCCTTGGACATGCAGCAACATGGTTTCCGCAATAACCACAGAGTAGAAACGTTGCTAATATCACTGAAAGACTCATTCCACAAGGGCATAGAAAATCCAAAACAAGGTTTGATATTGCAGCAGCATTTGACACCATATGCCATGATATCCTCCTGCAGCATCTATACAATATAGGAATCAGTTACGCTGCCCTAGAATGGTTTCACTTCTACCTCACAAACCACAGCCAGTATGTACAAATTGACCAAAAGACCTCCAATCAATTCACCCAGATACAAGGAGTTCTGCAAGGTTCTGCCCTTTCTGCGTTACTTAACATCTTTATACAGCCAGTCTGTGACGCTATACACTCATTTAACATCCACTACCACTTGTATGCAGATGACATGATATATGCTCCCTTCACCACCACAAACGCAAACTACTCAATTACAGACTGTTTCAATGCCATAAAACAATGGCTATCAGATCACAAACTCACTATCAACCTCAAGAAGACAGAGGTCCTATTCCTCACTAATAATAAATCCTTTCTTCCCCCAAAGTCCCTAAAGATTAACAATGCCAACTTGGAGGATAAGTCAGAAGTAAAATACCTTGGTGTCACCATTGATCAACATCTCACGTTTCAACCACCTATCAACAAAGTAACCCAATGCATCTATAAGTTGAGGACACTACAACCCCTTCTTGAACCAAATAATTTCCAAACAATCTTCCAGGCACTGATATAACCCCACTTTTGTAATGCCATACTTCAAGGTTTCCTCACAATACCTGCAATCCATCATAACAAAAACTCCAGAACATCGCCAAAGAAGAACACACACATCTAACCTTCTTGTCCTACCCCCAGAAGTGAGTAAATCAGATAACCTACTTCTGGGCTTTTTCCCTACATGCCCCTAGCCTTTAGATTAGGCCTTACCAAATCACAACAGAGACTCTCACGACCTCGCTACATTCAGGAAAATGCTGAAGAACCACCTATTCAAGGAACATTTTGATAGTATAACATGATCCGACCCTATCTCTTACTCCTGTCACTCCCCAACCTCCCCCCCTCTCCACCCCCAGCCTAAGATAAAGTATTGGATAACAGACTACTACAAGAAACCTTATTAACTTGTACATAATTGACACTGTTCTGTGCTACCTCTAGTTCCATCCATGTTATACTGTTAATTGTTTAATGTAAAACTGTTCCATGTAATGTTGAAGTTCTGTTCTCTGTAAACTGCATTGATCCTCGGAAATGTGGTATATAAGAATAAATATTGGTCTGCTCTTGAAATCTGACAATCACTCTCTCTTTCTCTGCTTATCAAGCCTCACATCCTGCAACAGGAGTAAAAGAGGAACATTGAGGCAGGATGAGTGCCAATATGCTGTGTGTTGCTTTCAGTCCTGGGCCCCTGAGTGTGTGCAGTTTAGAGGTACAATATATACCTCCATCCTGTTGCTATTCGGTGAAGTATCTCTGTTTGCTGCACAGGTATATGAGTGAGAATCCCTGCTGCTGCTGCCTTTGAACTGGATAAAGTCTATATCCTTGGATTCAGCTGGTCAGCTGTGATCCACAAACTCCAGACAGTCTCAGGAAAAATAAATCCTTCTGACAAAGCCTGAAATAAGATAGGTTTTCACCAACTTTTTTTATTTTTTATTTTTTTAATGCTGGACATCTTTATGAAGCTTTCGTACAATTCCACCACCTGCTGCTTTTGCCGAATGCCTATCCAAGGAGCAGCTCTGTCATTCAAAAGAGATTCTCCTCAAAGTGGCACCTCCTTGATCAGCCCTTATTTCTTTGTTGGATGTGTGGGGACAGATGCTTGGTGCAAATGGGACAGTTGGTGTCCAGCAGATGACTCCTGTGATGAACTGTACTGGCTCTCCTTGGTCAGGGGCTCTGCTTTGCACTTTTCTGGCTGTCTTAGGCTTGCCATTGTATGACTTATACTCTTTAAATGCCATGCTGTTTTGTCACCACCCTTTTAGCTGTGTGACTGAGACCAGTATACTTTGTCTTTTCCTGGCCTACTTCTCATCTTTCTCCTACTTTGCATTTTTGTGGGTCCCTTTAGGTTTTTGTTATATTCTTCTATTCAGCTACCCTCCTTGGCATGCATTTCCTAACAACCTGAGTTTGGAGAAACTGAACCTGGCACAGTGGGAGGGACACTACCAGCCTACAATCATCAAATGAGCCATGAGCTCGCTTTTCAGAGATCTTTTCAGATTTTTATTACTGTACTTGATTGAAGATTCTAACAAGGTAGCACAGCTATTGTTATACCCTTGACGGAAGAATACTCTTTCAGGAGGGATGAGGATGGACCACTATCAGAGGAAGGGGATAGGAGGCCAAGCCAGCCTGATAACCATTTGGCTCCTTTTATCATAGGGTGATAGACTGCCCTCACATTTATCATCCTCAATTACCTTACTTGTAGACTAAGTAACTGTACTTTTCAAGTCATCTACTAACAAGCTCTTAGATTGTTCTGAATGACTGTAGTACACCCCATGAATGTTTCTTCCACTCCGGGGGGGAGGGGGGGGATCTTCTAATGCTAGGACCAAATTCCCCTGTGCAGAGACTAACTTGCAGGCACACAGCTTAGCCAAGCTCACCCCATTCTTGCAGACTGGGTTCATGCCACCTCCTCTTATCTTTTGCCAGCTCTCCTCTGCTGCTTTAGGACTTTCCAGCCAATATGGGTGCTATGCTGGGCCACATGGCATAATTTAGGGCCTTCTAGTCAAATCAGGGTGCTGTTCTCAGTTTGTCCTCCTGCAACTCAATAGCCCCTTATAAAAAAAAAATTATATATATAGCAAAAGGCTACTTATAGAGTCTGGCAAACAATGCCAATACCCAAGACTCAAAAAAAGAAAAGAAAAAGGAGTGTGAAGACCAATCAGAATGGTGTCCTTAAGGGCACCATTTTCATTTATTTATTTAAACAGTTTTGTATACCGCCTTATCCTTCAATCAAAGTGGTCACAACACAATTGGGGGATGCATTTAACACAAGGGGATATGAGACATATACACTAATACTTACAGGGAACATGGGCTATGGAGGGTTAAGTGGCTTGCCCAAGACCACAAGGAGCACCTGTGGGACTAGAAACCCCAGTCCTTCCGGCCCAAGGTTGCTGTCCTCTAGTGGGATTTGAACCCCCGACCTTCCAGCCTGAAGTACCTTGCACCAACCACTAGGCCACTCCTCCACTCCTGCTCATGCTTTATCATTTGCAACTCTGTCTCCTTTACGCTCCCCTTATCAGTCAACAGTTCTTTTAAGCCACATTCTTACAAATCGCTCATCACCTTAACTTTTATTATTTTATGATTCTTTTGCTGCCTTTAAACCCTACATCTATTATATCTCAAAGACAGGCCCAATGGGCTTTTTCTTCATCACCTTAAAAATAGTCACTGCACACACTGCACTGCTAAGTATGTCATGAAATATGTTTCTTTTATAAATGTCAATCATTCAAAACATGCGATAAACGCTGCTCCCTTATGTACTTAACTGGCGATTTAGAATTCCATCGCTGATGTTTTCTGTGTGATTGTCAATGTTTTTCTGCTACAAAACTTTCCAAAACCAATATTCTCCAGGACGCTTCCTCTCACCCGACCTGCATGTAGGTTTCGCTGCTCTGCTTCAGCGGTGTGGCATTTCCCCCACATATCTACTCATGGCTTCACAATGCATCATCCAAAACTAAGGAACAGCATAGCCATTAAATATAGTCCAAACCCTGACACACCAAACATCCATGGATCGCATGATGTCAGTAACTGATTCAACAAACTTTATCCAAAACACACTTTTTCAAAGCAATGAATTCCATTCAGCAGTGTAATTCAAGCCATAAGGTTTTTCTGTCTTCAAGTGGAAAATCCAATATTGCTCTCTGTAGGATAAAAAAAAGTCATCTGATCTCCTGCCGCCCCCCCCCCCCCATTTCAATTTTGGCACATGATCAATAACGTGCCACCTCAGTTCTTGAAATTCATGAGAGCTGTTAATACAATGGGACCCTAATGGCACTGTCTTAACCTTATGTGCCAACCAGCTATTGTGTTCTACAAGGCGAACCTTCACTTTCCATGTAGTTTTTCAGACATATAGGAACATACATTGACACTGCATGGATAGTGTATATCTTATATTGAGAGTTATGATCAGTATTATATCTCAAGTGTTCTCTCTCATCAGAAACGTCCTCCCCAATATCAACACTACCTCACCAATTCTTGAAGAGGTACTGGCAACGTGGTCTAACAACCTGAGTTCCTATGCATACGTACCTATCCCAACAAAAACACGCGTCAGTGAGCAGCAACCAGATAAGAAGAGACCTGCCCCCTGGTATACTGCTGAATTAAAATCCTCCCTACGTGCCCTCAGAAAACTAGAAAAAAAGATGGCGATGCTCACGATCCACATCAGACCTGACACTATACAACTCCTACCTGCAAGCCCATCGAAATCTTGTATCATCTAAAATTAAAGAATACCATGCTGAGCGGCTGAACCGATCTCTGAACAAGCCTCATGACCTGTTCAGCATAGTTAAATCCCTAACAAAGGAACCATCAGCCTCACAACCAATGCTGATACTCCCTCAAGACTATGCCGATCACCTGATAGCCAAATCCAATAACGTTAGTAAAGCCACACTATCCCGCCCCACCATGAGCCCACCCAAGCAGCTCACTACCTTCTCAACACCATCACAAAAAAGCATAGAAAGCATCATCTCAAGCATCAACGCCACCACGGCCCCCAATGACCCTTGTCCAGAGCGCTGGATAAAGGCATTATGACACGAAATCAGTCCAATAATAGCCAAAATCATCAACCTCTCTTTCTCCTCCAGACAGTTCCCATCAAGCCTTAAGCAGACATCCATCAGGCCCCTCTTGAAGAACACCAAACTTGATGCCCTCAAGGCTGAGTCATACCGACCCATATCCAGCAGATTGCTAGCAAAGATAATTGAAAAGGTGGTACAACAACAGCTACAGGATCACATCAACACCAATGCACCCCTCGACTCAAGCCAACATGGCTTCAGAGAATCTCATGGTGTCGAAACACTCCTCACCACTCTCATCAATACACTCATTAATGGGATCGACTCCATCAAGCAAGGATACGCACTAATTTTCCTCGACATAGCCGCAGCATTTGACTCTGTAAACCATGAACAACTTCTGATCCGGCTGCATGATAAAGGGATAAGCGACTCAGCATGGAACTGGTGCAAATCTTATTTAACCAACAGATGGCAGCAAATAAGAACGGGATCTACGACCTCCATGCCTTTCAAACAACACTATGGAGTACCCCAGGGCTCATCCCTCTCAGCACTCCTATTTAATATTTACATGCAACCGATATGTGATATAATTCGATCATTTAACATCTCCTGTTTACTATATGCAGATGACGTATTACTCTTCACTCCATTTACAATTGAATCCCCAGATTGATAAACTGCTTCAATGCCATAACGGATTGGCTCCTTTCCCAAAGTCTTAAAATTAACTTTAAGAAGACAGAAGTTCTATTTGTGACAAGGAACCAGTCCTTCATACCTCCGACAACCATAAAGACAAGAGATTCAGAACTTACAAGCCGACCCTACATCCACTATCTAGGTGTGACTATGGACCAAGATCTCAATTTCAAAACGCACATCAACAACATAATCAAACAAGTATATCACAAGATACGAACCCTACGACATCTCCGACCGCTGTTACACCCAGAAGATTTCAGAACAGTCTTCCAAGCACTGGTGATCCCCCATTTTGATTACGCCAATGTAATCCTACATGGCCTTCCCAAAAACACCCTTAGCCCCTTACAGTTAGCGATGAATACAGCCGCAAGATTCCTGAGCGGAGCATCTAGAGCCGACCACATCACCCCGGTCCTCAAAAGCCTACACTGGCTGCCAATTTACTGTCGACTATCATATAAAGCGACCATCATCACGTTCAAAATTATTAACAAGATGGCCCCCTCAGCTTTACTGGACCTCATCCACCCCATGCCAGCAAACAGAGAAAGAAAGAAGAACAAGCACTGCCAACACACTATCGATTCCCAGCGAACTATTAAAACGTACCAAAACTACCAGAAATAGAGCATTCAGGTTTTATGCCCCTGGCTGCTGGAACGCACTCCCTGCACCTATTAGAGCCATCAAAGATCTAGCTCAATTCAAAAGAGCGCTTAAACACCACCTCTTTCTTCTGCACTACTCACAGTTCTCTGACACGGCACCTCCTAAAACACTACCATCCACGAACATGTAAACCTTACCAATGCCTTATTCACTATAAATATGGACTGTGAACAAATGTAAATTGTTGAATATAGTTACCACTAGTTACTCCAAGTTTTATTCCCCTTGTTCATTGTAAGTGCTCTTATTGCACCACACCGTTTTATGTAAACCGCGCTGATTTTAAAGAGTGCGGTATATAAGAACAATAAATAAATAAATAAATGCCTGATGTGTCCAAGAGACCCCTTATAATGTTTGCAAACAAAAATGACACTGATTGTACTCAATCTACAGTTGGTCATTTTTTATACAAAGAGTCACAATTGGACAAGTGTGGACAAGTTTGTGTTTGATGTTAGGGCCGATTATATAAGCAATGCATGGAGGTTCTGTAAAAATTGAGTGCATAGCTACAATATGCCAGTGTTTTTGTATTACATCAGCTACCTTAGGGGCCAAATATTAAATTGCAATTCATGTACAAAGCACGTAAATATGCTCGATGAATACAAGACATTGGATATCCATATTGTCGCATTCAATCTTTCAATAAGATTGCTTGTTGCTTACATTCAATAATAGTGGAAAATACATGTTGTATTCTCAAAAACTGACCAATTGGCAAAGATCATTACAATGGAATATACATAGTGGCAAGCTGACTAAAAGTTAATGTATGTTAATGAAGTTAGCATGTGTTGTTACGTCACCCAAATGAATGAGGGATCTGGGTACTTAACATGAGTTAAATTAATGAGCATTAAATCCTTTAGTAAATATGACCCATTGAGTTCAAAATATTTCCTAATCAGCTTTTGGATCTCCTCCGAGGCACATATAAGCTTCTGGAAACTGCTCATTTCTGCAAGGGTTTGACATGAATGACAGGGAGGAATTGTGCTTAGTGCTGCCCCCCCCCAATTAATTTTTGCCTTTAAATTTTACATTTTACTTTGAGGACGCTTATTTATTTTATTTATTTATTTATATTCTCTTATATACCGCGCTATTCTGCATTAGTGCGGTTTACATTGAACAAACTGAAATTACATTGAACAGGGCATTATAACTTGGAGATAACTATTTTACAGGGAACATGGGCTATGGAGGGTTAAGTGGCTTGCCCAAGACCACAAGGAGCACCTGTGGGACTAGAAACCCCAGTCCTTCCGGCCCAAGGTTGCTGTCCTCTAGTGGGTATACATCGCTGATATTTATAAGTTGAAGCTATCGAATGATGCTGCGCTTTCTCTGCATGTATAAATTCTCTAAATTGATGCTGCCGCTCTGCATGCCATCATGTACATCTATATTGGCTAGCGTCTTTACACCTGTTTTACAAAAGGCTCTGCATTCAGTAGAGCCTTTTATAAAATGCTGGGGGACTGTATATTACGATTTGACCGTCCTTATTCCTACCTCAACATTCTTTCTAAAACAGGGTTTTACATATATTACGGGGTAGACTTTCAAAATGATCTACAAGGATGATTACATCTGAGGTTTTATAGATTTACTGATGTGAGGGTGGAGTTAATTCGGGCTGTGCCGCCGGGCCCCGGTCCCGCGGCCGGCCCAGTAACCGGGTTCCCGGGGCCCGACCGCATGGCAGGCCTGTTGCTGGGGGGGGGAGGTGGGGGAGTTCTGCCCCGGATTGCAGTGGGCGGGGCTTCCGCACTCGGGCTCCACACTGGAAGGTGGAGCCCGGTGATTGGACCGCGCGGGCGGTCAGGGGGCGGGGTCAGCGCGAGCAACGGGGGAGCGCCGGCTGGCGTTCTCCCTCTTCCTCGTTGCTCGCGCTGCCGGAAGGTTTGTTCTGCGCTGCGGGGGATACAGGCCTCTCCTCCGGGTAGCGGGGTGTTTGCGTTCATTCGGCAAGGGGGGGGGGCTCGCGTAGCGTCGTCCCTTCCTTCTGCCCTACACTATGGAAAATTCATTATAATCCCTCTAGCCAGGGATTTTCCATGTTGCTTCTCCCGTTGGGGAGCCACGTGGTCGATGCCCGACCGGCGCTCCTCTTCCCCGGTGGCCTGTGCGTGTCCCGGCGGGGGGCCGGGGGTCTTTGCTGGGGGGGGGGTCGGGGGGTCTTTGCTGGGGGGGGGGGGTCGGGGGGTCTTTGCTGGGCGGGGGGGCTAGTTGCTTCGCCCTGCAGCTCTTCCTTACCCCTGGGCCAATTGTAGGAGCAGTAGCCTAGTGGTTACAGCAACAGGTTAGTGCCTTAGAGATCTGGGATTGATTCCCACTGGTACTCCTTGTGACTTTGGGCAAGTCACTTTACCCTCTATTTTCCACCCTATTTCATATCTTAGAGGGGTGGGCCTCATTCCCGCCCCGCTGGGTTCCCCTCCCCCTCCCGGCTTCCTCCCTTCCCCGGGCCCGTGGGCTTTCGGGGCTGTCCCCTGGGGGGTTTGGGCCACTGGGGGGGGGGCTGGGGTGGCTGGTTTGGTGATGGCCGTGGGGCGGCTGGGAGTACGGCGGCCTGGGATGCCGGTGGGCTGGGGTCCTCGGCGCACGGCTGGGGCGCCGGGCCGAGCGCAGCGCCTAGTACTCCTGCGGCTCTGGCTGCTGGGTTTTCTGCTTTTTCTTCGCAGGTCCCATGGAATTCGACTCCGGCGACATCCATGGCTGCTTCTGCCGCGGGGGCCGGTCCCGATCCTGCATGTCCCGCGGCTGTGCTGGTCTCGGAGGCGTCTGGGCTGTCTCCGGGGAGTGCCCCGGTGGACCCTTCCGGTGGGTCGGGTGAGTATGCGGGGGTCTCCGGTGGGGCTGTGGGAGGAGCCCTTGTTTCCGTTCCCGGGTCGCCTGCGGCAAAGAAGGGCTAAGCACCGGCGGGGGCGCCGTGGTCGGCGGGCGTCTTCGTCTTCCTCCTCCTCGACGTCATCTTCGACCTCTTTCCGTGGTTCGGTGCCTGGGACGTCGGACGCCGGGGCGGGTGCTGGGGCCTCCGTCGTCCGCTGTGCAGAGTTATGGGAGGGCGTTCCGCGTAAATTGCACCGGCAAACCAAGCGTCGTCGGTACATCGATATCTTCTGCCTGCTCGAGGGTCGGAAGCGTTCTGGCGAGAGCAGGAAGAAGCGTCGGGAAGACAAAAAGGCGGGTAGGGTCCGCAAGGCCTCCCGGAATACGCTCAATTGGACTCGTGCCTTCTTGTGGCTTGCGAGTGTCTGGGGTCACTATTTCCCGGGGCAGTATGGGGCGTTACTGGCTTATGCCGACACATCTTGGCGGCGTCCCAGGCTCACGATGGGTGGGCCTGATTGAATTATGATGAGGAGTTTCGGGATCAGATGGAGGAAAATTGTCACTTGTCATGGGGGACGAAGGACATCCATCTTTGGTTGACCCAGATGTCCGCGAAGGGGCGAGTCGGGGGAGCGGGTGCTGCGGCTGGAAAAGGGGGCTCCGCTCCTGTTCCGGCGGCGGGGCGTTCCTTTCGAGTCCCCGTCTCGGCCCCGCCTCAGTCCCGTGGGGGGGACGTCTGCTGGCGCTTCAACAAGGCGTCCTGCCCGTTCCCCGACTGCAAATTTAAGCATGCCTGTTCCTTGTGTGGGGGCGCCCATGCTGCCGCTAAGTGTAGTCGGAAGGGGGTCGCGGGAGCTCCCTCTGGGGGTAAGTGAGGTCGGGGGTGGGGGGCTGGCCCCTACTCCCGTGCGGATCGAGGCGATGCGTCCACGGCTGGCGGAGTATGGGCGGTCCCGTCATGGGCAGGCGGCCGGCTTGCTTTTAGAGGGGTTCTCGGGGGGATTTCTGTATCCCGGTTCGGGGCGCGTCCGCATGGGGTGGGCTCCGGAACGCTGCTTCGGTGCACGCACACGGTGATTTCGTGCGTAGGAAGATTTCGGAGGAGTGTGCTCTGGGTAGGGTTGCGGGCCCCTTTTCGGTGCCCCCCTTTTCCCCGTTCACGGTTTCACCCTTGGGGGTGGTCTCCAAGAAGGAGGCGGGTAGGTTCAGGCTGATCCACAACCTCTCCTGCCCTCCGGGCGATTCTGTCAACGGCCGCATACCCCGCAAGCTCTGTTCAGTCCGTTACGCTTCCTTCGGGGCTGTTCGATCTCCTGTGCCTATTTCGAGGCCTTTAGCACCTTCTTGCATTGGGTGGTCGAGCGGCAGTCGGGGGTCTCTAGCATAGTCCGCTACCTTGATGATTTCCTATTTGTCGGGCCGGAGCGGACTACTACTTGTTCCGCTCTCCTGTGGACTTTCCTCGGCTTGTCCGTCGACTTTGGTATTCCTATTGCGGCCAAAAAAAAAAAAACAAAACAAAACAAAACAAAACAAAAAAAAAAAACGGTGGGGCCGGTCACTTGCCTCACCTTTTTAGGCATCGAGATTGATACGGTCGCGAGGGTTGTACGTTTGCCGGCGCCGAAGGTCCAGCGGCTGCGTGAACTGGTGGCTTCGGTCGGCTCCGCCGCTAAGGTTTCCCTCCGGGTCCTTCAGTCGTTGCTGGGCACCTCAATTTTGCTTGCCGCGTCCTTCCCATGGGGCGCCCCTTTGCCCGGCGCGTATCTCTGGCAATGGCGGGCCTCCGTCTCCCCATCATTGAATCCGGGTCTCTGCAGGGATGCGGGAGGATTTACGGGTCTGGGATGCCTTCCTCGTGGGTTTCGATGGGTGCTCCGTGCTTCAGTTGCCTGAACCCTCGAGTGTCGATCTGCAGCTGTTTGCCGATGCGGCTGGCGGTTCCGGCTTCGGTCCTTTCTGTCATGGTGCCTGGTGCGCGGGGCCTTGCCCGGCGGATTGGGTCCACTCCGGTTTGACTCGGAACATCACTTTCTTGGAGCTCTTCCCGATCGTGGCGGTTTTCTGGATCTGGCCGGACAAGCTGCGCAACCGGCGGGTAGTGTTCTGGTGTGACAATGCCGCAGTGGTGGAGGTCATTAACCGGCGCGCGCCTCGTTGTCTGCGTGTAGCTGCGCTGATGCGGGTGTTCGTCCTGGCCTGCTTGCGTCTTAATGTCACTGCTCGAGCACGGCATGTGCTGGGCGCCCAGAATTCCATTGCTGACGCTTTATCCCGTTTTCAGTGGGTATTGTTCGGGCGACTGGCCCCGGGGGCGGACGAGCTGGCCTCACGGGTCCCAGAGCACCTCTGGACAGTTGGGGCCCTGAAGTGATGTCCTTATTGGCCGCGTCGGTGGCCTCCAGTGCCTGGGCGTCGTACCGACGGGGCTACTCTCAGGTGAGTGCGTTCCTTTGTGCGCAGGGCTGGTCAGGGGGGGTGGTTCCTGACGGACTGGTCGGCCGGTTTGTTCTGTCAGCTAAGAAGGAGGGCTGGGCCCGGTCGGCGGTCGGCGGAGCATTGGCGGGGTTTTTTCCTTCTTTTGCAAGGCCGCTGGTTGGGGTAACCCTCATATGTCCTTTTTTGGTTCGGCGGTGGCTGGCGGGCTGGGCCCGGGTCCATCCTGCCTCGCGTAACTGGCGGCTCCCGGTGTCGCACGAGCTGTTACTGCGAATCTGCGAGGTTTTGCCGTGTCTGGTGGCCTCTGGCTTTGAGGCCGTCTTGTTTCATGCGCTGTTCACCACGGCTTCCTTTGGTGCGTTTCGGGTATCCAAGCTGGTTCCTCGCTCCGCCCGGTGTGGGGCGTTTGGCGAGATCGACGTTTCGCACGTTCGGGTCGACGCGGAACAGGCTCGGATTTTTTCTACCGCGTTCGAAGACAGATCAGTCTGGGAAGGGTAGCTGGGTCCTCTTAAGTCCCATTCCTCCTTTGTTACCCTGCCCGGTTCGCGCGTTGTGCTCCTATGTTCAGCGGCGGCCGGCAGCGTGTGGCTAATTTTTCATCCATGCGGATTGCAACCCAGTGACTCAGTTCCAATTCACGGCTGTGCTGCGTCTGGTGCTGCGTGCCTAGGGTTGTGCCGACCGCCGGTATGCTTCGCATTCGTTCCGGATCGGGGCGGAGACTAGTGCGGCGGCTGCGGGTCTGGACGGTCAGGTGATCCAGCACATTGGCAGGTGGCGTTCGGGGGCTTATGATGGGTACGTGCGCCCGGCGGCTCCCGGGGGTGCGGTCTAGCGCCTGCGGGTGGCAGGACTAGGGTCCCGGGGTGGGGGGGGCTTGGGGGGGGCTACTAATGTCTTCTTCTTATTTCAGAGTTGCCTGATGGTGGCAGTCCGCTTGTTTTCTGCTTTCCAGTGGCGTGTGCTCCGGCGACTGGTGGATCATTGGGCACTCCTTCGTCTACTGGGCGGAGCGTCGGGCGGCAGTCCGGCCGTTGGGTGCCCATCTTGGTCTCGCCACGTCTGGAGTGCGGCTTTGCTGGATGGGTCAATGTGGCATGCATTGGGAGCTGCTCTTGACTCGGGTTCAGGCGGAGATCGGACTGCGGCGGCAGTCGGTGGGGGTTGCTACTCCATCTCGGCGGCAATGACCTGGTGGCGTGGTCTTGCCGGCAGCTCATCCGGACTGTACAGAGAGACTTTGCTCAGTTGCGGGAACTCCTCCCGGGGGTGGCTATTATTCTGGTCAGACATTGTGCCCCGTCCGGCTTGTTGAACCCAGCGGTGTTGCTCGAGGGGCCTGGTTAAGATTAACAGGCAGTTTGGACGCTGGGTTCAGCAGACGGGGGGGCGACAGGTCCTGCACCCTTGGGCGGATGTTTCCTGTGCCGGCCTCTATCGGCTCGAGGGGGTTCATCTTGCCCCGGTGGGACGGGACCTGCTTTTAAATGATTGGCAGGAGGCATTGGAGTCTTGGTGCTGGTCGCAGCTTTCGGTGGAGGGGGCGGCGCAAGGATAGTAGCCTACCTTTGCGCCGGTGGCGGGGTGGCGAGCAGGTGCTCGCTGACCCGGCGGGGCATTTCAGCTTTATGCCGCTTTCCACAGGAGCGGCACTATTCTTTTCGTTGGGGGAGACGCCCCGGCTGGGGGTCTCTGCCCGGAAATTGGCAACCCTGGAGCCGGCCTTTGCTAATGACGGCAAGGCGGGCGGTAGGGGTAGGGGGAATCGGGGGGTGTGGATGATGCACCACTTTGCTAGAAAGGGCTGGTGGGAGCGTCATCCAGAGGACGGGTGGGGGGGGGGGTGTTTTGGTTATTGTTATGAAGGTTGATTTGGGCCCATGTTGGGTCGGTGTTTAATACCTTAAATAAAAGCTGCGACCAAGCAATTGCACCACTCCCTGATGTCTGCTTGTCTTTGTCAAAGGTTCAAGGGGTGGTGGGAGGTGAGAGGGGTTATGGGGCGGGGGGAAGGGGTGGTGGTGGCATGACGGGTCGGGGCATCCGGATACCTCGGTTAATTCGGGCTGTGCCGCCGGGCCCCGGTCCCGCGGCCGGCCCAGTAACCGGGTTCCCGGGGCCCGACCGCATGGCAGGCCTGTTGCTGGGGGGGGGGAGGTGGGGGAGTTCTGCCCCGGATTGCAGTGGGCGGGGCTTCCGCACTCGGGCTCCACACTGGAAGGTGGAGCCCGGTGATTGGACCGCGCGGGCGGTCAGGGGGCGGGGTCAGCGCGAGCAACGGGGGAGCGCCGGCTGGCGTTCTCCCTCTTCCTCGTTGCTCGCGCTGCCGGAAGGTTTTCCCTCCCTCCCTCCCGTTATTTAGGCTGGGGGGGGGGGAAATAGGGTGTTGCAGCTGGTGGGGGACTCATCGCTTAGGGCTGTGGCGGGGTGGCGAGCAGGTGCTCGCTGACCCGGCGGGGCATTTCAGCTTTATGCCGCTTTCCACAGGAGCGGCACTATTCTTTTCGTTGGGGGAGACGCCCCGGCTGGGGGTCTCTGCCCAGAAATTGGCAACCCTGGAGCCGGCCTTTGCTAATGACGGCAAGGCGGGCGGTAGGGGGAATCGGGGGGTGTGGATGATGCACCACTTTGCTAGAAATGGCTGGTGGGAGCGTCATCCGGAGGACGGGTGGGGGGGGGGGGGGTGTTTTGGTTATTGTTAGGAAGGTTGTTGTGGGCCCAGGGTGGGTCGGTGTTTAATACCTTAAATAAAGCTGCGACCAAGCAATTGCACCACTCCCTGATGTCTGCTTGTCTTTGTCAAAGGTTCAAGGGGTGGTGGGAGGTGAGAGGGGTTATGGGGCGGGGGGAAGGGGTGGTGGTGGCATGACGGGTCGGGGCATCCGGATACCTCGGTTACTAAGATGTGCTAAAGTTAATGTATGCTATTTTACCTCAGGCCCCATTTTATTCAGTGGGACCTAGATACTAATAATGTACATGAATGGTAAAATAAAACATTTTAAGAGCAGCATGCCTTAGTAACTCCAGTATTTACTTACTGCCTTTGATGTCAATACCCCTTCCCAAAAAAATCCACTTTTTGAGTGACTAAAAAGTGAGCATTTCTGGAGGTATTTTGGGGTCTGTGTGGGGGACATTTGTTGAGAGGGGTGGTCTGTGTGTGGGGGGGGAGGGGGGGTCATGAGCAAGGGATCTCCCAGACCATGCTTCGTGGTGAATGCCCCAACCTCTTTAAGAGAGGTCACATTTAGTGGACCAATGCTCCCAGGTGGAAAAATAATGTCAACTTTGAGCTGGCCTGATTTTTCCATGAATAACGCAGCCTGCGAGCTATGTTTTTTATTTCATTACACTTCTATACCACACATCCGAAGAACTCTCATTGTGGTTCACAAAAAACAACAAGCAATGTACCAGCACTTCGATACTATATTCCATCTGCATGCTTTGTATCTCATTATGAAGCAACTTGCATCATGGCAAACTAATGTGCGTTGTGGTAAAATAATGCATGACTCCGCCTTTTAATTTGCGTTAAGGGGCGAATATAGTGTGTTATTTTCTTAACGCATATTAGTTAAGTTAATCTTATTGCAGCTTGTGACGTACAGGCCACATTTAAATTGCTAGTACTATCAGATAGGAGACTAATTGTAATAAAGCAGCATATTGTTTTAAGATCAATATTCTAAATATTAGGAAGTATGGTAAACAAACAGTTCTTACTAAATACACTACAAGCTTAAAAGGCATGTATGCAGTTTCATAACAGTTTGGCACAAACCATGTTCCATAACAAACAATTTATCTTTAACGGTTGCAAACCGTTCACCATCAAACCACTCCGGGCATTGTCAGTCCAATAAGTGCAAATGCATTTCATCTGCCTTTGCTTGAGAAAATGAGGGGAATCATGCAATCAAAGAAAGGAAGGGTCCTCGTTGATCAGAAATACCATCATTACTCTAAATTACTTACTGTGTGTGGATTTCCTTCACCCATGCATTTCTAACTAGCTCTGAGCTCATTTCCCAAGTTGATTTAAATTAGTTTAAAAAAAAGATAAATAACTACATTTAGCAGATCATAGAACTGATATTCATTCCCCGTATTGATGCTTAACGACAGAGATCCAAGTGTAGAAGCAATATTGTGGGCAGTGCATCTGAAAAATGTGTTACCAAGGTTTCAGGAGCAAAAATAAAGGGTTCTATGAGCCATAAGTTAAAGGAAACATCTAGACACGTGGCCCATAGAACTCAATTCAGACAACAATCTTAATAAAAACTCTCAACATTATTACAGCAGAGCAATTAATTTGGTGCAGATTTCTTTTACACCTTTCTAAATACAAGGCAAACGTAGTACATGAGAAATAGAGATGCCATATTCCTGTGCTCACTTAGAACAAATAATACATCTAAGTCATTAAGAAAAATTATTTAAGGCTTCATTACATTGCATATAAGTCTGCAGCAAAAGAACTTTTATAAATATGCAGTATATAGATCATGAAAGCAAATTACCTTCATCTTTGTTCGATTGTCCCAACCAGAAGGCATCAAATGAAATTAAAGTTCTTTTATTTTAATCACAGAAATATGCAGACATAACTGAAACAATTAATGTTGGGTAATGCCAAGATGACCCTTTTCTAGATTTTGCAAAATCCCTCACATGTCTTGTATACACCCTATATATTAAAATTTACTAGCAAGGTTAATTGAAGGAGGTAAATACAGCATGTCACAAACACACTTAGAATACCACTCATTTCAAAAGCCTCAAATTTAGAGCTGAAAAATAGCACACACTTGATAGAATCTTAAATACAGCACAAGCATTATAAACAGAAAATAAACACCTCCCTACCAGTAATTTTGTCCTGACAAATTTGACTCCAACATATTCCGCTGCACAACTGAATCAAATTCGCACTTACTCACTTTGCCGTCTCTCTGATGTGGTTCATTCATTGGTTTTATATTGCTATGGCAACTGGGCAGCATGGTGACATGTTAACCAAGATGAGATGCTTACGTCCCGTTATGTGGTGAACAGATGCCTCGTATTTGCACAGCATCGTAGATAGTGTTTTAGTAATATATGGATTTTTTTCTAGCAACTGCTCTTCTATTAGAATCCTATTACAATTACAAACGTATTTATACAACATGGCATCTCTTTACAGACATTCCTTTCCAGAAACCTATCTTCTGAAAAAGGGATGAAGAAAATCCGTGAGGCAATGATTTCTACCAAAATCACTATTTTTTAGCACGGTAAGAAAGAATCTGCTTTGCTTGCTGGCATTTGTGGATATTGAACAAGACATGGCTCAGCCCACGCTCTCAGTATAGAAGCTGGTTTCTGTTTGTCATACTCCCATAAAATGAGTGTGGCGACCCACCCCTGGGGTTGCTCATTGGCTGTCTCAGCACCTCCATCTTGTAGCCTCGTAAAACTAATGTCCTGGCAAATCTGATGCAGCCTAAGCACTGACAAATATCGCCTCACCCATCCTCGCACACCCCTAACCAAACTCAAACAGCTTTTTCCCTCTACTGCAGCTCTGTTTTGCACCAGGTGAAGTGTCACCAAATGTGCCTCACAGCTGATGTGGTCTGTAAACAGCCACCTCTGCTCCTGCCATCAAAGCCCACTGGTGCTGGATGCTTCCACCAATGTGCAGGTGGACAGGGTTTCTGTTCTGTAATGTCCTACTCTCCTCCCTTCTAGGATGGTGGACATCCCTGCCCTAGCTACAGCCTGTCAGGAAGCTGCTGGAAATTTCAACTCCAACAGCGTCACTTCTTAAAGTACAACTGGACATGATATTCTAGGTGAATATCATGTCCAGTACTAGAGGAAATAACTCAAAAAGAAATTGGTAGACCAGAGATGGTCAATAAAAAGGCTAACAAAAGTCATATGAGACATAGGGGCCATTTTACTAAAGCGCAGAAAGGTTTTGCAGTTACCGTGTGGTAATTTCCCAAATTACTGTGTGGTAACTGCTAAGACTTTGCATTAATTCTTGGTAGTTCACAGAGAAATTACTGCATATAAAAGAACTCATTCTATAAAGTATGTGTGGAAAGTTATGAGCTAGAACACATAAAACCCTATTCTAAAGGGCTTATACATTTGAATGATCTGTACGCAATTTAGACAGTCACTGCTCTGTAAGTGTGCACATAGGCCCAGGGCCGTCCCGTCCATTGAGCAAGAATGTTTTTTGCACAGGGCCCCGCATTTCAGGGGGCCCCGTGCAAAGAACATTCTGCTTTTTTCAAAATTAAATTTAAAAAAAAACGCTGGCTGCTACCGCTGCCGCCGCGGCAGCAGCAGAATGGACTGTCCCGCGGGGCCCCCTCTGCCCGGCTGAATCCCTCCCTCCCTCCGTGATGGCTGAGCCCCTCCCTCCCTCCGTGACGGCTGAGCCCCTCCGTGCCAGCTTTGAGAGTCGCGAAGGGAGAGTGTCTCCCTCGCGTCTCTGTTAAGCCTGCAGGGGCAGATGGGGGCTTAACAGAGACGCGAGGGAGACACTCTCCCTTCGCGACTCTCAAAGCCGGCACGGATGGGCTCAGCCGTCATGGAGGGAGGGAGGGAGGGAGGGATTCAGCCGGACAGAGGGGGCCCCCGCGGGACAGTCCATTCTGCTGCTGCCGCGGCGGCAGCGGTAGCAGCCAACGTTTTTTTTTTAATTTAATTTTGAAAAAAGCAGAATGTTCTTTGCATGGGGCCCCCTGAAATGCGGGGCCCTGTGCAAAAAACATTCTTGCTCAATGGACGGGCCTGCCCTGGGCCTATGTGCACACTTACAGAGCAGTAACTGTCTAAATTCCCATCTGCCCCTGCAGGCTTAACAGAGACGCGAGGGAGACACTCTCCCTTCGCGACTCTCAAAGCCGGCACGGATGGGCTCAACAGTCACGGAGGGAGGGAGGGAGGGATTCAGCCGGGCAGAGGGGGCCCCGCGGGACAGTCCATTCTGCTGCTGCCGTGGCGGCAGCGGTAGCAGCCAGCGTTTTTTTTTTAAATTTAATTTTACTTGAGCCGATGGGGGGGGGGGGGTTAGGACTGGTAATGGGCTAGGGGGGGGGCTAGGACTGGAAATGGGCTGGGGGGGGTTAAGACTGGAGGTGGGCTGATGGGGTTAGGACTGGTAATGGGCTGTGGGCTGTTGGGGGGGGGGTTAGAACTGGTAATGGGCTATGGGGGGGTTAAGACTGGTAATGGGCTGTGGGCCGATGGGGGCTGTCTGGTAATGGGCTATGGGGGGTCTAGGACTGGAAATGGGCTGGGGGGCTTAAGACTGGAGGTGGGCTGATGGGGTTAGGATGTAATGGGCTGTGGGCTGTTGGGGGGGTTAGAACTGGTAATGGGCTATGGGGGAGTTAAGACTGGTAATGGGCTGTGGGCTGATGGGGGCTGTCTGGTAATGGGCTATGGGGGGGCTACGACTGCAAATGGGCTGGGGGGCTTAAGACTGGAGGTGGGCTGATGGGGTTAGGACAGGTAATGGGCTGTGGGCTGATGTGTGGGTTAATACTGGTAATGGGCTATGGGGGGGGTTAGGACTGATAATGGGCTATGGGGGGGGGGCTAGGACAGGAAATGGGCTGATGGGGAGGGGTTAGGACTTGAGGTGGGCTGATGGGGATAGGCCTGGTAATGGGCTGTGGGCTGTTGGGGGGGTTAGAACTGGTAATGGGCTGTGGGCTGATGGGGGCTGTCTGGTAATGGGCTATGGGGGGTTAGGACTGATAATGGGCTATGGGGGGCTAGGACAGGAAATGGGCTGAAGGGGAGGGGTTAGGACTTGAGGTGGGCTGATGGGGTTAGGACTGGTAATGGGCTGTGGGCTGTTGGGGGGTTAGAACTGGTAATGGGCTGTGGGCTGATGGGGGCTGTCTGGTAATGGGCTATGGGGGGGGGTTAGGACTGATAATGGGCTATGGGGGGCTAGGACAGGAAATGGGCTGATGGGGAGGGGTTAGGACTTGAGGTGGGCTGATGGGGTTAGGACTGGTAATAGGCTGTGGGCTGATGGGGCAGGGGGGTTAGGACTGGAAATGGGCTATGGGGGGCTGACTGGAAATGGGTTGATGGGATTAGGACTGGAAGTGGGCTGATGGGGGGTTAGGACTGGTAATGGGTTGGGGGGTTGCTAGGACTGGAAATGGGCTGATGGGTGGCTAGGACTGGAAATGGGCTGATGCAGGGACTAGAAGGGATGGATGCTGGGTGAGGCTGGAACTAGAAGGGAGCTGATGTTGGGAGAGGATTAGAATGGGATGGGGCTGGAAGAGTAAAATGGAGAAGGGAAACATATTTTGTGTGGGAGGGATAAAAAAATCTACAATTGGCCGGATATTGGGAGAGTAAGTGGGGATTGAGGATGGAGGGGTAAAATTTGAGTGGATGAAATAGGAATGAGGAAAGAGCAAAAGGAGAAAGATTAGTATGTTAAAGCAGATGTAGAGAGAGAATGGAAAAAAACTAGAAGAGAGAAGAAAGGACAAATGGACAGCAGACGATGGTGAGTTAGCAGAAGACACGAAGAAACCAGAAGAAAGTGGCTGGAGCAATTGCAGCTGGAAAAAATGCACAAAAGGTAGAAAAATATCTCTTTATTTTGAATTTATTAATTGGAATATGTCAGCTCTGGTAAATGTGCATCATTAACGTCTGCGCTTTGTTTAGTACAATAGCAAATTAATGTATAGTTTTATTTCTACAGGGTTGTACATTCCAAGTTTGGCTTTTGGGATTCCCAGTTTAATTATTGTCTTCCTGTTTCTAAATTGTGATTACTTGTTTGGTGATGGTCTATGTTCTGCATGTGTAACTGAGCTGAGGTGTTCTGTTTATATAATTCCTATTTGACATTGCCACTTGTTCTCTTTCCCCAGTAGGTCATGTATTCTTGTTCTCTGAAATGTATTGGTTTAATATTTGCAGTGTTGCCTTTTGATTGGTAGAGTATGGTGCTTTGTGAGTCCTGGTAGTGCTGTTAGGATACGGCGGGTTTGCTATGGGTTCTAAATGGGCAGTGTTTGTAGTAGTTCCTAATGTGTCTGGCAGTTGGCACTGGATTATAGTAATGTAGAAATCTTTTAGTCTTTCTTTATCCATACACTCATTAAGAGGCACGTTTACTAAAAGTTAGTATATGGTAACATTATGCAAATATTTATGCAAATGATGCCCCTTATGCAAATGAGGCCCCGCACCGAGTCTCCGCACATGGCCCCGCACCCCCCTTGGGCCGCCCCTGCATAGGCCCCATCGTGTATACTTGCAGTTAGGGATGCACAGAAGCAGAACTTGGGTGGAGCGTAGGCAGGGCCTAAACTTACACAAACACACACACACACACGTTATCAAATAGTATAACTTGCATGTGTTTCTGACAGATCTAGATGTGCAAAAAACAAAAATTGTGTACTCCTAAAACCAAAAGGAAAAAATTTTGAAACCACAATTACGAAGTTAAATACAGCTTACAAAAAAACTCAAAAATATGCACCAATTAGTGGATAAGAATACTTATATTTAGCTTCCAGACACTGTTCCCTCTAAGCTGTGTGCGTGTGCACGTGCACACACCTCACCGAGTGAGCGCACATACTTTACAACAGAGCGCACAAAAATTACGGCTCTGATTCTGATAGAAAACAACACAGACATCTTAAAATGTAAAAGTTATGATTGTAATTACTAGAAATTTCCCGCTTCATTTAGTAATCGTCTATTTTCATTTAATTTGATTAAAATCAATGTGGTGTACATACTGTATTCTGACGTGTAATCAAATTTTAAAGTATATAACTCCGAGTGTCGTTATGTGGCGCACAAAAATTTAACCTTCCTTCAAAAGCTGCACACAGCTGATATTTTATGCGCACACAGCCTACAGAAAATTAGAGGGAACATTGCTTCCAGATGACCTGTAGGGCTGGTACCCCTGCACTTCTACATGCAAATCTCCGGCCTGCTCAGCAACTCAGGCCTGAACCTAACTGAACAGACAAGATGGATTCTTCACTACACTTTTGCTGTGTTCAGCTACTAACCTGACCTCCAAGCAACTGCTTGCGCAGCGTTTCTAAGTGTGCATACAGAAGCTATTGTCCGTGGCTAATTTACTGCCCACATTTATTTATTTATTTTTTTCTTCTATACCGCCCCTTCCAGAGATCAGGGGCGGTTCACATGGAACAAGTAAACATTTGTATACTGCTGTATACATTACATGGAACAGAGATTTTTAACTTTATACAGATAATAGATACTATATTACATGGAACAGAGATTTCTAACTTTATACAGATAACAGTGCATTAAACTGTCGGAACTATTTACATTTTGTATACTTTTATAAATTCCTGTATTATAATATTGAGCAGAATTTTCTAACTTTTTACAGGTAGTGAGGCGAGGAACTACCGAAACTATTACAATGGTTATTTACCAAAAGGTTACCAAAAGTAAACTGATAAATACGTACATTGTAAATCCGCCTTGTGTAACCATGTATAGACAAGTATAATGTGATTTCCTCAATCTGTAAATATGTATTATATAAATGTAAATATGTTTACCCCCAAAACTTTAACCATGTGTGCCGTGACCCCCAAGTCATCTATGTATATACTCCCCCACCCTGTCCTGATCGACTTCCCCAAAAGAAGAATCAAACCGCTACTGATCGCTGGAAGCAGCGGTATATAAATGTGTTCTAAATAAATAAAAAAAATAAATATACAATGAATTACAGGGTGAAGCATTCGTTAGTCATGTGTGAGTGGTGGAATTTATTTCCATTTTTTTTTTTATTAGTGTGTTTTTTAGGGTGTCTGTGGTGGGTGTCTGTGTGTGGTTGGTTGAGTGAGATTTTAGGGCTTTGTGTTTGTGGGTCTGGGGATGCTGTGTGGATGGAGTTGGGGGTAGGGGATTTCAAAGTGTTTGGAGAATAGGTATGTTTTGAGTTCCTTCCTAAATTGGGTGAGGTCTTTTATGATACGAAGGTCTATTGGGAGGTCATTCCAGAGCATGGGGGCAGTGAATGTGAAGGCCCTGGTGCTTGTGGATTTTCTTGAATGATTTTGGTATTTCAAGTGAGTGTGCTGCGTTTAGTCTGCGAGCTCTTGATTCAGATGGTGCGTGTAATAGTGTGGATAGATATGAGGGGGCGATGTTGTTCAGGAGCTTGAATGTGGTTAGGAGAATTTTGTATCTGATTACATGCAAGAACATCTGCTGCTTTGGTGTCCTTGGACACTTGTACATTATGCCCAGAAGTTACATACTGTTGCTTTTGCATGACTTCTTACTATGGATCCTTTGTCTGCAAGAAGATGCCCATCATCTACCTCCTGATTCGCTGAGAACACATCAGACTGCCTGGTGCCAACCAATCATCGGACCTGTGACGGAGTATTCTTACAGAGAATAATGCAATCTGTGCTGGAACTTTAGTAAGGGTTGGGGGCTTTTCCCACCTGTTCATATAGACGTCTGCACCGGTTCCTACCTGCTGTGCACTGCGTACCTGATTCCTGCGACCTGAGCCTTCCGCAAGATGGCCACTAAGTGTGGGCTAGGCCGTCCTCCAAAGGTCTGAGATAAGACTTTCACAGATACCTCCGGTTCGGACTTACTGCGGCTCGCCTCTGTCAGGGCTGGAGCCTGCATTAGCTAGCAGCCGCCTCCTTGGACTGTGCTGTTCCTGAGTGCCCGACGAAGCTAAGGTACTGACTTATCTCTCCTCCCCCGGATGGGCAAGGGGTTAGCAATATATTTCATACCTTTCCTCAGTGCAGAGCGAATCAGTGACGTCTGGTTACTAATTAGTGATTTATTACGTTATCCAATTGTACATCTGTACTATAACAAATTTCTACCTCATGTTTCTAATTAGCTATATGTATGTTTCTATATTTTTCTACCTGGCTGTCCATAATAAAGTCTAATATATATATATCTGCAGACCAGACTTCTTTCGTGGCTCATTGCCAGAATAACTCACCGAACTTTGGGCTGGGTATTAGTAGCCATTTTCCCCTGGACAACAGAGAGTCTAACTTATTTTTATGCTACTAATAATCCCTACAGACCCAACTCCGAAATTAAAAGAAACAATTAAGAACTGCTGCTGCTCTTACAAAAAAAATAATAAATAAAAAAGAAATACATTTTTTTGAATACTGATCATCCTTGAATCCCTTATTTTTACATTTTGCCAAAAATTCACAAAAATTTACAAATGCCACCTGGGAGGCCAATCGTTTCTTCTAATAATTCATTTTTGGAGCCTTTATCTATCTACATTTTTACGTCCCCTTTTGCCCTCTATACCTTCCTACATCCTAGACACTACACATTTTTTGACTATCTTAGAAGAAATTAATATGGGGGATGGTCAATCGGGGTGTCTTCTTGTGACCTTAGATGTAGTATCTGTATACACTAATATACCCCAGGAAGGTGCATTATGTGTGGCAGAACAACAGTTATATTGATAGGGGTGATCTTGCTAGTGAATTCATTAGTTTTGTTTTGGAATTGCCTCAATTGACCTTGTGAAAAAACTTTTTTCAGTTTGAAGAATGTTTATATAAGCAAGTTTAGGGTATTGCTATGAGGGTCCACTGTGGCTCCTTCGATTGTTAACTTATATATGGCAGTCTGGGAGAAGCAGTGACTTTCCAATTCATTTTTTTTTTTTTTAGATACATTGACACTTGGCGTCGTTACATTGTCAATATGTTTTTGATTTGGAAAGGGGGAGTTTCAGATCTACAGGATTTTTGTGTCATATAGTACAACTAGCATTCCTTTTTTGGATGTTCAAATGTTTTATACCCAGGGAATGTTGTCTACCACAATATATAAAAAGGATACCGATTACAATACATATCTTCTTAATTCTAGTATTCATCCCATTAAGTTAAAAAATAATCTGCGCTTTTCAGTTTATTTGATATCATTGAAAATGTATCAGGCCGCAGGGCCGGGAACTAGAGTAGTCAGTAATCGGGTTTCTTGTGCCGTGGCCTGTGGGACATGTTGCTGTGCGGTGGAGGGTGCGTCACGGCCAGGGATGACGGGAAGGCGTCATTTGAAATCGCCCCATGTCAGCCGCCTGGGGCGATGGCATTGGCCTGCGAGGTTGTGTGGGGGCTTGGTGTTGGTTGGGTGGAAAGGGGACTGGTGCTGCCTCGCGGTTGGCCCCCCTTCACCTGCAGGACTGGCGGCGGATCCTGTCCCCGCCTGCCCACCCTTCCCAGGGAGAATTTTGGGGGCAGTTGTCGCAGCTGGGGGAGGGGGCCATCGGGGTATCGAGCTAGCGCTCGCCGAGCCAGCGGGGCCTATATGACTGCAGGGCAGATAGAAGGGAGCGAAGTGCTTCCCGTGGTGGGGGGCGAGAGATCTCAGTTCGAGTCTCTGCCCTGTGCAAGACAAGGGGAGCCAGCCTTTACTACTAATGTGGCGAGGTGAGCAGTGGCAGGGGGTGGGGAGGATGATGCACTACCTTGCTAATAATACAGCTGGTGGGGGGGCATTATCCGGAATGGAGTGGGGGGGTTATCTGTTGGCATCATGTGGGTTATATTGGCCCGGTGTTATAATCTTGTTAATAAAGCTGTGACCAAAGTTTGTTACCAAATATCTGGTGTGAGTTGTGCTTTGTTCAAAGGGGGGTGTATAGTTAATTTTGGGCGTTATGGGGGGGTGGTGAGGGGAGTTTGGGAGTGCAGAGCCTAGGCATCCGGGATACTCCAATTACTGTACTGATTTGGCAGATTATCATAAGCGATCAAAAATGTTTGAACACTGATTTTCAATTGCGGGGTTATCCCACTTCGGTTGTAAAGAAAGCTTATCAGCGTGCGTCTTATAATAGGGAATGGCTGTGACGTTCAAGTAAGGGGACTTGTTGCAAATTGTTCCAGATCTCAGTGAAAGTCAAACAAGGTTTGTTTTCCTACGGGGTCGGAACCTTAAAGATTTAGTAAGTCCGACTCATTTATCTGTACCTACTGTACCTGAGGACCGTTCCATTAGGACATCAACAATGTTGTAACTGTTCTATTTGTTTCATGATGTGAATATATGTCACTTCGTGATAGGAGTTACAGTCTGTGCCACTCTACCTGTTGTACTTCAGCTTTTGTAGTCTATGGCATTTTTTGTCCTTGTGAAAAACTTTATATTGGAAAAAGAACTCATTCTTTTAGGATTACTGTAGAAAGTTGGAACACAATAGTAGGTTATTTTGCAATGTCTTAGAAGCTCCGTTGGTAAAGCATTATAAGTTGTTTAATCATGTTTTCTTAGATCTACACTGTTTTTGTGTTGAACAGTTGAATCCTACTTTGGGGGATCGTGGTAGGTGCTTGTTGCCCTGTGAACAGAGATGGATTTTTAGGCTCAATACCGTGGAATCGAGTGGCCTCAATTCTGGTATAGATTGGGGCATCTGCTGATAGATTTTGTTGGGTTGTTTTGTACATTCTGATTGTGTTTTCTTTAATGGGTGGATTTAATATTATTGGGAGTGGAGTAGCCGTCTCATGGTTAAGAACACTGACTTGGGAACCCAGAGACCAGGGTTCAATTCCCATTAGCACTCCTTGTGGCCTTGGGCAAGTCACTTAACCCTCCATTGCCTCAGAAAAATCAAAGTTATCAATGTCCCTGTTTAATGTACATTACCAAGTTTAAGTTTCAATGTAAACCGCTTTGATTGAAATGATAAAGTGGTATATAAAACCTGTTAAATAAATTATCCCTCTGCATACATTATATTTATATGGGGTTCTTGCTTCTCGTTTTTTGTATGGAGAATGTTCAAGTGTTAATGTTTGAACTAAGTGGAGAATGGCGATTGGTGGTTGGAGTACATATTGTGCATGTGCGGCATTTTTCTCTGTTGAGATTTGGTTTGCTTTGTGATGGACGCGACCGCAAAAGTGTTTGGTGATGTGAATTGGTAAGCTCAACTTTTTTAGTGTTATTCTTATAATTGGTTTTCTTTTGATTTTTATGGTCTCTCTTTTTTTGTAGTTTTGGCTACATTGTTATGGTGGGATCAATTAGATTATACTTATGAGGTGAGGTTGCTGGCTTTATGTTTAGTATACACAACAGTTAGTTGATGATGTTCATTTGGTGGTATACAAAGAGGATTTGTTGATGTATGAATTTTTGTTTGATTTTTTAGTAGAATGTGCATTTGGATAAATTACTCCCTGACGAAGCTCTTTTGAGTGAAACGCTTAGGCGCTGGTTAGCATATGGGGTAACTTGAGACCTTTACTGAAGATGAGTTTTGATACTGTCAATGAAGATCTCTAAATAGTTTTTACTTTTTTTGTATGCTGTATTTAACTTCATAAGTGTGGTTTCAAAAATCTTTCCTCTTGGTTTTAGGAGTACTCAATTTTTTGTTTTTGCCGATTTGTTAGTTTACTCCTTAAACAATTGTTTTTTTAGTGTGATAGATCTAGATGTGACCATTTATACTTGTTCTGGAGCAGATGTTTGAGCCATGCCTAAGTCTAGGTCCCATTATGCCCCTATTCTATAAAGCACTTTATGTTATAGAATAGGCCCCACATACATAACTGGAACCACTTTTTAACGGCACTGAAGATTATAGCATTACCCCCTCATAGCATGACAGATAATACAGATGCATTTAATGCCACCTATTGAGGTATAAGAGGTAATTTTATGGGTACTTTATGCCTATTTTATAAAATCAATTACACTCAATTTTAAGAATTCAAGTATGGACGTAAGTGCAAAAGAATGCACATAGGTTAAGTAGGCGTCACTTACAAAAGCCCTAGAGCTGGTGTCAATGGCTATGTCTACTTTTTGCAATTACATATATAAATTAGAGGTATTATCCACGTGCATAAATCCTTCCATGTGCATACCTATAGTGAAAGTATGCATAATGCAAACTATGTGCATACTTACATGCTACTTGTTATTTTATAAAACTTAATTTTTGCATTAAGGCACCACGTATGTGCATAATTGACTAAAATACTGAACTTCACATGTGCTGTTCAAATGCAAAGATACGTGGCTCCTTATAAAATTGCCCCCATTAATGTGCTGTAAATTACTCTGCATTGACTAGAAGGTGCAATCCTCACCCATTTCCTGCCCCATTCCATGGTATGCACATGGAGGTAGATTTTAAAAAGGACGTCCAAGTGCGATCTGGGACATTCAGGGCAAAATATGTAGAAAATTGTCAGGGACGCCTATGTTTCAGCCTGATTTTAGAATCATAGACATCGCAGATGTGGGGCGAGGTCGTCCAGTGCATGCAAGATTGCATATAGGGACATCCAGCAGTGTGGCAAACTGGAAACGTGAGCTCCTTTCCCTGGAAATGTTTGTCGTCAACATGGAAAATATACAGTATGAGAGGAATTTGCCTCCTTCTCCATACCTCTGGATGTTTGGCAGGCAAAACAAGCACTTTTCCACTGCCTTTTCATGCATGGAGCAGGTATACACTGCACATAACATTAGATATGCCATACTGGGTCAGACCAAGGGTCCATCAAGCTCAGTATCCTCTTTCCAGCAGTGGCCAATCCAGGTCATAAGTACCTATCAGGTTCCCAAAAGGTATCCAGACTGGGAATATTTCGGGATTTAAAGGACGTTTTCCAAAACTGGGTGAGGATGGCCTGGTTCCTGGTAATATCCTGGACATGCCTACACCTCACCCCATTCAGATTTGGATGTCTACAGAACTGGCTTCTAAAATGGCTCCAGGGACATCTCTATACTTTGGATTCTCTATGCCTGTTTTCAGTTGTCCAAAGCACTAACAAGGTTTCTAAAATAACCCCCTTAACACAGGAATTAGCTCATGCTGTGTGTCCAACCACCATGTTAACAGTGAGCCCAATTCAGAAAGGGGCATGTCCGGGACATCCGGATTGGTCTGAGCAGGACAGGCCTGTTAGGATCCGATTCTGTACCGCAGGAGCAAAACATTCCCATGGCATACAGAATAAGGGCAGAGGATGGCCCGACATGCCCCTGCATGCCTGCAGGGACATCTTCCCCGCAGGCTTCCCCAGCTCCCACGACACCGACCCTCTTCTTCCCCTGGATGCTCATAGACCTATATTTGCTGGGGCCTGGATCGGGCAGCAGAGACCTACCTACACCTGGCCCTGAGCACCCAGGTTATGCTGCTTATTCCACCTTTGAGATGGAATAAGCAGCACATTCCCCCTGACCCTGCAGTATGTACAGGGCTGTGACTGGAATCAGCCTGCCCTTGCTTCGCCCAGACTCCGCCCCCTCCAGCCCCCCACTGGCTCTCCCCGTACTGCTGCTCTAGCCATACGGTAAGGGCCTGAGGGGGGAATAGGGGCAGGACAGCTTGCGGGGCTGCGCATCCCGCTGGGACTGCAGCCCCGCAAGTTGCATCTCTGAATTGGGTCCAGTGTGTGCTAATTCTTGTCTGAAGAACTTTATAAACAGTGACCTTTAATGACCTTAATATGCATATCATAGAAGAGAAAAGAAGATAGAAACATAGAAACATGACAGCAGAAAAAGATCACATGGCATATGTAGTCTGCCCTTCCATATCAACTACTACAATAGTCCCCTTTTTTCCTTTAGAGATGCTTTGTGTTTGTCCCATGCTTTTTTGAATTCAGAGTGCCATTAGCGGGATGGGATCAGCTGGTGGATGTAGAAAAACAGTGGGCAAAACTGAAAGGAAATATTTTAAAGGCAACAAACCTTTTTTGTTAGAAAGGTAAACCAATGTAAAAGGAAGAGGAGGCTGCTATGGTTCTCAAAAGAAGTAGCTGAGAAAGCGAAGAAAAAGAGGGAGACCTTCATTAAAATAGAAGAGATTACAGAGAGAGGAAGACATTCATCTATATTTGGAGAAACTTAGAGAGGCTAGCAAAGTAGTCAGGAAAGCAAAGGTATAAAAAGAAGAAATAGCCAATGTAATAAAAAGCACAGATAAGACATTTTTCAGATATGTTAGTAAGAGGAGGAAGGGCAAAGGTTGTCAGATTTGAGGGTGAAGGGGAGGAATATGCAGAAACTGTTGAGGATAAAGCAGAATTTCTTAATATTCTGTCCTGTGTTCACAGATGAAGGGCCTGGAGCAGGACCTCAGAAAATACTCACAAATAGCAACAGAAGTGATGGGAATCTTGAATGATTTTCAGAAGACTGTGTTCAAGAGGAACTAGCTAAACTAAAAGTATTTATTTATTTACATTCTCTTATATACTGTGCTATTCTGCATCAGTGTGGTTTACATTGAACAAACTGAAATTACATTGAACAGGGCATTATAACTTGGAGATAATTATTTTACAGGGAACATGGGCTATGGAGGGTTAAGTGGCTTGCCCAAGACCACAAGGAGCACCTGTGGGACTAGAAACCCCAGTCCTTCCAGTCCAAGGTTGCTGTCCTCTAGTGGGATTTGAACCCTTGACCTTCTGGCCTGAAGTACCTTACCCCAACCACTAGGCCACTCCTCCACTCCACAAGTAGATAAAGCCATGGGTCCAGATAGGATACATCCAAAAATACTGAGGGAACTTGGGGACGTTCTAGTGGTTCCACTGTCTGACCTTTTCAATGCCTCTTTGGAGTCGGGAATGATGCCAAGGGACTGGAGAGAGGCGCATGTGGTCCCTTTACATAAAAGCAGACGTAAGGATGACATTGAGAAATACAGGGCGATTAGTCTAATCTCTGTGGTAAATAAATTATTGGAAAGGCTACTAAAGTACATCACATCTAGGACTCTCCCTTGGTCTAAACTCCCTGGTCACCCAGTCAAAGAAATCTATCAGATTTGTCTGACAAGACCTTCCTCTGGTGAATCCTTGCTGCCTCGGATTCAGTAATCCAGAAACCTCACTATTTTCTCTTTCAGCAGCGCTTCCAATACCTCAAGTACCACATTCAAATACCTCAAAATTTAAATACAGTAAGGCACAGAAAGTGAGCCTTTTTCAGAGGAAAAATTACTCTAGAACTGAAGGACATGATATGAAGGTCCAATGAGGTAGACACAGGCACAGCATCCAAAAATATGTCTTCATGTGCTGGCTGCATGGAATACCTCTTACTGGAGGTGGTTGAAATGAAAGAAACAAAATCCCCCACAGTACTGGAACTCTGGGGATAAGCACAAGGATCTCTAATGGTACCGTCTTATTCAAGTCTTAAGCAGGGCTGGATTTAAGATTTTTGCACCCATAAGCAAGACCAGACAGCAGATTCCAGATAGCCAGGGGGTGGAGGGAACAGATCTCAAAAAGTGAAGAGAAGCATAGGAAGGCTATAGTGCCTCATGGGTGCCCCTTAAATCAGCACATAGTCACATGGGCCTTAAGTGGAAGTGAGTTCCTCTTTGACTTGTATATTTGGTGCCTTCAAAATTTGATGACCGAGGCAGTTGCTTATGTAGCCTACACCTAAATCCGCGCTTGGTATTACGTTAGCAGGTAGTAAGTGCTGCATTTTCTACTTCTGTGCTTGCTCACTATGGAATGAATGCCCAAGGGAAATATGACACACTTTTCAATATTTGAGATTCCAACTTGTTTTGTTGAAAAAGTATTTGTATGATTATGATGGATTATTGTAATTGTTAATGAAAGATTACAATAAATGCAAACATTCAGAAAACAACCTTAGGATATTCTTGTCAAAGCTGGAATATTAAGGTAAAATAAAAAAATATATTTTATAAAAGAGTGTGTTGTTGTCAGCCATTAATACAGTGGAAGAGCTGATAATAGTACAAAGGCAGAAAATATAATGTTTCTCTTTCTCCTCTCTAGGATGCTCCTTAAATATTTTGGAACCATTCATTGGTCCATTTTATTAAGAGAGATGGAGGTCCTTTATATAAATTTGCCCTGCCAAGTCATCATTGGCAAATATTTGTCATTTAAACCTAATAAATTCCTTGGTCTAGCCATTGTGATTAGGGGGGGGGGGGGAGATCTCCAATGCTCATACACCTATATTTGCAGGAGGATGGTGAGCAGGGGTTTACACAAAGTTAGGTCCAAGTCAGGGTCAGACTGAAAAGTCAGCCTGAGGACACTCAAAAATCAAGTACAGGCAGGGAAGTAGGAAGAGGTGAGGATGAATGCAAATGAAGGCAGGGCAGTAAAGACAGGTATATTGAAGAATTTCCAGGCTATTGGCACACCATTCCTACTTTGGTCTCATCTTTTATCTCCTTTGATGCCTTATCACAGGCTGCTATGAAACAGTTTCTTTTTTATAACTCATCTGCTTTAGGTTTAATTTAATTCAATTTAATTAGCATTTATATTCCACTTTAATTCCTTCAAGGATTCAAGGCAGATCACAAAAAAACCCAGTATAACACAAACAATCTTATTAAACAAGAATTAAAGAAGCCATATAACGCATGAAAAAAATCGCTTAAAACCCAAGATTGTAAAAAAGTCCCAGCCAACCCCAAACATTCCATCATACCTTCCACTCCAACGTGCAATACAACTGTCACACTTACATTTCAGCATACTATATTAAAAACACCAATTATGTAATTATTTAAAATCAATAAAATTGCAACCCCAATTTATTTATTTCTTTTTGTATTTATAACAATTTAGAATAAACACACTTCAACACTTAATAAGTCTCCTTACACATCCTAATTACTGCCATTAGTAATTTATAGCTGAACAGAATTTAGTCTCCTTTCTCAAGTCCCACAACCTTTTAACTATAATATAAACCTTCAGACCTCTTGAACCAAATAATTTCTTTAAATATTCAATAAAGGAGGCCCATGTTTCTGCAAATTGTTTGTATCTAACAAGATGCTGGGTGGTCAGTCTATGCAAATCACACAAATAACCACCCATCTTTTCCTGAACTCTTTGCAAGGAGGGGACATGTACAGTACTTGCTTCCAGTGAGCCAAAAGTATCATCTGGGCTGATGAAAACCCCAAACATACCATTTTAAGAGGCGCTCCTCTCAACCATGGGATCCCCTTTTTAATCGTGCCACTTCCATTAACATTGGTATTCTGGTATTCTTACCTTCAGCAAATGTGAAAAAAACACTGTCCGGAATCCCTTGATGTTTACCCATTACCACCAAACGTGTATAAAAGCTCCCAGGCCCTACATTCTCTCCAGCAATTTCCTGTACCACACTCAAACATGTCCCACAACCTTGTTGATGTGTATAACACCACCTCAATAATATCTTGTAGCTATTCTACGTGACCTGATAGACAATTTTGCTGTGTGTTCAGATAGTGTCCTTTTCCAGTTTATATTCCCAAGTGTTAATATGATTAGGATCACCCACTCCTTTAGCACTGAAAAACTCGTAAATCTTAGTGATTGGCCCTCTAGAGCTTTTACAACCCATAATGCTCTCAAACGCAGTCATCTCCCGTTAGATCTCTCTTCACCTCGGGTTTCATCACTTCTGTTTTAATTGAAGATATGCCTAGAGATACTTTCCCTAAGTTGGCATTCCTCCTGTAACTCACTGAAAGACTTTAGATCCTTCCCATCAAACAATTGCCCCATCTGTAATCTCAGATGTTCTCATCGTTGAATAATACCCAGATATCTTCCTTGAGCAAAGTATTTATTGTACTGAATTGGGGTGAATTAAGAGTATCGCCTCCCCTTGAACAAGCTATCTGAGCCACCCACATTTTTAAAGTTAATCCTACGAATGGATTTACCACCATGTAAATCCGCCCCTTTGTTCACGCTGCCCACGGCAAGTGCCTTAATGGAATTTTCCTCTCACTACCCTCTTCTTGCCCCCACCTATTGTTTTTCTGCCTTAGCATGCCAGTCCTAGAAACCTCTGAGTTGGGCAGCACAATAATGTGTATATAAATTTGGTACAGCCAGTCCCCCTACCTTTATAGATAAATATAGTACTTCTCTAACTATCCTTTATGATTTTCACGCGCAGATGAATTTGAAAATCTTCCTTCTTAGTTTTTAAACCAGGGAGCTGTTACATCAATTAGCAATGCCTGAGAGAGATACAAAACCTTGGGCAAAACCTTCATTTTAATTGACCCAATACTGCCTAGCCAGGATAACGAAGTCTTTCCCCATCTCTCTAAATCAATATCCACCTTTCTCTGCAACAGATCATAATTTACGTGGAAAAACTTAAATCAATCAGCATCTCTGGTACTCAGCTGAATGGGTACATTTGTCTCTACTCTTTCATTTGGGCTGTAAGGATTTTGATATTTAAAATCTCTGGCACATTCACACTCAAACTTTCCCATATTGCTCAAATTTCCTCCTTATCTCCCCCAAGGACTGTTCCAGACACACCACTGCAAACATAATGTCAACCACAAATAGCATTATTTTGTGTTCAGTATCCCATACCCTAAACCTCCTTACTCTCACATGTTCCCGAATTCTCTGGGCTGCAGGTTCTATAAGTAGTGTGAACAGTATAGGCGACAAGGGGCATTGTTGCTGCGTGTCTTCATTCATTGTCAAGCATATAAACTGTTTTAATCCAATTCACAAATCTTGCCTCTAATATCTGGAAAATAAAGGGCCAGGGCATCTATCGAATGTCTTTTCAGCATTAATCGACAAAAGCAAAAATGCCTGCTGGGCCTGTTAGGCCCTCCATATTACATTGAGCATTCATCTGATATTATGAAAGGTTTGCCTTTCCCATACAAACCCTGACTGATTTAGATGCACTAATCCCAGGGCTAAACCCATCATCCTTTGTGCCAAAATAGTTATCAAAATTTTAGTATCCAACTCTAACAGTGATATAGGTCGATAAGACTCACATAAGTAACTACACCTCACTGGTTTAGAGATAACAGTGATTCCTGCCAACCTCATAAAATAAGGTAATTGGAATCCTTCTACAAAACAATTATAGAAATGAACCAGGAGTCCAATTAACTGATTGCTAAATGGCTTATAAATTGCTACAGTAAACCCATCTAAATCAAGGGATTTTCCCATCTTCAACTTTTATCACCTGCTGTACTTCTCGTACAAAAAAATATCCCTATCCAACATTTGTGCCTCTTCATCTTGCTTCTTGGGAACAGTAACCCCTCTAAATACCTCTGGATCTCCTCCACCCCTGTCTCCTTTTCTGGAGTATATAGGCTAGCGCCTGATAGTACTGCATGAAACATGCCCTAATGTCGTCTTCTTTGACTGCCATAATGCCCACTGCCCCCTTCACTTTCAATAGATTGTTCATGATATCCTGGACTTTCAGTTTGTGCGCTGACATTTTACTGGCTTTAATCTTGAATTCAAAATATTTCTGATGCACCAAATCCATTTTATGTAGTAAATTGTAATGGAGCTAACTAGCTCCTGGCCTCGATGAGCTGTTTCTGCAAACCTTCATCTTGACACCCTCTCTTATGCATCTCCTCCGGTCGTGCCAGCTTCGACCCCCTGTTGCCGTTTCTTTTTCAACTCTCTCAAGGATATAAATTTACGCCTAATTATGGTTTTTAACCCTTCCCATACTTTCTGAGTGGGACATGCACCAGTGTCATTAATATCCAGATACGCTTGGATATCATTAGTGATCTGCTCCTTGGACTTTTTATCTTTCACTGCACTCTCATTAAGGTGCCATTAAATCACTCTGTTATTCTGGGGCTCCCCTTTTATTGTCACCCAAACTGGCACATGGTCAGAACAAGTTATAACTTCTATACCAGTCTCCACAATCTCCTGTAATCATTTCTTTTTCCTGCAAAGCAAGTACGGTAGATCTTTTATAAATTTAGTGAGCTGCAGAATAGCAAGTAAAATCTCTATCCCCAGGTGTTTCCATCTCCACACATCTTTAAGCACCAAAATTCCTAGCATAATTTTGAAGTTTTTCTATCTGTGCCCTTATGAAGCCTCTCTCCTCCTCCAGTTTTGTCCATCATACTACGACTAATCATTTGTACGTCACTACAAGGTATACGCCACACTGTACATATAGATATAAGACACAGTCCCTGCTCATCAGAGCTTACAATCAGAGTTCAACAAAAAAAATCCCCTTCCCCCAATCAGAACACCATCCTTAAACTCTATAAACTTATTTAACACTATCATAAATCTTGCGCCGTTGCATTCCGGGGCTATATATTGGCCAATGTATGTTTCCTACCATGAAGAGTTACACTGAGAAACACGTATCTTCCCTTTTTATCCTTTGATACTTAATAACACCCTTTTAGATTATAAAATATCCACCCTTCCCCCCTTCTTTTTACTTTCCCCACTAGAAGCAAATAACGGCTATGGATAATCCTTGGCATACTTGGTGTTCATTCCTATAAAGGAGATGAATCTCTTGAAGCAAACAAATATCTACATTTAGCCTCTTGGCCTCTTTAAACTACTGTCTTTTCGGTGGTAAGTTCAGGCCCCATACATTTAAAGTAATACGTAAATGCTTATCCCTCCTAAATTCACCCACTGCTATTGCTCATTCCCATCCACTCTCCTTTTACTTCTCTCTATAAAGGCCCCTTCCCCCCTTAATAAGCATCCTGCTCACCTCTCTCTCTCTCCCTCCCTCCTTCACAGTCAGTTTCTCTCTCTCTTCTCCATTGACCATTCCCATGAACTCCGTGAACACATCTAGACATGCATGCTCATCTCACTCATTACTCAATCATCCTCTGCAATTGTAGCCTTCCATACCATCCCTAATAATCATTGTAGGTATCATTCTCATTTCTCCCACACCCTTCACCCTCCCTCTCACTCCTCAGTTCGTAACTACCCCACTCACTTCACACATCCATCTACCCCTTCCTCCTCACTTACTCCAATCACTCACTCCCATTCTCATCCACCCCCCCACCCATCATTATTCATGTGTTCCTATACACTATACTTCTACTAACGCCCATCATCATTAATATGAGAGAACCATGGGAAATCATCCTATAAACTCAGTCTTTCAGTTAGGTCCCTTTGCTCCTAACCACTGGAGTAGGAAATAGTCACAGATATCTGAAGCATGAATCTGGATCTATCTGTATTTTCCAACATGCTCTCCAGTTCTCCTCCACCATGCTCATCAAATTTCTCTGAAGCCACTTCTGGGTTCCCTCAACTTATTGCCATTTGAAAGCATCCAATTTTTGCTTCACTGCCTGGGCATTTGTCTTTGCAGCTGCCCTAAGGCCATCTTTACTGAGCACCTTCCAAGCTTCATGTACTATAGTTGTTGTTACTGTCTTCCTTAAGGGTAAAGAGGAGGCCACATGGGTACAACTTGTACTATATAACTTCCTCTTTGAGCAGAGTTGTTACTTCACTAGAGCCTCTGTTGCATTTCTGTAAGATGATATAGGACATATTATAAATTCCTATGTTTAGACTGTTTCACTGAATCCATCCATTCTGTGTAGCTTTATTCATAGGCAGTTCCTTTCCTACAAAATTAAGAATATAGGCCACTATATCTCAAGGTAGCTCCCCCCCCCCAATGGTCCAAATGACCTATGTGCTCTTTCCATATTCAATTTCTCATTTGCACCAGTCCCCTCTCCTCTGGGCCCCTTTGTAAAGATGCTGCACCACCACTAGAGTATCACTGTATTCTGCAGTCTCAAGAATTCCTTGAATCCTGATTTTATTAAATCTTGGTCTATTCTCTAAGTCTTCATCTTTAGTAAGAAAATCTGTGTGTTTCTGAAGCTCCTCAGAACTGTTCCACTCACCCTTTGCTGTACCCTGGACAATAACCTACTTTTCCACCTGGTCTACTCTGGTCCACAGTTCAGCCAGCTTGGCCTTTATTTCCTTTACTGCCTCCTTGATTTTGCCTTTAAAAGAGACTATTTCTCTTAATTTCTTCTAGCCATCCTTGCATATTGGCCTTAGTGATCACCTGACTCACCTCCACCTATTACAGCCCTCTTTCATTATCAGAGTCTGCCTTTCACATTTTGGTAAAAGCCATTTAGGCCCCATCACACAGATACTCCTGCATGTGTTTCTCACTATGGCTTTGTCCACTTTTTAATACCTACAGTTTTCATTGCACCACCATAACTCACTGCTCTCCGGTTTTCCATGCCTCGTTTTGCACACTTAACAGCACCAGGACCAATTTTGCTAGTACTTGTGGGGATAATTGAGGCTTTGCTCTCAGGAGCTCTGTCTCGTGTATCCATGTTTGATGCTGAAGCCACCGGAAGACCCTCAACTTAAATATTTAATAATGTACTCACTGCTGAAATTTCTTAGAGCCACGCGTATAGATTCATCTGGAAAGGCTGATAAGACCGTTCCATTCTCAAATTTAATGGCAATGAATTCCAAAGACATGGACCATTAATTTCGATAGGTCCTTCCCTCACTTTATTCAATGTATGTTCTTGCTTAGATGGTAAATTTAAGTGACTCTTTTCCTGACCTTAAAGTTCTACTTGGATTACTAATCTCTACATAGTCTATCAAATAATCAGGCACCTGTCCATATAATATTTTATAAATAATCAAAACAAACTTAAAATATATTCTAGATTGTATCGGAAGCCAAAGAGCTTTAATTAAATGTGCTTTAGATTATTATGCCTCTCCTCACCACCATGCTGTAAGATGTATCAAGCCCCAATCTTGGCATACACCCAAAATCTGCTTTCTATGTTCCTGCACCATCCCTTGAATCCTCTTCATGACGTCCAGTGTACAGGATTACATTTTTTTCATACCCATGTCCTTCCAATATCCTATTATCCCTGATAAGCAAGCATGCTATGTCTGCTTGATCGACAACTCTTTCTCCAATCCTTATCAGTCATAGCTGCCTCTCCTCAAAATGCCACGTCTTACTGCTCCCAGACTAATCAATGGATAATTTCTTTTATGACAAATTTTACCAGATTCATTGTGATTCATCCTGATCCTCATCCACTCACATTGAACATATTTTTACTGTAATACTTAAGAGATTACTGGAAATTATAAGGTTGATATTTAAAATATTTCTCCATTTAAATTTGGGAGATAGCCAAATGAAACGTTTCTCATGAAATTCCAGAATTTACAAGCAGGAATTGAAGGTGTACCAGCTCTTCAGTTACTTTGACTGCAGTTTTTAGTGGGCCAGCTTAACTGGCTATATTCTTTAAATATCTGGTTAAATACAACCAGATGGTCCACATGATGCCGTCGAGGAAGATGGCCACTTAAGAGAATGCTCCGGCTGACCTGGCGAGGAAAAAGCATTTAATAAGTGATTTCTCCAGCCCTGAGTGTACGAGGCGCAGGCAATAAGTGTGGAAAATAGCGGAGATGGCATCGAAGGGGAAAAAGGTGACTATAAAAGACTTTGCTACGGTGACCATGGGAGTGGCGCAGGTTTTGAGAGGCCTGGAAGAAAAGGCGGCAGTAGTAGATGGGAAAGAACAGCCTGCTAACCCAAGGCCGCAGAGCCGCGAATCGCGATCTCCGTCTGGGAGGCTGGAGGATGAACAGAATCAACAAGCTCTATTTCAGGAAGAGGTACGAACCTGGCTTAAAGAGTTGAAGGCAGACATTTCCCAAATAAGAGAGAATGTGGTGTTCAGTATTGAGAGCTTGTAGTCGGAGTTAGCAGAGCTGGGATCGCAGGTGGAGACGACTGAAGAGAAGCTGGACGAGCACGTGGAGGGGGCGAGTTTACTGGAGGACAAAATGCAGGCTTTGGAACAGCTAAATAAGAGCATGGAGGATAAACTTGAGGACCTCGAGAATTGTTTGCGCAGAAGCAACTTAAGATTCAGAAGGATCCCAGAGGGTGCTCCATACAATGACTGTGTGGCAGTGGTCAAGGATTTGACAAAAGTGTTGCTTCAAATCAATGAAGATGGAGGAGGACGACTAGATTTGCGTATAGATAGGGCGCATCGAGTGATGGGCCTGCAGAGAGGAGATAATGTACCAAGAGACATTATAGCTTGCTTTCATGGCTACAGTATAAAGGAGAAGGTCCTGAGTAAAGCGAGGGCCACTGGAACACTACAATGGAGTACTTGCCGAGTGGAGGTACATGCAGATCTAGCGCAGAGCATGCTAAATAAAAGGAGACAAATGTGGGATGTCCTGATTAAGCTTCGAGAGGAGGGATTGCGATATAGCTGGACATTCTCTTTCGGGCTGAGTGTGGAAAACAAGGGACGTAAAATGAGAGTGCAATCAAGGGAAGAAGCAGTACGCGCCCTGACAGAGGTGGGAATGACAGGGTTGGAGGCAGAACCGCAAGTGGCAAGTAGTGTAAAGAAAGCTGCACCGCGGTGGCAGAGAGTGCCACTAGGCTGAAGGAGGCTTCATCGCCAAGCAACTTAGAGTCTGGAGCGGCTTGGTAAACAAAGTTTCGCTGAGAGAAACTGGACTAAGGAGACTCTATATAGATGTTATTAGATTATTAGTTTGTGCTGTGAGCCTCGTACAGTAATGTAAGGTGATTTGGTTTGTTTGTTTTTGAGGGGGCAGGGGAGTTTGGTCTGGGGGAATTATAGTGAGTGGGGTGATATTCTTGGGAAGGAGGCTGGGAGGAATGGGAGGAATTGAGGAAGTTGGGGGTAAGAAAGGGGAGGTGGAAATGGGGGGGGGAGTGAAGACACAGGAGGTTGGGGATTGGGCTAGGAAAGAGTTTTAGAGAAGAGCAATGGGGAGGGGGTAGTTAGAGACAGCCGTGGTCAGTCAGGCATTTTGGGACCACTGGCAGGACCCTTGGTCATTCTATAAGATGGCATTAACCTGGTGTTAACCTTTAAAAAGGAGATAGAGCAGCTTTTAAACTAGATAATAGGGGACAGCCAACAGTCGGCCAAGAGTGGATGGTTCGGAAGAATACATCCTTGAAGGATACTTCCAAAAAAGAGTAAAGTAGCCCAAATGCCCTCGAGTATGGAGCAGACAGAGCTTATAGATTCCAAATTACCCAAGTTTACCTATAGCCAGATTAATATGAATAAAATACAGTCTCTAAAATGCTTGTATGCAAATGCTAGAAGTCTAAAAAATAAGATGGGAGAGTTAGAATATATAGCACTAAATGAGAGGTTAGATATGATTGGAATATCAGAGACATGGTGGAAGGAGGACAACCAGTGGGACGCTGTGATATCTGGGTACAAACTATATCATAATGATAGAGCTGATCAAATTGGTGGAGGGGTTGCGCTCTATGTTAGAGAGGGCATTGAGTCAGAAAGGATTAAAGTTTTGCAGGAAACAAAATTTGCTGTAGAATCTCTATGGATTGAAATTCTATGTAAAAAGGGGAAGGCGATGGCAGTGGGGGTGTACAATCGACCGCCTGGCCAGAATGAACAAATGGATGATGAAATGCTCAAAGAAATCACGGCAGCTAACAAAAGTTACAGCGCAGTAATAACAATGGGTGATTTCAATTACACTGGTATCGACTGGGTCAGTGTCACGGCAGGATATGCTAGGGAGATAAAGTTCCTAGATGAAATAAATGACTGCTTCTTGGAGCAGCTGGTTCATGAACCGACCAGAGGGGAAGCCATATTAGACCTAGTCCTTAGTGAAACACCAGATCTAGTGCAAGAGATAAGGGTGTTGGGGCACTTGGCAATAGTGATCATAGCATGATCGCATTTGATTTAATTAGCGGAGGAGGGATAGTAAGGAAATCCACAGTACTACCTTTTAACTTTTGAAAGGGAGACTATGATAAGAACATAAGAACATAAGATATGCCATACTGGGTCAGACCAAGGTCCATCAAGCACAGCATTCTGTTTCCAACAGTGGCCAATCTAGGTCATACGTACCTAGCCGTTTCCCCAAGGGACACAGGTTCCACAATGCTTGTACTGGTTCAAGCATTGATATCCTGGGTCCCTTCTTAATAAAATCACTATCTAAACACAAAGGGTGATACCTCAGCCAGCCTTATGCATTAGGTACACTGGGGGATCAAACTCATGACCCCTGTACCACCAGTCAGTGTATTAACCATTGTGCTACACCTCAGCTTCGATAAAATGATAAAATGAGGAAAATAGTTAAGAAAAAACTAAAAGGAGCAGTTGCAAAGGGTAAAGACTTAAATCAAGCTTGGGTGTTGCTGAAAAATACTATCTTGGAAGCCAAGACCAGCTGTATAACACGCTTTAAGAAAAGTGGAAGGAAGTCCAAAAAACTGCCAGCATGGTTTAAAGGTGAGGTCAGAGAGGCTGTTGCCAAAAAAGCATCTTTCAGGAAATGGAAAAAAGAGCCAAACGACGAAACCTGGAAACAGCACAAGCACTGGCAAGTCAAATGCAAGGCATTGATAAGGCAGGCAAAGGGAGAATTTGAGAAGAAGCTTGCTGCGGAAGCAAAAAGGCGAAATAAAGATTTTTTCAAGTACATTCGTAGCAAAAAACTTGTGAGAGAGTCAGTGGGTCCATTAGATGGTAGAGGGGTTAAAGGGGCACTAAAAGGCGACAAGGCGATAGTGGAGAGATTGAATGAATTCTGTGCTTCTGTCTTTACTGAGGAAGATGTAAGGATGTTACCCATGACTGAAGTGGTATTTAAAGGTGTGGAAGAACTGAAGGAAATATCGATACATCGGGAAGATGTATTACAACTATTAGATAAACTTAAAAGTAGCAAATCACCTGGCCGGATGGTATACATCCAAGGGTGTTGAAGGAACTGAAATATGAGATTTCAGACCTGCTATTAGTAATCTGTGAACTATCATTAAAATCATCTCTAATACCTGAAGATTGGAGGATAGCCAATGTAACACCAATTTTTAAAAAAGGGTTCCAGGGGTGATCCGGGAAACTACAGACCAGTGAACCTGATGTCAGTATTGGGAAAAATGGTAGAAACCATCATGAAGAATAAAATTACTCAGCATGTAGTTAGTCATGGCCTAATGGGAGACAGCCAACATGGCTTTAGACAAGGAAGATCTTGTCTTACTAATCTGTTATGTTTTTTTGAAGGTGTGAATAAACAGGTGGACAAAGGTGAGTCGGTTAAAATAGTGTATCTAGACTTTCAGAAAGCCTCGGACAAGGTCCCTCATCAGAGACCTTTGGCAAAACTAAAGAGTCACCTGATAGGAGGCAGATTACTATTGTGGATCTGGAACTGGTTAAAAGATAGAAAGCAGAGGGTAGGGCTAAATGGCAATTTTCCCAATGGAGAAAGGTGAGTGGTGTACCCCATGGATCTGTGCTGGGTCCGCTGCTTTTTGACATATTCATAAATGACCTGGAAAGTGGAATAACAAGTGAGGTTATCAAATTTGCAGATGAGACAAAACTATTTAAAGTTGTTAAAACCCAAGAGGATTGTGGAAAATTGCAAGATGATCTTGATAGATTGGAAGACTGGGCATCAAAATGGCAGATGAAATTTAATGTGGACAAGTGCAAAGTTATGCACATAGGGAAGAACAACCCAAACTATGGTTACACGATGCAAGGTTCCACATTAGGAACCACCACCCAGGAAAAAGATTTAGGCGTCATTGTGGATAACATGTTAAAACCATCGGCCCAGTGTGCAGCGGCGGACAAGAGAGCAAATAGAATGCTAGGTATCATAAGGAAAGGAATGGAAAATAAAACAAAAGATATTATAATGCCTCTATATCGTTCCATAGTGAGACCGCACCTTGAATATTGTGTGAAGTTCTGGTCGCCGTATCTTGAAAAGGATATAGCGGAATTAGAAAAGGTTCATAGAAGAGCCACCAAAATGGTAAAGGGGATGGAAGGATACTCCTATAAAGAAAGGCTAAAAAGGTTAGGGCTCTTTAACCTGGAAAAGAGACGGCCGAGGGGAGATATGATAGAAGTCTATAAATTAATGAATGGAGTGGAATGGGTAAACGTAGATCGATTGTTTACGTTATCAGAATATAGAAAGACTAGGGGACATGCAATGAAGCTACAGGGTAAACTATTTAAGACTAATAAAATAATATATTTCTTCACTCAACGTGTAATCAAACTCTGGAATTTGTTACCGGAGGATGTAGTAAAGGCTGTTAGTGTAGCTGGGTTTAAAAAAGGTTTGGACAAGTTCCTGGAGGAAAGGTCCATGAACCATTATTAAGAAGGGACCCAGGATATCAATGCTTGACCCAGTACAAGTATTGTGGAACCTGTGTCTTTTGGGGAAACTGCTAGGTACGTATGACCTAGATTGGCCACTGTTGGAAACAGGATACTGGGTTTGATGCACCTTGGTCTGACCCAGTATGGCATAACTTATGCTCTTATGAGAGGATGGCCAGTTGGATTGGTGGAGGGGGGAGGGGGAGGACTAAGAGGGAATGCGAAGAGACATGGGATACAGAGAGGGGGAGGGATAACAGGTGAGTTGAAAATTGTAACACTAAATGTGAAAGGTTTGAATTCACCCTTTAAGAGGCAAAAATTATATAAAGAAATGACAAGGCAGAAAGTCTCAAATTTTTTGTTACAAGAAACCCATTTGTTAAGTCATGAGATATTAGTGAAGCCCAAGGGGTAGTAATATAAGATTTGCTTCTAATATAAGGGAGCGGAAGAAAGGGGGAGTGGCCATGATGGTGAATGAGGCGCTCAAAGTGGAGGTCCACACGACAATCCGAGATAGAGGGGGGAAATATTTGCTGTTACGGTTGAAGATAGGGGATGAATGGTACATATTGTGTGATTAATGTGTGTGCACCCACGGGGACACAAAAAGGGTTTGGGGAGGAACTGAACAAGGAAGTAGCCTTATTAGGGGAAGGAGCGATGATCTGTGGTGGGGACTTTAATATGCCCTGGGATCCTGGGAGAGATACCACTGCAAGGTATAAGGGGCATAGAGCTGACAGGTGTAGATATCATAGGTTTTGTGAAGGACGACGACTTGATAGATGCATGGCGCCTTCATAATCCGGGCAGACGCCAGTCCTCCTTTTACTCTGCTGTACATGGCACTTATTCTAGGCTGGATGCAATTTGGGTAGGGAAAGAGATAGCAGGGAGGATTAAGGGAGGAGAAATGGAGCCTATTAAATGGTCCGACCATGCACCAGTAATTGTGCTTTTGCAGACGAAGGGAGAAGATAGGGGAGAACAGTACTGGAAATTAAATGAGACACTTTTAGGAGATTTGCGGGTGGTGCGGGAGTTAGAGGAAATGATCCCGGACTACTTTGAGAGAAATGATAATGGAGAGGTAAGAGGAGGAGTGGTATGGGATGCGTTTAAAGCGATTTTAAGAGGGTTGTTGATAAAATGGGGCACGAAAATAAAGAGGGAAAGGGAGGCTAAGGAATTGCAATTGAGACAGAAATTGATGATACTGGAGGAAGCTGATGTCAAGGATACAAATGGTAAATACTGGGGGGAGATATTGAAGACTAGGGCCAAATTAAATGTGATGGAAGCGGAAACAATTGGATATCACATGCAATTATTATGACAGGAATTCTTTGAGGGAGGAAATAAAGAGGGGAAATACACGGCGCAGAGATTAAAGCAGAGAAGGAATAGGGCCAGGATAATGCACATTAGGAGTAAAGACGGTTTGGTGAGGTAAGAACAGAGGATGAGGGAAGCCTTTGTGGATTATCATCAAAAGTTATACGAGGCTACCCCAGCACTACCACTACTACTGAGCATTTATATAGCGCTACAAGTCGTATGCAGCACTGCAGACATGTAAGAGACAGTCCCTGCTAATCAGAGCTTACAATCTAGTCAAGACAAACACAGAAGGGGTAGGCAGGGATAAAGTAAGGGGAAAGAAAAGGAAATCAGGTGGGTCAAGATCCAAAAGCAGCAGCGAAGAGGTGAGTTTTCCGTCTGGATTTGAAGAGGGTTAGAGAAGGTGCCTGGCATACAGACACGGGTAGTTTGTTCCAGGCATAAGGCACAGCAAGGTGAAAGGAGTGAAGTCTGGAGTTAGCAGTAGAAGAGAAGGGCACAGATAGAAGCAGTTTGCTAGAAGAGCGGAGTTCCTGAGCACCACCAGAGGGGGACATTAGCAGCTATTTGGGATCAGTAGAGCTACCACATTTGGATGCAGCAGAAAGGAATGCATTAGATAGAGAAATACAGGAAGGGAAAGTAGAACAGGCGATCCAGAGTCTGAAGCCTGGGAAGGCCCAGGACTAGATGGGCTGACTGCTACTTTTTACAAAAAGTTTAAAGGGGCTTTGTTGAAGCCTCTAATTTGACAAAGGAGGGGGAGGCATTGGCGGACACGATGGGATGGGCAGGTATAACATTAATTCATAAAGAGGTGAAAGACCAACAGGAGTGTGGGCCATATAAGCCTATCTCCTTGTTAAACTTAGATGTGAAGTTGTTGGCCAAAGTATTAGCAGGGAGGCTCAATAGAGTTTTGGGTAAGCTGGTACATGAAGACCAGGCAGGTTTCATTCCGGGACGTCAGGTGGCTAATAATATTAGGAAGATATTGAATGTGATATGGAAAGTGAAGCAGAATCAAGAGCCGTCGTTACTTTTCTCATTGGATGCTGAAAAGGCATTCGACCAGGTGTCATGGAGATTTCTATTTTTGGTGTTGGATAGCATGGGATTTGGAGAAGGGTTTGTGGATTGGTTGAGAGCCTTGTACTCCAAACCAAAAAAATGTGTGCGAGTAAATGGGGGTTATTCGAGCTTCTTTCCACAGGGGCGGGGAACCCGTCAGGGTTGTCCCTTGTCACCGCTGTTATTTGCACTATCATTAGAACCGCTGGCAGCTAGGATAAGAATGGGACAAGATATCCAGGGGGTAAGTGTGGGACAGAGGGAATACTGGATGTTGATGTTTGCAGATGATATTTTATTAATGCTTACTAAACCTAGGTAGACTTTACCCTTTATGATGTGGGAGGTTCAGGAGTATGGAAGGTTGGCAGGTTTCCGGATTAATTGGAGTAAATCTGAAATATTAAATTTGATGGTGGGGAAAGAGCTACAAGAGGGATTATTACAAAGTAGATATCAGTTTAGGTGGGCAAAACGCTCAATTAGGTATCTGGGGGTTCAATTGGGAAGGAACCTGGAGGAGTTATACGAGTTAAATCACAAGACGTTATTCGGTAAGGTAGAGGTGCAGCTAAGTGGGTGGAGCAAGGGGTACATCTCTTGGTTTGGGAGAATGGCAGTAATTAAAATGATATTGCTCCCCCAATTTTTGTTCTACTTTCAAGTATTACCAATACCGCTACCGGTAAGGATCTTTAAAAAAGTGCAAAGGCAGGTAGAAGGTTTCATATGAAGGAATAGGGCTCCGAGGGTGGCGGCGAGGATATTGCAAGTACCTAGGACGGAGTGAGGGATGGGTGTGCCCAATTTTATGAAGTATTACAAGGCAGCACAGATAAGAATGGTTTATTCATGGCTTAGGGAGCAGCAGAAATAGTGGGTAATCATGGAGGGAATGAATCTTATGCCTGGAGAACTGGAGAGGTTGGTGTGGGGAGGGAAGGAGAGAAGCTGGGGGGGGGGGGGGGTGGGATCCCTTTGTCTGCCATACTTTGAGTGTATAACTAATAAATGAAACCTAAAACTATCTCCCACTATAACATATACAACAAAATAGGGAAACAGACAAAACATATATTTTTGTCGGAACAGACACCTTGAGGTATTCAGCCTCTCGAAGTGTTTAGTTCCTTTTTATCTTTTTTTAAATTGTGGATTTCCACAGAATTTAGGTCCTGAGAGACTATCCTCCCAACACCCCAAAAAAAGTCAACAACGATTGCATAGCAAATACATTACAAATTGTAAATCTTCTTATGTGATATATGTTTTATTATGTCCATGTTTAAAACTTTATATAGGAAAAACTACAAGGATAATGAAACGTCGTCTTCAGGAACATAGATCACAAATTTTGAACAAGGTGGAATCAGCTCCTATGGTTATGCATTGTCAAAGTGCTAACCACCAGTTTAGTGACCTTCGTTGGAGAATTTTGGATCATGTCCCTTTAAAATCTCGGGGAGGGGATAGAGATTATCTTTTGAGTTATCGTGAACAATTTTGGATATATACCTTAAACACAGTTACACCGGTTGGACTGAATCAATCTTTAGATTGGTGGAGTATTATATGAAGCCAATACACTACATTTCCCATGAACCTTTAGGCCTCCAAAAGCAGGTCTCGTGATCAACTTGAGGGTTTAAATATACTGTTCTTCCGGAAGGTTAATGAGCGACATGGTTTGAGAAAGGGCCACGAATTCCTATGGCCAGAAACGCAACGTTGGGTTACACATATTGAGATTGAATTTCTCGATATTTTGTTGCCATTTCGGATGGAAGAAAGAAGCTGTGTGCAGTCCTCTTGTTATTCAAAGGCTTGTTGCCTAACGATTGGTTTCCATCGATGAATGGAGCAGTCAGCTAAGTAGTTTTATTACTTCACAGCTGGACTTTTTTTGGGGTGTTGGGAGGATAGTCTCTCAGGACCTAAATTCTGTGGAAATCCACAATTTAAAAAAAGATAAAAAGGAACTAAACACTTCGAGAGGCTGAATACCTCAAGGTGTCTGTTCCGACAAAAATATATGTTTTGTCTGTTTCCCTATTTTGTTGTATACTTTGAGTGTATGGCAACAGCACAGGCAGCAATTATTAGCAGGCAAGAAATGCTCTCGCACAATGTCACTTATGGCATGTTGTGGGGAGGGAGTAGGACCGGACAGATCTGTGCTAAGTTGGTGGGCAGAACAGGGGCTGAGTCAGATGTCACAGATAGTCTCAGTTGAGGGAGTACGAGAATTTGAAGGTATTAGTGATCTATATTGTTTGTTGGAAAAGGATTGTTTTCACTACCTTCAGATCGGCTCATATTTAAGACTGTAAGAGCATTGGCAGGACATTAGGAGAGAGTTGAGCTGGTTTGAAGGTATTTGCCTTGGGTCAATGGGTAGGAAGGTGGTGCTATCTAGAATTTATAAAGGGCTAACTATGAGGGGCCCTGGGACATTTAAGATACATGCAAGCATGGGAAAGGAATCTGGGAGTGTCAAGGGATATGAATGAGTGGGAGGAGATGGTGCAAGAAATAGCAAAGCTATCGGTAGCGACGTCATTGCGAGAGAATGCTTTTAAAGTGCTGAGTAGATAGTATTTAACACCAGAGTGATTGTATAAGGCAAAAATACTGGCGTCGGATGAATGTTGGAAAAGTGTGGTGACAAAGGTACATGGTTACACATGTGGTGGACATGCCCGGTGGCTCAACAGTATTGGGGAGAGATTGGGGAGATCATAGGTAAAATTACAGGTAGAAATCTCCCTATATCTCCTGAGATTTTTTCTATTAAAGAGTGGGGAGGAGATTGGGCAATAGTGAGGCATGGCATTGTAGCTGCAAGATGCGAAATAGCATCATACTGGAATAGAGTCAGAATGCCGCCTATAGAAAATTATGCAAGGCGTTTAGCCGATTTATACCAAATGCAAAGGTTAATGGCCCTAAAAAAAGAGCAGAACTAGAACCTTCCCCATAAAATTTATCATATGAGAAAACAACCCTTGCGATACCAGGCAAATCTTAACCTGTATGTTCCTATGACTGTCAGAATCTACTGTTTAGCTTTGAATGCCCTATTCTCTGCTGTTTCCCAGAAGTGATTGCCTAGGTTGCCTGATCTTTGGGCCGGCCCTGGAATTAATACAAAAAAGTCATTCGGGACCAAGAGCACATCTACCATGCAGGTACTAACTTCCAAAACTCACACAAGAATGTTACCTAGAAAAAGACAGCACTGCAAAATATTTCAATGGCCCTAAAACATCAATAAACTTATTAAGAAAGCTGAACGAGCCAGTTTGTGTATTGAATGAAAGTTCAGAGTCAATATAAATGTCAAGGTATTTAAAGCATGACTTTCCCAAGATAACTCTCACCTTTCCAATCTAGTTCAAGACAGGTTAGATTCAGGTACAATAAGTCCCTGTCCCCACAGGGCTTACAATCTAAATTTGCATCTGAGGCTCAAGGAGTGACAGTGGGATTTGAAATCTAGTCTCTGTGGGTCCAAGGCTGCTGCTCTGAGACCCAGAGAGACTAGTGAAGAATATGTTAAATTGTAACTCCTGTGAATGTAATCATAGATTGATTGCTTTAATCCTGATGGAAAGATATTGGTTCTTGGTTCAAACATTAATAACTATACAACCACTTCATGATGGTTCTAGGTCTTCATGAAAAAAACACTGTACTAGTCAGCATTACCACATTTTAATGATGCGTCCGATGTGCATGTACAATAGTGGCATGGTACACCATGGCCAAGCACACTAGCGCTATATCCCACTTTGAGCTGGTGCACTCTCCTGACTACTGCCAGTTCAACATAGGTAAGATTCTAAACAACTTTTGTAGTAGAACAATTTAGTTCATGTATTTGTTTGGAATATTCAGTATACTTATTTTTTGTCCTTGGCTTTACCAGCATATCGAACCCACCGAAATTCTGATCTTATAATGTCGCTGGCCTAAGGAAGCAGAGAAAACAAGGATGGTAGATATATGCATGTGTGAGCATGCATTAGGTTTATACGAGTACCAAAAATTTAAAGTATGCATACCATGCTTGTGTGTGCAGGTATATAAATTAATTAATATGCTTACTATCAATTTGCATCCCGAAGTTCTAGCATGCATACAATGTGTACCAAAGAATGAATATATTTATTTATTAGGATTTATTAACCACCTTTATGAATAGATTCACCCAAGGAAGTGTACAACAGACCTTCCCTGATATAGACAACTCACATTGCGGTAGCAGCACAACAATAGCAAAATGATCTCATGTCATCATAATAAACAATTAGAACAGATAAATAAACTTGGAGAAAGGCAATAATAGATTGTGATATGATACAGTGTCAGCAATGTACACCTTAAAACAACAGTAGAACATTAAAATAACAGATATATGATACAGTGTCAGCAGAATACAAATACTATGTCTTAACTGGCAGCACGATAGAACATTGAAATAACATTTCATTTAACAGGTTTTTTATACCGCTTTATCATTTCAATCAAAGTGATTTACATTGTAACAAACTTAGAAATGTACATTAAGCATAGTTACTCACCTGTAACAGGTGATCTCCGGGAACAGCAGGAATTTAGTCCTCACATATGGGTATCGTCGGTACCGACGGAGCCTGCGCGGGAACGCTCCCCAGCGTCCAATTAGAAAGCTTTTGGGAGCATCCCATAATGCCTGCATGCTGCCTTCCCGCCTTTCCCAACTGCCTCTCTCCAGTTGAGTTTTAAAGCTGAGACAAAGAGAGAGAGAGGGAAAGGAAAGAGATAGATACTGAGATACAATTCCTAGGGGAAGTGGGTGGGTTGTGAGGACTAAATTCCTGCTGTTCCCGGAGATCACCTGTTACAAGTGAGTATCTATGCTATCTCCAGGAACAAGCAGGAATGTAGTCAACACATATGGGGACTCCCTAGCTTTAGGTGCCAGGGAGAGACCCCAGAGGTTGTGTGTCCCTGAACAGGGCTCCACTTCCCCCTTGGATCTCTGGCATCTTACCAGGGATGGTGGGTAGGAGTCGATTAGGTATGGAACAGGTGTTGGAGAACAGCCTGACCAAACAAGGCATCCCGGCGGGAGTCCTTGTCCAAGCAGTAATGGGCTGTGAAGGTATGAACCGAGGCCCAAGTGGCTGATCGACATGGCCCTCCAAAGAAAGGTTCTTACTCTGATAGGCGAAGGAAATACACTGAGTAATCCAGTTAGTCAGTGTTCTCTTGGAGACCGGAAGTCCCAAATGAGAAGGATCAAAAGCAACAAAGAGTTGAGAGGACTTTCTATGTTGCTGTGTTCTTTGTAAGTAAAAAGCTACAGCTCTTTTACAGTCCAAGGCATGAAGATTCCTCTCTGCATTTGATGCATGAGGCCTTGGAAAAAACACAGGTAGGTAGACCGCTTGGTTCAGATGAAAAGGCGAGACCACCTTTGGCATAAAGTGTGGATGAGTCCTAAGGACTAACTTGTCATGATGGAACCTTGTATAAGGTGGATCAGCTACTAGCGCTTGCAACTCACTAATGTGGCGTGCTGATGTGATTGCAATGAGAAAGATAACCTTCCAAGAAAGGAATTTCAAAGAGGTAGTAGCTAACGGTTCGAAAGGTGGCTTCATGAGCTGCCCAAGAACCAGGTTTAAGTCCCATGCCACCGGTGGTGGCCTAATGGGAGGCTTAGTTAGAAGAAGGCCTCTCATAAATCTTGCTATAAGAGGATGAGAGGAAATAGGCTGTCCATTTAGAGGCTTAAAGGAAGCTGCAATAGCACTCAAAAGGACTCTTACTGAATTAGTTTTAAGACCTGCATTGGATAAATGAAGGAGATACTCCAGCAATGATTCCAGAGGTATCGCAAGGGGGTTAAGACCCTTTTGCGAACACCATATGGTAAACCTTTTCCACTTGAAAGCATAAGAGCGTCTTGTGGAAGGTTTCCTGGAAGCAAAAAGAATATCTTTTACTTGCTGAGGGATATTAAGATCATGGAGATCTAGGCCTTCAGCAACCAAGCCCTGAGACGCAGAGACTGGGGATTGGGATGCCATAACATTCCGTCCTCCTGAGATAGGAGATCTGGAGCAGACCCTAACTCCAGGGAGGGAGTTTGAGAGAGATGTAGAAGCAGAGGGTACCACACTTGCTGTGGCCAATGTGGAGCTATGAGAATCATATGGCCTCTGTCTCTCTGAAGCTTGAACAGGGTTTTGGGAATTAGGGGAATGGGTGGAAAGGCATACAGGAAGTCTTGACCCCAATGAAGGAGGAAAGCATCCCTGGCCTGAGCCTTCTGAGCCGGAATTCTGGAACAGAACCGGGGAAGTTTGGCATTCCACGGACTTACAAAGAGGTCTATGTCCGGGGTTCCTCAAATTTGAAAAATCTTGGTTACCTGGTAGCATGCAGAGACCATTCGTGCAGAAGCAGAACTCGACTGAGTCTGTCTGCCCAAGAGTTTTATATGCCTGGAAGATACACTGCCAGGAGATGAATCTGATGCTCTCTGGCAAAGGCCCATAGTCGCAAAGCTTCATTGCAAAGCAACAGAGAGCCTGTTCCCTCCTGCTTGTTCACATAGAACATGGCTACTTGATTGTCCGTATGAATGAGGACTGTCTTGAAGCTGAGCAGGGTGTGGAACATTTGCAGAGCAAGGAAGATTACTCTGAGCTCCAAGAGATTGATATGTAGATGACTCTCCTGTGGAGACCAGGTGCCTTGGGTGGAGAGGTCTTGGAGATGATCTCCCCAACCCATCGGAGAAGCATCTGTTGTGAGAGTTGCTTGGGGTAAAGGGTTGTTGGAAAGGGGACCCCAGCAACAGGTTTTGAGTGGACTTCCACCACTGGAGGGACAAAATAAGGCGACTTGTGTTTGCTATTTTGTCTGACAGGCCTCCTAATGCCTGGGTCCATTGGGTGGATAAAGTCCACTGAGCTGTCTTCATATGGAGGCGAGCATAGGGAACCACATGCACAGTAGATGCCATGTGGCCCAGTAGTTGTAACATTTCTCGAGCAGTTAGATGAGGCTTTAGCACTGCTTGAGAAGCTAACTGCACCATGCAAAGGCAACGGGCCTGGGGGAGATAGGCCCTTGCCTTTTTGGTATCCAGCAAAGCTCCTATGAACTCTAAAGACTGAGTGGGAGTTAGACTGGATTTTGGGATGTTTATTACAAGACCCAGATACTGAAGGATATGCATTGTGCAGGATAGAGAAGTCCTGGCCTCTGACTCTGTTGGGGCTCGAATGAGCCAGTCGTCTAAGTAGGGGAAGACGAATATCCCTAGAGTGCGAAGAAATGCTGCTACTACAGCCATCCATTTCGTGAACACCCCTGGTGCTGAGGCCATGCCAAAAGGAAGCACCCTGTATTGGTAGTGCTTTTGCTGAAAAAGGAACCGAAGGAACCTTCTGTGGGTTGGATGGATGAGGACATGAGTGTACGCATCCTTGAGATCTAGAGAACAAAGCCAATCCTGACGCTGAAGGTATGGCAGCAGAGATCCAAGAGAAATCATCTTGAATTTCTCCCTGACAAGGAACTTGTTCAATTCTCTGAGGTCTAAGATAGGTCTGTAACCCCGTGTTTTCTTTGGGATAAGAAAATAAGGGGAATAGAACCCTGTACCCTGCTGATGAATGGGTACTTCATCTATTGCCCCTTGGGCAAGAAGGATAGCGACCTCCTGACCTAGCAGGTTGATGAGAGAGGTCGGAGAATTGAACTGTTTTACTATTGTGTGAGGGGGCATGCTTGAAAAATGAAACTTGTACCCCTCCTTTATGATGGAGAGTGTCCATTGCTCTGCTGTTATTTGCCCCCATCTGGGGGCAAAATTACATAACCTTCCTGGAATGATGGAAGGCTCTGGTCCCCCGAGAGCCAAGAAGGCTAAGTTCTCTAGTTGAGAGTCAAAGGCCCTGTGGAGGCTCAGCCTGCTGGGCCGGTTGAGGCCTAGCAGCCTTTGCTTTCTTCTGTTTGGGTGGTTGCTGACCTTTCCTGGCAAGCTGACATGCAGAACGTCCCTGCTGAGCATAAGCAGGATAAAATCTTTTCTTTTTAGAAAAGAATGGTTTCTTGAACAATTTCTTTCTAGCAGGATCAGCAGTGGACATGGATAATCTATCCAAGGTGGAATTTTCAGCATCCATTTCATTGGTAAAGATTGGCAGGAAAAGGCCAAACAGGTTCTCACCAGTACAAGGAATATTTCCCAATTTGTCTTGTACCCAGAGCTCTAGATCAGATGCCTAGAGCCAAGCAATTCTACGTGCACCTATGGCAATAGCCGAGGTTCTGCTTATGCACTCAAAGCAGTCAAATGCTGCACGGTTGGAAAATTTAGAAACATCTTGGGCATGTTTGACCAAAGTGAGAAAATCCTGTCTTCTATCTTTTGGAAGGATAGGACTTAAAGCCTCTAAATCATCTGTGACCTCCTTCAGGAACATTCCCATGTAGAGACTATAGGAACTGATCCTGGCAGAAAGCATGGAAGCTTGGAAGACCCGATGTCCAAAAGCATCCAGGGTTCTGCACTCACGTCCTGGAGGATTAGAGGCATGCCTCTTTGCACTCTTGATCCTTCTCATAGCTGATTCCACTACAATAGAGTGGTGAGGAAGCTGAGTCTTATGGAACCCAGGACAAGGAGGGACTCGATACATAGTTTCGAGTCTGCGAGAATGAGGAGAGGTGGTAAGAGGTGTCTCCCACATACTTAACATGAGATCATATAAAATCTCATGAATGGGAAAGGTAGCTGCCTCCTTAGGAGTTTTGGGATATTGTAGATTTTCCAACTCCTTGGCCCTTGGCTCTGTTTCAGGGGCCACAGTAATGGACAGGCCCCGAGCCACCTCCCTGATAAAATCCTGGAAGGAAATATCCTCTGAAGGAGACATCCTGCGTTTAGGGGAGGAGGGCTCCTCTGGGAGAAGCATCGTTGCATCGACAGAACTGTCAGAATCCTCAGATTCTTCTGAGGACTCGAAGTACCATCTGTCCGAATGCTCTTGAAGAGCCCGATACCCGTACCGACCAAAGTTGGTACCGGGAGTAACCGGTACCGGGGTATTGGTACCAGAGGTCATCGGATGACTGGGTACCGGCAAAGCAGACACCGATGCCGATGCTATTGGTACCGGTACCGATACCGGTGGAATTGTCTGTCGCAGTTCCAAGAGTGTCGATGCTGCAAGGAAAGCCGCCAGACTGTGCTCCATAGCCAGAACTCTCTGGTCTATCGACGCTGCCAATGCCTGAATGTCGGTACCGGAGGAGACCGCCGGTACCCCAGAGCATGGCACCAGTAGTTCTGCCGAGGCCTCGAGAGCATCCTGGAACCCCGATAATGCTTTGGAAGCCGAAGCCTCCCTCCGGGGTAATTTTGACGGTGCAGAATCCGAGGGCAACGCCAGAGGCATCTCGATGCTTAGAAGGAGATCTACCCTTTGAGGACCGGCTGGACTTATGTTTAGTTACCTGAGATCCACGGGAGGAATAAGAAGCCCTGGAAGACGTCGATGCCACCGAAGCTGCATCAGAGGGAAACAGGGTACTGAGCTTAGCAGCTCGGTTCTGCCGACCTCTTTTAGACATCATGGCTCAGGACATACAATCCGTGATGGAGTGGTCAGGACCTAAACATTTTAGACACCATTCAGGGGTGTCGGTGATGGAAATGGTACTGCCACAATTGGTGCACTTTTTGAAACCTGAGACAGGTTTCTCCATGGTAAAGAAAGGTTTTTGGGCCTAAGGCCCAAAAAGGCGCGTGCACCTGAAGAAAAAGAAAAAAGAGAATACAGTCAAACCTCGGTTTTCATTTGCCCCGGTTTTCATACGCTTCGGTTTTCAACGTCTTTTTTGACTGAGATTTTGTCCCGGTTCTCATACATCGCTTCGGTTTTCAACGTCTTTTTTGACTGAGATTTTGTCCCGGTTCTCGTACATCGCCTCGGTTTTCGTAAAGTACAGTACTGTAAATACATACACCCTCGCGCTGCACACTGGTCTGTATACACTGCCAGAACGCCCGCCCGATCCCGGCAGCACTGCCCCCCGGACTCACCGATCGCCAGCGTGATGAGAAGCGAAAGCCAGCTGAGCACGTAAATGAAACACATCCTCGAGCCTGGTCAGAGTTAGGGAGGCAAGGATTGCGCAGAGAGGAAGGCCCCGATCTCGTCCACCGCCTGCCCATTCTCTGAAGCACCCCCTCAGGCTCGGAGGTAGCAGGGAAGCAAAGCTGTCAACGTAAGCAGATGTTGCATGAATGTGGGAGGCAGTTCTTTCTCTTGCAGGGTACGTCTGAAGCTATATCATTAAGATTTTCTGCCATTCTGAAGCATTGAGCAGATAAAGTAAAGGTATTTTAATGGGCTGAATCCAATGTGATTCCGAAGAGAGCTGGGCACAGCAGCTTGTCAGGGGTGGCTAAGGCCAGATGCTAACATACTGTACTGTACAGTACTGTACTTAGCTTGCTTTCAGTGATGTTAAATGTTCATTTATCCATTTCATTAGTCATTTATATTTATTTCTCATTGTTTTCTGTATGTAAAAATATAGTTATTCTCTATAAAATGTATTTTTTGTGAATATTTTTGGGTGTCTGGAACGGATTAATTGGATTTACATTATTTCTTATGGTAAATATTGCTTCAGTTTTCATACGTTTCGGTTTTAGTCAGACTTTTTCGAACGGATTAATCATGAAAACCGAGGTTTGACTGTATATATATATATATTTTTTGACAGAAATAATAAGAAAAAACCCAGCGGTACCGGTAAAGCGTCAAGGAAGGCAGATGCGACCACAAAAAAGAAATAAATAAAAAAGAATTCTTCTGCGGTGACAGGAACACGACCTGCTGGCTCCGTGGAAAAAGAAGAACTGGAGAGAGGCAGTTGAGAAAGGCGGGAAGGCAGCATGCAGGCGCTGTGGGATGCTCCCAAAAGCTTTCTAATTGGACGCTGGGGAGCGTTCCCGTGCAGGCTCTGTCGGTACCGACGATACCCATATGTGAGGACTACATTCCTGGTTGTTCCTGGAGATAACAGGGATTTGATTAACTTGTATTTTTCTGAAGCAATGGAGGGTTAAGTGACTTGCCCAATGCCACAAGGAGTGCTAGTGGGAATTGAACCCTGTCTCTTGGTTCCCAAGCCAGTGCTCTAACCATTAAGCTGCTCCTCCACTCCACATAGATAGGATACTTACAATGTCAACACAGTACAAATGATACACCATAAAATTCAGCATGGTAGGACATTCATAACACATAGGATACTCACAACACTGGCATTATATAATGAAAGATCCAATAGGCAGCAAAGGGAATAGATGCAGGTGGGACATATAGACAGCAAGATGTACAAGACAGAAGCATAGGGATAAATAAAAGTGGACAAGTAGACTGAGGTAAAATATGTATACTGATGAATATGGTATGTGGATCTGGTCTCAGCTTTAGCACGCTAGTCCAGAAGCAATATAAGTGGAGACGGGGAAGATGTAAAACTAGAGGGCATGACATGAAGTTGCAAGGTGGTAAATTGAAAGGGAATGTCAGGAAATACTTTTTTACTGAAAGGGTGGTGGATGCTTGGAATGCCCTCCCAATGGAAGTGGTGGGGGAAAACACAGTGACGGATTTCAAAGTGGCCTGGGACAGACACAGTGGATCACGCTACAGCAACAAGATTAAATAAAAATAAACGGAACCATCTAATTTCTCAACAAATAGGGGTGTCCTACATGGAGCGATGGGGGGAGGAGCGGTGGCAGGAGTAGGTGCACCCCTAAACAAAGAAACAAAGATATGGGGAGGGGTGAAGACATGGGGAGGGGTGCACCTTCTCCTGGTGGGTGCACCACTAAGCAAAGACATGGGAAGGGGTGCACCTACTCCTGCCATATAGTTGGTCAGACTAGATGGACCATACTGGGCTTTATCTGCCGTCATTTACTATGTTACTATGAGTGAATGGAAAGTCAGCATCAACCAAACATTTTTGGACCTCGTACATCATGCGAAGAGAGAGATCATTAGAGAAAGACATCATGCTTGGCAAGGTTGAAGGTCAGTGCAAAATAGGAAGGTCAGCAATTGAGAGGGACTGATACAATAACAGCAGCTATGGATGAAACTCTATCATCTATGAGCCGCCTGACTGAAGACTGAACACAGTTTAGGACAATTATCCAAAGGGTCACCATGAATCGACACTGTCAACAGCACTTAACATCATCATCCCTAAAAAAACTGGCAAATAATCTAGGCAGGCAAGGAAGTAGCAATGAGGGACAAAGTAGGCAGTAAGACGGGGGCAGAGGCAGGCAAATATTTAGAGAAGCAATAAGAGAAAAAAAGGAGATTCAGAAATCCAGAGTGGCAGCAGGGTCAGTGCTGCAAATGATTTCCAATAGAACTGATTTGGCTATACTTTCTGACTTAATAAGCTTTGGGCTGGGTTAGATAAGGATAAACAATGAAGATGGAAGTACAGGCACAAATATTAGCAGCTCAGCTTCTTACACCAATGTCTCCCGTGTCCTTATATGGATGTAGGGATAGTGGAGTCATAAGTAAGGAGTAACCCAAATACTACTACTACTTATTTGTGTAGCGCTACAAGGCATATGCAGTGCTCTATAGACATGTAAAATACAGTCCCTGCTCATCAGAGCTTACAATCTAGTCAAGACAGCAACACAACAGTTGAGGACAAGGACACATCTAGGGGAGTGGCAAGGAAACACATAGAAGACCCAGTGGACCAGGATCCAAAAGCAGACTCGAAGAGGTGAGTTTTCAGACTGGATTTGAAAAGGGCCAGAGATGAAGCCTGATACACAGACTCGGGTAGTTTGTTCCAGGTATAAGGAGCAGCAAGGAGGAAGTATCGACATCTGGAGTTGGCAGCAGAAGGGAAGGGCACAGATAGAAGTAATCTGCCAGAAGAGCAGAGCACCTGAAGAGGGGTGTAGGGAGAGATAAGAGAAGAAAGGTAGTGAGGAGCAGCAGAATAAGTGCACTTAAAGGTCAATAGGAGAATATTGAATTGGATATAGAAATGGATAGGGAGCCAGTGAAGCAACTTGAGAAGGTGGGTTATATGAGCATGTAGAGACTGGTAGAAGATTAGCCGTACAGCTGACCTTTGAACAGATTGAAGGAGAGATGATTCAGAGGCAGACCAGCAAGGAGGAGGTTGCAATAGTCTAAATGGAAAGTGACTAAAGAGCAAATAAGCATCTTAGTAGTGGGTGTAAAAGGAAGGGACACATTTTTCCAATGTTACAGAAAAATAAGCAACAGGTTTTAGCTATCTATTGGATTTGTGCAGAGAAAGAGAGTAGAGTCAAAGATGACCTTAAGGTTGCGAACTGAGGAAACAGAGAGGAGTGTAATATTATCCACAGAAATAGAGAAGGGAGGAGGGGGGGTGGGTTTAGGGGAAAAGATAAGGAGCTCAGTTTTGGCTATATGCAGTTTCAGATGGCAGTGAGACATCCAGACAGCAATTTCAGATAAGCAGGAAGAGATCCAGGCCTAGATTCCTGGAGATATTTCAGGTACAGAAAAGTGGATATTAGCAAAAAGATGGTGGTGAATACCATGAGAGGAAATAAGTGCAACAAGTTACCAAGTATAGAGAGAGAAAAGGAGAGGTCCCAAGACAGATCCCTGAGGTACACAAACTGAAAGCAGGATGGCAATAGAGGAGGAATCATCAGAATATACTCTAAAAGTGTGATGGGAGAGATAAGAAGAAAACCAGGACAGAACAGAATCCCTAAATCCAAGCGATGACAGGGTATCAAGCAGAAGGTGGTGATCAACAGTGTCAAAAGCAGCAGAAAGGTCAAGAAGGATGAGAATCGAGTAGAGGTTTTTGGATGGGGCAAGCAACAAGTCACTGGAGACTTTGGCAAGAGCCATTTCTGTGGAATGTAGAGAATGAAAGCCAGATTGCAGTGGGTCCAGAAGGTCTTGAGAGGAAAGTCAAGATAGCAGTGGTGAACCACTCATTCAAGTAGTTTTGAAGCAAAGGGGAGGAGAGAGAGAGGTCGGTAACTGGAAGGACAGGTAGGATCTAGTGAAGACTTTTTAAGGAGAGGTATAACCACAGCATGTTTGAAGGCCACAGGAACAGTTGCAGTGGAAAGTGAAAGGTTAAGGATATGACATATGGAATGGATGAAGGCAGAAGCAATAGAGCTTAGTAAAATGGAGGGGATGGGATCAGAGGAACAGGTAGTCGGTTTGGAGGAGGAGAGCAGATTTGCTGTTTCCTCTTCAGTGTTTTCAGAAAAGGAAGAAAGGGTGCCCGAAGGTGAGAGAAGGATTTGGGATTGGAGAGGTGGAGATGAGATGGAGGTGACCCTACAGAGAATTCAAGGCTAATTTTCTGGACTTTGTCATGGAAGTATTCAGCTAAGGTCAGGGCAGACAGTGAAGGAGGGATTGGGGAAGGAGGACCTTGAGGAGAGAGTTGAGCATAGCAAAGAGATGGCAAGGGTCAGAGACAAGCCAGTCAGATGAACATAGTACTCTTGCTTGGCAAGTGCTATGGCTGTCTGGAAGGAATTTAGCATGAATTTAAATTGTAGATAGTCAGCAAGGGTATGTGATTTAAGCCAATGTTGCTCAGCTGAGCAGGCACAGAAATGTAGGTAGCAGGTTGTTGAGGACAGCCAGGGTTGAGGTACAATATGCCTCACAGGGCATGGAATGGGAGGAGCAAGTGCATCCAGAGCAGACAAGAGTATAGTGTTATAGGAGGATACTGCCCCATCAACAGACTCAGATGACATTGTGGAGGAAAGAGCTGAAGGGTCAACAGTGTGAAGATTCCTAAACATGCTGGTGGAGATCAGGTGAGACCAACATGGGGGATGATTGAGGGTGAAGGTTAGCAGCTGATGGTCAGATAAGGGCAGAACTGAGGTGGAGAAGTTTGAGGGTGAGCAGTTGGAGAAGACAAAGTCAAGGGAGGTTGAATGAGGAGGTTAGGAAAAGGAGCTTTAAGGCAGAAGGGTCATCAATGTGAATGTTAAAATCCCCAAGAATAAGGGAAGAGGAAGGGAAAGACGCATCCAGAAAAGAGGAGAGCCAGGATTCAAAGTCTGAGAAAGGTAGAGGTGGACTTGTTGGGAGGGGGTGTCGATATACAGCTATCCGGAGAGGTAGTGGAGAAAATAGGCAGATGGCATGAACTTCAAAGGAAGCAAAGGAATTGGAGGCAGGAGGGGCTGAAATTGGCAGGAATGAGAGAGTAGGAACCCTACACCGCCACAACGGCCAGTGGACCAAGGTATATGGGAAAATAGGTAGCCTCTTGACAGAGGGCAGCAACTAAAGCTGAATCTTCAGGGAGAAGCCAAGTTTCAGTAAGAATCAGGAGTTGAAGAGTATTAGAGATAAAGTGTTCATGGATGAAGGCAACTTTATTGGAGATAGAATATGCATTCCACTGTGCATGAAAAAGGGAGGGAAGAGGGAGAGAGGTGAAGGATTAGAAAGGTTACACATTGACCTGCCCTGGGAGTGTGAAAAAAGTCTAGGGGGCCAAGGATGAGGTTGACATCTCCAGATGAGCGGAGGAGGAAGAGGAGTAGGAGACAACGTGAAGGGGGGGGGGAGAGGCGGCGGCACGACGGAAGTGAGGGTGAGGTTCCCACAGTGAAAGTGGAGATGGCTGAATGAGGGGAAGAATAAGGTGAAGCTCAAGGATAGATAAGGTCTAAGATAAAATGGTGGGGACAGTAAGGAGTAGGTAATGAGAAGTAGGGCCATGGAGATGAGGGAATGAGTGGAAAAGATTAGAGCGAGTTAACATCAAGAACAAAAAGTGATGTGGAATGATAGGAGAGCAGTAAGAGGAGAAAATGCAAATCAAGGAGATGTAAGGGAGGGAGGAGTGGCTCAATGGTTGGGACAGGTTACCTCAGGCAGGAAGGCCGGGGGTTCAATTCCTGCATGGGGACAAGCAACCTCAGGCCGGAGGGACTGGGGTATCTAGTCCCATGGCCACTCCTTGTGACCTTGGGCAAACCACTTAACCCTCCATTGCCTTCAGGGACAAGGGAATAAAAAGTACCTGTTAGTATACATGTAAAACCGCACTGATTCTAAAGAGCGTGGTATAAAAAAAATGTAAGCATGGTGGGGGTGGGGTCCTGGTGGTATCAGGTGCACCTGAGTAATTGCATCAATGAGCCGAGGAAGGCTAGAAAAGAATGTTAAGCCGGGGTGGGTGCGGTGAGGGGGAATGGGGTGGGTAATAAAGTGTTGAGAAGGAAGACACAGCACTGCAGAGGTCAGGAGCTGGGTAGACAGTAGATAGGACACACACTGAGAAAACAAATATATATAGAACAATAAATAAGCTAGATTCTGAACAAGCACAGGAAAATAACTGAATAGAGCATACAAAGTTAGCTGGAAGCTTGCAATTAGGGCGTTCACCCAAGCAGGAATCACCAGTAAATGGATCAGCAGTCAGTGCTCACAAAGGAAAGCTTCTGAAAAAAAGCTTTTATTTCTTTTATGTGTTTATTTTTCATATTTTTTTATCTTTCATTCATTTATTCCATGAGTTATATCATTTCTGTTATACATGATACTTTCATTTAGAGAACTAATGCATTCTATTTTTTATTCTAACATTGTGTTTTTCCACCTAGGTTCTGAAATGACAGAAATTAGATGGGAAAAAATATTCTCCCAGTAGTTAGTAAATCCAAATATAAAATCCATTTTGTATTGGTGCTGCTGCTGGAAATATTGCACATTCCTCACTACAACAATGCATTGATAGCAGACCAAATATTGGGCCTAGAATCCTTAAAAGAGCCAGATTGGTGCTTAGTTAAAAAAAAAACAACAACACACAACTCCACCCACAATTCCTTTCAAATACTCTCCACTCCAAATCTTTTTCAAACACTGTACAACCCCTCATTGATCCCTTTTCAAATACTCCCTGAGATGCACATTCCACCCCAATCCTTTTTCAAAAAACCCCAGGAATCCACCCATGAAATGCACCTCTCAGCACCTAACAAATTATTTTTTTTGTGGTCATCAATAGTGCACACTATTCTTACTTAGCACATGTTAGTCTTACTTAAAGAGTGTTATTCTTGCACAGCACATATTATGGAGTCTGCTTACTAAACAGCGATAAAACAGGGTCATGGCACCAATTTCGCATGGTTGCCGCTATTGCTGTTTAGTAAACAGACCCCTATGTAGGAACAGCATGTGCTAAGTAGAATAGTACATAGATTGAGACATGTTTACTAAACTGCACTGCTAGCGCCAGGTTTACCATGTACTAAGTGTGCCATGCTAATGGTTAGCATGGGACACCACAGTAAAATACTATACTAACTGTTAGCGTGCGATAAGGCTGGACTCGGTAAGTTAGAAGCAGAATACCAGCAGTGACAATACTTCATTATTAGCGAGGGTATCACTGGTGCATGCTAATTGCTAATGTTGCTGTTTGCATGGGTGCACTTACCACCTCCTCAAGGGGGCGGTGTTAAGTGCACCTGCGTTCTGCATAGATGGTGCCATATGTCTCCAGTGCACCCAATGACAGGGAGACATGTTCCCGAAGATTATCATGGGCCTTTGTGTGCAAATGTCATGCATTTTAGTAAGCATACCCCACTGAGAACAAACTGCCCAACATGCAAAACAAGTTACTGTATATATTTCCTATGGTGCCTGCAAACACATGACTTGCTTATCCATATATTTGGGCCATTTGTCTCTAAGCATACAGATATTATCTGGTGCTTAATGGGTTCCTCTGTTTTCATACTTCAAGATGTTCAACACCTTCCTTTGCTGGGAGGCAGTATGGTGCTCTGGGGTACCAAATATCATACATTAGCTTGATTATTTTCTATTCATGGGTCGTGATATACCACCAATTTGTGGCAAAATATTTCAAGATTTCTAGAAGTTAGAAAGTGGCTTTAGCTTTCCAGAGAGTGTGGATAAATTGGGTGGCACAATTCAGTGCTTATCCTGCTTGAGCATTCATCTAGATTCCTTGAATATGGGGTCTAGATTGTCAAGGGACAAAATGCAAAACCCGCCCACTTAGGAGTTTAAGCATTTGCATGCAGAAGCATCCCTATGGGCCATGAATCTCTGCCCAGACTAACAATGGCAATGATAAAACTGAAGGGCAAATACTGCAGAATCAGGGTGACTGCCCATGCAAGTGAGGATGTCACTGTCTGGCAATCATTCCTGGCAGAATTCAGTGTGGTCTCCTTGTGGTTAGCTGCTACTGTCTCAAGTGCCAATCCAGAATTGTATTCTGATGTTTGCAGTAGGGTACGGAAGGGTTCCATCTTTTCTGACAGGGTGCATGGTGTGCAGCCATTTGACTGAAGGGCTGGGCTAACTTGGGCAGCATCTACAACCTTCCTTGAGCTCTTCCAGACCGTGGTAGCATTACACATCTGGGATAATAAGCTAGCTGCATGGAGGTAACTTTTGGAGCGATAACCCAGTGGCAAAGGGATGATAAACTGCTACTCAGAGGTCATTTTAGTGTCTGATTTGCTCAGATAACTTGCTTTAAGCTGTTTCTGTCTCAATGTGGCAATGTGGGCAAAAGCATGTCCCTGGTTCCTGTGATGAGATTGCTTATTTTCTCTCTCATTGCAAATAGTCTGCACTCAGAAGGCTGCACCCAGAGCATAGACAATTGGAATTCCGATCCTGGAACACTTATTGGGATTTGGAGTCCGGCGACATGGAGCTTTTCGTGCACATCCTTTACTCAGCTTACATGGAGAGCGCACCATCGAGAATAAGAAGGACTAAACTCCAAGAAAACGCAAAGCTGCCTGCAGGATCCTATTTCTGTGTGATTTGTAGCTGATTACATTGCCTCTGCTAGTACGGTTACCAGATTTTTACAAGCAAACCTGGGACACTTATCAGAAGGGTAGGGGCAGGGGAGGATGGGACACCTTAGTTTTAGGTTTGAGCAAGAAGGCATGGAGGAGGGAAGAGCAGTCTTTACTTTGCCCCCCTCCCTCATCTATCCCATGACAGCAATATCATCACATCCAAGCAGACAAATCAACAGAGCAATAGAAACGGTGATGCATTTCCTCTGTACTGTGCAAAACTAAAAGATAATGGATGCAAGTTCCAAAAATTGACATAATCAAATCACTAAATTGAAAATAAATTTCTTTTTCTATCCTCTCTGTCCCTAATTGCTGGAATCGGGGATAGAATGCTGCCAAACAGGTGGGAGTTGGGGCCATAGCTCTAAAATTGGGGACATCTCGCAACCTTATCTGCTTCTAGGGACATTGCATGCTGACTTGGCAGGCCTCACCTTCTCAAAAGGGCAGGACTAATTTAACCCCATACTCAGCTTCCCTGTCTAAAGAATGACGACAATATAATCATGACAAAGGAGCAGCAGTGCTGATATCCAACTTGCTCTTATTATGGCAAGTACTACCATCAGTAGTCATGCGCCCCTTCAAGTTTGTATTATTCGCCATAGTCTTCTCATTGGCATTCCTTGCAGCTTTAAGAGTGAGAAAATCAGTAGCTTCCACCGACCAGGCCTACTCACTTTCAACATCTCCTTATCTGCATTCCTATGTAACACCCAAAACCAAGAAGGTAGAGAGCATTTCATTCACAGATAGAAGCCAGGGTTGGTGTCGTGCCCCCAGTACAAAGTGTCAAGGAATATTAGGTAATTTGCCTAAGTCCAAACAATGATTCCTTATAGATGCTGATTAGGGTTACCAACTGACTGGTTTTAGGACTTCCTAGCCGGTGTTACGTGCTGGAGGCCAGCAGCCGGTTGGATGGTGAAACTGGCAAATGAAGAGCCGGTTTCCTGCTGAACGCTGATTGCTCCTATCCGGTGTCTGCCCACAAGGATCCCAACCGACGCTTGCAGAAGTGCTGAAATGGCCTTGACTGCTGCTGGCAGAGCCAGTGACTGGCCACGGGGATCCCAATCCCAACCTTTTTCCCAATACCTTTTCACTGAAAGGGTGGTGGATGCTTGGAATGCGCTCCTGATGGGAGTGGTGGGGCAAATACGGTGATGGAGTTAAAATAATCTGAACCATCTAATTCCTTAACAAATAGGGGTGTACTACAAGGAGTGGTGGGATCACCCCTAAACAAAGACATGGGGAAGGGGGGGGGGCCTGCACAGAGCGGCAGGTGTACCTACTCTTGACATCGTACTGGGCAGACTAGATGGACCATACTGGTCTTTATCTGCCATCATTTACTATGTTACTATGTAACCCCCGCAGGCATCAGAGGTGCTGAAAGAGCCTCTACTGCCATTAAGAGAGCTGGTGACCATGGGAGTAGCTTGGGGGTGAGGGGGGCATTGCTCCCCAAATGAGATGCCCCAATGGCCATGATCCCTTGTCTGCCGGTGGGACTCCCATCTCTTGTAGGCAGAAAAGAACAGCACTGCTGCAATTGCGGTGAAGGTCTCTTCTCTCTGGCTGTGGGAATCACATCCTCAATGGGCAGAAAATAAGAGTATGGCCATGATCACAACAAAGACTGCTTCGATCAGCCTACAGGAGATCAGATTCCCATGGGCAGACAGGCTGCATCGAGGCTGCAATCATGGCCTCTGCCTTCTCTCTGCCTGCAGGGATGTGATCTCCCATTGGCAGATCAAAGGGGGCAATGCCACAATCAGGTCCATCGTCTTCTTTTCTACCCATGGGGGAGGCCGCAAAAGTGGCCTGCAAGAAAAATTTTATTTGTGTGTATGGGGGTTAGGAAGTGAGGTAGAGAAGACAGGGAAATTTTAAAGAGGCAATGGGCCTATTAAAACAGGAGGATGAGAGGAGATTTTAGGACAGTGGATGGGAATGCTAGGAGAGTTGGTGAAGGGAGGAAGAGTTTGGAGGGTAACAGAGGAGAGGGGTTGGAGAAGGAAGGGTGCAAGGTGTTGACAAAAGATGCATTCCCTCTCTCCAGAACACACACACACACAAGCTCCCTACCTCCGCACTACATACACGCATACATATACAGGCACCCCACCTACACACACACACACGCACCTCATCTCCACACTACATACACAGAGGCACTTTATCTCTGAACCACATAGACACACACACAGGCACCTTATCTCTGAACCACTCACACAAACACCTCATCTCCACACCACAATGCACACACAGGCATCTCACCTCCACACTGTAACACACACACACACACACACACACACCCAGGCACGCACATACCAAGCTCTGCAGCACATACCCAGCTCTGCAGCACATACACACACATGCACCACAGCCCCGCACCCCACCCACACAAAGGCACTCACTGCCACATCCCATGCTCAGACAGGCATACCACCATTGCACCACACACACACATACAGACAGTATTCTGAAGCTATAACTGTTATCTATTTCTGTAGGAACACTGGCGCTGGTCTCCTGAGACTTGAGAACATAAGAGCAGTGCGAGAGAGAGTGGGTAGAGGGGCAGTCACAAGCACTGGTTCCTAAATCTATACAAAATTTGTTGAGGCCTGAAATAGATGCGCAGCACGTTTAGAATTTTGGTGCCAGTTATAGGCTAAACAGCTGTACAAATAAAGTCCCGTCACTATGTGCACCTCTTTGCTAGCTGCTGCTTTTTGTTTGCTGAACAGTAACACGAGAAACAGTTTTCTCTGATCCCAAATGCAGGCAAGAGGCACTAGGACTGATGGAGAGGGAGAGGCTTCACCACCTGCATGTGGGATCAGAGAGGTCTGTGAGTCTCATGCAACTGTTCAGCAAAGATGAGGCAATGTATCTCTCGCCTCCTCTAATTTTTGTATTGCACTGCATAGAGAGGCTGGCTTGTTAGGGTTTCAATTTAATTTTGTCTACATATTTCTACTTTGGTTTTGTTATAATTTATTCTGTATTTGGTGAGGGTCTAACTATGTTTTGCCTGAGTGATTGAGACAAAGTGTTTTATTAGCATGGTGTTTCTATGTAGGATCTGTAGTAAACTGGCTTGTTCAGTTTTCCAAGTAAGCGTAAGGATGTTAAGGTCCACTAAAGTATTTATGGTGCTGCTCTTTTCTGGGTAGGCTCCTTATGTTAATTTTAGAAGCTGGTGTCATTATGCTATGGTAGATTTGCATTTTAGGTTTTCAGAGACTTTTGTAGGGTTCTGTGTTTGTTCACAATCTGCCTGGTACTGGAGAGGCTGTTAAAGAGATGACACAAGAATCAGATATTTTTTTTCTTGTATGTTGGGTTCTTTGGTGAAATGTCCTAGTTCTGCTCTGCACCTACTGTTGGAGAAGAGGTTTCATTGGACATAAAATAGTTGATCAAAAAGAAAAAAGGGAGAACCATAGTGCAGTTTCTGACACCAAAATAGCATTAGTTATAATTTATTTTGGTGTTAGAAACTGCGCTGTGGTTCTCTTTTTCTTTTTCTCTCTTGACATGTGAACACCTTATGTCACCATTGTTTTTTTGCAGAAAATATATTTACAGGTGTCAGTATTTTTTTAATCTTAGGGTGCCAGGCTAAATAATTAAAGTTACAATTTTTGCTGCATTTTATTTATATAGCCTGGGAATATGTTGATTTCCCTTTTTTTTTTTGGCAAAGTCACTGAATGAGAACCTCTGCTCCCTCTGAGTATTTTGAGGGTGCCAGCTCATCCCTCGGCTATTTGATATACAGGCTTCCTATCTATTTAGTGTTTTTCTTAAGACAGCCATAAAGAATATTCAAATGATATGCAAATTAGTATGCAAATATGTAACCCCCATCCTTTGCACCCCAAATAAAACAAATTATTCCTATGCTTGTGATTGCATTAGGATCCCTCCAGGCAGTCACCTGCTCTCCCAACCATGATCGATGACTGCATAGTCTGCCAAAAAAAAGCTTACTAAGTCTGACGCATGGACGGCTGAATAAATTAAGAGGGCAGTAACCTTTTTTTTTTGCAGGCTGTGCAGTCACTGGCTCTCCTGGCTGATTCAGCACTTCTGTGAATGGTGGGGAGAATGGAGGGCAGGTGTAAGTACAAGGTGGGGGGGGGGGGTGATTTGAAGGGGAAAGTCTGGGACAGGACTGGCCCAAGGGTTTCTACTGCCCCAGGCAGAAGCCATGGCCATGTCCCCCCCCCCCATGCGCTAAGTCATGCCATTCTCCCCCCATGCTGGGCTGCACCACCGTTCCTCACTGTAGTTTATTCCGGAGATGAGGTGGGGGGGGGGGGGGGCTCGGCTCCGCAGCAGACCATGTGCTTCAGCACATATGGCCTGCTGCTTTTGAGCCCCCCCCCCCCCCCCCCCCAAATTCAGGGGTCAAGTGGCAGACCATGTGTGGCGAAGGACATGGCCTGCTTTGGGCTGCTGCCACTGAGCCAAGCCACCTCTGACCTCGCCGCAAGAATCAATGGTAGCGGGGTAAACAGCATGGCTCAGCACAGGTGGGGAGGGCAGCACAGCTCTGCACATGTGAAGGCCCCAAAGAGGTCTGCCATCCTAGATGGCTGCCTAGCCCGCTTAGTGGGGAGGCCGACCCTGGTCTGGGTGTGGGGAATGGACAGCAGGAGAAGGGATGGAGTGGGGAGGGAAGGGATGAATGCATGATAAGTAAAGGGCAAAATGTGGATGTACAAAAGGCACACTCCTGTCTCATCCCACATGCACATACAGGCATCCCCACCTCCGTAACTCACACACACACAGGAACCCCACCTGCTCACCACACACACACACACACACACACACACACACACACACACAGGTATAGCTTAATGGGTCAGTGGGAGTGGTGGGAAAGGGAGGAGGAGAGGAGTGGGGACACTGCCTTTTGTTGGCACCTTGCAGTGGCCATTTAAGAGCCTGATTTATTAAGCTTTTTATCATGGAAAATGAGAAAACAGCCTTAGTAAATCAGGCTTTAGAACCTAAAACAGTAACTGATATACCTTTTTTGGGGGGGTGGGGCGGTGGCATGCCCTGTGACCTAGGTTTCAGCTTAGGGTGCCAACACTTTGAATCAACTTTGGGACTGGCCCTTCAGTATGCTTGGTACTGAGAGGGATTTTTTGTAGGATAAGCTTATGGGGAAGGTACTAGCTCTGCTCTGCTCTGCATAGATTGTTAGGGAAAGGGCCGGGGATGGGGTTCGGTGGATGGAGAATACATGTTTGGATGTAATGCCATATGGGAGAGCATATATGTGTTGGAGGGGCCTGAGAAGGGGACTGTGACTGAATAGGTGCTGAAAAGGTCAACCTCTTGTACTCCCCCCTCCCCCCCCCCTCCTGGATATAGCCTGTAGACGCTAAAGCCTGCATCGTTGCCCTCACTGCAGTTATTTTTTATGGGTGTGGAGGGGATGTGTATGGGCAGAGCATGGCTAGCCACAGGTGGCGGGTTTTTCTCTTCAAATAGTTGGCAACCTCCATGCTGATTGATTCCTCTTAAGCTGACTCCGATTTGCATCAATATTAAAGTAGGCCTCAACTGCAATCAGACACCAGTCAGATGGATTTGATACGCACTCCTTCTGGTATGGGGCTGCTTTCAGTGCGGCAGCCTCTGATTTGAATGCCATCACAGTACATTGCATAAGCAGATAGCAATCAGGGGCTTATGTAACCTGTTTGATGGGCAAATGACATTCCTGGTACTATTCTGCAGTTCCCCCACTCTCCGTATTTCACTTATTCTCTTTCAGATGGTGGCCAGCAGTGATCATTGGTTTGGATTGTTAGACACTCCTTTATAGCCTGGACTAACATTTGGGCCAGGTCTAGCTGAAATTTTATTTATTTTTAAATGTCTTCTATACCACCCCTTCCTGAGATCAGGGGCGGTTTACAACGAACAACTACATTACATTGAACAGGGTTACAATTTAAACATTAATAATTAACAGTTACAAACTATGTACAAGTAACTATTTACATGTAAAGTACAACTCAATGGTGCCCATATGTATGCCTTAGTTTGGATGGAGAGGCATACATCTGGCCAATTTTCTCCCACCAATGGTTTGATTTTTGGTCCAATCAGCCCATTTGGCTGTTTAGTTATGCACCTCGAACAATCCTAGTGATCTAGCTGATAGTTGGGAAGAAGCAGAAACAACACTATGTGCCTTACCGCCTAGCTGCAGAGCACCAAAATGCTATTTTTTTTAATTTATTCATTTAAAAGTATTTATAGCCCACAAAATAACCAAGGTGGGTAACAAAAAAACATGCACAATCATAACAAACCAGTAAACTTATACAAAATGAATTTAAAAACAAATAAAAATAAATCATTCTAATCTAAATAAATAAAACTAAGACGACTACCTTTTACGAACACAAACTGAATCATTATTACACCACAAAAAAAATTGCCTGATGTACTCTACCGGCCTATCAAACAAATCCAGGAAAGGCTTGTTGAAATAAGTAAGATTTCAGCTTTCGCAGAAAGACCATCAACTGTTTCAACACGTAACTCATTAAGGAAAGAATTCCAAATCTATTGAGCACTCATAAGGAAAATTCTCTTACGTAACGACTGAAAATGAATCTTTTTAAAGGAAGGAACAACTAATAATTGAGCATCTCTGATCGGTGTCGGCAGCTGAGAGCGGGAAACCCTCCCGCTCCCTGGTGCAGAGGCCAATCGTGGCCCAGCCGGCAAACGGTGAAGGATACAGCAACCAGCAGCCATCTCTTTAAAAGCACGGGTATGCCTACGCATGCCAGTACCTGAGGTGCTCGCCAGAGGTCCCTTTGGCATGGCCCTTAGGCAGGGACCGGAACGTGATCAGCACAGACTCCACACAAACTCCGGCACAAGCCTACCATGCCTGGAACACAGAATAAGGACCAAGGAATAAGAAACTCCTATCACAGAAGAACGGATACAGATAAACCAAAATGGCAAAACACTCCAACAAGCAGCACTGAAATTGAGACGAGAAAGCCCCCGCTGTTGAACGCAGATGGAAGCAACATCTTCTGCTCTCTCCAATCCAGGGTAAGACAACAAGCTCCTCAGCCATGTACTCACGCTATTGCCATGTTTTACCTTATCTCATAATAATACTAATCCTAGTGCAGCAAAGTAAATGCACAGGCACCAGGTCACACACAGTACCCACTCCCATGCTCACACTACTATTACCACCAGTCGCCACCTTATTTTACCAAGAACCAGGCGCACAACGCAAGGAAATTACCATTTAAAACAACTGCTTCATGCACACCTCACACCCTGCACACACAAACCCCATGACTGTGTCCCCAGTCAAGTGCGCACTAATCAATGCAAGATTTATCAGAAATAAACCAAACACTATCTTGGATCATATACAATCCAACAAGCTGGACATTATAAGCATCTTAGAGACTTGGCTCACAGATATGGATCTGATCATACTCAATCAAATTACACCTCTTGAATACGCAGCATTCAACGGCACAAGAACCCATATAAAAGGGGGAGGTGTGATAATACTGGCTAAAAACCACTACAGATTCAAAACCAATGCCTCTATCCACACAATGGGGATGAACACAATCACCATCTCCAATAACCACCTGACCATTTGCCTTGCATATAGACTACCTGATGCTAAATCCGCAGATCTTTCAACAGTATTGGAGACAATCTGCGCACACAACTCTCAGCATTGCCTTAGGAGACTACAATCGCTGCTCTGCACCCACTAAAAAAGCTAGAGTTTTCCTCACTGCAATGCAATCTTTACATTTCACTTAGCTTGTGAATGCTCCAACACATCAACACGGAACAAGCCCAGATCTCATCTTCCTACCGAAGCAGATAATGGAACAAGACCTGGCCACAGCCTTGACAATCACCCCTGTCCCTTGGTCGGGCCACCATGCAATAACATTCTCAATGCTAATCAAAAGCCCGGCCAACCATAAGGAGGAGGAACACATCAATAAGAAATTCAGAACCTATCATAAATATCAATTCCTTCAGGAGATAATCATGAACTACAGAATGACAGCCAAAACTTGGGCAGTATCATTGAAATTTGGGATGACGTGGTTGCTGCAAATTCCTCAGCAACAATGCAAACCCACCCTTGCACCCGCAAGAGGGCCAGCGCTCCCTGGTACTCCGACACAATCAAGGAATCAAAGAGGAAGGGAAATGGAGAAGAAATAAGGTGCAGGATAGAGCCAGGCATATAGAATACAATGATCTAATCACCAAATGCAAACAATACCACACCAACACCATTATGAAGGCGGTAAGCAGACCTGGACAGCTTTTCAACATAATGCAGAGGCTCACCAGAGACTCAACACAGCATGACAACAAACATATTGACCCGCAACAGTTTGCAGACTTCATAATTGACAAACACAGGACCCTCGCCCTAAACCTTCTCCTTACAAGAAACACAACACACACAGAACACCAAAAAACATGGGAAAACTTTGCTTTTCCCTTGGTGCTCCAGATTAAATAATGGACTCCTTGAATTCAACAACAGTGGACCCCTGCCCAGTGGCATGGATCAAAGATTCCAAGGATCAGCTAAGCCAGCACATTGAAAAGATAGTGGAAGTATCCCTCCGACAGGGATATATTCTGATCTGCCTCAAGCATTCTATCATTCGACCAGTTCTTAAAAATACCACCCTAAATCAAGCAGATCCTAAATCCTACCATCCAATCTCCAGCATCCCTTTCCTTGCAAAAATAATCAAAAAATCTGTCCAAAACCAGCTACAGGATCATATCAACCTGAATGCACCAATGGACATACACCAACATAGGTTCAAGCCACAGCACAATGTTGAAACCCTGCTGACCTCCTTATTTGACAACCTCATAAAGGGGATAGACAATATCAAAAAATGATTCCTCTTAATCTTTATGGACATAGCTGCCTTCGACACGGTTTCCCACAACAGAATACAATGGCTATATGAAGTTGGGCTACACAACACAATAAAATGTTTTGAATCCTACCTCAGCAACCAAACACAGCAGGTGAAATGTGGTGATAAAAGATCAACACATTCGATGCGCCACAAGGTATACCCCAGGGATCCGCACTGTCTTCCATCCTCTTCAAACTGTACATCCAACCCATCTGCAATATACTCAAGCAGCACAAGATGCTCTACCACATTTATGCAGACAACATTATGATATACACCCCAATAAACCTACAGGCACCGGACCTCACCTCCATAACTAACTGTCTGGAGGAGATGTCCACATGGCTTACCAACAACAATCTGTCGGTAAACTATAAGAAGACGGAAGCCATGTTCATTACCAGAAGTACCACCTTCAACCCGACATCCAGAATCTGCATCCAGGATAAATCAAAGTGAAAGATGAAGTAAGATACCTAGGAATCACCCTAGACAGCAAGCTAAACCTCAATTCACACATTAACAAAACTGCTGCAAAGGCATACTACAAATTAAAACTCATCAGGAGACTCAAACCAATCCTAAGCCAAGATCACTTCAGAACAGTATGTCAAGCATTCATCACACCTATAATGGATTACGGTAACTCACTATATCAGGGACTGCCTAAACAGACTGCCCACCCCCTCCAGTTGGTGCAGAACACAGCAGCCAGATCATCATAAACATAGCAAGAAATGAACACATCACATTTGTGCTCCAGCACTTCCACTGGTTGCCCATACAAGCACGCACAAGATACAAAGCAACTTTAAATATTTTCAAAAGCATTAACAACATTTCTGCCAATGGCCTTCGAAACCTAGCAACCAGGAACACCAGCACGAGGCTAAGGAGAACCAGCATGGATAACAAGATCGCCACCTCTCTATGCACCTGAACTATGGAACTCTCTGCCTGAAGTTATGAGAGCCATGAGCGACATCAAGGACTTCAGACAGATACTCAAGACCATACTGTTTGTAGAATACTATGTACCCTCCCAGTGCCCACAAGCCTTGCTATGGTCATGATCACAGACAGCCCGCAACTGACTCAACCAATTAATCGTAAATAGTTAAGGATGCACATAACCCCCTCCTGCCTCGACCTCAAATGTACACAACCTAGTTCTTCGTTAACAGGAAGGCCACGGGGCCTAGGTCCGCGGGGCCGCTCTTAACCAGGGGGGGGGGGGGTGGTGCGTCGCACCCCCCCCCCCCGTTGTGTCGGCAGCGTGAGGGCCGTCTTGTGAGACGCAGTGCGTCTTGGACCTCATTGGCTCCCGCGGGCTGAGGGAAGTTGCGGGAGCCAATGATTTCAAATGAGGCACTGACCAGGGGGGCGGAGCAGGGGTTCAGTGTGCACGCCGGGAGACAGAGCTCGGGGCGGCGGTCATGCTGGATGGCTGGAGTTGAGCTGGAGGGTTAAAAAATTTGCCATTGATGGTCAGGAGACTGTGGATAGTGAGGGGGGAGAGTCTAACACACAGCGCCAGTGTGCGGTGATGGTCAGGCAAGTGCGGTTTTGCGGGAGCAGGTTCCATTCTTCGGAGGGGGGTTGGAAGGTGGAAAGGGGCGCGCAGGGCAAGAAGAAAACAATAAATCAATAAATAAAATAAACATGGCATACTAGAACATTGATTTTAAAATAAATACAGCAAGGAGAAGGGAATAAACAAGTGGGGGGGGGCCTTGCAATAAGGGTAGGCTGTTTTGTAAGGATGCCGCAACGTAAGGGTGAAGGGAGAGGAGCGGGCAGGGGTAGGGGGGTGAGAAGTGAAAGGGGGGCAGGAAGGGGGTGGGGGCGGGGGCTGCTCAAGGGGACCAGCGGGGCAGCGAGAGCTTGGCAAGGGGGTCCAGGAACAAAAAGGGGAAGGTTAGCAATAAAAGGGGGCAAAGCAGTGGAGTGGGGCAACCGGCAGGCAGGGGAAGAGGTGCAGAGGTGGGGAGTGGGCTTGTAGAGATGGCAGATTCAGCAGGGAGGGGGGTTAGGGGGTGTGTGCATATGGCAGAAAGACGTGGGACCTTGGGAGGTCGGGATGTAGGGGGAGAGGGATGGTTTAGGGGTGCTCGAGGACGAGGGGTTGTGGGGGGTTCTGAGGGGCAGGCGAGTTTGGGGTCTGTGGAAGGGCGCCCGATCAGGTGGATGGCGGGTGGCGACTCGTCGGGGCTGGCTGGTACGGCAGACTGGACCGGTGTATCAGCCGGCGTTTATCCTTCGGCTTGGGAACATTAGCGGGGGGGTCAAGGTTTGTCTCGGGCGGATTGGTTGGGGGTGTGGCAACCTCCTTGGGCCTTGGCAGGTTCCCCTTCTCTGTTTGCTGTCTTCTCTCCGCAGGTACCTCCGGGATGGCAGTACGCAGGGGGTCACATGAGGTGCTGCCTGCTACAGCAAGATGGTGGGGCCTTGAGCATGCCAAGGAGTCACGGGGCTGAAAGACGGGAGGAGAGCCGGATACAGCATCTCTGACGATCGTTGAGCAGCAAGAGCCAAGCCTACATGTGGAGACTGCGACAGGTGTGGCAGGTGAGTTGACGGCAGATCAGGAGGAGGGGGTGGGCAGCGGAACAGGGGCAAGCGAGGGGGTGAGTAGGAAGGCTAAAAGAAAACATGCTTGTCGACATCGTCGTAAATCTGGGTCCTCTTCATCATCTTCAACGGATTCTTCGTCTCGTTCCTCGACAACGGAGGAGGGCATGCAGAGAGAGGGAGGCAGGAGTGCGGAGCGGAAGGGATTGGGCATGGAGACGCCTACTTTGGCTGCTTTCTCGTAATTGTGGGAAGGGGTTCCGAAGAAGTTGCGGCGTAAAATTCAGAAGAGGTTTTATATCGATATATTCCGGTTGTTGGAGGGCAGGAAGCGGTCGGGGGACAGCAGGCGGAAGAGGAAGGAGGATGAGAAGGCCGGGAGGGTGTGGAAGGTAGCTCGAACTGTAGTTAATTGGACTCGGGCCTTCTTGCGACTCGCTAGTGTGTGGGGACACCAGCATCCAGATCACTATGGGATGCTCTTGGCGTATGCAGACTCCATCTTAGAGGTGGCACAGACGCATGAAGGTTGGGCGTGGCTCAACTATGATGAGAAGTTTCGCGATAAGATGGAAGAGAATAAGTTCTTGTCCTGGGGGACACAGGTTAGCAATTTATGGCTTACGCAGATGGTGGTCAGACCGAGCGGCGAGGGGGTTGAGCGGTGCAAAGGCGGGACTAGCGGCTGTGTCTGGGACGGGGCGCTCCTTTCGAGCGCCTGGCACTTCGGCTGGGACAAGAGCAGGCGGGGGGGCCACTGGAGATGTTTGTTGGAGGTTCAACAAATCTTCACGCCCCTTTCCGGATTGTAAGTTCCGGCATGCCTGTTCAGTCTGCAATGGGGGGCATTCCGCCCTCAAATGTGTTAAAAGGGGTACTCCCAGCCCCAGTATGCCAGCTGCCAAGCAGTAAGAGCTGGTGGAGCTTAGCTTCGACTCCTATTAGGATTGAAGCTTTGCTACCGTGGTTGAGAAAGTATCCCAGGCTTAAGGACGGGGTGGTTTTGGAGGAGGGATTTCGGGGTGGGTTTAAGATTCCAGTAGTGGGTAAGTTGGGTTTGCGAAAAGCCAGGAACGCGCCGTCGGCTAGGCAGTTCGCCCATATTGTGAGGGATAAACTGGCTCTGGAGATAGAGTTGGGCAGGGTCGCGGGCCCGTTTGTGGAGCAGCTGTTTGCTGAGTTTGTGGTGTCCCCTTTGGGAATCATCCCTAAAAAGGAGCCCGGGAAATACAGGTTAATTCATAACTTGTCCTTCCCTGTAGGTGATTCCGTTAATGACCACATCCCAAAGGACTTGTGTGCGGTGCGCTATGCATCCTTTGACGAGGCAGTGGAGCTCATGAGACGATGTGGTCATGGGTGCATGATGGCCAAAGTGGACATTGAATCAGCATTTTGCTTGTTACCGGTGCACCCATCTGCTTTTCATCTGTATTGTTTCAATGTAAACCGCACTGATGACAAATAGCGCGGTATTTAAGAAAATTAAATAAATAAATAAATCTGTTAGGATTTTCCTTCGAAGGTAACTGCTACTTCGATAAGTGCATGCCTATGGGTTGTTCGGTGTCATGTGCTTATTTTGAATGGTTTAGCACGTTTATGCATTGGGCTTTTGTGGAGCAGTCGGGCTGTGCTAACGTAGTACATTACTTGGATGATTTCCTGTTTGTGGGAGAGGCGGATTCGGGCCGTTGTCAAGAGTTATTGGACTGTTTCGTACAGTTGGCCTGGGATTGGGGCGTCCCGTTGGCGGCAGGGAAAACCAAGGGCCCAGCGACGAGCATTACCTTTTTGGGGGTGGAATTGGATTCTGTAGCCATGGTGTCGCGGCTGCCGTTGGAGAAGGTGTTCAAGTTGCCGGTGTTGGTAGCGAACGTGATGGCATCTAGCAAGATAACGCTGCGGGAGATGCAGACGTTGATAGGCTCCCTCAACTTCGCGTGTAGGGTAATTCCGATGGGAAGGGTATTTTTACGCCGGCTCTCAGCGGCTACGGTAGGGGTTATTAAACCTCATCACTGTATTAGGGTGTCCCGGAGCATGCGGGCTGACTTAGGGGTATGGGATGATTTTCTGAAGGAATTTAATGGTACCACGGTCCTGAGAGAGACAGAGATTTCCAGCTGGGATTTGCAGTTGTTTACTGATGCGGCAAGTGGGTTGGGTTTGGGCATTTACTTCGGGGGCGCTTGGTGCTCTGCGAGATGGCCGAAGTCATGGCGGGAGGCAGGCATCACCAGTAATATCACCTTTCTGGAATTGTTTCCGATTCGAGTGGTTTTGGAGTTATGGCCAGACAGGCTGCGGAATCACATTTGTTATGGTGGTGTGATAATGCAGCAGTAGTTAGTGTGATCAACAATTATGCCCCGCGATGCCTGCCGGTGGCTGATCTAATGCGTCAGGTGGTTTTAGCTTGCCTGCGACTGAATGTAGTGGTGAGGGCCCGTCATATCCCTGGGAGCACTAACAAAATTGTTGATGCTCTTTCCCGTTTTAAGTGGGAGCTATTTTGGTTAATAAAGCTGCGACCAGTTTAATTCCCAAAAGGTGGTGTGGTGTATTATTGAAAAGGGGAAGGTGGTAAAGGTGGGGGAGAGGAGGCGGGGGGGGGGCACGGGGTGGGGGACGACAACCCATCCGCCGTACCCGGTTACCACTTTGATTGAACGAAAAGGTGGCATATAAAACTGGTTAAATAAATAAAGCATCCTGAGATCGTAAAATACGAGGAGGACAGTAAGGTCTGAGCAAAATTGATAGACTGATAGTAGTCATGTTATGTAAACATTTAAAAGTAATCATGATCACTTTATACAAAACGCAAAGTCTGGTAGGAAGCCAATGCAGAGCAAATAACTTGTAAAATATCATCAGTACATTTGCATCCAGTTAGAAGACGAGAGGCGGCATTTTGAAATGATTGTAAAGGAGACATAGAAGCTTTGGAAAGGCCTAGAAAAAGACTATTACAATAGTCCAAAGGTGACAGGACTAGAGTCTGTAGCACAGAATGAAAATTACTAGTGGATAAATATGGTTTTAATCTCTGAAGACGATGCAGTTTATAATAGACAGCTTTAAGCAATCTTTGTATATAAGCATGCAGATTTAATTGTGTATCTAACCATACTCCAAGATCTCTCATGAAATAGCTAAGCACAAAAGGAAAAGAATCCATCACAGAATTCAAATTTGAAGGGTTTGGAAGATCTGAAGACAGGTACAAAATTTCTATCAACTTCTTATTCAATTTCAACTTATTCTGAAACATCCATGACTCAAATGAATTAAGGCGAAGTTCCACATTCTTTAAAGAATCATCCAATGAAACAGAAATAGGGGATGACGAGCTGTACATCAGTATACACTCAAAAATTGCCATCTAAACTTTCAAAGATTTTCTGATTGGGGCAATATAAAGATTAAATAGTCTAGCTAACAGCACAGAACCCTGTGGCACCCCTGCCTGAATAAATTTCCAATTAGACACCTTTCCTGATAATTGAATTTGAATAAATCTATCCCACAAAAATGATGCAAACCAAGAAAGTACCTTACCTTGTATCCCCAACTCACAAAGTCTAGTTAAAAGTAAAAAGTGATTCACAGTATCAAATGCGGCAGATAAATCAAGCATCACTAGTAAGAAAGATTTGCCATGATCAAAACCAAAAAGAAACTATTCATTAAGAATCAACAACGTTTCAATCCCATGGTCAGAATGAAATCCAAACTACAATTCTGACAGCAAATTATATTTATCAATAAAGCTCTGTAGCTGTAAAAGCACCGTTTTCTCTAGAACCTTACCTAAGCACGAGAGAGAAGAGATAAGACGATAATTCAAGGGGTCCAATTTATCCAAAGATGATCCTTTAAGCAAAGGAAATACTGAAAGCTTTCTTTAACACTGCAGGAACCATTCCCTGAGAAAAGGAACCATTACCTAAAGAAGCAATAGAATGCCCAATCAATTCTTTTAAGTTTTTGAACTATTGAATTGCACAACCATCAAGAGGACTGAAAGTATTATTCAAAGATGAACTAACATCAAGAACCTGGGACAATGAGACTGATTAAAAGGAAATCCACAACTGTGAAACTTTCTCAAAACAAGAAGTAACAGAACAAGAAGATTCCTCTGAAGGACTAGCAGTGAAGGAATTTTGGATAGCTGAAATTTTTGAACGAAAAGAATCCAAGAACAACTGTGGTTCAATGGAATCAGGGGGACAAGAACCCAAAGCAGGAGTTGAAAATAGTTCCACAACAGAAAAAATGTGACTTGGAGCACATAAACGAGTCATGATCGGAGAATCATAGTATTTTCGCTTGCCATCTAAAACAGATTTTTGATATTGAACTCACAAGCGTAAATGCTCACTTCTAACATCATCAAAAAACAAGCCCGCCAATGCCTCTCCATATGACATAATTGATGCCTTAGAGCTACCAATGTCGAAAGCAAGCCACGGCAGCTAATATCTATTAAAACACTTCCGAAATTTCATAGGAGCAACAGTATTTAAAGAAGACTGGAAGGATTCCATTCAGAACTCCGTAGCAGAAGAAACATCTATAACAATGAATGGTGCAACATCATTCAGTGAAGGAGACCACATATTAAATAAAACCTCTGGGGAATAAGAGGAACGATATGGCAATCCCTTACAAACATTTTCAGAAGGGGTAGACATTAACATTGCTATGATGAAAAGAAGACTAACAAAAAATGATTGGACCAAGGTATAGGTTTTTACTTGCAAAGGAAAATCTAAAGAAATATAAAAAAGACAAAATAAAAATTAAATCTAAAATCTCACCATAATCACGAGTCAGAGTTTTAACAATTTGAATAAAACCTAATGATAACATAGCAAATAAAGAGTGTATCATATTCTTTTCAATACTCTTCTTCATGTGTATATTACAGCTGCATAAAGCAATGAGTTAAACGACGTAGAGGACCAGTTAGAAAAAAAAAATATCTGCCAACAATGAAGAATCAGGTTCAAGGCTTCCAGGAAGACAGTAAAACAGGCATAAAGATAAGTCACGAAACTCAACAAGTGAACATTTGCAATTGAGCAGTGATGACTCAACTGCTACTTCTCGGAACTCGAACCTTTACTTTTCAGTAATAAGCAATCCACCACCCCCCTTTCACTGTCACGCAGCTTAGATATCCACAGATAATTGGCTGGCCAAAATTGGTTAAAAACAATAATATCATTTTATAACCACCATGATTCGGTGATGCAGAATATATCAGGCTTCTCCAAATAAAGAATATCATGCAATACCGAAATCTTATTTCTAACATGCCTACTCTATACGAGGCATCCCTGTGATTGCTATTCAAACACACGCAGGCGTATTAATGTTCAACAGAACTCCGCCCATTGCTTCTCCTAACCAATTCACTCACTTTTACATATATACACAGACTCCCCAATCAATGCCCGAATTCAGACCCTTCGATATTACCATCCCTAATTGAAAAATCCAACGTTGTTCTCTATATAAGAGATACTGCTCACAGGTCTTATCCCTATATTCTGAATGTATCCGCTCTATACAAAAACATTGTAAATCCGAGAACACATGGCTCTTCAACAAACAATGTTCCACAATGGGAGCTTCGTGTCGTTTACAATGTAATCTACTTTTATGCTCACTTAGTCGGCTCCGAAATGGACAAATTGTTTTCCCAATATACAGTAATTTACATGGACAAAAAATGCCATACACGACATAATCAGATTCACAAGAGGTCACTGATTTTAAACGGTATACCCTATCCCTGTAAAAAAAACGATCAGTTTCCCATGCTACCATGCAAAAAGCACAGCACCCACATTTCACGTCCTAACTGTCCCATATATCTCGCTACTGCGGGCCGTAATGCAGAAGGACTGAAAAGTTATTTTAAATTAGAATTACGTTGCTGCACACATCGTAGGCTTTTTGCTTCTAACCCTGGTACCATTTGCAACACATTAGCATGTTTCTGCAAAACTCGCTGAATCTGTTTACTGAAAGGAGAAAACCTAGAAATCAAATTAACATATTCATCTTCCCCTTACACTCATATCTTAGGGGTTAATAACCACCTTCTATCATTATACAACACCCTCTTATATGCTCGATCCAATACCTTCTCTGGATAACTCCTCATCAGAAAATCATTTCTGAGGGATCTAGCCTGAATCTTAAAATCCTCAAGAGAAGAGCAATTTTGTCTATATCTAATAAATTGTGAAAATGGTAACCCCTTCAGAAGATTCATCGGATGGGCACTCGAGAAGTGCAAAAACATATTCCTGTCAGTACTCTTTTTATAAACAGAAGTACCCCAGCAGTCTCTCTGTAAACCTTAACATCCAAAAACACTATTTCCTTTGGATCATAACTAATAGTAAATTGGATGTGTGGGTCTAATGCATTTAGCCATTCATGGAACAACATCAAGGAATTTACTGACCCCTCCCATAACAAAGATGTTGTCAATATATCGATGCCATAATCTAATCTGAGAGGAATATGGTGAATCTTGCAACCACCGTTGTTCATATAGGCCCATGAATAAGTTAGCTACAGAAGGGGCAAAGGACACCCCCATAGCAATTCCTGCTATCTGTTGAAACTTCTCAAAGGCCAATCGAAATTGGAAGGAATCAAAACACATTTTAGGAACAAACGAGAACCCTTTCGTTAACAATCATGTTTGATCATCCATCAAAATTATATTGGAAAGATTAATTACTAAAGATGACACATCCTGTTGTATAGGATCTATTAATCCTTGTCTTTGCCTTGTCAGTTCCTCTTCGTCTTCTGCCGACCGTCCTCTAAAAATCTTTCTTTTGCATGTCTCGAACCACCTGAGTCATCAGACGACCATTCAAAGGTTGTTTTCTTATGCACTTTCCGATCCCTTTGGCAAGTAGGATTAAGCCATGGGCATACATATCCAGTAGTATAATCATAGTCTCTTTTCAACTTTTCATTTTCAGCTTTGTAATCTCTGTCCTTAATTTATTGCCCTGTTTTACTAATTCAGAGGATTGATGTTGAAACTTTTCCAAGTATCTGCTGATTGTAAATGGTCAGTTGTTTTTCAAAATCAGCCAGGACTCCCTCTAGCTGATGCTCCAATGTATCAACCATCAATACCATTAAGTCCAGTGAGCATTTATTTAAGATCTTATTCCATTTTTCCAGAAAGGTCTGATCGGATGCAAACAAACGAGGTTCCTTATAAATCCTCAGACCTCTCGGAATATGTTGACATTAATATATTCCACAAATGAGGAGCGATGCAACTCAGATCTTATTAACCTCTTTTGTAGATTTGATAATGAGCTCCAACTACTATCAACACCCAACTCTGATAAATCCTGTTCAGTAAAAGGGGTTCTTTCTTTCATCAATTTAGCTACATAAGCCTCTGAGAAACTCAGAGTGTCCTCCCATAATATATGACCCTCCATTGTAATCAAACAACAAATAACTTGGTCACCATCAGAGCTTAACTATGATACTTCATTAAATTAGCTATTTAGCTCTACCTTCTAACCATACTGTAGTATTGTTTACTCAGCAACTATCACAAGGAAAAAGCAAACCTCAGATAGCTCCAAAAACACCCATTATCCACCTTTCAATGAACAAGGGCGATTTAAGGAGTTTACCACATCAACGGTTTGCTAATATTTTTCCTTATAATTTAGATGAAAATCATTGGCCAAATACATACACATTTCATAACATGATAACACTAACTCTTTAACATTTCTTTATACATATCAAACACTATTTTCATAACAGAGCATTCCAACTGTTATCATTCAAATGATATTCTCATGGCTCATGAAATTCATCATTTAACACTAGAAGCCCCAAAGTGCGTCAATTGATGCAAATGCATCTTCAAAGTTGTATACCAGCGTCACTGCTAGAACCATGTCAGTCATGTTTCATGACTTTGTTAGCAAGGTCAAGATGTTCAAATATGTGCATTGAAAATTAATTACAGATGCACCACCTAGCAGGAAAATGAATTTATACCTAGAAGCCCCAAAGTACGTCAATTGACACCTTCAATTGTCTTGGATGCGTCAACTGACCTACTTTGGGGCTTCTAGATATAAATTCATGTTCCCACTAGGTGGCGCATCTCAATCACTGTTTACAGTTTTACTCCGACATTACAAAACAATACACACACGATGATGTCATGTAATGACATCACATACTGCACGTATTTAACAAATAAGTAACTTCACATTAATTCACATCTGCATTTCATGCTAAACACAGTCACCGTGATAATGCGTCAATTGATGCACTTTGGAGTTTCTAGGTAAAATTCCATTTGGGGCTTCTAGTGTTTCGTATCAGCTGCTCAGGGGAATGTAACTAAAAAAAATAAATAAACATACAACCATTGCTTAACATACATATTATAAGCTTGAGGGGTGCTGCGCTTTTTGCATGGTTCTCTTATACAGAGAACAATGTTGGATTTTTCAATTAGGGATGGTAATACCGAAGGGTCTGAATTCGGGCATTGATTGGGGAGTCTGTGTATAGTAAAAGTGAGTGAATTGGTTAGGAGAAGCAATGGGTGGAGCTCTGTTGAAACTGATACGCCTGCGTGTGTTTGAATAGCAATCGCAGGGATGCTCCGTATAGAGTAGGCGTGATGCCTAAGATTGGATTTTGAGCCGGTCATGAGGCTTCATCTGGCTTTCTTTTGAAATAAGCCGGTTGGGTGAGAGGAATCCAGTTTCAGTAACCGGGTAGCCAGACCCGGCGCTCACCCTTTGCTTATACCTTCCCCCCCCACCCCCACCCCGGACCCCTACCCCTTTTCTCCCACAGCTTTTCTCTTTCACTCTTCCAACAAATTACTCCGATAGCCAAGTATGGTAACAACTGGTCGCAGCTTTATTTCACACAACATCAAAACCATAACAGGAACAATGATCCCACAACCCCCAGTGGAGCGATGCGTCACCAGCCATGCTACTAGCAAAGCGACCTCACCTCCGCTGCAGCCATGGTCACACCACCGGCAACGTTCCGACCACCCCGATCCGACTAAGCCATATTACTAGCAAAAGTGTTCCATAGGTAGTCCAGGTCAAGGGCACCCCGCCCCCGGCCCGAGTCGCCTAAGGCTCCGGACCCCGGAAACCTCCGGGATCCCGCCTCACCCCCCCCAGCTGCGACACCCCAACACCAGCCTCGCTACCGCAAAGGCTGGGTGGGCGGGTGGGCTGCCACGCCTCCTGCCAAACTGCCTGTGCTCTGGCGAGTCTCGCGCACGTCAGGGCACATGGCTGCCTGTACCCTGATTGGCTCCGCTCGCCCTCTTACCGAGCGGAGCCAATCAATTTAAAACCCGCACCGCATGCACATCGTGCGCGGCCCCTTCCTACCTCCCCCGTGCACGAGCAGGGTCCCGCGCCGGGCAGAGCACCCGGTTACGAGCAGGCGCCGGGACCCTGCCCGCACCTTTATTCTAACCGGGTAGCCAGACCCGGCGCTCACCCTTTGCTTATACCTTCCCCCCCCCCACCCCGGACCGCTACCCCTTTTCTCCCACAGCTTTTCTCTTTCACTCTTCCCACAAATTACTCCGATAGCCAAGTATGGTAACAACTGGTCGCAGCTTCATTTCACACAACATCAAAACCATAACAGGAACAATGATCCCACAACCCCCCCCCCCCCCAGCGGAGCGATGCGTCACCAGCCATGCTACTAGCAAAGCGACCTCACCTCCGCTGCAGCCATGGTCACACCACCGGCAACGTTCCGACCACCCCTATCCGACTTCGCCATATTACTAGCAAACGTCTTCCAGGGGTAGTCCGGGTCGAGGGCACCCTGCCCCTGGCCCAAGTCGCCTAAGGCTCCGGACCCCGGAAACCTCCGGGATCCTGCCACCGGCACAGAAAACTTTACCTGTGCCACCCCCCCCCAAACTACAACAAGCTGCGACCAGTGTGTCCACCCCGAACGACTCTCTCCAACACCTCCTGCCAGTAGTTCAAGAGCAAGTCCATCCCCACTGGCGAGAGGTGCACACCATCCGCCCTGTACAATCCCGTACAGGCCACATCAACCCACATATGCTGCACCTGATACCCCCTTTTTCGCAGACCCATCTCCCAATCTGCTGATTTATCTTGGTCAGCCCGCGGAACCATCTCCGCTGGCCCCAGGACGACAGCCGCGGGATAATGTCCGACCAAATCAAGATGACGCTGTCCAGCAAATGAAGCAAAGTCATAAAGTTCTTTTTCGCCGCCCTTATCAGCTGCTTGCAAGAGCACTCCGACAAATCGTTGCCTCCAAGATGCACCAGCACAACCGCTGGCCGCCCTCGAACCCGCAGATGATGACGAAGCAAGGGCAGCAGTTGAGTCCACCTCAGCCCCCGCTCACCCAGCCATGAAATCGCCACCTCAGCTGGGTCGAGCCCAAGATTTGGCCCGATAGGCTGCACTGCCGCTCTTTGACCAACCCAAAAGACAAAGGAGTGTCCCATCATCCAGCAGTCCCGCTCCAACAGCCCCACACCTGCAATAGAAAATAACAGCATTAACCCCCCCCCCCCAACCCTCAAGGGCTGCTCACAGCCGCACATAACCTTGAAATGCCTTAGAACGCCAGCGGCCAATACTCTGGATCTGAACCCCCGACAGACCCGCCGCAGCCGCACTGGTGGTGGCCCCGATGCGAAAAGAGTGAGCTGAAAACAACCCCGGATCTTCGCCGATCCTGCGCAAGGTTAGGCGTAAAACCGCCGTCACCTGATACCTGGTCATGTATGAAGAGTTCGCATGCACGAACAGCGCTTCGCCACCCCCCGGGCGTACACCCAAGTAGGCCTCGAGGGCCGCTACAGGGCAAGTTAGTCCCCCGATACTCCCCAGCACCACCCACAATCCCTTACCTTTTTGGTCAGTCTTGGACTTGGCTAACAGTACTCGAATGTGACCTGGCTCCCTCCACACGTGCTGCAACCGCAAATAATTACCCAAACCCACCTTCACCGAATCAGCCGCCAGTTCACCGACCCAAAAGGCCCCAAAAAACGCTAAACAAAATACTGCTCGAAATAGAACTACCTCGTAAGGAGACGCTGCCACCCCCGACAACCCGTGGCACAAGCTCTGCAACAAGTCATGGGTAATCGGACGCCGACGGTCGCGCCGCAGGGGCAGCTCACACTCCCACCCTTGCATTAACCGCCGAACGAGGTGCCCCCGCCCTACGCCCTGCCAACTCACCGCCCGGGCAAAAAATTCAAACCCCGCCAGATGCCCCCGCACCGCCGATCTTGACAACCCCCTCTCCTTTGCCCACCCAACATATCCCCCCAGCTTATACTCTGACACCTCACCTCCAACACACCCCTCACCAAGCAGATACTCCCACACACGCTCGCACCCCCGGCGATAGGAATCCCACATGCGCTCAGCTACCGAATTCCTTAATAGGTTCTTCATCTCGGTAGGCCAGAGCTCCACAAGTTCCAAGGGACCCTGAACCCATCCTCGTCCGCCTCCGGCGCCAACTGCCGAAACCGCTCCCACTGCAAACGAGAAAGAGCATCAGCGATTGCATTAGTACGACCAGGAATATGGTGGGCCTTCAAGTCCACGTTCAAACGCAAACAGGCTAGAATGACTTGGCGCATTAAAGCCGCAACCGTACAGCAGCGCGGAGTATAACGATTCACAACGGCCACCACCGCCTCGTTATCACACCACCACACCACCCTACGGTTGGGCGAATCTCTCTGGCCATAACGCAAGTGCCACTAAGATTGGAAACAATTCTAGAAAGGTGATATTCCGCAAAAGCCCTGCAGCCTCCCATTCCGGCAGCACACCAAGCCCCACCGAAATATATTCCCAGACCAACCCCACCCGCCGCATCCGAATACAGCTGCAAATCGTCACTGGAGATCTCTGCTTCCCGCAACACCGAAGTGCCATTAAAGTCCCTCAAAAAGAGATCCCAAATACGCAAATCCTCCCGCATCACTGTGGACACTCTGATACGATGGTGAGGCTTCCGGACCCCCGCTGTCGCCGCCGCCAAGCGCCGAAGGAAGACCCTCCCCATGGGAATGACCTTACAAGCAAAGTTAAGAGAGCCTATTAAGGCCTGCAGCTCCCGCAGATTCAACTTAGAAGATGCCAAGGCATTAGCCACTAGCACCTTCAATTTCTCCACCTTCTCTGACGGCAATCGGGCCTCCAAACTTTGCAAGTCCAGTTCCACTCCTAAAAAGGTCAACCTTGTCGTCGGGCCCACCATTTTACCCTCAGCCAACGGCACCCCCAACTCGCGAGCTAAACTACCAAAACCAACTAACAGCTCACTACACCCTACGGACTCTGCTTCACCCACAAATAAAAAATCATCCAAATAGTGGACAACCTCGCCCCTTCCTACTCTCCGCACCAAAAGCCAGTGCAAAAAGGAGCTGAACTTTTCAAAGTAAGCACAAGATACCGCACACCCCATGGGCATGCACTTATCAAAATAAAACTCCCCCTCGAACTGAAAACCCAACAACCTGAAGGAAGACGGATGAACCGGCAGCAAACGAAACGCCGACTCAATATCAACCTTTGCCATCAATGCCCCCCGCCCCGCTCGCCTGACTAACTCCGCAGCCTTGTCAAAAGACTGATAATGAACCGTGCACAAATCTTGCGGAATCAAATCATTCACGGAGGATCCAGGCGGAGAGGATAAATTGTGAATTAGACGAAATTTTCCCGGTTCCTTCTTCGGAATAATGCCTAACGGCGATACCACGAAATCCGAGAATGGCGGCTGCCTAAAAAGCCCCACTATCCTCCCCAACCGTAATTCCTCCGCTATCTTCCCCCGTGCTATCGCTCCCCAGCGCCGCACACTGGGTGAATTTCGAGGCAAAGAAACCACAACCACCCCATGCACCGGAACCACAAAACCCAAACTAAATCCCAACTGCAACACTAACCTATCCCGACTACGCGGATAAGAACGCAACCACGAACACAAGAGCGGAACCTGAATCGGTGAAGGGGCCAGAGCAAACGGCTCCCACTTACTTGAGGCCAGTCGGCGGCTGAGCCGCGGGCCCTTTTTTAACACATTTTGCTGCCGCATGGGGACCTCCACAGCACGAGCACGCATGCCGGAACTTACAATCCGGGAAGGGACACATCGACCGATTAAACCTACAACACACATCTCCTCCTCCTCTGGGGGCCGGCCTAGCCGGTCTTGTGGCAAGTCCCCCCCGAAAGGAACAAGCCGCCCCCCCAACGACCGCCGACCCCAACTTACCTCCGCTTCCCCCACTCCCCCCTCCCTTGACCGACATCTGCGTGAGCCAAAGGTTAATGTCCTGCGTGCCCCACATCAAAAACTTATTCTCCTCCATTTTATCCCTAAATTTCTCGTCGTAGTTAAGCCACGACCATCCTTCATGCATTTGAGACGCTTCGAGAATCGAATCCACATAGGATAACAACAACCCGGACTGGTGAGGAAAATGATGCCCCCACACACTCGCCAACCGCAAGAACGATCGCACCCAATTAATGACGTTCCGCGACACCTTCCGAAGCCGACCCGCCTTCTCGTCCTCCTTTCGCTTTTTCTTACTGTCCCCAGAACGCTTCCGTCCTTCCAGCAAACGAAAAATATCAATATATTTCCGCTTCCTAATCTTTCGCCTCAGCTTCTTGGGGACCCCCTCCCACAATTCCGACAATGGAACCAAAGAAGCCGATCCCCCACCAGCTAAACTCACCTCAACCCCACCCCCCACGGCCGCCCCATGCCCCCCATTGGTGGCCTCCGAGGCTCCAGATGAATCCAACGACGATGAGGAGGAAGACGAGGAGTGGCGTCGATAACGACACCCCCGCTTCCTCTTTCTGCGCGCCTTGCCTGGCTGCTCGGGCCGCGATCCCCGCTCAAGCGATTCGCCACTGTCAGCCACTCTCAACTCACCTGGCATGTCATCACTGCCGCGGGCCTCTGACAAGAGCAGCCCATCGCCTCTAGGCCCCGCTGACCGCTGCAGATCCGCGTCCCGACTCCAGCTGCACCGACATCCGCAGGGGGCCTTGAATCCATACTCCCCTCACTGCAGGACACCACAGCAGACGGACCAGCCCCAGACGCTGCCATATATGGCACCTGCGAAGACAAAATGGGAAAACCCAACGAAGACAAGCCCAGAGCACCCCTCAGGGGCCATGCCCCAGTCCAATCCGCCCCGGAAGAACCCTGCCCCCCACCCAACCAGTGCTCCCACCCAGACCGCTTGCCCGACTGCCCAGACCACCCTGAAGACAGAAAACCCACTACAGGAGGAACCAAACCCCCCACCGGAGACATCCACCCCCAACCGCCCCAAATGCCTGCCTAGGTCCTCCCCCCATTGTCCCGAGGGGCCAAATCCCCACACATGCCCCTGCTCCTGATCCATCCTGAGAGTCCCTCCGTCCACGCCGACCTCCTGCCTGCCCCTGGAACCAAGCCCCCCTACGGGGGTCTCAACTGTCCCGGCCACTGGGGCCACTGCCATCTGCTGAGGCCCAAGACTCTCCGCCTGCCCCGTGGGATGTTCAACACGCCCCTCCCTAGTCCTTGGCCCCCCACACCCCCTAACCAAACCCCCAGCACCTCTCGCCCCCCTTCTCCCCACCCTCTGTTTACTTGCTCTCCCAGACCCTGCACACACCAATTTGGCCAACCCCCGCCCCCTCTGCCCTTGTCCTTGCTTCCCCCTGTCAGCCTACCCCCCCTGCCGCCCCCCCCTCTTGCCTGCTTCCTTCCAGCCATCCTGCTTTGTTTTTTTTTTGTTGTTGTTTTTTTTTAACAAACAAACGGCCTAATCCTGGAGCACTGCCCCCAGTCACTCCCCGCTGCCCCGCTAAACGCTGTTTCGGGCCCTCCCGACGCTGTCTCGGCTCGTGAGCCCCCCTGCAACCCGCCTGACACTTGCCTGCCTGGCGAGCTTGCGCTCAGCGAAAACCGCCGACACCACACAGACGCTCTATCCCGGAGCCGCACGTAACGATCCGGAACTCCTGCCGCGAGTATAGGCCGTTCTCTCCCCTCCGACCGCACTGCTTGCCTCACACGATGCTGCCGGGCCTCCCGCCAAACTGCCTGTGCTCTGGCGAGTCTCGTGCATGCCAGAGCACATGGCTGCCTGCACCCTGATTGGCTCCGCTCGCCCCCTTACCGAGCAGAGCCAATCAATTTAAAACCCGCACCGCGTGCACATCGTGCACGGCCCGCGCGGCCCCTTCCTACCTCCCCGTGCACGAGCAGGGTCCCGCGCCGGGCAGAGCACCCGGTTACGAGCAGGCGCCGGGACCCTGCCCGCGCCTTTATTCTTTGTTAAAAGTGGTTTTTAGGTTGTAGTATTATGTTAAACAATGGCTGTATGTTTGTTTATTTTTGTAGTTACATTCCCCTGAAGCAGCTGATGCGAAACGCTGAGGGACTTTCGAGTGGGCGTCGGGGTCCGTTCACCTGCTTTAAATGATGAATTTCATGAGCCATGAGAATATCATTTGAATGATAACATTTGGAATGCACTGTTATAAAAATAGTGTTTGAGATATATAAAGAAATGTAAAAGAGTTAGTGTTATCATGTTATGAAATGTGGATGTATTTGGCCAATAATTTTCATCTAAGTTATAAGGATAAGTATTAGCAAACTGTTGATGTGGTAAACTCATTAAATCACCCTCGTTCACTGAAAGGTGGATAACGGTGTTTTTGGAGCTGAGGTTTGCCTTTTCCTTGTGATATTTGCTGAGTAAACAATACTACGGTATGGTTAGAAGGTAAAGCTAAATAGTAAATTTAATGAAGTATCATAGTTAAGCTCTGATGGTGACCAAGTTATTTGTTGTTCTCCAAATATAAGCCAAAACATAGCTACAACCATTTCGTTCAAAGGTCCGGCCAACATGACATACCTTTCAAACCACTTTTGCAACATCAACAGGAATAACAGTCAAAGCATATTTCATAGCTGGCAAAGGTAAATGAAGAATTATTTTTGCATTGATTTGGGTCCTGAGAGCGAATCTTCAAAAGCTCTATACCACGCCCCATCTTGATAATACTTAGCTAATGCAAGCTGGTTTGCTGTACTTAGATGGATACATATCATTCTGACAACGATTCAGGATTTCTTGCAGCCAGTGTTGGTGCCCTTTCATCCTTCTCATGTGATCCTTCTGATAGTGGAACAAAAGTAGACTCTTGTCTTCAAGTTCTACATGGCAAACCTGACTATGGAAACGATAAAATACTCCGTTCATGCACACCTCAAACGGTTTCCTTTTCTCACAAAACTCCAACACTGATCCAGGGGATGTGAGGTCTTCACACAAATGTTGGTGCTGATTTACTCCTCTCCCTGTACCACTTTCTGTGCCATTTTGCCTCTGCGATGGAGGATTGGAGTCTTCATGGCACGATTCCTTGTTCCCCACGTTCACATTTCAAAAAAGCAGAGCAGGGGTAGGTGTCACACAGCGGTAGTTACAACCCAAATTGAAAACTATAGAGCAAGGGTAACTGTCAGGGAACATTTTGCTGATCAGAACAGAAGGGCCATGCTGGTCTTTATCTGCTGTCATTTACTATGTTACTATATACTTAACACCTGAAACAAGACTTGCAGTACAGTGCATTACTGCTGTACATAGATGACGAATAATGTGTCAAATTTTCAGAAAAACCGATATTTTTTCAGTCACTCTGATTTGCCCGGATTAGCTCAATTTGCCTTTCTAAAATTATGTGCCTAAAATTATTTTATTAGAACAAATGCGCGAAACAAACTGAAAAAAATGTTCAGGGGTGACCCCAAAATCAAAAATGTTTGCATTCCTGTGAAGAATAAACAATTCCATTTAATTTTAGGTTGTATCTCACCCAGAGGACCTTATTTGCGTCTGGAATACTGGCAGATGCAACAGACCGAGTCTGCAAAAATAGTCAGGCAGCACAGATTGGTTTTTATTTTGTTTTAAATTTGTTAAGTCAGGAATAATCCAAAAGCCTTGTTTTTCAAATGGTCCCTAGAGGAAAGGGATTAAGTAGCAGACGACACGGAACACGTTATAAAGCAGCCGAGAAGAGCATGAAGCTGAAAACAGATGCCCATCCTATAAGCCAACACATCGAGGCAAGCTTCATAGTAAACAGTAGCAGATGGGGATTATATGTGGCTACCTCCTACCTATGTAGTTAAACTAATCTCAGATCATTTACGCACAAGCTTCTAGAAGCTTTACCCATTTGAAATTCTTCATAAGCAGCAAGGAATACAGACACGCATGTATATATACAGAACTCACAAAGTCCAATATTCAGTCCGTACTAATATCTGTATCTTGCACACTCTCTCCACCTTCATACGAGGGCAAATTAGCAGCCCTTCTTGCACATACCCTCTTCCACACCTGAGCTTCACAACAGATTTGTTATACCAGATAAGGCAATCAGAGGGCAACTTTTCAAAGGATTTAACTAGGGTAAATAAAGCCTTTATCTGAATGGAGGCATAGGGCTGGGTCAGCTGGCTGAAAATCAAGACCACCAGGGTTCAAATCCCACTGATGCTCCTTGTAGCCTTGGGCAAGCCAGATCATCCTCTATTGCCTTAGGGACAAATGTAGGGGTCAACGCAGAAAACCTTAATGTGGCATTTTTCTGGTGCTTTTATTGTTTATTGTTTATTAAGTGCGTCTGAGCGATTTACAAAATGGCAAAAGCTGCTAGAAAAGAAAAGGAACGCCAGTATGTTTTGGATAGGAAAGGATAGAGCAGCGATGGCGAACCTATGGCACGCGTGCCAGCTGTGGCACGCGAAGGCCTTGCAGCTGGCACGCGTGAAGGTCCGCAAAAAAAGAAAAAGCGGGCTCTGGCTGCTGCCGCGGACGCGGCAGCATGCAGTGTCCCGCGGGGCCCCCTCCGCCCGCTAAGCCCCTCTGCAAGGGCTTTCAGATTCGCGAGGGAGACAGCGTCTCCCTCGCGTCTCTGTTAAGCCCGTAGGGGTTAATGGGAAATTTCCCATCAGCCCCTTTAGACGCGAGGGACTGATGGGAAATTTCCCATTAGCCCCTGCGGGCTTAACAAGAGACGCGAGGGAGACGCTGTCTCCCTCGCGAATCTGAAAGCCCTTGCAGAGGGGCTTAGCGGGCGGAGGGGGCCCCGCGGGACACTGCATGCTGCCGCGTCCGCGGCAGCAGCCAGAGCCCGCTTTTTCTGTTTTTAAATTTGCCGGGGGGGGGGTGTTAGGACTGCTAATGGGCTGGGGGGGGGGTGTTAGGACTGCTAATGGGCTAGGAGGGGGGGGGTTAGGACTGCTAATGGGCTGGGGGGGGGTTAGGACTGCTAATGGGCTAGGAGGGGGGGGTTAGGACTGATAATGGGGTAGGGGGGGGGGGGTGAGGACTTCTAATGGGATGGGGGGGGGGGTTTGGACTGCTAATGGGCTAGGAGGGGGGGGGTTAGGACTGCTAATGGGCTGGGGGGGTTAGGACTGCTAATGGGCTGTGGGCTGATGGGGGCTGTCTGGAAATGGGGTGATGGGGGGTTAGGACTGCTAATGGGCAGGGGGGGGGTTAGGACTGCTAATGGGCAGGGGGGGTTAGGACTGCTAATGGGCTAGAGAGGGGGGGTTAGGACTGCTAATGGGCTAGGAGGGGGGGGAAAGGAATGAAAATGGGCTGGGGGGGTTAGGACTGCTAATGGGCTAGGAGGGGGGTTAGGACTGCTAATGGGCTAGGAGGGGGGGTTAGGACTGCTAATGGGCTGGGGGGGTTAGGACTGCTAATGGGCTAGGAGGGGGGGTTAGGACTGCTAATGGGCTGGGGGGGTTAGGACTGCTAATGGGCTAGGGGGGGTTAGGACTGCTAATGGGCTAGGAGGGGGGGGTTAGGACTGCTAATGGGCTAGGGGGGGTTAGGACTGCAAATGGGCGGTGGGCAGATGGGGGATGACTGGAAATGGGCTGATTGGGGGATAGGTGAGGACATGGGCTAGGGGGGGGGTGAGGACTGCTAATGGGCTTGAGAGGGGGGGTTAGGACTGCTAATGGGCTAGGGGGGGGGTTAGGACTGCTAATGGGCTGATGGGGAGGGGTTAGGACTTGAGGTGGGCTGTTGGGTGTGGTTATGAATGGAAAAGGGCTGATGGTGGGTTAACACTTCAGGTCGACATAAGGGGTTAGGACTGGTAATGGGCTATGGGGGGGTTTAGGACTGATAATGGGCTATGGGGGGGCTGGGACAAGAAATGGGCTGATGGGGAGGGGTTAGGACTTGAGGTGGGCTGATGGGGTTAGGACTGGTAATGGACTGTGGGCTGATGGGGGGGTTAGGACTGGCAATGGGCTATGGGGGGCTGACTGGAAGTGGGGGGTTAGGACTGGTAATGGGTTATAGGGGGGGGCTTAAACTGAAAATGGGGTGATGGGGGGTTAGGACTGGAAGTGGGTTGATGAGGGGGGGATAGGACTGGTATTGGGTTGGGGGGCTGCTAGGACTGGAAATGGGCTGATGCAGGGACTAGAAGGGAATGGATGCTGGGTGAGGCTGGAACTAGAAGCGAGCTGGTGTTGGGGGAGGATTAGAATGGGATGGGGCTGGGAGAGTAAAATGGAGAGGGGAAAAATATTTTGTGTGGGAGGGATAAAAAATCTACAATTGGCCGGGTATTGGGAGAGTAAGTGGGGATTGAGGATGGAGGGGTAAATTTTGAGTAGATGAAATAGGAATGAGGAAAGAGCCAAAGGAGAAAGATTAGTATGTTAAAGCAGATGTAGAGAGAGAATGGAAAAAAAAAACAAGAAGACAGAAGAAAGGACAAATGGACAGCAGATGGAGAGTTAGCAGAAGACACGAAGAAACCAGAAGAAAGTGGCTGGAACAATTGCAACTGAAAAAAAATGCACAAAAGGTAGAAAAATATCTCTTTATTTTGAATTTATTAACTGGAATATGTCAGTTCTGGGAAATGTGCATCATTAATTTTTGCGCTTTGTTTAGTACAAGAGGAAATTAATATATAGTTTTATTTCTACAGTGTTGTTGTATATTCCAAGTTTGGCTTTTGGGGTTCCCAGTTTAATTATTGTCTTCCTGTTTCTAAATTGTGATTCCTTGTTTGGTGATGGTCTGTTCTGCATGTGTAACTGAGCTGAGGTATTCTGTTTATATAATTCCTATTTGACATTGCCACTTGTTCTTTCCCCAGTAGGTCATGTATTGTTGTTCTCTGAGATGTATTGGTTTAATATTTGCAGTGTTGCCTTTTGATAGGTAGAGTATGGTGCTTTGTGAGTCCTGGTAGTGCTGTTAGGATACGGCGGGTTTGCTATGGGTTCTAAATGGGCAGCGTTTGTAGTAGTTCCTAATGTGCCTGGCGGTTGGTACTGGATTATAGTAATGTAGAAACCTTTTAGTCTTTCTTTATCCATATACTCATTAAGAGGCATGTTTACTAAAAGTTAGTGTATGGTAACATTATGCAAATATTTATGCAAATGAAGCACCTTATGCAAATGGGGCTTTAATTGACGTGCTGGCACTTTGAGGAAATTCTTTGGTTTTGTGCGGCAGTTTGGGCACTCGGGCTCAAAAAGGTTAGCCATCACTGGGATAGAGTAAAGCTAGGAGAGGACAGACGGAGGGCAGAGAGCAGAGGAGAAAACAGGCTTATTGAGTATCAGCGGTGGGGTGGGGAGGAGGGGGGGGAGGAGAGGGGAAGGTCAAAAGCTGAGCAAAAAAAGGTGTTTTTTTTAGGTTAGCCTTGAAAGTTTTAAAAGAGGGTTCAAGGTGGAGGGCTGGGAGGAGCGAGTTCCAGAGTCAGGGGCTGAGGAAATAAAATGCAGAGGAGCGGGTGGATTCTAGGTGAGCTTGGGAAGGGGAAGGGAGGGACATGCGGTTTGTGTGTATGGAATGGAGGGAGCAGTGAGGAGTGTGGAGATGGACCAGATCGGCAGGGTAGAGTGGGGTGCCAGTGTGGATAGACCTATGGACAAAGATAAGGAATTTGAATTTGATCCTGAAAGTGATTGGAAGCTAGTGCAAGCGGTTGAGAAGAGGGGTGATGTGGTCAAAGCAGGAAGTGAAAGTGAGAATGCGGGCGGCTGTGTTCTGGACTCGCTGCAGGTGTAGAAGCTGAGATTGAGGAAGACCGGCCAAGGAGACATTGCAGTAGTCTAAGCGTGAGATAACAAGGGAGAGGAGAAGGGTGGTCATAGAGGAAGAAGAGAAGAAAGGACGAACAGAACAAAGTTGACATAGGGTGAAGAAGCAGCGCTGGACAACAGAGGAGATATGAGCTTTGAAAGATAGAAAGGAATCGAGGGTCACACCGAGATAGCGTAAGATGGTTACGATGGGGGTGGGGGAGGAGGAGGCGAGCAGGGGGATGAGAGGGGGGACAGGGCTACCGGCAAGGAACCAAATTGCTGAAGTTTTGGAAAGATTGACATGAAGAAAATTAGAAGAGAGTCAGGATGACAGACGAGAAGCAGTCGTTAAAGGGGGTGATGTCAGGGGTCGCTGAGTCAGTGTGATAGAAAAGGAAGATGTCATCGGCGTAATAGTGAGTGGCGTAATAGTTAGCGGAAACGTTTCTCATGCTAGGCATGTTTTCCAATACAGACAGCAAGCTAGCACAGGAAAACACCAAAAGACAACTGTGCTAAATTGTGGTGCACTTGGCATGCAAATTGCACCCAATATAAAAAAAAAAACTGCATTGAAACTTAGTACAGTTTTATACATTCTTTTTAATGTTGGCTCTTCATGCCAACTTCAGGCAGAGATAAAGATCCAACTGAAAAAAAAGACCCATCATCTGATCCAGGCATCGGGGGAGCCTCTGATGCCATCAGCACACTGTCGGTGAGCATCCTAGGATGCATCATTGTGTGTGTGGGGGGGGGGGTCACTGCCTTATAAAGCATATTTTGCCCTGTATGGTAGTCAGACCCTGCCTGGTGCATCCCAGGATATACCACAGGGCCAGGCACCACCATTTTTCAAGATCGCGGAGCAGGGATGGGAGCATGTGGGCAATGCTCCTGCCCCATCATTTAAGGAACTGGGGGAGTGGAGGTGGGGGGTATCAGGCCTCTGGGCCACCAGGTTTTCTGTTTAGATGGTTGGGGGACAGGGAAATAGAGACCACTGGGCCACCAGATTTTCTATTTGGTTGGTTGGTTGGTTGTTTGGATGGGAAATCAGGAAATTGCTGGGCCACCACTTGCACACTGGGTAATTTGCATATTGCATCCCAGCTCAAGGAGTCATGTTATACTCATGCTATGAAACCCTGCACTAAAGATTTAAGTACTAGTCTCTAGCACAGGCTTTCGGCATCAGCCTGTTAGATGGTAAGCGGGACAGGGACATATCTGAATGCAACTCAACTGGAGCTTATTACTGAGTTAAATACCTAGCCTCCGCTGCTTTATTTTAACCAGATATTCAGTACCAGAACTTACTGGTATCCAGTGCCGAATATCCATTTTTGACAGACAGTGCAGTCCGTGGCGATATGCAGCCACTAACTGGATAACGAAAATGGGTGAAAGTTTGAAGAGTCACTAACTTTTTCTAACTTTATCTAGTTTAGCTATTCTATTACTGACCGACTGTATAGCGACCACCACCGATCTTCCCACAGACCGCCCCAGTTTCAACTGGGCACCTTTTGTGCTGTTTGTGGCAACATTCAGCAGGATCGCTGCATTTTCGCCGATTAGCAGGTGTCTTCTTGTTACTGAACATACTTTGACATTCATAATCCCTTGGGTAATTTTATACAAGCCTTTTTATGCATGTAAAATAGGATTTTACCAGGGGCGAGGTTTATAAAATTACCCTCACAGTAATGGCATTCAACCCACTATTCAGATGGCTAAGAGGTTTATTTTAGGATACAAAAAAAGACTGTCCTAAATTAAATGGCTCCACTGTATGTATGGGGGGGGGGGCAATTTAAGAAAAGATTTTTCATGTATAAAGACCAGTGGTTATGTGCATAAAAGCATGTGCAGTGGCAAAGCGGCAAGCGGCAAGTACTTTTACTGGCCCCACGTGTAGGTGTGCTCAGGGGCAGAGTTTTGATGATTTGGGCAAAGTCACGATTTACGCATCTTCGGGCCCAAATGGAGCCCGCAGAAATCTGTTTTTTTTTTTTTTTAACACTGGCCAATGGAGGCAAAATGAAACTGGATCTCCAGCAGCAGTATCTAGAAGGTTTCTGCTGCTGAAAATCCCTGTTGGGGATGGGGGGCTTGGATATCAAAACTGCATACAGTTATTGCTGCTGTTTTTGTGACCACAAATTCTGCACCAGAACTGCCCAGACTGCCCTAGCACTATCCAGATAGTGAAGCTGAACACTGGATTTGGAGGAGTTTAGCTATTTAACAGGACCTTTTTGAATACTGTACTTTTATAAACTACAGGTTCCTCTGCATATTCTACACACAAACATTTATGCCTGCCAGTCGAGCAGGCGTAAATGTCCATGGCTTAAACCTAGCTGTGATTTCTGATGCTTTTGTCCTAGTATTATATAAAGACACTTTGGGGCACATTTACAAAAAAGTGCACTGGTAGCACATGGTCGGGCCATGATGCAAATGCAGAGGGCTGCACCATCCTCAGGGGGCATGCACTTCTGTCCCCTGCCATTGCTAGCATGTGGCACTATAATCATCTAGTACACAGGTGCTTCTAACGCCACCCACTCAGGCAGCATTACATGCACTCACGCCAATATCGACAGTTGAGGTTAGCACACAGTGAAATGTGAGGCGCTATCAATGCCCACGCACTACCCTCAACTCACCCTATCTCCGTCCGTTCACATGCTGGTTAGTGCAGGATGTTAGTGAGACATGCTTACCACGTGCTGCCCTATGGGCACATGTACTTTTATAAAATAGGTGCCTACTTGACCTTCACACCTAGGAGGCCTACTATAAAATTATCCTCATAACCACTGAATATCACTGCTGTATGTATAGCTGCTGGTGGTCAGCATATTCAGCACCGTTGTAAAAACATGTACTAATGCTAACATACACACTTTCTTAATACTGCAGCTGAATATTGGCCCATATAAAACTACACTTTTAAGATCTTCACTTTTTCATAGAAGATTTATCAACTGAAAAACATGAATTCATTCACTCTCCCTCTCACCCACAATGGTCAAACAAAGCAATGAGCAAAGCAGTGTCAGATAAACGGAGGTATTTTATAGCTGTATGCCCGCGCATATAAATTGGGGTTTATTCTGTACCCGTTGGGACGTCCATCCCCGCTATTCATTCACCCTTCCTGTCTCCGAAAAACCTCTCCATAGAAACAAGGAGTTTGTATAGGGAGGTTAGACGGGGAATGGAGGGGTTGGAGCAGAGGCAGAGTTTTGGCGGGCAGTGGGCGGTCCGCGGCCCTAGATGTACAGGGCCGATTCTGAGGTCAGCCCTGTACGCCCGGGGCCGACAGACTAGACGGGGAACTTATTACATCTCTGAGGTGGAATAGGTTGCCCTAGACGTTTGGGGATGGCAGGCCCGGGCAGTGGCAAAGGATGGAGGAAGTGCAGGAGATTCCCCACAACCCAACCCTAGCCATAGGTGGCCAGATGGGGGGTGGTTGGGCTGTGGGGAAAGGAAAAAGTCGGCAGCAGCCAGGGATCGTGGCTCCTGAATGCATCCGCGGTGCCATGGCACAGTGGCTCCATTCAGGAGCCTGGCTGAATTAGCCGGGCACGTGCCTGTATGTGCAGGCCGACCAGAATTGGATCCTGACCTGCATGTATAGGCTTAGACACGATTCTGATCCTGCAGGGGTTAGATGTGCCCCACAGGATCAGAATCACATCTATCTTTGTGCATCTGATTTAGACCGGACACACAAAGACCAGGACACACATTGCAGAATGTTCCTCATTATGCACATCTTTTACTCTTTGTGGAATTTCCTGAATTTTCAAAGGAAAATATATGCATACTTCTACTGGGAAAACTACCCAGGAAAACGATCTTGATTTTCTGGCACATCCAAATGTTTAGGGTTACCTAGGGTTGCCAACTGGCTCCAGATGCGCCCGACAGGCTTGATCCAGTCCTGGGTTTACCCCATTGCATGCAGGGACATGTAGTCTTGCTTTCCTTATGGAATGCAATGGAAAAATCAGAACTACATGTCCCTGCTTGCAGTGGGGTAAACCTAGGACTGGATCAAGTGTGTCGGGCGCATCTGGAGCCAGTTGGCAACCCTAGGGTTACCTTATACATATATGGTTGAATTTTTAATTGGGTGCCTATAAATGCCTCTGCTCAGTTCACGTAAAAACATGTACAAACAGTAGGGCTGGTGCTACCATTAGGCAAAGCAGGTGATTGCACAGAGCACCAATGGTGTGAGCATGCCCAATTGCCACCAGTGTCACCCCTCTTTGGAACCAGCAGTGATGGCAATGACTTGAAACAGCACTGCAGGGCTTACCAAAATCTCCAGCGCTGCAGTGCTGTTCCGGCTTCCGCCCCCTCTAATGCGGACTTCCTGTCTGCATGGGGGAAGAAGCGGTATTTTAGTCATATAACTATGTAAGTAGCCACTTACATGCGTAAAGATGCAGTTATGAATCTGTAAGCTCCCAATAATTATATAAATAATAATGCTTCAAAAGAGCAGGGAATACAGATTGTAAATACTGTGCAGTCTCTAAAACACTGCACATTTGAGCAGAATGCTAAAAGCCCTTGGGCTGATTATGAACAAGCCTCTTGCACAAGATTGACAGATACCAGGTATCAAAGACACTGGTGCGTAAATAAACAGGCTACAAGATCAAATCTAACAAAATAGAAAATATAATTAAAGATAACATCTCAAAAGATTCAAAAGTATTAGTTGTTTCAATACTGAGACTCCACATGTCAAACTAGGAATCCTACATCTTTAAGAGTCTATTTAAAACAAGAGTGGGCAATGAGCCAGAAAACAAGAAAAACACACAGAACTAATTATAAAATGTCATCTTTTAAGGGTATCTTTTAAAAAACAACAATAAAACAGCACTTGGCAATGTCATCTAGAATAATAAAAAGGAAGCGCCTCAATGTTTAAAATAACTAAAAGACAGAGCATAAAATGATCATAATCAAAACCCATAGTAACTAAAATAAAAATGAAGTAAAAAAAACATTAAATTGAAAAAAAGAAACTGTGGAGACAAATCACAAATCACTTGACATAAAAAAATGAGGTAAAACTGATCATATTAAAAACAAATGATATATGAAAAAAAGTTTCTTAATTTGGTTAACCAAATCATAAAAACAACTTGGTATTTTATTTTCTGAGTCAACCTGGCTGGAATGATTGTTTATAAATTAACTGTTCAATTTTATTTATTGTTTTTTTTTTTTTATTAAGTATCTCCTCTGCTCCGTGATGGTAAAAAAAAATGGCAACCAGAGCAGCCCATTCACCTGCCCTGCAATCCGAGTACACTCGCTGCCCCCCATTCCCTGACCTATTTAGCCCTTACTCCCCACCAACAATGACACAACACCTGATTGTTGGTAAACAAGCATGGTCACGACTTTAACAGAACTTTGTTACACAACCCGAGTCAACAATTAACTTTGAATAAAACACATATAATTCCAATGCCCCTTTTCCGGATGATGCTCCCCACCAGCCATTTCAATAGCAAAGTAGCGCATCCTCCACACCCCTGACCCAGATCCCTATTCCGCCAGCCCCACCATGTTATTAGCAAAGGCAGCCCCACCCCCTTTTCTTTGATCTGGGCGAAGATCCTCACCGAGATCTCCGCCCACTTACCCTTTCCAGTAGCTAAGCTCCCCCCATGCCTTCTCCCTGAGCATTAGGCTCTGCTATTGCCATGTCCATTGGCTCGAGCCTTCACTATTGGAGTAAGGTAGAATACTATCCTTGCACCGCCCCCACCAATGAAGTTAGTTGCGACCTGCACCACCAGTCATAATAATGACATCCAATATTTCCTGCCAGTCATATAATAATAAATCTTGTCTGATCAGGGACAGGTGAACCTCATCGGCCCGGTACAACACCAGGCAGTGAACATTTGCCCAGGGGAGCTGAACCTGGAAGCCTCCGTTCCCCTGCACCCATCACCTAATTTGCCTGTTCACTTTCACTAAACCCAGAGACCATCTCCGCTGATCTTAGCAAGTAGGCCATGGGATGATGTCAGACCACACAATAATCACCCCAGGCAACAATGTTTGCACAGCCATTAAATCCCGCTGCGCTGCTCTAATGAGCTGCTTGCAAGTCCAACCAAATAAATAACTAACCCGGAAAATCTAACACCGGTGAAATTAAGCAAATTATTTTTGTTGGAAAAGCCAACCCAGTCAAGGGGAAGAAAACCCCATACCGCCGTGGCAGATTCCTTTTTAATAAATATTTCTTTTTTTTAAAAAAATCAGTGAGCACTTAACTGAAGTAACAGTCCTTCTTCATCAAGAGAGCAGTGTAGCAGATGACGTGGCACGTTTCGGGGCCAATCATAATGTATGCCCCTGCTTCAGATCTAAGACTTCAAGTCTTAGATCTGAAGCAGGGGCATACATTATGATTGGCCCCGAAACGTGCCACGTCATCTGCTACACTGCTCTCTGGATGAAGAAGGACTGTTACTTCAGTTAAGTGCTCACTGATTTTTAAAAAAAAAAGAAATATTTATTAAAAAGGAATCTGCCACGGCGGTATGGGGTTTTCTTCCCCTTGACTGGGTTGGCTTTTCCAACAAAAATAATTTGCTTAATTTCACCGGTGTTAGATTTTACGGGTTAGTTATTTACTTGGTTGGTTTTACCGGGAATAGGGTATTAGTGTTTTGAGTGCAAGTCCAACCAGACAAGTCATTGCCTCCCAAATGTATTCACTAGTCCGAAGGGTCTGACACGCTGCTTGAAGTGATATCGTACCACCGGTAACAACTGGCCCACCACAGTCAATGGTTGACCAACCCCTCCAGTCACATGCCCACTCATGCGGGCCCAACGGATGCACGGGGACTCGTCAACCAACCCAATACATGAAGGAATGGCTCAGCATCCACCTCTGTGCATAGTTGCCACCACCATCTGCAAGAGAATAAATCGTGCTGTCATCTGAAAAACAGAGCAATTAATGCCTCTCCCACCCCCTCACCCCATTCTAACCTCCAAAGCCCCCCTTTTAATTTAGGTCCAAGTCACCAGGGCCTAGCAGGTACACATAGCCCACATATGCTGCTGAATGCCACCAGCCAATCCGCTGAATCACCGCACCATCAAGCCCAGCTGCAGCCTCATTATTAGCGGTCTCAATGAGGAAGGAATGGGATATAAGCTGATGCTCGTCAAAGCCAAGATGGCATAACACCAGCCACAAAACAGCAGTGATCTGAAATTGAGTCACCGGCTGAGCGTCTGTGTGTTTGAAAATTATACTTTCCACTGCCAGATGCCTAGCCATGTATGCCTGCAAATTCCCTACAGGGCAAGTGGAGGACCCTCCGGCTCTGTTCAGCACCACCCATCTCCTCTGCCCAGTTGGTCTGTCTTGGACCTGTCCAACAACACACGTACATGGGCTGGCCCTATCAACACATGCTTTGCGGCCAAACCACCAGCCACCACTTTAGAGTGTGGAACCAGCTACAAAAAACTCTAAAAGCACCAAAAAATGTGAACATGCGAACTGCCCGGAATAGTAGCTTCTCGTATTCAGAAGCCACCACAGCTGGCAAGTCTGCCCAAAGGCAAACCAGCAAGTCATGACACACCAGAAGCCACCAATCTCTTTGCATCGGCGCCTCCCTGTCCCACCTGGCAAGTGACCACTGCACCAAGAATGAGGCTCCCGAATTACCCCACCCTGCTGCCTTACTAAAAAAGGCGAACCCTGCTAGGGATAGCTGGACTGCAAGCTTGGACCATCCTACTGCCTTGGCTTGAACTACGAAAAGGCTGAGCATCTCATGCAGTACTCTACCTTCGACCCAGCCCATACTCCTGAGACAGTCATCCACCTTCCTGTAACCTCTGAGGTGTTGTTGTTAAGTGCCGTCGAGTCGGAGTCGACTCATGGCGACCCTCTGGATAGCTATCCTAAATTGTGTTCGGTCTTCAGTCAGGCGGCTTATTGTTGACAGACTGGTACCCATAGCTGCTGTTATTGTATCGATCCATCTCATTGCTGGCCTTCCTCTTTTGCGTTGACCTTCTATCTTGCCAAGCATGATGTCTTTCTCTAATGATCTCTCTCTCCGCATGATGTGTCCAAAGTATGAAAGTCGAAGTCTTGTCATCTGAGCTTCTAAAGAAAGCTTAGGTTTGATCTCCTCTAGTACAGACTGGTTTGTTCTTCGGGCAGTCCATGGTATACACAGTATTCGCCGCCAGCACCATAATTCAAAGGCATCAATTTTCTTCCTGTCTATCTTTTTCACTGTCCAGCTTTCACATCCATATGATGTTATTGAAAATACCATGGCTTGAACAAGTCGAATCTTTGTATGGAGAGAGACATCTCTGCTCTTGAGAATCTTATCTAGGTCTTTCATAGCCATTCTGCCAAGAGCAATGCGTCGTCTGATTTCTTGACTGCTTGTTGCTTCTTTATTGATAGTTGATCCAAGTAGGTTAAAATTATTCACGATTTCAATTTCTTCTCCTTCGACGATGAACCTGTTGATTATGCCAGTTGTCATGATCTTTGTCTTCTTTACATTAAGGTGCAGGCCCATTTTGAGACTATGTTCTTTGATTGTGAGAAGCAAATGTTTCAGATCATCTTCACTTTCCGCCAGTAATGTGGTATCATCAGCATAGCGAAGGTTGTTGATGAGTCTTTCACCAATCTTCACACCTCTGTTGTCTTCATACAATCCTGCTTCTCTGATGATTTGTTCTGCATATAAATTAAACAGGTAGGGGGAAAGTATGCAGCCTTGTCTTACACCTTTGCTTATTTTAAACCATTCTGTTTCTCCTTGTTCTGTTCGAACTGTTGCTTCTTGACAAATGTACAGATTGTGCAAGAGAATGATCAGGTGTTCTGGTATACCCATGCTTCTTAATGTGGCCCAGAGTTTCTCATGGTTTACACAGTCAAAGGCTTTGCTATAGTCGATAAAGCACAAATAGATATCCTTTTGGTATTCTGAGGTATGACAACCATAATCGCAGGAACCATCGATGACCGTAACAGCGCTCTCACTTCAGGGCTCCAATTTGCCAAATGTGTGCTGGCACAACCACCAGCGTTGTCTCTGCTCCTGGTGCCAAATGATGAAACTGGGACCATTGAAAACAAGACAAGCTGTCAGCTATGCTGTTCAAGACACCTGGAACATGACGTGCTCTGGCTATAATATTAAGATGCAAGCAATATAGCACAAATATCCTCAAAGCAGCCACTCTGGGACACTTAGGAGCTAGCTGGTTAATATTCTCCACCACCACAGTGTTGTCGCACCAAAATATCACACACCTGTTGCACAAGCCTTCTGGCCACACCGCGAAGGCCACCACAATAGGAAATAACTATAAGAAGGCGATATTACGCATTAATCCACTATCCTGCCTCTCCCTTGGGTCAAGCTTCCATGCACCACAGCCCCCTGGAAATACAAGCCGAAAGCCATACCACCTGCAGCATTGGAGAACAACTGCAAATCTGCATTTGAAACTTCCTCCAGTTGCAAAACCGAAATGTCCATTGTACTCCACCAGAAAGGCTGCCCAGACTCGTAGGTCTTCTCAAATACCTGGATTCACCCAAATTCTATGGTGTGCTTTAGACACCCCCGCTATTGACAGTGATAAACGCCTAGAAAAGGGGCAACCCATGGGAATGACCCTACACGCAAAATTCAGGCAGCCCACTAATGACTGCATTTCCCATAAAGTAACTTTGTTGGCTGATCCTACTGCCGCTACCAGACCCTTTAACTTGTTGACCTTTTTGCGCAGAAGATAGGCCTCCATTGTCACCAAATCCAGCTCTATCCCCAAGAAGGTAAGACACATTGCCTGTCCTACTGTCTTTTCCGCTGCTAGAGGTACACCAAACTCCTCCGCCATGTCGATAATGCCTTTTAGCAACATAGCACAAGTATCTATATGCTCAGGACCCATGAATAGAAAATCATCGAGGTAATGCACCAAGTTGACCAACCCCCATCTTTTGCACCACCACCCAGTGCAAGAAACTATTAAAAGCCTCAAAATAAGTGCACAAAATGATGCAGCTCATTGGCATGCACTTAACAAAAGAGTAGCCCTGCTCAGACTGAAAACCCAATAAAGGGAAAGCTGAAGGATGTACCAGAAGGAAGCAAAAAGTGAACTCAATATCAACCTTAGCCATAAACGCTCCAACCTCGCATTGACGGAGCGAGGAGGTTGCCATGTGAAAGGAAGCATACCGAACCGTGGAGTTTTGCTGGGATGTGATCATTCACGGAATCACCCACCAGAAATGACAAGCTATGAAAGAGCCAAAACTTACCAGGATCCTTCTTTGGAACCACCCCAATGGGAAAATCCTGAAGGGCTGAAAGGGAGGCTCAGCAAATGGCCTTGCCATCCACCCAAGGATCTGGTGAACTGCTAGCTTATGCTGAACCACTTCCTACAAACACCACAAGGATGCCACGTTCCATGCTGTTGTGTCCCTACACAACCCTGTATTAGAATGCGAAACCCCTCCTTGAAACCCCTTAGCAACTGCCCCCCCAAACCCTTGTTTCCCGTATCACTTCAACCATGGCCGTAAGGCCCCTACCCTAATCGGGGTCGGAGCTATTCTCAATAGCCTGATCTCATTTGCTAACAGGCGGTGCACCCAACACCCCTTTTTGATTACACTTGTTGGCTAGATGACTACCCCTGCAGAGCGAACAAGCGTGCTGGAATTTACAATCTGGGAATGAGCATGAGGACTTATTGAAGTGCTAGCATGCATCACTGTTAGCAGCACCTGCTCTAGCAATCCCGACAGTCCCTGCCATGCCCTGAAGGGACCGATTCACCCCCGATACCCCTGGTGTCCCATTTCTCATAGATCCTGACCCCCCCCTCCACCCCTCAGTCACCACCCCATTTAACTGACATTTGGATAAGCCACAGATTAATGTCCTTCATTCCCCTCCATCATGTTCCGGAAGTCCTCATCGTAATTTAACCATGCCCATGCATCACTGCTAGAATGGCATCAGCATAAGCTAACAATGGCCCATACTGCTCCAGGAAGTAATGCCCCCATAGACTCGCCAGTCTGAGAAATGCCCTTGTCCAATTCCATATATTCCGTGACACCTTACCGATTCTGCCCGCCTTCTCATCCTCCTCCTCCTACTTCTTCCTATTCTCCCCTCAGTGCTTCCTCCCCGCCAGCAGTCAGAAAATATCAATATAGCACCTTTTTTTAAATCTGATGTCGCAGCTGCCACGGGACACCCTCCCACAACTCCAGGCAGACCACTACAGATGGTGCACTACCCCCTTTGCCTGCACGGGTTTCCCGAGGATGATGTGGAGGAAGACAAGGAAGGGGAATCATGCCCATGCACATGTTTTCACTTCGTCCGCGCCTTTCCCCCCTCACCAGCTACACCGTGGTTGACTGCTGGCCTATCTCCCCAATGCCTGGCACCCCCTGGCCATGCTCACCAGATCATCTGGTCGCATCCAGAAATTCAGATGAAGGGCTGGCATTCTGCATGGGCATCTGTGTCTGCCACTGCTCTGCTCCAGACATTGCTGCTTTACCACACGTCTACTTCGCTACTCCTGTCCTCGCTGCCTGCTGCACTGATACCTGTGGAGGGAATAAAGACAAGCCCACCGGCACTACACCAGCCTCATGCCGAGCAGCAAAATCATTTCCACTTCCCCACATTGTCCATGATGACCCTTGTGTTCCCACATCCCATGCGGCCTGTCCTCCTCCCGCCATTCTCCCATAATCCACTGGCCCCCACGGCATCCACCCCCCCCCCCCGTGCACAATACCCAAAACCCAAAGGTGGCATAACCTGCCCATAAGGAGGCAGCGGCGAAACACTGCCCTGGGGCCACTATGGCTCACTTGATCCCATGGGCCTGAAGCCCATAGATTCACACCCAGGCCCCGCTATCTCCCCCTGCATACTCAAAACACCACTGCTCACGACCATAGGTACAACCTGCCCCTCCTGCTGTGCACTGGACAAAGATGCCTCCCTTGGCACAATCCCCCCCTCTGATCCCTCCCCTATTGCAACTCTGTTGGCCCCCAGCCCTAAAGCACTCTGACTCTCCACCCCTCATGTCCTCTTGTAGACTGCGGTAGCCCACCCCCAATCCCTGGCCCCATTTGCTCCATAGCCCCATTCCCCTCCAGAGAACCCCTCCCTTTCCCCCCCTCCCCCCTTTTCCCCCTTTTCAGCCTGCCTCTGTCCTCTCCTCAATGGCCTCCCCTGTCAACACAGTTATCCCCTGCTAAACACAGCCCTACATCACACACAGGCATTAATGGGCCCCCATTCCTCAGCATGTTCCCCTCCACCCTGACATACCCCAGCCTTCCCCCATTGGCCCCCAATCCCCTTTTGGCTCCCAACCCTGATGTATCATTCCTGACTAGACCAGCAGACTCCCTCACCTCGCCCCCACTCATCCCACTTTCCTCTTCCTTTCCCTCACACCCATTGCCCCATCATCTCACTGACCTATAGAGTCATCCGCCCCTTCACATGGTCTGCCTTTTGAAAATTGGAAGAAACGGGCTCTCCAGGCTGCCAAATGCAGCTTTCCAACAGCCCTCGTGCCGACCACAGCAGAACTGCTACTCTTCCACCAGCTGCCGCTGTCTCCCTCTCCTCCACCGCTGAGGCCTCCTGCATTGCTGCAAAAAACACACTGATTTCAGAAGACTGCACTGCTCCCTGCTCAGCAACACAGTTAGGGACCCAAGCACTCATGTTCGCAAGGCTGGCTTGCTCCTCCCCACTGGTTCGCCGAGGTCACATGTGCCAATGAAATCACCCCACATAAGGACGCAGGGCAATTTGAAACAATGCTACCTACCTGACTCACCCCCCCCCCCCCCACCTCGCGCTTACACAGCCCGCCATTCTTCGGTCTGTGGTGATGAAGGGGCATCAGAGCCCATGGAAATAGCTGGAAAACAAACGTTTACCTGCAAGCAGAGGGATAGTTCAGAGAGCAGGAAGTTTCAAACTGCAGCCAAAGAAAAAAAACAAACACACAGAGCTGCTGAGTCCAGGCCACGCCTAAGCTCCAAGGCAACCCAGGAAGGTAATAGGAAGCACCTGGGGGAGGAGTTGGAAGGGGAAGAGCAGCTACATACATTTAAGCTCCAAGGAACAGAAAGAGAGGAGCCTACCAAGAGAAAGGAGGGAGGAGAGCTCCCGAGGCAAACTGAAGGGAAAGGATCCTTCAGGGGAATTGAAAGAGAGAGGCTTTCCAGAGACAGCCGCAGAAGGGATTCCCAAGGCAGCCAGCATACTGGGGACTACAGTCCAGGGAGAAGCCCATGCTGTAAAGGAATTGCAGCACGGTCTGGAGACCAGAGGCTCTGTCCTGAGAGAGTTGCTGACTATAGTCCAGGTATGGGAGCAGCCCTGCAAGAGTCTGTGGGAGAGGTTTTACCTCTGGAAAGGTCTGTGAAGAGAAGGTTCACGAAGGACAAGGTGAGCCAGTTAGAAGCCTTGTCCAGCTTGTTGAGAGATAAGGGTCTCTACAGCCATTCTAAAATCCCTGAGCACAGAGAGAAGTCCCGTTGGGAAAAGGTCTTAAAACTTTTAGGGGAGATTAAGCCTCTGTCCCCTCAGCTCGAGTTAAGCCAGGAGACAGCAGAGTCTGATTATGAAGACATGCAGACAGAGCCTTGTGATCTTGAACAAAACTCCTTAGATTCCTTGATGGATTGTTCTTTTTGTATGAAGGCAGAATGAAGAGGCTGTAGGTTTTTAAAGCTGAGAAAAAAAGCCAGAAGCCATTTAACTGAATGTCTTATGTTTTGAATGCTAGAAATGTTTAAAAGGAAAACTGCTGCTGTTTAAAGCTGAGAGGAAATGATTCAAGATTGATTTGAATGATTAAGGGAAACAGCTATCTGAATGTATAACAGCTAGAAGCAAAAGGAAAGCTTTATTTAAAGTTTTTACTCAGTTTGGGAAAGGCTGATACCTTTGCTGGAAGTTAGCTGAAATCAGCTAAGCTGTATTTCTGACCGTTGGACTTTGGAAGAAGCACCTTCTGGTATAACAAGTTGCATGAAGCAATTGTAACATTTATCACTGTCAGAATCCTGTTTGACTGAAACTTCTTTTGTTGGAGAGTACATCCTATTTTGGTTGACATGTGCTGAGCTTCTAAGGAGGTTCTTTGCAAAGGAAAAGACAAAAATAAATTTCCTGTGTTTTGCCTTCAAACCCTCGGACTCTGTCATTTCACACAACTACAATACCCAGAAGCTTCAGCTCTGGAGCCCATTAAAAAGGGGACATTATAAGGCACGCCCTTACCTATAGGCAACCGCCTAGACAGTAGGGATCGCCACAGGTCCCAGCCGGTGCCGGGCACCCAGTTACTTATTCGGCCTCCCGGGACCTTCACTCAGTGGCCTGCGGCATTTATTGCGAAACATTTCAAGTCCTCAAAAATGTGTTCAGAACTCAAACCTAGTTTGGATCTTTTAGTGCAGCTTCTATGCTCAATCTTTCTGGTATATAGAAGCTAGCAGGGACATAGAATGATATAAATAACATTCTGTGTGTCACATGGTGATTTGTGGTGAAGCAGATATTTATTACTGGGTTTTGGATGTACAGACTCCCAGTTCTAGAGAAACAACACAGATAGTGGGGTATAGTGGAGGAGTAGTCTACTGGTTAGAGCAATGAGCTAAGAACCAGGGAAGCCCAGTTTAAATTCCACTTCCATATCTTGGGCAAATGACAACCTGCCATTGCCTTAGGTACAAATTTAGATTGTCAAGCCTTTTAGGACAGGAAAATACTGACTGTAGCTGAATATAACTCATCTTAAACTTTTGAAAACAAGCATGAGCTAAATCTAATTTCCATGTGCAGCATTTAAGATGCCCCAATTCTAAGGGAGCAGTATCAACAGAAGATGGTAGTGCAGAAGAAATAACAAGGCCCTTTAAATTACATTCTGTTATATGCCACAATCAGTCTCTTATCCTTAAATCAATCATGGAGTTCCAAGATATGCCACTGTTTTTTTTATTTTTTGTTTTTTTAAGGATTCTCTGGATCTGGTTCACCAATCCAGAAAATTCTAATGTGAAACCAGTCTAGGATATGTCTCTGCTTAATGTTGAACAATTCATCACGATCAGCTGCTCTGGCCTTAGAGTAGGGGTTAACCAGTCAAAATACACTCTCTAGGATATCCCCTGTCAGCCTGATTATCGTACTCATCCATGCCTTGAATTAATGTGTTTTTGACTATTTGTGCCTGTATTTTATAAAGTCATGTACAATACACATACATATTTTATAAAATAGGCATAAAATATGTGCAGAAAAATTCATGTTGACTGGTAGAGTTTAAGTGCTGGGAAAGACATTTCACTGAACTATGTATATATCAGGTTACATGATTGAGAGCCGACAGCACATAATAGAGTTATGTATTCCTGCCGGTGGTTCTTGTGAGTGAATCACAATTGCTAATACATAGGAAAATCAAGGGATTATTATGTAGCAACACTCAAAGTCTCAGTGGGAACCCGAGCGACATTCTGTGCCAACATCTTTCTGCTGCCGGTAGCTTTAGCAGCATGTTGTGTGTCTGTGCAGAGAGTCACAGCCGTGAAACAATATTTAATGGGCATACGAGGTAGACTAAGTGATAATTTTCTGCTAGCATCATCTATCCTTCTATATGCACATAAAAAAACCCAAGTAGGACGTGTGCGAAATGAATGAGAGAGAAGGTATCATTGTCAATAGCAATGTAAGTACCTGGGGGGTGATGCTGACCCATTAAATGATTTGTGTATGGCAAAGGTTAACTGCTATCTAAAAGTAGGGCTGGGTTGTATCGTCTATGAAAAACATAGTAGGTGGTAGTGCTCTGAAATGGACATGTACCAGCCTCAGACAGAAATGTGTCTATTAGGCTGAATGCTTCCGGGTATGTCTGCTAGTAAGCTCGAGGGCATGAATGGAGTATCTAGCATGGATCTTCCTCCTGCACCCGGCAGATTTCTGTTTTTTTGGGATGTGCATCCATTAGCAGATAATGAGGGTAATTGTATAAAGGGCATCTAGGTTTACGCGCATCAATCAAACCTTTTTTTATAAAGTCAAGTTCATGTGTGCTTTATAAAAGAGGAACCTAAGTAGTAGGAAATGCACATCAGATCTAGGAGTGATCACTGATGGCGTAATTGACCACACATATATCTTACGCGTGTACAATCTAATTTTATAAAGGATGCACGTAAGTGCACACTCCGTCCAAGCTCCACCTATGCAAACCCCCTGGTGAAAGTACATACCATCAGCCTTAAGCTCATACTTGTAGAATAGCAATCAGCTAAAGTAAGCGCATAAAGGCCCATCGATGTCTTTATCTTTATTTGTTTCACACCATGGGTACCAGAGTGGTTCACAATAGGCAAAACCAAAAACTATGTCAGAGCTGCTGCTGGAAAAAGAGGGATAGAGGAAACAGAACTCTATTGGTATGACAGGAAAGGGACAAAATCAAAGGTAAAGAGACAGCAAAAAGTAGGCTGAAGAGAAAAGGGGGGACAGACAAACTGGAGCAGACAAGACAAGACAAGACAAGACACAAGGCTTAAGGAGGGGCCGTGGGGATGGAGGGAGGGGGTGGGAGATCATAAGCAGCACAGAAAAAAATGAGATTTTAAACCGGTTTTGAATTTGGCGAATGTCTCGAGGCAGCGGGCAAGGGGAGTGTGTTCCAGAGCCTGGGGCCAAGGAAGAAGAAAGCGGACAAATGGGTAGATTCAAGACGGGCAGAGGCGGAAGAGGGAAGAAACATGCGGTTGGCATGGATAGACCAGAGTGAATGTTGCGGGACGTGAAGACGAACCAAGTCAGAGAGATAGTGGGGGATACCAGTGCACAAATCATTGAAAATACATGATTTACCCAAGTGGAGGGTAATTTTCTTTTCATGGCTAAACTAAAAGTAGACAAAACCATGGGTCCGGATGGGAGACATCCAAAAATACTGAGGGAACTTGGGGACATTCTAGCGGCTCCACTCTCTGACCGTTTCAATGCTTCTTTAGAATTGGGAGTAGTACCAGAGAACTGGAGAAAGACATATGCGGTCCCTTTACACAAAAGCGGACATTGACAATTGCAGGCCAGTTAGTCTAATCTCCATGGTTAGTAAATTATTGGAAAGGCTGCTAAAAGAGAAAAGTGAAGTTTCTGAAGTCCAGTGGATAGTAGGATCCAAGGCAGCATGGATTCACCAGAGATATGTCTTGTCTTGATTGATTTTTTTGACCAGAGAGTTGGACCAAGGCAGAGCCCTAGATGTGATATACTTAGATTTCAGTAAAGCCTTTGACAAAATTCCACACCCTAGGATTGGAACCTAAAGTTACTGATTGGGTTAGAAATTGATTGAATAGGAGGCAACAAAGGGTACAGGTAAATGGAGCTCACTCCAAGGAGAAGGAGTTTGCCAGTGGTGTGCCGCAGGGATCTGTCTTTGGTCTGATTCTTTTTAACATCTTTGTTAGTGATATTGCAGATAGGCTGTTGGGTAAACTTTGCTTGTTTGTGGATGATACCAAAATCTGTAATAAGTACACACCCAGGAAGGAGTAGATAACATGAAGAGCAAATCTAGCTAAGATTGAACAATGGTCTAGAATTTGGCAGCTGAAATTTAATGCTAAAAAATGAAGGTTCATGCATTGGGGCTGGAAAAATTCAAAAGGAATGGTACAGTTTAGGGGGTGAGATACTTCTGTTCATGATAGAAGAGCGAGACCTGGACATAATTGTGTTCGATCTTAAAGTAACTAAACAGGTAGAAAAGACAACTGCAAAAGCCAGAAGGATTCTTGGGAGTATAGGGAGAGGAATGGCCAGCAGGAAAAAGAAGGAGATAATGCCTCTGTCTAAGTCTCTGGTGCAAATTCATTTGAAGTATTATGTGTAATTCTGGAGATTGCAACCTGCTTATATCTTTTTCAAGGGGCAGTCTGTGTAGAGGGTGGCTACTAAAAGGGTTAGTGGTCTTCGTAATGAAGCATATGAGGACAGACAAAGATCTTAATATGTATACTTTGGAGAAAAGGTGGTATAGGGGAGATATAATAGAAACATTTAAATACTGCCGTGGCATAAACACACTCTTTCAATTGAAGGCAAGCTCTGCTATGAGGGGTCATAGGATGAGGGTGAAAGGGGATAGACTCAGGAGTAATATGCAGAAACATTTCTTTACAGAAAGAGCAGTAGATGCATGGAATAGTTTCCTAGTGGAGTTTGGAAGAAACAAAGACATTATTTGAATTCAGAAAAGCATGGGACAAACACAGAGGATCTCTAAAGGAAAAAAAGGACACTATTGTAGTTGATATAGAAGGGCAGACTAGATAGATCATGTGGTCTTTTTCTGCCATCATGTTTCTAAGTTTCTATATTAAGTACTGACCCTAGAGCGTTGTGTGAAGAATCTATATTTGATAACTTGGGATTGATTTCTATTTTGTTTTGACATCTTTGGACTCAATTGTTTTCATTGTGCTTTAGATTTACTTCATGAATTGTGAAGTATTAGTTTTCTTTAACATTTGTATACCACTATAGGCACAGTGGACTGACATCAAAATGGTTTACAATAAATACAAAGCAGATAAACATATATCAAACATCAGACTGACTAAAATATAGTAAGGCAAAAACAAAACAAAAGGAATTAGGTATGAATAATATAACATCTTCAGTCCTAGAATACAAATTATATACTGTACATGGTAGGAAAATAATATCCATAGAACAACAAACCTGCATTCAAGATAAATCTCCACATGCATTCTCGAAAAGCCATGCTTTCAGTAATTTCTTGAATTTTTACAGGAGCTTTCAAAATGAATACAAGTGAGAGTGAATTCCAGTGGATAGGAGCATTACAAGAAAAAGTGGCCTCGGAAGAAAAGGCCTGGCAATCTACTTCTGCTGATATGTTGTCAAGAAAACCCAGAGGCAGTTGGGCCGCTAGGAATCAGCACTGACTTGATGGCACAAAAAAAAACAACAGGCATATACATGTGGTGCAAGAGATAAGGGAGTTGGGGCCCGTTGGCAATAGTGATCATAGTACGATCACATTTGATTTACTTAGTGGAGGAGGGATGGTAAGGAAATCCACAGTACTACCTTTTAACTTTCGAAAGGGAGACTATGATAAAATGAGGAAAATAGTTAAGAAAAAACTAAAAGGAGCAGTTGCAAAGGTTAAAGACTTACATCAAGCTAGGGTGTTGTTGAAAAATACTTTCTTGGAAGCACAGACCAGCTGTATAACACTCTAAGAAAAGTGGAAGGAAGTCCAAATAACTGCCAGCATGGTTTAAAGGTGAGGTCAGAGAGGCTGTTGCCAAAAAAATCATCTTTCAGGAAATGGAAAAAAGAGGCAAATGACGAAAACTGGAAACAGCACAAGCACTGGCAAGTTAAATGCAAGGCATTGATAAGGCAGGCAAAGGGAGAATTTCAGAAGAAGCTTGCTGCAGAAGCAAAAACGCTTAATAAAGACTTTTCAAGTACATTCGTAGCAACAAATCTGTGAGACAGTCAGTTGGTCCATTAGATGATAGAGAGGTTAAAGGGGCATTAAGAGGCGACAAGGCAATAGCGGAGAGACTGAACAAATTCTTTACTTCGGTCTTTACTGAGGAAGATGTAGGTATGTTACCCATGACTGAAGTGGTATTTAAAGGTGCGGAAGAATTTAAGGAAATATCAATACATCGGGAAGATGTATTAGAACTATTTGATAAACTGAAGAGTAGCAAATCACCTGGGCCGGATGGTAGACATCCAAGGGTGTTGAAAGAACTGAAATATGAGATTGCAGACCTGCTATTAGTAATCTGTGAACTATCATTAAAATCATCTGTAATACTTGAAGATTGGAGGATGGCGAATGTAACGCCAATTTTTAAAAAGGGCTCCAGGTGTGATCCGGGAAACTACAGACCGGTGAGCCTGAAGTCAGTACTGGGAAAAATGGTAGAAGCCATCATAAAGAACAAAATTGCTGAACATGTAGATAGTCATGGTTTAATGGGAGACAGCCAATATGGCTTTAGACAAGGAAGATCTTGTCTTACTAATCTGTTATGCTTTTTTGAAGGTGTCAACAGGTAGACAAAGGTGAGTCTGTTGATCTAGTGTATTTGGACTTTCAGAAAGCTTTTGACAAGGTCCCTCAGAGACTTTTGGCAAAACTAAAGAGTCATGGGATAGGAGGCAGTGTACTATTGTGGATCAGGAACTGGTTAAAAGATAGAAAGCAGAGGGAAGGGCTAAATGGCCAATTTTCCCAATGGAGAAAGGTGTACCCCAGGGATCTGTTCTGGGTCCGCTGCTTTTTGACATATTCATAAATGACCTAGAAAAGGGAATAACGTGCGAGGTTATCAAATTTGCAGATGACACAAAACTATTTAAAGTTGATACAACCCATGAGGATTGTAGCAAATTGCAAGAGGATCTTGATAAATTGGAAGACTGGGCATCAAAATGGCAGATGAAATTTAATGTGGACAAGTGCAAAGTTATGCACCTAGGGAAGAACAACCCACACTATGGTTACACAATGCAAGGTTTCACATTAGAAACCACCACCCAGGAAAAAGATTTAGGCATCATTGTGGATAACATGTTAAAACCCTCCACTCAGTGTGCAGCGGCGTCCAAGAGCAAATAGAATGCTAGGTATCATAAGGAAAGGAATGGAAAATAAAACAAAGGATAGCACAGTTACTTACCTGTAACAGGTGAGCTCTGGGAACAGCAGGAATAAGTCTTCACAAATGGGTACGTCGGTACCGATGGAGCCTGCGTGGGAACCCTCCCCAGCGTCAAATCAGAAAGCTTTTTGGAGCATCCCACAGCACCTGCGTGTTGCCTTCCCGCCTTTCCTAACTGCCTCTCCTCAGTTAAGTTTTAAAGCTGAGACAGAGAGAGAGAGCGAAAGATAGAGATAGAGAGATACAGCTCCTAGGGGAGGTGGGTGGGTTGTGAAGACTTATTCCTGCTGTTCCCAGAGATCACCTGTTACAGGTAAGTAACTGTGCTATCTCCAGAAACAAGCAGGAATGAGTCTTCACATATGGGGACTCCCAAGCTGAGATGCCTAGAGGGAGTCCAAGCATGTTGCGAATTTAGAAAGAACCATGCTACTCCTCAGAACCTCAGGCATCCTGGGGATGGAGGGTAGGAGCTGAATTACAGAAAGGTGCTGTGGAACAGCTGGACTAGAACAGCACTGTGGAACAGCTGGACTAGAACAGGACCTCTATAGAGGAAGATCCTGTGAGATGAAATTTAGTATGAAAATATTGAGTGCAATATTGTAATATGGAACTCCCTTGGTGGTATTGTAAAAGTCTATTGAGGTTCATATGGATCTGTTAGATGAGCCAGTGAAAGATCCTCAAGGAGTACCTCACTGTGAAGTAGAGGTAATAAAACTGTAGAAAAAACAAGTGGAGGTCAGAACCCTTCAGGGTGACAAAATAGCCCAAGGGGTAACTGGGCTAGTATAAAGGTGTAGGGCTTCAGCGGAAAACACAGAAGGTACTATTAGACAAAGCTTAAACTCTTTTGGCCCAAGAACAGTACAATGCTAGGACCAAAAGAAAAGAGTCTGACCATCTGGACTATAACTGGATTAGTCCATGTAGGAGAGAAAGGGTATGGAGACCCCTGTATCTGATAAGAAAGCAAAGACAGACTTAGGAAGAGTTAAGCTTTAGATTAACTGAAGTTCCGCAATGTCTTTCCTAAATGGGGTTAATTAGGAAAGAAAAAAGGTACATGGAGGCTTCAGAGGTACCTAACCCTAAAGGGTTATGGTAAGAAAAAGGTTTACTAATTACCACAGGGAGTGGTTGTATATGTAAATCCCTAAGCATGCTGGTACAGCATGGATAAGGGTAGTGCCCATCTGTCAGGGTCATAAAGGAAGATATGGAAATCTGAACCTAAACAGACAGATAGACAAGTGTGTGGATATCTATCTACCCAAAGGATATATCTCTATATCTCTATCTCTCTCTCTCTATATATATATATCTATATATCTATATATATATATATATATATATATACCTAAATATATGCACGTATAGGGTATATATGCATATAGATATAGAGAGATATACATGGGCAGAAGATCTACAGATATATTATATATATATCTGACTGACTTTTTCAATGCCTCGTTGGAGTCGGGAGTGGTGCCAAAGGACTGGAGAGAGGATCATGTGGTGCCTTTACACAAAAGCAGAAGTAAGGATGTGGTTGAAAACTACAGGCCGGTTAGTTTAATTTCGGTGGTGAGTAAATTATTGGAAACGCTGCTGAAAGAGAAAACAGTGAGGTTTCTGGAGTCCAGCGGATTACAGGATCCGAGGCAGCATGGATTCACCAGAGGCAGGTCTTGTCAGACAAATCTGATTGATTTCTTTGACTGGGTGACCAGGGAGTTGGACCGAGGGAGAGCTCTATATGTGGTGTATTTAGATTTCAGTAAAGCCTTTGACACAGGCGACTTATAAACAAACTGAGCATCCTAGGGATGGACCCTAAAGTTACTGCTTGGGTTAGAAATTGGTTGGGTGGGAGGCGACAGAGTACAAGTAAATGGAGCTCACTCTGAAGAGAAGGATGTTACCAGTGGTGTGCCCCAGGGATCTGTCCTTGGTCTGATTCTTTTTAACATCTTTGTTAGTGATATAGCGGAAGGGCTGTCGGGTAAGGTTTGCCTCTTTGCAGATGATACCAAAATCTGCAATAGAGTAGACACCCAGGAAGGTGTAGATAACATGAGGAGGGATCTAGCTAAGCTTGAAGAATGGTCTAGAATTTGGCAGCTGGGATTTAATGTTAAAAAATGTAAGGTCATGCATTTGGGCTGCAGCAATCCAAGGGAGCAATACAGTATAGAAGGTGAAGTACTTTTGTCCACTAAAGAAGAGTGGGACCTAGGCGTGGTTGTGTCTGATGAACTTAAAGTAGCTAAACAGGTAGAAAAGGCGACGGCAAAAGCTAGAAGGATGCTTGGGTGTAAACGGAGAGGAATGGGTAGCAGAAAAAAGGAGGTGATAATGCCTCTGTATAAGTCTTTGGTGCGACCTCATTTGGAGTATGGTGTGCAATTCTGGAGACCACACCTTCAAAAGGATGTGAACAGGATGGAGTCGGTGCAGAGGGTTGCTACTAAAATGATTAATGGGCTTCATTATAAAGCATATGAGGACAGACTTAAGGATCTTAATATGTACACCTTAGATGAAAGGCAGGATAGAGATGATATGATTGAAATGTTTAAATACCTCCGGGGCATAAATGTTCAGGGAGAGAGCCTCTTTCAATTGAAAGCAAGTTCTGCTATGAGGGGACATGGGATGAGGGTGAAGGGAGATAGATTCAGGAGTGATATGCGGAAATATTTCTTTACAGAAAGAGTAGTGGATCCATGGAATAGTCTCCCAATGGAGGTGGTAGAGATGAGGAATGTAACTGAATTCAAAAAAGCATGGGACCAACACAGAGGATCTCTAAAGGTAAAAAGTGGACTGTTGTAGTTGTTGTTATGGAAGGACAGACTAGATAGGCCATGTGGTCTTTTTCTGTCATCATGTTTCTTTTTTTTGAAACTTTTATTTTCATTTTGCAACAAACAAAGAAACAACACACCAAAAGATACAAAACAAGTATACAATAAGGAAAAGTAAACCCATTACCCCCCACCCCGGTGCTTCTTCTCTACCCGTTTGTATCAGCATGTGAGCGCTTCCAGCTAACAGTGATTATACATCAAACAATCAAAAATATCCACAATACAGCATGATCATGAGACAGAGATATATACAAAGTTAGACAGTCAGATGAGAGCATTTAGCAAAATGTACATATTCATTGAACATCTTCCATTAAGACCAATAAGAAGGAGTCTGAACGGAGGAAGCACACAGACGAGGTATTTGTTCATATTTACTGTAGAGACAGGCATGATTCCACCATTCATTGAGGCTCAGATGGGAACTAATTTCCCAGTATTACTCAATGAGGGAAACAGCAATGCCAAGCATAAAGTTCAAAAGGAGATAAGCCATTTCTTGGGAGAGAGGGGATCCCCGCAACTGGGCGAAGTCCCACTACCCTCCGAGAAAGGGACTCCTGAGAGTGCAGTATAGACTAAATACGACCCCAGACCCGACGCCAGTTATACTGTAGTGCGGGATATTCATGCATAACATGAAATGAAGTAATAAACCAATGGCCACAGGACATGTCCAGCAACCATTACCCTGAGTAGTGTTCCATATGTCTAAACTGTGAGGAGTGTAAAAACACCGGTGGGCTAGAAAGAAGAGGGTCTGAGTGAGTGAGGCGGGTCAGAAACCCGTGTCCCTCCGCTCCAGATAAGGCTCCATTGCTCCGAAGTTAAAATCACATGCAATTCTCTCTCCCATACTCTCTGCGCTATAGAGGTGTCTCTAGTGATAGCAGTACATAAGGTTTAGTAAAATTGGATGCTACACCCGGTAAACTACCGAAAGATCGGAAGTTTCCAATCAACCTTATGCAGAGAGTGCCGATGGCGGGAGTACTCTAGTGCTCCGAATGCAATGCTGAAGTTACACTGACCAGAGTCGGGAGTCGAAAGGTTGCATAGGAATATTAAAGGCACCTAAAGTGTCGAAAAACATTGGTGGATAGTGGGAGTCTAATGGGAGAGTCATACGAGGGAGTAAGGTAAAAGGAATCGGTGAGCAAAGGCCCGCTTCTATATCTAGCCACACAGGTCTGCTCGGTACTGGAGTTTCCAACCAACAAGCACCTTGTTTGAGAAGAAAAGATTGAGGGAGCACTTGAATAAAATCGCCACCAAGTATTAATGGAGCATTAGCGGAGGCCGAGGCCAACTGCGCAAAACTTGCATAGTGAGCAGGGTTGTCCACATTTGGGACATAGTGCAAATACACGTGAATTCACTATCTCCAACCTCAAGGTGTACACGGGCCCATCTACCCTCCATGTCAGCGCTAATATCAGGTACAGTAGCGTGCAAAACTTCTTGACCAGAATGACTATCCCGTACCATTTGGAAACGGTGGGAGAGTAGGCAGCTACCATGTGAAGGCCTAGCATTGAGTTTCAGTGTTTCAGCAGAGTGTAGTGCGTTTCCTGAAGAAACACCTAATTAACGTGCTCGTGGCTAAAATAGCTAAGGATTTTCTTTCTGCTGAGTGGACCAGCAATGCCTTGTACGATGAATAATAAGATTTTACATGAGGCCAGTCAGAAAAGTTAAAATTCTGAGCATGATAGCACACATAATTTCACTGTGTCCCTCAAACTGACTGTATCGGGCTGTACACATGACATAGGAAAATAAGCTAATATAATACAATGAAGCGCCCCACATTAACAAAGATAACCGCAGTACGGTAGAGGAGAAGCAAAACCCCAAAATTACTGGCGACCATGTGTCTGCGGGGAGAAACCCCAGAGAAGGCCGGAATTGAAAAAACATATAACCTGTAGGACTGTGCGTGCTCCGAATCCGACCGAGGCACACATCATGAAGGGATAGGAGACCAAAGACAAAAGTCATACAGAGAAAGAAAGGAAGTCCAGGCTATTTCTGTGCTGGGCTATGATCGCCGCATCGGGCCCTTCAAAATGGCGGACAGAGCCGGCAGATAAGAGTCCAAAATTTGGGATTAGCGCATCTGTTCTGCTTCTTTGGAGTCCAAAAATGTTGATAATAGATCAGGATCCTCGAACGTCCTGGTCTGGTTATGGAGAGTCACTCGGAGCTTCGCTGGATACAACAGGCCAAAACGAGCCTGTAGCTGTTGCAGTCGAGGGCGAAGAGCAAGGAGTTTCTTCCGACGGTCAACGGTAGGCTTTGCCAAATCAGGAAAGAAGGAGACCTTACGACCTTCATATTCCAAATGATGATTCGCTCGGGCAGCATGTAAAATTTGTTCCACTTGTTGATATCGTAGCAAGCTAAAGATAATAGGCCGGGGGGTCGTGCGGTTGAGCGCCATGCGGGCAGGAACACGGTGTGCTCGATCAATTTCCAGTTCTCTGTGAAAAGTAATCTTCAGCAAGGAGGGAAGAGTTTTGAGCAAGAATTCTCTTATATCTCCTGCTTCCACTCCCTCCGGCATTCCAAGGAGCCTCACATTGTTGCGACGGGCGCGATTATTGCTATCTTCCAACTCCTTTTGAAGATTCTGTATCTGGCGCTCAGCCTCGTCCAGTTTGCCCAAGCGCACCTCGTGCGAGTCGAGGACCCCCGCCATATTGTCCTGCCGTAATGAAAGACCTTCAAGTCGGTCTTGGAGCACTCCAAAGTCTTCTCGCATGGCTCGAAGCGCTTCTCCATTAGACTGCACCAATTCCTTCACGCCGCGTATTTCCTCCAATATCTCCAGGTGCATTGCGGGGTTTTCACGAAATGGAACCATCTTCTGCGGGGAGGATACCTCCGTTTTGGAGCGTTTTCCGTGAGAAGAAGAAGGAGACCCGAAGTCCAAGCGCGCTGGTTTGTGGGCCGCCATCCCCCCCGAGGTGCCCCGGTCAGCTCGGAGCAAAATAGTAAATTTATATAGGTATTAAGTCAGGATTCTGAGTAGGCCTCTCGGGAGCTTCAACGCAAAGCGTCCTACCCGCTGGACATCAGGCTCCGCCCCCCCCTGTCATCATGTTTCTATGTTTTATATATATATATATATATATACACACATATATACACATACACATATATACACATCCCCAGGCCGTGAAAAAAAAAACCCCGTCAGGCACTAAGAGGGAAAAAATATTCCTGAACAGGAATATGAAGAAAAAAAGAAAAAAGGCAGCCGCGACCACAAGAAAACTGAAAAATAAAAGAAGAATTTTCTGCGGTGACAGAAGGACGTCCTGTCGGCTCTGCGGAAAAACGAAAACTGAGGAGAGGCAGTTGGGAAAGGCGGGAAGGCAGCACGCAGGCGCTGTGGGATGCTCCCAAAAGCTTTCTGATTGGACGCTGGGGAGCGTTCCCGTGCAGGCTCCGTCGGTACCGACATAACCATATGTGAAGACTCATTCCTGCTTGTTCCTGGAGATATTATAATGCCTCTATATTGTTCCACGGTGCAACTGCACCTTGAATATTGTGTGCAATTCTGGTCACCGTATCTTAAAAAGGATATAGCGTTATTAGAAAAGGTTCAGAGAAGAGCCACCAAAATGGTAAAGGGGATGGAAGGATACCCCTATGAAGAAAGGCTAAAAAGGTTAGGGCTCTTTAACCTGGAAAAGAGACGGCTGAGGGGAGATATGACAGAAGTCTATAAATTAATGAACGGAGTGGAACGTGTAAATGTAGACTAGGGGACATGCAATGAAGCTACAGGGTAAATAAACTATTTAAGACTGATAAGAGAAAATATTTTTTCACTCAACGTGCAATCAAACTCTGGAATTTGTTACCGGAGGAGGTAGTAAAGGTTGTTAGTGTAGCTGGGTTTAAAAAAGGTTTGGACAAGTTCCCGGAGGAAAGATTCATACACCATCATTAAAAAGGGACCCAGGGTATCAGTGCTTGACCCAATACAAGCATTGTGGAACCTGTGTTTTTTGGGGAAACTACTAGGTACGTATGACCTAGATTGGCCACTGTTGGAAACATGATACTGGGCTTGATGGACCTTGGTCTGACCCAGTATGGCATATCTTATGTTTTTATGTTCTAATGCTTTGTAAAATTACTCTCTCTGTGTATAGGTAAACTTATGCAAATGGGCTAATTTTAGAACAGCATATCAATGTGAGAAGTCCAAAAAAGAACTTATTTTAAGCCTATTTTATAAAGGCAGCATTGTCCCAATTGAGTGAAAATGCCCACAGATGATTTTGCATCTGCTCTAAAATATGGGCCGATGGGTGGCATGTGCAATGAATGATCTTGACTAATGTCAGAAACAAAGCAGAGTCAAGCCTGCCTAGTACTTGGGATGGAAGACCACCTTGGAATATCAGGTGAAGAGAGGCCTGGCAATCTACATCCAGTGGCATCTTGCCAGAAAAATTCATGAGTTGGGTCACTGGGAGCAGGGCCGGATTTACCTATATGCCACCTACGCCGTGGCGTAGGGCCCACAGCTCACAAGGGCCCACAAAAATAGCCACCTTAAAATTAAATTAAAAAAAAAAGAACGCTGGCTGCCGCCGCGGCAGCATGGACTGTTCCTGCGGGGCCCCCTCTGCTGCCGCGGCAGCATGGACCGACCCGCGGGGCCCCCTCTGCCCGGCTGAATCGTCCGTCCCTCCCTCCCTCCGTGCCGGCTTTGAGAGGCGCGAAGGGAGAGTGTCTCCCTCGCGTCTCTGTTAAGCTATGGGGGGCTGACTGGAAATGGGTTGATGGGGTTAGGACTGGAAGTGGGCTGATGGGGGGGTTAGGACAGGTAATGGGTTATAGGGGGGGCTTAAACTGAAAATGGGGTGATGGGGGGGCTAGGACTGGTATTGGGTTGGGGGGTTGCTAGGACTGGAAATGGGCTGATGGGTGGCTAGGACTGGAAATGGGCTGATGCGGGGACTAGAAGGGAGTGGATGCTGGGTGAGGCTGGAACTAGAAGGGAGCTGATGTTGGGGGAGGATTAGAATGGGATGGGGCTGGAAGAGTAAAATGGAGAAGGGAAAAATATTTTGTGTGGGAGGGATAAAAAATCTACAATTGGCCGGGTATTGGGAGAGTAAGTGGGGATTGAGGATGGAGGGGTAAAATTTGAGTGGATGAAATAGGAATGAGGAATGAGCAAAAGGAGAAAGATTAGTATGTTAAAGCAGATGTAGAGAGAGAATGGAAAAAAAACTAGAAGAGAGAAGAAAGGACAAATGGACAGCAGACGATGGAGAGTTAGCAGAAGACACGAAGAAACCAGAAGAAAGTGGCTGGAGCAATTGCAGCTGAGAAAAATGCACAAAAGGTAGAAAAATATCTCTTTATTTTGAATTTATTAATTGGAATATGTCAGCTCTGGTAAATGTGCATCATTAACGTCTGCGCTTTGTTTAGTACAAGAGCAAATTAATGTATAGTTTTATTTCTACAGTGTTGTACATTCCAAGTTTGGCTTTTGGGATTCCCAGTTTAATTATTGTCTTCCTGTTTCTAAATTGTGATTACTTGTTTGCTGATGGTCTATGTTCTGCATGTGTAACTGAGCTGAGGTGTTCTGTTTATATAATTCCTATTTGACATTGCCACTTGTTCTCTTTCCCCAGTAGGTCATGTATTGTTGTTCTCTGAAATGTATTGGTTTAATATTTGCAGTGTTGCCTTTTGATTGGTAGAGTATGGTGCTTTGTGAGTCCTGGTAGTGCTGTTAGGATACGGCGGGTTTGCTATGGGTTCTAAATGGGCAGTGTTTGTAGTAGTTCCTAATGTGTCTGGCAGTTGGCACTAGATTATAGTAATGTAGAAATCTTTTAGTCTTTCTTTATCCATACACTCATTAAGAGGCACGTTTACAAATATTTATGCAAATGAGGCCTCTTATGCAAATGAGGCTCCGCACCCCCCTTGGGACGCCCCTGCTGGGGGCCCACAATTTTTGTTGGCGTAGGGCCTCACTCAAGGTAAATCCGGCCCTGACTGGGAGTCAGAATTGCCTTGATAGCATTCAGTTTCATTCTACATTATCATGTATGTACATCGCAACGGAACTTCCACGCAGTTCAGACTATGCCCTCAAGAACATCTATGTTCCTAATTTTTGAGTGCAATTTTATAACAGGACACCATACACTAGGCAGGCACCTTCATAGGTGCTATCTTATTTGAAACAAATTAGGCATTTACTTGGCTTTATAAAATACTAGTCTAAGTGGCAGAAATCACAGCTAAAATGAAGATGTGGAGATTTACCATAGTATCAATTTCCTAGCACATACATGAATTAAAGTAATTTATAAACTACACATGTATCTATGTGCTCCGCCCATGCTCTGCCAAAATGCTGTCCATATGCATACCTATTGGCAAAGCACACTCTGTGTGAATATGTATACTTTTACATGGCTCAGCATTTTATAAGAGGACATTGATGTATGTGTATGGCCACTCATGCATGAATGAGTAAAATATCTGCAAAATTGGTGCATACATTATAGTGTAAGTTACCCATTCCCTCATTAGATTAAGCCCTTTATGTTCATGCGTGATTGTGCAATTTTATAAAAAGCTTTTGCTTGTTCCTGTATGTAAGACAAGCTTTACACATTGGAAAAGCTTTAGAAAAATTATCCACCACAGAGGGCAATTTTCTAAGACGAATCCTAAAAGAGAGGCATTATAGGGATAGGTTTACTAAAGGTTGATGTGCAGTAATGTCTGTTAGTGTGCTATAAGTGCCAACATGGTTATAGGAATAAAATGGGCTCTGGCACCATTTAATGTACATTGAAGGAAATACATATTGTGCCTGAATGTAACGCGCCTTGATCATCTCCTGAAAATACTAATAAATAAATAAATGGATGTTAGCACATGATAACCTTTAACAAACATGCCCCTTGGTCATTTATATGCATAAATAGCAGTTTACCTCTTTAAATGGCCTCTCATAATATAGCATTCAGTGTACAAGTATGTGTGTTAAGTTGACATACTTTCCCTGTGGATGGACACGGGGCAGTGTATAAGCAGAATGTGTGCTACATGCATGTGTTAATTATAAAATAATATAATTTACAACCACACTTGTAAAATGTAAGCATGCCCACTTATGCCAGTTCTAGGGCTGGTGTAAATATGCACACCTTTACTTAAGTGTGCTTTTGGTAGGGATTTGCATTCATTTTGAAACAAAAATGGTAAATATCAATGACATTTTCTATTTTATTTTATATCATTTCATTAGAAAATGTGTTATTTTCTCCCCTGTTTCATCACAAGCCAGGCTGGTCTCAAACCAGCAAATTTTGGAATGGAAGTAAGCATCTTTCAGAAAAGCCACCATGATTCCAAGGGGGTCAATTCTATCAAGTATTGCTGTATTCCTGGTGATCCTAAGTCCTGTTGCCTGACTGACTCAAAGTTTGTCTGATCTGCACCCCTATGTAAATGCCAATAGAATTTTGACTACATTTTTGTTTTGTCATGTTCTTATGCCATAGTATACTTAGACATGATTTCACAGAATTTCTGGCACAAGAACATGACTTGGAGTAAATCTCTACAGCAGATGTCAATAGATTCACAAACCAAAAAAATCCAATTTGCACTTACATAGGGCTGCAGATCAGTTAAATTTTGGGCCAGTCAGGAAACAGAAAGGAATATCATCAACAATACAGCAATACTTACTAGAGCCAAACCCCCCCCCCCCCGCCCTGCTATCCCCCCTCCCATTCAATGGAGACACAATGGTAGTTCATCTGAAAAATGCATGTTTTATTTATTTTTTATTAAGTTCTGCAAACAATACTTACAAAGAAAGTATACAAGAAACATGACTATAATTAAAACGTAGGAATATCTTAAACAAGTGGTAATAATAAACAAATTGTTAATCTATTCATATCTAGAGGAGACTACCCCAAAATGTCACTAGGAAAACTAGGGGACACAACCCCAAAAACAAACAACTTCAGTCACTTCAACCCATCTTATCCTTATCCCCCCCCCCCCCAATGTACTGTGCTTCTCCCTATCAGCCAGAAAATTATCCAAAAAAGAAAAAATCCATGAAGATATATCTAGAGCCCTGAAATGTAACCAAGCATTTACATGGCTATCACAAAAAAAGAAAGAAGCGCCCAAAGCCAATACCCTTGACTGAAGAGCCAAAATGTTCTTCTGCCTGAGTTGAGCGGCTTTGGACAAATCTGGGAAAAGTTGAATCCTAGCCCCACAAAGCACTGAAGCCTTATTTTCAAATAGCTCTTAAAAACAGAAATCTTATCCTGTTCAGAAATAAAAGTGACAAGCAAAGTAGCTCTAGTAGGTATAGTATCATGGGAGTCCTCAAGGAACTGTGTCAAACTGAAATCTGTAATAGCCTGCAAAATGTCACAGCTATCGGTTGACTCCCCAGAGACCCGACCACTTGGGACATAGTAAATTTTTGAAAACATTATTGAATCAGCATTAGGCAAAGCTAAGGCCTCTTTGAAATATTTCCATAACAAAACATCAGGAGGTAATAACTGTAAAATAGGAAATTTAAAAAAATGTATATTTTTTGCTCTATTAACATTCTCAAACATCTCAAATCTTCTATGAATAATAAGATTATCTTTAATAGCTGCAGCATGTACTGACTGAAGGAAGAGCAAGTCTGTTCACACTTAAGTACCTGATAATCTAATGAAGTCACCCATTCCTCCACCTTACTCAGCCTTGTTACCATCTCCTGCCAGAACGTACAAAGCTGAGCAATGGTTGAGACTAGTGTCTGCTTTGTCTGGGTCACAACCTTCCAGATATCATGAAAGGGACACCTTAGAATCAGGCATTTCACTGGCTATATCCGAATTAGGTGACCACATCATTGCCTGGTAGGGCTCATTAGTAGATGAAGGAGTACTCTGTAGCAAAGGGCTGACATTGTCAATCGGAGCAGGTGACATCAAAACCCCAGGGGGGAAGGTGGTGTACGGGCCAAGGAGCTCAAAAACGCCCCCGAGTCCTGGATAGTTGGGAAGTCAGTACCTACAAGTGGATCCATCTCTCCCTTCGGTATGAGATGCTTATCCATCAGACTGCCTATAGCGTAAATAGTACAGGACATCTTCTTCCATTTCCCCATATACGCTCCAGACCCTAAGACTCATACTTACATCAAGCAATGCTCCAATAGTTCTCCAAAAGGACTCACAAAGGGCAGTAAAGGCCCCTTGTTACATGCCTCTTTGCACCTGCCAATGCCATGTGCCTAGGAGCCTGGAAAATATATCCATGACCCTGCTAGCATTGGGGCTGTCCGGAGAAAGCGCCTGTGCCCTCTGCACCTGCACAGTTGATGGAACAAACAACAAAAGCAGGTGACAGGAAACCCATTGTCCCAATCAATAAAGATTATTTTCCTCCTGCTTTTGTTTGTTGTTTTACTTTGGATTGCATGTGGGGTGCTTTTCTGTTGCCCCTGCACAGCTGATGGAACACCTCCCGGCAAACCCAGGGAACTCTGGTAGCTTTTATCCATGTCCCCGCTAGAGTCGGGATGGTCTGGGGAAAGCCCCTGTACCCTCTGCACCTGCACAATTGATGGAACACCTCCCCATGCATGCTTAAATAACCGGAAGCTCATTGGTTTGAGACCAGCCTCTGACTAAAAAGAACAGCTTTTTTTGTTTTTTGTTTGTTTTTTTTATTTGCCTGAATCCTCAACCTTTCAGCTATGTTTTATGTTTGGGAAGTAGCCACAGCTACCTCTTAACATATTTGCTCTAAAATGAATATTTATAAAAATGAAATGTAACAAAAGAAAAATATATTAAAATGAAGCATAATACAATTGAAAGACCCCCCCCCCCAAACAAAACAGGAAACGGAAAAAAAATGATTTTTTTTTAACCAGAACAGCCCTATTTTTTGGACATTTATGTTAGTATTTTATCAAGAAAAGTAGGCATTTTCTTTATAAAATAGGCTTAACATAGGTGTATTTTGGCTGCCATAAACTAGATGTCCTGTTATAAAATTACCGTTCTAGGGGCTGATTAAATGTTATGTGCTAGTAATGCATGCAAGTCCTTATTTAAAGGGCTTAGACACAGGAATGAGCACTCAGATCTGTCATTCAGGCGGTCAATATGATGTAAGTGCCCATTTAAGTCCTATCACAGGGGTGGAACTTGGGCGAAGCCTAAATTGATGTATGCCAGTTATAAAAATATGACAGCTTACGTGCATTTCTGAATAATCTAGCCACAGGCATTTACGCCTGCTCTGCGGAAGACATAACTGCTGTAACAAGGTTAAGGTCTGTCTTTACACCCCTCTTCTATAAACTGTGCACATACTTTATAGAATAGGTGCTAAATACATGCATGGCAGTGCACATTAAACTAGGCAGCCCTTACAAAATTACCCACGCATGATTATATATGCACACATACATCAGATGGTTGCTATTCTGTAAGTGTGCGTAAGTCAAAAGGCAAAAACGACACATGAGGAAAAGAGAAGAATCCAGCGAGTGGTGACTAATAATTAATCTATACCTTTATGTGGATCCGGCATGGTAGCGTTTTGGCATACACTGACTGTTCAGGAGTTAAAAACAAACTAGTACAGCAAACGTAATGGGGAGGGCATATTCAGCAGAGGTGATCAGCCCAAGTAAAGCTGCTGGTCTTCTCCACTTTAAGTAAAACCCAGATATTCAAGGTCATGGCCAAATCCATCCAATGGCATTTAATATTTGGTTTGCCTGGACAGCGGGTCAGTGATGATAGCTGAGCCAGCTAAAGATAGGACAAAAGAAAACCTAGGCTAACTTTGGCAGGTTAGAACCAACCAGTGACTCAATATTGCTACTGGCTTGTGAACCCCTGATGTTGCCTCCATTCTGTCCCTGAAATGTCCTGACGCTTAGAGGTTAGGAGGGGATATTCAGTAGCACTAAATGCTTTAGTGCCATTGCATATCTTGCTGACCATGGTTTAACTGCTTAGCAGGTCTGCTAACTAGTTAAACTGTTTTGAATATGCTTCCTAACAATCATAAAAGCATAAAACATAACACACACACATAAAAAACATATATGTTAAAAAAACATACCAGGGAGCATGATGTAGATAAAATTCACAAAAATGAAAAACAGAACATAAAGAGTTGTTACTCACCTATAACAGGTGTTCTCCAGGAGCAGCAGGAATGAGTCCTCACATATGGGTGACGTCGGCGCCGACGGAGCCCTCATGCGGAGCATTTCCCCAGCTTTCAAAGAAAGCCTTTAGGAATGCAGCACGCATGCGCGGTCCCCTTCCCGCCCAAGGGTGCCATCTTGCTCAGTCTGATGACATAGCTAAAAGACAGCAAAAACACAAAATGAATCATATGACTGCAACTCCAAGGGGAGGAGGAAGGGTCATGAGGACTGATTCCTGCTGCTCCTGGAGAACACCTGTTACAGGTGAGTAACTGCTCTTTCTCCAGGACCAAGCAGGAAGTCAGTCCTCACATATGGGACTCCCCAGCTTCAGGCTACCAGGAACCCAAGCTGAAAAATAAGCTCTCTCTAGAGCGTCAGCATCCGTGAAAGAATCCTTTCTGAGGATGCCCCCGTACAGTAGCCCAACACAAGGGCCGGAGGGTAGGAATTGCCTAAACCTCAAAGAGATTACGGAGTACCGCCTATCCGAAAGCACTGTTCCTACGGGACTCCCTCTCGAGGCAGTAGTGTGCCGCAAAAGTCTGGCTTGAAGACCAAGTAGTGGCCTGGCAGATGTCTGCCAATGGAACAGAGCGGAGATGAGCTACTGACGCGGCCTTTGCCCTGACACAGTGGGCCGTGACTCGACCCTGCAAGGAGAGGCCGGCTTCCCTGTACACCCAGGCGATACAATCTGCTATCCAAAGGGACAACGTACGCTTGGAGACAGGCAATCCCATTCTATTAGGGTCAAAAGATACGAAGAGCTGAGGAGACCTTCGATGCCCCTGTGTACGGTCTATGTAAAAGGACAACGCCCGTCTACAGTCCAGGGTATGCAGGACTGTTTCAGCCCGGGTGGCATGCTGCCTGGGGAAGAATGTTGGAAGAACCACCTCCTGATTGAGGTGGAAGGAGGAGACAACCTTCGGAAGGAACTTAGGGTGAGTCCGTAAGACCAACCTGTTCTTATAGAACAGTGTGTACGGTCTATCAGAAACCAGAGCTTGTAGTTCACTCACACACCTGGCCGAGGTAAGAGCCACTAAGAACAACGCCTTCCAGGAAAGAAAGAGTAAGTGACAGGTAGCCATCGGCTCAAATGGTGGGCAAGTAAGTTGGTGCAAGAACGCATTCAAATCCCACTCAGTGGTTGATGGACAGATCGGAGGCTTGAGCAAAAGCAGGCCTCTGAGGAAGTGGGACACCAAGGGGTGACCCAGAGATTGGCCCTCTACCTGTGAGTGGCGTGCCGATAGAGCACTGAGGTGGACCCGAAGAGAGTTGGATTTAAGGCCTAGGTCCGAGAGGTGAAGCAGGTACTGCAGCACCACTAGAACCAGGCATGAAAAAGGATCCTCCTGGCTCTGAGCACAGCAGGTGGAGAACCTATGCCACTTGAGGGCATAAGATTTCCGGCTGGACTGCCTCCTAGAGGCCAAAACCACCTCTTCCACTTCCTTAGGAAGAAGTAAGGGGGCTAGAACTACCCTTTCAGCAGCCAGGCCATCAGATTGAGGGATTTGAGATTGGGATGCAGGAGAGATCCCTGATCCTGAGACAGGAGATCGGGTTGCACCCCCAGAGGGAGTGGAGTGTCCACCGCCAACTGCAGAAGGAATGGAAACCACAGTTGCCTCGGCCATATGGGGGCTACCAGAATCACTGAGGCCTTGTCCTGAAGAACCTTGAACAAGGTTCGGGCCACTAGAGGTGTGGGAGGAAACGCATACAGTAGGCCCGTAGACCAAGAGATTAGAAACGCATCTGCTGCTATTCGCAGAGGATGCGGTTGTCTGGAACAGAACCTGGGTAGCTGATGGTTCAGCGGACTCGCAAAGAAATCGATGGTTGGAAGACTCCATCTTAGAAAGATCCCTTGGACCACCAGAGGATTCAATTGCCATTCGTGAGGCTGTAGAATCCTGCTCAATCTGTCTGCCAGGCAATTTTCCTGGCCAGGCAGATAAACTGTCTTGAGAAATATGTTGTGTTTGATTGCCAAGGAGCAGAGGGCCTGTGCCTCCTGACACAGAAGTTTGGAGCCTGTGACCCCTTTCTTGTTCATGTAGAACATTGCCACTTGATTGTCTGTCTGAACTAAGACAGACTGGTGAGAGAGGACATGAGAGAAAGTCTGTAGAGCTAAGCGGATAGCTCGCAACTCCAAAAGACTGATCTGCTGTGTGGGCTCCCAAGGAGACCAGAGGCTCTGAGTGCAAGCCACCTGGCAATGTGAACCCCAGGCCTGAAGGGAAGCATCGGTTGTCAGCACCTGTGTGTGTGGAGGCGCCTGAAAAGGCACTCCCTGGACCAGGTTCGGGAGATGCAGCCATCACCGTAGGGAGGCTGCCAGCAGTTTGGACAACCTTATTTTGTCTTTCAAGTCGCCTGTGGCTTGCACCCACTGAGCTCTGAGGCACCACTGAGCAGGTCGCATGTGCAGACAGGCATTCGGAGTTACATGGACCGTGGATGCCATGCGACCCAAGAGCCTTAGGAAGTTTCTGGCGGAGACCAGAGAACCGCTGTAGAACTGTTTGGTCAAAGCCATCAGTCTGTGGGCCCTGTTCTTGGGCAAATAAGCCTTCGCCTGGAGGGTATCCAATCTGACCCCTATGAACTCCATGTCCTGTGAGGGGAGCAAAGTGGACTTTGCAAAGTTTATTACGAAGCCTAGATGCTGGAGAAGAGAAACAGTGTGAAGGGTGGCCTTTCTGGCCTCTTGTGGGTTCTGACCTCTGATGAGCCAGTCGTCCAGGTATGGAAAGACAAAGATGCCCTGGTTTCTAAGATAGGCCGCCACCACCGCCAGGCACTTGGTGAAAACCCTGGGGGCAGAGGTGAGGCCAAATGGAAGTACTCTGTATTGAAAATGACTTCCTCCCACTACAAATCTGAGATATTGTCTGTGGTCTGAATGAATGAGAATGTGAGTATAAGCATCCTTCAGGTCTAAGGAGCATAGCCAATCTCCCTGTTGGAGGTAGGGCAGCAGTATTCCAAGGGTAAGCATCTTGAACTTTTCCCTCTCCAGGAACTTGTTGAAATTTCACAAATTTAGGATGGGCCTGAGGTCTCCAGTCCTTTTTGGTACCAGAAAGTACCTGGAATAGAAGCTTCGCCCTATCAGGTGGTGAGGCATCTGTTCCACCGCCTGCTCCTATAGAAGACTTGCCAACTCCTGAAGGAGGAGGTTCCTGTGCAGAGGGAGTCTTGGAGGCTCCCCTGGAAAATAGGAAGGGGGGTAACTGGTTGAAGTGGAGCAAATAGCCTTTTTGGACTATGCTCAGTACCCAGGTATCCCCTGTTATGGCTGTCCACCTGTGGGCGTACAGTGTCAGCCGGCCTCCTGTGCTGAGAGGAGCCAGCTGAGGAGGAGAGGCTATGCAGTGTGAGTCAAAACCCCGCTCCCTGCTGTGCAGGAGCTGGAGCTGATGGCTTGGGGGTTTTCTGCCTATGGGGTCCATGTCCCTGCCCCTTGGCCTGCTGACCCTGATGGGGAGCTGTAGAGGCCTGAAACTGATGGTAGGATTTGTAGGCAGTAGCCTTCCTCGGGTAAAAGAGCTTTTTCCCCGAGCCCTTCTTCTGAGAAGGGGCAGAGGTTTTCCTGGACAGCCTTGATCTGGTGAGAGTCTCAGACTCGAGTTCTGCAGCCTTTTCAGCCATGGGTTTGCCAAAAAAGGTTCTCACCTCGGCAAGGGACATCGACCAACTTGTCCTGTACCCATGGCTCGAGGTCCGATGACTGTAGCCAGGCCTGATGACATGCACCGATGCCGGCCGCGGCTACTCGGGCCGAAGCCTCAAAGCCATCATAGGCTGCTCGAGAGATAAACTTTGAGCACTCTTGGATCCCAGTTGACAAGGCTGTGAACCTCTGCAAAGGTTCCTCAGAGAGGCCAGCTGAGAACCCGGCAATCTCCTTTGCCAGGTCTTGGAGGTACATGCCCATGTACAGCTGGGTAAGTCTGGACATGGCAAGCCAGCATAGAGCCCTGGAAGCACTTGGTGCCCGGGGGGGCACCAAGGAGTGCATCTTCTGACTCTTCAGACGATGCATGGCCGATTCCACAACCATAGAGTGATGAGGTAGCTGTGCCTTCTGGAACCCAGGGCTCTTACGGACTCGATAAATGGAATCGACCTGTTTGCTGAGAACCAGCGCCGAGGCCAGTGCCTCCCACGTGCGGAAGAGCAGCCATTCCAGCATCGGAAGAACCGGTACAGTAAAGTAAAGGCCTCCTTAGGCGGAGAGTCATACTGGAGAGTCATACTGGAAGGCCTCGAGCTCCTCGGCTCGAGGGTCCTCCTCGGGATCCACGGGGAAGGCCAAGGCTTTGGCAATGTCCCTCACCAAGTCCGAGAACCGGGTATCCTCTGGTGGGGACCGTCTCTGAGGCTCGGACTCCGGTGAGTCCGATGGGATGCACCGGGTCCGGAAAGTGTCTGGGGACTCCTCATCCTCCGTCTCCCACTCGGACCCCTCCGAGGAGGAATTGAGTGGTTCCGGCTGGGCGGGCACTGATGCCATCCGCCCCGATGCCGAGGGCACCGGTGTTGACAACCTCGGCCCTGAGCGGGAGGCCAAGGGGGACCTAGGCCGAGGATCGACTCGAAACTGCATCGACTTGAGGATCGGCTCGGCCTCCGGGGTCGACTTGGACATCGAGGTCCCAGTGGTCGGGGCAGATGCACCTGTTAAACCGGCGATCAGTACCCGCTGCTGCTCCATGAAGGCAGCCAAGCTGCTCTCCAAGGCCGTCAACCTGAGACTCAGCTCAGGAGACTCAGCAGTCCCCGACTCAGGCCCCAATGGTGTCGGGCACGACGTCGGCTCCCCCAGAGGGGAGTCTATGAGGACAACAGCATTCACGTGACTTGGGGACTACGGCTCCACTCGAGGCAACTTGGCAGGCCTCTCCAACTTCGAGGACCTGGGACAGCGGTTGGGGCTATGCGTCCTGGCCCTCGAGTGGCCAAGAGCGTCCACCGACGCAGCCCTCACGGGTTTCTTCTTCCTTCTGTGTTCCCGAGAAGGAGACCCCCTTTCAGAGGAGCCTCGACGGTGCTCGGGGTCGGACTCCCGAGATGTCGAGGCCTCCGACGAGATCCGGGCCCAGACGGATGCGGAGTCAGAAAAAAGTCTTTCACGCTGATGCTGACGGCTCCTCAGCGCCTTAGAGGACATTTTGCCGCACGGGACACAGACCACCGGGTCATGGTCGGGCCCGAGGCACTGGAGGCAGCAGTCATGTGTGTCGGTGAGAGACATCAGCTTCTTACACCGATCACACTTCTTGAACCTGCTGTCAGCCATCGGGGGAAAAAGGACCCCCTGCAAGGTCAAAAGACCGGACTGCCAGTGAAAAAGAGAAAAAAGTGAGAACGCTAGTCTCAAAGGACAAAAAACGAAAAACTAGCTCCGGGCTCGATACCGGTGTACCGGGCCCAGGCGGGAAGGGGAACTGGCGTTGAACTGGGCAAAAATCACGTATCCAACGCAGGAAAAATCAACTTTTTAACTGGGTGATAACGACACACATCTGTCGGGTTCCGTGGAAAAAAGAAGACTGAGCAAGATGGCACCCTTGGGCGGGAAGGGGACCACGCATGCACGCTGCATTCCCAAAGGCTTTATTTGAAAGCTGGGGAAATGCTCCGCACGAGGGCTCCGTCGGCGCCGACGTCACCCATATGTGAGAACTGACTTCCTGCTTGGTCCTGGAGAAAGAGATTATCAATAAAATACAAATACATCTTAATGTATTTCAAAAACATCCAAGTGAGGGATAGTGGAGGGACCCCTTATAATAAGGAATAGCCACAAAATCCAAAGTAAAAACCTTATAAAGTTGAAGACTTTGGATACACAGCCAATGTGTATACCCAGAGTAATAGAAAATGGCAACATATGAGGTAAGATAAAAAATGGAAAGATAAATAGTAAGATAAATCCCACAATAAATATGCATCCACAAACGTTAATCTAAAATGTGTATAAACAGAAGACACAATGCCATAAAACCAGCAGTGGTGACATAGAAAATATACAATGGTATCAAAAGTATCACTAAAAAACTAATTGCAATCTATAAACAATAATTAATGTAATAATCACATGGACCTCTGAAATAAAGACAGTCATACATACTCAAATGAAGAACTATCTTAGTGCTTCAGTTGCTAACAAAAAAAAAATATTCTGTAGAACAATGTTAACACAAGAGATAATAAGGTGCTAATGAAAAAAAACAAAACAATGGAGGTTATTCAAATGCATTTACATGGTTTGCAGACCCGCAAACCATGTAAATGCTACTCAGCAGCTAGCATTGGGGCATGCTGTGGGCGTTGTAGGATGGCACCCATCAATAACCATGCAGCAGCAAATTTGAGCGGCTGCCCAGTTACTGACACGAGGTAAAAGTCAGACGTAGGAAATGTTGGCCTAACTTTCACCGTAGAAGCTAACTGGGCAGCAGCTGAATATCGCCGATGTCCTGTTAACTTCCCGGCAATCTGACTAACCTGGCTGTTCAATGCCAGGGCCCGGGTATGGCCCCAGCATTGAATATCTGGGTTTAGAGTTCAGCAGCAGTTAATAAAATTACACTAATAAAGGCACATTTTAGAAATGACATTCAAGTACATCTGGGATATCCAAGCCGGAACATCTGAAAAAAAAAAAAGCACACTCATCCAAGTTCACATACAGTTTCACAAACGTGGACCTGCCCAATATGGATGCCTCCGGAGCCACTACATGAATAATATATAAGACCAGGGACATCTAGGAATAGCCAGTAGATATTTTACAGCCAAACAAGCACTTTCCCAATGCCTATTCATATCTGAAGCAGGTCCAAACTTGGACAGGGTCGCAGATGTCCCCGATGTTTCTAAAATTGAGCAGGGACATCCAGGGGCGGCCCAAGGGGGGTGCGGGGCCATGTGCGGAGACTCGGTGCGGGGCCTCATTTGCATAAGGGGCCTCATTTGCATAAATATTTGCATAATGTTACCATACACTAACTTTTAGTAAACATGCCTCTTCATGAGTGTATGGATAAAAAAAGACAAAGATTTCTACATTACTATAATCCAGTGCCAACCGCCAGGCACATTAGGAACTACTACAAACACTGCCCATTTAGAACCCATAGCAAACCCACCGTATCCCAACAGCACTACCAGGACTCATAAAGCACCATACACTACCTATCAAAAGGCAACACTGCAAATATTAAACCAATACATTTCAGAGAATAACAATACATGACCTACTGGGGAAAGAGAACAAGTGACAATGTCAAATAGGAATTACATAAACAGAATACCTCAGCTCAGTTACACATGCAGAACATAGACTATCACCAAACAAGGAATCACAATTTAAAAACAGGAAGACAATAATTAAACTGGGAACCCTAAAAGCCAAACTTGGAATGTACAACAACAATGTAGAAATAAAACTATAAATTAATTTCCTCTTGTACTACACAAAGCACAGACATTAATGATGCACATTTCCCAGAGCTGACATATTCCAGTTAAATAAATTCAAAATAAAGAGATATCTTTGTACCTTTTGTGCAGTTTTTTTTCAGTTGCAATTGTTCCAGCCACTTTCTTCTGGTTTATTTGTGTCTTCTGCTATCTCTCCATCGTCTGCTGTCCATTTGTCCTTTCTTCTCTTCTAGTTTTTTCCATTCTCTCTCTACATCTGCTTTAAAATAATAATCTTTCTCCTTTTGCTCTTTCCTCATTCCTATTTCATCCACTCAAATTTTACCCCTCCATCCTCAATCCCCACTTAGTCTCCCAATACCCGGCCAATTGTACATTTTTCTTCCCTCCCACACAAAATATTTTTCCCCTCTCCATTTCATTCTCCCAGCCCCATCCCCTTCTAATCTCCCCCAACATCAGCTCCCTTTTAGTTCCAGCCCCACCCAGTATCCGCTCCCTTCTAGTCCCCACATCAGCCCATTTCCAGTCCTAGCTCCCCCATCCATTTCCAGTCCTATCCGAGTCCCTTCATCAGCTCATTTCCAATACCAGCCTCCCATCAGCCCATTTCTAGTCCTTTCCTAGCCCCACCATCAGCCCATGTTAAATCCTAGCTCCCCTCCACTCAGCCCATTTCTAAACCAAGCCCCCCATGAGCCTACTTCCAGTTCTAGCCCCTCCATGAGTCCATTCAATCCAAGCCCCCACCACAGCCCATTTCCAATCTTAGCTCCCCCCAACACCCAATTCTCAGTTCTATCCTAGCCCATCCATCAGCCCAGTTCCTGTCCTAGCTCCCTCCCCTAAGAGCCCATTCCAAGCCCCCCTTCCCATCAGCTATTTGCAGTTCAAGCCCCCTTCCACTCAGCCCATTTCCATTCCAAGTCCCCCTCCCCATCAGCTATTTGCAGTTCAAGCCCCCCACTTCCCCTCAGCCCATTTCCATTCCAAGCCCCGTCCCCATCAGCTATTTGCAGTTCAAGCCCCCCACTTCCCCTCAGCCCATTTCCATTCCAAGCCCCATCCCCAACAGCTATTTGCAGTTCAAGCCCCCTTCCACTCAGCCCATTTCCAGTCCTAGCAACCCCCCCAACCCATTACCAGTCCTAGCCCCCCCCATAGCCCACTCCCAGTCCTAATCCCACCAGCCCATTTCCAGTCCTAATCCCCCATCACCCAATTTTCAGTTTAAGCCCCCCCATAGCCCATTACCAGTCCTAACCTCCCCATCAGCCCACTCCCAGTCCTAATCCCCCATCACTCAATTTTTAGTTTAAGCCCTCCCATAGCCCATTACCAGTCCTAACCCCCATCAACCCACTTCCAGTCCTAATCCCACCAGCCCATTTCCAGTCCTAATCCCCATCACCCAATTTTTAGTTTAAGCCCCCCCAGCGCCCATCACCACTCCTAACCCTCCCCAGCTCACATCACAACTCCTAACCCCCACCGCGCACATCACCTCTCCTAACCACCCCAGCCCCGCACCCATAACAACTCCTACCCCCCAGAGCCCGCACAGTGCCCATCAACTCTTCTACCCCCCCAGCCAGCCCAGTGTCCATCACCACTCCTAACCCCGCCCCAACCAGCCCAGTGTCCATCACCACTCCTAACCCCCCCCCAGCCAGCCCAGCCCATCCCATCACTACTCCTAACACCTCCCCCCCCCCAGTCCAGCCCAGCCCAGCCCATCACAACTCCTAACCCCCCAGCCCAGCCCAGCCCATCACTACTCCTAACACCCCCCCCGCCCAGCCCAGCCCATCACTACTCCTAACACCCCCCCCCAGCCCAGCCCAGCCCAGCCCAGCACCACTTCTAACCCCCAGCCCAGCCCAGCCCCGCACCACTCCTAACGCCCAGCCAAGCCCAGGGAACTTTGTTAAAAAAAGAAAACCTGTCTCCTGCCGCTGTCGGGGCCGCCGCGGCAGAATCGAGCGTGCCGCGGGGCCCCCCTGTACCCGGCACAGCCTCTCCTCCCTGTAGCAGCTCTCTCGTTGGAGCTGAAGTCAGACGCGCCGGCTTGCAGAGCGCGAGGGAAGAGTTTTTCCCTCGCTGCTCTGTTAAGCCCGCGGGGGCTGATGGGAAGTTCCCATCAGCCCCCGCGGGCCTAACAGAGTCGCGAAAGGGAAACTCTTCCCTTCGCGCTCTGCAAGCCGGCGCGTCTGACTGCAGCTCAGAAGAGAGAGCTGCTACAGGGAGGAGAGGCTGTACCGGGTACAGGGGGGCCCCGCGGCACGCTCGATTCTGCCGCGGCGGCCCCGACAGCGGCAGGAGACAGGTTTTCTTTTTTTTTTCAATTTTACTTTTACAAAAGAATGTTTTTTGCGCGGGGCCCCCTGAAACGCGGGGCCCTGTGCAAAAAACATTCTCGCTCAATGGACGGGCCGGCCCTGGGGACATCTAAGTCTTCATTTGTAAAATGGCTCCAGGGATATCTTCATGATTTGGACAGCTACAGTATATGCCAATTTTTGGATATCTAAATTGTGCCTAAGGGGACTGTCTACTAAGCATTTTCCCCATAGGCATAAAATGGGGAAAAAAAACCTTTAGTAGACAGGTCCCTGAGGCTTTTAGAAGATTCATCTGCATATCCATCCCAGCAGCGGACTCCAGAGTTCACTGTGAGTCAGCTGGGCAAGAACTGCTACAGCCACCGCACTTGTCCCAGCAGCAGAGGATTGGAAGACTCATCTGCATAACTATCTCAGCAGAGGACTCCAGAGGACACCACAAGTCAGCCGGGCAAGAGCTGACATAGCCCCTTACTCTCCCCAGCAGCAAAGGAACAACAGACTCATCTGCATATCAGTCAGATCTCTCTCATTTACTTCAACTGGTACCAAAGCTCCACCAATTAAACAATGGCTGAGAAAAATCACATTACTGAAGCTGTTGCCCACGTTACAGCTTCTGCCTCTGTCCAGACAGCCTGATGCCAGTCGAGAGACTGGTTCCAAGTGCAAGATGCCTGCAAGTTGAAGCCATCATGAAAGAAGTAGAGGAGCTCAGAGAAGAGGTGACGAAGCTGAGAAGCATTCGAGAGAGTGAGAAGTACATTGATAAAATGCTTCTTGAAGTCATGGCCATACCAAGCCATAAGTGCTCCCTGTGCGACTTGCACATCTGGCGTGCTTCCCTCCCCATCACAGGTTTGCCATTTGCCCCAGGCTCAGCATCTTGCCTTACCCCATAGCTCCATGTCCAGCTGGTCCCTGTGCTGCCTGCCCTTGTCCCACCACCATTTTTCATGGTTCTGCGGCAGCAGCAGAGTGGGCATCCACTTTAAAAAAAAAAAAAAAAAAGTGTCTTTCCGATTCCATGCTTGCATGCAGGTCTGATCCATCCCACCTCTGACGTATGCTCAAGTCAGAGGAAAGAGGATCTAGACTAGCCATTCAAATGCAGATTTTTGTTACTCCGTATACTTTAGAGCAGCGGTTCTCAACCTGTGGGTCGGGACCCCCACGGGGGTCGCCTCAGGATTTACCAGGGGTCGCCTGACAAATCCCGGGAATTTTTTTTTTTTCTAATTTATTGTTCTAATTTGATCACAAAGCCTAAAATGCCAAATACCTTGAATTTAATCAATTTATATATTACTTAGGTTATCCTTACTTACTTTTACCTGTTCGCCAGAAACGATGCACCTCGAGACGTTATTTAGATCACTTCCGGTTTTGTAATGGCGGACATGGGTCCTACTAAAATTAAATTTACTATGTAATATTATATAACACCAGCGATTCCATTGAAAATGAATGACAGAGAGAAGAATACCAAGAAAAGAAAATATTTCAATGACTTTTTAAGTTATGGTTTCACCTCCATATTTTCAGCAGGGATTGAGAAACCACAATCCGTTATTTGTAACAAAGTTCTATCAGCGGAATCCATGAAGCCAAACAAACTGAAACGGCATTTTGACAGTAAGCATCCCACCTTTGTAGGCAAGGATATTTGGTATTTTAAGAACAAAGCTGATGGAATCAAGAAAAGCAGACTTGTTATTGGCGGAAAGTTCCACCAGCAAAACAGCCACTGTTGAAGCTTCATATATGGTGGCTCTCAGAATCGCCAAAGCCAAGAAAGCTCACACCATTGCCCTTCATCAGTCTTTTTGAATAAAGCATACTAAAACCGTTGACTACACAATTATAATAATTTCGAAATCAAGTATTTTTACTTGTTATTGTGATTAATTGTGGTTTAAATAAGTAAATTATATAAAGAAAAACATATTGTAAAGGCCTATATTAATAATTCAACAAATGATTACAGTGACAATGCGTTAACGGTAACGGAAGAGAGATGCATTTGATTTTATCATTGGGGGTCGTCTCAAGTTGACCAATGGTAAAAGGGGTCGCGGTACAAAAAAAGTTGAGAACCGCTGCTTTAGAGGAAAGGTGGGATAGAGGAGATACGATAGAGATGTTTAATTACCTCCATGGCATAAATACATTGGAGAAGAGCCTCTTTCAATTGAAATAAAGCTCTGCATCAAGGCAGCATAAGATAAAGGTGAAAGGGGATGGACTCAGGAGTAATAAGTGAAAATATTTCTTTACAGAAAGCATGGTAGATGCATGGAATAGTCTCCCAGTGGAGGTAGTAGAGACAGTAACTGAATTCAAAAAAAGCATGGGACAAACACAGAAGATCTCTAAAGGAAAAAAAAGGACTATTATAGATTATATGGCTGAGCAGACTAGATAGGCCATATGGTCTTTTTCTGCTGTTAGGTTTCTAGTTTTATGTACTTTGATAGCATCAACAAGATGCTTGTATTTTCTTCCAAGAAAGAAAAACATTTGCAAAAGTTAGTAGGTGTAAATATACAGAGATAATTTCCTAAGGGTAATGTTCAATCTGAAGTTGAAAATCTTGTAAAAGTCTGCATAGAGTAAACCATAAGAGAACTTTTCACTAATTCGGGAAGTCATAAAAAATACCCTCCCCCCCAGCACATTAAAGCCCTGCAATAACAGTTACATTTTTGCATTTGTGTTGACATTAATGCGGATGAAGTGATTAGTGCAATTTTACATTTTAATTAAGTCATTTCAATGTCAATGCAAAAGCTGACATTACTATAATGAGTTACTTCTAAATTATTAACACACAATGATCCTTTTTACAACTAATTTAACAGACATTCAGTCATAATGTCCATCGTTAACAGGTATTAATGCATTTTAGTAAATAGGTCTCGGGGTAGACGGAGGCATTTGCAGATCATTTTATTTACTATGCACTACAGTACAAAATCCCATGTTATTCTGCATCATTTGCACATAGTTCATGTTATTTTCAAATAGTGTGTATTCATTGGAGAAGTATATTATCAGAACATGACATAGAACATATGCCCCTTAGATTGCTGCTGTCCCATTCACGTGAAAGTCACTGCAAACCTGCATCTTGGATAAGTCATGCTATCCAACCCCAATCGCCCTATCAGCTAAGACTGCTGATTGTGTACTACACATCATGAACTCTAGAGTTGAAAGGTGCCAGCAGTACTATTCCTTTGCTAAACTGCAGGAACATTATGCATACTGCTGATTGTGATGAAAGCTACTGGCACTACTTATTAACACTACAAGGTGTACGCAGCACTCTATTTATACATATATGGGAGACTGTTCCTGCTCAAGAGATCTTAAAGTCTATGCAAGACAGAAACACAGAGAGGGACAAGAAGGTTGAATGAACCACTAAGTAAGAACTCTTGGTAAATATGAGGGGCAGAGGAATTATGTCTTGAGGGGGAGATTGGCAGTGAAGGATAAAATAGGAGAGAAAGGATAAAGGGTAGAAAATATTTTCAAAGGGATGGCAATTGGTGGGGGAGGAGAAAAAAGATGGAGAAAAGAGGAAGGACAGCAGAGATTCACCGTAGGGCGTAAAGGAGAGAAAAAAAAGAAAGAAGTATCTTTGTAAGGGAAAGAACAAGGCGGCAAACCATAGTGAAGGAGGGTGGAGTAAGAAAGGAGAAACACCTTTAAAGGGCAGGAGACAAAGAGAAGACATATTGAGTAGTGGCATAGTCAATACTGAGCAAGCATGACAAAGTGACGGGGCAGTCCATGGGGCAGAGGCACACACCACTGGATAGGACATGTGGTTCAATAATGACTATTCACTGTCTTTTCCAACTCTCCTTCACTGCCTTCAGTATCCACAGCAATGGACCATGGAGACTCAGTACATGTGTGTTGCTACCATCCCTATGTTTCCAGCTTCTCTCAGTCATGCCTCCGCTTTGGAATAGAAAGTGTATGATGAGTAGAAGGAAGAGGGGCTGTGAAAATTGGCAGCACCACTCATTTAGAGTTACCATAGCCCAAGCTGCATCTATTTGCTCCATTTTCAGTGCTGCAAAGAGAGCCAGAGGACAGGGGGCATGAGTCACTGCTACTCCCCACACTAAAACCATGAGGTTGGGTGGCATTGTGAGGAAAGACTCAAGAAAGAAAGAGAAAAATGGAGGGGGTGAGCGAAATAGATGGGAGAGAATGGTAGGGGGAGAAATGAGTTTGGCAATAAGGCAGATGGGAAGAAGAGATGGGGTGAGGAAGGGGTAAATGGAAAGAGATGAGGAAAAGAGGGAGAGACATGGAAGGAGGAGAGACGTGAAGGAAGACAAGAGGAATGGGAGGCAAAAGGAGGAGTAAAGAACAGAGGAGCAAAAGGTATCAGGAGGATGACGACGAAAAATGTGGGGAAGGCAAAAGGAAGGAGGGACGGACAGAAAGTGGAGATCGGAGATGAAAAGGAATTGGGTGGAGAGTGGAAAGTCAAACAGGGATTGCGTAGGAACTCGGGGTTTTAGGGATTAGGCAACTGGGTCGGGCGTGGCTGTGTCTGATGATCTTAAAGTAGCTAAACAGGTAGAAAAGGCGAAGGCAAAAGCTAGAAGGATGCTTGGGTGCATACGGAGAGGAATGGCTAGCAGAAAAAAAGGAGGCGATAATGCCTCTGTATAAGTCTTAGGTGCAACCTCATTTGGAGTATAGTGTGCAATTCTGGAGACCGCACCTTCAAAAGAATGTGAACAGGATGGAGTCAGTGCAGAGGGTGGCTACTAAAATGGTTAGTGGTCTTCATTATACAGCATATGAGGACAGACTTAAGGATTTAATATGTCCACCTTAGAGGAAAGGCGGGCTAGAGGCGATATGATTGAGATGTTTAAATACCTCCGTGGCATAAATGTTCAGGGGGAGAGCCTCTTTCAAGTGAAAGCAAGTTCTGCTACGAGGGGACATGGGATGAGGGTGAAGGGGGATAGATTCAGGAGTGATATGCGGAAATATTTCTTTACAGAAAGAGTGGTGGATCCGTGGAATAGTCTCCCAGTGGAGGTGGTAGAGATGAGGACAGTAACTGAATTCAAAAAAGCATGGGACCAACACAGAGGATCTCTAAAGGAAAAAAGGGGACTATTGTAGTTGTTGATATGGAAGGACAGACTAGATAGGCCATGTGGTCTTTTTCTGTCATCATATTTCTATGTTTCTATATGAGTAAAATCTGAAGGATTTTATTATGTCCAGCACTCTTTCATTTTCAAAAAGTGATATAGCAATACTATTAAATATTAAGCATTAAACAATGGGGAAGTGTGAGACATGTTGCAAAAAGATTGAGGAGTTGAGAGGCAATGGAAAAAGACAGGTAAATGTTAACAGTATGAGTGAAGATGGAAAGGAGGGAACTGATTAGGAGGCAAGAAACAGAAGGGCTAAGTGATAAGGAGGGAGCAAGGTCTGATGAGTAAATAAGAGCAGAAGAAGATACAAGAGCTGGGAAAGGGGGAATTATAGAAGGTGGGAAAAAAGGAGAATAGGAAATAAATGAAAGTAGTGGACTAGAAGGCTAGGAAGGAAGAAGAGGGAGGGGGAGGTGGTGGTGAAAATGGGTGATCGAAAACTGTAGGTCAGTGAGAAGAGGGAAATTGCCAGCTGAAGGTGAGGGAAATGAAATCTAAGTAAATATGAATGGATAAAGACACAAAAAAGGTGTTTTACGTTTGCTGATCTCACCTCCAATTAAAGAGTGGAGACAGGCCATGGGACAAATCACAAAAGGCATAATGTATGAAGGCAAAGCTTATTCATAAATGATCAACATGGCCACATTTTGGCAATCTGTTCCTGTATCCAGGGTCCTAAACATATAAAGTGGATGTATCACCTAGACAGTTGCATAAATGTTGCTGTGCATTGTGCTGTTATTTTCCAAGGATTGGAATGCAGATATCTGACAGTGCTTTTTGCATTATTAATTGGTTGTACATAGACTTGTTTGTTTAGGACCCCTCATGCAGGCAGCTTGCAGAAATATGGTTGTGTGAGGTCTTTTATATATAAATTGGTTTTGCCTTCATACATCATCCCTTGTGTGATTTGTCCCATGGCCTGACTTTTTTTTTTCTGTTGTTTCTGGTTGGTTCTGCGTGCTTCTCTCTTTCTGGATATTGGTCTCACCCAATGTTCCCTTCTCAGCTGCACTGGGTCCTCCGCCGGCATTCCTGCTGGGGGGGGGGGGTGCAGCGCGATAGATGCTCCGCCCCTCCCCCACTGGCGGGAAAGCCGGCGGAGGACCCGGCGCAGCTTAAAGAGAACAGTGGCTGCGGCGTGTGTTAGACCCAACAACTCTACTATTGGGTCTAACACACGGTGCAGCCACTGTTCTCTTTAAGCTGTGCTGGGTCCACCGCCGGCATTCCTGCCGGTGGGGGGAGGGGCAGAGCTTTGATCGCGCTCCATCCCTCCCCCCCCCCCCCCCGGCAGGAATGCCGGCGTAAGACCCAGCGCAGCTTAGAGGGAACATTGGTCCCACCTAGTATTACACAAGATAGGTGGGTTATAAATACATAAATGAATAATGTAGATTAAAAAATATATTAAAAATGAAGTCTAAAGAAAGAGGAGAAACAATGATTTAAGGAAACAGATAGGAGGAGAGGAAAAAGAACAAATGAAAAGGAGATCATGAAAAAGGACTTTTGAAAAGATCAACAAGAGAAAAGTGATGAGCGATGAGACTATCCTGACTAGAAAAATAAAACCCCTAAAGGTAGGGAATACTACATTTTTATATCTTTATATTTTATTTTATCAGTATAGGAAGAAATGCATTTCCGTTTTTCTTTTTTCTGGTGATGGACAGCATGCAGAGTCTGGCTTTCCAAGGTTTCCCTTTCAGTTCTTGTCTGTAGATTTGTTTCCATTTTATAGTCTCCGATTCTGCTTTCTGCATGCTCAACAGAGATTCTTCTAATGAATCTATAGCAATCTGTCTTTGGCGTTAAAGGCCCTGCAATACCTGTTTTGCTGCCTTTACATTAGTAGGGTTGTTGCTGTTTTGAATCAAGGTAGTTTATAAGTTATAAGCAGGCCTTGACAAATTTTCTTGGAATCTAGGTCACAGTGCATGCCCCCACCCCCCAAAAAAGTGCATTGCAGTTACCTTTTTATCTTTTAGGGCCTGATTTATTGCTTTCCCATTTTCTTTGCCAACAGAAGGCAGTGGCCCCACTCCTCCTCTCTATCCATCACCTCCACTGACCCTTTAAGCTTAGAGTTGCCAACTTTTTGAAAGAGAGAAACCTGCCACCTGGGGCTAGTCATGCTCCCCCCATGCCCACCCCAACCCCGCCCTTTCCTGCCCCTTCCCTGCCCCCACTCCACCCTTGCTCCACTCCTGTCCCCCAACAAATTGCAGAGGGCAATGTGCAAACTGAATGAGCAAGACACATTCTTAAACAGAAATTCTATACTGACAGAATACGCAGCATTGGTTGTACACACACACACAATACAGACAGGTCTTCATCAATAAATGAGCACAAAACAAAAAGAGAAATATATAGACAAAAATTAAACTGAAATCCCAAGCAGACAGACTCTGCATGCAGTGCAAAATTAGATAAATAAGAGATGCAGTTCTCCATACTGTGTAAAATATAAAGGTAGTACAAAGTCCAGTCATTAAATTGAAAATAAAATTATTTTTTCTACCTTTGTCTGACCATTTTATTCTCTGATCATGCTGGTTCCGATCTGAGGCTTCCGTTTACCCGTCTTCTCTTAGCTCGTTTTCTATGGTCTATAGTCCATCTGCCATTTCTTGTCTCTTCTTTTCTTTTCTTCACTTCCTTCCATCAGCCTATTTCCAGTCCCAGTAACCCTCCATCAGCCCCCTTTCCAGTCATTCCTTCCCATTACATTCCAATGCCAATCTCCTTGTGTTCCCAGTGGTGTCCATTCCCTTCTAATCCCCCTCCTTCCTCACTGTCCAGCCCCTGGTAGTCCAAACACCATCCCAGGTATCAGCTCACATCCACTCCCAGTGCTTTCTCCACGTCAGCCCCCTTCCAGTCACCCTACCCTCTGTCCATCCACCTTCCAGTGCCATCCCCACGTTTCTGCTCCCTTCCAGTCCCAGTGCCCACTCCCTTCCAGCCTCCTCCCCATTACCCAGTCACTTACCAGTACCATTCCCAGGTATCAGCTCCCTTTGAGCCCCCTCCTTACCCCCCTTTGTCCGCTCCCTTCCAGCCACCTCCTCCCCACCTTTCAGATCTCTTCCAGCCCTCACCTTCCACCTGTCAGTCCCTTCTGCCACCTCTTTCCCCTTGCAGCTGCTGCTCCTGTTTCTTACAGGGCAGCAGCTGCAATAAAGTTAAGTTAAAAATAAATTTAAACCTGTGTGGAGCCTTCCGCCCCCCCCCCCCCAGTACAGCCACACCTTCCTTCCCCAGTGCAGCTACACCCTTGCAGCTGCTGCTCCTGCTTCTTACTGAGCAGTGGCTGCAATAAAGTTAATTTAAAAGGAAAGACAACCTGTGAGGAGCCCTCCGGCACTAGGAAACTCCTTCTGCAGCACCCAGGCTGAAAAGTAAGTGATTTTGGAGGGGGCTGGCACTGCAGAAGGAGTTTCATAGGACCATAGGGCTCCTCACAGGTTATTTATTTATTTAACTTCTCTTCTATACCGCGCTATTTATATCAGTGCGGTGTACATTAAACATAACATTATACCATGCGATAGGGCCACATAGTGTTTACAGAGAACAGGGATTAAAACTTGGATATAACTGGGGTAACATATCTACAGTTTATTTACAATGAGGCATGTGTTTTAGGCTATAGCCTATTCAGAGCTGGTTCCTGGGTAGTGTCTTATAAACAGATGATGTTTGAGTGCCTTCCTGAATTGGGTCAGGTTAGTAATGGCTCGCATGTCTGTGGGAAGGGCATTCCAGGCTCTGGGTGCGCAAATTATGAAGGCCCTGTTGGATGTTGCCTTTGTGCACTTTGTCATTTCTTTTGGTATCATCAGTGTGTTCGCCGTTGTGGATCTTCTGGTTCTGTTGGGTGGTGTGATATGAATCATCTCAGTGATGGATGAGGAGGGATGATTGTTTAGGGCTTTGAAGGTCAGGACTAAGATTTTGTAATGAAGTCTGGCCTGGATGGGTAACCAGTGGAGTTTCTTTAAAATTGGTGTGATGTGGTCTGTCCTTGATGCCCCGACTAACACTCTTGCAGCTGTGTTCATTGCAAGCTGGAGCAGGTGTAGCATTGCCTGTGGAAGACCATAAAGGATGACATTCGCGTAATCGAAGTGTGAGATTACAAGGGTTTGGTAGATTGTTCAAAAATCGCTGTGGTCCAGTAGTGGACGTAGATGTCGCAGTGTCACATTTTTTATGTGAGTTTTCATGTCCAGCCTTTGGTCCAGGGTGATACCAAGGTAGCCAATTGTGGATTTGGTTATTAGTTATGCATTCTTGACTTTTAATGAGGATGGGGGAGTGAATTCTTGGCTCCTCATAATGAAGAGTACATCTGTCTTGTTGTGGTTGATCCGAAGGTTTTGTGTGTAGCCAGTCCGCGACTGCATCAAAACATCTTGTTAGCGGGGAGAAATCTGGCTGGTCAGTTGCAAATGGCATGTAAAGAAGGTTGTCTTTCCTTTTAAATTAACTTTATTGCAGCTGCTGCTTTGTAAAACTCAGAAGCAGCGGCTGCATGGGGGGCCGGGACTGTGGACGAAATGACGGTTTTCTGCTCTGGCCGGTCCTGATCTCGCGGCCAGAGCAAAAAAAACGGCTTTTCAAGGGCCGGTTTCTCTTCTTTGCCAGCAGTTGGCCTGGCCACAGGAAAACCGGCCAGGACGGCTGAAAACTGGCCGGTTGGCAACCCTATTTAAGCTACATCTGTGTGTGTGAGAGTGGGGTGTGGAGGGGAGGAGTGCAGAGATGGGATGCCTGAAGGATTGTTGGGTGCAGAGGTGGGATGCACCTATGCATTCATCCCTTCATTCCCCAATAGCTCGCGCTATTCCCTCTCCCCCATTCCAACTCTTCTTCTGATGCCCCTCCCCTAACCCCCATCTCTGTTTACTTTCCCAGACTCTCTCCCCTTCTCCTTCCCCCCTTGCACTCACCTCCTGCCCTCCAAACCCACACATACAGAACCCGATATTCAGCAGAGACAGCTAGCCCTGCTAAAACGGCTAACCATTGGCCCTGACCTCTAAACACAGATACTCAATGCTGGTGCCATATCTAGGCTCCCACACTGAATATCCAGGTTGCCTGGATTACCGCAAAGCTAACCGGACCGTGGTGATATTGAGCCGCTGTCCAGTTAGCTTCTGCGGTGAGAGTTAGGCCAGTGTTTCCTGCGCCTGATTTTCTCTGCATGTTACTAACTGGGCAGCGGCTCAATATCACCACTGACCAGTTAGCGACGGGTGCCGCACTGGCATGCCCCAACACATCCTGATGCCAGTCATGTTAGAGCCATTGAATATCCCCAGAGCGGTATTTACATGCTTTGAGATCTGAAAACTGCATAAATGCCTTTGAATAGGGAGCCCACACTTTATTTAAAAAAAGCCTGCTACCGATGTAAATGTTTTTTAGCCATTTGTGCAGCAAAATCCCTGTCCCTAACTTTTTATTTATTTATTTTTTGCAGGCTGCCAGCATCATGGCCTTTTTCAGCCCCTTTTCCCGTGGGGATCCCATCTCCCGCAGGCAGAAGAGCTGCTGATGGCAACAAGATTGGCGGAGTCTGCCTGTGGGAGATGGGATCCCCACAGGCACACTCTGCCAAATCTCGGTTGCAATCGTGGCCTTTTGCAGCCCTTCTGCCTATGGGGATCCCATGTCCCACAGGCAGAAGAGCTGCAAAAGGATATTGGCCCAAGGGGATCTTATCCCCCATGAGCAGATGTCGCCCATCTCAGCTATGATCTAGTCCAGCTCTCAGGCAGACAGCACCGGCCTATATGTGTTCTGCATCCCAGACGCCACATCTAAGTTTTCAGTCGCTATGGTGTCCTGGCACCTGGGGTTTATTGAGCCCTGCGTTATAGCATGTAAGTTTGTTATACAGCTCCTGATTTCCTTTTTTTTGCAGGGTGTTATACTAGTTAAAGTTATTGCTATTTGTATTTAGTGCATATCATTTCATTGGTAGCTCAAGGCATATTACATTTCAGATATCCTCGAGGATAAATAATCAAATTTTATATCTGAATCAATGCAGAAGGAAGTGACTTTCCCAAAGTCACAGGGGGTGTCAGTGAAATTTTAACCCTGTTTTTTTTTTTTTGCTTCATAGCTACTACTCCAACTATTAGGCCACTTCTCCTGTTCTTTACACATGTATTTCCTATTTAAACAATTGCATACCTTATGAAATACATAAGAGCCAGCCGTGCTCCAAGCCCACCCTTGGGACCGTTGCATGTAAACTAAACTATTTTGTGGCACGATCCAAATCTAGGATGCGCAATTTTCAAAAAGATAATTTCTGCACCTAAACCCCTGTTTTATACATGAAAATGCCTCAGAAAATTGCCCCGTGAGGATTACTATAAGCAGAAATAGAATATAAATTGTTTAACTAAGGGCCCTTTTACTAATGGTGTTAATGCGGCAAAAGTCCGAAATGATGCCGTGTTAGGTGTGCTACCACGTTAATTGTCAGGATGTGGAAAGGATGTCCCTAGCAGTTAACGTGGAATCCTGTCCCACAGCACGAGCTGTATTAGCACAGGTACACTTCAATGCCACTTATTGAGGTGGTATTAGGAGTTCCTGTGCTAAAGCAGTTATGCTAAATTCTCAGAGCACACCACACCACACCTACTGGCGACCTTAATGCAAGTTAGACAGCGTGGGGATCATCCTGCGTTCTGTCTCATGTGTCTGCGCTAGCTCGCTATGCGTATCCAGATATGCATTCAGCACATGCCAGAATATGCATTGTCAGCTAACGCCCTTTAGCAAAAGGGCCCCTAAGTGTGAAATGGTTTTATGCTCTGTATCTTGATTAGATGTATCTAAAGAGGCTGGTAATTTTGCTTGTCCATATTGTGAGTCAGACATATTCCTTTTCCAGTGAAGACTATATATATATATATCTATATATATATATATATATATATATATATATATCTATATATATATATATATATATATATATCTATATATCTATATATATATATATATATATCTATATATATATCTATATCTATATATATATCTATATCTATATATATCTATATATATATCTATATATATATATATATATATATTTTTTTTTTTTTTTTTTTTTTTTTTTACAGAGATTCCTTCCTAGCACAACTGAATCTTGAATAAAGCTAAATGAGATGGGTTTAAAAGCCTCCAAAACTGTAAATCTCATGTAGAATGGCTCTGCAGAGTCTCAGTTCTGAATAAGTCAGGATTGTGCATTCATTTTCTAATGAAATCAATAATACAACCAAAAAAATCAATTCTGTTCAAAAAACAAGATTAAAAAATTCTTTGAATATTTGGTTTATTTTCATTTTAATTTTTGTTTCAGAATCAGAAAGAAGCCTGAATATTAAAAACTGAACCACCTCTGGGTCCTCTCGCATGGCTCATTACCGCCTCCATATCATGTCAAGTGAAAGGCAGAATAGCAAGTGATAGGTCCAACTAAGAGCAACCAACCACGTCAGGCACAAAACACAGTGGGGGAACGTGATGTGTTCAAGGAAGAACAAACAATCATCTAATATTGAAAAGAGGCGTTTTTATTCACAAACCAAAAAGTTGGGTGGGCACCAACTTTTTGGTTTGTGAATAAAAACGCCTCTTTTCAATATTAGATGATTGATTGTTCTTCCTTGAACACATCACGTTCCCCCACTGTGTGTTGTGAGAATAGCAAGTGATTACACTAAACTACACAGGGCTCTGTTTACTCTATTTTAGGGCAGCCTTAGTGGAAATAAGGCTGTAGTGATCCCCAGTCATTTTGAACCCATTTTCAAAATTGCACAGGTTGGCTCCAAGGCTGGGGCCATTTTGTTGCACCCCTGATGAAATGAAAAACAAAATGAACATGTTTACCTTGCACACACCTAACTAAGAATTCTCCAGGGCAATTTCAACAAACGGGTTAGTTTTGCGCATACCATGACAGTAGGGTTACTGACTTTTTGAAAGAGAAAAACCCGCCACCTGTGGGTAGTCAGGCTCCGCCCATGCCCACTCCCACTCCCAACCTCACCCTTTCCCTACCCCTGCCCCACCCCCTGGCCCGCCCCATCCCACCCTTGTTCCACCCCCCCGTCCCCCCAAAAAATGCAGAGAGGGCAATGTGCTAACTGAATGAGCAAGACTTCTATACATTCTTAAACAGAAATTCTATACTGACAGAATACGCAGCATTGGTTATATATACACACACACACACACACACACACACAATAAAGACAGGTCTTCATCAATAAATGAGCACAAAACAAAAAGAGATATATATAAATACAAAAATTACACCTAAACCCCAAGAAGCTAGACTCCGCATGCAGTGCAACATCAAGTAAATACGAGATGCAATTCCTCTTGCTGTGTAAAATATAAAGGTAGCACAAAGTCCAGTCATTAAATTGAAACTAAAATGATTTTTTCTACCTTTGTTGTCTGACCATTTTATTCTCTGATCATGCTGGTTCCGATCTAAAGTTTCTGTTTTCCTGTCTTCTCTTAGCTCTCTTTCTATGGTCTATAGTCTATCTGCCATTTCTTGTCTCTTCTTTTGTTTTCATCACTATTTCCAGTCCCAATAACTGTCCCCAGTATCAGCCCCCTTTTCAGTCCTCCCCTCCCATTACATTCCAATGTCAATCCCTTTGTGTTCCCAGGGCTGCCAGTGGTGTCCATTCCCTTCTAGTCCCCCCTCCTTCCTCACTGTCCAGCCCCTTCTAGTCCAAACACCATCCCAGGTATCAGCTCATTCCACTCCCAGTGCCTTCCCCGTGTCAGCTCCCTTCCAGTCACCCTACCTTCTGTCCATCCACCTTCCAGTGCCATCACCACGTTTCTGCTCCCTTCCAGTCCCAGTGCCCCCTCCCTTCCAGCCTCCTCCCCATTACCTAGTCACTTACCAGTACCATTCCCAAGTATCAGCTCCCTTTGAGCCCCCTCTTTACCCACTCTGTCAGCTCCCTTCCAGCCACCTCCTCCTCCCTTTCAGCTATTTTCCAGCCACCTTCTTCACACCCTTTGAGTCCCTTCCTGCCACCTCCCCCATTAAGTCTAGAGGGTGGGAGTGTTCATACAGGAAGGAGGTCTACCTTTGTCAAAAGAGTTCAGGAGGGTACTGAGGGGTACAAGGGGCATTGGGGAGGGAGTTTCATTGGCCTTTCAAGTTGGCACTTATGCAGGTTGCTGGAGTAGATTTTAAACCGGACATGGACATTTAAAGTCTACATGTGGATTCCCCTAGTAGAATACACATCTATAGTTTTGGCTCACCCAAACCACAGCCCCTTGAAATCCCTCATGGTGAGGATCTCCATGAGAAAACAGCTTTCTAAAATCTCATGAAGATTCTTCTAAAATAACCTAAGTTACTTTGAAATGAAAAGCATGATGTAATGCCTGGCACAGGATAAAAGCATCAATAGCTGAGAGAAATGTTGCCCCTGGAGGTCGCTATAGGATCTATTCCGAACCACTATTCATCTGCCTTTCCCATCCCTGCCAAGCCTCCCCATACAAACAGGGGAAGCTAGATGGGAGCGAGAAAGGGGTGGCGCAGAGGCAGAGACAGGGCGGGCTGTGGCCCTGGACGTACAGGGCCGATTCCGATGTCGGTCCTGTATGTCTGGGGTCGGCATGTTAGATGGGGAACTTATTCCACCTCTGAGGTGGGATAGTTCCCCTAGATGGGAGGGGACGGCAGGCCCAGGGCACATCAAAGGGTGGAGGGGGCGCAGGAGATTCCCTGCAGCCCAATGCTGGCCTTGGGATGCTGGATCGGGGGTCAGGCTGCGGGGAATGAATTAAGTCATCGGTGGCTGGGGATAATGGCTCCTGAATAGAGCCACGGTGCTATGGCAACCAGATGCCATGGCACCATGGCTCCATTCAGGAACCTTGACTGAGTTAGCTAGGCAGGGGCCTGTACATGCAGGCTAACCGGAATTTGGTCTGGGCCTGCATGCACGGGCTTAAACGTGCCCCGTGGGATCAGAATCCCATCTATCTTTGTGCACCCGGTTCTGACCAGACACAGAGTCCTGGACGTCCACAATAGAATAGGCTTCTACAGCCTCAAACACTCAACATTTTTCCTTTATGAAATATCATTGGTTTCCTCGTCCCTTACTAGACATATAACACTGAAATGAAACGGAATACTGTCTCCTTACCTATGCTTTTCCATGCGAATTAATGATAGGTGCAGACGAGCTAAAATCAGACAGGACCTGTATAATTGTCTCTGTATCCCACACTTTGATTTGATATGTAATGACATATGCAAACTACTCAGAACATAGATGAGTTTAAATCCAGTGTAACTGCATTATGCTTTCATAGACCTGATGAAGATCGTGGAACTCTCGAAAGCTTGTCAAAAATATATTTAGTCCAATAAAAAGGCATCGCCTACAACTTGCCTGTTGACCTTTATTTCCCTTATTGCTTTTCATGAAACTACCATCCAAGCACAGAATAATTTTGATGATCTCACCCTGATAGCTATTGCCTTCTTGAAACAGAATGCTTTATTCTGGGTACTCATGAAGAGTCATTAACACAAGAGGGCCATGGATCAATTTTATCAGGCAATGAAAAAGGTGCTGGTACTCATTGCCACCAAGTACCTCCTCAGAGAAGGCCCTAAAAGTGCATGTCTTACTTAGACTTCATGGCATGGAGTCACAGAAATACTGACGATATTGCAAACCTTAAATTGAATATAAATAATGAATTGACAATGCCATAATCAAAGTATTTCAGTGCACAGAATATTGTAAGTATGAAAGCATTAAAGCATACTTAAAAAGCATATGCAAAGTGACCATATACTCCATGACAGAACAAATTAAACATAGAGAGACCCGCACGCTGCTACCACAGAAGCATGTTAAGAGGTTAGTGTAGCATATTGACAGCACATGCTAAGTGCTGAATTAAACATTTAACTTGGAAATTCCAAGTAGGGGAAGTGGAATGGGCAGGGATTGTGCCTTACATACAATTAACGTGAGAATCCTTGCCACACATTAGCTGCTAACATGGTAGATAATGCAGAGTAGTTAATGCCAAATTAAGAAGTATAACTAACTGTTCTGCCTTGTTGGCCCTACCATTTACGTAGAGTAGCTACCATTTCCATGCATTAAGTGCAAAACCTCTGTGTTAAATGTTCGGCGCATTCCAGTATATTGTGCAGTTACACCTTAACTTTGGCTGCTAATATGCATTAGGTGCAAACCTTAGTGTGAGTTGGGATATAGACCCCAAAATGATATCTGCAAATGGTAAGACATTTGGTAGTTGAATAAATTGTATACAAGACTGTGTTTGTTGATGTTTTAGAGTTATTAATTTTTGCCAATACCCATGTCAGCCAAGTCTAACTCACTTGATGATTTCTTAAGAGGCACAACACAGTATGTAAAGCCCACTATTTGTGCTAAATTTAGCATTTTATATCTATGTATATTATGCATATCTCCACCAAGAATTTTGACATCTCAAGGTATATTTAATCCTCACGCTATTTCTTTCTAAAAGGAAAACTGACAACTTATTATATAGGGACCTCCAGGCCAGTCAGCATTTCAGGATATCCACTATGAATATGAATGAGATAGATCTGCATACACTGCTTCAATTGTATGCAGATCTCTCTCATGTATGAGTTGTGGATACCCTGAAACCCCGACTGGACTAGGGGTCCCAGAGGATTAGGTCGAGAACCACCAGCATAGGGTATAGCAGTTCTCTGGCAACTGGTATCCCTAGCAACAAGCAGGTTTACATTACTCATGGCTCCCTTAGACAGATTAAGTATTGAGTTACTACAATAAAAAGATTTCACTTGCAACATTTTTGTCGACCCTTATTTCTATTCTTTCAGCTTTATTTTTTTCAGTAGTAAGAAGTGTGAAAAATAAAAGCAAACATATAAAAGCTGTCAACATCAGCTAACCTGTCCACAATCATACACATAAGATCATTTTATATTACACAGACAAGAACATTATATTACTAGAGTGCATTTTCATCTAGAATGAGCGTAGCAGATCAGTACAGAGTTCACAAATCTATTGTCTCTTGACAGAATTAGCATTTTTTTTAAAGTGGCTTTACTGTATGCATCAGATCAATAAGGAAATAAGATGTGCTTTCTACAGGCGTTGTTTCTTGAACTTACCTATTTGAAGTAGAGCTTTGGATTTGAAGTGTCCTCCAAATCTCTTTGCAGAGCATCAGCTTTCCCAGTTCGCACAGCTTAGTTCTCTTAAGAGAGCTTCCGAAGCTCTTCTTTCATGGTATTTGCCAAGAAAACCAGAGAGAAAATCTTTCCGAAATGCACACAGGCTGTAATTATAGCTCCTTAGTAAAAGGTAAACAGCTGCTTTCACAACCCACCAACATCCAGAAGAGACACATTTAGTCCCTCAAGGAGATTTCCCTTCCTGTCTCTGTTCACAACACTAGTGGACAGCTGGGAAAAAAAGGGGCAGGGGGAGTTCACACTGTAATAGGCTTCTCCTGATCAGCATGATAAAGGGAGCTGGTTGATTCCCAGCTGGCAGGCAGCAGCCAAGATAAGGGAAACACCAAGAATATTGGAATTGCCATTATGTAAAATCGAAAAAATGTTTAATGAAGTTAGTCTCATTGGATTGTAAGAAGAGAATGAGAACGCTCGCTAGTCAGCTACGGCGTTTGCTGTAATGTTTCTTTACTATTAGTCCCAGAGCAGTCAACTTACCCAGTTCCAGGACTGTTTTTTTTTTTGGCCAAGCCGAGTTTAAGACTTACATGTCAAAACAGTCTAGTAGTTGTAGTCCTTGCTTCTATTCATGTAAATTGGTGCTGCGGGTCCCCTAATCAGGATGGGGTTCTCATAAATCCAAGATTGGCCTAAAATCTTGTTCCTGGAACTTGGAAACTTGGCATCTTTTTTATTCACTTGCCTGAAGGAGCAATGCTATAGTCTGTTTCCCAGCTCAGTCTCAGTAGGAACTGGATAGAGCCACAGTGCAAAACAGTTTGGTTTGTTTTCAGTTTGCTTGGAGTTTTTTCTCCTAATTTCTGGACCTTTTTTGGTATGTTTCCCACATCATCTAATAGAATATCGTTAGTGCATATGAATTAATGTAAGTTAATTCATATGCACTAACGATATTCTATTAGATGTAATGTAAGTTAATTCATAGGTTAAGATGTGCTAAATCAATTTAGCAGGCACTAAATTTAAGAGCACTAATGACTGCATATCCCTAACAGGAATACTTACCAAACCAGTAGTAGTGATCCTGAAACTAGTCAGGTTTCCAGCAGATCCACCATGAACATGCATTAAAAAAATTATCAATTCAGACTTCAGTGTAAGCAACTTTATTTCATGCCTATTCATTATATATGGAAAACCTGACTCGCAGCACTGTCAGACTAGATTGTACTACAGACAGTCTTCCTAAAAATAGGTTTTGTCCTTTGCTTAATAAAGATGCCATCTTTCTGTCTTATTTTCCTCAGATGCAGTCCTGTCACTATAACAAACTCTTCCTTGCACTTTCAACTTGAGGCGACCGTCTCGGGGTTTTTTTTTTATAACTATGGATCTTTGATACTGCAGATTGGGTCCCCTTTACTAAGGCCTGCAAAGGTTTTGTACTTAATGTGCCCAACGCATGTTAAATGCAAAGCCTCCGTACTAGCTGTTGGGGCATACCCAGCATGTTCCCAGCAGCTCACGCGTGATGGGCTACACTAAACATGCGCTCCAGTAAGATGGTGATGTGATCCAGTAACATGTGATCCAGTAAGATGCTCCAGTATTTAGCCGATTCCATCCGTCTACAGCCTTCCCCCGTCTTCTACGTTCGGGACATGGTTAGCGTCTCTATCTCCCTGCCCCATCCTCAGCTCACCTAGAAACGACACGTCCTTCTACCTTTTACTTTCTGGCCCCAGCCCTCTGGAACTCACTCCCGTTTGCTCTCCGCACTGAGTTATCCTATCAAAGATCTAAATGCTCACTCAAAACTCATCTTTTTCAGCAGGCCTTTGATCTCCCAGACCTTTAAGACCGGTTTCCCCACCGGTATCTCTCTTGACCTCTCTCTCTCTTGCTCATTCATCCTTCTCCACCTTTTCCTGTCCTGTCTAAATAATGGCGTTCTTTTCCTTCCCTGCTTTAATTGATTATATTGTACACCGCCCTGACGCACACGCTTGGGCAGTATATCAAGCAATGAATAAAGATAAAGATAAAGAAAGATGAGGTCCCATAGAGGTGTCATCTGACCTTGCCACTGAGCTTGCCGCAATTGCCCTGGCACTCGTGAAAGCATGCTCTCGATGCCCACGTCCCCACCCCATCCTGCAATGGCCGATTACCATGCATTTCAATGTGTGGCGACTAGTATGCTCGCACGTTAATGTTCCCAGCTGTCAGTTGCCACGCATTTAAAAGCGCGTTAACCAGTCACTGGGCTTTAATCAAAGAGGCCACCATCAATAATAAATGAATTTACATGCAGACTGTGAGAGGGGAAAATGCATCTGAAGACTCATCTATTAATCAAGCACTATGGTCCTGTAACGTAACCCCACTCTCCCACACACCCCAACAAATACAAACCAGTGCATATAGTTATTTGTACATAGTTAATATACACACTCCGTGTTTTATTGTAACTTTGAGCTGTTTGTAAACTGCTTTGACCCAGTGAAAAGCGGTATAAAAGCACACCTAAATAAGCATTGTTTTAATGGTGCACAGTGGTCATCTTCATAGTTCAGACTACTGCCCATTATTTGAAAATTATTGAACAAATTACTACTTCTTGAGCTACATGAATGTTTAATATTGCACGCAGCCAAAACCATGTTTTTATAATACATTTCCCTTATTTACCTTGTAAATGTCAGTAAAATTTGACTGATTCCTACTTATGGCATAGAATAAGTGAATATATGAGCTGCCTATTCCTTTATAAACTACTCTTAATTGGTTCCTAAATATCTTATCATGTAGCACCAGCTGTTCTTCAATATATTTGACACATCACAAAGCTGGCATTCACATCCCTTAGCACCACTGACAGGCTCAACACAGATAACAGCGAGCCAAGAAACTATACAGACTGGAAGTTACGATAAATTGCTTGGTGGTTATGATTGCTTGCCTGACTGATATTTTATAGAAAACATGGCTTGCAATTTCATTTCATTTTTCAAATGCACATAATATTTTGTCTTTACTGTTGGGCTTCTGAATTTGACACTGACAGCTGCTTTCCACATACCGTGGAGGTTTAGCAAAGGGACGTTTTGATTTACCAATTTATTCAATGTTTTTTGGAAGTTGTAAAGAAATAGGAGGATAAAAGTGAGTTGGGCTGGATTGACGAGGGCGCTACTGTGTTAGAATGCACTATGACTGTGAACCCTTGTTATTAGTAACTATATCCTGCTGCATAAAATGTGACCAGTAATTAATAATGCCCATTAATGTACATTAATGCATGGTAATGTGATAGTGCCTTTTAGTAATTCTACCCATGAAGTTGCATTTTAGAAATCTGTGGCGTCCAAGGTAAAAGAATTAAAAAAAAAAAAAAAAGGCTAAGGCCATTTATGTTTTGGCCTGATTTTAGCAACTTGGACATCCCTGAAATGAACAGCTGCATGGGTGGCCACATAGATGCCCCTGCTACAAGCACTTGTGGTGGTGATGCCTATCCTATGCTGAACGATTGTCCATGCAAGCTATTTTACATGCGAGGACATGCATCACTATGCTGATCTGAAACCAAATGTCCTCATTTCCCTGCAGTTTTCATTGTCATCATGGAAAGTATAGGGGATATCAGTGTACTTTCCTCGCTATGACCTCCAGGTGTCTAGATGACAGAACAAAAGCTTTTCTGATGCCTGTTAGTGTCCCAGGGCAGGAATAGATATGGAGAGACCATCTAGTGGGTGGGGATGTGCTCGCAATTTTGGAAATCAGACATGCATGTCCACCTTGCTCAGAACACCCCCGGTCATACCTCCATCATACCCAGGGGTGGCCCAAGGGGGGTGCGGGGCCATGTGCAGAGACTCGGTGCGGGGCCTCATTTGCATAAGGGGCCTCATTTGCATAAATATTTGCATAATGTTACCATACACTAACTTTTAGTAAACATGCCTCTTAATGAGTGTATGGATAAAGAAAGACTAAAAGATTTCTACATTACTATAATCCGGTGACAACTGCCAGGCACATTAGGAACTACTACAAACACTGCCCATTTAGAACCCATAGCAAACCCACCGTATCATAAGAGCACTACCAGGACTCACAAAGCACAAGACCCTACCTATCAAAAGGCAACACTACAAATATTAAACCAATATATTTCAGAGAAGAACAATACATGACCAACTAGGGAAAGAGAACAAGTGGCAATGTCAAATAGGAATTACATAAACAGAATACCTCAGCTCAGTTACACGTGCAGGACATAGACCGTCACCAAACAAGGAATCACAATTTGGAAACAGGAAGACAATAATTAAAATGGGAACCCCAAAAGCCCAACAACACTTAGAAATAAAACTATAAATTAATTTCCTCTTGTACTAAACAAAGCGCAGACGTTAATGATGCACATTTCCCAGAGCTGGCATATTTCAGTTAATAAATTCAATAAAGAGATATTTTTCTACCTTTTGTGCATTTTTTTTCAGTTGCAATTGCTCCAGCCACTTTCTTCTGGTTTCTTCGTGTCTTCTGCTAACTCTCCATCGTCTGCTGTCCATTTGTCCTTTCTTCACTCTTCTAGTTTTTTTCCATTCTCTCTCTACATCTGCTTTAACATACTAATCTTTCTCCTTTTGCTCTTTCCTCATTCCTATTTCATCCACTCAAATTTTACCCCTCCATCCTCAATCCCCACTTACTCTCCCAATATCCGGCCAATTGTAGATTTGTCTTCCCTCCCACACAAAATATTTTTTCCCTCTCCATTTCACTCTTCCAGCTCTATCCCATTCTAATCCTCCCCCAACATCAGCTCCCTTCTAGTTCCAGCCCCACCCAGCATCCGCTCCCTTCTAGTCCCCGCATCAGCCCATTTCCAGTCCTAGCTCCCCCATCCGAGTCCCTCCATCAGCTCATTTCCAATCCCATCCCCCCCATCAGCCCATTTTTAGTCCTTTCCTAGCCCAACCATCAGCCCATGTCAAATCCTAGCTCCCCTCCACTCAGCCCATTTCCAATCCAAGCCCCCCATGAGCCTACTTCCAGTTCTAGCCCCTCCATGAGTCCATTTCAATCCAAGCCCCCCCAACAGCCCATTTCCAGTCCTATCCTAGCCCTCCATCAGCCCATTTCCTGTCCTAGCCCCCCTCACTCAGCCCATTTCCAGTCCTAGCTCCCTCCCCTCACAGCCCATTTCCATTCCAAGCCCCCTCCCCATCAGCTATTTGTAGTTAAAGCCTTCCTTCCACTCAGCCCATTTCCATTCCAAGCCCCCGTCCCCATCAGCTATTTGCAGTTCAAGCCCTCCTTCCACTCAGCCCATTTCCAATCCTAGCCACCCCCCCCCAGCCCATTACTAGTCCTAGCCCCCCATAACCCATTACCAGTCCTAAACCCATCAGCCCACTTCCAGTCCTAAGCCCCCCATCACCCCATTTTGTCTTAGCCCCCCCCCCATAGCCCATTACCAGTCCTAACCCCCAGGAGCCCATTTCAAGTCCTAGCTCCCCCATCCGAGTCCCTCCATCAGCTCATTTCCAATCCCAGCCCATCAGCCCATTTCTAGTCCTTTCCTAGCCACACCATCATCAGCCCATGTCAAATCCTAGCTCCCCTCCACTCAGCCCATTTCCAATCCAAGCCCCCCATGAGCCTACTTCCAGTTCTAGCCCCTCCATGAGTCCATTTCAATCCAAGCCCCCCCAACAGCCCATTTCCAGTCCTATCCTAGCCCTCCATCAGCCCATTTCATGTCCTAGCCCCCCCTCACTCAGCCCATTTCCAGTCCTAGCTCCCTCCCCTTACAGCTATTTGCAGTTCAAGCCCTCCTTCCACTCAGCCCATTTGCAGTCCTAGCCACCCCCCAGCCCATTACCAGTCCTAGCCCCCCCAGCCCATTACCATTCCTAAGCCCCCATCAGCCCACTTCCAGTCCTAAGCCCCCCCAACACCCCATTTTCAGTCTTAGCCCCCCCATAGCCCATTACATCCTAACCCCCCATCAGCCCATTTCCAGTCCTAACCCCTCCCATCAGCCCACTTCCAGTCTTAGCCCCCCCCCATAGCCCATTACCAGTCCTAACTCTCCTCCCCCATCAACCCACTTCCAGTCTTAGCCCCCCCCCCATAGCCCATTACCAGTCCTAACCCCCCGAAGCCCATTACCAGTCCTAACCCCCCGAAGTCCATCAACCCACTTCCAGTCTTAGCCCCCCCATAGCCCATTACCAGTCATAACCCCCCCCAAAACCCATTACCAGTCCTAACCCCCCTCCCCCCATCAGCCCTGATAGATTAAAAAAACCCAAACCGGCGGCTGCTGCCGCTGCCGCCGTGGCAGCGGCAGAATCAAATGTCCCGTCGCGGGGCCCCACCTGCCCGGCAGAGCCTCCCTTCACCATCAGCTCCCGAGTCCCTCCCAATGCGTGGGCTTTCAGAGCCGCGAGAGTTTCCCTTTCTTCTCGCGGCCCTGTTAATCTCGCCGGGGCTGATGGGATTTCCCATCAGCCCCGGCGGGATTAACAGAGCCGCGAGAGGTCAGAGAAGCTCTCGCGGCTCTGAAAGCCCGCACATTGGGAGGGACTCGGGAGCTGATGGTGAAGGGAGGCTCTGCCGGGCAGGTGGGGCCCCGCGACGGGACATTTGATTCTGCCGCTGCCACGGCGGCAGCAGCAGCAGCCGGTTTGGTTTTTTTTCTACTTGTGCAAGAATGTTTTTTGCGCGGGGTCCCCTGAAATGCGGGGCCCTGTGCAAAAAACATTCTTGCTCAATGGACGGGCCAGCCCTGATCATACCCCTTCATGACTTGGATGTCCTCATGCTGGGGACATCTCTAGAACCAGCTTTTAAAATGCCTCCCAAGGATGACTCTGTGATTTGGACATTTGCTTGTCTGTTTTCAGCATGAATAGGGCTTCTAAAATAACCCCCATAGTGTATTTGTATTTTCATAAGGCATTTAACAATGTCCCTCATGAAAGACTCATTAGGAAATTAAATGCTTGGGATAGGAGGCAGTGACCAATTGAGGACTGAAAACTTGCTAAGAGGAAACAAAAAGTAACATTAAATGACCTGTTTTCTAAATGGAAAAAGGTCAATAGTGTAGAATCTCAAGGGTCTGTGCATGGATCTGTGCCGTTTAAGATGCATAAATCATCTGGAAAAAAAGAGCTGAGTGAGGTCATAAATTTGCAGATGACGCAAAATTATTTAGTCATTAAAACTGCAGAAGATTTGCAGAATGATTCTGTGAAGCTAGGAAACTGGCAGATGCAATTTAATATGACCAACTGTAAAGTGATGAACATTGGCAAAAACATTACCCCGACTACAAGTACAAAATTCTGGCTTCTGAGTTAGGAGTCACTACCTAAGAAAAAGATCTAAACAATATAAACTGGACAGAGTTAGTCCAGAGGGCTGCTATTAAAATGGTTAGTAGTCCTCATCATAAATGTAAACCACTTCAACTGATATGAAAGTGTTTTTAAAAAACCTGTTAAATAAAGCATATAAGGACAAATATTTAAGCATGTGTACATTTTGTACACTTTGAAAGAACCTATAAGACAGAGATTTGATTTATTTATATTTGACTCACATCTTTCCAATAGAAGCTCAAGGTGAGTTGCATTCAGGTACAATATGTATTTCCCAGCCAAAGAGTTTACAACCTAAGTTTTGTATCGAGGACAACGGAGGGTTAAGTTGCAACTAAAATTAGTAGGATCTGAACTCTGGCTTCCATGGTTCCCAACCCTATCCTTTAACTATTAGGCTAGTCCCCCATGCTTAACAGACATGTTTAAATAACCATAAGGGATAGATTCACAGAAGATGGACCTCTTTCAATTGAAAGGAAGCTTTGGAACAAGGAGTCATAGGATGAGGGTGAACAGGGATAGACTCAGAATTAATCTTCTAGAAAAGGCGGAAGATGCATGGAACAGCCTCTCAGTGGAGGTAGTGGAGACCAGAATAATATCAGAAATCAAGAAATCATGGAACAAGCACAGAAGGATAAGAAGGGGTTATAGTGTGTTGCTGCTGGTGTGGAAGGACAGACTGATAGAATTTTGTTTGCTCTCATTTTTCTATATTTCCATGTTTTATATATATCAGCATATAATACAAAGAAGGTCGTTTTAGAAGTCGTGTGTGGCATCTCCATGTGTAGATAGTGGCATTTATACATAACAATCTCCCATCTCATATAAGATCAATTACTGACCTTTCGCAATTCAGAAAAGCTATTAAACATCACCTATTTTGCATTCTGTCTTTATTTTACCCACACTAACCTAGTACACTCACATCCAACACCTTTTCTCACCCACACAGCATCTGACATACCAACAACATAACCCCCAGTGACTTACAAAGAATCCACCATCAAGAACATTATGATTACTACATTATGATTCTATTACATAATATAACTTAAATAATCTATAAGCTCCTTTGTTTGAACTGTATATAGTTACCCTGTTACCTCCAAGTTACAATCCCTATTATAATATGAGCAAAATATCTTGTTCTAATGCAAATGTTGTTACAATGTAAACCACACTGATTCTAAGTAGCGCGGTATATAAGAATTTGTAATAAATAAATAATAAATATAGATTGCATACATGCATAAATATCAACTTCTGAATGCTGATATTTACTCATGATGATGGCCTGGAAGGCAACTATTTTAACAGGACATATTTTGGCTTCAGTGGGTCCAAAGATTTTCTCTATATTTCCCATTTAGCAATGGGAATACATATACAGTCTATAATATTTCCCCATTGACTTCTGCACTTCCTCTGAGGCAAGCAAAAGATTTAATGAAGTGCTTGTTTCATCCTGTCCTTGAAAAAGTAATTGAGAAGGTAATTTTACTTAGCCTTCCATACTTTATCCTTTAAAATGTGAAGTCTACCTTTTGGAGTTTTGCTCTTAATTACTTGCACTTATAAAAATTGTTAAATAAATAAATAAATACATGGTGGATATGCTCCTTTTGGCTAAAAATCATCCAGAGGGTATAGAGAAGATAGCAACAATGGGATCTGAGCCCTGGCTTCCTTCCCTTTTTCTAGCCCACTACTCTATCCATCTATCCATTCCTAGATGTCCAGATTTTAGAATATTATCTTGGGGATATCTATGTAGATGCCCCCCACAGACGCTCATTTCGAGCATGTCCACATTTGTGAAATCATGTCTTGACCTGAATGTGACTGTTTTCTTTCAGACGTTCCTGGGTTAGACATCCTAGATTTTACTTCGACATCCCTCCTAAAATTCCCCCTCCATATGTATATACCGTCTTTCTACAAGTCAAGACGGTTTACATAGAACAATTTATAGCAGTGTGTTTCAACTGTTTACATGGAACATAACATTGGATACATATAGTAACAAGAATAACTATATACATGGAACATAACATTGGATACATATAGTAACAAGAATAACTATGTACAGCGATCAAAGATCAACTATTTACATATGAAATTATGAGGGGACATCTGTAGTGTAATAGAGTTTAAGTGATGGAGGAGGAGAAGGAGGGGGTGTTGTAACAAGTGAAATGCTAAGGTGGGAGGGAATAATGTTCCAGGAAAAGATGGGTTTTTAACTTCTTACGGAACTCAGAGTGGGATGAACAGTTCCGAAGTTCAGGAGGAAGGGTATTCCATAAGGAAGGGGCATAGAGGGAGAAGGCCCTGTTATTAGTAGATTGTTTGCAGGTTCTCTTGTCTATAGGGATGGTCAGTAGGTTTTTGGTAATAGAGCGGTGTGTTCTTGTGTTATTGGATGAAAGAAGGAGGGAGAGACATGGGCAGATTCTTTGGAAATAATTTTATGTGTAAGAGTAAGAACCTTAAATTTAATTCTGTATTGGATGGGGAGCCAGTGGAGATCGTAAAGGACAGGTGTGATATGGGAACGTCTAGGGTTATTAGTTATGAGTCGAGCTATCGTGTTCTGAGCTAATTGAAGCAGTTGAATAGTATTCTTAGGAAGGCCATGGTAGATATGATTACAGTAGTCAAAAATAGGGATAGTGAGGGCCTGGCAGACAGTAGGAAAGGACTTTGGGCTTAAGAGGGGTTTAAGGTTTCGGAGGATACGGAGCTTAGAGTATATTATATTAGTAGTTTTCTTTATTTGGTCAGTAAAGGAAAGGTTCTGATCCAAGATGATTCCAAGATATTTCACTTGGTTTTTTATGGTTAGAGTGAGATTGCCAACAGTAATGGTGAGAGGTGGGGTGTATGCAGGGTTGGAAAATATCTGGAGGACCTCAGTTTTGGATTGATTGATTAAGAGGTTGTGCTGGGAAAGCCAAGTTTGTAGGCTCGTTAGGCATTCACTAAGTTTAGAAAAGTTAGGATTAGAAAGGTTAAAAGGGGTGAAGCACATCATATCATCTGCATATAGTTGATACTGGATACCATAGTTTTGGAAGATCTTACAGACTGGTTGGAGAAAGATATTGAATAGCAGCGAGGAAAGACTCGAACCTTGGGGGACACCTTGTTTTAATGTAAATGGTAATGAGGTATCGTATCCAATGCGAACTTGTTGGGTTCTGTTATCTAGGTAGGAACGGAACCAGTTTAGGGTTGTGCCTCTCAGTCCTATTTCATGGAGTCTGTTTATGAGTTGATGGTGAGGGAGGGAGTCAAAGGCAGCAGATAAGTCAAGGAATATGAGAAGGCAACCTTGAGAGGGGTTCTGGGTATGGAGGTATAAGGAATCAAGAAGAGAGGCAAGAAGGGTTTCTACACCATGGTTCTTTCTGAAACCATGTTGAAATATGTCGAGGGGGGAGTGTTCATCAATATAACTCTGAAGTTGAGTTTGGACAAGCTTTTCAGTTATCTTAGCCAGGAATGGGATACTGGAGATGGGTCTATAAGAGGTAGGAGAGGATGGGTCCAGTTTTACACCTTTTAAGATAGGGCGGATAGTGGCACTCTTCAATAGTGGTGGTACAGAGCCAGTCTGGAGGGATGCTTGTACAATATTCAGAATATAAGGACTGAGAGCACTTCTAGTGGATTTAATCCAGGGGACAGGGCAAGGGTCAAGGGCAGAGGTAGAGGCATTTAAATTTTTTTATGACATTAAATACATTTTCTAAAGTAAGAGGATCAAAATCACTCCAAAGGTTTGAGGGGAAGGAATCATGTGGTTGGGTGATAAGGTCAGGAAAAGGTGGGGAACTGTAGTCAGTAGAAGGTTGGGGGAGATTACAAGATGGTTGCGGGAGGAATTTGGAAATAAGGTGATTGGCTATGCCCCTGTCCAGACTTGGATGTCCACAGACCTGGCTTCTAAGATGGCTCTGGAGATGGCTCTGTGCTTTGGACATCTCTGCCCATTGTCAGATGTCCAAAGCATGAATAGGGTTTCCAAAATAACCCCCATAGGTATCTGGAATATGACTCATGCATATAGTTGCTGGCACTTATATGTAGACGTAGCATATCAGTTCTATGTAGAATTGCTGGCATTTATACGTGGAAGCTATCTCATGATGCTGTTGGTTTCATACACATAGGTTTATGCAAGATGGGGTTCAATATTAAGAAATCAAAAAATAATGTATTTAACTTCAGGTAGAATTACAGTATTTATTATTTTATTTTATTTGCAACACACTCCAAAGGAACAAATCACTGGAATATGAAGTGCCATTGCTGAAGCGTTAAGCATTTCGTGAAAGCATAGTGAGAGTAAATGTATCAGTGCGACAGATGGATTTACCACCGCAGAGTAATCAATCAATTCATGCAGAATACCTAGAAGGCATTGTGCAATACTGAATACACTGTGTATGCTTCAAAACAAAGTAATGGATTCTATATACATTGTAAACTATTCAACAAATGGTGAAAGCATGCGGCTAATGAAATCCTTTTCAACCCGTGTGCGTGTGTATGTGTGTGTGTGCACTCCAGTCTGTTTGCATCAGCATTGCCTATGTATGTGTGTTTCTGCTATTTATGTTTATCATCTGTTCTTTTTGTGTGTATCTATTTTGATTTTGTGTGTCTTGGTATATCTATGTGTGTGTTTATGAACCTTTAAGTGTTTGTATGTTACTGCTTATGTACTGGTCTGTGAGTCTTAACATGTGAATCCTAAATAGAGTATCAGCCTTTAAATTCCAAGTGAACTTTTTTTTTGATGGATTCTACTCCAGTATGCTATATAGCAGCCCTTTTTCAATCGGATTCGTCCTGTTGGAACTGCTTTTCCTAGAGAAATGCACTGAGGGTTTTTTTTTTTGGTGGGTGCTTCACTTCTTTTTCATTTCCCATCACAGGCAGATGTTCTCTTTAATGTGATCAGAGCAGCATCCCAGTGCTCCACCTCTACAGCCTTCCCATTGGCCGGACCCCACCCCTAATCTCTGCTGCTAGTTATCTTGGAAGCAGACAGGACGGACTCACTCACTCAGGGGGAGAATTAGAGAACTGCAGATAGATGTTCCAAATTCTGAAAATGCCCCCCCTCCCACCTAGCTTCCAGCCATTAATATTAAAAACAGTGGAGTTATAAACAAAGCCAGACAGTTGTCAAGCCTAACCTCGAAAACAAAGCAGTGTAATTTGGTCAGTAGCTTACACATTAAAAATAATCAAAAAGAAAATGAAGTGTACATGTAGATAATTCAAAATGCAATACGCCACAGCTAGGGAATTATTTGTAATCCATGTATGTGTTTGTATTTGTGGTGCATGGCCTGTATATACTGTGCACGTGTTTCATCTATGGTAGGGTGTTTATGAAGGATGTATAAGCTGGTATTCCTTCTCCCAAAGAAATAGATTGGGTTAGAATTCTTTTTTTTTTGGGGGGGGGGGGGGCGGCTATTTCTCTGGATCCCCCAGTCTGGTTTGGTCCATTTTCAAATCTGATCTGTCACTTTACCCGTCTTTCCCACAGGCCAAGTTTCACTGCATTATGTTAAATTTTCAGAGAGTTATTTTGTCCCCATACAGACATTCTCAACCCCTTTCACATGATTCTTTCCAACTTCCATTGAGTTGGAAAGAAAAAAAATGCTTCAGAGTTCAATGAGCAGGTTTCAGACACCTACATCATACTCCATTCTTTAGTATATATACCCTGCTGAAAAAGTACTTTTATCCTGGGCTGTCAGAATTATTAAAGCGATAACCGCTCATTTGCTGACAGTGCCATGAAATACATATTCCTGGTTTCCCCCATCAACCCTGACATCCATTACTGACATCTCCAACCCCATCATCCAAACTAAACAACAGTTCCCACCACTCTGGATTCCTCCCCACCCCCCTGCCATTAGAGTCCTAGGTTCAAAATCATCTCATGGAAATACCACTAGGGTTCATGCTGCCAATAGTAAAAGTTCCTCGTTTGTCAGCATGAACCCCAGCAGTAATACCATATACTGCTGGGTCAGAGCTTCCATTCTTAACTTGGGACTCTGACAATGCAGGAGTAACTGGAGATTGTGCATTAGTCACCAGGGACCCTGGTGAGAGCCGGGTGACGTCAGGGTTTGGAGAGATCTGGGGATTATTTGGTTAGGACGTTGAGGGATTCAGGAGTAGATCTGGGGTGAGGATGTCATTTATGTATGTCAGGTGTCTTAAGAATGTCAGGGGGGTGGAAAGTTGTCAGTAGAGAATATCAGCGAAGGTGTCATGGGGATCAATGGGTTTTGTTGATGCACCTAACATGTGGTGCGTGCTTCAGGATTTGGTGGCTGTACTAGCTAGCAGCTGTGCTACCGGGCCAAGTGACAGTTGGCATGAGGCAAAGTCCTGTGTGCTAATTTCTCTGTGTAGCACATGTCCACTGTCTACCCTATTCCCACCCTTTAACAGAGCATGCAGTTAGCATGGGAAATAGTGCACATTAACTGACATGCTAATATGATAACAGTTATTACATTTGTGCACTAACAGTGCATGTTAATTCTTCTGCCAATTGCTTAGCACACTGTAGTAAAAGGGTCCCTTAGTGTGCATTGAAACTAGGTTAAGTACTCTCAAATCAATGTCGACTCATGGCTACTCCTAAACTTTGTTCAGTCTTCAGTCAGGAGGCTATTTGTTGATAGAGTGGCTTGCATTAAAAATTAAATATTAAAACAAATGTGAAACTAACAAAAAAACACATTAAAAATGGGAAAAATTCAGGGGAAAGCAAAAGCAAAAACAAAGACATCCTTAGTATCAGTGTTGCCATTTCTGTGGTTTTCTTGCCCAAGTGGGTGATGTTTTTGCTTGAGCTGTGGAAAAGATTTGAGAGTTGCATTTTTTGGTGCTATTGCCTGTGCCTTTTTTGAACAAGAAAATCATGCAAATAGAGAAAAAACACACAAAATAAATGTTTAAAAAAGTCCAACTGGTATCAGCCATATTTGGCATGATGTCAACCCTTGGCTGCATCTGTCAGGTCAGAGTGCTGGCCAATGAGATGCAGATGGATAGCAACCTCCCCTCCCCGAGTGCACTGTCATGTCACTTGGGAGGCGATCTCCAATTAAAGTCAGCCATGATGTCACTTGATGGCATCAGGGATACATGGTCAAAGGGGGTTGCTATTTTGGGCTAATTTTCCATAGGCATTATTGGAAACTGTAAATTTATCTGACAACCTTGCCTGGTATAAACCCAGTGGTATGTGGATAAGGTTATAGATATGCCCTTCATAGGTATGTAAAAGGGGGTTCATGTTCTCAGACACACTCAATATCAACTATGCATTCACATATTGCACATTTTTCCCTTTACCTCCGGGGTCCTCATTTATGGCCTATAGACCAGATGTAATCTAAGGAGCTCATTTTTCCAGCCCATCAGACTTTGCCTCCCATAGCTGAATTTGGCCCACCCAGAATTTCTTACCTTTTATGTTCATATGCTATAATGCAAAGACAACAGAGTTGATGGAGTTCCCATTCTCTACCACCTGAAAACAATGATAGTAGTACTACATTGAAACAAACTTAGAAAATTCCAATTGGACCTCCTTACCCCACTCAAATCCTGGCCCTTTCAATGATTTGGAATTTCCTTTGTGGTCTTTATCTTGAAAGGTTTGTGGTTCCCATCTTTATGTAAAGCCTGCTGATTTTTCCGGTTCCATCTTGGCTTATGTTTTTTGGCTTAAGTCAAATGATTATTGATGCTAATATTGATGCTAACTTGTTATTGTGTGTTGCGCTTGTGAAGCCTGATTCTACAGCAGGATACTTATGTGAGAAGTCCAAAAAGGTTCCTATTTTATGCCTGTTGTTTATAAAGACAACTTTGCTGCCTGTGTGCCTTTATACAACAGATTCCCAGATCCAATCCCAATAATGCACAAATGTTGACATCCACATTTGCAGATGCGCCAAAGCAGGTGTAAATCTGTACATGTACTCCTCAAAGTGTGTATTTTATAAACTATGCATGTAAATTACAACTCTCCTCCTACTCCACCTAAACTGTTCTATGGAATAACTATGCATGACTTGTTGGTATCCTTACTGACATACTTGTACAATGCCACACAATTTTATAAAAGGCCTTTGCCACTTGTAGTGATGAAGTAGCCCAATGGTTAGAGCAGTGGGCTGAGAACCAGGAAAAGCTGGTTTGAATACCACCGATGGTCCCCGTGATCTTGAATAGGTCACTTAATCTGCCATTGCTGCGGGCAGAAACTATGCAACCACGATGGAGGCTAATGAAAGGACCTCTTGCTTACCCTTACAACTATATATCCTTGCACTTGTTGCATGCGTGTGTGCGTGTGTGTGTGCGTGTGCATGCTCCCAGCAGGAAAAAGGTAATATTTTATTTACCAGATAATGTCCTTTCCCTGAGTCCTGCTAGACCAGTCCAGACAACTGGGGTGTGTTCCCCTACCAGCAGATTGGTGGAGACAAAGACACAATGAAAAGTCCAGATTTCAATGATATCACTCCTGTGCCTCTATCTGCCTCAGCTCCAGACATCCCTTCAGTATTTGAATCAAAGCAGTGGGAGATACAGAGTAAGTCTCACACAACATCAATGTAGGCAACAATGAGTAAACAGTAGAGAACTATATACAGGAAGCTAGAAATAGAAGGCTGTCAGTAAAAGATGAGCCCGCAGAGCCATATACAGAATCTTGGCGGAGTCAAGGGTACTTCAGCAGTAGAATCAAGCAATACAGTTTCAGGGGTGGGTCCTGGACTGGTCTAGCAGGACATGTAAATAAACTGTCACCTTCCATATCCTCCTGCTAGACCAGTCCAAACAAGTGGGATGTACCAAAGCTACACCACCACTAGGCAGGGAGAAGACAGCAGCTCACAAAACTCTTGAGCTGAAGGCCGTGTCCACCCACATGCAGACATCCAAGTGGTAATTCTTGAAAAAAGTGGAAAGTGATGCCCACATTGCTGCCTGACAAAAGTCTTCAAGGGCTACCAAACTCCAGCCTGCCCACAAGAATGCTTGTGCTTGGGTAGAATGGACATACAGACCCTCTGGAACCAGTCAGTTCCCTAAAGGATACACTGAGGCAATAGCCTCCTTAATCCAGCACCCCAAAGTTGACTTGGTCACTGCTTCACCCTTGCATGGGCCAGCAAACAGCACAAAAAGTTGGTCCAACTTATGAAAGGAATTTGTAACCTGCAAGTACTGGACAAGCACCCTCCAGACATCCACAAGGCAAAGATCCTTATCCTTCTTCCGACACTGCTCCTTAGAGTAGGAGGGCAGGCAAACCACTTGGTTCACGTGAAAGGGAGATAGGCTATTAGGCAGGAAGGAAGGCACAGGCCAAATGGAAACAGCCTCATTTGAAAAGCACAGATAAAGATCCAGGCAAGACAGAGCCTGCAGCTCGCAGATCTGCCTTGCAGAACAAATTGCAACCAAGAAGACAGTCTTGAGCATCAAATCCTTGCTGGTAGCATGCTTCAATGGCTCAAAGGGGACTCTGAGCACTAGCGACAGATCCCAGGAAGGGATCACAGACTGAAGGGGAAGACACAGATGTCAAACCTCTTGGAGAAAACGCGAGATATCCAGACCATGAAAACAGGCCAAAGATGCCATCTGAACCTTCAGGAAGCTAAGTGAGAGGCCCCTCTCTAGTCCATCCTGCAGAAAGGCCAACAGGGAGAACAACTTGGCTGCTTCAGGAGCTAAGTGCTGTGTGCTGCACCAGCCCTCAAAGAGGCATCATATTCATACATATGCTAGCTTGGTAGATCTCCTCCAGGTACCAAGTATGACTGAGATTACTGCTGGAGAGTAGTCTCAATGTGCTAGCAGTCTCCTTTTAAAAGCCATGTCATAAGCAAGAAGGGAGCCGGATCCTCCATGATGATAGGTCCCTGCGAGAATAGTCCCTGAGATGGAGACAGCTGAAGAGGAGGTGCTTGAAAAAGCCACATCTGGTCCCCAAACCATGCTCTCTGTGGCCAATCAAATGCTACCAGAACAATCCTGTCTGGGTGGTGCCTTATACACCAAATCACATACTCCCACCAGGGGTCATGGAGGAAACATGCACAGCAGCCACTGACTGAGCCAAGGCTGGGTCAGGGCATCGACACTCTCAGACCCCATCTGAGTGTGGTGACTGGAAAGGCAGCCCACTTTGGCACTGGAATGGGTCATCATCATATCATTTTGAAGCGACCCCAGCAGGACAGAATCAACTGGAACGTCTCTTGACCCAATTCCAAATCGTCACGATTCAGCAAGTGCCGGCTGAAGTCCACTTCCACATTGTCCACTTTGACAATGTGCTGAGATGACAAGGCTAGGAGGTTCTCCACCCAAGCAAATAGGAAATCCATATGCAGGACCACTCCAGCACTTATTCTGCTGCTCTGCCGATTGACATCAGCTACCGCTTTGGCTTGTGTCTGAAAACAATCAAACTTCCTGGTCCTCGACCAGAGGCCAGAAATGCAGAAGAGCCATCTTGATGGTTCTTGCCTTGAGGTGGCTGATGGACCAAACTGCTTCACTGTGGATCCAACGGCCCTAAGCGATATGGTCTCATCAATGGGCTCCCCAGCCGAAGAGACTGGCATTTTTTTCTTTTATTTATTTATGAGAGATAGATAAAAAGTAAACCCAGATCATCAATAAGCACCAACAAAATTATGGTAAAACTCACATCTAGTGAATATACACATGATATTATACCATACAGAAAAAATCAAAGAAAATAAGCACTATCATGCACAATAATAGGAGAGATATTTATCTTATATCCGTCCCATATTCCCTAATTCTGCATCTCCCTGTCCACTAAAAACTTCTGTAAATGAGATACATCTGTAAGATGCCTCTGGTGTTGGGCGGTATTAAAATTTTTAACAAACAAACAAATACAAAAGTTTGTCCCTGCAATGCAACAAGGCATTTGCAGGTAAGTTTAAGAAAATATATTGTCCCCAACCCCAAAACCTGGGGGAGCTGGCGTCGCCGAACCTGAGTGACACAGGTGACAATCGGGGAAAATATGAAGATTCTGACCACAGAACAAAACTTCCTTTTGTTTAAAAATAACCTTAATATCTGCAGATTCAGAACCAAATGTCACTATCAATGTGTTACGTCTGGTAATGATATCCACAGAATCCTCTAGGAAAGCTGCAAGGTCCTGGCTGGCTGTGGGTCGAAGAGAGTCAAATTCCTCTTCTCCCGAAGCAACTGCACAGACCATCTGAGGAATATAATATACAGTACTTGAACCACATCATTTTCTACCATAAATTTCAAAACCTCCACAAAGTACTTCTTAAGCAATATTTGAGGAGATAAAAAGTGAGTGTCCAGAAAGTTCAGAATACAAAGATTCCTTATTCTAAGTATGATTCTCAAGGGCTTCAAACCTCCCATGGATAATCAACATATTACGAGATGAGCCACATTAGAAGCAACCTGAGAATCTATATGAGCAACCACCTTATCTAATACAGTCACTGTCTTGTCCAAATCATTTAATTTATCAACTATCCCCACAGTGAACATACACAGGAGTGAGACTGACAGAAAGATGCACATCAATATTATGGATTGCACCCCACAAATCCTTAAGAGCAATATCTCCTTCTGTGGGAGAGGAAACATTTAGTACAGATTCTACCAGTAAAACCAGTACATGCAATGGAATTGGAGGTTCAGAAAGCCTCACAGTATCTTATATTATCTTTGAAGACAGAACAGGCACAGGCTGACAAGGACAGGGTCCTGGAACAAGAGCTCAACGAAGTTCCTTCTGGAGGCAAGAGACTAGATACCAATGGAGTCACATGTCTGTCCATGGGACCCACCACCTTACCTAGCTGCACCACAGATTCCATCCTAGCGCTGCTCTTTCCCCATCATGGCAGTTCCCCGGATACAATGGACACCGTTATAACACTCCAGAATGCCAAAGGGGTGCAAAGGGGCATGTCCAGCCCTTTGAGCCATGCCCTTTAGATAGCAAATGCTGGGTCTTATAGGAAGAGAAGGTGAGGGATCCTCCCTCAATGTTGAGTTGTCCTCTTAGTGCCTGCCTGCTGAAATGGCAGAGCTACCCCTCCACAGCAGCAGGAATAGGTGTTGTCATGCAACTGAATCTCAACCACACAGTTGCCTCCAGTGAGTGACTGCAAACACTGGGTCTTATAGGAAGAGAAGGTGAGGGGCACTACCCCAATGTTGGGCTGTCCTCTTAGTACCTGCTCACTGAAACGGCAGTTACTCCTCCACAGCAGCAGGTATCCAGCAGGAATAGGTGTTGTCCTGCATCAGAATCTCTCCCACACATGCAGGTGCCTCCCGACTGTCATCTTTTATCAGCAGGATCTAGGAGAAATCATCCAGCAGTACCCCCTTCCTCAAATGACAAGGTTGCTGCTGCCACCATAGGCAAGACCTCACCCTCAGAATAATCAGAAGCCTGAGCTCAAACTCTTGAGAACTCAAGGACTATTGAGTCAACAAGGACTGCTGGAGTGGCTGCATGTGAGCACACACCCATAGGACCATCTGTATGGTCACCGCCATCAATCTGAGGAGCTGAAGATAATTTCAGACTCTGGGGGCCTGCTGCACTCAGAACATTGCCAGGCAATTCAACAGTCTTCTGATTTTCTCCTCTGGCAGGAAAATTCTGTCCACTCGCGCATTGAAATGTGCTCCCAGAAACTCCTAAGACTGGGCAGGTAAAATCTGTCTCTTTTCCTGATTGATCACCCAGCGGAGGTTTTCCAAAAAGGATATCACTTGGGATGTCACCTGAGATGCTTCTGACAGGGAACAGGCTCAGATGAGCCCATCATCTATATGTATATACAGATCCCTTGGCACCACAGTGCTGCAGCCACAACCACCATGACCTTTGAGAACATCCTTGGGGCGGTGGAGAGCCCGAAAGGAATGGTGGCAAAAAGAGTAAGAGCCAAGCATGGCAAAACACAGATATTTCTGCTGATCTGCCTGGATCAGGATATGAAAATACACCTGGGCCAGATCCATAGAAGCCAAGAAATCCCCTTGGCACACTGCCTGAATCATGGAGAGTAAGTTTTCCATCCAAAAGCGCAGGACACGCAAGTGTGTGTTGACCCTTTGGGGTCCAGAATGGGCCAGTAGGAACCGTCCTTAATTGGTACCATGAAATAGATAGAGTAGCTATCATTGCCCCGCTTGTCTGGGGGATGGGCACCACCGCCTTTAGGAAAAGCAAATTGAAGGTGGCACTTTTGATCACAGACCCACAAGGGGAAATGATGAAGGTATCGTTAATCAGCTCCTTGCATTTCAGGACACAAATTGAACAGTGTCTAACATCCAGCAATCCTTGGTAACCCGAGCCCATTCCTAAAAGAAGAGATGAAGCCTGCCACCCACCAGAGACAGCAGGGAATGGGCCCCCAAACCTTCATTGTGTGGCCCGGGAGGGTCCTCTTCTGTATATGACCAAGCCCCTGGATCCACGTCTCCACAAATGGACGGAGAATGAGCCTGAGGCCCTGAATCAGAGGGCAGTATTTATTTAAAATACTTTTATACTGCAGCACTCTCAATTACTCATTAGATAAGTGCGGTTTACAAAAAGCATCATCAATCAGTTACAGCAAAATGACTCAGTCAGAGAATAACCAGATCTTAAGTTTCTTTCGGAACACTAAATCCAATTCAATTTCCTTCAGACCCTTAGTAGCCTGGACCAAAACTCGTCTGCTTTATATGGAAAGGCGTACCCAAATTTCTTCTTACTCATAATCCTCCCACTCAAAGGGGAAAAGAAGAGCCATAATACCCTGCAAACACCTAGGTTTAGTAGTGAATAAAGTCCTGAGACTCCCAGAAATCCAGCCAACACGCACTTGGTGGTTGGGCAGAAGCTTTCGAGAATAGGGCACTGGTCTACTTCACAGACCTCCTGGCCCTGTCTTCCGGGAGGCAGTAAGATCTTGTCTCATCTAGGTCCTTCACCAGTTTCTACAAATTGGTTCCAAATTGTCTCAATTGTCCTTTAAGGGGAAGCTCCTAAAGGACTTTGAAGTATGTGTCCACTGCCCAGTGACAGAGCCAAATCCAATGATATTACACGGTCATCAGGGCACCATCCTTGGCCACCAAGCATACCAGGTCATAGATGGCATCAGAAAGGAAGGCCGCAGTTTTCAAGAGAGAAGTAGTTTCATTTATTTATTTATTTAACTGTATTTCTATCCCGCTTTTCACCGGGTCAAAGCAGTTTAACAAAGAAAGGGGGGGGAGGACAGTAATCAATTCACAGAGAGGGGGGGGCCCGTCACCAGGGGGGCCAACATTGATGATCTGAACAGAAAGTAATGACTTAGACAATTGACATGAGTCTCTTAAGTAGGTAGTTCTGGGGATATGTTCATCAGGCAGAAGAGATTGAATCTACTGGAGCAGGGCTCAAGACATCAAGCTGGTACATAACCCCAGCTGTAGAACAGCCGCCACCACGGCAAACTGGCTTCTCAGCAAGGAATCAACCTTGTGGACCAGAACCTCCTTTAAGGCTGATCCGCATTCCACGGGAATGGTGGTCCCTCTGGTAACCACTGTGACCCATGCATCCACATTGGGAATCCAAAAATTAAGAAAAATCACTCCATACCATAATAAATACTGCAGTAGATACTTGGAGCCACAAAAAAGCAAAACAAAAAGGAGAGGAGGTCTCAGAATCAACGGGCTAGAAATCGGCATTCAGGAAAAACCAGTATGCCGCTGCCCTTAAACATCAACGACCAATCTTACTCCACATTCAAAGCATATTAATGTATTCTAAACATCATCATTTTCTAAAAGACAGAACAGCAGACCAAATCATTTCAAACTTAACTTCAAGCACAACTTGATGGATAAGATCTGCTTGCCTCAATGCCTATCTTCGGCGCCCATAAAGCGTTTTGCTAAACAGCTGCTTCAGGGGGAAGTTCAATCACATATAGTAGCGCATACATGCCCATTCATGCAACAACGGCCAACCTTCACCATGGCCTGGCAACTCATATACTTCTAAACTCCTTTCACTTACCTCCTTCTCTGCTCCTCCTCACCTACTCATCAGCTGGGCCCACTGTCTCGATCTTGTCTTCTAGTTTACCCTCTAATTTCTGCTCCTCTGTTCTTCCTTTGTCTGACCAACGTCTCTCCCCATTACTTCCCACCTCAATCTCGGCCTATTTCTTCCCTTCTTTTTAGGAATCTACATGCTATTTGACCATTAACTATCATCTACAGTCTCTTCGCTTCTTCATTCCACTTTGTCCTCTAATTCTTTTGACGAGGCCATTCTTCACTATAATACTACTGCTCTCTCCTCTGCTCTTGATGCCGTTGCTCCACCCATAGCTCGTTTTGTGAGCCAAACCTCTCCTCAGCCCTGGCTTTCTCCTACTTCCCACTATCTCTGTTCCTGTGCCCATGCAGCTAAACGCACCTGGCTTAAATCACGCTCCCTTTCTGACTTCCTTCACTTTAAATTCATGCTTCTCTCTTATTCATATGACTGACCGTCTTGCCACCAATCCCTGTCGTCTGTTCTCCACCCTCAATTAACTTCTTATGCCTCCACTGCTACTAATCCCTCCTTCCCTCTCTGCTCAAACCCTAGCTACCTTTTTACATGACAAAGTCTCTAAGATTACTCTTCTATTCCCTCCTATTTTTTCCTTACTTCCCTTTCCTTTTCCCTTCATCTTCCCCTACCCTTTCTTTTTCAATAATTTCGAACAAAGAAACTTTCCTTCTTCTTTCAACCTCCAAACCCACCACCTGTTCTTTTGATCCTATCCCTACCCATCTCCTCAATTTCCTCTCTTCCTCTGTTACCCTTTCCATCTCATATATCAATCTTTCATTCTTTACTGTAACCTTCCCTTCAGCTTTCAAACATGCTATGATCACTCCTATCCTCAAAAAACCTTCTTTCAACCCTTCCACTCCTTCCAGTTATCATCCTATTTCACTTCTTCCTTTCATTTCTAAACTTCTTGAGCGATCTGTCCTCCATCATTGCCTTGAATTTCTCACCTCTCATGCACTCCTGGATCCACTCCAGTCTGGCTTTTGTCCTTTTCAATCCACCAAAATGGCTCTTACCAAAGTCTCTAGTGATTTATTTTTAGCAAAGTCTAAAGGTCTCTATTCTGTCATTCTTCTTGATCTCTCCACAGCTTTTGATACGGTTGATCACTCTCTCCTCCTCGACACATTATCTTCTCTGGGTTTTAGAGATTCTGTACTGTCTTGGTTTGGTTCTTATCTTTTGAATTGCTCTTTTAGTGTTTGTTCATATGGTTCCTCCTCTTCTGTCATTCCCTTCTTAGTTGGTGTACCTCAAGGGTCTGTTCTAGGACCTCTCCTTTTCTCTATATATATTCAGCCCCTTGGTGCCCTCATCTCTTCCTATGGTTTTCACTATCATTTTTATGCTGATGATTCTCAAATCTATATTTCCTCACCTGATAGTTCTCCTGTACTCCATTCCCATATCTCCACTTGTTTGTCTGACATCGCTACCTGGATGTGTCTCCACCGTCTGAAATTGAACATAGATAAAACTAAGCTTCTTATCTTTCCTCCTAAGCCCTCCCTCCTTCCTCTATCACTGTCGATAATACTATACTACAACCTGTCTTTTCAGCCCGTAACCTTGGAGTCATTTTTGACTTCTTGCTCTCCTTCTCCTCTCACATTCAACAGATTGCTAAAACCTGTCATTTCTTTTGTTTAACATTATCAAAATTCAGCCCTTCCTCTCTGAAGGCACTACTAGGACCCTTATTCACTCCTTAATTACCTCCCATCTTGACTATTACAGCCTCCTCCTTGCTGGTCTTCCTCAGTCCCACCTGTTTCTTCTTCAGTCTGTTCAGAACTCTCTGGCATGACTGATTTTCTGTCAGCTGCGTTACTCTAATGTGACCCCTCTATTGAAATCGCTTCACTGACTTTCCTTTCAGTTCTGTATTCATTTCAAACTACTTCTCCTAATCTTTAAACACATTCATTCTGTGGTCCCACATTATCTTTCCTCCCTTATCTCTCTCTATTCCCCCCCTTGTGAACTCTGCTCCTCCTCTGGTCTTCTCTCTGTACCCTTCTTTTCTAATGCTGGCTCCAGACTTTGATCCTTTCACATTGCTGCTCCTTATGCCTGGAATAAGCTTCTCCTATCTCTATGTCAAGTCTCTTCTCTGTCCCTTTTCAAATTCTTGCTAAAAATGTACTGTGTTATTCATAATGTACATAATGTACCATATTCTTCAAAATGTACCGTATTCTTCAAAGCCAAGATGCTCCAACGATTCAGACCACTCCTTGACCCACCGGACTTCAGATTGGTCATGCAAGCAATGACTCTCCCCCACATAGACTATTGCAATGCGATATACCAAGGACTACCAGCCAGCAACCTCAACCCTCTATGGACAGCCCTCAACAAAACAGCGAGGATCATATAAAAAGGGAAAAAAATATGATCATATCACCCCAATATTACGAGACCTTCACTTTCTCCCTATTGAAGCATAGATCAAAGATAAAACACTGGTTCTGATTCACAAAGCAATCCACCAACAAGCCATACAATGAGCACCCTGCTAACACAGCTGAGCTCCAAAAGACCAACATGGCAGCCCACATCCTACCTACTAGAAGTACCACAAGAACAAACAAAATTTAACCAACAATCCTGCAACCAAGCTTTTAGCTTATATGCCCCATCATTATGGAACACCCTTCCAAACCAACATCCGTGGTAACAAAGATCTAATCTCCTTCCAGAAACAACTAAAAACTCACCTATTCACCATCCACCTAGGACACAAATGAACAAGCAACAACTGACCCCAGGTTCATCCTCCATCTGGGTCAGAGTCCCTCAACAATCCCGATATTTTGTAAATATTATGACTGTACTGTATTCAACCCCTCCTTATTGATACTCATCCTTTTGAACCACCCCAGCGATGGTGCCACCCCTTTATTTTTTTAACCTATGTTATAACTTCTCTCATTGTATTCCCCCTTGATTTTGTAAACCGCAGTGACCTATTGAAAGGCGGTATATAAAAACAGCTAAATAAATAAAAATAGATACCTCTTTGAGATCGCTTTCGGACCATGGTCCTTTTCTTTTTGACCTTCTTGTATGGTCACGTCTCTTTGTCTTTTAGATTATGAGCTCTATTTTTTATTTATACAATTTTAAGATACATACAAGAAAATACCTTGTACAGAAAGGGCACGTTTCTCAAATAGGGAAATTTTCCCACCCAAGGCAAAATCAACTAATACATAGCCCACAAGTTCACAATAATAGCAAGATAATTTATCCTATATATTGTGACCCGATTACAATGCATAATAGAGGAAATTGAACAGACTAAGGGAGAGTGTACTACCATATATTCCGAATTAGCCCTCCATAACAGAAGAACTAGTTTGAGGGAGAATAAAAGAGGTACCCTGCACATTACGTACTCTACAGGAAATAAAGGTGGCTAACTGAGAGGGTTAAAAAAAAGATAACTATGTCCAGCTAATTTCACCAGGCATTTACACGAAAAGCGAAGAAAAAATAACCCTCCCAACTGAATCACCCCATAATGATATAACAGAAACTGCTTCCTTCTCTTTTGGGTTGCTCTAGAAACATCAGGAAATATTCTTAGGTGAGAATCCAAGAACAACTTACATGGGGACCTAAAAAACAATCTTAACAGCCAATCTCTGCCCGCCTCTAGGGCAAAAGTGACTAGCAACGTGGCAGTCATCCCGACATCAGAAGGTGACCGCTCCAGGAAAGTAGACAGATCCAAACTGTCCGAAGGTAATAACTGGTGCTCGGCAGGACCATAGGACCAGCCTTAGCAGTTGGTAAATAGAAGGCCTTGGAAATAGGTGGCATGAAATCAGCAGAAACCTTGAGAGTAGTTATCAAGAACGTCTTAAAAAGTTCCAAGGCAGATACTGACGGAACCTTAGGAAAATTTAATATTCGAAGGTTAAGGCACTTTGCAGCATTTTCCAGAAACTCCAACCTCCTGTGCAACACCGCAGAGTCTTTAACAAAGGCTTGGGAAACCTCCTGGAATTGCCGCAAGCGACCCTCAAAAGAGGCCACTTCGGCAGAAATCTCAGTCTGACCCAATTCATACAACTTTAGTTGCTGCCCAAACACTTGAAATTGCTGCATTATAGACTGAAGCTGTGATGTAATATTAAGATACATAGATGAAAAGGCATCCCATAAGTTATCAGGAGTAACATCAGGTCTCACAGGATTGTGCCCTGAAGCATTCCCACCAACCTGAGACTGTTCAACCGACAAAGACATAGGTGGCTTCTCCAACGAATGCAGAGCAAGAATGGATAATGCCTCTGTATAAGTCTTTGGTACGATCTCATTTGGAGTATTGTGTGCAATTCTGGAGACCGAACCTTCAAAAGGCTATAAACAGGCTGGAGTCAGCTATTAAAATGGTTAGTGGTCTTCATTATAAAGCATATGAAGATCTTATTATGTACACCTTAGAGGAAAGACGGGATAGAGGTGATATGATTGAGACGTTTAAATACCTCCGTGGCATAAATGATGATAAATCGATTGAAAGCAAGCTCTGTTATGAGGGGTCATGGGATGAGAGTGAAAGGGGATAGATTCAGGAGTGATATGCGGAAATATGTCTTTACAGAAAGAGTGGTGGATCCGTGAAACAATCTCCCAGTGGAGGTGGTAGAGATGAGGACTGCATCTGAATTCAAAGAAGCATGGGACAAACACAGAGGCTCTCTAAATGAAAAAAGGGGACTGTTTAGTGGTTGATATGGAAGGACAGACTAGATAGGCCATGTGATCTTTTTCTGTCATCATGTTTCTAGGAGTTCCCCTCTAACGCTGAAGGAGGAGGAGGTTACTTTGGTTTCCACTGTGCCGCTTTCCTCTTGATACAGACATTGTAATACTTGGCAAAACTTGAGTTGAGTTGTTGTTATACGGTGGCACATTTCTTCAGCATAGAAAAATTTAAATAAATACAGCTGTGATGTGGGGGACCTATGATTGGTTTATGGTGGGAGTGTTGCATTTGACCCCACCCTAGTTACCTTAGGCAAGTTTCCCCTCAGCTGAGGTCCCCCAAGTTCCCTTACCAAATACTCAAAAAAATTAAAAAAAATCTATGATTTAAGGGGAGTAAGCTTTCTTGTAAATGCTTTTTTTGTTACTGCTCCTTCATTTTCTCTTGTTTCTCAAGGCAGATGCTCAAGGTGGAGAGAAGAGTAAGTTAATTTATATACTGAGAGTGCACTTTACAGGGAAAGCACAGTTACTTACCTGTAACAGGTGATCTCTGGGAACAACAGGAATAAGTCTTCACATATGGATACGTCGGTACCGACGGAGGCTGCGCGGGAACGCTCCCCAGCGTCCAAAAAGAAAGCTTTTGGGAGCATCCCACACGCATGCGCGCTGCCTTCCCGCCTTTTCCACTGCCTCTCCTCAGTTGAGTTTCATAGCTGAGACAAAAGGAGAGAAAGAGGAAAGGAAGATAGATAGATAGATACAACTCTTAGGGGAGGTGGGTGGGTTGTGAAGACTTATTCCTGCTGTTCCCAGAGATCACCTGTTACAGGTAAGTAACTGTGCTATCTCCAGGAACAAGCAGGAATGAGTCTTCACATATGGGGACTCCCTAGCTAGAGATGCCGGGGGGAGATCCCATAAAATGTGTGTCCCTGGATCAGGACTGCAGTTCCCACACATGGATCTCCGGCATCCCATGAGGGATGGTGGGTAGGAGTTGAAAGGAGAGGAGCTGTAAGAAAACAGCAAAGCTAAGGACTACAGGAGAGGAGTCCTTGGTATGTATGATAAGTACCATTAAAATTATTTAATGAACAATCACAAAATGGATCTTACCTACTGGATTGTAGGAAGTAGAGAGCGTGATGGAGTCTACTGGAGATTCAGTAGAGGATCCTCAAGGTGACCTCACGCAGTGAGGGTGAATGGTCCAAATCTGGAATTGGCAGGTGACCCAGGTGTCAACTGGGGTAGTATAAGAACGGCAGGTCTTCAGTGGAAAGCTTTATGGAAAAAAGCTGAAAACTCTTTTAGCTACAGAGTCATTGACATTAAGGAGTAAAAGAGGAAGACTGACCGATTTGTACAAGTAGCCCAGTCCTGGAGGGAAGAAGGGGTATGGAAAAAAGCCCATATTCCCAAGGAGGACAGATGTGTGGAGGGCTGAAATCTCAGAACTACTGAAGATCTACACTGTCTTTCCTAGCTGGTGATAGATAGGAAAGATATTGAAGCATGATGCTTCAGGGATAGTGAGTCCTAGAGTAAAGTGGAAGCTGCTAGTACCACAGTAGTGGTTTTGTGCATAACAGCCCCTACATACCGAGGGACAGTACGAAGATATGCAAACCCACTGTCTGGAACCTCTAAGAAGGTAAAAACCTTTATAGCAGAGACAGTTAGGGAGATAGTATGTAATACATATCTACCTATAAAAAGCATCTCGACAGATACATATATAGAGGGATATATATATATATATATATATATATATATATATATATATATATATATATATATATATAGGGGCATAACCCATGCACACACAGCTTACAGACATATGTATGTATAGAAATAGAGATATACACATACATCAATATGTAAGTTTGAGGATACATGTCTGCAACTAAGCCCCATAAGAACATTCACATGAGAGATGTGAAGGAGAAAGATTCATCTAATAACAAGAAGGTGGAACCTACTTGAAAAGATATATAGAGAATCTATTCCTCCGGGCTAAGAGGGTGCAGGAATGCTATCCAGTGAAATAACCAGGATGGTTGCGTGAAAAAACTGAGGATAATATCAGTCTGTAGAGAGCAAGTCGTGAGTTCTGTAGAACTCTGACATGGTAAATGGACAGAAAACGCATAGAGGAAGATACCAGGATGACCCACTGGAGGGACACAGGGGTATCATGCGTTACTAGTAGAATATGTGCTGTCCATGAGGAGTAGGATAGCATGAGGCCAAGCTGTAAGGAAAAAAGAGCATATTCCTGCAGGATTGGGAAAGTCCTTGGACATTCACGCAGAAAAAGCTTATATCCTGTATTATAACAGGAGACAAGAGGGTGTGGAGAACCCTCACAGTCATGGAAAATGACTGATAAGCCTTTTCTACTATATGGAATAGCCATCAGAGACAAAGTTCAATGCTCTCTAGCAAGGGCTCATAGTAGAAAGCTTCTCTGAAGATTGCAGAGAGCATTATGCAGGAGAATTAGGAGATAAAACTGACTGTAGGTCAGCTGTGTTGCCAAATCCAAGGAAATGGAGATGGCCAGAAAGAAGATAATGTAAGAAGCCTGAAGTGAGTAGGATTATCCAAGATAGATGAGGACTATCTTGGAATCACTACTAAGGCTAGACAGACTGGAAACTTGTGGAAAAGTACCAGTAGATCAATCACGGGAACTCCTGCATGAACAGCAACTGAAAGAGACAGCAGAGGGAATCTTCCTGTGAAAACACAGAGAGAACAGACAAAGGGAGAGGAGTAGTCCTGTCCCTGTCTGATAAGCTGTCTAGAGAATTTATTCAAAGAAAAACTCTACACTGGAATGAAAGGTGTACAGTATGGTACCACTCAATCAGGAGAAAACCTGGATGAGAGGGTAGAAAAACAAGAACTGAAGGGTGACTTACCATATGGTGAGTCAGCTGAAGGAAAAAATGTTCATGTTGGGACAGAAACTATCATGGGATATTAGTTAACTTCTCTTCTTGGTAGGAAGAAGAGGAGAAATCTGTAACCCATAGACAAGAATATCCTGACAGCTCAGTACATCCTAAAGAAAGGAAGCCATGTGTAGAGCTTTAAAGAAAAAAAAAAAAAACAGTGAACAAACTTCTGCTAAGAAGAGGTTAACTGTAGTTTGCAACTGGCTCAGACTGGCTAGAGTTTGGATTCTTCAGACCAGGACGAGGTGTCCCCTGCTTGGGTACATCTGGATGATGGGCAGGAGAAGAATGAAACCTTCTTTTCTTAGGGAAAGAAGGTTTGGTAGGACATTTCCTACCTCCTGGGGAAGAAGGCGGCTTAGGATGGTTTCCAGAACCAGGGAAGTCAGTGGAGCAGAGAGCAACCTGACGTAAAAAGCCTCCTTATTGAAGAGATTTTCTCCAGTACAAGGAGAATTATCCAGTGTGTGTTGTGCCCATCTGCTCAAGTCTGAAGCCTGGAGCCAGGCTCTACGACGCGCTCCTATGGCAATAGCAAAGGATCTGCTAACAGACTCAAAAGAGTCTAGAGAAGCACGAGAAAGAAACCAAGAGAGATTCTGGCTATGACTAAGAAGTAAGGAATAGTCTGCAGCCTTAGGCTCTGATAGAAAAGGAGTCAAAAGAGAATTTCTTTGTGACCTCCTGGAGAGATAGACTCATAAAAAATATAAGAGATAATCCTTGATGCCAGCATAGATGTTTGGAAGGTTTGACGTCCAAAGGCATCAAGTGCTCTAGATGCACGACCTGGCGGATAAGAAGAATGCTTCTTCTTGCTTTTTACCTTCCTCATTGCTGATTCCACTACAATGGAATGATGGGGAAGTTGAGTCTTTTGAAACCCTGGAGAGGGGGGCACCTGATACAGAACATTAGTTGCTGCAGAAGGTGAGGGAACCCTTAAAGGTGATTCCCATATTCTCAGAAGATGATCCTGCAAAGAATGATGTAAAGGAAGCATTATATTTTCCTTTTCTGCAGGAGAGCCTCGAGTAGGATCACAGCCAGGGATAGGAATAGCAAGAAATATTGCCATGTCAAGGAGAAATATCTGAAAAGAGGAATCTCCAATGGGAACTATCCTTGGGCAGGCTAAGGTTGAAGGAGCAGCCTGAGCACCAGAGGATGTACTGGTCTGGTGCAGAAAAAGAACCCCACTAGATGGATAGTGGTACTGGCAGTCACGATTTGAGGCAGTCAGTACTGCATCGTCCATGCCAGGTATCGATTCCAAACTAGGCATAGAAAGGATCGATGGTGCCGATGTAACTGCAGGAACCGACATCGATACCGATACCGGTAGCTGAGTCGGAATCGGAGATGGTAACGCCATCGAAGCAGTCATCGGAGGCTGCTCAAGCGGTACCGAGGCAACCAGAAACGCTTGGTGAATATCCTCGGTACTGCGTATCTGGAAACGATAAGGGTCGGTTCCGAGACGCGTCGGTACCCAGTCATCTAGACTAGATATCGATTCCAGACTCGGCATCAAAGGGAGCAAGTCCATCGATGCATGTCTAGAGGGTACCGACGGCGGTGGTGGTATCGGCGATGTTGTTGATACAGGAAAGCCAATCTGGGTCGTATCGATCGGTCCCGAAGGTACCGAGAACGCCAGATGACGATCCCTGGTGAAGAGTGGATCACTCAACACCGGTGCCGATGCCGGGGTATTGGTACCGCTCGACGCGGATGCCACCACCGAATATGGCTCAGGTATGTTCTGTGAGGGGTGAGCCCCAGGAACAACCTGAAACCCCTGAAATGCTTTGGAGCACAGAGACTCCCGCCGGGGTTTTAATGCCAATGGGGTCTTGAGGGCAAGGCCGGAGCCGTCATCATGCTTGGCATGAGACCTACCACTCAAGGATTGGCTAGTCTTAACAGACTGTTTGTGGGTTACCTGATCCTGTAGAGAAGAAAAGGCCGGTGCCCTCACTCCGGGAGGGAAAACGGTATCGAGGGAAACTCGAAAGAGGGAAGTTCTTCTCACAGTTTTGCAGCCTGATTGTTCAGGGGAAAAAGGGTCAGGACCCAAACAGGTTAGACACCAGGCATTGGAGTCTAAAAAGAAAACTGTGTTTCCACAGTGAAGGCACTTCTTAGGAGAAGAAGGCTCCATGATGGAGAGGCCTTGTAGGCCCAAAAAATTTAAGACAGAAACTGAGGGAAAAATTTCCCTGAGTTTAAGAAAAGGAAAAGAAAAACCCACCGGCGGTACCGGTGGCGGCGGGAAAAACAGCCGCGACCACAAGAAAACAAGAAATAAAGGTCCGCTTTGACCCGGTGAAAAGCGGGATATAAATACAGCTAAATAAATATAAATATAAATAAAATAAAATAAAGGATTTGAAGAAAAAAGTTTCTGCGGTGACAGGAGGACGTCCTGCCGGCTCCGCGGAAAAACGAAAACTGAGGAGAGGCAGTGGAAAAGGCGGGAAGGCAGCGCACATGCGTGTGGGATGCTCCCAAAAGCTTTCTTTTTGGACGCTGGGGAGCGTTCCCGCGCAGGCTCCGTCGGTACCGACGTATCCATATGTGAAGACTCATTCCTGCTTGTTCCTGGAGATAGTGATGGGTTCAATAAACTGGAAACATACTGGGAGCCCACAGTGCAAGACTTTATGCATTTAAAAAAAAAAAAAGAGGTCAGACAGAAATTGAAGTAATTCAGGTAAACGCTAAGAAATGTCCTTAAGGGTCCTGGATTTCATGATGCCAAAAATAGCCATGTAATTCTAGACTATCATATCAGTATTTAAAACCAACTTAGAGCGAACTGACCTCACATTTAAAAATGTACCTTTAGCCTGGAGATTACTGGACTACAACATCCATCAATATCTTACCCTCTCTCAGTTGTTACCCTATGTTGTGCCTTGAAAGGAGGCTGCCCTCCCTTCTGACATAACGTCCTGCCTCTCCTGCCCTCTCCAACATGAAGTTGCATCAGAGGGGAAGGAGGAGCAGCAGGTCATGAGTGCGCTAGTCCAGGAGCTTTAAAGCCAGATGCAGCAGAGGCATCCCCATATCACCCCCCTCCCCAAGGTGAAAAGATGGGTGCCAGGAGAGTGGCAGTATGTTGGGCCAGGCTGTGCTGTAATCTTCGGGGGAGGGGGGAGATGGCAGAAACCCTTGGGCTATCCTTGTTCCCGTCAAGGGCCTGCTAAGAGTTGTGCCTCTTTCGCTCCATTCCTTTGGTCCCAAACCCGCTGCCTAAAGTGGGATGACGTTTTTACCTGTAATGGGCACTGGTTGATGACATCGGGAGATGTGTTGTCTGGGCGACGGTCAAAATCTCCAATCAAAGCTTGAATAGGTAAGTACAGATATGCTCCAAACAGTCTAGAGATTGAGAGAGTCGCTCTGTTTTCTCCAGTTGCCAACAGATCACCCAAATAATTTGTTCCACTAGAGTGAGCTGGTGTTTTAACCTGCGTTGGACTCCGATTGATGATCTCAGGGGTGGGCTTTCCAGGCAATGGGCAAAAGTTCTGGGTGATTTTATGTTTGGATTAATTTGTTGTATAATGTTTTGGCTCTGAAGCACTGTTTAGAAGGACAATTTCAAGCCATTTCCATGGGAAAAAAGCATTTATATGCAGAAATGAAGGCTTTTAGAAGGACTAGCTCATGTAGGTTTGAGCTGAAAACATTTTCCACAGAAACAGCAATCATAAATGTGTTCAGAGTGGAGGAGTAGCCTAGTGGTTAGAGCAACAGTCTAGTACCCATAAGATATATGTTTGATTCCCACTGGCACTCGTTGAGACCTTGGGCAAGTCACTTTACCCTTCATTCAGTGGTGGGGTTTAGCCTGGTTCTTGTGAACCGGTTCCTGATGCGGCCTGCATTCAACGAACTGGATCAAACAGTGCTGCAATGCCAGCTCTGCAGTGGCAGGTATCCCCCTACCTGACAATGTTTTGATGGCAACAGGGGATCATGGTATTGGGAGAAGTCCCCGATGCCGTCAAAACATTATCAGGAAGGGGATTTGGATCAGGCCGCTGAGCCACCAGGGAGTTGTTCACTCTCAGTGGAGTGCAGCGGCCCAAGCGAATGGCCGCTGTAACGCCTCCACGAGAGGTGCAGCAACCCAGCCGTCATGCGCGTGAGAGGGCTGGGACCGAAATCCCACCACTGCCTTCACTGCCTCGGAGGAAAAGGCCTGGAAATCTACTTCCAGTCATACCTTGCCAAGAAAACCCAGGGGCTGCTGGGTTGCCAGGAGTCAGCATTGACTTGAGGGCACTTAAAAAAAATTATGAACATATGTTTTAATTATTGCCTAACAAAAAGAAAAAATAAGTACCTGGATACTTTTGCTTTTATGATGGTGCAGACCACTTGGATAAAAAGTGCACAATGAGTTTTCAGAGAGTGTTTGCACATAGATGCTCAATTTTCATTATTTATCCTAGAGGTGTAACTATGCATTTTAGCGCTTGGAGCAGGCAAGTGTATCTGTATCTCAGTCCTTACCACTGTCTCTCTCCCTCCATCCTTTCTACTCTTAACCAAAGTCCTCTGGAGAAAGTGGCATTCTTGCAGACTTTTCAGTTTCTGTCTGCCTAGGTTTACATTTCAGCAATTGTCGCACATCCATGGCCTTTGCACCCCTCATGGCTACCCCTCTTGCCCACCCTTAGTTACAGCCTGATTTACATCTAAGTAAATATACCAAGATAAACTGAACTCATTGCTTTGTCCTCTGTTTTACAACTGACCTAACTACTACGTGGACGTGTATGGGATAGGAAATGGCATTCATTCATCAACCACCAATACAGCATATGAACAAACAGAATGGGAAAAGGAAGGCACATTGCATAATAGAATGATACCATGGGGTTCTGTTTTGTAGCATGGATAAGTAGCTTGGACTTTTTCCCTCATAATTTTTATCGTCATACTCTTAGAAAAAAAAATCTGAATGTGCGTGGTTAATACATTCCATTGTTCTGAATGCAAGCCTAAAATGTGTACTCTACTTTCATAATTATACAGTAAAATGTCACAATCTGAATTTATAAACATAAGATCTGTGACGTTAACAAATATAGTGAAATAGGAAACTCCTTATCTTTAAATACACACATACACATTATAATCTGCTACTGTAAGTAAATTAGGAAATGGCTTTTTTTTCCTGGTTGAATTGTAGAAATAATAAAAAAAAAGAGAAGATGCTGCAGAATCATGAAGGGTTGAAGCTGGATTAAGTTATATTAACTGGGACATACAGCTTGTCTTTATGCCCCTTGTACGAGTTAACACTGAGGGCCAACTAGGAAAGATCGAACAATACCAAGAATGACATCAGCTTCCGCTAATGTGTGAGAGGTAACCATGGCAATGGAAGAGGTTTTCAGAGTGCAAAACAAAAGTCTCATGGTTGATATATTGGTGAGCCAAAGAAAGCAAGCAACCCCTATAAACTACTGCATTTCTCTAATGAATGGTGGTCGTTCTTGCTGCATGCATGTAAGAAGTTCAACAGTGTTCTTCAGTACATCCAAACTCTGGCAGTGACATTCGAAATGCTTGGCAGATAGACAAAAATGTTAATACTCGTGTTTCTTTTGCAGCCAATATTGCTTTTGGTGGGTTCTCAGAATGTTTCATCAGGCCACCAAAAAAAGAATCTCTAGTGAACTTAGATGTTGCAGTTCTGTCTCTCTATGGTAATGCATGCAGTTTTAGCAGGGGCAGTTTTATGAACGTTTTTCTGCATGAAGTGCCAGTTTTACATACAGAAATGGGCTTTTATAAAACCATGTAGTCACATACATGCTTGTTAAGTATGCTGACAAGATGACGTGTACTTATAAGCGCATCGTGCATAGGGATTCCTAAGGGCTCAGTCTGAGCAAAGCAGGGCAGAGTCATGACAGACATATTTCACAAAATACGCTGTACATGGGAGTCTATTTCATAAAAGCACATAAACACCTGTTACCCTCATAAAATAATCATAAAGAAATGCACCGGAACAGAGAAAAAAATCATAAATTTAAGTAGTTCATAAAAATCATAAATTTAAATAATTGCTGGCAGTTCAATGAACAAATGGAGACATCAAAAAGCCAATGGATTTACACATAGAGATGCACTTCAAAATTGCTCATATTCATTTATCACTTGTCGCCATGTTGCTCTTATTTTATCTCTATCTATCTATATATATATATATATATATACACACACTGTATTTATAAAAATGGCACGCTCAAAACCAGTGTGCAATCTATAAAAAAATGTTGATATGAGTCAAGAGTTTTTTTTTTTTTTTAAACTTAGGGGTATGTTTACTAAGCAGTCTTAACGTGCGCCCGGCAATAGTGTGCAGGATGCCATAAAAGGAGTGGGCGTTTCGGTCTTAATGCAGCAAAATGGAATTATCACGCGATAACACGCGCTGCGCACATTATCGCGCTATAACACGCGCTGCGCACATTATCGGGCGAAACGCCGCTAAGCACGTTAACGCGCGATAATCTTAAGTAGGCACGCAGACATGCAAACATAGAAGCAGAGGTGTAGTACAATGGTTAATACACTGACTGATGGTACAGGGGTCATGAGTTCAATCCCCCAGTGTGCCTAATGCATAAGGCTGGCTGGCTTTATGTTTAGGTAGTGATTTTTGAGGCATTTTACGTTTATTTTAATTAGTGCTGCCAGCAAACACACCCTCACGGTGGCATAACCTAAGGTGCCGCATAAGGCACCCCATAACGCACTCCATAGGGCACATTATAAAGTGCCATGGTTACATGATGTAGGTGAAGGAGGGAGGGGTGTTTGGACCCATAGGCGGATTATGTACCACCACACAACCCACCCTCTGGGGCTCAGGGTGGGAAACAGGATCATCCACCAATAGATCCACAGTCTACCTCCCTGCAATGGTAGCAGTAGAGGGGACCATCAATCCCAGTCCTGCTGGGGAACAGACACCCTACAGCGCAGGCAATGCAGAGCTGTACACATCCAGAAAGCAATAGCAGACAGACAGTGAGCCTGGAAATGCTTAGCTGCCCCCCTCCCCCCACCACTATCTGACATTCTCCAGCAGCAAGCCTGCAGCCGCTGCACCCTGCAAGGTGTTCCAGCAAGACACATACTAGCTGCAGACAGTCTGCTAGCTAGTCCATAGTCCTGGAGGAGATGCGTGTACCCATAACTGGGATGTCAGCATACACACCAAGCAGATAAGTCAGTGATTGGGTCCCAAAAGGGACCCATAAATATCACATGAGAGAAATACTATATAGCACCATGGGGGAACCTAGCCATGCCATGGTCACTGCTCAGTCAGGGTGAGAGTGACCTCCCAGCTGGACATGCTGTGGCCACGCCGTCCGTGCAGGTGTGGCCGGGCACTACAATGTCCAAGCCATTGCCCTATGCCCTGTGCATATGCAACCAGGCCAGGCCACCCTACCAGGCCATTCCCACAGTACCTTGCCCCTCATTATGCACATTGGCAGGCCAATATTGGCAACAGTGCTAGCAGTGTGGGCTGTGGAGGGTGTTGGCAGCCACCACACACTGGATAGACAAACACTAAACACACCTATGCCAGCATTGTGCAACTATAGAGGTGTTTGGCAGCCCTGGGCACCACACCAGTCCTGGGAACAGTGCAGGCATGGCTATGGTACGCAATACTGTTGGGGTCACTCTGTCAGACACCAGACCTGAGGCACACTCCACAGACATCAGAAAGGTTGCTATGATGCAGGGAGGAGTAGCCTAGTGGTTGGGGCAAGGTACTTCAGGCCGGAAGGTCGGAGGTTCAAATCCCACTAGAGGACAGCAACCTTGGGCCGGAAGGACTGGGGTTTCTAGTCCCACAGATGCTCCTTGTGGTCTTGGGCAAGCCACTTAACCCTCCACTGCCCATGTTCCCTGTAAGTATTAGCGTATGTGTCTCATATCCCCGCGTGTTAAATGTATCCCCCAATTGTGTTGTGACCGCTTTGATTGAAGGATAAGGCGGTATACAAAACTGTCTAAATAAATAAATAAATTGTGCTTAATGTAGGAATTTCTATCTGCCAGTTATCATAGCAACCTTTTGATAGCTGTGCACAGTTTTCCCATGTTTAGGGTGGCATTGCTAAGGTATGCAAGTGCTAGTATGGGGAGATGCACACAGGGCCCAACATCCTGCCTCTCCAGGAGGCTTGGGATAATGGAGCCTGTGGGTGCGGGTGTGTCTGCCCATGTTGGCCGCTGCTCTAGGGCAGATGTTCCCAACTCCAGTCCTGGAGGGCCAAACACTGTTCGGGTTTTCATGCTGTCCCTAATGAATATGCATGAGATACATCTGCATACCACGGGGGCGGTGCATAGCAATGTAGCACAGCCACGTTTATTAGAGGCAGCATGGAACCTGATTGGTGTTTGGCCTTCCAGGACTGCATTTGGGAGACTCTGCTCTAGGTAATGCACATGTTCATGGTGTCTGTGCTCTGTAGGGTAAAATGTAGGTGTTTTGGGCATGTCTACGTCATCTGCACTACAGGTTCTGTCTGTATTAGCACGTTGTAGTAGTGGGTAAAATATGGGGGGGGGCTGGGTTGGCAGGAACCACAGCTGGGACTTGAACCTGTGACCTTCTGCTCCTGAACACACTGGCTGCGTGCACTGCACCACCGTGTTGCCACAGACACAGTGCATTCCCTGCCGATACCATGACTGTTCGTCAGACAGGGCCTGTCTGTTGCAGTGCATGGCACCTACCTACACAGGGCTAGGCCACGGTCTGCTCTGGGCAGCTGCCACTGCCCCCTCCACCACCAGTACCCCTCTGCTACCATGCTGACATGCCCATCTGCTGGTGGTGCTGGTGGAGCACAGTCTCAGGCCATCCATTGTGCGGGTAGGTGGCTGCCTATGGTGCAGGTTCTGGGGTAGGGGTGCCTGCATAGATGTCCACGCTTCCCCCCAGCACCGTCTGCCAATGTTCTGTGCCCTTGGGGTTACCTGCTGGGTATTATCCCCTGTGACACTGTGGGAAGCACGCTCGTGCCCATGCTGGGCCCTCATCAGTTGCTGTCTGGCTGCTCTACTGTTTCAGCATTCCTATGGGCCACCTAGGCATCACCCTAGTCCGCACTGTGGCCCAGATGCAGCACAGCATGTGCCGTCTGCAGCCCTCTGTGTCCCCTTTCCCAGCATCTGTCCAGTTGCCCATTCCGACATGCCCGCCATGCTGTTGTGGAACATGTGCATGCCATAGGAAACCTGTCCAATGGAGAGGGAAACCCTGATCAGCGTTATTTCACTGTGGGATCATTCACCTTGTATGGGGACGGAGCATAGACCCTTCCAAAATTCATATCCTTTTTTTGGAGCTTTCTTGGGAGTGTTTTTCAACGTTTCCCATTAATATCACTATTACCCAGCTTGGTTATGGTTTTTTTTATATTTTGTTGGGGTCATTTTCAATGTTTATTTGAACTTTTGTTCTGTGCACATGTATCACACTTATCACTTTTTGGTAGGTTTCCCTGATTTTGCTGTACATTGCTGACAGAAATAGTTTCTCTTCCCTTTAAATCAGCTCTAACGCCAGGGTTTCACTGGCGTTAGTTTTCAGCCTCAGATTTCACAGCGTTAGTGTGCAGAGAGTCTCTCCCCTCCCACTCTCTGCCCATTGACCCCTTTCCTACGCCCTCCGGGAGCCTTTCCCTGCCTTCAGCGCGCGTTATCGCGCGATAAGGTACCTGTGTGCCTGAAAAAGCACCATTATCGTGCGATAAGGTACCTTATCGCGTGATAACATCACAGAGCGCACATTAAGACGGTTTAGTAAACATACCCCTTAGCTTGTAAACATGAGTGCGCTCTTCCAGATGACCCAATGTTGATTTGAAGCTCTAATCCCTGCCTTCTGGTGTCTAAGTGTCACACAGAATGCATTTATATCAACTGCTGTCTACAAGAAAGTGCTATTGATGCCATTACTTCATTTACATATGCTGTGAATCAATAATTTCATCTGACTACATAGGAATTAATAGTGAAAATTCCAACACACCCATATAAAAATTATAGTTCAAAAAAAAAATAGGGAAAGCATACAGTGGCATGGCTTCAGGAATATTTTTAATTGTAGATTTGTTCTACCTTGCATCTTTTTCAATGATTCATTTGAGAAATTTAATTTATATCAAGTTCCATGAGATTTTGTTATTGGAGGCAGGGAATCTTGTCTGCTTAATAGCTAGACTTCATGAATAAAACAGTAGAAGATGATCAAAAAAGAGTCGATTTACTCATAGTGTTTCATGCATAAAATACCAAGGAAGGAGGGCAGAATGCCACTTACTACACCTCTATAACTTGCCTTGAAGTTGTTTTAGAGAATTGGCCAATCAATTCGAAAAACCCAAATCCTACCCAGAGGAGGGCAGAGAGCCCGATTACACCTGATGCTAGCTATTTTACCCCAATTACCAGCAGATGGGATAGCATTAAAAGAGCTGCCCAGACCCCCACCACTCACAACAGATCCATTTCTCTTTTTGTGACTATTATTGACAACCTTGAATTAAATATGGGCTTCATGTTTTCATCAACACAATTTCAATAATATAACAAAAATAATTGCAATAAGGGGTGTGGATAGAATGGGCTCTACCTAATAACTTATTTCAAGTGCCCCACCAATAAATTCACAATTAACATACCTCTAACTTCATTAATTCCAGCTACAATCCAGCTGGATTAGTTTTCCTCAATGTCCTTGTTAATTCTAGCTACAATAGCTGACAATATATCTGGCTCACCTTGCAATGTGGCCTTATTGTGGCTGCAGGGCTCTCTCCGATATACTGTATGTACTCAATTCCACAACTATTCAGTCTGCCATGGTTATAGCTGGGGGAATAGAGGAGTCCATCTTCTCCAGATGTTTCAACCAGGTACCCTAAACCACAAAATGATGGGTTACATATTATATAAAAAAACCTTCAAAGGGATTTGAATGACTTTTCAATAGACTGCACACATCTTGCACCAATGCCTTCTCATGATAGGGATTAGACTTCTATAAACACAAGCATTATTATTCCTTAAATGTGCAGGTGGTATCCAATTCTACAAATAGCAATTACTAAATGAAATTATAGATAATGTGGATTTTCTGACTACACATCTCTACATGTATTTGTGTTACTTTGTGCCCCAACCTGAAAATATATTTAATGCATGCCAAGCAGCAGTTTAGGATGTTCTCTGTGCACACCAAAGATGGAAGCTCTAATGCTAAAAGCATTTTTTTTAAATCAACATTGCCTTGAAGATCTTCACTGAATGACACTGGAGCAAGTGACAGATTGGTATGGTGGCAATATAGAAGACCATCTGAATGGATGTTAAAAAACAAAACAACAAAAAAAAAAACAACCCACTATGTGGAACCCACTGGCAGAAGCAATACATTTGGACCATACAGTTTTATTTAAACAATGCTGACCATGTGATTTATATACGGCCACTACTTCTGAAACTTCAGATGATGGCAGACAAATAGTACATACAAAGTGATGTTATCAAGCAGACAGTGCAGGTGCAGTCGGTTGTTTTTATGGGGACCAGTAGAATAGCTCGGGATAGTAGCACTGGTATAAAGAGTTTCCTACCATTGCTCCTGAGTCTCCCTCCTTGGAGAGAGTTGCTGTGCTCTGTCTTCTGTTATGGCATGGTTTGATGACTGCAACAGAAACTATATCTAGTTCCCAAAAGGTAGCTGTGTTAGTTTATAGAAGCAAATATAACACAAGGACCAGTGGCACCTTATAGACTAGCAGATTTATGAGGCATAAGCATTTGAGAACAAGAGTCCATCTCATCAGATGAAATGGACCCTCGTCCTCGAATGCTTATGCCTCATAAATCTGCTAGTCTATAAGGTGCTACCAGACTGTGTCATTTTCACAATATTCAGTCCTGCCTGTGCCATTAGGACTTGTTGGTCTGGAATTTTATTTCTTAGATAATAAGAATTTGTACAATATTTTCCAGCTGTCTCTTTCTTTTCTACACACTGCAAACCTCATACTGCCCTTCTCCCCCTCTTGTCTACCTAGAGATCATAACTAGCCTGGTGAAATCTTCACTGTTCTAGTTTTCTCCACAATTATGTTTATTAGGTTGATAGCTGAAATCAATTGATTTCTACTTATTACCCCTCTTCTACTTTAAACATTTGCTTATTAGGAAATGAGGGTAAGAGTTGCTAAAAGGCACTACTGCATTACCATGTGCTGACATGCATTAATGTGTGTTTACTACAGGCCCCATTTTATACAATGGGGCCTATTTACTAATAGCATGCATTAATTGCATTAGTGCATACTGCATTTGTTATCTAGCATCCATTTATACAGAATTAGACAGACATTAAGAGTAGAGAATTGTATTGTGGTAGAAATTTATAAATATCTTTGGAGGCATCTGATCACATAAAACCACCATTTCATTCTTTATTTCTTTATTGCATAATGTTGCTTTCTCCTCTGCTTTCCTAAGCAGTATTTTTCTTCCTGGGGGCTATGCACCTTCACCTCAAATCAGCAGCACTGGAAAAGCACAGTTACTTACCTGTAACAGGTGATCTCTGGGAACAGCAGGAATAAGTCTTCACATATGGGTACGTCGGTACCGACGGAGCCTGCGTGGGAACGCTCTCCAGCTTCCCAAAAAGGAAAGCTTTTGGGAGCATCCCACAGCACCTGCGCGCTGCCTTCGTGCCTTTCCTAACCAACTCTCCTCAGTTCGAGTTTAAAGCTGAGACAGAGAGAGAGAGAGGAAAGGAAAGATAGAAAAAAGAGATACAACTCCTAGGGGAGGTGGGTGGATTGTGAAGACTTATTCCTGCTGTTCCCAGAGATCACCTGTTACAGGTAAGTAACTGTGCTATCTCCAGGAACAAGCAGGAATGAGTCTTCACATATGGGGACTCCTTAGCTAAGATGCCTGGGAGATCCCCAAGGATATGAGACCCTGAAGGGGGTCTGCGTCTTCCTATGGATCTCAGGCATACATCCAGGGAAGGAGGGCAGGAGTTGTTTAAGAATGGAACAGGTGTCTGAGGACAGCCTGACCAAACAAGGCATCCCGGCGGGAATCCTTGTCCAAGCAGTAATGGGCTGTGAAGGTATGAACAGAGGCCCAAGTGGCTGCTCGACAGATCTGGTCGATGGACACAGAATTTAGATGAGCCATAGAAGTGGCCATGGCCCTCACATTATGAGCTGTGACATGGCTCTCCAGAGAAAGGTTCTTACTCTGGTAGGCGAAAGAAATACACTGAGCAATCCAATTGGACAGTGTTCTCTTAGAGACTGGAAGTCCCAAATGAGAAGGATCAAAAGCAACAAAAAGCTGGGAAGACTTTCTATGTTGCTGTGTCCTATGTAAGTAAAAAGCAAGAGCTCTTTTACAATCCAGAGTATGAAGATTCCTCTCTGCACTGGATGCATGAGGAGCTGGAAAAAAGACAGGTAGATATACCTCTTGATTAAGATGAAAAGGTGAGACCACTTTAGGCATAAAGTGTGGATTTGTCCTAAGGACTACCTTGTCATGATGGAACCTTGTATAAGGTGGATTAGCCACTAAGGTCTGCAGTTCACTGATGCGGCGAGCAGAAGTGACTGCAATGAGGAAAATAACCTTCCAGGAAAGAATTTTAAAGGAGGTAGTGGTAGTGGCTAAGGGTTCAAAAGGTGGCTGCATAAGCTGACCAAGAACCAAATTTAAGTCCCATGCCACCGGAGGAGGCCTAATGGGAGGTTTAGTTAGAGTTAGGCCTCTCATGAATCTTGAAATAAGAGGATGAGAGGAGATAGGTTGTCCATTGATGGGCTTAAGGGATGCTGCAATAGCACTCAAATGGACTCTTACTGAATTTGTTTTAAGTCCTGCATTGGAGAGATGCAGGAGATAGTCTAACAAAGACGTTAAAGGTACTGCCAGAGGGTCAAGACCCTTTTCAGCACACCAAATGGAAAATCTTTTCCACTTAAAAGCATAGGAATGCCTGATGGAAGGTTTCCTGGAAGCATGGAGGATATCCTTCACCTGCTGAGAAAGATTCAAGTCTTGAAGGTCTAAGCCTTCAGTAACCAAGCTCTGAGGTGAAGGGACTTGGGGTTTGGATGCCATAAAGTCCCTTCCTCCTGAGACAGAAGGTCTGGAGCAGCTCCCAAGTCCAGGGAGGGGGCTTGGGAGAGATGCAGAAGTAGAGGGTACCACACTTGGCGTGGCCAGCGTGGAGCTATGAGGATCATAGATCCTTGATCCCTCTGGAGTTTGAACAGAGTCTTGGGAATCAAGGGAATGGGTGGAAAGGCATATAGGAAGCCCTGACCTCAATGGAGGAGGAAGGCATCCTTGGCCTGAACTCCCTGACACAGAATTCTGGAACAGAACCGGGGAAGTTTGGCATTCCATGGACTTGCAAAGAGGTCTATGTCCGGGGTTCCCCATTCTTGGAAGATTCTGAGTACCTGATCCATGTGCAGGGACCATTCGTGTGGAAGCAGAACTCGACTGAGTCTGTCTGCCCAAGAGTTTTGGACTCCTGGGAGGTATACTGCCAGGAAACGGATTTGATGCTCTCTGGCGAAGGCCCACAATCTTAGAGCTTCATTGCAAAGTGACAGAGAGCCAGTTCCTCCTTGCTTGTTTATATAAAACATAGCTACTTGATTGTCCGTATGGATGAGGACTGTCTTGTAGCTGAGGAGGGTATGGAAGACCTTGAGAGCTAGAAAAACTGCTCGAAGCTCCAAGTGGTTGATATGAAGAGAGGTCTCCTGAGGGGACCAAGTGCCTTGAGTGGAGAGGTCCTGTAGATGAGCTCCCCAACCTGTCTGGGAGGCATCTGTTGTGAGGGTTGCTTGGGGCAACAACTGTTGGAAGGGGGACCCCAACAACAAATTTTGAGTGGACATCCACCATTGGAGAGACCAAAAGAGACGTTTGGATGTTACTATTTGGTCTGAGAGAGCTCCTGAAGCTTGAGTCCACTGGGTGGACAAAGTCCATTGAGCTGCTCTCATGTGTAGGCGAGCATAGGGTACCACATGTACTGTGGAAGCCATGTGGCCCAGCAGTTGTAGCATCTCCCTGGCAGTCAAGTGGCTCTTTGACTGAATCTGGGAGGCTAGCTGCATTAGACGTTGGCAACAGGCATGAGGAAGGTAGGCCCTTGCAGTGGTGGTATCCAACCAGGCCCCTATGAATTCCAGGGACTGAGTAGGGATGAGCTGGGACTTTGGGAGATATACCACAAGTCCCAGATAGTGCAGAATGCACCTTGTGCAGTCCAGAGCAGCCTGGGCCTCTGACTGAGATGGAGCTCGGATGAGCCAGTCGTCCAGGTATGGGAAGACAAATATTCCCAGAGTGCGTAGAAATGCAGAAACTACTGCCATGCATTTGGTGAACACTCTTGGGGCAGAGGCCAGACCGAAAGGAAGCACTCTGTATTGGTAATGTTTTCCTTGGAAAAGAAAACGCAGGAATCTTCTGTGAGATGGATGGATGAGAACATGAGTGTACGCATCCTTGAGATCTAGAGAACAAAGCCAATCCTGACTTTGAAGGTATGGAAGGAGAGTGCCCAGAGAAAGCATCTTGAACTTCTCCTTGCATAGAAATTTGTTCAATTCTCTGAGATCTAGAATGGGTCTGTATCCCCCTGTCTTCTTTGGAATGAGAAAATAGGGGGAGTAGAACCCTGACCCCTGTTGAAGAAGAGGAACTTCTTCTATTGCCCCTTGGGCAAGAAGGGTAGTTTTTTCCTGACCTAAAAGGTCGAGAAGAGATGTGGGAGAATTGAAAGGTCTCACCATGGTGTGGGGAGGAAGGTCTGAAAAATGAAGTTTGTAGCCCTCTCTTATGATGGAGAGGGTCCACTGCTCTGATGTGATTTGTTCCCATCTGGGAGCAAAATGAGCTAACCTTCCTGGAATGGTGAGAGGTTCTGGCTGTTTTAAAGCCAGAAAGGCTAAGTTCTCTAGCATCAAGTCAACAACCCTGAGGGGGTTGGGACTGCTGGGTTACAGCAGCCCCTGTAGACTTAGGCCTGGCCTGCTTAGGTTGCTGACACTTAGCGGTAAAGCGACCTGTAGAAGATTGTTGGCCAGAAGTGGAAGGAAACCTGCCCTTTTTGAAAAAAGACTTTTTAAAAGTCTTTTTCTTGGCAGGAATGGAGGTAGATCTTGAAAGTCTATCCAGAGCAGAATTCTCTGCATCCATTTGAGTGGCTTTAATTTGCCACTCTTTGCCAAACAGATTTTCACCTGTACAGGGCAGATTTCATAAGCCATCTTGAACCCAGGGTTCTAAATCAGAAGCCTGGAGCCAAGCAATTCTGCAAGCAGCTATGGCAATGCCTGAGGCTCTACTGGCCCCTTCAAAGGAGTCAAAGGCTGCCCTGTTTGAAAACTTGGAAATGTCTTGAGTATGCTTAACACAAAAGCAAAAGAAACCTACAGGTAAGGGCTAATTAGCAGATAGATCAAAACCCAACCTCAGAACATAGACCTTCAGTTTTTAAATATATAATTTTTTGTCGGAGCTGACCGGAGGAAGGTCGGATAGAGGACCGACCCACACCAGGCGGGCAACCACTTTTTATTATATTAAGGTTCTTCACCATAGGTAAAATTCAATTTTTCAAAAAATAAACTGAAAACTTATCTGAGATAGAAACGCTGATTTTTGGATAAATCTCAACACGACGCGCGCGTTTCGGGCACTATCACCCTGTATCAAGTATAAAGTCCAAAATTCACAAATTCAGCAATCATCCTTAGTAACGCTGTCGTTGCAGCAAAGGTCATGCTTAAGCCACATGCGGAATTCTTCCCTTTTATCTTCTGGAATAACAGGGAGGAAAGTGTGCAGTTTTTCTGCCACTTCTTTCAGAAACATACCCATATAAAGGCTATATGAGTTGATTCTGGCAATAAGCATACTTGCTTGGAAGATTTTCCTACCAAAAGCATCCAAGGTCCTGCATTCTCTTCCTGGAGGAGCAGAAGAGTGTCTCTTTGTACTCTTTATTCTCTTCATAGCTGACTGCACCACAATGGAATGGTGAGGAAGCTGAGTTTTCTGAAATCCAGGACAAGGAGGGACACGATACATAGTGTTCAACCTGCGAGAATGAGGAGAGAGAGTGAGAGGAGTCTCCCATAAATCAATCATGTGTTCATGAAGAATCTCATGAATTGGTAAGGTGACTGCCTCTCTAGGAGCCCTAGAGTATCCTAAAATATCTAATTTTTTTGCTCTAGGCTCTGATTCAGAGGTTACTGAAATAGAGAGTCCTTTAGCTACTTCTCTTATGAAGTCTTGAAAGGACAAGCCCTCTGGAGGAGACATTCTTCTTTTTGGAGAAGAAGGCTCTTCAGGAAGGGCTATGGATACTTCAGGAGACTCATCTGATGTATCAGAATCATCAGAGGAATCGAAGTATCGCCTGTCAGGGTGCTCTTCTAACGCTCGATACGCGTATCGAGCGGTATCGACATCGGGCGTCCCCGGTACTGGATCGGTACCGAGAAGTAGCCCTGGACAAGAAACCGCAGCAGTCCGTATCCTGGTCGATGTCGATGCAGTCGGTACCGGCATCGGTGCTGGTGCCGGTACCGCAGCCGATACCGACAACGGAGTTCGTTGCGGTACCACCGGTGTCGCAGCTTGAATGAAGGCTGAAATAGCCTGCTGCATGGACAGAACATTCTGATCCATCGACGCCATGAATGCCTGGAGATCGGTACCGGTAGATTGTGCCGGTACCCCAGAGCATTCTAACAGGTGATCGGTCGAGGCCGTGCCATCGATGTCAACCTGTAACCCCATAGGAGGAGCTTTGGAAGCTGGAGCTTCCCGCCGGGGTTGTTTGGCTGGTGCAGGATCCTCGAGGGCAAGCCCGGAGGCATCTCGATGCTTAGAGGGAGATCTACCCTTCGAGGACCTTCTAGGTTTATGTTTGGTTACCTGAGATCCTTCAGGAGAAGAAGACCTGGAAGATGTTGATGCTACTGCCGATGCCTCAGCGGGAAACAGCACATGGAGCTTAGCTGCTCGGTTCTGCAACCCCCGTTTAGACATTAGGGAGCAGGACGTACAATCCGGAATGGAGTGTTCAGGACCCAAACATTTAAGACACCATTCATGGGTATCTGTAACAGAAATAGTACCACTACACTTAGTGCATTTTTTGAACCCGGAGGTTGGTTTTTCCATGGGGGAAATTTTCTTGTGGGCCCTGAGGCCTTAAGAAGAAAAATACACCAAGTGAGGAAAAATTGATTTTTTTTTTTTTTAAAGAAAGAAAGAAAAGACCGGCGGTACCGGTCTGGAGTCGGGGAAGGCAGACACGCGACCAAAGAAATAAAATAAAATAAAGAACTTCTTCAGCGGTGACAGGGCTCGACCTGCTGGCTCCGTGGAAAAGAAGAACTGAGGAGAGTTGGTTAGGAAAGGCGGGAAGGCAGCGCGCAGGCGCCGTGGGATGCTCCCAAAAGCTTTCCTTTCTGGGAAGCTGGGGAGCGTTCCCGCGCAGGCTCCGTCGGTACCGACGTACCCATATGTGAAAACTCATTCCTGCTTGTTCCTGGAGATCATAGTAGTGCTCAGTGTTTGCTTATGGCCAGGAACATCCATGTAGTAAACCATCTCAGATCATGGCCATTAAAGGGAAGAATTTTCTAGCAGGGCCTCTAGGTTAAGTAGGCAGGAAGGCATCTGTTTTATGTATATTTTATAAAAGGATACTTATACCCTTGTGCAAATTATTTGAAACAAAGCACATTTAATTTAGATTTTTTTTTAATCAACTGGGTTAAATCATCACATATGAGTTGTTTCATCATTATTTGTGGGTTTATGGGTTAAATGACATAATAGAGGACGTGATATGATGTAGGAATGACTTATTGTGTATGCGACTATATCAGCCAACATTGCATCAGATTTTCTTTAAAATGTATTCTTAGTTGTTAATCCAACCATTGTGCATGATGGACACGACACCCAGAAAATGCACAGAGATCGTCACCCTGCATGAATACACAGGGAAGACCTATAGGGATATATCAAGTATAGTTGGTGTCAGTCTCACAACAGTCATTTGCATGATCAAATCCAAAAAAGAGACAGGATCCATCTTGCCTAAATGAAAGGGAAATTGTAGTCATAAGAGGAAAACCACACCCAGAGATGACAACTATGTTCTCAGAGAAAGTAGAAAAGACCGTTGGAAGACAAGCGACGCATTAAAAAGAGATTCAGAAGAGAAAGATATAACAGTCAGTTCTTCCACAATTTGCAGACGATTTTTGGAAGTTGGTCAAAAAGCACGGCGACCTCTGAGAAAACAAAGGTTATGAAAGAGAAACACTATAAATAGGACTGAAACAAAGAGTGGACTAAAGAAGATTGGAAAAAAGTAATATTCAGTGATGAAAGTCATTTCTTCATCCAGAGCCAAAGAAGCCAACATGTTCAGTGTTCACATGGAGAAAAGATTTGTGATTTCCACATCAACCAGAACATGAAACACCCCCAAAAGATGATGCTCTGGGGGTGGTTCGGTTATTATGGAGTCGCAGCTTGCATCCAGTTGAGGGAATGATGTGTTCACAACAACATGTCGATGTTCTCCAAAGAAGAGTTGTTTCAGAGCTAGAGACCTGAAAGATGCCATTTCCTGATGGATCTGGCATCTTTCAGCAGGATCTTGCCTCATGCCACACATCAAAATTGGTGAAAAGCTTTTTTCAAAAGAAGCAAATAAAGGTACTGGACTAACCAGGAAACTCTCCAGATTTAAACCCAATAGAGAATCTGTGGTCCATTTGCAAACTTTGCTTTCGTGGAAGAGACTGTTCGACAGGAGAAGCTTATTCAATCTCTGATTCAAGTCTGGTACAGGGACCCAAAAATCATTGCAGACTGCTCAAAATTAGTAGACTCCATGCCAAATCGTGTCCAGATGCTGGTAAAAAAATATGTATTAATATGTGGCTATTAATATTTTCAATGGAAATTCCAGTTTTCACTTATTTTTAAGTTTGTTTCAATAAATATACACAAGGGTGTAGGCATCGAACTATATAAAATACTAGGTCAAATCCTGCTAAAATCATGCCAGCATTGCACTTGTAGACATTGTGCCCACTCAGAAGCAGGTGTAAATGTCAGTGGATACTTTATGCATGTACATGTGTATTTTATAACATACACACATACATCATGAGTCCATTTATGTTGTGCCCAAACTCTGCCCTTTCCACACTTACGGGAGTGGAAGAGTAGCCTAATGATTAAAACATAGGCTAAGGAAACTGTGTTCAATCGGAGGAGGCCTGTTAGGTGAATGCCTGTTAGGTAGCACACGGAGAGCTGGCTATCTTTTTTGAATTTTCCCTTGGTTTTATCCTCATTATACTGCGGAAAAGGAAGGCAAAGGCATGGGAGTCACAGAATAGCACTGAAGTGGCTAAGCATCCTCTCAATGTTTTCGTAAGGCCCGCTAGTGCAGTGAGCGTTCCGGAGCTGGTAAACTCGCTGGGGTTGGCGGAAGCAGGAGGCGGCTCTCCGCATCCCCAAGCGTTGTAGGTCATGCTGAGCCCGGAAGTGCAGATTTCTCCAGTGCAGCCTTCAGTTTTTAGTGACAGGTTATCGTCAGAAGGATTCCCTGGTATTGGGAGTTTTATTCCTGCTTCATCAACAACTGAAGAGGTTTAATCCGCAGCGTCTTCTAAGATAGCTTTGCCATCTGGAGAGGCGGGGAACTCTGTTGCTGTTGGTTTGTACCATCCAATATCTACGGGTCCTGAAGGGACCCTGTTGCCTGAGCAGGCAGTTTCACCCTGAGCATCGGAAGGTAAACCTTTGTTGGTTCATCCTGCAGTTGTTACACTGGATGCTCTTTGGGAGGGGTTGCAGACACTGGAAGCTTCCTTAACTTCGCAATTCACTACTCTATGAACTGGTATTTCTGGTATTACCCAGGCTGTGGACCAGCAAAAGCAGGATGTACTTTCATTGAGCTCCAGAGTAACTCAGTTGGAGCTTAAAGTGGAGGGCACTGTGTCTTTTTCAGCTTCTGCTACTAAGGACTTGACGAGCATGTATGGAAAATTGGAAGTTTTAGAAAATTCTGTCCTCAAGAAGAATTTGCGCTTAATTTCCCTCAGTCTTGTCAAAGGAGCTATTTAATTCCTATGCTACTTCTATCTTGAAAATTCCTCCGGAGTCGGTTCCCCCATTGGCAAGGATTTTCTATTTACCCACAGCTAAGCGCAGAAACCATGGTGCTTCCTCGCCAGCTTATTCTCCTCCAAAGGATTCGCTGGATCTAACTGGTTTCCTGGAGGCCTCGGGGTCTGCTTCCATCCCAAGAGCTTCACTGATTTTGACTGTGGCCCTTGAGCCTGATCGGGACTGGTTATTGAAGTTGTATTTTCATTCCAGTGATCAGCCTTTTATGGGAGAACCGGTTAGGATGTTTCCAGATGTCTCAAAATCTGCTCAGAAGTATCGTGAACAGTTTCTCTTGCTTCTGAGCAGATTTTGAGACATCTGGAAACATCCTAACCTACTAGGGGGTTTATTCTTCCTACGCTATCCCTGTAAAGGTTTAATCAAGTATTTGGGGGGGTTAATTTTACCTTTTTTGATCCTGCCCATTTGACACAGTTTATTGTGGAGAAAAGTGGGGGTCCTCTTCAGCAACTTGTAGATTCTCCGGATCTTCCTTCTACATATAGGAAGTTAATATTCCGTGCATTAGGTAGTATGTTGCATCGGTTATAGTGTTCTATATTTTTTGTTTCTTTTTTTTCCTATGTTTTGTGACTTGGCCTCTCTAATTTTGTGGGCTAGTGAAAGAGTTGCATTGATTTTCTAGTTTGATCTGTGGTGGTTGGTTATTCCTTCCATCATTTTTTTAGTTCATTCTTTTCTGTAAGACGTGTTTAATCCTTGTGTATCTTTATAAAATGCATAAATATAAAATAAAATTAAAAAAACACAGACTAAGAAACAGGATTAAAATCTCACCAATGATGCTTGTCGCCTTGGGCAAGTCCCTTCACTCTATTGTTTCAGCTACAAACTTAGGGGCATGTTTACTGAAGTGCAGTGAATAGTGTGGGACTAATAAGTGGTTAGTGTGCAATGCAGAGGGTGCTATCACGGTAGGGAGGCAATGTGATGCTAGTTGCATTAGTACTGTGAGCATGTGGCCAGTGCACATGTGCACTGTGATGGCATGTGCTAGGTGTGCCCTGTACTTACTTGCTAGCCATGCGATCTTATGGGAGGCAGTAGGCATAGATGAACAAACCCCTGCAGAGAGAGCAATACATGGCCCTGCCCCATTAACAGGGCACGTACCAACTGGACATGAAGGAAAGCGGGCTGACCCAGGAATAGGCACATCCCACTGCACAGCTTAGAACAATGGACCACAGTACAAGGAAGCAGGGCATGAAAATCAAGAAAGCAAAACACATGCATAGTGACTGTGCTATGGCTCCGATTGTGGGAGACAGGATGCACATGCAGCAACTAAAGGAGTAGGATGTCAGCAGTGGCCACCATGTGGAGTGGACATATTATTTCCGCACCCTGAGTCACCAAGGTTGTCTTTTTACCTAGGCTGCAGTGAACAGATTACCAAACCTCGGTAACTTCTCTTTTACATCTTATTGAGGAGTGCTGCATTCATGGGGAGAATAGGGGTGCTAGAGTATACAGATCTGCATGCCCAAAACAGTGACCACATAGATGTGGGGACACACACAGATGTGGGGACACACACAGCTCGGCCGGCCACCCCGTCACCACCATCCTCCAACACATGGGGCCAACAATGTCCAGATACAGCCCCTTAGCCCACCTCTGTAGAATAAACTCTGCCAGGGGAGTGAAAGACAGTCCACAAAAGGCACCCATGCTCCCAGCAAGGAGGGATACACACCACAGTACCCCTTATGCACCACCCTAGAAATTGGCAACCCCAATCAGCTCCCATCCAGAGCACTCTAGCTTTCAGGGAACTGAAAGACCACACACCATAGGAATCCACAACAGCTCCTCAGGTCTGTGGGACATCTTATCCCATGGGCAAGGGGGTCCAAGGATGGAACACTGATCAGGGAGCTCCAACCAAACTAACCCATGTTCAGTGATGGAAATGGAGGTATCTGCTAAGAGCCAGCAGGCCAAAGACATGTTCATATGGTCATTTGTCCACAGGAATGGGGCTCATGGTTCCCTCAAGTGCACAGTTCGGTGCCAAACCATTCTTCTGCCAGTGGGTGGATCACCCTGCCCCCAACTTAACAGTACTATCTCCATCTTTGGCTATGTGGCCAGTACTAGCTGTTTCACTTAGCACAGGACCTATCTCCAAATCATCCACAGCTGATGGCACGAGAAGCCCTCTCATAACTATTCATATGTAGGTGTAAACTCTATACTGTCATGGCACCCATTGCTGTGTATGCAGAGATATGCACACTTTCACAGCTCGTACACATCTGCTGTCCCTCCGATAGTGGTGCCTAGGTGAGCACCTGGTTCATATGTGAACTTTGTAATCCTGCATTGAGATGATTAGGTCTTGCTGTTAACTTTTACAGTGCTGTGCTCTGGCCAGCCTCAATTAAATATCTTAATACATATACTTTAGAGGAAAGGCGGGATAGAGGTGATATGATAGACACATTTAAATATCTCCGTGGCATAAATGCACAGAAGGGTCTCTTTCAATTGAAGGCAAGCTCTGATATGAAGGGTCATAGGATGAGAGTGAAAGGGTATAGATTCAGGAGAAATATGCGGAAATATTTATTTATGGAAAGAGTGGTAGATGCATGGAATAGTCTCCCACTGGACGTGGTGGACATGAGGACAGTATCTCAATTCCAAAAAGCATGGGACAAACAGAGGATCTCTAAAAGTAAAAAGGGGACTATTGTAGTTGACATGGAAGTGCAGACTAGATAGGCCATGTGGTCTTTTTCTGCCATCACGTTTCTATGTTTCTAATACTTTTCTAATCTTCTTCCATATACACCATTTTGCACTTTTAGATCCCAGGATCAGAATCTTCTGGTTCTTCTAAAAACGAGTCAAGCAAGGCTCATATCCACTCGCCATGCTGCATTCTGTTTTTTAGCCTTTCACTTTGGAGCAATTTGCACTTGTACATCCGTCGCAAGACCTCCCTCTCTAAATAGCTCTTAACAAATAAGGACATAAGATATGGCATAATGGATTAGACCAAAGGTCCTTCAAATCCAGTATCTTGCTTCCAGCAGTGGCTAATCCAGGTCACAAATACCTGTCAGGTTTCCAAAAAGGTACACAGATTCCACATTACTTTTCCCGGGGTAAGCAGTGGATGTCCCTGGTCATCTTTAATAATGGTTTATGGCCTTTTCCTCCAGGAACTCATCCAAATCGTTTTTAAACCAAGCTACTCTAACAAATTTGACTATATCCTCTGGTAATGAATTTCAGACTTGCAATACTTGAGTGAAAAAAAAAATTATCCAATTAGTCTTAAATAGCCTACACTGTAGCTTCAATGCATGTCCCCTAGTCTTTCTACTTTTTGAAGGGGTAAAAACAACCAATTTATGTTTACCCGTTCCTCTCCATTCATTATTTTACAAACCTCTATCATATCTCCCCTCAGCCGTCTCTTTTCTAAGATGGAGAGCCCTAATCTTTTAAGCCTTTCCTCCTAGGGGTATCCTTCCATCCCCTTTACCATTTTGGTACCTCTTCTTTGTACTTTCTCTAATTCCGTTATATCCTTTTTAAGATATGGTGACCAGAATTGCACACAATATTCAAGGTGCAGTCGCACCATGCAACGATACAGAGGTATTATAATATCCACTCCGTGCAGGTCACCTTGTCTTGTTAAGGTATTAGAGACAGTTAAGTTTATTTTGATTTTATCTTGTTTCTATAAAAGGGATCCACTATGTCTGTCACATGCCATTTTGAAGTCTGTCACTGTATTTGCCCTCACCACTTCCATTGAGAGGGCATTCCAAGCATCCACCACCCTTTCAGTGAAAGTATCTACACTATCTGAGCGGTGCATGAATAAGTGGGGTTAGGGCAGAGTTGGGGTAGTAGCAGCTATGTGTGGCTGTAATACTAGCGTAGTGCTTTTAGCATGGGAGCCTCCTGGTCACATGATCCCAGCTACTGCAGGCAAAACCGTGTATTATCCCTGCCCTAAACCCCATGCTCCCGGCTATCACCCTTTAGTAAACATGTCTCTTAGATTGTAAGCCTCTCTGGGAATAGGGAAAAAACTATTGTAACTGAATGCAACTTACCTGAACTAGCACCGAAAAGACAAAGCTAAAATCCAAATCTCCTTCCCTTCCCCTACTGTGCCAGTATACGCTAGCTCGCACCTTAGATACTTTTAGGTATGACCAAGTTTTATAAGAGCTCATGTGCATGGGTAAAACACTGTATTATGCACAAAAATGGTTCATAAATTATCCTCCCATATGCCTGTGTGAGTATTCCAAAAAGGCATTTATTTTAAAGAGGCAACATAGTTGACCATGTTCCTTTGTAAAATAGACACTCAGAACCAGCTTCAGCAGCACACAAACATCGATGCCCACATTTACACCTGTTCTAAAGTTAGTGTAAATATTCATGTGTAGATTAAAACATCTACTCATGTATTTTATAAAATATGTATACACATCCCAGTTCCACCCAACCTATGCCCCTGAGAACTTTCACACACACCACACATAAGAGCATGTACCGTCCTATTACCATTCGTACTTATACGCATATGAACCATGGCACAATTTCATTAAAGACCTTTTCCATTTGTAAAATAGATTTTCATACAGAGAAACGTCTATCAAATTGTTCCTTCCTTTAAATGATAGCTCAGGGATGGAAGATTTTAGTGCAGTCCTAGACTTCAAGAACTTCCACTTCACTCCAGGTCAACTGAATAGGTATGATCTGTTTCTGGATTGGCACCATTACATCTGTGTATGTGATAGTGCAAAACCAGGACTCAATCCATTGAGTTGACCTTGGATAAGGTGGCAGATCTATGAATTTCTGACAATCCTATACTAATGTGTTCTGTTAGAAAAAAGAATCACAATTGGAGGCGGAGTCTGCATCGAGCGAAGATGGCCGCATAATCATAGCCCTCCGCTGAATCCTACCCAACTCCGATCCCTTGCGGCATTAAGATAAGCTCTACCTTCTTCCCTTTGCCCCCAAGAGTAGTGCAGGATGGCAGCCAGCAAACCTATGAGGTTAGAATATGGCGCGATGGCGAACGTGGGAGTGAAGAGGCTGAAACCTGATCTGCCCTCCCTGCAAAAGTCAGCGAACCCCCGTGAAAATACCAAAGGGCTGCAAGATGTTTTGGCTGAGATAAAAGCTGTGAGGGAGATGGTGGCTGCCAATGGGGAGACCTTGGCTGAAGTCCAAATGGATATTTTGGAACAGAGAGCTGAAAGAACAAATCCTCCCTCGCTACTAGAATGGTGGAGGTAGAAGGAAAAATGGCTGCGCACGATGCCCGCTTGAAACAAGTTGCAAAAAACTGCAAGCAAATTGACTTTAGAAAAAAGTCTGGAAGATCAAAATAACAGAGCTCGCAGAAACATACGAGCGGTGGGGCTGCCAGAGGGAGCGAAAGGCGCAAATGCAGTTGACTTCCTGGAAAGAAGTATCCCCAAGATTCTTCACTTACAATTTGCCCAGGCCTTCAAAATAAATTGAGCCCACCGGGTACCCACCCAGGCCGGCCTGCACGCTCGGCAGCCACGCCCGTTGATTATGCAGGTGTTACGCTATTCCCAAGTGCCACAAATAATGGCGGCGGCAAAGACAAGAGCACCAATAAAGTTTGAGGAGCATAATCTGGCTTTCTACCCGGACTTTAGCAAAGCAACTGTTGAGAAGCGCAAACAACTTTTGGCATTCCGGCCCAGGTTACAAAAGCTACAGGCCAGATATGGAATGTTCTTTCCCGCAAGGATGAGAATCACCCTCCACAATCAGATGAGGACTTTTGAGGACCGAATGGCCTTACAATCCTTTTTGGAGGAGAAAGAATCGGCTTTAATGCAGTGAGACAATATTGCCTCTTGGCAGTGGATGGTTTCTTGGAGGAAGGCGCCGCAGCATCCCTGGAGTTGTTAAGGTGTTCATTATCCTCAGGCAAAGGAGCCATATGGCGTTGACTCACCCGGGTGGACAGTCCCCTAGAAGGGGTTACATTCCTTGCCTGCATAGAGTGAAAACCTTGTAGTTATCCTGTTGGTAGGTCACAGATGTATTTCTGTTAAAGTGGAGGAATATAAGAGGGTGGCAAGGGGGGTGGGGTGGGGAATGGGGAATTTGAGAAAATGGTATGGTATGTTATAAAACAAGTATTGTTGTGTTGGTTAGTTGCAAGGGATGCAGTAATCTGGTTGAGGGCGGGGTTGCGTGGTTATCGTGTCGAGACACCCATTGTGTGTTCAGGGTTTGAGGAAGGCAATGTCTCCCTGGGGATTTGTGGGGATAATAGCTGTAAGCTGCTGGTGTATGCTTAATATTCTGTACTCATCAATCTCTCCTTGCTATATTAATCTTGTTCCATGAAGCCAATCAAGCTTTTATCTCTGAACGTTAAAGGTGGTATTAACCCAATAAAGCGAAAAAAGATTTTAATTTATTGCAAGAATCAGGCTGCGGATATAATCCTGCTTCAAGAGACCCATTTGTCAACTGTAGAGACGAGGAAACTTGGGTTAGGTAAATACCTCTTAGTAGGGCATTCTCCTGCACTAGCCAAAAAGAATGGGGTTGCTATCTTAGCTAACAAATATTTGGATCTGAAAATTATCCAGTCTAGGGCTGATACAGAGGGAAGATGGTCAAAAACCCTTTTGCAGATAGGCAAATCTAAGTTGGCAATCATGAATATATATGGCCCTAACAAGGATGATGTGGAATTTTTCCAGAGATTGGCGGAAGAAATTCATGAATGGGCTTCGTATGAATGGATTATTGGGGGGGGGGGGGTATTTCAACTTAGCAATTGACCCGTTGGTGGACCGGCAACCCTACCGTTCTCAAAGTCAAAGTAGGGCGGCCACGGTTCTCCTCTCTATTATCCAATCTAACGGGCTATCAGACATATGGAGATTGTGGCACCCGAAGGATAGGCAATATACTTTTTACTCGTTTCCCCACGATTCACACTCGCGTATTGATTACTTTTTAATTTCAAAACATTAATTTCTTCCACTATCCAAACTGACATCTGTGGAACGCATATTTCAGATCACACGGCCATAACCTTATCCCTAAATGTGGAAGACAGCTTCAACCATACGTCAGCATGTTTTTTTTTCCCAGAGAACTTTTACACGGCCCTGTATTTTGTGAAGAAACTAGGAAGGCAGTCAAAAGTTACTTTGCAACTAATTCCCTTAACGATACTTCAGGATGGGCCTGGTGGGAGGCATTTAAAGCTGTAATATGTGCCGAAACCACAAGTTATAAAATCAGGGTCGTACGAGAGAGGAAAGGAAAGCTGTTAGAACTGGAAACCCAAATTCAAGCAGGGGAGAGAGATTGCTGAAATCAAGGACAGAACCTCATATATTAATTTGTTTACAAAAGCTTAGATACCAATACAATGTTATTTTGAGCTCTGAGGCAGTTTCGTTGTTGCAAAACTCTCAAGAAAGGCACTATTGTGAGAGTAATAAATCAGGCCATCTGTTGGCGCACGTACTTAAACCCCGGCCTTCTAGAACCAAAATTGAGGCCATCCAGAATGATTCCCTGGGATTCCTTACAAAAGATGGAGATATGACGGAGGCATTTTGAACGTTTTATAAATGCTTGTACACATCTGAAGCTGAGACAAACCCCAGAGCTTTTCAGGAATTGTTCAGTCAGTTGCCCCACCCTTTACCATCTTCTATTCAGAAAGATGGCTTGGATGCTTCACTTTCGGTCAAGGAAGTCAGAGAGTGCCTAAATGGTATGAAGGGGGGCAAAGCTGCGGGACCGGACGCGATCCCGATATAATTTTATCAAGTATTTGCTGAAGATGTTCTCCCTTATGTTTTGTTGTATTACCAGTCCCTCATTGAGCAAGCTCCCGTGATAGGCACCTTTAGCGAGGTGACCACAGTAGTCCTGGAAAAACCAGGGAGAGATCCCCAAAGAGTCGAAAATTATCATCCGATATCCTTATTAAATGCGGATTATAAGATATTCTCTTCGGTCCTAGCCCATAGATTGGTCAAGGTGGTACCTTATTTAATACACCCCGATCAATGTGGTTTTATCCCTGGACGTTCCACAGCGGACAACGCTCAGCTTCTGTTAAATTTGATAGCTGCTGCAGAAGAGTTGCAAGAGCTGCTTGTTGGGCTCTCAGTTGACATGGAGAAAGCCTTTGATCGGTTGGAGTGGGGCTTTCTAAATCAGGTACTGGAACGGTTTGGGTTTGGCAGGACTTTTATGCAATTGATACAACTGCTATATTCCTCCCCTTCAGCTAGAATCCAGGTAAATGGGTCTCTCTCCACCCCCTTCGTGTTAAACAGGGGAACAAGACAAGGCTGCCCCCTATCCCCTTTATTATTCAATATCGCATTGGAACCCTTAGCGATTCTCCTAAGGCAGTCTAAAGAGATACAGGGAATGGAAATTGCTGGTAAACAAATAAAGCTTTCAGCATACGCAGATGACTTGTTACTGTTCATTCAGCCCCATACAATTGGAAATGTTCTAGAATTGATTGGCTCATATGTGAAACTGTCCGGATATAAAATAAATTGGGTGAAATCAATAGCGTTCCCTATGAACAAATTTACCTTCTCGTCATCAGTTGCACAATTTCCGTTTAAACGGGAATCTTTAGTCATTAAGTATTTAGGGGTTCAATACTGTCCATCTGTGGAAGAGACGGTGAAGTTAAATTTGAATAATATAAAAGACTTGGTTCAGTCCTTCACATTGAAATGGTCCCCTCTACACCTATCCTGGTGGGGAAGATTAGACTCTATAAAAATGGTCCTAGTACAAAGGTAAACTACATTCTAGAAATCATCCCACTGATATTTTCTAAAATTTTTTATAAAGCTCTGGCGCGCATACTTATGGAATTTTTTTGATAAGGAAACCCCCCCAGGATTGCGGTAAGAAAATTAAAGGCTAGCAAAGAGGAGTGAGGAGTACAGTTCCCTGACTTCAAATGGTACTACAGTGCCCTACTATTGAAGCAGGGAGTCAACTGGGTCACTAATAGTTGGGTATGCAGTTCTCGGAACAGGTCAGGAATCTCAGAATAGTCCAGTCTACCCAGCAAGCCTTCCAATTTTTGGAAAGTGTAACAAAACAAGAAGAAGGGATCACTTCCTTTCTCCCCATCTGGTTTAATCCTAAGTTTAAGAAAGGGCACAGGCCCCTTGCATGGAAAGTATGGCAGAAATCCGGTATATGGACCATAGGCCAATTAGTAAACTAAAAAGAATGGAAAAGGTTCGAAGATCTTCAGAAGGAATTTGGTATCCCGAGAGTATGTTGCTTTCAGTGGGTGCAGTTAATCCATTGTTTGAAACGTTCCATAGGTTAATGGATCAGTGGGAGCTTCTGAAGATTGTTGACAAAAACAAGCACAAAAAGTAGTATGTCCAGTTTTTATGCGACTATAAGAGATAGGAAGTGGTCATCCTCAGTTGGCCTTGGGCGAAGCTGGGAGTTAGACCTAGGGTATCCTATATTGCCACAGATGTGGAACATAATATGGAGCCGAGTAAATAAAGTTTCGAGGGCCGCGGCCCTTACACAATCTTTATATTTGTTATCGCATAGAGCGTATTTAACTCCTGTTAGGGTGGCAAAATGGAAATGGGATGCTAAGGCTCAAAATAAATGCTGGTCCTGCTCAGAAGCCCCGGGCACCTTTAGGCACATGTTTTTCGATTGTATATATATTCAGAGATTTTGGCAAACTGTATGGAGCAAGATTGAAAAAAAGTGTTAAAATTTCAGACCCCATTACGGTGGGAAATTGTTATACTCCATTCTTGCGCAAGTGGTTTCTTAATTGCAAAAGAAAATTATTTTTTATTCAACTTTATGATGGCCATAGTTTTAAAGCTTATAGTCTCCAACTGGAAAGACTCTGCTAAACTAGATGGCCTCCTCTGGTGGAATTTGGTATGTACCTACTCCAAATTTGAAAAGGCGCAGGACATGAGAGCTTCCCAATGGGGCTTCAAAAGCACAATAAAGAAAATGCATAAAATTGTTGATGTGGAGAGTCAAAGCGAAAATAAATGGCAACTATTGGACGAGTACGCAGCACAGGTTAAATGTCACTTTGCAGCATATAGCAGAAATTTGAAGACTCAAGATGCGTAGTATATATTGTCACTTCTATGTTTGGTTGGGTCCCCCAGGGATACAGGGAGGGTAGGGGAGGAGGAGGGAGGGGGGGTATTGGGGTTGTAAACTGTAGTTAATAATGTTTTTTCTATTAATTTTATGGTGTATTGTTGTGTTGTTGCGAAAAGCAATAAACAAACAGTAAAAAAAAAAAAGAATTACAATTACCCCAACACATTGGAATGTACAGTTTAAAGCCAGAGCGGAGCAGTGGAGAATGCCATGGTTCTTAACACCCTACCACACCTCAATCACTTACAGCAGTAATAAAATGCCAGGAATCATAAGGAAAGGGATGGAGAATAAAACCAAGGATATTATAATGCCTCTGTATCATTCCATGGTGCGACCACACCTTGAATATTGTGTGCAATTCTGGCCATCATATCTTAAAAAGGATATAGTGTTAGAAAAGGTACAGAGAATAGCTACCAAAATGGTAAAGGGGATAGAAGGAAACCCCTATGAAGGAGAGGCTAAAAAGGTTAGGGCTCTTCAACCTGGAAAAGAGATGGCTGAGGAGAGATATGATAAAGGTCTATAAATTAATGAATGGAGCAGAACAGGTAAATGTACTGTAGATAGCTGTTTACACCATCAAAAAGTAGAAAGACTAGGGGATACACAATGAAACAATGCAACCCATTTAAGACTAATAAGAGAAAATATTTTTTCACTCAGCATGTAATCAAACTCTGGAATTCATTACCAAAGGATGTAGTAAAGGCCGTTAGTGTAGCTGGGTTAAAAAAAAAAACAATTGGACAAGTTCCTGAAGGAAAAGTCCAAAACCTTTATTAAAGAGGACCCGGTAAACCCACTGCTTGCCCGGGGACAAGCATTGTGGAACCTGTGTACTTTTTTGGGAACCTGCCAGGTACTTGTAACCTGGATTGGCCACTGTTGGAAACGGGATGCTGGGCTTGATGAATCTTGGTCTGACCCAGTATGGCATTTCTTATGTTCTTCAGTTAAAATGTCTTTGCTAATACCATTTTAAAACCTGAACTAATGCTAAAAACTTCTCAAAATGTGTAGAAAGTATATAAATAGGGAGGAGTGGCCTAGTGGTTGGGGCAAGGTACCTCAGGCCGGAAGGTCAGGGGTTCAAATCCCACTAGAGGACAGCAACCTTGGGCCAGAAGGACTGGGGTTTCTAGTCCCACAGGTGCTCCTTGTGGTCTTGGGCAAGCCACTTAACCCTCCATAGCCCATGTTCCTTGTAAGTATTAGCGTATGTGTCTCATATCCCCTCGTGTTAAATGTATCCCCCAATTGTGTTGTGACCACTTTGATTGAAGGATAAGGTGGTATACAAAACTGTCTAAATAAATAAATACAACTTCCTTCAAGTGCTTTGATGTTGTATGCTCCTTTATCCAAACAATGTGGGATTTTAGTACTTGAAGGTAAATTCAATCTAGTGCTTGGCTTTTATAGAGTCTTCAAAGAGCTCTTGACTACAGCTGATGTGACAGAATACCTGCTTCAAGAGACAAAGTTGTGTTTTCATAGACACTAAAAAGCAGTGGAGAAGAGAGTCACTATAGTACTGCTTTATCATACAAACCAACACCTTGGACATTCCTCACAAGGTGCTGTACCAGCCTAATGAAGGATCGGCCTGTCAAATTATGTCCTGTCCTGTTCCACAGGGGTCCTCTTCTTGAGGACTGGATCATTCAGGCAACTTTTTTTTATTTGTGAGCCAATTGCATAATGCCACAGTGAGGGACTGGCATTGTGAAGAGAGAGGAATGGGTATAAAATAGGGATGACAGAGGATCTGGGAGAGCAAAAGGCTTTAGGATGAAGGGCTACTGCCGAACTGAATGCGACCCTGCCCTGATGATATTTGATACCTTTCTTTCTTTTTATCCGTTTCACCTCTCCTCCCTGCATGTTAACACCGTTACTGCACAGAAGGCTCTCCTGACAAACTTCGGGCTAGCAGCTCCTGTCTCTTTCTGGTGCTTGTCTCACTTTTGGGAAAGGCTGCCTACAAAGAATGGCACCAAGCTGAGCACAACAAAAGTTAAAGGAATCAGTCTACTTTGTCTGAGGGGTTTAGTCAGACAGGAGCCATTTGTCTTTATTCTTGCTAATGGGAAGTGCGTTAAATAACCAATTGTTGGCATGAACTTTGCACTTTGATCTGCCTGACGCTGGACTGTCAATCACCAGTGTAATCAGGATTTTGGCAGTGTTATAAAAGATCCTTTATCACAGCAAAAATAACAGTATGCCGGTTTCCATATATGCATATATCCTGCATTCGCTTTTAGTGAGTTTTTGGCATTTAATAAAAGCTTTATTGCTGGCTGTGTTTTTTACATGTTTCAAGATTATTCTTAATCTGCCTTGTAAGTCTGAGTTGCTTCAAAGCTTTTTTGGTATGTGTTGCTCTCTTAAAGGGATAAGTATGCTGTGTGTGGGAGGCTAAGTACCATATTGCCTTTGTAACATAGAAACATAGTATACGACGACAGATAAAGATCAGCATGGCCCATCTAGTCTGCCCAGCAAGGTGGCAAGAGTAGGTGTACCCGCTGCTCTGTGCAGGTTATCCCTCTCCATGCCTTTGTTAAGGAGTGTACTCACCACTCCTTGCAGGTCACCTTGTCTTGTTAAGATATTACAGACCGTTAAGTTTATTTTGATTTTATCTTGTTTCTATAAAGGGATCCACTATGTCTGTCACATGCCATTTTGAATTCTGTCACTGTATTTGCCCTCACTTCAATTGAGAGGGCATTCCAAGCATCCACCACCCTTTCAGTGAAAGTATTTCCTGACATTGCCTTTCAGTTTACCCCTTTGAGGCTTCATGTTATGCTTTCTAGTATTACAGCTTCCCTGTCTTTGAAAAATGTTTGTTTGTTAATTAATGCTCCTTAAGTATTTAAAGGTCTGAATCATATCTCCCCTGTCCCTCAATTCTCCTCTAGAGTATACATATTTAGGGGTTTTGGAGTCTTTTTTCACACGCCTTCTGGGGCAGGCTCCAAATCATTTTGGTCGCCTTCCCCTGAATCATTTCCAGTCTTTTTATATCTTTTGTGAGATACGGTCTCCATAACAACTGAACACAATATTCCAAGTGAGGTCTCACCAGTGACTTGTATAGTGGCATTTGTACTGCCTCCTTCCTGCTGGTAATTCCTCTCTGTTTGCAACCCAGCATCCTTCTGGCTTTGGCCACTGCCTTGTCACACTGTTTCGCCACTTTGAGATCCTCTGAGGTCCTTTTTCTGGTCCGTGCACACTAACCTATTGCCCCCTATCTCATACAATTCCCTTGGATTTCTGCATCACAAGTGCATGACGCTGCACTTCTTCACATTAAATCTTAACTGCCAAACATTAGACTGTTCTTCCAGCTTTTGCAGATCTTTCCTCAGGTTATCCACGCCATCAAGAGGAGTCCACACTGTTGCAAATTTTTATGTCATCTGCAAAAAGACAGACTTTTCCATTCAGTCCTTCAGCAATATCAATCACAAATACATTGAACAGTACCGGCCACAGGACCAAACCCTGGGGCACACTGCTAATCACCTTTCTTTCATCCAAGTGAGTTCTGTTTACCATCACCTTCTGTTGTCTGTCAGTCAACCAATTTCTGATCCAGTTCACCACCTTGGGACCCATCTCCAGGCTGGTCAGTTTATTGATAAGCATCCTATGAGGAACCATATCAAAAATTTAGGTAGATCATATCCATCGCATGCCCTTGATCTAGTTCTCTGGTCACCCAGTCAAAGAACTCAGATTTGTTTGGCATGATCAACCTTTGGTAAAACCACGTTGCCTCGGATCATGCAACCTATTGGTTTCAAGAAAGTTCACTATTTTCTCTTTCAGGAGCACCTCCATTACTTTTCCCACCACCGAGGTAAGGTTTACTGGCCTGTAGTTTGCTACTTCTTCCCTATTACCACTTTTCTGAAGAGGTACCATATTAGCCCTTTTCCATCCTGCGGAACTTCTCCAGTCTCCAAGAATCTATTAAAAACATCTTTAAAGGCCCTGCAAGAGCCTCTCTGAGCTCTTTCAGTATCCTGGGATGTATCCCATCTGGTCCCATGGCTTTGCCCACTCTCAGTTTTGCAAGCTGTTCAAACACATCTTCTGTGAATGGTATAGTATCTACTCCATTTCTATTTGTATATTTGTCCATCACAGGTGGTCCTTCTCAAGGATTTTCTTTAGTAAAAACAGAACAGAAGTATTTGTTTAGCATTTTTACTTTTTCAATGTCACTTTCCACGAATCTGTTCTCAGCACTTTTGAGTCTTGCAATTTCACCTCTGATCTTCCTCTTCTCCTGAATATACCTGAAAACATTTTATCACCACACTTTAGATCTTTAGCCATCTTTTTCTTCTGCCTTTGAGTTTGTTATCCTTATTTTTCTTTTTCTCTTAACTTTATCTTGTATTCTTTTCAGTGTTCCTCTGCTTGCGAACTTCTGAATTTTGTGAAAGCTGGTTTTTTGCCTTTATTTGTGCAGCCATGCCTTTAGAAAACCAAATAGGTTTCCTTTTCCTTTTGTTTTTATTTACTTTCCTTACATATTTATATATTTATTTATTTTTATATACCGCTTTGTCTTATAAATCAAAGCAGTTTACATAGAACTTTAGAACTCCTGCTCAATGCAGGTTACATGGAACATATGTATCTGTTGCTCCTTTTATTGCTTCCTTTAGTTTAGCCTATTGCAATTCCACTTCCCTTACCGCCTCCCACCCTGCCAACTCCTCCTTCAGGCACTTGGCCATCTTCCTGAAGTCAGTGTTTTTGAAGTCTAGGACTTTGAGCTTGCTGTGAGGGGACTCTACCTTGGCTTTTATCTCAAACTGCAACGTGTGATGATTGCTGCTGCTCAAATGGGCACCCACCCGGACGTTCGACATGCCATCTCCGTTGATGAGTACTTAATCCAGCATCAAACTTTCCCTAGCCCCATCACCATTTGTCTAAGCAATGCATCTTGGAAGGCATCCACAATTTTTTTTTTTGCTTCCTTCCAGATTTGTAGAAGGAATACTCTGATCCACATCGGGTAGATTAAAGTCAGCCAAAATGATCACTTCCCCCTTCAAGGCTATTTTTGCAGTATCAATAAACAATTCACTATCCATTTCTTCGGTTTGAGTTGGAGGCCTGTACACTACACCAGTATGGATGACAGTGCTATTTCCTCTTTCCAACACAATCCACAGTGCTTCTTTTCCCCACGTTCCCTGCATTTCAGCAGCTTTAATATTGCTTTGGACATAGAGAAAACAAAAAAGGAGGAGGAGTAGCCCTATATCTCTCCTAAAAAATTATAGCCAGCTATGGCTATATCCCATTCGTGCAACTCGTTAAACCATGGTTGTGTAATGGCCACAATGCCAAAGTCCATTTCAGCCATTAGGGCTTCCAGGTCAGGAACTTTGTTGGCTAGGCTTCAGCCATTTGTAATTCAGCTATAGTTAATCTTTCCTGTTTTTTTCATTGTGTCATGCTTTATGAATACCTTTCTTATTAGTACAATTTTGCTTCTGTTTAGCTGTTTTGATTTTGGCATTGATTTGGTAAGGATTAACCCAGTATGCTCAAGTTAAATTAGACTTACTTTTTCCCGTCTTTCATGAACAGAGCAGAAGTCAAATATAAGGGAGAGGTCTGAATAATAAATAGGGGCGTTTAGGTGGAGGATCTGTCATATTGTGTTAGAAACTGGTCTTAATCAAAAGATATATTTATACTATAAATAGTAGAAACTTTAACCTGCTTGTATCAGTAAACAATAAAGAAATGACAAGCAGTCAAGAAATCCAGCCACGTATTGCTCTTGGTGGAACAGCTATGAAGGACCTGCATAAGATTTTCAAGTGCTGAGATGTATCTCTGTGTACAAAGATTCAACTTGTCCAAGCCATATATTTTGAATAATGTCATATTGATGCAAAAGTTGGACAGTGAAGAACAGACAGGAAGAAAATTGATGCCTCTAAATTATGATGCGGGTGAAAAATACTATATACCATGAAATGCCTGAAAAACAAATCAATTATACTAGAAGAAACCAAACCTAAGTTTTCCTTAGAAGCTCAAAAGACAAGTCTTTCCACTTTCATACTCTTTGACACATCATGCAAAGAGAAAGATCGTTAGAGAAAGACATCATGCTTGGTAAAGTTGAAGATCATCGCAAAAGACATATGTACTGATACAATAACAGCAGCAATAGGTTCCTATCGATAAACAATTAGCTGTCTGAATGAAGACCGAAAACAGTTAAGGGTAACTATCTTCAGCGTTTCAATGTGCTGACATTGACTTGACAGCACGTATCATCATCTATACTAAATAAGGCAATCCTGGGGTAACAAAAATACAGCGCAGATGGTGTATCAGTAGGACATTTCTGTGTTTTTTTAGATAAGCTTAGCATGTAGTACAGTATATGTGAAGTCAAACTTGCAACCAGATATTCAATTATACTACCAAGTTGAAAAGTTCATGCTCTCAGCATTGCATAAAAGTGTAGCTCTTTGAGACATGTATGAGTGAGGTTCTGGCAGGGCCATACCAAGCTATAATTGTACCCTGTGCTATTTCCACATCTGGCGTGCCCCCCCCTCGCCGGTTGCCTGCCCCTGCCCACCCACCTCCCTCCCCACGTTGCCCTGCTGCCACTTTTTTGTTTTCTTGGAGGCCGCAGCAGCAGCAGCGAGGCAGACTCGCGTTTGTAGGCAGGTTGGGTCCCTCCTTCCCTTCTCTGATGTAGGTCGTGTCAGAGGGAGGGAGGGACCAGGCCAGCCATGCAAACGCTGAGTTGCAAAGACTCACGTTTGAATGGCTGGCCTGGTCCCTCCCTCCACTGACACGACCTGCCTACAAACATGGGTCTGCCTCACTGCTGCTGCTGCCACCTCCAAGGAAACAAAAAAATGGAAGCAGCAGCAGGGCAACATGGGGGGGGGGGGGGGGCGGCAGCCTGACATGCGCCCTGAATCCTTTTGCTCCCTGTGCGGCTGCACCGCTCGCACAGGGCTAGGTACAGTACTGGGCTCTGGCGAGTGATTGTGTAACTGCATATTGTAGTAAGTAACTAAGTGGGCTGAGTGGGAGTAGCTAGTGGGGTGGCAGCAGCAAGTGTGTGCATGTGTATGTATTTTGGAGTGGAGGAATAGCTTAGTTGTTAGAACAGCAGGCTGAGCGCAAAGATAGCTGGGTTCAAATCCTAGTGCTGCTCCTCGGGATCTAGGGAAAGTCACATAACCCTCCATCTCTAGAGGAGACAAGAAAAATACCTACTATACCTGAATGCACCAGATTTAATAAAGTAGACTTGAAATGGAGCAAACAGTGGCTTTCCATTTTTTTGGCTTCTTTTCCCCCTTGCCTCCTTACATTAGATTCATGAAAATATAGTACCATGGCTTTCTTAGTACTGAGCATTTTACATATTTTCTAGAATATGCATTTATCCATCTTTTCCTTTTTTATGAACAATCCGTCACAGATCTGAGAGCATTTGTTCTGTTTGCAAAATACTTTAGAAAATCTATGCTGCATCTTTTTTGCAGTGTATAATCTGGTTAATTATATGTATTCTCATGTAGTGGGCAGCTGTTCTATAGCGAAAATAAGAGTCCTTGCAGGGCTTATCTGCTTTATAATGCATACTATTTTTTTATTCTTTGTTGACAGCTACTGAAATTGTGAAAACGTTGTCAATTTTTTCTGGCCTGATGAGGGAGAGTAACAGAAGCTATTAAGGTTTTATAATTCACCAACTGGCAGAAAGATATATCATTGCCAGAAAATGAGAGAAAGATGCCAAATACTTCGTAAAAATATTCCGGTGGGCTTCCCAAATATTACATATGAACCATTTTTATCATTCTTGTGAACATCAATTAAAAAAAACATGCATTGAAACTGCTACTGCTAAAAAACTGGGTAATTATATAAAGGATTTTGTATGTGTAAATGATTATACACGCAAAAGGCCCCTTTGTACAATTATCCAAGAGATTACATATGCAAATGTACATGGGGTGCCAAGAAGTGTACATTCCTATGTGACTTGTGTGTAGATGTTTTCTAGGTTGGAGTTTGGGCAGAGCATTGGGCGGAGTCATGATTTACCCACGTTCCTTATAAAACATACGTGTATGCACATACTTTACATGAAAACATTTATGACTGTTTCTGGGCAGGAATAAACAACCATGGCTTCAATCTAGGCATGATTTCTGCCACTTTGGCCCTTAGTATTTTATAAAGACACATAGGTGGCTCTCTGTCCCTATAAGAAAGGATTAAAATAGTAAGGACGTGCATTTATGTTCCTGCATTCAATTCATTTGAGCAGGGACAGCCTGAGGGGGATGCAGAGGGAAGCGAGGTCATTTGCAAAGACCAATTGAGGGGCCTCATTTGCATAAGTCAATAGGGGTTGAATAGCGGGGCTGAAAAGAGGGGCTATCTGCAAAGAACACAGTCACTCAATAGTAGGATTGGTCCTGCTTTTATGTGCCTAAAAAACTGAAAATGCATGCAAAATGCTTTATACGCATATCTTTTTTTTATGAATTCATGTGCAAAAAATTGATTGGCCACATTTTTAATTTCTTGCATACATGCAATACACCTAGAAAAAAAATTGGTCAAAGAATCACAAAAAATGCCTGAAATTTAGGAAAAATTTGTTTTAAACGAGAACAAACCAAATGTATTTTTGGCCAGCCACACTGAAGTAGGTACCTACTTTACATTCACATATAGGAAGCCTGTTATAAAATTACTCTCAAAATGCAGAAGTAGCTTTTTGTTGCTGTTTTTATAACTGTCTGTCTTCATACAAAACTAATCAAATCAGTTAGAGAACGATTTGTTCATAATGGCAGAATAAACTGCAGTTCTTAGATGCGCTTCAGCTGTCCCTCTCCCAGCAAGCGGGTCCTCTCTTTCTCGCTCTATGGGGCCGATGCAGAAAACCTTAGTGCAGCATTTTCTAAAGCTTTTTCCATGCTAGGAAAAATGCAGAAAGCAAGCTAGCGCAGGAAAATGTCAGAAAAAAATACTGCGCTAAACTGCAGCGCAGTGGGCATGCAAATTGCTGCATAGTTAATTGTGCCAGATGTAAAAAAACAAAACAAAACAAAAAAAAACCTGCACTGAGACAGCTCAGCGTTTTACATTATTTTTCATGCTGGATTTTTATGCCGGCTTCAGGCAGGTGTAAAGATCCAGTTAGGCGCAGCAAAAGTAGTAGCAACATTTCAGAAAAGGCAGTTGGACAGGGATGGAGGTGGAGGAGCTGCTGGTAAACCCACATACTATGAATCTGGAGCCTCTGGAATGAGAGGAGCGTCAGAAGAAAAGCACCGATGTCCTTCTATCGTCCAGGTGAAACAACGCTGAAGTAAAGCAGCGAAGAGAGACACTATGGACTCCCGCGAGAAAGAGAAGGGATTTCAAAGGCTATTATTGAATGTTGAGGGAACTCAAAACAAACAATGAGCTAAGATTTGAGTGCTATGCACGCAGACGCTAGAGAGAGCTTGCAGTCCCGAGTATGCTGTAAAGAGTTGCTAAACACAGCTAGGAAAATACATTTCTACTAAAACCACTGCCATTAATGCATGAATTTTTGTTTTCACATGAAACTCCATAATATGTTAGTCAATACCAAACTAATAACACCTCAAGTGATAATTTTGGTCAAAACAAATATTTTGACTATTTTTCACAATATTTCAGCATCCCCATTTCGGGGACACTATGCATGAAAGGGCGGGTGAAGTGGCTGTTATATAAAACAACTGGAAATAAATTTCCAAAACTTATTATAAATGAAATGCAATTAACATTATGTGGAAATGATCTTTATGTATCAAAATTGTGTTGCCAACCACATCACATATGACAGTGGTGCGTGACATGTACAGGGGGCAAGATATAGAGAAGAGAATGGCCCAGAGTAGGCCATGGATGTGGCAGACATAAATCAAGTGGGTGGCCCAGATGTGTGGATATGCCCAAGAAGGGATGTGGAGGGACCCATGGCAGGGTGGGTGGGCTGGAGGAAGGGGCCACATGCAGCCACAGACACCTGTCCTATGCATGGGGCCACCTGTGTGGCAGCCTTACCACCCCATGGTGACAGAAACAGGCCTGGGACCGTATCTGCAGTGCCCGATGGCTGACATTAATGCCCTGTGTAGCTAGACGGTGATGTGCTGGGGGTACCATGTGTATGCAACACACCATGCACATGTCCCGCCCCCCCATGACAGCCACCATGTGTGCGGCACTGGCATCATGCAATGGGCAGGTGACACTGCACCTTTGGCATGTTTCAGGAAAAATATTGGCGGAGTGGGCCTTGAACCCCCGGATCCAGAGGCAGTCCCCATACCAGCAACCCACGATGGAACACTGCTGTGTCCAATGTCCCATGCAGGCAATGTGCATGATGCACAGAGGCATGGGCAGCCACACATGGTGTCGTCATGCACAGGCCCGTGGCAGCTGCTGCACATACCGCAGCCCCTTTCCAGGTGCTGACATGTGCATTGAGTGGTATGGGCATATGGCTCAGGCAGTCATACAAAGTAATGTATATGTCGGCTGCTATCCATTTATCATCCTCCTCCAGCATTGAAATAACTTCATGTAATTTGTAATACCTTGACATTCTAAAGCTGAAAAATGTAAAAAATCAAAGACAACACAAAAACACCAAATAGCATGGTTTGTGAAATAATTGCATACTGCACATGCTCTGTTACACTTAATTGCTCATATTACCGCTCATTGCAAACGTCCTACCCATTCATGCATAGCATCCCCATAACGGGGACGGCAGAAATATGTATCGTACTCAGAAGAGAATCACTGTAAATTCTACATACAAATATATTTGATTAAAAACAATATATTAAACAAAAATCAAGCTTACTTGAGAGAATGACCGATTGCGTTATTGTCGAAAAAAAACGCTACTTTTCAAGCGTACAATAAATTTAGCAAATTTTACTAAACTCTTACTTCAAGTTCTTTTATCAGAACTTTTTGTAATGCATTCATTCTACATTTGTTCCTAATAAAATACTGCGTGATAGAATTGTTTTATGCGTGGTTTAATATGACCTGAGGCATAAAATTTGAGCGTACCCATTTCAGTAATGCTGTGCATAAAGCACTCTCAGTGGGAGGTCAGTGGCATGAGAGTTCAGTGAACGCTACAGACTGAGGCAGCCTGCCATTGACCATAGCCCTCTGTTAATAGGATGGAGAGCAAATGGAAAAAAACCCGTTGATTTACAGAACCAGAATGCTTTACTCAAGTACCTGAAGGCAGAGGACCTGGAAAGCCATTGATTAATAGGAGAACGGACTCCTGCAGGGTTAATCTAATAGGGGAAGCCCAGTGTGCAGCATACTATTTTGTTTCATGAAACTGATTTTTCTTCTAAACATAATAGGCTCGTATAAAATACATTCTATAGGGAGGGCAATTGACTATAGGTGCAGTCTTTTGTAAAATAATGCCATGCTGAGTGAAGAGATTGCTGGAGACAGGGTTGGGAAGGGGTTTACATTTACAATTCCCACATTATAAAATATATGCATGATCTTAAATTAATCTGGGGAATTTGTGCTGCTAAAGAGCAGGTGTAAATATTTGCACCAAAATTCTCTTTAGTAATTTTTTTTAGAGTGGGAGGATATGCATGCTTTGATTCTGAGAATTCATTGGTGCCTGCATAAGTGCTTTATGCCTTATTGCAGCTATAAAATTACCCCTCTAACTGCAAAAAAGAGCCCTTCCAAAATTACTTTCTCCACTAATTTATTGTATTTTAATGCATTTGTATTGCACACAAGGTTAAAAAACACAAAAGGGAGGGTGTGAATAACAATAATTTTTCCCAACTGCTAACCAGTAACCTACGAAACATTAGGAACAACCAATTCTGAAAAAGTCAGTTAAAACTCAAAAATCAATAAAAGGATCAAAGTTTTATCAAAAGCTTTGGGAAAAAAACAAACAAGTTCTGAGACCCTTTTTACATTTCTTAAAGGAGCTCTCCAATTGTAAGCCCTGAGAGAGAGCATGCCATCCTTTGTGAACAAGGTAATTAAATGATTTAAAAAAAAAACTGACTAATTGCAGCCTGGTTTTAGTAGGTAATGACAGGTATTTTCCTTGGGAGGATGTTAAAGTACTTGCCGGTGAATAGGGAATCAAAGAATCACTGAGAGAGAGGAAAACCGGTTTAATAGGCCTTCTGCACTAGTAGAAAAACATTAAAATGTACCCGCCTCAATACGGAGAGCCAATATTGCTCCTTCAAAAGAGGTTACACATGGTCTCTTTTGCACACCATACAAGAGCTTTACTGCAGTGGTTTTGTGCTAATTGCAGCCTCCTCAATTTTCCTTGAGAGGGACCACTAAGCAGGGAATTACAATAATCCAATCGTGTTGCCATGAGGGTATGTACAAAGTTTTTAGAGTCTTGAAGTCCAGGGAGGATTTCAGAAATTTTATTCTGCTTAAAATACTGTTTCTAATATGTAAAAGATGAAGAATAAATTGTCCTACATAAACCCTAGTAGCCTAATTTTGTCTTTAACTGCAATTAGAACTGAACTACAGCAATTCTTGGGATAAAAGGTATCACAGTACTCTTGAATGTCAGCCAGATGGCTTTGGTCTTTTTTGGATTTAAGACCAAATTTGTTTTCTCCCCGTCATGCAGTGATTTTGTCAAGTTGTGCATTCAGCTTAGTCACGGGGACTAATGCAAGGGAAAGAGACAACATTTGGTGTAGTTTTAGAACAAGCCCTTGAGAGCGTTTGCAGAAATTTGATTTTGATATCCCCATGCCTGCTTTACCCTGAATACTTTGCACCTGCCAAGCACACTGTGTCAAGAATCGCCATGTCATTGGAACAACACTTTTTGTCCCCTTATATCTTCCAGTTCGCTAAGATTTGTTTCAATTCCACTGAATCATCACCATTAAACACCTTTTTGTGGCATGGTTACCTCCCTTATATCTTCCTCAAAAAATTCATTATCATCTCTGCTATGGACAGTGTCTGGGTGGAGGCAGCATGTGCCTGATGTGAGCAACAAAGGGAGGATTGTCCATGAGTGTGCAAGTGGAGCAGTCACAAGAGAGGTGTGCATGATATGGCTAACTGTGACCCCTGAGGGCCATGGTGGGGCAGTTTACTGCCAGTAAGATGTCCCACCATGAATCTCCCTGATGGTCAAATGGTGGGTGCAGGGCTGTGCCATGGATCATCCAAGCAGAGAACTTTCATTGTGTGTGGTGGGTGAATGTATGGGATCATACAGGCCAAAAGCATTTGGTGTGTGTGAACCAAAAGTAGCAGTGCCATGGGCTATATGAAACACCATTTGTACAGGTGGGACTGGTGCCTCAGCCTGTGCAACTGCAAGACAATACACCCAACAGAGTGGCATTATAGAAAGGGACAAGTTGAACCCATTTGCCACATGTAGGGCAAGTAATGACGGCAGAACAGTGCAGGCGATGGCTATGCAACAAGTGTTAGGTGCCTGAATGTACAAAATACATCCTCTTTATATAAAGCTGGGAGGTCATAATGATGGCAAAACAGAAAACACATCCATACTTGTTGATCCAGACATCTGCTGCATATACATCACTGACTCGCTGCAATACACCGTGGCAGAGCCACTAAAGCCACGCTCACAGATGTCCATGATAGGGAATGCCATGTTTGGCTACCCAACGTGTGGACATAGCACATAGAAATGTAGAATAATGATTGTCTTCGGGTCACAGCAGAACCAGGACTGTGCAATTGCACCCAGGCACAAAATGAACGAGTGGGAATCAAACTCTGGACCTTTGACCATGGAGACATTGCACCAACCAGTAGGCTACACCTCCACACAGCTCTACATAGATGGGTAGAGTCTGCAGATCTCTAATCAAACTGTTTGCTGTCTGTGCCAGTATAGGTTGGGCCCTCCACTACCCATGAGCACTGTTCTTTCTAAGCTGTGCGCGTGTGCGCGCGCACAGACCTTGCTGAGCGAGCGCACATACTTTACAACAGAGCGCACAAAAATTACGGTTCTGATTCTGATAGAAAAAAACACAGACGTCTTAAAATTTAAAAGTTGTGATTGTAATTACTAGAAATTTTCTGTTTCATTTAGTAATCATCTATTTTCATTTAATTTGATTAAAATTAATGTGGTGTGCATACTGTATTCTGACATGTAGTCAAATTTTAAAGTATATAACTCCAAGTGTCGTTATGTGGCGCACAAAAATTTAACCTTCCTTCAAAAGCTGCACAGCTGATATTTTATGCGCACACAGCCTACAGAAAATTAGAGGGAACATTGCCCATGAGGCCCAACCTATACTGCAAAACAGGTTGGCACATTCAAAACAGCATCTTCAGCTGAAGAACCAATGGAGAATGCACTGATACAGTATATCAGCTCAGTAAGATGCACTGGCTGCATGTGTTACATGCACATACTAGCAAGCCGTACTGCAGAGCTGACCCCGAGGGTGAGGAGGGGTGCCCAGCACCTGGTCCACTGAACCTGCATTGTTAGAGATGGTCTCTGCTGGCTGTGCTGCAGATCTGCATCACTGCTGGTGTGTGGCAGGTATCGTCTGCAGTGTGTTGTGCTCTTCTCCTTGTTTCCTGCATGCTGTAAGCAATAGTGACAGCTACAGCTTGGCCCTGTGTTCTGCCCATGTTGGACACTAATCCTCTGATAACAGAACAGGTTAGTGGCCAGTGTCAATATGCTGCTGCCATGGACAGCTACTGCAGTGGGGGTGTATAGGCTGATGTGGGGCTACTGTCCTGCCAGGACCCCAGTGAGTAGGCCATGAACCACTGCTGCCCCAACCATTGAGGATTAATAGTTGACTACAGCACAGGCAGTAAGACTGCTCTTCACTGTGCTGTGTCAGCCAAGCATAAACCAACTGTGGTTGGTCTGCTGGTCAGCATGCACAGCATGTGTACAGTGTGACCATGAGCACTCTTCCTTGGGATACTCAGCATCGACACCCAGCTGTTTAATCAGTGATTGGCATCTCCAGACAGAGAATGCATCCACATCACTGGAGCCGGACATTATAATAGCTCTATGTGAATACATAGCTGTGCCAGGGTCACTTTTTGGTCATAGTAAGAGTGCCATCTCAGCATGACATACAGTGGCCACCCAGGCAATGCATGTGGCAGATGGGCACAAGAGAGGTATGCTAGTGACCCTACCATTGCGGCAGACACATCCAGGCCAATCTGCACTGTTTCAGGTGATACCCTCAATGCTCTGACAGTGTGAGCCAAAGTGTAGTGCAGAAAGCCACAAGACAAAGGGGAGCAATACACACACACACACATACACACACACACACACACTCTTACTGGCGCACTATGCAAAAGTGGAGATGGTTGGCATTCCTGCTTGACACTCCTGTCTCAATGTTAGCTCATAACATGTGCTCTGTTTGCAGACGCTATTACTGTGCCTTGGCCTCACCACACATTGTGTGCTATTAACCTCCAACCAGCTATGGATAATGAAGCCTGTCAGTGCTGCTTGTAGGTGTTTCCACCCTTGCTGGCCATCTCCTTGGGGTGCCCATCCTTGCTGGCCATCTCCTTGGGGGTTGCACATGCTGGAGCTGTACTTACACTGTCAGCTAAACCTTGTCCAAAGCAAGATGCAATACAGAAAACTCAGCTGGGACCTGAACCTGTGACCCTCCACAGATCTACACACCAACTGTATGTGTTGTATCACAATGCTGCCTTAAGGGAACAACAACTCCTGTTGCTGACATGCTTCCCTTCAGCTGGCCTTTGGCACATACTGCAATGTTCATGGTGTACACGACCAGGACAAGGCTTCTGTCTGCTGCAGGCTGGTGCCACTTCCCATGCCATCACGAACACCCTACCATACAAACATGCCTATGAAGTGTCAGTGGTGGTGATCGCAGTAACCAGTTTGTTGAACATGCGGGTTTGGCGGCACCTTGGGCACAAGGGATGGATGGGGGGGGCAGGGGTACACATCGATGACCATACAGCCCCCCCCACCAGCTGCCCATGTAGGGGCCTCATCACCACCTGCCACCGATACGTCTCGGGGGGGGGGGGGAGGATGGCAGCCACTGCTGTTGTATTTCTTCAGGTACCTGCATTTTCCAGCTACCTGGAGGGCTACAGCATCTAGCACTATCGTCTCTTCTCTCACAAATGGGTTCTGCCACAGCAGGGGAGAGGCAACCTGGATCTCTGCCTAGGGTGCCAGGACCCTTGGACTGCTCCATGTGGCACATTGCCTTTCCACAGCAGTAGCAGGACTGTGTGCTGCCACTGTCACTGTGGGATCATGAACATCACAGATGGTTCTGTGGATGGCAGAATACCCCTTTGTAGAGAGACTAAAAAGGTTGTGGCTCATCAAACTGGGGAAGAGATGGCTGAGGAGGGATATGATAGAGGTCTATAGATTATCGACCAGCGCGGAACAGGTAAATGTAGGATGCTTTTTTATACCAGACTGTGGACAGACTAGGGAACCTGCAATGCGGCTACAGTGTAACCCATTTGGCTCTTCTAGGTGAAAATACTTTTTCAGACAATGCATAATCAGACCCTGCAATCCATTACCGGAGGATGTAGTAAAAGCTGTCAGTGTAGCTGGGTTTGAAAAAGTGTGGAAGGGTTCCTGGGTAACTGTCCATGAACCATTGCTACAGAGGACCCGAGCTATGCACTTCTTGCCCCATTACAGTTATTGGGGATCCTGTGTGTCTTTTGGGGAAACTGCAAGGTACTTGTGACCTAGATTGTGCATTGTTGGACACAAGATACTGGGCACGATGGACGTTGGTGTGACACAGTTTGGCATATTTTGTAGTCTTATGTTCCTATGTGCCATCTAGGCAGCTGCCTGGTTCCTCCTGTGCACCAGCGGCCCCCACTGCATGACCCATGTGCCATATCCTTTGCCCCCATTTTCACCATCAACATAGTGCCCTTTATACTTTGGCACTATGCTGTTGCTGCTAATGGAGCATCATCATCACTCACTCGGACTCCTCTGTCTGTGCATCATATTGCAGACATAAGACAGGCTGTCTCACCTCAAAAAGTATTCTTTCTGCCAGGTTTTGAATTGTGTTAGGGTTCCTGCCATTAGGGTGCCTGCGTTAAGAGAGCAAGCCTTGTTCCTACCCACTCCCTGCCCATTGACCCCCACTCTTTGCCCCGTGCACACCTTCTCTCCACCCACAGGGCACTTTATGGAGGTAAAGGAGCAAGTGTGTCATTAGCGCATGATAACGTGCCTTTTTTCATGCACTAAGTGTGCGCATGCACAATTAGCATACGCTAATGGCACACTTGCTCCTTTACTGCCGTTTAGTAAACATACCCCTTTTCTAGATACTCCTTTTTCTAGGTGCACTGCTGGCTTACTCAAAAGCTGCGTAACGTATAAATGTTGATTGATTCCATTCCCAGGTTAACTTATGTATAGTTATTGCATATAGTTTTGTTTGGTTTAATCGACTATGTTTTGGTTCACTGTACAACAAGTCTCATCAAGATGCCCTATTAAATTTGTTAGTTCCATGTAAACCGCTTTGTAGAAATAAATAACTAAATAGAACAAACAAACATTTTCCTCTTCTCCCGAATATACCTGAAAAAAAAGATTTTATTCCACACTTCACATCCCGAGTCATATTTTCTGCCACCTTTGCTTTTGCCATTCTTATTTCTCTCTCTTTGTCTTTTAGCTTTATCGTGTTTTTCTGTGTTCCCCTTTTTTGTGATCTTCTAAATTTTGTGAAAGCTGTTTTTCACCTTTATTTATGCAGCCACTTTGGTGAATCATATAGTTTTCCTTTTCCTCTTTTTTTTAATTTTATCTTTATGCAATTTTACAATAGAACCAAGATAATCTCGTACAGAAATTGGGAAATGATGCAGCAAACATCATACATAGCAAAATACAATCTAGATAACAAGAAACGAATATCAAGTCCCACTCTAGCCCACAAATAGGAAGATCCAAGTACAGGAAAAAAAAGGATTAAATATATGAATACGAAGGAAAATACACAAGCATAAACAACCGGTAACTAACAATCACGGCGATTCAGTAGGAGGCAATGTTGGGCCACCCGCATAATGGGAGTTCAGAAAGGACAGCGGTTGGGAGGGCTCATAAAGAATATAGGAACAAGCTTGATACTTAATCAAATACTTAAATTTCCATAGAAGGAAAAAAAAAAAAAAAAAAAAAAAAAAAAAAGAGGTCGCCCAACTGCGGAACACCAGGGCAAAAGAGGAGAAACTCGCTCCTCCTATGTTGGATTTCCAAAGCCAGGTCAGGATACATCCTCACCAAAAGTCCTTTAAACTGAACATTCCTCTTTTTAAAGAAAATCTTCATTAGCCACTCTTTATCTGATAATAATGCCAAAGTAATCAACTTAGTAGAAGAAATAACTACATCATCTTAAGATTTCTCCAAAATGTCAGTTAGGTTAAGCACCTCAGCTTGGCCTACCCCCGCAACGTCCCTTAAGACATTATCCTTATTTGAAGATGGAAGATAAGTCTTAACAACCGGAGGATGATATTCTGGAGGAATACCTAAAATTTTTGTGAAATAGCTGCGAAGCATGTCCTTGGCAGGTATAAGTGACACTCGAGGGAAGTTCACTAAACGCAAATTAGCCGCTCTCGCAGAGTTTTCCACAGATTCCAGCTTAGGGTAATTAAGTCAGCATCTTTATATGTACATCAGATCGTTCCTCCACCAGTTTTTTTTTTTAAATTATTTATTTAAGCATTTTCCAAATACAATAAACATAAAAAGAAAATATAGCAATACAAGCGTACTTGAAATCCAAGATAAATAAGAATTCTACAATACCACGGAAACATGACAAGTTCACTGCTCATATAGAACTATTCACATTTTTTCGTAAATTAAAGATTATGAATTATTTCGATGACACTGATTACACTAATACAGATCCCTCAGTAATCAAAAAACCATCATCTTGGATACCACCAACCAACACTAGCCCTCTTATTTCAGCATATGTAAGTGTTGTTTTATCTAAGGTACAGAAATTGTACCAGAAGAAAACCAAAGTTTTTTATAATTTTTCTAAGGCGGAAAAATTAGCATTACATAATCTTCGTAATAATGACTCAATAATAATAAAACCCCCAGATAAGGGTGGGGCGCTGGTAATACACGACCGAACCGCCTACATTACTGAAGTATCACGCCAGCTGAATAATACTGATTTCTACCAAAAAATCTACGATGACCCAACTCAAGGTTTACAACAACAGATAGATACTCTTTAAATATAGGAAAGGAAGCTGGTTATTTGACCTCCAAAGAAATATCTTTTCTTAAGGTTTCTCACCCAGTTATTCCAACGATATATATGATTCCAAAAATCCACAAATCCCTTCAAAATCCACCGGGACGCCCGATAGTTTCTGCCATAGGATCCCTTCTTGAACCTATATCCAAGTTTTTAGATGTTTTTCCGAGACCCTTTGTTACTAAGGTGGAGTCATATGTACAGGACTCAACTCATGTTATTAACATTTTACAAGAGTTTTCAGAATACCATGATGGATTGTTGTTAGTTACTTTAGACATCAATTCACTATATACTAACATACCTCAAAAAGCAGCTATAGATGTTTTAGCTAATACTCTCATCCAGAGACCTAAGCCCATTCGTATACCAACTTTTTTTCTTATGTAATTAGCATATATAGCAATGATGGAAAATTATTTTGTATTTAAGGGTGTTTTTTTACAAACAAATCAAAGGTGTAGCCATGGGCTCGTCAATGGCCCCTGACATTGCTAATTTTGAAAAACTGCCCTGATTTTGAAAAACAGTACCTCACTTTCCATCCCTATAAAGCACATATACGTCTTTGGAAGAGATATATTGATAATGTTTTAATGGTTTGGGATGGTAAAGAATTAGAACAAAATTTTTTTTTTAACTGGCTTAATAGTTTGGATCCTAATTTACAGTTTGAAGGATTGTTCAGCACACAACGGATAGCATATCTTGATATTATGATTAGAAAGGGTGATGATGGTTTATTACAGATTTATATAGGAAACCTACTGATAGGAACACTCTTTTACAATACGACAGTTTTCATAACACCTCTTTAAAGAACAATTTGTCTATAAGTCAGTTTTTGAGGATTAGGAGACTTTGCAGGCATTGATGACATCCGTAAGGGTTTTGCTCTCATCTTTCTGGACATCGCTGCAGCCTTTGATTCAGTAAATCATGAGCTTCTATTAAGACGACTGATTGACAAAGGCATTAATGGACGAGCGCTCGAATGGTGCAGATCCTACCTGTCCGAAAGATGGCAACATGTTCGTTCCGGAGGGACAAATTCTGAACCTTTCCACCAAAGTCAAGGAGTCCCACAAGGATCCTCCCTTTCTGCGCTCTTGTTCAATATTTACATGCAGCCAATTTGTAACATCATCCGGTCCTTCAATGTCGACTGCATGTTATACGCAGACGATGTCCTTCTCTACATTCCTTTCTCTACTGAGCAGGGCCGGATTTACCTTGAGTGAGGCCCTACGCCAACAAAAATTGTGGGCCCCCAGCAGGGGCGGCCCAAGGGGGGTGCGGACCGCATTTGCATAAGGGGCCTCATTTGCATAAATATTTGCATAATGTTACCATATACTAACTTTTAGTAAACGTGCCTCTTAATGAGTGTATGGATAAAGAAAGACTAAAAGATTTCTACATTACTATAATCCAGTGCCAACTGCCAGACACATTAGGAACTACTACAAACACTGCCCATAGTAAACCCGCCGTATCCTAACAGCACTACCAGGACTCACAAAGCACCATACTCTACCAATCAAAAGGCAACACTGCAAATATTAAACCAATACATTTCAGAGAACAACAATACATGACCTACTGGGGAAAGAGAACAAGTGGCAATGTCAAATAGGAATTATATAAACAGAACACCTCAGCTCAGTTACACATGCAGAACATAGACCATCACCAAACAAGTAATCACAATTTAGAAATAGGAAGACAATAATTAAACTGGGAATCCCAAAAGCCAAACTTGGAATGTACAACACTGTAGAAATAAAACTATACATTAATTTGCTCTTGTACTAAACAAAGCGCAGATGTTAATGATGCACATTTACCAGAGCTGACATATTCCAATTAATAAATTCAAAATAAAGAGATATTTTTCTACCTTTTGTGCATTTTTTTCAGCTGCAATTGCTCCAGCCACTTTCTTCTGGTTTCTTCGTGTCTTCTGCTAACTCTCCATCGTCTGCTGTCCATTTGTCCTTTCTTCTCTCTTCTAGATTTTTTTCCATTCTCTCTCTACATCTGCTTTAACATACTAATCTTTCTCCTTTTGCTCTTTCCTCATTCCTATTTCATCCACTCAAATTTTACCCCTCCATCCTCAATCCCCACTTACTCTCCCAATACCCGGCCAATTGTAGATTTTTTATCCCTCCCACACAAAATATTTTTCCCTTCTCCATTTTACTCTTCCAGCCCCATCCCATTCTAATCCTCCCCCAACATCAGCTCCCTTCTAGTTCCAGCCTCACCCAGCATCCATTCCCTTCTAGTCCCTGCATCAGCCCATTTCCAGTCCTAGCCATCCATCAGCCCATTTCCAGTCCTAGCAACCCCCCAACCCAATACCAGTCCTAGCCCCCCCATCACCCCACTTACAGTCCTTAACCCCCCATCACCCCATTTTCAGTCCTTAACCCCCCATCACCCCATTTTCAGTTTAAGCCCCCCCTATAACCCATTACCAGTCCTAACCCCCCATCAGCCCACTTCCAGTCCTAACCCCATCAACCCATTTCCAGTCAGCCCCCCATAGCCCATTGCCAGTCCTACCCCCCCCCCCATCAGCCCATTACCAGTCCTAATCCCATCATCCCACCTCCAGTTTTAACCCCCCAGCCCATTTCCAGTCCTAGCCCCCCATAGCCCATTACCAGACAACCCCCATCAGCCCACAGCCCATTACCAGTCTTAACCCCCCCAAAGCCCATTACCAGTTCTAACCCCCCCCAACAGCCCATTACCAGTCCTAACCCCATCAGCCCACCTCCAGTCTTAACCCCCCAGCCCATTTCCAGTCCTAGCCCCCCCCATAGCCCATTACCAGACAGCCCCATCAGCCCACAGCCCATTACCAGTCTTAACCCCACCCCCTAAAGCCCATTGCCAGTTATAATCCCCCCCCAACAGCCCACAGTCCATTACCAGTCCTAACCCCATCAGCCCACCTCTAGCCTTAACCCCCCCCAGCCCAGCCCAGCCCAGCCCCGCCCATTTCCAGCCCCAGCCCCCCAATAGCCCATTACCAGCCCTACCCCCCCCAGTCCATTTCCAGCCCCAGCCCCCCCAATAGCCCATTACCAGTCCTACCCCCCCCATAGCCCATTACCAGTCCTACCCCCCCCCCCCCGGCCTAAAGAAAAATGTAATTTAAAAAAAACCTGGTGGCTGCCGCCGCGGGGCCCCCTCTGCTGCCGCGGGGGCCCCGTCTACAAGGTGAAGCGGTGCGGTGCGGTGCGGTCGGGTCGGGTCGGGTCGGGTCTCTCCCTCCCTCCTTCCCTCCCTGCAGGCTGCGAGAGACGCGAAGATAGAGCGTCTCCTCGCGTCTGTGTTAAGCCGGCAGGGGCTGATGGGAAATCCCCTCAGCCCCTGCGGGCTTAACACAGACGCGAGGAGACGCTCTATCTTCGCGTCTCTCGCAGCCTGCAGGGAGGGAAGGAGGGAGGGAGAGACCCGACCCGACCCGACCGCACCGCACCGCTTCACCTTGTAGACGGGGCCCCCGCGGCAGCAGAGGGGGCCCCGCGGCGGCAGCCACCAGGTTTTTTTTTTAATTGAGTTAAAAAAAAATTACCTGGTTCTTTTTTTGTGGGCCCCTGCCGGCTGTGGGCCCTACGCCATGGCGTACATGGCGTATAGGTAAATCCGGCCCTGCTACTGAGCATCTGGATCTCTCCCCACTGACGAGTTGTTTCAATGCAATATCTGACTGGCTTCTTTCTCAAAACCTCAGAATACAACATAAGAAAACGGAAATACTCTTCATTACAAGGAACCCCAACTTCACCCCACCACAATATCTTAAAGTAAAAGAAGCTGAGCTGCACTCTAAACCATCAATACGATACCTGGGAGTCATCCTAGATCAACGCCTGGATATGAAGGCTCACATAGGAAACATAGTCAGATCAGTCTACTACAAGATCTGCTCACTTAGGCATCTACGCTCCATGCTTGAACCATCTGACTTTCGGACAATTTTCCAGGCATTGGTCATACCTCATTTCGACTATGCCAATGCCATATTACAAGGTCTCCCCCAGTCTACACTAAACCCGCTGCAGCTAGCCATGAACACGGCAGCAAGAATCCTCCATGGAGCATCCAAGAGCGACCATGTGACGCCTCTGCTAATACAGTTGCATTGGCTACCCATCCAGGCTAGAATAGTTTTCAAGATCTTGATAATCACTTTTAAAGCTGTTCACAATCTCTCATCCACATCCTTAACCTCCCTCATCCATGCCACATCACCAAATAGAGTAAGAAGATCCACGGCTATAAACTCCTTAACCGTACCGAAGGCACTTACTGTTTGCACTAAATTGACAGCCAACAGGGCTTTCAGTCTCAGTGCCCCAAGATACTGGAATTCATTACCCCATGATATCCGGGCTATTAAGAATCTACCACAGTTCAGGAAAGCCCTCAAAGGTCACCTCTTCAACAAGTACCTTATTGAGCCCAACTGCATCCCTTAGAGCTCCAAGACACCCCATACCATCCACATTCCCAGACAAACTTATAGCATACCAACAACACACCAAGTTGAAACTCAAACCCATGACGTGGATTGTGTTTTCTATGCATCCTCTTTGATTTTGTTTCCATGTAGTAAGTTTTGTAAATAGTTACCCCTGTTATCCAAGTTTTTTGTTCCCTGTTATCTGTAAACTCATACATGTTATTTGTACTGAGCATTTTGTTCCATGTAAACCGCGCTTATGCTGAATAGTGCGGTATATAAGAGAATGTAAATAAATAAATAAATAAATTTGCACTACTGACACAGATTTTGAAAAACATGCGGTTGACATGCACTATCACTTCAAACAACGGGGGTATCCGAAGAATTCTATCAAGAAGGCTTTTTTTAGGGCTTGCACTGTAGACCGTACAGTACTTTTACAGAAGAAGGAATGCACTAAGATGGACACAATTGTTTGCCCTCTCACCTTTACCAATTATTCAAAAGAAATTAATAAATACCATTCTTGCTTCACAATTTTAGTAACTACATTACCTGTTTTTGCATCAGAGAAGATAATGGTGGCTTACAAATGTGATCCCAACCTAGCTAATATATTGGTCCCTTCTGCTCTTACATATCATAAACCATTGCCAAAAGTAAAGGGCCACTTTAAGTGTGGTAGTTGCTCTATCTGTGCACATACTCTTTCAGTTAAGGATGTCTTTCTTCATCCAATTTCCCAGCAAAAAATCTAAATAAATAGTTTCTCCAACTGTAAAACAGAGAACGTCATTTACTTAATTCTATGCCCCTGTAATTTGGTGTATGTTGGAAAAACCACAAGACAGGTTCGGACAAGAATAATAGAACACAGGAGTTGTATACAAAGAGCGATTCCAGACAAGCCACTTGTTGCCCATTGGCTGGAAAGAAAACACACTATTAGTGATTTGAAATATTTAGTGTTAAGAACAATAACTGGGGGCAGGGCAGACTCGATGCTCCTTCCAGTCCTTAGCCTTTACCTTAAACTTTAACCCTTCCTTCCCCCTCCCCCTCCGCTTAACATAAACACTCCAACACCAGTTTTGGTAAAACCTTTTGGTAAAAGCTTTTGGTAAAAGCTTTATTAAACCAATACAACGCATAACAGTAAAACAGCCAATAACCATCATTTTCAGCCCCAACGGAATGAGGCCTCACCAGCCATGTCTATAGCAAGGAGGGCCCGCCTCCGCTTTCTCAACTTCTCTCCCCCTCCGGGCACCCGACTTTGCCATATCATTAGCAAAAGCCCGCCCAGGGGTTCACCGGGTCAGGGGTACCCCACCCCCGTCCCAAGTTTATCCAAGGTTCTGGACCCCGAAAACCTCCATCTCCATTGCCACCCCCGGCAGCCACCCCCCTCCTACCCTCTACTTGCAAGTCTAATCCCCCCCTGCCAGGCCCACCCCGTTTCCGTGTACCGGCCCCCTCTTCCCCCCTCTTCCCCCCTCCACGCCCCCCCCGCAAAGACTGAGAAGACTCATCCCATATCCCCTTCTAGGTCCCCTCGCCCGTTGCTCCGTTGTAGTCCCATTGCTTTCAAATTGCTGCCCCTCAACCCGCACAGCCCCAGACCGGGCCTGTCCGCCCGCTTTATCCCTGGGCCGGCCTGCCGCGCCCACGGCAAGACCCCTCCCCGTCCTCTAACCGGCAAACCCCCCTTGGCCATATAAAATTATAACTGGGCCTATCCCCGCCTTGCACTCAGCAGTCCACACCAGGCGGCCGCGATCACTGCCACCCGCCGCTCCACCCGGTCCTGAAATCAGCACTGTTTTTTTTTAGAAGACCGCGGCACCCTGCCGATACAGCTGTCCACCGCTCCAGGCCCTGCACTCCGACTCCAAGACAGCACCCCATACCGTCACTGCAATGCCTACACCGATCGCTGAAGCCTCACCGACTGGCCCCGGATCAGGCTCCGCTCCTACACTACCCCCAGTCTTCCATTTCATTAGCTCTCCCCCACGCACCCAACGAAGGGAGAGCCAATGACTTCAAATGTAAACCCCTGCGTCAACCCCGCCTCCCCCCCTCCTCCACCGCACCGCTGTCCCCGCATCTTGCTGCGCCGCCCCGTTACAGGCGGCCGGCTCGGGACGCTGCCCTACGCGGTCTAAATTAGTGCCACATTGGAGAGGGGGGGATGTCAATAAATCACTGTTGAAATTAGAACAGCGTTATATATATGAACTTAACAGTCTGGAGCCCAATGGACTTAACCAGGAAATAGATTTGTCAGTGTTTTTGTAATCAGCACAATTTCTGTTTCATCTCATTATTTATTTATTTATTTATTTATAACACATAACACTGTTTTTAGTCTTTTAGTATGTTACACGTGGTTATTTATTTTGGTAGTGCCACATTGGATAGGCGGAGATGTCAATGAATCAATGTTGTTATTAGGACAGTGTTACATTATGCACTCAATAATATGGATCTAATTAGGAAATAGATTTGTCAATGTATTAGTATAATTTTTGGATTTTCTTATTGTTCATTTATTTATTTATTATCCTGTAATCTATTTATAATATACAACATAGTTTTTAGTTTTTTTAGTTTTTAAGTCTTTTTAGTTTTAAGATTTGCAGTCTTGAAGGACTAGAACAGGGGACTGTTACTTCTGGAGAGAGATCTGCAATTGTGAGTATATACTTCTGGGAATTTTCTGAAGGGAATTCTTTCTATTAAAGCTATTTAATCTGTGAACCCACTATTTTTTGTTCAATCAGTCAGGGCCTAGTAGCAGCAGTTTAAGATTAAATTTAAAACACAGAAGAGAACTTTCTGGTTACATTTCATACCCAGCAGAGAGCTTGTAGTTTAAATTTAATAGTCACTCAGGGCCTAGTATCAGCAAAATACTTTTAGTTTACATTTAAAACACAGAAGAGAGCTTTCCGGTTAAATTTAGAACCCAGCAGAGTGCTTGTAGTTTAAATTTCATAATACGTTAGAGCCTAGCAGCAGCAAAGAGCTATAATTTAAATCAAATACGAATATAGCTTACCTCAGCAGCATAGGACAGGGTACTGTGTAGCAGCTCACTTTTAATAAGTGTTATTTCCTTCCTTCCCTCCCTCCCTCCCCACACCCACCCACTCCGGGATAATCGTAGCTTTATAGGTACTTACACATTTTAAAAGACAGGAAGTGCTCTCCGGTGAAGCTCGATATCCAAATTAGTCATGCACTAAGGGCCTGAGATTAATTAAGCTTCAGGTAAACAAGGTATATTAAACGTATTAGGCACAGCTTTATTGGTATAAATATCCATAGCAACCCTTAGTAAGTAAAGAACTTAAAGATCTAAACAAAAACTTAAAACTAAGATGCAGACAGCAGTCCAGCAGCGAGATGGGGGCTTTCCAGTCTTTTGCATTGAGTGTCACATGTATGATTTTCTCCCAGTTGGTGAGAGGTCTTACGTGTGCACTAGGTGCAAGAAGCTCTTTGCTCTCAGGGAACGAGTCCGTTCTCTCGAGGCTAGAGTAGCGGACTTGGAAAACATAAGAAAGACAGAGAGGTACATAGAAGAGACCTACAGGGATATAGTCCTGAAGTCCCACCTCCAGTCTGCCAGCATCCCTGTTGCCATGGAGGAGAGAGGTCACGTGACAGGACAGCATCACCCTGGTGTGGCAGGAAGTGATCCTGTAACTAGGACCTGTCCTCCAGGTGATGTAAAACCCTCTCGCACCGAGGAAGTTTCTCCAGGGCCATGTGCCCATAAGGGAAGGGTTAGAACAGCCGTTATAGTTGGTGATTCGATCATTAGGCATGTAGATAGCTGGGTGGCTGGTGGATGTGAGGATCGCCTGGTAACATGCCTGCCTGGTGTGAAGGTAGCGGACCTCACGCGCCACCTAGATAAGGTCTTAGATAGTGCTGGGGAGGAGTCTGCTGTCTTGGTACATGTCGGTACCAATGACATAGGAAAATGTGGTAGGGAGGTTCTGGAGGCTAAATTTAGGCTTTTAGGTAGGAAGTTAAAATCCAGAACTTCCAGGGTAGTGTTCTCCGAACTGCTTTCCGTTCCACGTGCAGGACCCAAAAGGCAGGCAGAGCTCCGGTGTCCCAATGCGTGGATGAGACAATGGTGCAGAGATGAGGGGTTTGGATTTGTTAGGAACTGGGGTACATTCTGGGGAAAGGAGGGGCTCTTCCAAAGAGATGGGCTTCACCTTAACCGGGATGGAACCAGGCTGCTGGCATTAACCTTTAAAAAGGAGATAGAGCAGCTTTTAAACTAGATAATAAGGGAAAGCCGACAGTCGCCCAAGAGCGGATGGTTCGGAAGAATGTATCCTTGAAGGATACTACCAAAAGCAGAGAGGTTCCGGACTTCCGGTGACGTCACGGGGCTGATGGCTGCATAGAAGCCTAGCTCCGTCTAACTCCCGATATTTAGGTGTCTGAGCGGTGCCCCAAAAGTTACTAAGGTGGAAGGGGGGAGTGCCTACACCTTGGCAATGGCTACGAAGAAAAAACTGGCCAGCTTCCAATCCCCCTACGTGCGGCGGGAGAGGAAAGATGCGACAGAGTCGGAGGGCTCGGAGGACGAAGGGGCCGGCAGGAGCTCCGCAGAGGAAGGGCCGGAGGGACTGAAGAAATGGCTCTGTACATTTAAAAAGGATATGCATGGGGAATTTCGGGCGATGCGACGCGAAGTCAAAGAGACTTTGATAGCCATCCAGCAAGAGGTGGCTGGCCTGGGTCAGAGAGTGGAAAGTGTGGAAGGCCACGTGGAGGCCTGTGAGGAAGGCGTGCGTGAGATGGCGGGGCAGTGCCAACAGCTCCAAGTGCAACAAGCGGATCTTCAAGAAAAATTGGAAGAATTGGAAGACAGAGCGCGCCGGAATAATTTGCGCATCAGGGGGGTACCTGAGGATGGGGCCCATAAGGACTGTGTGGTGGCCGTGCAGCAGTTGTGCTCGCATATCCTGCGGCTGGGGGAAGTGGAGGGTGCCACTGAGATCACCGTTGGTGTGGAGAGAGCCCACCGCAGCCTGGGGCCACAGCGGGAGAAGCAGGCGCGAGATATTGTGGCCTGCCTGAGCAGTTTCCCCCTTAAGGAGCAGATCCTGGCGTTGGCGCGGAAGTATGGACGGATCGCTTGGGGTGGCAGCGAAGTCGAGGTGTACAACGACCTTTCCAAGGGGACATTAGACCGGCGGCGGGAGATGAGGGAAGTCACTGCCTTCTTGCGAGACAAGAGCTACCGTTACCGATGGCGGTTTCCTTTTGGGCTGCTTGTCACGGTGAATGGGGTGACTAAGCGGCTGAAGACGGCGGCGGAGGCGTGGAGTGCCCTCCGGGAACTTGGATGTGATTGCCCAGCCTCGGCGGCAGGGAGTGACCAGCCGCGATCTGGAGGTTCCGGTCTGGGGAAGCTGGTCTCGAGTTCCAAGTGGCAGCGGGCTGGGGAGAAGGGCAAGAGGCTGTGGCGGCTGTCCAAGGAGGGGCAAGGGGCCCATTCCGAGTCTGCTAACTGAGAGGGGTCTTTGCTGACCGGACTGTATGATGGCCCTGGAGAGATGGGCGGTAAGCCCAGGACATGTGCATGAGAGGTGGGGGGTGCGGGGTGGGGTAAGCGGGAGGTGGGATGTGGGTGGTGGTGGCAGGGTTGCAGAAGGGGTAGGGGGGGGATAGAAGGGGGGCTAAAGTGGGAAACGGGGGGTTGGGAGGCCAGGTGGCGGTGTGGGGGCTTGGGTGCTCTGTTTTCTTAGAAGACTGGGGTATGGTGGGGCGGGAGGAAGACCTGACGTCTCGGGGTGGGTGAGAGGGGATTGGAGGAGGGGGGGAGGGGAGGGAGGAGGGGTGGGGGGAGGGTGGGTCGGGGAAGGGAGGAGGGGGGAGGGGGGGACGGGGAGGACATCGGGGTGGTCTCGACCAGGGGGGTCTGGGGAGTGGCTGCGCATAGGTTCCCTCAATGTGAAGGGGCTCAACTCCCCGGAGAAGCGCAGTATGCTAATGCGATTGGTACGGAAGCAGCGTTGGGACGTGGTGATGTTACAAGAAACGCATTTGCGTAACAGTGATGTGGGAAGGGTGAAGAACAAGTCCTATTCTGCCCAATTTTACTCGTGTAGCCCGGGGGGTGAAAGGAAGCGGGGGGTAGCGCTGTGGGTGCGGGATGGGTGTGGGATTGAGGTGGGGGGGAGCTTTAAGGATGGGGAGGGGAGAATGGTGGGGATAACTGGCTGCCTGGGGGGTGAAGACATAGTGATCGGGGTGGTGTATGGACCTAATGGCAATCAGGGGGGGTTCTGGAAGGAGGTGGGGCGGCTAATCGATAGGGCGGGGGAGGGTCGGGTAGTGGTGGGGGGGGATTTTAATGGGGTTTTAGACCCGGGGATTGATAAGGACCCACCGGGGATATAGGGGGGGGAGTAGGAACCGGCGGGGGTTGAGAGCTTTGCTCAAAAGGTTTAATCTGGTAGATGTTTGGAGGGAGTTGAATCCTGCTCAGCGCCAATTTACTTTCTACTCCCCTCCCCATAACAGTTGGAGCAGATAGACATGTTGTTAATGGACCGGGAATGGATGTGGGAGGTACAGGAGGGGGATATTAAACCGGTGGGGTGGTCTGATCATTGTGCGGTGGAGATTGGTTGGCGTAGGCGGGGGGGGAGGGGGGGGACTGTATTTTGGAAATTGAATGAAAGTCTGTTAAAGGATGAGAGAGTGGTGAAGGATGTGCGCGAAGGCATCCGGGAATACCTGCGATTTAATGATGTGGGGGAGTTGGTGGCGGTAAAAGTATGGGAAGGTCTGAAGGCGGTGGTTCGGGGTCGGTTTGTGATGTGGGGGGCTAGGAAGAAGAGGGAGCGAGAAGGGCGCGAGGAAGAGTTAGGGCAGCAACTACAGGAGGCGGAAGAGCTCTTCCGATGGGCTGGAGGGAGGCGAGCCCGGGAGGCGCTGGAGCAGGTCCGGGGGGAACTACGGGCATTGCAAATGGCGCAGGTTGATTTGGCCCTGCAGAAGGCTAAGCAGGTATTTTACGAATATGGGGATAAGGCGGGGCGACTTTTAGCGCGCCGATTGAAGCAGCAACAAAGGGCAGCCATAATTTATCAGATTCGGGGGACGGATGAGGAGGTATGTAGGGGGGAGGAGGAGGTTCGGGAACAGTTTCGGGACTTTTATGTTACTTTGTACCAAGAGGAGAAAGGGGTGGGGGAGGGTGCGATTCAGGAGTATTTGGAAGGGGTGGAGATGAAGGCCTTGACGGAAGCTGCCAGCTTGGCCTTGGAGGCTCCGATTACGAGGGATGAAATTGGGAGGGTGATTAAGGGGTTGGCAGGGGGTAAGGCCCCGGGGTTGGATGGGTTGCCGGGGGTGTTTTATAGGGTTTTTGGTGAGGAGGTCGGTGAGCTCTTGGGGAGGGTCTTTAATGGGGTATTAGAGCCGGGGGGGGAACTCTCACAAGAGATGTTGATGGCGGGCATTACGGTGTTGGTGAAGCCCGGGAAGGACCCGTTAAGTTGTGGCTCTTATAGGCCTATTTCCCTCCTCAACGTGGACGTTAAAATTTTGGCACGGATTCTGGCGCTTCGGTTGGGGAGGGAGATGCCGGAGATAGTTCACCCGGACCAAGCGGGGTTCATCATGGGGCGGCAGGCGGGGGATAATATTCGAAGGGCCGGGTGGCAGTGCTTGACGCGGCGCGGACGGGGAAGGAGGACTTCTTGGTGATGTCTATAGATGCCGAGAAGGCCTTTGACCGAGTTCACTGGGGCTTTTTGATGAGGGTGTTGGACAAGGTGGGGTGCGGGGTGCGTTTTCGGGGATGGGTCCAGGGATTATACAACGGACCTCGGGCACGGATTAAACTCAATGGGCGGTACACGAGGGAGTTTGAATTAGGGAGGGGGACCCGGCAAGGGTGCCCGCTCTCACCCCTTCTTTTTGCTTTGGTGGTGGAGCCCCTTGCGGAGTGTATTAGGCGGTCGGATGGGATAAGGGGCTTGGCTTTGGGGGAACAACATCATAAAGTCGCCTTGTATGCGGATGATATTCTCCTTTTCTTAAGTTCGCCACTGGAATCGTTGCCGGAGGTCATGAGGGAGATCGCGCGCGGTATGGAACGGTGTCGGGGTTCAAAATGAACATAGATAAAACTGAAGTTATGAGGGTTCAGTTGAGTAAGGAGAGTGAAAGTAGGCTGCGCAGCTCCTACCCCTTGCGGTGGGTGGATCATTCGTTGGAATACTTGGGAGTGCGGCTTACTGTGCGATACGATGACCTTTACCGAGCGAACTACCCCCGGTTGTTAGGGCGTATTGGTAGAGATCTGGAGGGATGGACGCGCTTTGAGACTTCCTGGGTGGGCAGAATCGCTGTGATTAAGATGAATGTGCTACCCCGATTGCTGTATTTGTTTCAAGTTTTGCCGGTGGAAGTTCCCGACCGACAGCTGCGGGCCTTACAAAGGAGGGTGTTTAGCTATATTTGGAGGCGGCGCCCCCCTAGGGTGGCACGGGTGGTGATGTATGCGGCCAGAGAAGAGGGGGACTGGGGGTCCCCAATTTCAGGGACTATTATCGAGCTGCCCAGTTGACGCATGTTCTGGGGTGGCGAGGGGGCAGGGAGGAGAAACCTTGGGTGAAATTGGAGAGTCTCCAGGTCCAGGGGGGGCGTTTGGATGCGTGGGTGTGGGCAAAACAGGGGGAGCGGCGGCTGCTGGGGGAGGGGTCCCCCGCAATGAGGCATGTAGTGCGGGTTTGGGATAAGGTTCGGGCGCAGGAGATAGTGGCTCGGGGATCGGGGTATTCAGTTGTGGCTCCCTGGAGAAGCTGGCGGGCATTTCACCCTGGGTGGGAGGGGGGTCGGTTTGATTTGTGGCGGGAGAAGGGGTTAGTGTGTGGATTGCAATTGCTGGAGGAGGGGGACTTTCGGAGTTTTGAGGATGTGCGTGCGGACTTTGCACTGGGAGAGCAGGACCGATATGCCTATCTGCAGGCACGGTCCTTTCTCTCCAAGGAATTGGGGAAGGCGGGGTTGGGAAGGGCTGTATCCCGTTTGGAGGCTATCTGGTTTGGGAAATGGGCTACGAGGGGGCTGATCTCTACTTTGTATAAGGGGGTCCGGGGCGAGGGGGCCATGAGACATCGGTATATGGCGGAGTGGGAACGGGACCTGGGGATTTCCATAGGGGAGAAGGACTGGAAGCGGATATGGGATCAAATTAAGAGGGGGCCTCGGGCTACACGAGTTAAAGAGAATAGTTACAAAGTGATGATGCGTTGGTACTATACTCCGGAGCGGCTACACAAAATGTACCCTGGGGTATCCCCGCTGTGTTGGCGACAGTGTGGGGAGGCCGGCTCTTTCTGGCACATTTGGTGGGGCTGCCCCAGGGTGCAGGGATACTGGCGGGATGTGGGGGATTGGATTAAGGAACATGTGGCTGGGGAGGTGGCGACTTGTCCCAGTGTTTGTTTATTATCTTGGGGAGGGGAGGAGGGACTCCAGGGGGGGAAGATGGTACTGGCCTGCCTCTGTGCTGCCCGGATGGCAGTAGCTCGAGTATGGAAGCAGCTTGAGCCGCCGGGCATGGGGGGGTTTCTATCCGGGTTGCGGGAAATTGTCCTCATGGAAAAGCTCACTGCGTTACGCCAGCAGAGGGGGGAGGGGTTTCAGGTTCGATGGGGACGTTTGGTTAGTGTGTTGGGCATGGGCTGAAATGGGGGGGGGGCTCGGGAGGGGGGGGGGAAACATTGTAAAAACTTTGAGGGGGTTATACTGTGTTGTAAGGTGCTGGTTACTCGGGAGGGGGAGATTTGTGTGAGGTTTTGGGTTATTATAGATTTTAAAATGTGTATTAGGGTGCTGGGAAGCATGTCTAGTTTGGCTCTTGTCTGTACCAGAATACCTTTCTTTTATGGTTTGCAATAAAAAATACTTAAATATAAAAAAAAAAAAGCAGAGAGGTTCCAAAAAAGAGTAAAGTAGCCCAAATGCCCTCAAGTATGGAGCAGACAGAACTTAAAGATCCCAAATTACCCATGTCTACCAGTAGCCAAATTAATATGAATAAAAAACAGTCTCTAAAATACTTGTATGGAAATGCTAGAAGTCTAAAAATAAGATGGGAGAGTTAGAATATATAGCACTAAATGAGAGGTTAGATATGATTGGAATATCAGAGACATGGTGGAAGGAGGATAACCAGTGGGACACTGTGATACCTGGGTACAAACTATATCGTAATGATAGAGCTGATCAAATTGGTGGAGGGGTTGCGCTCTATGTTAGAGAGGGCATTGAGTCAGAAAGGATTAAAGTTTTGCAGGAAACAAAATTTGATGTAGAATCTCTATGGATTGAAATTCCATGTAAAAAGGGGAAGGCAATGGCAGTGGGGGTGTACTATCGACCGCCTGGCCAGAATGAACAAATGGATGATGGAAATGCTCAAAGAAAACAAGGAAGCTAATAAAAGTTACAGCGCGGTAATAATAATGGGTGATTTCAATTACCCCGGTATCGACTGGGTCAGTTTCAAGGCAGGACATGCTAGGGAGATAAAGTTCCTAGATGACATAAATGACTGCTTCTTGGAGCAGCTGGTTCATGAGCCAACCAGAGGGGAAGCCATATTAGACCTAGTCCTTAGTGGAACACCAGATCTAGTGCAAGAGATAAGGGTGTTGGGGCCACTTGGCAATAGTGATCATAGCATGATCACCTTTTATTTAATTAGTGGAGGAGGGACAGTAAGGAAATCCACGGGACTACCTTTTAACTTTCGAAAGGGAGACTATGATAAAATGAGGAAAATAGTTAAGAAAAACCTAAAAGGAGCAGTTGCAAAGGTTAAAGACTTACATCAAGGTTGTGTGTTGTTGAAAAATACTATCTTGGAAGCCCAGACCAGCTGTATTCCACGTTTTAAGAAAAGTGGAAGGAAGTCCAAAAAACTGGCAGCATGGTTTAAAGGTGCGGTCATAGAGGCTGTTGTTGCCAAAAAAACATCTTTCAGGAAATGGAAAAAAGAGCCAAACGATGAAACCTGGAAAAAGCACAAGCACTGGCAGGTCAAATGCAAGGCATTGATAAAGAAGGCAAAGGGAGAATTTGAGAAGAAGCTTGCTGCGGAAGCAAAAACGCGGAATAAAGATTTTTTCAAGTACATTCGTAGCAAAAAACCTGTGAGAGAGTCGGTTGGACCATTAGATGATAGAGGAGTTACAGGGGCACTAAGAGGCGACAAGGAGATAGCGGAGAGACTGAATGAATTCTTTGCTTCGGTCTTTACTGAGGAAGATGTAGGGATGTTACCCATGACTGAAGTGGTATTTAAAGGTGTGGAAGAATTGAAGGAAATATCGATACATCGGGAAGATGTATTACAACTATTAGATAAACTGAAGAGTAGCAAATCACCTGGGCCGGATGGTATACATCCAAGGGTGTTGAAAGAACTGAAATATGAGATTGCAGACCTGCTATTAGTAATCTGTAAAACTATCATTAAAATCATCTCTAATACCTGAAGATTGGAGGATCGCCAATGTAACACCAATTTTTAAAAAGAGTTCCAGGGGTGATCTGGGAAACTACAGACCGGTGAGTCTCACGTCAGTACTGGGAAAAATGGTAGAAACCATCATAAAGAATAAAATTACTCAGCATGTAGATAGTCATGGCCTAATGGGAGACAGCCAACATGGCTTTAGACAAGGAAGATCTTGTCTTTCTAATCTGTTATGTTTTTTTGAAAGTGTGAATAAACAGGTGGACAAAGGTGAGTTGGTTGAAATAGTGTATCTGGACTTTCAGAAAGCCTTTGACAAGGTCCCTCATCAGAGACTTTTGGCAAAACTAAAGAGTCATGGGATAGGAGGCAGTGTACTACTGTGGATCAAGAACTGGTTAAAAGATAAAAAGCAGAAGGTTGGGCTAAATAGCCAATTTTCCCAATGGAGAAAGGTGAATAGTGGTGTACCCCAGGGATCTTTGCTGGGTCCGCTGCTTTTTGACATATTCATAAATGACCTGGAAAGTGGAATAACGAGTGAGGTTATCAAATTTGCAGATGACACAAAACTATTTAAAGTTGTTAAAACCCAAGAGAATTGTCGAAAATTGCAAGAGGATCTTGATAAATTGGAAGACTGGGCATCAAAATGGCAGATGAAATTTAATGTGGACAAGTGCAAAGTTATGCACCTAGGGAAGAACAACCCAAACTATGTTTACACGATGCAAGGTTCCACATTAGGAACCACCACCCAGGAAAAAGAATTAGGCGTCATTGTGGATAACATGTTAAAACCCTCGGCCCAGTGTACAGCGGCAGCCAAGAGAGCAAATAGAATGCTAGGTATCATAAGGAAAGGAACGGAAAATAAAACAAAAGATATTATAATGCCTCTATACCGTTCCATGGTGAGACCGCACCTTGAATATTGTGTGCAATTCTGGTCGCCGTATCTTTAAAAGGATATAGCGTTATTAGAAAAGGTTCAGAGAAGAGCTACCAAAATGGTTAAGGGGATGGAAGGATACTCCTATGAAGAAAGGCTAAAAAGGTTAGGGCTCTTTAACCTGGAAAAGAGACGGCTGAGGGGAGATATGATAGAAGTCTATAAATTAATGAACGGAGTGAAACGGGTAAACGTAGATCGATTGTTTACGTTATCAGAATATAGAAAGACTAGGGGACATGCAATGAAGCTACAGGGTAAACTATTTAAAACTAATAAAAGAAAATATTTTTTCACTCGTGTAATCAAACTCTGGAATTTGTTACCTGAGGATGTAGTAAAGGCTGTTAGTGTAGCTGGGTTTAAAAAAGGTTTGGACAAGTTCCTGGAGGAAAGGTCCATAAACCATTATTAAGAAGGGACCCAGGATATCAATGCTTGACCCAGTACAAGCATTGCGGAACCTGTGTCTTTTGGGGAAACAGCTAGGTACGTACGACCTAGATTGGCCACTGTTGGAAACAGGATACTGGGCTTGATGGACCTTGGTCTGACCCAGTATGGCATATCTTATGTTCTTAATATGATACATGCAGTTATTTGTTTTTAGGTTCATTTAATTTCTCTCTTCATAGCTCTAACTGTTTTTTTAAAAGTTAGATACATGCCTACAATTCAGCCACTCGAATGAAGTCTCCATGGAGGCTGTCCTTTCCAGCGGATGTTTTTACTCTGGTAGTTATTTTGTGGCTAAACTGCATTTTACTTGCTAGAGGTAGATAGTAATAAAGTGAAGATGCTTTTACCTAAAGCGCACAATGTGTATGGATCCACTCACAGCAATTTCTTAACACAATGGACTTAGGACAAAAGGTTCCGTTTTCATTTTTTTACCTCCTCGTGCTGTCAGAAGAATACAGTACTTATAGTCTCCATTTTTTTTAATACCTCATAATTCCTTTATAAAGGTGTGGAATAGGTGCCACAATGTATGTTACATTCTTTTTAACCTTTTTTAAATTTTTTCCCCGCTTGCTAAGTTATCCAGTTCACTTCTCCGGATGATTTTACTGACCACCCTGGCCGGTCTGGTGTCTGGCCATGCCCCCCCTTTTTTGGCGCGGGTTTCGGCGTTTTTTAAAATCTGCTTCATTCCACAGTTGGGTTCCTTACAGTCTACTAGACACTGAACTTTGCGTGTGACATTTCGTCAAGTAACCTTTTTATTTTTAGAATGAGGTCCATGTACGCCAGTTCGTTTTTGACGATGCAAGGCACTTGCATATTTATGACTCTTAACTAACTCATCTTAATCTGTTTTTCATTTTAGTTGTATTAGTTTTTGGGATCATTTTTTCCGATATTCTCTTGCCGTTCCCAAGAGCAAAGTAATATCATTCTACTAAGTTTTAGTTTTTACAAGATGTGTACGGTTGTAACAGGCTGTATTTTCCCGTTGCTGATACAACAGTTATCATAAGTCATCAAGGGACGGCGTCAGACACTCACACTTTTCTTATTAGCACATTTTAACTTATGTTTTATAACTTAGTTTTAAGAGTTTCCAGGAACACATATATATTTTTTCTGTTATGTTTCGCCGGTTCTCAGTGTGTAGTCACTTTGTTCTCCTGTCTATTCACATAGTTTAGCTATGGATCTATTACAATGTAGTTTTACAACACATACACAATTGCGGTACGCCGTCTTTTGCCGCCGCTAATTCAATAGCAATAGTAACTATTCGAATAGATAGTGTTGCACGGTACAAGGTCCCTGTATATTTACACCTTATAACTAGCACAACTTGATTTATTTTCCACACCTTCAGTTAGAAAAAGCTTTTAAGATTTTTTCTTATGCTAAGGGTGAAGCAGTTTTTGGTGTGGGGTTTGTTTATCTATTCACATGTTCTTATTATGGATTCATCGCATTTTAGTTCTACAGGATATGCATAGTTGGCATGCGTTGCCAACCTATTCGTGATAACAACTGAATAAGAGACAGTGCTGCACAGTTTTTTCAGCTAAGGTGCATAACAGCGAGTAGGATTCGCATTGCAATTCCATTTCTTTTTATTGTCATCCACATTGTTTTGAGACCTTATCTGCCCTGCGTCTATTTTTATACTTTTTTATACTACCTTTTTATACCTATTCATGTGTTTATCATTAGTTTTATATAATCATTTTTATTATTTGTATTAGTTATTTACTTATTTTACTGGTGTTTTATGTGTTATTTTATATATTAATATACAACAGCTTTTTTATCTATGATGCCCTTTTGTTTTAAGATTTTGTACTATGTTTTTAAAATGTTTGTTTATTGTTTCTTATTGTTTGCTAGTTATTTAGTCCCCCTGCAGAAGGCGTTCGCCGAAACGCGTTGGGGTTTTAATAAAGCACCTGTGTTCATCATTCACTCTTGCCTCTTGTGTGTTTGCCCCCAATGCCACTACACGAGATTTCAATGACAAAAACTGCTTACGCCGTGATTGAGTGCTCCACCAGTTTAATATGTCTTTGAACTGCAGCAAGGGCACTTTGTTGCACAGTCTGAGCCAATGAGGTTACCTGTAGTAGCAAAACTGCACCCAGCTGGACAATAGCCTTCCAGATCGATTCTAAGGTGAAGGTTTCCGGGCATTGAAGAGAGAAATCCAAAGAGGACGCCTCCATCACCACAGAGCGTCCTTCCAACTCTCCCAGCATCAGTGCCTCACTTTGTACGGCAGTCTCCTCTACTGCCCGCTCTCTACCAGACACCACAGGGGGGACGTCACAGGGAGGTTATCAAATTTGCAGATGACACAAAACTATTTAAAGTTGTTAAAACCCAAGAGGATTGTGGAAAATTGCAAGAGGATCTTGATAAATTAGAAGACTGGGCATCAAAATGGCAGATGAAATTTAACGTGGACAAGTGCAAAGTTATGCACCTAGGGAAGAACAACCCAAACTATGGTTACACGATGCAAGGTTCCACATTAGGAACCACCACCCAGGAAAAAGATTTAGGCGTCATTGTGGATAACATGTTAAAACCCTTGGCCCAGTGTGCAGCGGTAGCCAAGAGAGCAAATAGAATGCTAGGTATCATAAGGAAAGGAATGGAAAATAAAACAAAAGATATTATAATGCCTCTATATCGTTCCATGGTGAGACCGCACCTTGAATATTGTGTGCAATTCTGGTCGCCGTATCTTAAAAAGGATATAGAGTTATTGGAAAAGGTTCAGAGAAGAGCCACTGTGTGATTATCACTGCTAGTCAAATGGACACCCACCCAAACATTCAACACACTATCTCCATTGGTGAGTACTAAATCCAGCATCAAACTTTCCCTGTTTGGTTCCATCACCAGCTGTCTGAGAAATGTTTCTTGGAAGGCATCCCCAATCATTTTACTTCTTTCCAGATTTGCAGAAGGAATACTCCAATCCACATCTGGTAGATTAAAGTCACCCAATATGATCACTTTTCCCTTCATAGCTACCTTTGCAATATCAATGATCAAGTCTGTATTGATTTCCTCAGTTTGAGTTAGAGGCCTGTGGATGATAGAAGAGATGGCACTAACACAATACACAGCGCTCCTCCTTTTCCCCACTCCTCTGCATTTCAGCAGCTTTAATTTGCTTCCAACATATAAGGCTACTCCTCCTTTACTTCCTTCTCTATCTCTTCTAAATACATTTTAGCCAGCTATGGTTATATCCCATTCATGGACTCATTAAACCTAAACTCGTGAAGCCTTCTATAATGGATAACCCGGGGTGGGGGCAGACTTTGCCAGAGTCCATCTTGTTTGTGGTAAGACGAAGATGGGTGCATTGCAATAGCTAAAGAGGAAGGAGTTTTAGGGGGACAGAAGGAAGAGTGTGACTTGTGCTAGATACAGGCTAGCGAACTGAGTGTGGCATTGTGAGGCCTTGAGTCACTGATTCATTTAATGGAGATGGGCGCCATGAAAAAGCTGCAATTTCAAGGTTCATGTGCCTAGAAAAAGGGGAAGGGAAAAGGAACTGGATTTATGTATTGCCTTTCTCAAAGTTCAACGCAACTTTATAAGGTTATTGTGCTATTCTTTTTCTTTCTTTCCTATTATTTTTGGCGTTCTTTTTCCGTAGTTTGCAGTGCTGCCTTTTATTTTGTTTGTACACCGCTTTAATGTCCCGACAAAAGCGGTTTATCAAGTGTGAAATAAAGATAAAGAAAGAACTAACAATTGGGAATGGTAGGTATTTCCCTGTCCCCAGAGAACTATAATCTAAGTTAGTACCTGAGACAATGTTGGATTAAGTGCCTTTCCCAAAGTCAACAAGAAGCAGCAGTGAAATTTGGACCAGGGTTCCCTAGCTCTTAGCCCACTGTTCTAACCATTTAGGCTGCTCCTCTCTATCCAAAAGGACCAAATTTATGTTGTGGAGGACTAGTGATGAAGAGGAAGATTGGGGTTTTTTTTTTTGTTGTTGTAGAGTCTTCTCTCTCATTTTAAGCATCAAATGAAAGCTTTCCCATTTGGATACAAAATTAAAGGTTCCCTTCCCACACTGGATATTCTGAAGGGTAGGAACTGCATTGTAACCAGGTATCCTGTCCTAGAGGATCAAGCCTTTTTTACTACTTTATGCAGAAGAGGGAGACCATCGATAGTTATCTGGATAACAGTTTGAATATTGACACTCTCCAGATAATTTGCCACTCTTCCCATGCTCCACACTCTACTGCCCCAGGTACTATCTGAAAGAGCAAAGACAGAGTGATGATATCCAAAGAGTGACCTTCATGATCAGTGGGGAACACCAGGCCTAGGTTGTACTTGTGCACCTGTAAAATCTCCTCTCTCTTTGGGTTGAGCCAGGATTTAAAGCATGAGGCCCAAAATATTCACACGGGGGGAGGAGAGTGATATTCCGCACCAGCGGCTAGCACTGCTAATGTGACTAGCTGCTGGTGCTGAAAGTATATTCAATGCCAGGATATTCAATGCCAGGATCGTATTCGGCCACAGCATTGAATATCCAGGTTTGCCAGATTGCTGCAAGGCTAACTGGGCAGCAGCAATATTGAGCTGCTGCTCAGTTAACTAAAACAGCAGAAGTTAGCACAGGGCTTCCTGCAGCTGGCTTTTGCCATGTATCAGTAACCAGGTAGCGACTCAATATTGGAATTCCCCGATGCTAAGTGCTTAGCACCAGGGCAGGTAGCGGTGGCACCCAGGGATATTCAAAGCCACTAACCATGTAGGTCTGTAAACCATATAAATGCCTCCCCAGAGTTCATCAATAGTCACTAGATAGGAGGAGGCTAAAGTAGTATAGGAATGAAGGTCAGGAATGTGGTCAACTAGCTAGGAGAATACCAGTGAATCAGTAACCACACTGAATCAATAGACAAAATCAGTCAAGAATCAGACACAGGTCAGGCTGGTGGCACAAGTTCAGAAATGGTAAACCCAGGTGATATCCAATGCAAGTACCAACTAAGCTCAGTACCGCTTAGCCTTTGAGATCAGACAAGAAGATAGACTGTAAGCTAAGCAAAGGTCGATAACAAAAGGCAGCAGAATAGTAAAACACCCAAGAATTTTCAGGACCCACCTATAAAAAAGTAAGATAGAATGAGAGTACTCTGATTTAAATAGCTTCAGGAAACTAATCAGAGCAAAGTTGCACCATCAAGATGTGACTTGAAATGACTTAAAAGAGTGTGAGTAAGCCGTGGATCCCTTCTGATGTTAGAAGGCTGCCCTGTGGTGGATAAGTATCTTACAGCAGTGCTATTCGGATCAGTATCCAGATAGCTCTCTGGATAAAGTCAGGACAGCAAAAAACTAACAAAGTTATCCGGAGAGCTCTCATGCTGTCAACTCTATACAAATATTCAGAGCTGCCCACAATCCAGATAGCAGCACTAAATATCCAGGTTATCTTTAAAGGAAAGGGCCAACTTTAAAAAAAATAAGACCGTGGTGTTTAAATTTTGACTCGATTATGGTTACTAATTTACATCATAACAGTAATTAAGGCAAAGAATTAAGTAGTAGCCAGCCAGTTTCCTCACATCGTTTGATGAAAGGGGCATGGATAATACAAAATTCAGATTTTTATGGTATTTACTCTTTAGTCAATCTTGTCCCACTGCTTCACTGGTCAACACTGAAATCGTTACTGACTTTAAAAGGCCCTATTCTGTAGTATCTTGGTGAGCTGAACACGAATATAACATTAAAAACATTTTATTGGCTCTCGTTTTGAAGATATTGCATGTAGTTCATTTTTGATGTTTCACCGTTTAAATTTATCCAGTAGGACATCAACAACATCCCAAATAAGCCTTGAATGATGTAATATTGCATCACATTGCATAATACCAGCATGCACACATCATCCAGAGTTGATTGCGTCATTTTCTGATGCAATGCAATACTACTGCCAGACGGCTGCTGAAGCCATCTGACGTCAGCCGTGTACTATACGCAGTCGGAAAGGTTGAGCATTTAAAATATTTCAGACTGTGTGTGAGACAGTTTAAGCTACTGTTACATGTAACTTTTATTACTCATATAAATTTAGCCATTTAGGTACAATACAGAACAGTAATGCCGCGAACGTGCATTAATACCGTTGACAATTTCTGCTACATTTGTGGGGAAGTGACATTTGCCAACCAGAAGAAAAGTATCACTTCTCAACTGAAGAAGCCATATCATCTTTACTTCGAATCCAAGATTGGTGACCAAGACAAGCCTTGGGCCCCGCATATATGCTGCGCTACATGTACAACACAGCTTTCACTGTGGTTGAATTTCAAAAGACCATCAATGCCGTTTGCAGTCCCCATGGTGTGGAGAGAGCAAGCAACCACACAAATGACTGTTACTTCTGCTTGGTTCCTCCTCTTTCCAGCGGAATAACTAAGCAAAAGAAGTCGAGCATAGTCTACCCAAACATTCCGTCTACATTGAGACCAGTTCCACATCGTGAGGGACTTCTTTTTCCAGAACCTCCATCAGAAAATTCTCTTGATTCATCTGATGAGGACAAGGGTGAGCCGACCTGTTCTTCTCCTGGTCCATCAGCATGCAGTGAACCAGATTTTCACTGGGATGCATTATCAACTCCACACAGAATAACACAGGAAGAACTAAATGACCTGGTTCATGATTTGGACTTATCCAAGAACAAGGCAGAATTGCTAGGATCAAGACTCCAACAATGGAATCTTCTAGAAGATGTCAACATTACTTCATATTGAAAGCGCCACCAGCAGTTGGAGCCTTTCTTCATAACGGAAAGTAATCTGGTATTATGTTCCGATATTGAAAGCCTCATGAATGCCTTAAAAATCACTCATGACCCACAAGACTGGAGACTATAGACTCTTCGAAACTGAGTCTGAAGGTTGTGCTTTTGAACAATGGAAACCGTCTTCCATCTATTCCAGTAGCGCATGCCATCCACATGAAAGAGACATACGATAACTTAAAGCATCTACTGATTTCCATTAACTATAACAAGTACAGCTGGCACCTCTGTGGTGACTTGAAGGTAGTTCCCTTTTAACGGGACTGCAGCAGGGATATATAAAATACATGTGTTTCTTATGTGAGTGGGATAGCCGAGCAAGGGATTGGTGCGGAAGGAATGGAATCGCAGACAAAATGTAACAGTTGGAGAGAAGAATATCCAGCACCCAGCTCTGGTTGAGGTTCACAAAATCCTGCTACCACCCGTTCACATCAAACTAGGTTTGATAAAAAACTTAGTGAAAGCCATGGACCGCACTTCGCCAGCTTTCCGATACCTGCATGAAAATTTTCTCGACTCAGTGAAGCAAAGATTAAAGAGGGAGTTTTTGTGGGTCCTCAGATTCGAGCGTTCTTCAAAGATGACCGGTTCAACAAATTGCTACAGGGTGATGCGAAACAAGCATGGAATGCTTTTCGCCTAGTGTCAACAAACTTTCTCAGGAATGTTAGGGCAGAAAACTACAAGGAACTAGTAGAAGATATGCTGATGCAGTATCAGAACTTGGCTGCAATATGTCTCTAAAGATCCATTTCCTTGATTCCCATCTTGATTTCTTTCCTGACAACTGTGGTATGGTTAGTGATGAACAGGGCGAACATTTTCAACAGGATATCGCAACGATGGAGCAAAGATACCAGGGAAAATGGTCCACTACAATGCTGGCTGACTACTGCTGGACACTCCCCAGAGAAGCTCCCGAACAGCTGTACAAGAGACAGGCGAAAAAATCTAAGAAGTAGTCTATGACTTGGTTTTTTACAGGTATTAACCGAAGGCCTATTGTATTTACTATTGACATGCATTTCATGATGTAAACATTAATTCTTGTAGATTACAAAAAAAACTAGAGCCAACTTTGCAATTTCACTGTCATATTCGTGTTCAGCATATAAAAATTGATAAGAAATGACTATTTTTATTTCAGTAACATGACTTTTGTAAAAGTTTGTTGACCAGTGATTTTGGATGAAAGATCAGCCTTTTGTCTTCTATGTTCGAAGTTTTCTAAAACAAATATTTTTCAAACGGTGTCATTTCTGGGAAGGGGTAAAAGAAAAAGTTTTATATTTAACAGACTCTTGACAGCTATAATATTGTCTCACACTTTTATGCAGGTCAGATTATGAAGATCAAACTCTGTTCTGAACAGTTTAATAACAGATTCAAATTTTAACAGAGTTATTGAGGAGGTTCCAAATTAACACAAAGAGCTCTTCACTAGTGCTCAGTTTCAAGAAGTAAGATGTAAAGCCTCTCTGAATGACAAATCTCTGCATTTCTCCAGCTTTGCCATTATTCTTTTTTTTTCCTTTTCTTGTAGGAGCTGTTTATTGTTTTGAACAGAGCAATTTAGCGTTTACTGCTCAGCAATTATTTTCGTATTCAGAAACAAAATTTCTCTATTTGATCACGACTCATTTTAAAAAATTGCTGAGAAACATTTATAGGAAATCACTACCACCCTAAATGCTTCTATGATAAAAAGAAAAAGATGAGCTCTTCAACGTATGCTTGGCCACAGATTGACATAATCACTTTCTCACCATTCTTCCAGAGATACTGCGCATCAATCAATGCAAAATGTTGTGTGATCGCTTCAAATTGACTAAATTATTTTAGACTGCCATGCTGAGATTTGGAAGATTAGGGTACTAGAACGGCTGCTAGTCATTATGACAGCGTGTGTCACATCAACAGTTTTGTGCTTTCTTGAGTTCAGCTTTCATAGTACTGTAGTGATTCTTGTACAGTGTATATCTTTTTGGCCTGTTTTCTGACTCATTTGTCCTTTAAGAGAGGATAATTTTCAAAGTTATCCACATGGATAAATAGTGATTTACCAGTGTAAATTGGTTGTCTGAAAATTAGGGGTGGTTATTGTTTGCTGTCAAGTCGCTGGCAACCCTCTGGATAGCTGCCCATGTTGCAACTATTTCTTCGGTTTTCTTGGCAAAGTGTGACCAAAAGTAGATGTCCAAGTCCTTCTTCTGTGCGGTAAGTCTACAGCAGCTGGTATTCCAAGGTGGTTTTCATCCAACTGTTAACCAGGCCCTGGTGTTTTTAATGCCTCTGATGAAGCCTGAGAAGTGCAACAGTAGGCCTCCTTTAGGAGCGGATAAGGTATTTAAAGATAAGCAATATGTGTTTTATTGAAGATAGAACTCACATTAAAAATGGTTTGAGGTTTACATTATGTACTAAAACTGAAGAGATAAATTGAAATAGATTTTTTATGTAGCTCTTATGGAGTGTTTTTTAGACCAATGATTAGAAACGTTTGCCAGTTTGTCACACTGAATTGCTGCAGTTTAAAAAGGCAGCTGAGCTTTTTCTTCCACGTTTCAAGTGTCACTTTTGCTTAAATAAAATGTTACCTTTTTTCAAACCCTTTTACAATAACATTTAATTACATCAATGGAGCAGTGTTTCCCAACCCTGTCCTGGAGGACCCCGAGCTAGGAGGCAAACCTCATTCCAAGTACCCTCTCCCCCTCCAGCACCCACTGCCATTGCTGGTGCCCCTCTCTGAGACAGACAGTCCAACTGTGCTCACCTTTAAGCTTGTCAGACAGCTGCCTGTGTGAGAATCTTCACAGTCTTGGCAAGTGCATATATCTATATGATTTGCAAGGGATTGTGGGCAATGCAGTTCATTCACACCAGACACAGCTGCTCACAATAATTAGTTGTGCTTTTGGGTAAAGCCAATAAGATATTTATTTATGGGGTTATTTCTCCCAACACAGATATGCTTGGTAGCACATAAATCAGGTTACTTGCTTTCAGTGTTAAACTTGAAAAAAACAAAAAACCAGGAAAACAACATTTGAACTTGTCAGGCAATCAAAGCAAAAGAAATAAGACCTGGTTGATAACAAACTGGTCTTTTCTATAGGCTTTAGCTAATATTCTCTTAGCAAGTATCAAACAACAAACCAAAAGCCACAAAGAAAGGAAAAACTGTTCTTTTCAGGTTAACTTCTTATATCTTCCCACTTAGATTCAGAAGTGATTCTCTCAAAGCTCACAAGCAATTAGGTAAGGCTCAATTGCCAGCAGTTATCCAGCTGAAACCCCTTAGCTGGCTTGCTTTCTACTGCGTGGGTCAAATCCTGCTTCAGGAGCTTTCCTGAGTAGATTAAAGAACAAGTTTGTATTTCTTTGTGATGGTTGCTGTACTTTGTAACAGAAAGTTACCAAAGGAGTTTAGACAGAGAGCAATCCATATAAACACAGCCTGTATCTAAGACCGTTCCCCCTTCTTCATCAACAATCATGGGTTCAATATCATGGATTGGCACAGAGGAATTTCTCAATGTAGCACTCTCAGGAGAATACTTGTTTCCCTGCTGTCTTTCAAGGTTATAGCTAGGGCATAGATCAGTGTTCATACCTGAGCTTCCATTGCTGTTAGAGTTCCTCTCTATATAGCCTGGCCAGTATGTAGTCCAGTTCTTATGTCCAGCCTTCCAATCCAGATCCCTGGACACTGGATCTCTCTTCACATACCTTCTGGCACGGGTCTTAGGGTCCCTTCCACGTGCAGCCGTCTCTCTCACAGGTACCGTCTGGAGATTCCTAGCTCTGCAGCACCATCCCTCAGGCTTTCCCCAGTCCAATGGTGTATGCTGGCCCTTGGAATGCCTCCCAGTATACGTACTGCTCTGGATTCTTCTAGACTTCTCAAAGGCTTTTCTCCTCTTTCTTCCAAAGGGTTTCTTTCCCTCTCTGTCCGTCCGGTTTGGCTTCTGCTTCTGATGATCCTCCTGATGATGAAGATGATCAAGCTCAAGCTGATTCTCTGTAGAATAAACTCTACCTTTATTCTGCTTAGATGAGTGCTCCTCCCTAACACAGCGCAGCTGTGCTGAATCAGGCCCTGCCCTTTGAGATGAGTGCTTAGGGATTACCTCATAGCCCTCCTGATTGAACACACGTTTCCCCACTTCAGCTCCTCTAATGGCTGTTGGAAACCTGGTGCATTCTGGGACTGGTAATCTTTTATGGGAAAATTCTGTTTTCTTATTTCTACCAGAACTGACAGGTTGCTTGTTCAGAGTCACTTCACCTTTTCTATAGCTCCTTCCTGAGCTATGATAAGCTTCCTTATCACAAGCTTCAGCACCATGGGGTCGTTTACTTCCCCAGCCTGATGCAGGCTTTCTGTTTGGCGTCCGAGGGGATGAAGCAAACAGCCCCGCGGTGCTTAAATTTAAAGGTAAGTGTTGCAGGGCTGTTTGTGCTCCTTGCTGTTGCCACCTGACCTGACAGGAGCAGTGGCAATTGGTGCCCCCGGATAGCTCGGTGCTCTAGGTGACTGACTAATTTGTCTAATGGCAGAACTGGCCCCACCTCCAGTCAGTAAAATTTTCAGGATATTTATGAGGAATATGCATGAGATAGATTTACATATATTATCTCCATTACATGCAAATTTCACATGCTTGGGAGGGGGAGGATCTCTATGACAGGTTTGGGGACTACTGATCTAGAGGACATAACCTCTAAAACAGAAGATACTACAACCTATAAATTTTCAACTTCATTTGTTAAGATGTAACTCTTCCAGTTCTTGGTTAAACCGCTTTAATTGTATGATAAAGCTGTACATAAAAATGTTTAAATAAATAAACAAACAAAAACCACCTTGCAGGTCGTAGGGCCTTTTTTTTTAGCACACTAATGATTCCTACAAAAAAATAACCCTAACATTATGAGACAAGGCTGCTATCTACTGTATGTATCTTAATAAACAAAGCTGAACACTGAAAAGCAACTCAAGCAAAATGACTCTGAAAGCTATCGCTTGGTGCACACATCGCCTGTCTTTTTTTGGCAGAAGATCTTTCTGCAGTATCAGGCTAACAGACGTGCCCTCTTATTCCCCTTTCTCTCCTTCATGTTTAAACCAGCTGGTGCAATGAATAATAGGGTACGATTGACAGGTGCAAGATCTAGGTGCCAGGCTCTCAATTGAAACGTTTTAACCATGACATCTGGGTGTTAACATGTCTTTCCAGCTGACCTCTTTCCTATCTAGTTAACTAGTTAATCTGCTGATGGCGAACCGCGACGCCTTTAGCCTGTGCAGCTATTGTGAGGGATTGTTTAGTGTCTGCTGCATTAGTGTCTTTTATGACATGTGCTGTGTTCTTTTCCAGTGTTATAGGAATAGAAAGAATGAATGTTGCTTCTCCTGGTATAATTCTTTTATGTGATAATTCCTCAAATCCAGACTTGCAGAAAGATACATACTAAAATGTTCAAACAGCAAATTCTCTGCACTTAATTTTACCCACAAGTGCTAAATTACTACTGCATCCCACAACTGCTCATATTTCAAAAAACACAATACTATACAAGTTATGAAAGTTTTTTTTTAAAGTTATTCCCAGTGTGTCCATGGCCATATATGTATATAAATGAGCTCTTATACAAAATACAAACTAAAATAAAAGTAAGTGCTTTGGCACAAAAGGCAAGTCTTTTGCCAGCAGGCAAAGACGGAGGCACAGTCTTGGTGAAGTTTTCAGATATACACATAGGATTATAAAATTCCTAAATCTATGCACGTCTGTGTGAAGTACGTATGGTTATTTATGCCTGCTCTTCACAGGTGTAAGTGGTCGCGTCTACATTCAAAGAGCATATGCTACTTATCTTTACAAAATAGTACCTACCCATAGCACCTTGTTAAAAAAAAATCAGACCTACAGAGGGTCATTTTATAATGGGGCACCCATACGAGAAGTCCAAAAGACAACTACTTTAAGTCTATTGTTTAAAGGCAACATAGGCAATGATGTGCCTTTATAAACTACGCACCCAGAACTAGTCCAGTAGCATAAAATATGTGGATGCACACATTCGTTCCTGCTCCCAAGTTGGAGTTAATGTCTGCAGGCAGTCTACGGGTATAGTTTTATAATGGGTGGCCTACGCTGGGAGAGCAAGAGGATGCCTCTTTCTAGCCTGTTTTATAAAGTCACATTGCCTCTGAGTTTTTGTAACATAACATACTAGGCATAGACCAGTAGAAATGTTGGTAAGATTGAAGCCATGGACATTTATTCCATCTCAGGAGCTGGTGCATGTGTACAGTCTGCATGATTACATATTATATAAAGATCACATGTACTTTGTGACTGCATCTGTGCACCACCCAAATTCCATCCCAGAACATGTTTATATGAGTGTCATTTAAGAGTACGTGCCTTATTGTCAATGTGTATACTTTTATATGTACAGCCTGGGGTAATTTTATAAAAGCCCTTTTATGCACAAGGTTTTACCTGTATTCATGTATTTTATAAAATGCATGTGTACAGCGCACCTCCACCCTGGTCTGCCCAACCTATGCCCTCAGGAATGCCTATACTTGGCACATAAAGACCAGATGGATGATTCCAGTCCAATCTTCAGTAGGTCTTAGTATCAGGCTTTTCCATGCCTGAATTGGTTGACAATGGTCTTTGCTTAAGAGGACAACCCATTCCCACTCCCACATGAACATTGTCAGCTTCTTCTTGCTTTGCCCTCGACACTGGCTAGTTGAAAACTTGGACTTATAGGAGAGGCTGCCATCATCCATCCTTCAAAACATCATGCCTAATGGAACACTGTTAGAAGCAGTATATCCCCCTTCGGTGTGCTGAAGTGAATGTTGTCTCTTTGCCACTCAGCATTTCAAAAGCTATTACTACTTGTACCCTGGTCAAGGTCTCGGATTATGGAGCTATCACTTTCCAGTTGGGGAGTTGCTCCAGTGTCTGCCCCTGAGCTTAAGTCTCCCAGAATTATTACTCAAATGCCTCAGTAGAAAAGGAGCTCCATTGAGGCCTGGGAAAGCTTGGTTGGTGTCATTGTACACTGAGGGAAAGTCTTAAGTGTTTAGAATTTCACTTAAATGGTATAACAATTTTAGAGACCTCTAAGATTCTGTATTTTAATTCACCAGGAACTCTTGTGACTGATTTACTAGAGAAGTTCTAGCTAAGCTTTTGGTAATCTGTCTGTTTCTAGAATAGGAGGGAACTTTCTTGTCTGGGACTCATCCAGTTAATCTAAATGATGTAATACTGGGAGGGTCCTTGACAAGATGTCAGTTGGAAGGATGAGTGTAAATTTGGAAGGAAACTGTAAGGCAGGACATGACAATTTTCTTTAGATTTAGGATTCAACCCAAAATCTTAGTAGCCAGAAAATGGACCTACCCCCACCCCATCAAGTTTGGGGAAGGTGCCAGTCTTTTGAGGTCTACAGCAGCTCCTTTAGGGCCCAATTTACTAAGGCTGTTTCCTATTCCATATCCAAGAAGAAATCTAAGCAAATCAGGCTCTTAATGTATCAATACAGATCACGGCAGAAATACACACCGCCACTCAGTCTCTCTCTTATCCACCCCCATCACCCAGTTGTCATGCAGTCTCACTTTTATCCATTTCCTTCCCATTAGCATCTTTCCCTATCCCACAGTCTCCTTGCTCTCTTAAAATCGAGCACCTTTGCTCCTACCCCCACCTAGACAGCCCTTACCACCAAGCAGGCACCCTCCCAACCCTAGGCCCCCCCAGAAAGCCTAATGCCATGCTCTCTCTCCTCCCCTACCAGTTAGCCCTCACTACTTAGCAAGCCAGTGGTCAGCCCCTCAGTTTCTACCCCTACCTCAGCAAATAGAATTGATGATAGGCTTTCTGGCACCCCCTGAAACCTATAGATTGGCTCCCCTTCCCTCATTACTATTAATGCTGGCTACACCCCATACTCCTTTTTCCCAAAACTCTTTTGTGATTTCTTTTCACTTGATACTAGTATTTCTCCCTTAAATCCAGTCTTGTTAGAAATTGCAGTGAAGGGGCAAATGCATAGCCAGAATAAAAACAACTACTGGTAGTCCAAAGCTGTTATAGTCCAAGAGCATGCTAAATGTTTGGTATGGATCAAAAGAAAAACAGCTGTACGGACAGCTCAAAAATATTGTACTCATTGAAAAAATATGTGGGTGAAAGATTTTGTGCAGAATGAAGGAGTCATATGTGTTATGCAGGTTTCAGTGACAAACCAGTAGGCTACAATCTGTAGCACTGTAAAGAATAATTAGTAAAATAGACCAGCAGTATACAAGTATCATTTAGATTGCTGTAAACAAAAAAATATACTTTGAATATATTATTCTTATGCCAGCATTTCATCATGCTTTGCTGTGAACAGGCAATTCACTGTTAATAAAATTGGACTAGGAAACCCAAACATTACTGTCCATAAAATATGTTAAAGCAATCTTATTACAAACTACTTTTCCCTAAAATGTTTTACTGTGCTATGTTTTGATAGGGCAAAAAACCTTCTACAAACCTCCCAAATGTGAAAGTCACATCGTTAAACACCCAAGTGGTATTGCAAAAGATGATCATTTAGGGCTACTCTGATCCCACATCGCTAAAAGAGCTCAAATGGGGTCGCAAAATCAGTTGCCTTGCCTCCCCAATAAATCCATGCTTTCTCCTTGCTGGATCACAGGTTGTGTTTTCATTTCTTGATCAAGTATGTGCTATTATTCTGGTTTTCTCTCACTCTGGCTTCACTTTCTATATGCAGTCAATGTACTGGCAGTAGGAAGTGAAGCTGGAGCGAGAGAAAAGCAAGAACATGATGCCACTTTCCGGTCAGACCAGTGAGTAAGTTCCATGCTTTTATCCATTACTCTTAGGTTTTCAGGATTTCTTTCCCAAAATTATACTTTCTTCCAGAGTGAGGCAAGAGGAAAAACTCTCACATGCAGGCATCTGCATTGTCGGCAGAAACTAACATAATGGCTCAGTACAAGTAGCGCGGGTGAAACTAATGCCATCTCAATGGATGGCCTTAGGTGTACCTGCAACCATTTCGCCACATTGAAGTGCGGTAACTGCAGGGGAATTTAACTGCCTCCCTGCAGTTAACCCACGGCCCCGCTCTGGTAATGTGACCCACACATATCTTACCAGTGCAGAGCTTAGGAAGCATGCTGCTAAATGTACCAAGCAACAAGAGGGGCTCAACAGCACCCAGTCCCACTTCTACAAAAAACAAACAAAAGCAACTTGGTGGCCTCACCATAGGACTTTCCATTTTCACAAAAACAAGAGGGGCTCAGTGGCCCTTACACAGCCTTCCCACCCTCAGAAAAACAGAAGAGACTGTGTGACCCCAACACCACACCTCCCACTCCAACATAAACACCAACAGGGGCTTGTCAATCCCAACATAACTCCTGAAACTGAGCACTGGACCAGCATGGTGTTAATGTAAAAATATATTCTGTAAAAGACAAAGTAAATGTAAGATGCTCGCACACCAAGGAACTAAAAGAAAAAGCGAGAACCACAGCACAGTTTGTAAACGCATAACTCATTTTATTATAAACTGCATTATGGTTCTCACTTTTTTGTTTTGAACATATAACATACAACTCCTCAAACACCTCCTCAGCCAACAAGACTTCAGACTGTGTGTCAAGAAACAACACCAATATTGAACTACTGCAACCCAAGGCCTCCCAAAACACACAACACACCCCCTATAAATAGCACAAAATACGGCAGCACACATCATAACAGGAGCCCTAAAACATCATCATGTAACTCCCCTCCCAGAACAACTGCACCAGCTCCCAATATATGCACACATCAAATTCAAAACCACTCAACATTTTCAAGATGCTACATCACATATCTGCAGATACACTGCAATCACTGATCCAAAAAGATCCAGAACTCAGACGTAGAAGAGCTAGCAACAAAAACCAACTCCTTACCCCCAACACCAAAACACGATGCAAACAAACATGCAACAGGGCACCCTCACTATATGCCCCAACAATATGGAACTCCTTATCAAAAGAAATCAGAGCCACAGCAGATATCCAAGACTTTCGCAGAAAACTCAAAATGTTACTGTTCTCTGAACACTTTGGCACCATCGCATAACCTGGAACAAACACTTCTACCACAATAACACCCCTCACGATTCCTCAGCTAACACCCAACCCAAAGCCTTAGAATATTAAACCCTAGTTTTGTTACCAATACTCCAAGTTTATATTTCTGTTGCAATGTATCACCAAGTTTGTAATAATGTAAACCGCCCTGACTAAAGGATAATGCAGCATAAAATACCTGTTAAATAAACAAACATATAGTCTGCATCCACAGAAACCTCTTCCTCGACAACGGGTGCAGAGCAGAACTAGGACATTTACCCACAGACCTCAACATATAGATACATAGCTATAAAAAAAAAAAAAAAAGCTGATTCTGGTCATCTCACTAAAAACACTCTCCAGTACCAGGTATATTGGGAACTAGTACAAAAACCTACCAAAATAGTCAACAAGGATCTACAGAGCAAATCTACCATACTAGCACCAACTTCCAAAACTCACACAAGGAGCCTACCCAGAAGACAGCAGCAGGCCCTTGAAGATCCATACACCTATTTTAAAAACTGAACAATTCAAATTACTACAGTACAGATCCCTACGAATAAACTCCATATTAACAGAACACCTGGCCTTAGTCACACACTCAGAACACAGACCATCACCAAATACAGAATAAGTGACCACAACCTAAAGTTAAAATAAAAATGTGTTGACAAAAATTAAACTGAAACCCCAAGAAATCAGTCTCCATACCACAAAACACCAGATAAATAAGAGATGCAGTTCCCCATACTGTGTACATCAGACCACTAAATTGAAACTAAAATTATTTTTTCTACCTTTGTTTTCTGAACATATTATTCTCTAATCATGCTGGTCCTGATATGAGGCTTCTGCTTTTCCTTGTATTCTCTTAGCTCTCTTTCTATGGTCAGTAGTCCATCTACCATTTCTCGTCTTTCCTTTTGTTTTCTCCACTTCCTTCCATCTTGGATATTGATTTTTTTCCTCTCTCTCTCTCTGTCCACTCAGATTTCCCTACTCCTTCTCCATGTCCACTCCTTTCTCATCCCCCTCTTTTTTATTCCATCTACCTACCACTTTTCAACCCTCCCCAGTCCTCCCATTCCCCACTTCTTCCCTGGTCCATTATTCCCTAATCTTTTGCTCACTCACTCTCTCTCCGCTCCATGACTAACATTTCTCATCTCTCAATGTCTAAAATCGCCCCCCCCCCCGCCCCATTCCAGTATCTCTCTCTCTCTCTGGATCCTTCTTTCCCTCCATCCAGTACCTCCACTGTGTCTCTCCCCCTATCCTTCCATGGCTGCCATCTCCCTTCCTATCCCTCTGCAACCATCCCCTCCCTATTACTCCCATGTCCAGCATCTCCTTGTCTGTTTCTCCTCTTAGTTACTCCATGTCCATCTTCTTTCCTCTCTCTCACTATTATCTCCATGTCCTACATTTCCCTCTCTCCTAATTACCCTGTGTCCAGCATCTCCCTTCTGCACCCCTCCCCATGTCTCACATTTTCCCATAGTCTCCTTTAACCCCTTCGCCAGCATCACTACTCCATCTCCCCTTCTTGCTTCTCCCTATGCCCATTCCTCCATGCCCCATCCCGTGTCCAGTATCTCTCCATCTCCCTAGCCCATCCCCCATCTCTAGCTTAGCCCCCTGTTTCCCTATTCCCACCCCCTGCATCCAGCATCTCCCTTCTGTCTCCCTGTGCCCATAGACATCTAGCATATCCCCCCCCTCTACCTCCCAATTTCCCTACCCCATGTCCACTCCAAATGTTCTGTGGACAGGGGTGTGCAAGCTGCAATCCCAACCCAAAGAGGTATGGCACAAGTGCGGCCTTGCACAGCCTCTGCAGGACATGCTGCTCCCTTGGGCAGGCTTTGCTTCCCTGGTCCATGATCACTGCCTCCCATAGCCTTCTGCCTACAGGAGTAGCATGTCCTGCAGGCAAAGGCTGTGCAAGGCCATGATCCCAGCATAAAGAGGATATGCTGCTACCATGGGCAGGGGCCGCGATCACTACTTAAAACCAGGGGTGGCTCAAGGCAATCTGCTGCCTGAGGTGAGGTATGAGATAGCACACCCCCACCTCACAGCTCCGGGGGTTGGGGAGGAAGGCTCTCTCAAAACTCCAGTCAGGGACTGACCAAACCAAAAAGCTGATTAGATAATGTGGAGGAAATGTAAGCTGTTCGCACCCCAAGGAACTAAAAGAAACAGCAAGAGCCATAGCACAGTTTATAACACCAAATTATAACTCTTTTTAATTTTGTTATAAACTGTGTTATGGTTCTTGTTTTTCCTTTTTGAACATATATTTTGCATTCACAGAACCCCCTCCCTCAACAATAGGTGCAGAACAGAACAGAACTAGAATATTCACCCATAGAACTCAATATCTAAAAAAAATAAAAAATAAAAAATCAGATTCTGATCATCTCACTAACAACAAACAAACATTCTCCAGCACCAGGCATATTGTGAACTAATACAAAACCCTACAAAGTTACTGAAGATCTGTAGAGCAAATCTACCATACCATACCAGCACAACTTCCAAAACTCACATAAGGAACGTACCAAAAAAAAGCATCACTGTAAATACTGCAAGTGGTCCCTGGAACATCCAAACACCCATTTGAAAAGCTGAACAATTCAGATTACAGTACAGATCCCTACCAACAAATTCCATGTTAACAGAAAACCTGGCCTTGGCCACATACTCAGAACCTCACCAAGTACAGAATAAGTGACCATAACCTAAAAATAAACATATGTAGATAAAAATTAAACTGCAACCGCAAGAAGTCAGATTCTGCATACAATACAACACCAGAGAAATAGAAAGAGATGCATTTCCCTGTACGTTATAAAAATAAAAGATAGCACCAAGTCCTATCATTGAATTGAAAATAGAATCCAGGCAACACCCCATACCCAAACTGAAATACTACTTACCCTGCCAACTAAATACGCACCATCCTATCCACACCCACAAGTTTATCATACCCTAATATTAAATGTTACCTTTAATTGTACTGTCTAAATGCTGTTATGTAACTGTACTGTCTAAATGTTTACACGTACCCTAATGTTAAATGTAACCCTCCAATTGTAATGTGACGTGATGTGACGTGACCACCTTGATTGAAGGATAAGGTGGCATATAAATCTGTCTAAATAAATAAAATTCTCTTCTGACCATTTGTTATCTGATCATTTTATTCTCTGATCATGCTGGAATCTCTCTGAGGATTATGCTTTCCTCCACCTCCCAGTGCCCCCCCCCCCCCGGTCTGCTTCCCCTCAGGGGCAGCATGATGGTGATGTAGAGCCATGTGCAGAAATTTATTGTGGCATAAAGTATACTAAATTTATGCAAATTATTTTAAAATGTATATGCCGCCCATCTAAAATCCCAGATGGCTTCCAAACATACACATGCAATTTAGTAATACAGATGTTACAATAAAACAAACATAATAATAAACATTAAATTAAATTAAATGAAAAACTGCTTACTTATAATGGTTTGATTGGTGGGGGGGGGCATTGTATCTTCACATCTGATTTATTTTGCAATGACCAGATTATTGATGAGGGGGGAAGATATAGAATATGAAAAACTAATCCTGGTAGCCATGAATTCAAAGGCTGGATTGGATTGTGCTGAACAAGTCAAATTACTATAGTACAGATCCCTACATACAAACTCCATGTTAACAGAACACTTGGCCTCAGTCACACACTCATAACATAGACCTTCACCAAGTACAGAATAAGTGACTACAACCTAAAGTAAAAATAAAAATATGTAGACAAAAATTAAACTAAAACCCCAAGAAGCCAGACTCCACATGAGGAGCAACATCACAGAATTTAAAAAATGCAGTTCCCCATACTGTATAGAATATAAATATTTCGCAAAGCTCAATCACCAAATTGAAAATAAAATTTTTTCTTCTACCTTTGTTGTCTGACCATTTTATTCTCTAATCATGCTGGTCCCAATCTGAGGCTTTTGCTTTCTTCTGTCTTCTTTTAGCTCTCTTTCTATAGTCCATCTGCCATTTCTCATCTCTCCTTTTGTTTTCTTCATGTCCATCCATCTAGGATATTGATTTTTTTTTCTTTTCAGCTTTCTTCCATTTATATCTCTCTCTGTGTCCACCCAGATTGCACTACTCCTTACTATCCAGTTCTCAAGCTCTCTTTTTTATGCCATTTACCTACCGCTTTTCAAACTTCACCCCAGTCCTTCCATTCCCCCAGCTCTTCTTCTCTGGCCCAATATTTCCTAGTCTTTGTCACTCTCTCTTACACTCCATGTCTAACATCTCTACCACCCCATCCAGTCTCTCTTGGTCCTCTCTTTCCCTCCATCTAGAACCTCCACTCTCTCTTTCCTTCCATGTCTGCCCTCTCCCTTCCTATCCCCCTACAACCAGCATCTATCCCATCTCCGTATCATACCATCCCTTCATTATTACCCCATGTCCAACATCTCCTCTCTGCCCCCCACTCCCCAAGTCCAGAATTCTCCCATAGTCTCCCTAAAACTCCTTGGCCAACGTCACCACTCCATCTCCCCTCCTTGCTTCTCCCTATGTCCCTTTCCATGTCCACTATCTCCCTAGCCCCCCACCTCAATCTTATCCCTGCAGCTTTCCAATTCCTCTCCTGCACCGAGCATCATCCCTCTGACTTCCTGTGCCCATCCATGTCCACCTACCAATGCCCCCTCATGTCCACTTCCTCCTTCAATGTCCCCCCTTGTATGTACATGGGGTAGAGCCTGCCCACAGAGCAGCATGTCCACGGGCAGAGGCTATGCAAGCCATGATTCCAGCCCAGAGAGGCAGGGCACAATTGGCTTTGTACAGCCCCTGTCTGCAAGACATGCTGCTCCCACAGGCAGACTCTGGGCCATGATTACTGCCTCCCACACTCTTCTGCCTGTGGGAGAAGCATGTCCTGCAGGCAAGGACCTGGCAAGACATGACTGCGGCCTAGAGAAACAGAGTCTGTCCACAGGAGCAGACATAAGGGGTGGCACCGTTACTATCCACCCACCTTCACTCCCCATTCAGGATGACCTGCGGAGTGCCGGTGGCCTAGTGGAGAGATTGCGGGACACAAGACTGAGTAGTGATTGTGGCCTCTTACAGCCTTCTGTTCGTGGAAGCAGACGTTTTGATTTGTTTTCAAAATTGTTAACTTGATATCAATTTTGAAAAACAAAACAAAACAAAAAAAAACCCAAAGTAAAATTGCGTGCTCTTGGGTCCCACCCCCTCTGATGCTGCTTTTCGTGTCAGAGGGGGCAGAACCAGCAAGGACTTAGAAGCAACAGAGTCTTATGAACACAGGGTTTTCTTGTTCAGTTTATAGTTTGCCACCGCTGCCCCAGTGGCCTCGGATCTGGGCCAGTGGTGTGTGGGGGGGGGGGGGGGAGAAGTTGATTCAGAAGAGGAGGTGGCAGCAGCTGGTGCACTCTATCTTTTGTTTTTTTTACCTTGAAGACAGAGTGAAAAGACAACCACTTGACTGTTTTGGGGGCATTTTTTGCTGTCCCCAAAACTGCCACCTGAGGCAGCCACCTCACTCTGCCTCATAGAGCCACCCCTGCTCATAGCCTTCTACCCGAGGGAGCAGCATGTCCAACAGGCAGGCTCTTCTTTTGTTTGCTAGTGCTCCATGGGTCATCCTGATTTGGGGTGGTGGCAGCTAGCAACGGGTCCTCTTGACATTGGTACCCCTTACCATGCTTACCCAGCTTACCGAGTAGCACTGGCCCAGTCAGCAAACCCCCTCAGATAGCCTTCCCTAGCCCCATCCAGCAAGCCAGACAATTCCCAGCCCCTCGCTCCACAAGCCAGTCAGACTTCCTCCTCTCCGCAGCTAATCCTCATCACTCACCTAGAGAAACTTCAGCGTTGCTAGTCAATTTGCTCTCTGTGGCCACTGAAGAGAGCAGGATCTTCTAACCTCTGTGCCACAATCTCCACTGATGGAGCATGAATTCTGTGCCACACAAGTTCTTTGTCTTCTTTTCTTTTCATCGATTTGCATTTACAGATTGCCCAACACTACTTTAAATGCTGAGTAAAGAGCTATTAGAAATCAGCATGGCATGGATCTTTGCAGACTAGTTCCTAAAATCTAGGATCATCAACCAGGTGAACTGGGGGAGGCTGTCATTTGCCTCCTGCATAAGGTTAAAGGATATTGATCTGACTTTGCATGGGCCTGCCTTAGCTTTCATATTCCTGACTAGGTGATTGGCTGTAATTGCCATTGTGTGAGCACTGCCAAAAAGAAATGCAGGATGTTTTGTTGCCTACCTATTTTCTGTGCCAGTTTGCCGCCCCTTCCCCCTAAGAAGAAAATATAGCATCATAAGATATGCCATACTGGGTCAGAGCAAAGCCCATCAAGCCCAGTATCCTCTTTCCAATAGTGGCTAATCTAGGTTACAAGTACCTAGCAGTTTCCTCAAAAGACACAGGTTCCACAGTGCTTGTATTGGGACAAGCAGTAGATGCCCTCTTTAATAATGGTTTATGGACCTTTCCTCCAGGAACTTGTCCAAACCAGCTACACTAACAGCTTTTACTACATCCTCCAGTAATGAATTCCAGAGTTTGATTACATATCGAATGAAAAAAATATTATTTCCTCTTATTAGTCTTATATGGGTTACACTGTAACTTCATTGCATGGCCCCTAGTCTTTCTACATTTTGATAGCGTAAACAATCGATGTATGTTTACCCATTCCACTCCATTCATTAATTTATAGACCTCCATCAAATCTCTATTCAGCCATCTCTATTCCAGGTTGAAGAGCCCTAACCATTTTAGCTTCTCCTCATAAGGATATCCTTCCATCCCCTTTACCATTTTGGTGGCTCTTTTCTGTACCTTTTCTAATAACGTTATATCCTTTTTAAGATACGGCGTCCAGTATTGCACACAATATTCGAGGTGCGGTCTCACCATGGAACGATATAGAGGCATTATAATATCTTTTGTTTTATTCTCCATTCCTTTCCTTATGATTCATAGCATTCCATTTGCTTTCTTGGCCGCTGCTGCACACTGGGCAGAGGATTTCAACATGTTATCCATGATGACACCTAAATCTTTTTCCTGGGTGGTGGTTCCTAATGTGGAACCCTGCATCGTGTTACCATAGTTTGGGTTGTTCTTTCCTAGGTGCATAACTTTGCATTTGCCATATTAAATTTCATCTGCCATTTGAATGTCCATTCTTCCAATTTATTAAGATCCTCTTGCAATTTTTCACAATCCTCTTAGGTTTTAACAAATTTGAATAATTTTGCATCATCTGCAAATTTGATTACCTCACTCGTTATTCCCATTTCCAGGTCATTTACAAATATGTTAAAAAGCAGCAGACCCAACACAGATCCTTGGGGTACTCCACTATTCACATTTCTCCACTGGGAAAAATAGCCATTTAGCCCTACCGTCTGCTTTCTATCTTTTAACCAGTTCCTGAACCAAAATAGTACACTGCCTCCTATCCCATGACTTTTTAATTTCGCCAAGAGTCTCTCAAGAGGGACCGTGTCAAAGGTTTTCTGAAAATCTAGATACACTACACTTATTGACCCACCTTTGTCTACCTGTTTATTTACACCTTCAAAATATATAACAGACGAGTAAGAAAAGACCTTCCCTGGCTAAAGCCATGTTGGCTGTCTTCCATTAAACCATGACTATCTACAGAAATTTCGTTTTTTATAATGGTTTCTTCCATTTTTCCCCGGTATTGACATCAGGCTCACCAGTTTGTAGTTTCCCGGATCATCCTGGGAATCCTTTTTAAAAATTGGTGTTACATTGGTCATCCTCCATTCTTCAGGTATTACTGATTATTTTAATGATAGTTCATACATTAGTAAGAGTAAGTCTGAAATCTCATATTTCAGTTCTTTCAACACACTTGGATATATAGCATCCAGTCCAGGTGATTTGCTACTCTTCAGTTCATAAAATAGTTACAGTTGTGGCCAAAAAATTAAGGCAGAGTCTAAAATATCAGAATTGTATTAGAAAAGTATATGTTATTGTCACTTTCATGGTCAAAAGCTTTAAGAACCAAAGATATATATGTAATTTTCAAAGTTTTATTCAGGAAGCAATGTGTGTGTCAATATTTGATTGGGTGTCCATGATTTTTCAGCACAGCCTGGATTTTTGTAGGCATACTGTTAACTAGCGTTTGACCCATACATGCTTGAGTATGTCCTTTAAATCTGTTCCTGAAATTGGACAGTGTGCTGCCACCTTTTTCTTCATAAGATGCCAACAGTTTTCAATCACATTGAGATCATAAGAACATAAGATATGCCATACTGGGTCAGACCAGTATCCTGTTTCCAACAGTGGCCAATCTAGATCATACGTACCTAGCAGTTCCCCAAAAGACACAGGTTCCGCAATGCTTGTACTGGGTCAAGCATTGATATCCTGGGTCCCTTCTTAATAATGGTTTATGGACCTTTCCTCCAGGAACTTGTCCAAACCTTTTTTAAACCCAGCTACACTAACAGCCTTTACTACATCCTCAGGTAACAAATTCCAGAGTTTGATTACACATTGAGTGAAAAAATATTTTATTCTATTAGTCTTAAATAGTTTATCCTGTAGCTTCATTGCATGTCCCCTAGTCTTTCTATATTCTGAAAACGTAAACAATCTACCTACATTTACCCGTTCCACTCCATTCATTAATTTATAGGCTTCTATCATATCTCCCCTCAGCCGTCTCTTTTCCAGGTTAAAGAGCCCTAACCTTTTTAGCCTTTCTTCATAGGAGTATCCTTCCATCCCCTTTACCATTTTGGTGGCTCTTCTCTGAACCTTTTCTAATAAAGCTATATCCTTTTTAAGATATGGCGACCAGAACTGCACACCATATTCAAGGTGCGGTCTCACCACGGAACGGTATAGAGGCATTATATCTTTTGTTTTATTTTCCATTCCTTTCCTTATGATACCTAGCACTCTATTTGCTCTCTTGGCTGCCGCTGCACACTGTGCCGAGGGTTTTAACATGTTATCCACAATGACACCTAAATCTTTTTCCTGGGTGGTGGTTCCTAATGTGGAACCTTGCATCGTGTAACCATAGTTTGGGTTGTTCTTCCCTAGGTGCATAACTTTGCACTTGTCCACATTAAATTTCATCTGCCATTTTGATGCCCAGTCTTCCAATTTATCAAGATCCTCTTGCCATTTTCAACAATCCTCTTGGGTTTTAACATCTTTAAATAGTTTTGTGTCATCTGCAAATTTGATAACCTCACTCGTTATTCCACTTTCCAGGTCATTTATGAATATATCAAAAAGCAGCGGACCCAGCAGAGATCCCTGGGGTACACCACTATTCACCTTTCTCCATTGGGAAAATTGGCCATTTAACCCAAACTTCTGCTTTCTATCTTTTAACCAGCTCCTGATCCACAGTAGTACACTGCCTCCTATCCCATGACTCTTTAGTTTTGCCAAAAGTCTCTGATGAGGGACTTTGTCAAAGGCTTTCTGAAAGTCCAGATACACTATATAAAAGCGACTCACCTTTGTCCACCTGTTTATTCACACCTTCAAAAAAACATAACAGATTAGTAAGACAAGATCCTCCTTGTCTAAAGCCATGTTGGCTGTCTCCCATTAGGCAATGACTATCTACATGCTGAGTAATTTTATTCTTTATGATGGTTTCTACCATTTTTCCCGGTACTGACGTGAGGCTCACCGGCCTGTAGTTTCCCGGATCACCCCTGGAACCCTTTTTAAAAATTGCTGTTACATTGGCGATCCTACAATCTTCAGGTATTAGAGATGATTTTAATGATAGTTCACAGATTACTAATAGCAGGTCTGCAATCTCATATTTCAGTTCTTTCAACACCCTTGGATGTATACCATCTGGCACAGGTGATTTGCTACTCTTCAGTTTATCTAATAGTTGTAATACATCTTCCCGATGTATCGATATTTCCTTCAATTCTTCCGCGCCTTTAAATACCACTTCAGTCATGGGTAACATCCCTACATCTTCCTCAGTAAAGACCGAAGCAAAGAATTCATTCAGTCTCTCCGCTATCGCCTTGTCGCCTCTTAGTGCCCCTTTAATTCCTCTATCATCTAATGGTCCAACCGACTCTCTCACAGGTTTTTTTGCTACGAAAGTACTTGAAAAAATCTTTATTTCGCGTTTTTCCTTCCGCAGCAAGCTTCTTCTCAAATTCTCCCTTTGCCTTCTTTATCAATGCCTTGCATTTGGCCTGCCAGTGCTTGTGCTGTTTCCATGTTTCATTGTTTGGCTCTTTTTTCCATTTCCTGAAAGATGCTTTTTTTGGCAACAGCCTCTCTGACCTCATCTTTAAACCATGCTGGCAGTTTTTTGGACTTCCTTCTACTTTTCTTAAAGTGTGGAACACAGCTGGTCTGGGCTTCCAAGATAGTATTTTTCAACACCACCCAAGCTTGATGTAAGTCTTTAACCTTTGCAACTGCTCCTTTTAATTTTTTCTTAACTGTTTTACTCATTTTATCATAGTCTCCCTTTCGAAAGTTAAAAGGTAGTACTGTGGATTTCCTTACTATCCCTCCTCCACTAATTAAATCAAAGGCGATCATGCTATGATCACTATTGCCAAGTGGCCCCAACACCCTTATCTCTTGCACTAGATCTGGTGTTCCACTAAGGACTAGGTCTAATATGGCTTCCCCTCTGGTCGGTTCATGAACTAGCTGCTCCAAGAAGCAGTCATTTATGTCATCTAGGAACTTTATCTCCCTAGCATGTCCTGCCGTGACACTGACCCAGTCGATACCGGGGTAACTGAAATCACCCATTATTATTACCGAGCTGTAACTTTTGTTAGCTTCCTTGATTTCTTTGAGCATTTCATCATCCATTTGTTCATTCTGGCCAGGCGGTCGATAGTACACCCCCACTGCCATTGCCTTCCCCTTCTTACATGGAATTTCAATCCATAGAGATTCTACATCAATTTTTGCTTCCTGCAAAACTTTAATCCTTTCTGACTCAATGCCCTCTCTAACAGAGCGCAACTCCACCACCAATTTGATCAGCTCTATCATTATAATATAGTTTGTACCCAGGTATCACAGTGTCCCACTGGTTGTCCTCCTTCCACCATGTCTCTGATATTCCAATCATATGTAACCTCTCATTTAGTGCTATATATTCTAACTCTCCCATCTTATTTTTTAGACTTTTATCATTTGCATACAAGCATTTTAGAGATTGTATTTTATTCATATTAATTTGGCTATTGGTAGACATGGGTAATTTGGGATCTTTAAGCTCTGTCTGCTCCATACTCGAGGGTATTTGGACTATTTTACTCTTTTTTGGAACCTCTCTGCTTTTGGCAGTATCCTTCAAGGATACATTCTTCCGAACCATCCGCTCTTGGGCGACTGTCGGCTTTCCCCTATTATCTAGTTTAAAAGCTGCTCTATCTCCTTTTTAAAGGTTAATGCCGGCAGCCTGGTTCCATCCTGGTTAAGGTGAGGCCCATCCCTTCGGAAGAGCCCCTCTTTCCCCAGAATGTACCGCAGTTCCTAACAAATCCAAACCCCTCATCTCTGCACCATTGTCTCATCCATGCATTGAGACTCTGGAGCTCTGCCTGCCTTTTGGGTCCTGCACGTGGAACGGAAAGCATTTTGGAGAATGCTACCCTGGAAGTTCTGGATTTCAACTTCCTACCTAAAAGCCTAAATGTAGCCTCCAGAACCTCCCTACCACATTTTCCTATGTCATTGTTACCGACATGTACCAAGACAGCAGACTCCTCCCCAGCACTATCTAAGACCGTATCTAGGTGGCGCGTGAGGTCCGCTACTTTCGCACCAGGCAGGCATGTTACCAGGCAATCCTCATGTCCACCAGCCACCCAGCTATCTACATGCCTAATGATCGAATCACCAACTATAATGGCTGTCCTAACTCTTCCCTCATGGGCACATGGCCTTGGGGAAAGCTCCTCAATGTGACAGCATTTTATATCATCTGGAGGACAGGTCCTAGTTACAGGATCATTTTCTGCCACACCAGGGTGATGCTCGCCTGTCACGTGACCTCTCTTCTCCATGGCAACAGGGATGCTGCCAGACTGGAGGTGGGACTTCAGGACTATATCCCTGTAGGTCTCGTCTATGTACCTCTCTGTCTTTCTCATGTTTTCCAGAGATCCTCAGAGTTTGATGGCCAACTTGGTAGCAGTTAGATCTTGTTGTCCACTAACCATTTTTTGACTGTTTTTGCAGTGTGGCACGGTGCCGAATCCTGCTGAAATATAGTTGTGCCAGAAACATTCATGTGTATTTTAACTTTACTATTCAGCACAGATATGTATTTTGTAGCATTTACTTTTTCACCTTTCTCAAAAACTTTGCAGGCCACATCGTCCATTCGCCGAGATACCACCCCATACCATGACCGATGGTGGGTGTTTAACAGTCTTGATCACATACTTCAGATTTAGTCTCTCACCTGCTGGTCGACAGACATAGTTGTAACCACTCCCACGTACTTGTTGCAATGTACTTTCATCTGTGAACATTACCCTCTCCCACCATTCAGCAGATTTGTCTCATCTTGCTACAAAACTGTATGCGGGCAGCAATTTGTTTCCTGGTCATCATAGGCTTCTTGGCAGGTCTTCTGGCCACGAGTTTGAATTCATCCACAAGCCGGACATATCTGGCACTTATCTTTATTCCTCGATCATTAATTAACTGAGCCACACGTTGAGATGAAGTATGTGGACTAGATGTAATAATGCTTTTGAGGAATCAGTCATCTCGTCCAGTAGTTATCCGTCTGTGCCCATATTTCGAACGATGTGTACGGCCACCTGATTTCAGAACATTCTGAACTGCACACCTTTATATATGCAAATGTTTTGCACTAGCACATTGCAAATATCCTTCAGCATGGAGTGTGACAACTTGTCCCTTTACAAAGTCATTATTATCGCACTTTCTACCCATCTTGATTGTATATTTTACATGTAACTTTCAATCTTTTCCTAGTTGTAAAAATTCAAAACTTTATCCAAGAAACCTACTACAGAGTGTAAGTAAACTAAAATTGATGCCAGACGCATGGTGTGACTAATCACCATGCTGATTAAATAAGTAAGCACATGTGACATCTCCACAGTACTTTATTTAACAATAAATTGTAGAAAAAGATTCCTGCCTTAATTTTTTGGCCACTACTAAATAATACATCTTCCCGGTTTATCGCTATTTCTTTCAATTCTTCTACTGCATCAGCTTTAAATACAATTTCAGGCATCGGTAACTTGCCTACATCTTCTTCAGTGAAGACTGAAGCAAAGAATTCATTCAGTCTCTCCGTTATGACCTAGTCCCCTCTCAGTGCCCCTTTTATCCCTCTATTATCCAATGGTCCAACTGACTCTTTCACAGGTTTTTTTGCTATGGATGTACTTGAAAAAGTTATTATGGAGTTTTGCTTCCACGGCAAAACATTTTTTCAAATTCTCTCTTTACCTGCCTTATCAATGCCTTGCATCTAACTTGCCAGTGCTTATGTTGCTTCCAGTTGTTGTCATTTGGCTCCTTTTTCCATTTCCTGAAAGATACTTCTTTGGCTACAACAGCCTCTCTGACCTCACCCTTAAACCATACTGGCATTTTTTGGACTTATGTCCACTTTTCTTAAAGCGTGGAATATCATTGGTCTGGGCTTCCAAGATAGTATTTTTAAACACTCATGCTTGATGTAAATCTTTAACCTTTGCAACTGCTCCTTTTAGTTTTTTCTTAACTGTTTTCCTCACTTTATCAGTCTCTTTTTAAAAGTTAAAAGGTAGTACTGTGGATTTCCTTGCCATCCTTCCTCCGCTTATTGAATCAAATGTGATCATGCTATGATCACTATTGCCAAGTGGTCCAAACACCCTTATCTCTTGCACCAGATCTTGTGTTCCTGTAAGGGCTAGGTCCAATATGGCTTCCTCTCTTGTTGGTTCATGAACCAGCTGCTCCAAGCAGCAGTCATTTATTTCATCTAAAAGCTTTAGCTCCCTAGTATGTCCTGCCATGACACTGACCCAGTCAATACCAGGGTAATTGAAATCACCCATTATTATTATTACTGTGCTGTAAATATTTCCCTGATTTCTTTGAGCATTTCATCATCCATTTGTTCATTTTGGCCAGGTGGTCAATAGTACACCCCCCCACTGCCATCTCCTTCCCCTTTTTACATGGAATTTCAATCCATAGAGATTCTACAGTGTATTTTGTTTCCTGCAAAACTTTAATCCTTCATGACTCAATGCCCTCTCTATCATAGAGCACAACCCCTCCACCAATTTGATCTGTTCTATCATTACAATATACTGTAGTTTGTTCCCAGGTATCGCAGTCTCCCACTGGTTGTCCTCCTTCCACCATGTCTCTGAGATACCAATCATATCTAACTTCTTATTTTGTGCTATATATTCTAACTCTCCCATCTTATTTTTTAGATCCTGCATGTGAGATTCAGAAGCACTGCTGTCAAGCTTTAGCGCTATGTTACATAGCCCCACGGGTGGAACATGCCAGGGGGAATGGAGCAGATGGTCAATTTACACCCCTCTAATTAGTTGGTATGCTAGCAAGACCAGCAAAGTATTTTTTGAAACAAAAAGGCCCTATTTGCTTACTCCTTGCCAGGAGAGGGATAAAGTTTTGATGTCAGTGTTCTACTTGGAAAGAACTCAAGGACTTGGACTGGAGTATAATTCAAGAGGCTGTAACTTGATCCATTGCATTTTGCTATATGTTGGAATGTTACATTTGATGTTTGGAATTTTTCTGAGTGATTCAGATTTTTTTCTGTGTAAACTTTACCATGTTCAGAAACAACTCTTGGACTAGTTTGAGTGAAAGGAATGGAGAGAGCAAACAGTGAGTTAAATAGGCTTCCCAGTGTATACTGATCCTGCAGCAGGAACCCTATACAAATCCCAGGCATCAGATCTGCAGGGTGAATATCTCCTGGAAACGGTGTCCCCCAAACTGCCTGAGAGTATTCCCATCTGCTCTAAGACACTATCAGCCTAGCAGAGGTTACACAAGCCAAAAGAAAAGCCTCTAATCTAGAGAACCATGTCACAGCTGAAGTCCAGCTGGTGTCATCTAGGGAGGTGCATTCATTAGTGCAGATTGAGTTTGTTAGCACACCTTAAAATACTTAATCAATTTAACATGCATCAGCCTATGAATTAATGTGTCTTATGTCAGTTAACGTTTTAAATATTCAAACATGTATTTAATGTTTTACTAAAAATCGGAGAAAAAAAAAACGGAGGAAAAAAGTCAGAAAACAGAAAAGCAAAAATGCTTTTCTATTCACATCCCTAGTACCATCTTCTTTTCCATGTCACCTTTTTGTTCTACTTTTATTGCTTAAATTTGTCATATCAGTTAAACACAAATCCCTTCAAGCGATAAGTAAAACAGGCCTGAATCAGCCTTGACTGAAAAAACAGTTGGCAACCCTGTACATTTTGAGGGCAATTTTATAACTGGGTGCCCTGGGTAGGCTCCTACATAGTTGCCTAGATAGGCCCTATTTTATAAAGTCACGTATCTGTCTTTATAAGATAGTAGCATATATGTCAGAGAAGGCACCTTGAATGTAAGCATGACCACTTTCACCTACTAATTAACAGGTGCAGGGCTTCTTTTGTACTGGTGCGCAACAGTACGGCATACCAGCACCTTTTTAGGGGCAGGGGTGGCACCTTAAAAAAAAAAATCCTTCAGCAATCCGCTCCCCCTGCCGCTTTTCCTGTGTCTGTCACAGTTGCAAGCATTGGACTTTCAACAGAAAAAAAAAGCCACGGGTCTTTGCGACTCTGCGTTTGGAAGACCTGCAAATACCCACTCCCTCTGATGTCATGTGATGCATGTGATGCATCAGAAGCAGTGGGCATTTGAAGGCTTTCCAAATGTGAAGTCACAAAGACCCGTGGCTTTTTTTTCCCCTGTTGTTCAAAGTCTGATGCCTGCTGCCGTTGCAGACACAAGAAAAGTGGAAATGGTGGCAAGGGGAGCGGCAGGGGCGTTAATGGCTGGAAGGGAGATGCTGACTGCAGGGGGGAGGAGGGTTAATTGGCTGGAAGGGAGATGCTGAATACCCAGGAAGGAGTAGATAACATGAGGAGGGACCTAACTAAGCTTGAAAAATGGTCCAGAATTTGGCGGCTGAGATTTAACGCCAAAAATGCTGGGTCATGCATTTGGGCTGCAAAAATCCAAGGGAGCGGTACAGTGTAGGGGCAGGGCCGGCCCAAGAAGGGTGCAGGGCCATGTGCGGAGATTCATTGTGGGGCCTCATTTGCATAGTGACTCATTTTAATAAATATTTGCATAATATTAATATGCACTTTTAATAAACATGCTTCTTAATGAGTGTCTGGATAAAGAAAGACTACCAGATTTCTACATTACTATACTCCAGAGCCAACAGCCAGGCACATTAGGAAGTACTATAAACGCTGACCATATACAGTAGAACCCATAGCAAACCCACAATATCATAAAAGCACTACCAGAACTCACAAAGCACTAAACCCTACCTATCAAAAAGGCAACACTGCAAATATTAAACCAATGTATATCAGAGAATACCAATACATCTCACTGGGGAAAAGAGAAAGTGGGACTGCCAAATAGAAACTACATGAACAGAATACCTCAACTTGGTTACACATGCAGAATATAGACCGTCACCACACAAAGAACAAGGGATCACAATTTAGAAATAGAAAGATAATAATTAAATTGGGAACCCCAAAAGCCAAACATGAAATGTAGAACACTGGAGAAATAAAACTATAAATTAATTTCCTCTTACACTAAACAAAAACGCAAAGATTTTAGCGATACACATTTCCCAGACCTGACATATTCCAGTTAGTAAATTCAAAATAAAAAGTAATTTTCTACCTTTTGTATGGGCATTTTATTTTTCAGTTGCAATTGCTCCAGTCACTTTCTTCTGGTTTCTTCAAGTCTTCTGTGAGCTGTCCATTTGTCCTTTCTTCTCTCTTCTAGATTTTTCCATTCTCTCTCTATATCTGCTTGAACATACTGATCTTTCCCCTTTTGCTTTTTCCTCAATTTCTTTATTCCTTTTTATACACTCAAATTTCACCCTTCCATTCTCAATCCCCATTTACTCTCCCAATCGTAGATTTTTCTTCTCTCCCACACAAAATATCTTTTCCCCTCTCCATCCTCATTCCCCATCCCCATCTAGTACTCCCCCAAAATCAGCACCCTTCTAGTTCTAGACCCATCATCCGCTCCCTACTAGTCCCATTCCCTCACATCAGCCCATTTCTAGTCCCAACTCCCCCATCAGCTCATTTCCAGCCCTAGCCCCCCTATCTCCCAATTTCCAGTCCTTTTCCAGCCCCCATCAGCCCATTTCCAGTCCAAGCTCACCCATCAGTCAATTTCCAGTCCTATTCCAGCTCCCCATCAACCCATTTCTAGTCCGAGCCCCCCCATCAGCTCATTTCCAATCCTTACCCCCCATCTGACCATTTCTAGTCCTAACCCCACATAAGCCCATTTCCAATCTTTGCCCCCCCATCAGCCCATTTCCAGTGCTATGCTAGACCCCCCACCCCGAAGAGCCCCACGGCCATCTAAGGAGCTTCAGAGGGAGCTGGTGAAGCTTGCACGAGGCCCCGGCTCCCTCTAAACAGCCGGCAGCATGAAGAGTATTTTCCCTCACGCTGGCGGCTGTTTCTGTGAAGCGCACTGAATGCCGGGAAAGGTTCACAGAAACAGCCGCCAGAGTGAGGAAAAACACTCTTCATGCTGGCAGCTGTGCAGAGGTTGCCGGGGCCTCGCATGGGCTTCCCCAGCTCCCTCTGAAGCCATCCATTTATGCAAGAATGAAGTTTGCGCGGGGCCCTGTGTGAACAACATTCTCGCACAATGGAAAGGGCTGGCCCTGTGTAGGGGGTGAAGTACTTCTGTCCACAAAAGAAGAGCAGTACCTGGTATGATTGTGTTTGACAATCTTATAGTAGCTGAATAGGTAGAAAACGTGATGGCGAAAACTAGGATTCTTGGGTGTATAGGGAGAGCAATGGCCAGCAGAAAAGAGGAGGTGATAGTATCTCTGTATAAGCCTCTGGTGTGACTTAATTTAGAGTACTGTGTGCAAGTCTGGAGGCCGCACCTTCAAAAGGATATAAACAGGTCAGAGTCGGTACAGAGGGTGGCTACTAAAATGGTTAATGATCTTTGTTATAAAGCATATGAGGACAGACTTAAAGATCTTAATATGTATACTTTAGAGGAAAGGCAGGATAAAGGAGTTATGATAGAGATGTTTCAATACCTTCATGGCATAAATGCACAGGAGGAGAGCCTCTTTCGATTGAAAGCAAGCTCTGCTACAAGGGGACATAGGATGAGGGTAAAAGGGGATAGACTCAGGATTAATATGCGGAAATATTTCTTTACAGAAAGTGTGGTAGCTGCATTAAATAGTCTCCAGTGGAGGTGGTAGAGATAAGGACAGTATCTGAATTCAAAAATGCATGGGACAAACACAGAGGATCTCTAAAGGAAAAGAAAGGGACTATTGTAGTAGTTGATACAGAAGGGCAGACTAGTTAGGCCATGTGGTCTTTTTCTATGTTTATGTTTATGTTTATGTTTATTTAAACTTGTTATACCGCTCAATACCATAGGCGTCTGAGCGGTTTACAATAGCTAAAATCAAGCAAGTTAATTAAAACAAGCTCTTGGCTGCAGAAAAGAAAAAGGAAAAGAACGCCATTAAGTGTGAGAAAAGTGAGGAGAGAAAGAAAAGAAAGCTGGGAGCAGAGTAGAAGTTTAAAATAGGAAAGAGCATTACACGCATACTATCAAGGCGGAGAGGGAAGGGGGAGCAGACATTCATGAGAGACATGGAGGGAAGGAGGGGGGGAAGGATAGGCTAGGGAGGGGGATCAAACGCAAGGCAGAAAAGGTGGGTTTTGAGTTGGGTTTTAAATGAGGGGTATGAGTCTTCTGCACGGAGGGAGGGGGGGAGTGAGTTCCAGAGACTTGGAGCCAAAAAATAGAATGCAGAGGAGCGGGTTTGTTCTAGATGAGCATGTGCGGGGGAGGGGAGGACCATACGGTTTATGTGTATGGAACGGAGGAGACGGTGAGAGGTACGGAATTGTATCTGATTCGCCAGGTAGAGGGGAGTGCCAGTGTGGATAACTTTGAATGTGAGAATGAGAAGTTTATACCGAATGCGGAAAGAGATAGGTAACCAGTGATGCTGGTAGAGAAGGGGAGTAACGTGGTCGAAACGTGATGCATGGGTCAACAAACGGATGGCAGCATTTTGGACACGTTGGAGACGGGACAATTGGGACTGGGATAGGCCGGCGAAAGAAACATTACAGTAGTCGAGACGAGACAGCACAAGGGTAAGCAGGAGAGTGGTAAGGGCAGAGGCAGAGAGAAAGGGACGGACTGCTCTGAGTTGGCGAAGAGAGAAAAAGGAGCGCTGTACAATTGAGGAGATATGGTCCTTGAAAGTAAGGTTGGAATCAAGAATCTAACATCATGTTTCTATGATATGAAAGGGGGTTAATGACAAAGGGAGATCTGGCTGCAGGGATTAGTAGGGGGGGGCTTAAAGTTTAAATCCTTGGTGCTTCCAGGTATGCCCACGTCTGGCGGTCCCATGCCTGAGGGCCTCGCCAGAGGGCCCTTAGGAGGGAGCCCAGTAGCGGGAACCGAAACGAAGCACACAGGGCCCCATCCTCTCCCGCTCAGCCGCAACCGAGCAAACAGCCTCGCTCCCCAGCACAACGCCAGCAACCTTCTATACCCTGAAGTAAGTGGTTCCCACATACAAAAGAGCACACCACCTTCTGAGCCCCATTCGGAGGTTGCAACCTCCCCCCACCCCTCCCGCTCTCCAGTCAGCGACCATCTGGGGCCTTACCAGCGCGAAACCCCCTACCTCATCGCCTAAACAACTCTTGCTGCACTCCCTATTGACTCCATTGCTGCTTGCAACATCATACCCTGCCTGTAGACTCCATTGCTGCTGCCTGTAGTCTCCATTTCTGCTGCCTATTGACGCCATTGTTGCTTGCAACATCATACCCCACCTGTAGACTCCATTGCTGCTGCAACAAGTCACCCTGCTTAGCCTGTAGATCTAAATAACTCTTGCTGCACTGACTGTTGATCTCATTGCTGCTTGTAACAATTTACCCTGCATAGCCTGTAGACCTCATTGCCGCTTGTAACAATTTACCCTGCATAGCCTGTTGACCTCATTGCCGCTTGTAACAATTTACCCTGCATAGCCTGTTGACCTCATTGCTACCTCACTGCTCATATACTGCCCCTGCTTAGCCTATAGATCTAAATAACTCTTGCTGCACTGACTGTTGACCTCATTGCTGCTTGTAACAATTTACCCTGCGTATTTGCCCTCACTGCTCATATACTGCCCAAACACATACCATAGTCCCTCTCTCTTCCGTCAATGGCTCCACATCACATTGTCCTTTTCCTTATACTCCCCAACTGTTTCCCCTCCTACCAACACCATCACTCCTTCACTCTTCCACCCCCTCCACTATATCTTCCACCCTATCCTCAGCTCTTGAGCTTCATCACTCTCTCCCTCTCATTCAACCATCTCCTCTGTCTAAAGCAACCTCACCCTCGCTTCCGCCGTACCATCATCTCTCTACCCCATGCTCTACTACTTCTTCTCCTCCTCTCTTCTGGAGATGTCAACCCTAATCCTGCCCCCCCCCCCAGCTTTCTGTCTCACTCTGAGAAGAGGTCCTCACGTAGTATCTCTAATCTTATCCACATCCCTCTCCTTTCCCAGTTCGCTCTCCCCTTCTTATGTGCCTTGTGGAACGTACATTCTGTCTCTAATAAACTTCCTTTTACTCACGATCTCTTCATCTCTAATGCCCTAACATCTTCTTGTGCTAACTGAGATCTGGTTCCCCCCAGATGATACCGTATCTTCTGCTGCTCTCTGGCATGGGGGCTACCAGTTCTCCCATATGCCTCATCCCACTGGCCGTGGTGGGGGTGTTGGGTTTCTGCTATCCCCCTCCTGCCAGTTCCAACCCCTCCACCTGCTTCCATCTCACTCCTTCCTCTCCTTTGAAGTCCACTCCATCTGCCTCTTCTCTCCGCTTCCTCTCCGGGTAGCTGTTATCTACCGACCTCCTGAAAAGCCTGTTTCCACCTTTCTCACCGACTTTGACTCATGGCTTTCCTTCTTCCTGGACTCCTCTTCCCCCACTCTTATTCTTGGGGACTTTAACATCCATGTCGATAACCCCTCTGATCCTCATGCTTTAAAGCTCCTCTGCCTTGCCTCCTCGTTTTACCTCCAACTTTGTTCAAAGGCCCCCACCTACCAGCTTGGCCACTGCCTGGATCTGATATTCTTCTTCAACTGTCTATCCTCGAACTTCTGCAACTCACTTCTTCCCATATCTGACCACCACCTCTTAAGCATCAACCTTCATCACTTGCCACCTCAGCCTTGTCCTGTCTCCTCTAACATATTCAGAAACCTTCATGCTATTGATCCTTTGGCTCTCTCTTCCGACATTTCCGCACCTTGTTCCTCCACTTTATCTTCTATGTCCGTTGATGAGGCAGTATCTTCCTATAATGCCACACTCTCCTCGGCCCTGGATGCTCTCGCTCCCCCCATCCCACGAAACATTCTGCACCCCAGCCCTGGCTCTCACCCATCACCCGCTATCTACGTTCCTGTGCCTGTTGTGCTGAGCGCACCTTGCTCAAATCCCGCTCCTGTCCTGACCTCCTACACTTCAAATTCATGCTTATCTCCTTCCAATCAGCCATAGCTCTTGCCAAACAAGATTACTATGTACATTTGACTAACTCTTGCCTCTTATCCTCGCTGCCTCTTTACTACCCTCAACTCTCTCCTCAAAGTGCCCCCTCCCCGATCCCCCTCCCTCTCAGCCCAAACCCTAGCCGAATATTTCCATGACAAAATCCACAAAATCACCCTCCAATTCCCCACAATATTCCCCTCCTCTCCCTCTTCACTCCCAACTCTCCCCTCCTACCCTTTTCTCCTTTCCTATGATCTCTGATGAGGAAACTGCACACCTTCTTTATACCTCCAAACTTACCATCTGCTCCTCTGATCCCATTCCCACCCGTCTCCTAAGCCCCATCTCCTCCACCATTGTCCCTTCCATCTCCCGTATTCTTAACCTATCAGTCTCCACTGCAACAGTCCCTGCTGACTTCAAACATGCTGTGGTCACACCTCTCCTCAAGAAACCCTCACTCGATCCCACATGTCCCACCAATTATCGACCCATCTCTCCTTCCCTTTACTTCTAAGCTACTCGAACGGGCGGTTCACCGCCGCTGCCTCAACTTCCTATCCTCTCATGCCCTCCTAGATCCCTTACAGACTGGCTTTCGTCCTCTACACTCGACCGAGACGGCTCTTGCCAAAGTCTCCAGTGACTTGTTCCTGGCTAAATCCAAGGGCCTCTACTCCATCCTCATCCTTCTTGACCTCTCTGCTGCTTTCGACACTGTCAACCATACCCTCCTCCTCGATACCCTGTCCTCGCTTGGCTTCACAGGCTCTGTGCTATCCTGGTTCTCCTCCTATCTCTCCCACCGCTCCTTCAGTGTGTGCTCTGGAGGTTCCTCCTCCTCTGTTACCCTATTCCCAGTTGGTGTACCCCAAGGATCTATTCTGGGACCACTCCTTTTCTCTCTCTACACCCAGTCCCTTGGTGTGCTTATCTCTTCCCACGGCTTTCAGTACCATCTGTATGCTGACTCCTCCCAGATCTACCTCTCTACACCCAAAATCTCTTCATCAATCCAGACCCGGATCTCAGCCTGCCTTTCTGACATTGCTGCCTGGATGTCTCACCGCCGCTTAAAGCTGAACATGGCCAAGACTGAACTTCTCATTTTTCCCCCTACAACCTCCCCCTCCTCTTCCCCCCTTTTCAATTTCTGTGGATAATGCTGTAATCCTTCCTGTTTCCTCGGCCTGCAACCTGGGAGTAGTCTTCGACTTCTCTCTCTCCTTCTCCACACACATCCAGCTCGTAGCCAAGACCTGCCGCTTCTTTCTTTACAACATTAGCAAAGTCTGCCCCTTCCTCTCTGAACACACTATTAAAACCCTTATCCACTCCTTAATTACCTCCCGCCTCGACTACTGTAACCTGCTCCTTTCTGGCCTCCCTCTGAGTCATCTCTCTCCCTTTCAATCTATTCAACACTCTGCGGCGTGACTAATCTTCCGCCAGCCTCGTCATGCCCATGTTACACCTCTCCTCAAGTCACTTCATTGGATCCCTATCCGCTTCCGCATCCAATTCAAACTTCTCCTGCTGATCTATAAATGCATTCACTCTGTGGCCCCTCATTACCTTTCATCTCTTATCTCCCCTTATATTCCCATTCGGGAACTCCATTCTTCTAACAAACTGCTTCTATCTAGGCCCCACTCTCCTACTGCTAACTCCAGACTTCGCTCCTTTTACCTTGCTGCTCTCTACGCCTGGAACAAACTACCTGTGTCTCTATGCCAGGCACTTTCTCTAACACTCTTCAAGTCCAGGTTAAAAACTCACCTCTTTGATGTTGCTTTTAGAGCTTGACCCACCTGTCCTCCTTTCTCTCCCCAGTTCCCACCCCTGCCTACACCCTCTGTGTGCCTTTGTGCATTTTGTCTTGATTAGATTGTAAGCTCTGATGAGCAGGGACTGTCTCTTACATGTCTATACTGTACAGCACTGTGTATGACTGGTAGCGCTATATAAATGCCGAGTAGTAGTAGTAGTAGTAGTAGTAGTAATGGCTAAAAAACAGCTTATGGATATGAAGGGACGACTAATGTCTGGTCTCAGGGGGGTGTGGCTACTGTGAGGGCATGGCTATATAGGGGTAGAGCCATGGTCAATCACCCACCCCTAAAGTTTCCCAAATATGCGAGTAACGGGCACCTTTTTTTTTTCTTAAAAAAAAAAAAAAAAAAAGCACAGAGCAGGTATAATAGTTTGAGAATGCTTTTCCCATGTACGCACATAAATTAAGGTGTTTATGATTTACGTGTGTACTTATGAACTCTGTATAGACCATGCTCCCAGCTGCACTTACTGGCCAAGTATGTGCCTTCATGCTGAAGTGGACTCTTATGCTAGGCGGAATTTTATAAGCAGTCATTCAGACACAAATGTGGCTATATACATGTGGGAATGCATTTATAAAATTTCCTCTTCTGAGGACTTCCGGTGACGTCATGGAGCTGATGGCAGTGGCATAGCCTAGCTCTGTCCAATTCCCATAGTTTTATTTGCAAAATAAAGCGATCCCCTGGCAAAAGTGGAAGGGCGGTGCGGACTCCCACACTTGCCATGTCGGTGAGAAAGAAGCTAGCGGGGTTTCAATCCGCTTATGTGCATAAGGAGCTGATGGTGGCGGCGGAGTCGGGAGCCTCAAAAGAGTGCGGTGAGCCGGGGAGCTCGGAGGATAAGGAAGCGCTGACTACAGAAGCGCAGGAGGGGAAGTCGATGAAAGCCTGGTTGAAAGTGTTCAAGGCTGAAATTTATTTATTTTATTTATTTAGAAAGTTTTGTATACTGCCTTATCCTTCAATCAAAGCGGTCACAACACAATTGGGGGATACATTTAACACGAGGGGATATGAGACACATACACTAATACTTACAGGGAACATGGGCAATGGAGGGTTAAGTGGCTTGCCCAAGACCACAAGGAGCATCTGTGGGACTAGAAACCCCAGTTCTTCCGGCCCAAGGTTGCTGTCCTTTAGTGGGATTTGAACCCCCGACCTTCCAGCCTGAAGTACCTTGCCCCAACCACTAGGCTGCTCCTCCCTTCTGGTGGAGTTGAAAGGAATCCGGAAAGATGTGAAAGACATGCTGATATCGATTCAGAAGGAGGTGGGCTGCTTGGGGCAGCATGTGGAGGAGATGGAGGGGCACATGGCGCAATATGAAGAGGAGCTGAAAGAAATGGCGGCTGAGCAAGGGAAAATAAAGGCCTAACAGGTGGAGGTACAGGAGAAACTGGAGGAGATGGAAGACAGAGCACTGTGCAATAACCTGCGTATAAGAGGGGTGGCGGAAGGTGAATTCACTAAGGACTGTGTGGAGGTAGTACAGAGACTGTATACTCACATTTTGCGCATGGAAGGAGAGGGGGAGGGCACAGTGGTAACAGTGGGAATGGAGAGAGCGCACAGGAGTCTGGGCCCCCAGCGGGAGAATCAGAGGAGAGACATCACTGCCTGCATGAGCAGTTTCCCTCTTAAAGAGAGAGTGTTGAATGTAGCACGGAAGTATGGATGAATCGCGTGGGAAGACAATGAGGTGGAATTATTTAACGATTTGTCCCGAGGAACGCTGGAGCGGCGGAGGAATTTGAAAGAGGTTACAGCCTTCTTTTGGGATAAAGGGCTGCGATATCGCTGGATGTTCTTTTTTGGATTGCTGGTGACGGTGAATGGGATGTCCCGGAAGGTGAAAGAGGCACATGAAGCATGGTCGGTGTTGGGAGAGCTGGGGTGTGAGAATCTACCAAAAGTGGGAGAGAGCGAGAGAGCGGAGACTGCAATCTAAAACTGTGGAGGGCAGCAAGTAGGAGAAAAAGGAAGGAGGCTGAAGAGGATGTCACAGGACTGGAAGTCGGCGCAAATGGAGGAAGACACCTGAGGTGGCTGGCTGGTGGTGGAGTAGGTCAGAGCAGTCGGGCCGCATGGGGCGGGAGAGCCCCAGTGAGGATTTGAAGTTGGACACTGGACTTATAGGGCCTTAAGGGGAAGAATTGTGAAGGGGGGTGGAGGGTGGGTGAGGGGGTGATGGCGGGTAAATTTAGTAAGAGGTATGGAGGTGGAGGGGGCAGTTGGAATGAGGGAGTCCACCACTGGTAGGGGGGCTCTTGGTGGAAGGGGGGTGTAAAAGTAATGGGATAGGACACATCATACACGGAAAGTCAGTAGGGGGAAGAAGAGGGGGAGGGGATGGGCGATGGGCATCTCATAGCAGGGAATGGAGGAGGAGGGGATGTGGGTAATGATTCGAATAGGATCCATAAATGTTAAGGGGCTAAATTCCCTGACTAAGTGCAGTCTGCTGTACAGGGAGGTGGAGAAGAATCGTTCGGATGTGGTATTAATACAAGAAACCCACTTGAGGAGAGGGGATGTGGGGAGGATGAGGAATAGACGCTTTCAGGAGCAATTTTACTCTTGGGACAAAGAGGGGGAAAGAAGGGGGGTAGCTTTGCTGGTGCAGGTAGGGTGTGGGATTCAGGTGATGAGTGACTAAGGATGGGGAAGGGAGAGTGACGGGGATAAAGGGGAAGATGGGGTCTGAAGATATTGTTATAATGTCGGTGTATGGGCCAAATGGTAATCAGGTTGAGTTCTGGAAAGGGGTACGGAAAATAGTGGAAGGGGTAGGACAGGGGAAACTCATTATGGGGGGGGGGGGACTTTAATGTTGTATTAGCACCAGGGGTAGACAGGGATCCAGGAGGGGGGGTGGGGAGAAGGAGAAACAGACAAGGCTTGAAGCAATTAATGAAACAATACAATTTAGTTGACTTGTGGAGAGAACTAAATCCTGGAGGTAGAGAATATACATTTTATTCAGCGCCACATCAGAGTTGGAGCAGGATTGATATGCTTCTGGTGGACAAGGAATGGATGATGGGGGTTAAAAAGGGGGGCATAGTGCCGATAGGGTGGTCGGATCATAGCACAGTGGAGGTGAGCGTCAGGTGGAAGGACCCGGGTGGGATGATATTTTGGAGATTGAATGAGAGCTTATTAAAAAGTAGGGAGGTGGTGGATGATGTAAGGCGGGTGATAAAGGAATACCTGCTATATAATAATAATGGGAAAGTGACTGAGGTGACTTTTTGGGAAGGGTTGAAGGCCGTGATAAGAGGGAGGTTTATTATGTGGGGGGTGAGGAAGAAGAGGGTTAGAGTGGAGAAGGAGGAGGGGTTGGGGATAGCGCTTAAGGAGGCAGAGGAGAGATTTAGGAGGTTGGGAGCGAAAGGGGATAGGGAGCAGGTAGAGAGGGTGAGGACGGAGTTGCAGGTGCTGCAGATAGAGCAGGTAGCCTTTGCATTAAGGAGAGTAAAGCAGGTGTATTATGAATTTGGGGATAAGCCGGGTAGATTGTTAGCTCATAGACTTCGGCAGCAAAGGGGGGCTTCAATGATATATCAGATTAAGGGGAAGGGGGGGATGAGTCGGGGGAGGAAGAAATTAAGGACAGATTTCGGGAGTTTTATCAGGATTTATATACAAGGACGGAGGGAATAGGGGAAGCGGAGATCTCAGAGTATTTGGAGGGGATAAATTTAGGGGCATTGTCAGAGGAAGCTCAAGCCGCAATGGAAGGGAGTATTATAGGGGAGGAAAATGGGAAGGTGGTACGGGGGTTGGTGGGAGGAAAGGCCCCAGGGTTAGATGGGTTGCCGGGAAGCTTTTATAAGGTGTTTCTGGGGGAAGTAGGAGATATCCTGGGTAGGGTATTTAATGGAGTACTGGAAGAGAGGGGGGGGGGGGCAATTGTCTTCGGAAATGTTAACTGCAGGGATCACTGTTTTGCCGAAGCCGGGGAAAGACCCGTTATATTGTAGCTCCTATCGCCCTATTTCTCTTCTTAATGTGGATGTTAAAATCCTGGCGAAGATTTTAGCGGATCGATTAGCACCATGGTTGCCGGGGATAATTAAGCAGGACCAGGCAGGGTTTATAATGGGGAGACAGGCGGCTGATAATATCAAGAGGGCAGTAGGAGTGGTGTGGGAGGTGAGGCAAGCACAGGAGGAGTTCTTATTGATGTCCATAGACGCCGAGAAGGCCTTTGATAGGGTGCACTGGGGGTTTCTAATGCAGGTTCTGGGGAAGATGAGGTGTGGGCCGAATTTTGTGAAATGGATTGGAGGATTGTATGAAGGCCCGAGGGCACGGGTTAAAATTAATGGGCAGTATTCCCGGGATTTTGGGTTGGGTTGGGGGACTAGACAGGGCTGCCCGATGTCGCCGCTGCTGTTTGCAATGGTGGTGGAGCCATTAGCGGAGAGAATTAGAACGAATGAGAGGATATTCGGGGTGGAAAGGGGAGGGCGGTATCATAAGATCTCTTTATATGCTGATGATATTTTGTTATATTTGGGGCATCCTCTGCAGTTGATGCAGGAGGTGATGGGGAGGCGAGTAAGTATGGGGAGGTGTTGGGGTTTAAGACAAATGTAGATAAGACAGAAGTGTTGAAGGTACATATGAGCAGTGAGACAGAAGAGCTCTTGCACAGGCAATATCCTTTGAGGTGGGTCAGCAAATCTTTAGGCTACTTGGTGGTTCAAATTCCAGTGAGCTATGCAGATCTCTATAAGATTAATTACCCTAGAATTATAGGAGACATTAATAAGGATTTAGATGGGTGGTTGAGGTACGAAATTTCATGGCTGGGAAGGATAGCGGCAATTAAAATGAATATTCTGCCGTGTCTGCTATATCTTTTTCAGGCTCTACTGTTGGAGATACTGGAGGGCGCGATGTGGGCACTGCAGAGACGGGTTTTTCTTTATATTTAGAAAAGGAAGCCGCCAAGGATCTCATGGGAGGTAATGTTTGCGCCCAAGGATGAGGGGGGGTGGTTAGGGGTCCCTAATTTGCGAGATTATTATAGAACGGCCCAACTTAAACATGTCATGGATTGGAGAGGGGATAAGGAGGAGAAACCGTGGGTGAGTTTGGAAAAAACGAAGGGGAGGGGAGGGAGATTAGAGGCTTGGTTGTGCGCACTGCAGGCAGAGAGGAAGGAGTTGGGGAAGGGTTCCCCGGCAATGAGGCATGTGGTGAACGTGTGGGATAGCGTGAGAGCTCCGGAAATAAAAAGAAGGGGGAGCGGGTTTTCGGTGATGACCCCGTGGAGAGGCTGGAGAGCTTTTCAACCAGGATGGGAAGGAGGTAGGTTTGATAGGTGAAGTGATAAAAGGGTTGGGCTGTGGGTTCCAGTTATTAGAGGAGGGGAAGCTACAGGCATTTAGGGTGGTAAGGGAAGAGTTTGGTTTGTAGGATAAAGATAGATTCGCGTACACGCAGGTATGCTCCTTCCTCAAGGGGGAGTTGGGGAAGGCGGGGATGGCTAGGGAGGTGTCACGATTGGAGGCATTGTGGTATGGGAAGAGGGGTTCGAAAGGAATGATATCGGCTTTATATAAGGGGGTAAAAGGGGAGCCAGAAGGGAAGTTTAGATATATGTTAGAGTGGGAGGGGGAATTTGGACAGATGCTGAATCTCAAGGAGTGGAAGGGGGTATGGGATCAGATAAAGACGACACCCTGGTGGAGTAGTATTAGGGAAAACTGCTATAAAATTATGTTTCGCTGGTATTATACACCAGAGAGACTGCACCAGATGTATCCAGGGGTATCCCCAATGTGTTGGCGAGAGTGTGGGGAAGTGGGGACATTTTGGCACATCTGGTAGGGGTGTACAAAGGTGCAGGCTTACTGGGGAAGGATTCAACGATGGATTCAATCGAAACTGGAGGTGAAAGTGGATTTGAAGCCGCAACGTTTTTTTATTGTCATGGAGGGGGGAGGGGCAAGTATTGGAGGGGGGTAGGATGGTGCAGGCATGTCTTAGTGCGGCCCGGTGCGAGGTGGCAGTGACATGGAAGCAGGTGGCACCTTCTGTAACGAAATATGAGGGGAGGCTGCGGTACATAGTACTGATGGAGAAGTTAACGGCAGCCCGACGGATGAGGGGGGCTAAGTTTGAAATAAGGTGGGGGAAGTTATGGGATGCCTTAGGGGGGGAAGGGGGGAGTAGGGGGGAGGGAGAAGGGAGGGCAGAGGAAGGGAAAGGTTAAGGGTACGCCAATCGACTAAAGGGGGAGGGGTGGGGGTTCTTTGTTGGGAGTAAAAAAGGGGGGAATAATAAATGGAGAGGGGGGTAGGGGGTCAGTAGACGGGGTGGTGGGAGCATTAAAATATAAAATAATTAAAAGATGTTTTTGGTGTATATTATTACTGGTAATTAAGTTAAATACATTGAAGAGCGGGTTGGAGGAGAAAGCTAAGCAGGTGCAGGGGTAACAACCATAGAAAGAGAATGTTATGAGTTATCTGTCAAATGTTTCTTTGGGTATGGGAGTAATATATTTTTCCGGAGAAGGTGTGTATAGTTGGGTTACGAATCATTATTCTCGGGCGAAGGGGGATGGTGGTTGGAATGTGTTTATGTATATGTTAAAGGGATGTTGACAATAAAAATTTAAATATAAAAAAAAAAATCCTCTTCTGTGGCATACGGTGATACACGTTAAAAGTTACAAAGTTGATTATCACAATTCTGCTGCATAGACACTTCTTGGGTATAATTTTAAGAGCTAATGAACCCCATCTCAGGAGAAAGCCGTCAGATTTGAAATTGGTTTTTTTTTCCAAATGACTGGTATTTCCTATAATAGAAGCTGCTGTGTTGAAGGTCAAAGGAAATGTAGTTTGACTGGTTAGTGCTAATTGTCCAAGTGTTGAATAAGCAGTTTCTTAGCAGCTCCAGAAGATTCAGATGGGCTATTAAATCATTCTTCTCAAGACCTTGAGAAAAGGTGGAATAAGACATAATCCATTTTTGGGAAACAGAGCCCATCCAAATCCCATTTTAAACAAAAAGCATGGCCATCATGAAAATTGTTAGTAGAACTGAACCATGGCTTATTTATGATTGATTCACATCTGTTTAATTGTATAATTACTACAGTACACCAAAGCATAGCAGGGCTACACAGTGGCTCAGCTAAAGAGAGGGTGGGGCAATAATGAGGGACAGGGGATATGTCCCCCATACAGTGATGTAGAAAAGGAGAGATTCCCACCCCAGGATGCTATAGCAACTAACAGCCCCCTTTTGAGCCCTACAGAAAATGACAGTACAGGAGCTGCTCTATATTGCTGGTAGCAGCAGCATTGTGGTATGCCATAGGACTGATTTCCCATGGGCCTAGCATCCTAGCTAACCACAAATTCTACTCACCCTGCCCATCTCGTCGGACAGTTCTTGCACGCTATATAAGCAGTGTCCTGGGAAAAGCAGCAGAGAGTAAAAAATTGGACAAGATAGAACTGGAAGACTGGATTAGAAATTGAATATTCCAACTTTTTTCTTAGTTCAACACCTGGTGACTATATGTTCCAGTAAATTGGAAGCAAATAGAATGTACCACTTTCTGCCTCCACATAAAACCACAAAAAAAAAAAAAAAAAAAATTATTCATGCAAAAACAAGGGATCTTAAGATGTTTCATAAAGGGAGTAATTTTATATAAGAACATAACTGTCATGCTGGGACAGACCAAAGATCCATCAAGCTCGGGGTCCTGTTTCCAACAGAGGTCAATCCAGGTCAAGTACCTGGCTTACCCCAAAAGTAGCCAGTTCCATACTACTTATCCCCAGGGATAAGCAGTGATTTTCTCTTGGTCATTTCCTATAAACATTTCCTCCGTGGATTTGTCCTAAACCTTATTTTAAACCCAGCTACACTAGTTGCTTTTACTACATCTTCTGGCAACAACTTCCAAATCATAATTGTACATTGAGAGAAAAAAAATTATCCTACCTGTTTTAAATATACTACTTTATAGTTCATGGCATGTTCCCTTGCCCTTGTACGTTTTGAAAGATTAAGCAATCAATTTGCGTTTACCCATTCCTCTTCACTCAGGATCTTATCATATCTCCCTCAGTCATCTCTTTTCCATGCTGAAGAGCTCTAACCTCTTTAGTCTTTCCTCATAGGAGAATCATTCCATCCCCTTTTTCATTTTAGTCACCCTTCTCTGTATCTTTTCCAACGCTGCTTTATCTTTTTGAGATTTGAAGACCAGAATTACACATAATGCTTAAAGAACGGTCACAACATGGAAAGATACAGAGGCATTATGATTTTTTTTTTGTTTTATTCTCTATTCCTTTCCTAATGATTCCTAACATTCTTTTTGCTTTTTTGGCTGCCGGCACACACTGACTAGAAGATTTGTTCCCAAGTCCAGATCATGTATAAATGTTAAAAAAGCACTGGTCTCAGTACAGATCCCTGGAGTACTGTGCTATTTACATTCCTCTATTGACCATTTATTCCTGCTCTGTTTTCTCTCCATCAATCAGTTTTCAGTCCAAACTAGGCCATTGCCTTCTATGCCATGACATTCTGAATTTCTTCAGAGGTCTCTGATGAGAGACTGTGTCAAACACTTTCTGCAAGTCTAAATACTCTATATCAACTGGCTCACTGATATCCCGCATGTTGATTGATGCCTTCAAAGAAATGGAGGAAATTGGTGAGTCAAGATTTACTTTGGCTAAATCCATGTTGACTTTGTCCCATTAAACCACATCTGTCCATACGTTCAATAAAGGTTCTTAATAATGGTTTCTACCATTTTGCCCAGCACTGACATTAGGCTCTCTGGTCTCTAGTTTCCCAGACCATCCCTAGAACCCTTTTTAAAAATTGGCATAATGTTGACCACCTTCTAATATTTTGATACCATAGATTATTTTAATGATAGGTTAAATATTATTAATAGCAGCTCTGCAATTTCATCTTTGAGTTCTTTAAGTACTCTTGGGTGTATACCATCCAGTCCAAGTGATTTGCTGCTCTTTAGTTTGTGAATTTGTTCTACTACAACACCCAGATTCACTGAGATTTGATTCAGCACTTCTGACTCATCACCATTAAATACCTTTTCTGGCATGGGTAACTGCCTTGCATCTTCCTCAGTAAGAACCAAAGCAAAGAATTCATTTAGACTCTCAACTATGGCCTTCTCCTATCTGAGTACTCCTTTTATACCTTGATCTTTTAATGGTCCATCTCCCTCCTTCCCCTAGCTTCCTGTTTTGAATATTACAGCCTCCCTAACAGGATGCCCTAATTTCCCTGTTTTGATGGTATCCTCCAAAAGATACTCGGAACCATGCACTCCTGAGAAACTGTTGGCTTTCCTCCAAGTTCTAGTTTAAAAGCCGCTCAATTTCTTTTTTGAACACTGGTGCCAGCAGCCTGGTACTACCCCAGATAAGGTAAAGTCTATCTTTGTAGAATAGACTATCCCTTCCCCAGAATGTAGCCCAATTGCTATCAAATCTAAATCCTTCCTCCTTGCACCATTGACTCAACCATACATTTAGATTCTGGAGCTCTGCCTGTTTCTTGGGTCCTGCGCATGTAACAGGAAGCATTTCTGAGAATGCTATCCTAGAGATCCTGAATTACAACTTTTTATCTAAAATACTAAATTTGGCTTCCACAGTCTTTTTCCCAAAATTTTCTTTTATCACTGAAATCAACATGTACCAGGGCATCCGGCTCCTCTCCAGCATTGTCTAAAATCCTGTCTAGGTGACACGTGGGTTCCCCCTATTTTTGCACCAGGCAGGCAAGTGACCAAGTGATCCTCACACCTACCAGCCACCCAGCTATTTATATTCCTAATAATTGATTCATCAATTAGAAAGACCATCCTAACCCTTCTATCCTGGGCTGAAGCCCCTGGAGCTACATCCCCAATGTGAGAAGATATTTCTTCCCTAGAAGGCAGGTCTTAGCTACAGGAATACTTCCTGCCACACCAAAGATATGCTCTCCTTCCAGGTGACCTCTCTCCTCCAAGGCAGCATAAGAGGCTGTCGGAGTGGAGGTTGGGCTTCTCCATTATGTCCCTTTAAGTCTCCTCTATGTACTTCAGCTTCCCCAAGTCTGCTACTCTAGCCAGCAAAGATCAAATTCTTTCTCCATGAGCCCAGAGCTCTTTGCACCAAGTGCATCTATATGACCTATCACCAAATGGGAGGTAATCATACAGGTGGCACTCAATGCAAAAGATTGCAGTCCAGAAGTGAGATGGGGACTATCCAATCTATCTCTTTCTATAGATGAGTTTAGTCATTTAGAGTTGCTCAGGGACTAGGGATACCTTGACTAAAATGAAGGCCCTTAGGATATTTTTTTGGTGTATTATCTGCTGATATTTTGTGTTTGCTTCCCATTGAACTGCTAATGTATTATGGGTTAATCACTTGTTGACTGAGATTCTATTATGACAAATTCTACTAATTTGAAAAACTGATTATAAATTAAGGGATGTGCCTGGGGCAGGGTTTGGAAAACGATGAAACCGCCTGTCTGTTTTGTCTTAAACCTCTAAACTACAAACTAGGATAAATTAATTCTATACCTTTAAGTCATGCCAATAACTACATTTTTTAGAAGCTTAAATTAAAATATAGAATTTTCTAAGTCCACAATCTCTTTTGACCCGAGCTTTAAGTTACCAAAATTTCCCAGCAAAATTGTGTTCACTTATGGAATACTGGGCCTGGTCATCCTAAGCTCTCAAACAAAAATATTCCTGGATACAGTAGCACATATTGGTATCATGGGATTTTACTAGCTTGCAGACTCTGGTGAGCGCACGTTTCATTTGTTTGAGCCCTATTACTTTAGGTATGCACGAATCACTTGGTAAGCATCTGTACCTATGAGTTGACATGTACAATTGATCTGCATGCATACAAATATTCATATGCTCATAAAAACACAAAATGTGCAACACACCGAAAAGATTACCTGAAAACTGGGAGAACTTCATTTAAAGTGAAAATCAAACAAAATTGTGTCTGATTAGTGAAGCTGATGTGCTAGCATACTTGATTTTTACCTGTCTTCAGTAAGGATATGAAGCCAAAAGACGTTTTAATCCATATTAACACACCATTTGCTCTTAAATTATTTCTGCGGCGTTTTCAGAGGAAACATTGAAGAATGATGCTTTTTTGTATTACAAACAGAGACTATTATCTGAATCCCCTAAAATGCAGCCGCTCTTGATACCTTTGCTCATTGATCTTTAGAAGGAAGACTCTTAAAGTCAGAAGATTACAACTGTAACCTTTGGTACCAATGTTTTATCATAGAAAAAGAGGCAAAACCTATTTTTCCAATAAGGCAATTAAAAGAACAGCCTAATGGTTGGAGCAGTAGGGAAAGAGCTAAAAGTTCAAATCCCATTAATACTTCTTGTGGCCTTGAGCAAATCACTTAATCCTCCATTGTTTCAGTTAGAAGTTCAAATTGTAACCCTCTAAGATCATAGAAATAACTAGCAGGTCTGAATGTAGTTCTCCATGAGCTATTCCTGAAAAGGTGCTTGCTGAATCCACAAATACATATCAGCATCCTTAGGTTTTATAAGCCATGATGAGCTGGAGTAGGCCGAGAGTCACCTCGAAACACCTTGTTAAATTATTTTATGAAAACAAAACATGCTGTGCCAAGTGAGGTAGAAGTGGTCCGATCCCATTGCTAGGGAATTAGCAGCACACTACTGCCAGCAAGCTATTATTTTATAGATAAGTATGATTTCTTTAGCTGATGATTTTCAACAGAGTGACAAGTGCTATGACTGCTCTCTAGCATCATTGAATTAAATAAAGATCTGACTACTAGACTGTGACTTTAATGTGCTTAATGGAGTAGACCAGCACCTGACTAAAGGCTATAAAAAGTATTTCCAATGTCTGGGACCAGCTGCTGCTTGAATAAGAAGAGTATGAAAAGTTCAACCCAGAACAGCTGTACTTTAACCCACAAACCAACTGTCAAAGATGATATACCTAGTGGTGGATTTTCAAATAAATGAAGCCGCGTGCATTAAACAAACAGTTTCATGTTGTGACAGGTGCATGAAAGAATCATCTTACCAAAAATAATCTTTATACAAGCTAGAATGTTCTTGTTTTGCTTTAAAATGAAATGAAATCAGCTTGTTCTGCTGTACTCACTCACTTCATTTCCAAAAAAGAGGGCCCATGTGAGCTCATGGCCTGAAGCTCATCTCCTACTTAACATACTGTCGCTCACTCATTCCAGTTTGCCAATGTCACATAGGCTAAATCACTGTACAAGAAGGATTTTATCATAAATTAATTTAAGTAACTTTGATCAGGATGTGAGAGGATTCTCTTAAACTCAATGAAAACTTGAGACATATACATTGTCATACCAGTTTATTTTTTATTTTTTTTAAATCAAGGAAAACACACCAGCACTGCTCAAAGTAACAAGACTTCTTTAGTTTCACAAATTATATTATCAGAGAGTTCCTGGGGGGTCCCAGGGAATGTCCTCTAGTACACCATTATAGAACTCTGAAATGGGGGGGTTTCTTGTACCTTCCAGTCAGTGCTGACTCCTGGCAACCCAGCAGCTGGTCGTGTGGCCAGAGGTAGATGGTCAGGCCTTTCTTCCAAGGCAATGGAGGATTAAGCGACTCGTCCAAGGCGTGCTAGTGGGAACTGAACCCTGGTCTCTAGGTTACCAAGACAGTGTTCTAAACACTAGGCTACTCTTCTTAATGCAGTACTTAAATTTCAGATTCATGGTCCAATATTCAAAAGCATTTATCCGGATAACAGTTCCTGCCATCTAGTTAGGTGCCGCTGGCCAGGACTAGCTGATGATTCAGTGGCATTCAGAATACTGCTCCTCAAAATCATTACCGACCACCTCAACACTATCCAGATCGTACTGAGTAGAGCATAAGTACCCAGGGAAGTACTTAGATAGTGATATTCAGTTCACTATCGGGATAACTATCCAAATAATTTAGGCCTGAAAAAAGCTGCCTTAAGTTTTCTGAATAGCTACTTCAGACAGAAGATTGAATATTACTGCTAACCTGATAAATCCAGCACTGACTACATTATACATATATTCAGCACCAGCTGCTATCTGGATAGTGGCCCCAAATGTATATGTTTCATTTAACCATAAATGATCACAGTAGCTGAGTATTGACACATCAGTTAAAAAAAATATATGGTTTGTGAAACCATAATTCGACACCAGCCAGCTTCAAACTGTTGCCCTGGGAGGACTGGTGTCCAACATAGTTCACTTCTCTTTGTTGAAGGTCTATGTCCCTATATACTAAATTGAGATAAAGTTTGACAAAATATCTGCTTTAACCACTGGGGGCATTCCCAGCGTTTTTGGAAGAGCTGCCATAGTTAGAGAAAATGTCACTACCAAACGTTAACTGCATGGTAGCTGCATAATGCATTTAACTACAGTTCTTGAGCTAGCCCTAACTGCTTTATGCTATCCGCCATGTTAACAGCTAATTTGGGGTAAAGACTTCTGAACTAACTGTAAGAGGCAGTCCCCACTTAGCTACGCCCTTTCTGTACCTCAAATTACTAAATTTCCATATTATCTTTTAAATACAGGAATTAGTGCACGCTAACAGTTAATAAACTGCAGGAACTGTTAGCATAGGCCTGTACCATTAACACATAGTTTAGCAGGCCCCTTTGAGTTCTGTCCTGTCTGCGGTTCTTCTGATAGGCTGCTGCAGATTAGCTGCAATATTTCTTCCTTACCTCTCACTGATTAATTGTTCTAGCTATGCTCGTGGATCTCTGTACCAACATCTTTTTCATTTTTCTAATTCTTTTTTTGATTAACCAAGGTATACCGATTCTTGACTTTGGCTTGATTTTAATCTGATAGACTTGGGGTTTGTTGTTAAGGTTCTGTGTGTCAATAAAGAGGTGTTCTACAAAGCACAGAACTTGTTTACAGTTCTCGAGTGTTGGTTTCGTGCCAGTAGAAATTTTTAAAAAGGTCCAGAACCCTAGTTGCTGTCAATGCATCAGCCCGGGACCCTGACAAATAGGGGAATGTTTACTAAATTGCGCTAAGGGTTCACACTTATAACACGTGTTAAGAGTCAACAACTTGCATGGGAATTTAAAAATGGCCCTACGCTAATGTGTTGGGGGTGTGCCCAGCTTGTCTCCCTGCACGTACCATGCTGAAAAGTAGCTTACTGCACTAAAACCTCAATCATAACACAGGTCTGCGACTAAAAAGCTGTTTGATTATTTTCATCTAATTTCCATGTATTTTGGTGTGCTGAAAATAAATAAAATATTGAAAAAACTCCTAGACGTCATGATTTGCCACAACATGCAAAATTGTCTTCAAATTTATCAATTTTTTTCAAATTACTATTAATTAATTCAAATTACTATTAATTAATTCACATAAGTGCATTTAAGATATAAAATACCAAAAAAACCTTAAAGGGGTTGTCTGAGTTATGTAAAAAAAATATAGCACTGTAAATATGATGGTCAGCAATATATACATAAGCTAAGCAAGTTTTAAGTCCGTGCTTCTAATGGTAGAAGGGGTTAATCTTTCCTGAAGATTCCAGTGGGAGGGAGCCACAGGGCAGATAACAGCAGCTCCGGACAGTGCAGGGGAGCGTGGCCAGCACTGTGACGTCTCGTGTACAGACACAGAGCTGCTCTCTCCTGCATGCCACACTTGTGCACAAATCATGTTAGCTCGTCATTCTTCAACCGTTATGTTATGGCTCCGCGAAAGTGTATTAATTCGCCAGACAGTTTCTGTTTCATCTGTGGTGAATATACAGTGTTGAAGCAACAGCAGAATATTACAGACTTTGTGAAAAAAGTATACTTTGCATACTTTGGACTAAAAATTGGAGATCAAGAAAAAGTCTGGGCGCCTCATAAAGTGTGCAAACGGTGTGTTGAGGACCTCTGAAACTGGTTCAAGGGTAAGAAAAAATCTTTCCGTTATGGGATTCCTATGGTATGGCGAGAGCAAAAGAACCATAGTGACGACTGTTACTTTTGTTCATGCGATGTGAAAGGGTTTAATTCCAAATGGAAGCATTCCATTTCATACCCCAATCTTCACTCGGCAATTCGTCCCATCCCCCATGGCACAGATATACCAATACCCAAGCCTCCTGCTACCTTGGAAGAGATACCTAGCTCCGATGAAGGTGAAGTCATACCTGAACCAGATGACGAATCAAGTTCTGACTTTGAAGATGATACAAGACCAAAATTGTTTTCTCAGGAGGAGATGAATGATTTGGTAAGAGACTTGAATCTTTCCAAAGATGCCGTTGAGTTACTCAGATCAAGGCTGAAAACAGGAATTTATTGTTGCCAGGAGTGTCATCTTCATGGTTCAGACATCGTGAAAAGGAGTTCGTTCCTTACTTCGCCCAGGAAGACAAGTTGGTTTATTGCATCGATGTCAAAGGTGTGATGGGTCAATTTAAAATCCAATATGATTCAGAGCAATGGCGGCTTTTTATAGATTCTTCAAAAAGAAGTCTCAAAGCAGTTTTACTCCACAACGGTTTTTACGCTTCCATACCTGTAGGTCATTCCGTACACTTGAAGGAAACCTACGAGAACTTGGAATTGGTTCTTCGTAAACTTAAATATGAAGACCATGGTTGGCAAGTGTGTGGGGACTTGAAGGTCTTGTGCATGCTGCTCGGGCAACAAGCTGGATATACCAAATATCCTTGTTTTCTGTGTCTATGGGACAGTCGAGACCGACAAAATCACTGGACCAAGAAGAGTTGGCAGCCGAGGGTGCTAACAGTCAGTGAAAAAAATGTCCTCTGAGAAACTTTGGTACCTTCCCATAAAGTTCTTCTACCACCTCTCCACATAAAATTGGGATTGATGAAGCAATTTGTAAAATCACTTCCAAGAGATGGAGAATGCTTCAAATACTTGGTCACCAAGTTTCCAGGCCTGTCGGAGGCAAAATTGAAGGAAGGTGTGTTCGTCGGACCAGACATTAGAAGGCTTATAGTTGATCAAGAGTTTGTCAATACCATGACGGACCCTCAAAAAGAAGGTTGGTTTGCATTTAAAGAAGTCATACAGAAATTTTTAGGCAATAACAAAGATCCTCACTACAACAAGATCGTCGGATGAATGCTGAAAGCATTTCAAGCTTTAGGTTGCCTGATGAGTTTGAAAGTGCATTTCCTCCAGTTCCACCTTGACTACTTTCCTGAAAATTTGGGAGCTGTGAGTGAGGAACAAGGTAAACGATTCCACCAAGACATTAAAGAGATGAAAAGGAGATACCAGGGGAAATGGAGCATTACAATGATGGCAGACTACTATTGGATGCTTCAGAGAGACATTCCAGATGCTACTCACAAGCGTAAATGCACCAAGAGGAGCCTCACAAGAAAGAAGAATCGAGTTTAGTGTGTGTAGGTGAGCTCATTTCAGTTCAAAAAAGGATTTTCATGAAAATATTGTAATAAAACTTTAATTTTATAAGTCTATTACCATTTATTTTGAGGTATTGCCTTATTTAACATAGTTACCTAAATTGTCAGGAAACGTGATGTCCTATGACAAAATGGAGGTCATTTTTGGATTCAGTGCACCAAAAAACAAAGATTACGTGGAATAACCAAAACAGCTCTCGAAAAAACTTTTTTTGCCAAGTGCACATATATGACCTCTCACCAAAGGCTTATAATTAGCTCAGATGCACTTACTGCTACCCATTGAGTAAGTGCATATGCATTAACTGCAACACTGACAATTAGCATGCGTTACCAAGAAATATGGAAGACAACATCATGGCCAACTGACTGGAAAAGATCTGTGTTTATACCAATACTAAAGAAAGGTGATCCAACAGACTGTGGAAATTATCGCACAATCGCTCTGATCCCACATGCCAGCAAGATTCTACTGAAGATTATTCAAAAGAGACTACAACCATACCTGGAACAAGAAATACCTGAAGTGCAAGCAGGGTTCAGGAAAGGGCGAGGAACGAGACACATCATTGGGGATGTGAGATGGATCCTTGAAAAGACTAAAGAATACCAAAAGAATATCTATTTGTGCTTTATCGACTATAGCAAGGCTTTTGACTGTGTAAACCACGAGAAACTCTGGGCCACATTAAGAAGCATGGGTATACCAGAACACCTGATCGTACTCTTGCACAATCTGTACATTGATCAAGAAGCAACAGTTTGAACGGAACAAGGAGAAACATAATGGTTTAAAATAAGCAAAGGTGTAAGACAAGGCTGCATACTTTTCCCCCTACCTGTTTAATTTATATGCAGAACAAATAATCAGAGAAGAAGGATTGTATGAAGACAACAGAGGTGTGAAGAATGGTGGAAGACTCAACAACCTTCGCTATGCTGATGATACCACATTACTGGCTGAAAGTGAAGATGATCTGAAACATTTGCATCTCACAATCAAAGAACATAGTCTCAAAATGGGCCTGCACCTTAATGTAAAGAAGACAAAGATCATGACAACTGGCATAATCAACAGGTTCATTGTTGAAGGAGAAGAAATTGAAATTGTGAACAACTTTAACCTACTTGGATCAACTATCAAAAAAGAAGCAACAAGCAGTCAATAAATCTTGACGCATTGCTCTTGGAAGAATGGCTATGAAAGACCTAGATAAGATTCTCAAGAGCAGAGATGTCTCTCTCCATACAAAGATTCGACTTGTTCAAGCCATGGTATTTTCAATAACATCATATGGATGTGAAAGCTGGACAGTGAAAAAAAGATAGGCAGGAAGAAAATTGATGCCTTTGAATTATGGTGCTGGCAGCGAATACTGTGTATACCATGGACTGTCCGAAGAACAAACCAGTCGGTACAAAGAGGATATCAACCCTAAGCTTTCTTAAGAAGCTCAGATGACAAGACTTCGACTTTCCTACTTTGGACACATCATGCGAAGAGAGAGATCATGCTTGGCAAGATAGAAGGTCAACGCAAAAGAGGAAAGCCAGCAATGAGATGGATCAATACAATAACAGTAGCTACGGATACCAGTCTGTCAACAATGAGCTGCCTGACTGAAGACCGAACACTATTTAGGATAGCTATCCAGAGGGTCGCCATTAGTTGACTCCGACTCGACGGCACTTAACAACAACAAGAACCTCTGCGCTAATTGTAATGTACAGTCAACACCCATTCTCTGCATCTAACCCACCCATTTTAGATAAGGGAGTTAAAGGGGCACTAAGAGGCGACAAGGCGATAGCGGAGAGACTGAATGAATTCTTTGCTTTGGTCTTTACTGAGGAAGATGTAGGGATGTTACCCATGACTGAACTGGTATTTAAAGGTGCGGAAGAATTTAAGGAAATATCGATACATCGGGAAGATTTATTACAACTATTAGATAAACTGAAGAGTAGCAAATCACCTGGGCCGGATGGTATACATCCAAGGGTGTTGAAAGAACTGAAATATGAGATTGCAGACCTGCTATTAGTAATCTGTGAACTATCATTAAAATCATCTCTAATACCTGAAGATTGGCGGATCGCCAATGTAACACCAATTTTTAAAAAGGGTTCGAGGGGTGATCCGGGAAACTACAGACCGGGGAGTCTCACGTCAGTACCGAGAAAAATGGTAGAAACCATCATAAAGAATAAAATTACTCAGCATGTAGTGCCACCCACCCACTACCTGAACCTTGAGGGTTTAAGTAGGAGGTGGCCTTTGGTGCCCTTCAGGGTTGAGATTGTAGTTGTGTGTGCTCAAGTAGTTAAGGCAGGCAAAGAAATTTCTTTTGTGAGGTTTATTTCCCGCTTTGCAGTTCAAGTGCAAACAGACACAAAAGAAGTATATAAGGCACAAAACAAGAGTAAGAAACCAAACTTATACAAGGTTTTGCACTGCTTGGCTAAATGTCCATGAGCTTCAGGATTCACATTCCCTGGTCATGTGACTTCTCATTAACTGAAACAAACTCTGGCAAACAGCAAAGCTCTTGATATCCAGACAATTATGCTTTAACTTATTCACTTCTCATAAGCTTCTCAGCATGACAATCAGCAAGGTAACTTCTTGTTATATTTCTTCATATAACCTTTTAAAACATTTAATTCATCTCCTTCTCAATAACACATGTTGAGCAGTCCATTGCACAGTCTTGTTCTGTGAATGGTAGAGAAGAATCTAAAGGCATCTCCTCTTCACAGCTGTTTGTAGGCTGTGCTGAATTATAGGGAGAAACTGCCCTGCTCTCAAGGAATTCCCTGAAGTCTTTGAGAAGTAATTCAGCCTGCGTCTTTCCTGGGCTAAGCTGATTATTTTCCTTTTTCTACAGGTAAATGTTTGTTTAAGACCTTTATCTCATAATTAGCAATGCTGCTTTTGTTAGGACAACAGTTCAGCGTGTTAGAAGAATCCTTCCCCCACTTATCTCTGAACGTAAGTGCTGGGTTTAAAACTTCAGCTGAGTCTGGAGAGTTTCTAAACAGGGTTTTAAAAGTATAACCGTCAGGTTTCTCTTGGCTCACGTCTCTGCAATAAGACTTATCAGCTTTCTCTCTGTTAGCTTCTAAGCTATAGGCTTCAGCTGGCTTATGAGAGTATCTTGGGCTGCTTAAATACTTTTCAGGCTGCACCCAACTGCCACAGTAGTGTCTGACTTTATTCTGGCTTTTAAAGTTAGCCTTCAATATTTCTGGCGTCCCACTGTTATAGCTGCTAGCTGCTTCAACCCCACTCTGTACCTTGTGCTGAGGCTTTCTCCAGGAGAATTCTTTGTCCCTCTGCTTTCTGCTCCAAGGTCCTGCTTGGTTCTCTAGAAGCCTGGGTTGTATCCTTGGGTCTCTCAGTGCTCTTGAATCCTTCTGCTCCCAGAAGTCTCCCACTGCCCCTGAGTCTCCCAGGTACTTGCTTCGTGAGTCCAAACTGCTCCTCTGTGGATCACAGCTGCCTACTTGCTCTCTCTCCAACTCTTCCTGTTCTGCTTGTCCTCCAACTTCTCCTTCAACTCCTCCTAACTCTAACTGTTTCTGACTGCTTAACAAGCTGCCTGTGTGTTGCACTGCCCGCCTCCTGCTTGGGCGTGCCCAATCAGAGACTTGGCTTCTCTCCACCCCTAAGGTGAGGTGTGGTTCCTGATTAGCTACGTGTTTTTTTCTCTCTGAAGAGAAAATCCTGCATTCTCTTGCAGTACCGGTTTTCTCCACCAGATCTCTGTCTGTTTCCATAGCTTCATGAGAGGCTTCTACGTCACAGTAGATAGTCATGGCCTAATGGGAGACAGCCAACATGGCTTTAGACAAGGAAGATCTTGTTTTACTAATCTGTTTTTTTTTTTGAAAGTGTGAATAAACAGGTGGACAAAGGTGAGTCGGTTGATATACTATATCTGGACTTTCAGAAAGCCTTTGACAAGGTCCCTCATCAGAGACTTTTGGCAAAACTAAAAAGTCATGGGATAGGAGGCAGTGTACTACTGTGGATCAGGAACTGGTTAAAAGATAGAAAGCAGAGGGTTGGGCTAAATGGCCAATTTTCCCAATGGAGAAAGGTGAATAGTGGTGTATCCCAGGGATCTGTTCTGGGTCCGCTGCTTTTTGACATTCATAAATGACCTGGAAAGTGGAACAACAAGTGAGGTTATCAAATTTGCAGATGACACAAAACTATTTAAAGTTGTTAAAACCCAAGAGGATTGTGGAAAATTGCAAGAGGATCTTGATAAATTGGAAGACTGGGCGTCAAAATGGCAGATGAAATTTAATGTGGACAAGTGCAAAGTTATGCACCTAGGGAAGAACAATCCAAACTATGGTTACACGATGCAAGGTTCAACATTAGGAACCACCACCCAGGAAAAAGATTTAGGCGTCATTGTGGATAACATGTTAAAACCCTCGGACCAGTGTGCAGTGGCAGCCAAGAGAGCAAATAGAATGCTAGGTATCATAAGGAAAGGAATGGAAAATAAAACAAAAGATATTATAATGCCTCTATACCGTTCCATGGTGAGACCGCACCTTGAATATTGTGTGCGATAATGGTTGCCGTATCTTAAAAAGGATATAGCGTTATTAGAAAAGGTTCAGAGAAGAGCCACCAAAATGGTAAAGGGGATGGAAGGATACTCCTATGAAGAAAGGCTAAAAAGGTTAGGGCTCTTTAACCTGGAAAAGAGACGGCTGAGGGGAGATATGATAGAAGTCTATAAATTAATGAACGGAGTGGAACGGGTAAACGTAGATCGACTGTTTACGTTATTAGAATATAGGAAGACTAGGGGACATGCAATGAAGCTACAGGGTAAACTATTTAAGACTAATACAGGAAAATATTTTTTCATTCAACGTGTAATCAAACTCTGAAATTTGTTACCAGAGAATATAATAAAGGTTGTTAGTGTAGCTGGGTTTAAAAAAGGTTTGCACAAGTTCCTGGAGGAAAGGTCCATAAACCATTATTAAGAAGGGACCCAGGATATCAATGCTTGACCTAGTAGAAGCATTGCAGAACCTGTCTCTTTTGGGGAAACTGCTAGGTATGTATGACCTAGATTGGCCACTGTTGGAAACAGGATACTGGGTTTGATGGACCTTGGTCTGACCCAGTATGGCATATCTTATGTTCTTATGTTCTTACTCAGGTGCCTCTAAAATTTTGGCATCTTCTATATGTTGACATTGGTCTGTATTTTCTGCCATCCCTTGTTTAGCTGAAACTAGACCTCTAATGGCTAATAGCCGTGGGCGGAATTTTAGAGATCTTCTCTGCCCTGCAGTTTCAAGATATTTTTCCGATATGGAATCAATGGGACATTCTAAATGTGGCTGCTGTATCTTTTATGAGATTATGGAAGAAGGACCTATCTTTGTAATCAACAATTTCACAGTGCGTATTCATGGGAGTATGACCTGCTCTTCTCAGTTTGTTGTGCATGCCCTGCGCTGTCCGTGTAATAAGTAATATGTGGGAAAGACAGTGCATCAATTAAAGATGAGACTTTTTCAACATAAGAACAACATTTTTAAAGCCCGTGAATAAGTTCCTTTGGTATTACATTGCTTACAGTTTAATCATCAGTTTACTGATCTACAATGTTTGTTGTTGTACTGTCCCTGATAACCCCTGTGGGGGTGATCATGGGAGATTGCTAGTCCAGCATGAACATGACCCCCGACATGCTGGACTGGCTTCAGGCCCCAATGCCATTCCCTTACCCCCCCCCCCCCTTCGCCTCCCACACCTCTTCTCCTTACCCGCAAATAAGGCCAGACCCTTGTTTTGTTTTCTAAACAGCTTTATTAGTGGGTCTTTTAGGCCACAGCTTGCAGATACAGATAAACACAATCACGGCAACCCTATGTACATTTTGTATATCAACAGTGAATAAACAATGAACAAACAATGAATACCCAGAACTAATATGGATGGGCACCGCATCCCAGCTGCCAGGTTTGGCTGCCCCGTGGCCAGGCTTGCTGTCCCCCTCTACCTCCCCGTCACCACCCCTTGTTGATGCCCGGGTGGCTTCTGATTCTGGTAAAATCGGGGCCAGGCACCCAATCCCCTGGTACCTGCCCCCCCCCTGTTTTTTGCTGGGCTGAGGCACCCCCAGCCCGGTATCTGAGCCCTCATTTCTTTTCCTGTGGTGTCCCTCCCCCTCCTCTTCTATCAGTGAAGTCCCGCCACCAGGAGTGCCCGCGGCCCGACTCACCCCATAGTGAGAACCAAACCAATGGCCCTCCACAGGCCGTCCATGTACAGCTCCATGCCAATCTCATTTAAGTAAACCCAATCCTCTGCATACACTGTCTCACCTCCCTCTAATATGCCCCGGTGATCCACTACCAGCTCTCCCACTGCTTGCACAAAATTCCCAACCTCTTTATTCAACTTCCTCCTGCTTCTCTCGATGCCCTTCAGTTGATCTGCAACCCTCCACCGTAGTCGTGGGATGATGGGGGACCAAATGATCCCCGCCCCAACCCGGTGCGTATCCAGGGTCTGCCTTGACCCGGATGATAAGTATGATGCCCTTCCGGACCACCAGATCATTACCACTCAGATGAAGGACCACAAAGTCTGGCTGGTGGTGGATCTTTCTCTGGTCAGAGAGGGCAGGCCTCAGTTGGTCCTACCACATCCCCCTCTGTCCCATCCACTGTATACACTCTGTCGGGGTGAAAGCCGAGCTGTGTGCCAATGTCTTTCCACTGCTCTTCACCCTGCCCAATAAACATAGGAGTGTCCCACAATCCAAACTGAGATTGCTCTGAGACCTAGTGGGCAAGAAGGAGAGCAGCATCACCACCTGTCAATGGTGCTGAATGGAACAAAAAAATAGCACCCCACCTGCAGAAAAACAGCACACAAAAAAGGGAGCAGGCCCGTTTGATTTCCAAGCACATAACCTAGGAGTGTTTTATTCTGCACTCTCAAGTACCATTGAGTATATGTTCATTTCAACTCATCTGTTTATAAGTGGTCACAGTCCCCTGAAGAAGGCCAGTGTGGCTGAAACAAGTGTAGGGCTGACCTCCTCAATAAACCTTGTTCCTTCCAAGGGTCTCTCGTTGCCTGCTCCCTTTTTGAATGGTGCTGAATTTACAGCTTATACCAGTTGGAAGCCCACCTCCCGATGGCCTGTATTTGTACCCCCTCCAGATTCAACCCATAAGCCATAGTGACTGCCCCAATCCTAAATGAGTGCAGTGGCAACCTCTTGGTGTCAAACCCTGCTGCCCTCACCGCCCATAGCCACATAACACTGAAATGGTACTGTGAGAGACAGGACCCATCCGCATGCTGGAGTAGTGGCCACCCAACTGGGGGGGGGGCGCACTCTCAGGTACGCATGCGGGGCTTCAACTGGGCAAAGCTCCCAGATGGCTGTAGCATTTAGCCATAACATTTTCCCTTTCCCCAGCTGATCCGTCTTCGATCTGGCCAGGAACAGGTGCATCCTGTCTCCCACGATCCCATCACCACCCACCTGGATAGCTGTGCCAGCTGTGTCTGCCCTTGACTGAGGCAGGACCTCACCCTTGCGGAAGGCCCCAAAGATCATCAATAAGGCCACCAGCCTGAACTGTTTCTTCTCAGACTCGTCCCTTGTGATAGCTGCCGCCTGTTGCATGACCCCGACCAGCATGGGAAGGAGATTGGGCGGCGACCATCCAGCCGCCCCACTGCATCCTTTTCCCAGTCTTCCATTACCTTCCTGACCATAAACTCTTTCATCACATCCTTGCCTTCCCCCAACCTGAGAAAGAAGGCTATCCCTGCCAGCGCCAGTCTGGCCTGCCTCATTGATGTCCCTTTGGCCTGTAATCGCATCAGGAACTCGAGCAACAGTCCAGTTGTCATCCCTTGCCCGCAGCTAGCTCTCCGTCATTCCATGAAGCTCTGGAGTCTATTCCAAGAGTGCCCATACACCTTCCACATAGCATCTGACAGTGATGCCATCAGCAGTCTGCCGGCACACCATGTCCAAGATTACACATCTCCTCTGGCATGTGGACCACACCTGACACTGCGTTCTGGGCCAGCTGCTGGAACTTGAAAGAAGAAAGAGCATCAGCCAACTCATTGCTTTCCCCTGGTATAATGAACGCATTCAATTCTAGGCTCAAAGCACCAGCCTCCTAATGAGATGCATCACCTTCCCTGCCTTTGTTGTTTATTGATGGCAAACTCCATCGCCACATTGTCTGTCCGAAAAACTATTCTCCTGTTGGCAAATAGCCACTTCCACATAGTCATTGCTAAGACGATGGGGAACATCTCCAGGAATGTAATGTCCCTGGTCACACCCCACTGGTGCCACTCCGCTGGCCAGCGCTCGTGGCACCATTGCCCTTTGAAGTAGATTCCAAAACCCACCCTCCGACCACGTCATTAAATAACTCCAGTTCCCTGTTGCATGTAGCTGGCACCCTCCATATGTTCCTGCCATTGTAGTGCAACAGGAACTGTTGCCACACAGCCAGGTCTTCCCTCAGGGCTGCGGTGACCCTAATGAAGTGGTGCTTCTGGCGGATGCCCTTTGTTCCATCCACCAGCCGCTGAATGAATGCCCGACCCATGGGCATCACCCAGCATGCGAAGTTCAGGTGGCCCATCAGGGACTGCATCTGCCTCAGAGTCACCTTCTGTGCAACCACCACTGCCTGAACTGCCACCCTTCAAGGCCACCAGCTTATCAGATGGCAGTCCCGTCACCATTTCTCTAGTGTCTACTTCTATCGCCAAAAAGGAAAGGCTAGCAGCACCCCCAACTCACCCGCCTTCTCCTGAATACACCCAAAAGGTCCTGGCAGCCCTGCCTGTCCCAGGACATGAGCAGAAAGTCATCCAAATAGTGTATGATCCTGCCCTGGCAAAATCCCCTCTCGGCCATCCATTGTAGAGCCAACACCCCATTGGGAGGCATTTGTCAACATAGTATCGCCCCTTGAACCGCAGACCCAGCAGGTAGAAGCTGACTGGATGTATCGGGAGTAGCCTGAAGGCGGCCTCCATATCCGTCTTTGCCATCCAGGACCCTCCCCCCACGCCCCGGAGCAACTCCATTACCTGGTCCACCGATGCATACTTTACCGAGCATGCCACGGGATCGTGATGGTTATTCATGGATGCCCCATCCGGGTACGATAAGTGGTGATTGAGCCGGTACTTGACCAGCTCCTTTTTTGGGACTAGACCTAGCAGGGATACTATTAAGTCGGGCAGAGGTTTACTCACAAATGGGCCCGCTATCCTACCCAGTGCCCGCTCCTTATCAAGCTTCTTCTGAACTACTTCTTTCTGGTCCAGCGCAGATTTCAAGATGCCTGCCCCCCACGGGACCAGAGGGCCGCTGAATGGAATAGCAAAACCGTATGTGAAACCATTGAGCAACCACTGCACTTTCTTTGGATCATAACCCTGGAGAATCCATCACAACGCCGCAATGTAAATAGGTGTCGAGGCTTGCCCTACCACTCTGCCTCATTGCAGGCATGTTGGCTCACCCCCCTGCCACTTACCACAGCGTATTTGTGAGTGGCTTTTCCCACAAGTTGCACATGCATGCCGGTATCTGCATGTATTACCAAACCTGCAGGCTCCCCCATTGAACAACCTACAGACACCCCAGTGGGAGGGAGAGTTGGGTGGCATGGTACCAATGCCCCCTTCCCTGCTACCCACCCTTCCGTCTCCCCGAAACAGCAGCTGTGGGCTTGTAAGCCAGTTGGGTGAACTCTCCCCAGAGTCCTACTTGGTCTACTATCCCGCTGGCCCTCCGTCATCAACCAGATCCACAGGTCAATGTCTTTACGGTCCCAGCTGAGTCCTCTGTTGCCTGCCATGTTCCAATGAAATTGCTCATCATACTCCAACCAGGCGGTGCCACCGTACACCCAGTAGGCCTCGCAGATACTATCCTTGTATTTAAGCAGACCCCTGCACTGCTTAGTGCGCTTCTCACCCACCACACTGGCTAGCACCCGAAAGGCTGCACACCAGTTGGCGATAGTCCACGGTATGCCGTCGGCCTTCTTGGAGACCAGCTTGCACTTATTGCGACAGCCCGAGCATTCGCAATTGGCCTCACCCTTCCGTACCAGTAGCGAGAATATATCCACATACTCGCCCTTCCTAATTTTTTCTCTCTTTCTGCCCAGCTGGGATGTGGCTATCTAACACGTTCATGACACACACATATTCTGCCAGCTTGAAGTCTGCTATCAGCTCTCTGTCCCTATTCAGGGCCCCCACCCCCGCCCATCCGCATTCACTGGGGTAACCTCCCCCATGCAGCCTCCGAGGGGCCCTCTGGCCCTTTCTGTTCCTGACACACCCTGGGCTGCTGTGGATCCCCCCGCTGTCCCGCTATGCCAGGCAAGTGCCTGCACAAGCACCTGCAGGAGTCCCTCAACATCCAGTTGGTCGCCAGCTGCTGTGCCCCCAATCCCCAAAACCTGGGCTGCTGCAGCAGTCGCCTCACTGCCACCTGTACCATCTCCCTGCCCCACCCCCCGCCTGATCCTACCCTACCTCCGCTTCCACCGCAGCCCTTCTTTGTCCTCCAGCCCCATTATATGAATAAGAGATTTGCTCATACTCACCCATCCAGCCGTCCATGATGGGTGCTGCCGCACAGCCTGCACTCGCTTCATATGTTGCTGCCCCACCCCTGGGCACCGCTCCATCCAGCGAATTCAGGAGAGCCTAGATGTGTCCCACTCCATGGATGGCAGCCATGGCCCTGACCTGGTTCACGAGGTCACGCACACCCGGAACCTTTGTCTCCTGCCTACCCACTCCCACAGCTGGAGGTGGATAAATGGCTATTGCTCTCCAAGTCATCCTCCCTGCAACTGTTGCAGGCTCCATCTGCTGCCACACGTTGTTCTGCTTCTCCTTGCTGCTGATACCGCCTCTCCTGCCCCCTCTGTCTGCCCTTCTGTTTTCTTTGCCTTTCTTTAACGCTTTCGTGGTACCTCTAGTCTGCACCCTCTTGACCGCCAGTCCGCTACTGGTCCTCTTGGCCGCTGGTCTCTGCTGCTTGGCCATGTTGTGTCTCCCGCAGCTTCTTGCTCCCTGTTGGCTGCTGCTGCCTGCATGCATGCCCTCTCCGAGGTGGCAGAGCCCCCTTTTTTCACTCTATTTTTTTTTTAAATTTAATTCTTGGAAAACCCCCAGTCTTTTTTTTTTTTTTTGAACTCATGCTGCACTTACGACTGCCCACCACCAGGTGGAGCTCCTGCTCAATTAAAGGCAGCCCAACACACGTGGAGAGTCGTTCTATCTTCTATTCTCTGCTGCTTCAAACCTCAGGCTCCATACCCTGCTGCTACCTGCTCCCATCGGAGGCCTTCTGACCACTTCCTGCAGCCCCGGTAAGCTTTTAGTTGCTGTCTGCTCTTACCGGAACTGCTTGCTTTTCTTTGTCAATGCCTCCTCCCGCTGCCTGCGACTTCGGCTTCCCATTGAGTCTCAAATTCGCGTCTCTGCAAGGAGTCTCTTGTTCTCTCATGCAGCTTCCTCCTGTGTTTCTCTCTAGTCACAGCCGTGAAAAAGGCCCTTTTTGCCCACTACTGCAGCTCTGAAAAGAGCCCTTTTGCTGTTTCCAGGCTTTGTGGCTCTGAAAAGGGTCCTTTGTGTACGTAAGCTTCTGCTCCTTGCTGCTGCTCCTAATCGCGTTTCTCAGCCGGGAGGAAAGGAAGATGCCTCCACAACCTCTTCCTCTTATCCCGGCACTCGCCCCACCACCTTTCTTTTTTCCCCAGCCTCGAGCCCTCCCCCGCCAGCGACCGGGTCATGTGGCTCGTTCCCAATTGGCCCAATCCAGTCAAAAATGGATATTTAAATTGAATACTCTTGAGCCAGTAGGGATTAATAATAAAATTGACTGGAGTGTGTTTTTGTAACTGTGATTTTAGCTTTGGGTTTACTGTGTGTTCCAAACATAAGAGTGAGTGTGTGGGGCTTATCCAATCAGAGGGTAGCAAGCTTCTGATTGGGTGGAGCTGGGTATTTAAAGGGTGTTGGCTTTTTGTGTCAGTTTCATTGCATGAAGAATTTTGACTGGTAGTATAAACCCTGAAGAAGCTGTTTGTAGGGTTATTCTGAGAAATGGTGTGGTGGATTCAGTGGTGAGTGTAGCAGCAGTGCCTGGATTCTCGGCATTCTGTGCAGGAGTATTTGAAGCTTAGTGTGCTGCAAGCTTGAAGAGCTGCTGTCCTGAGCTAAGTATGGGGCTGCGGGCAGGCTTTCAACTGTGTTAGAGAAGTTTTGTGACTGCTCCTTTATTCCTTTATAGGTGGCCATTGTGTTGGTCTATGATTCCGTTTTAAATAGCTCCCATAGAATTGTGTTATAATACTATTTGGAGTGGTTGTTACCATCAGGGCGCCCTGGGGTACCTTCAGCTGTAGATGTTGAGGTTTTTAAGTATTTTATAATAAAATAATTTTTTAATTCGTTGATGAGAGGAGTTTTTCAGCCTATGAAATGGAGATGTTTGTTCCCCTATGGCTTTGAGTAGTCAGATAGAGGGAGGTTAAGTTATCTGAAGCTTTTATCCTACCCATTGTTTAGTCTATTTGTTTACTCACTACTGAGTCTCTGCTGATTGTTTGTAGTTGGGATTAATTTCATAGGAAGCGATTCGTATACATTAAAAATCTGTTTTTGAATTATATGTTGAGAGAAGGGGTTTTGGTCTGTGAGTGTGAGGAGTACGATTTGAGTTTTTCTCTAGACCGGTGGGTTTCTTAGCTTGTTTGGTGGTTTAATAAATAGGCATGAAAGAGATCTGCATATAATGGAGATAGTAGTCATGCAAATCTCCTTCATACCTATTCATTAGGGATATCCTGAAAACTTGAGCTATTGACTGTCCTAAAGGGCTGGGAGTGAAGACCAAGTCTCTAACACTGCACTGATCAGGCTCTGGGTGCATATTTACTAAGTTCTGGAGTTGTTAGAAGGATGGGAACAGCTGGTGGATGTAGAAAAACAGTGGGCAAAACTGAAAGGGGATATTTTAAGGGCAACCAACCTTTTATTTATTTTTGTTAAAATAGTAAATAAAAGGTAAAAAAAAAGGAGACAGCTATGGTTTTCGAAAGAAGTACCTGAAAAAGGTGAAGAAAAAGAGGGAGGCCTTCATGAAATACAAGAGATTACAGAGAGAGGAAGACAGGCATCTATATTTGGAAAAACTTGGAGAAGCTAGCAAAGTAGTTAGGAAAGCAAAGATTCAAAAAGAGGAGGAAATAGCCAATGCAATAAAATGGGGGGGGGGGGGAGGAGGGGCGGGGAGGAATAAGACATTTTTCAGATAGGTCAGTAAGAAGAGGAAGGGCAAAAGTGACATTGTCAGACTCAAGGGTGAAGGGGAGGAATATGTAGAAGCTGATGAGGATAAAGCGGCGGAATTGCTTAACAAATATTTCTGTTCTATGTTCACAGATGAAGAACCAGGAGCAGGACCTCAGAAGACACCCACAAAACAGGAACAGAAGCAAGGGGCATCTTGAACAATTTTCAGAAGACTGTGTTCGTGAGAAACTAGCTAAACTAAAAGTAGACAAAGCGATGGGACCAGATGGGCTACATCCTAGAATACTGAGGGAACTTGGGGATGTTCTAGCAGCTCCACTGACTGACCTTTTCAATGCTTCATAGTCGAGAGTGGTGCCAAAGGACTGGAGAGAGGCACATGTGGTCCCTTTACACAAAAGCAGAAGTAAGGATGTGGTTGAAAACTACAGGCTGGTTAGTTTAACTTCGGTGGTGAGTAAATTATTGAAAGTGCTGCTGAAAAAGATAATAGTGAGGTTTCTGGAGTCCAGCGGATTACAGGATCTGAGGCAGCATAGTTTCACTAGAGGCAGGTCTTGACAGACAAATCTGATTGATTTCTTTCACTGGGTGACCAGGGAGTGGACTGAGGGAGAGCCCTAGATGTGATGTATTTAGATTTCAGTAAAGCCTTTGACACCGTTCCACACAGGTGACTTTTAAACAAACTGAGCACCCTAGGGATGGACCCTAAAGCTACTGCTTGGGTTAGAAATTGGCTGAGTGGGAGGTGACAAAGGGTACAGGTAAATGGAGCTCACTCGGAGGAGGTGGTTACCAGTGATGTGCCCAAGTAATCTGTCCTTGATCCGATTCTTTTTAACATCTTTGTTAGTGATATAGCAGAAGGGCTGTAGGGTAAGGTTTGCCTCTTTGCGGATGATAGCAAAATCTGCAATAGATACCTAGAAAGGTATAGATAACATGAGAAGGGATCTAGATAAGTTTGAAGAATGGTCTAGAATTTGGCAGCTGAGATTTAATGTTAAAAAATGCAAGGACATGCATTTGGGCTGCAGCAATCCAAGGGAACAATATAGTATAGGGGGTGAAGTACTTTTGTCCATTAAAGAAGAGCGGGACCTACGCGTGATTAGCTACTTTAAGATCATCAGACACAAACAGAAAAGGCGACAGTAAAAGCTAGAAGGATGCTTGGGTGCATACGGAGAGGAATGGCCAGCAGAAGAAAGGAGGCGATAGTGCTTCTGTATAAGTCTCTGGTGCGACCTCATTTGGAGTATTGCGTGCAATTCTGGAAACTGTACCTTCAAAAGGATATAAACAGGCTGGAGTCAGTATAGAGGGTGGCTACTAAAATGGTTAGTGGTCTTCATTATAAAGCATATGAGGACAGACCTTAAGGATCTTAATATGTACACCTTAGAGGAAAGGCAGGATAGAGGTGATATGATTGAGATATTTAAATACCTCTGTGGCATAAATGCACAGGGGGAGAGCCTCTTTCGATTGAAAGCAAGCTCTGCTATGAGGGGACATAGGATGAGAGTGAAAGGGAGATAGATTCAGGAGTGATATGCGGAAATATTTCTTTACAAAAAGAGTGGTGGATCCATGGAATAGTCTTCCAGTGGAGATGGTAGAGATGAGGACATTATCTGAATTCAAAGAAGCATGGGACAAACACAGAGGATCTCTAAAGGAAAAAAAGGGACTATTGTAGTGGTTGATATGGAAGGACAGACTAGATAGACCATGTGGCTTTTTTTCTGTCATCATGTTTCTATTTTTCTATCTCTGATCAGTATGGGTCCCTGGCCAAGCATTGTAATGACTGAACTGGGTAAAAATTGTGAAAGGGTTAAAAATATTGAGAAGAGAGTCCTTGGTAGGTGCTGATAAGGATCTAAGCACTCTAGCTCCAGTTGAGACTAATTTGAATTGAGCAGAAATCTTAAAGAAATAATTGTCAGGCAGAAAAGTTTTGAAATTATGATTTTTAATCCAAAGGCAAAGGTGTCAATTAATTTTGGCTTCTAGAAAGTGAATTTCAGTAGTAACCAGAACAGACATGACACCAGATATTTGCATTACAAAAACACACATTGTTACGGCTTGAAAAAGGTATTTAAATAGAGGAGGAAGAGAAAGCCGTGTAAATACACCGTTTAAATTCTGCACTTTCACTTGCACAAACTCCAACTCATTCAAATATATATGCCCCTTTTACTCATTTATGGGAGTCCGCAGGCCAGAATACATTTATTCCTAATCCAGGCTGCCAAATCTTTCATAGACAGCACATCCATGGGTTTGCAACCTTGATGACTGATGTTACTGCTAACAAGATTCATCTTCTGCTAATGCAACCATTCTGGAGAGGAGTCTTATTTTGTTACTGTGCTTTAAAATCTAGACACATGTATTTTTCTCTATATTTACAAACAGGAAGATATTGCATATGTACAAAGAATACTGTCTTTAAAGATCCAAGGAAATGGATTTCCTGTACAATATCATTTGGCCATGACTATGCCAGGAGCACTTCTAATTAAACTGAACAATCTAAAAGCCTAAAAGGAATTAAGAAAGCTTTAACATGAATAAAGGATGAAAGCCGTGGCAGAATCAGAGTCAGTGTATGATTCTTGCTATATTTTAGCTCAAATTCCCAAGAGAGCATCTAGCTACTTATAAAAAGAGCTATCTCCCCTCCCCCTGGATAATCTTATCTACCTACAAAACTGTTTCCTTATTGATATTTACATTTCTCAAGGGAATTTTTTTTAATATACTGCCGTCTGAATATCCAGCCATTTCTGATTAAGGTATAAGGCAAGTACTGTAAACATGAGATGCAGTCTTTAGACAGAGTTGAGTGCAAAAGATTAACCAGGGGTGCCTAAATTGTATGTTTAAATGAATCTGTAAGTGAACAGAAGCGGACACAACCTCTGCATGGTGCAAAGTTGCACAGCATCTTTCTGCAAATTTTAATTTTATTATTATTAGTAGTTTTTTTTTTAATTAAGACTTTCAATTATTACATCCATACAGATCAAGAATATCCCACTAGTATACATAGAAATAAGCGCAAGACAACCCCCCCAAAAAAATCATCCCTAGGAATACTAGCAGAGAGAACTAGCTCACAACAAGGAGAGAGCTAGCACAAATAAAAAGAAACTCAAATACGAAATCCGATGGAAATACGTCCACACACAACGGGCCCTCAAAGTGACCCCTAACACATCACAAACCATGTTCCGTTATAAATTTTTCTAGATGTGTTGGATCCAAAAAGGTATACTTATTTCCCTGATGTGAAATCAAACGGTGAAATTTCATGAAAAATTACCACTCGCAGCCCCAATCTTAGAGTGTTGGATAAAAAACAGCTTCCCATGGGCCTGCTAAGCCCAAACCACATCTGTCAAGAATTTTTGGACTGCTAAAAGATGACTCTTTGTTCTGAAAATAAGACTTTAAAAGGTAGATTTATTCTTAAGTGCAGTGAAAGTCACCAAGAGGGTAGCCCGGATGAAGTCATATCAGTGGAATCCTCCAAGAATTCCATTAGCGTAGCTACAGATGGTACAAATAAGTTATCCAAAGTCACCTTCCTTACTTTTTGAAGAAAGTACATAATAGAAAACAGACTCACAGACCTCAAGGACCTCTTTAAAATATTTCCTCAACAGAATTACAGCCGACAGTAAATTTGTAATTGGAAAATTTAAAAAAAATCAAAGATTCGTTGACTTCAAGACATTTTCTAAGGTCTCCAACTTATTGTGAATAAGCAAATTGTCTTTCAAGTAGGCGGCTCCAGTGGCCTGGAAAGACTAGAGTAGTTGACACACTTTTTCCACAGTCTCTTCAAACTCACCCACTCATCTATCTGCCTGCTGGAATTTCTTCACAGACTCTATAATAAAGTCACACAGTTAAAACACGGTCCTTGTAACTACATTCCAGACATCTAATAAAGTAATAACCTCAGAACAAGAAGGTATGCCTACATCCTGAGAGGGGGATAAAGTCACTATTTTAGGAAAAAATGTTTTAACTGAAGAATTAAGAATTAAGAGGGACTACCCCTCCCCCCTGCTGAGTTAGTGTCGTGGACCTCCATTTCCTGTGCTGCACGTGGGCTAGTTCAAATTGCCTTTATGTTCCTTAAGAAGAGAAGTGCTTCCAGAGCTCTCCCAAAAGGTGATTTTTGCTGAGTTTGCTGCATAACTGAGTCTTTGTCTCCAAATAACTGTGACTCTGTTTGTCTCCACATAGCTATCTATCTGTCCTTAGTATTGGGTTCCCTTACCCACTCCATTGCTGTAGAGGTTTAAGTTTTAAGTTTTAAACTTTCTCTCACCCTTCCCTGAGGGACTACCCCTCCCCCCTGCTGAGTTAGTGTTGTGGACCTCTATTTCCTGTGCTGCACATGTCTATATGTCCTTAGTGGTGGGTTCCCTTACCTACTCCACTGTGTGTGCCCACAGTTCAGGAACAGCCTACTGGCCAGAGACACTTAGGTTCCCGCCCACTCTACCCCTTGCCCCACCCACCCCAGGGGCTACATTACCTATATAGTGGTCACATACGTGCCATCTATCGTTCCTAACCTGGATTAAAAGCCACATCTTCTTCATCCTTCTTCTTCTTCTTCCTCTTCTGGGACTGCATAAATAACATGTCTTGTATTCAGTGCAATAACTGCGGTACTTTCATTCAAAGACGAATCATTTGGAGCCTAAGAGCTTGTCCTATATGCCTAAAGTCAGCTGCCATGCATGAAGAACTGATTCTACTAAGGAAAAACCTAGCTGCCATGCAAAAAGAAGTGTCTCTACTGAGGGAGGAACTGGCTTCAATGAAGCGCACCTCTTCTAGGATACAAACTGAACAAAGTCCACCACCGATCCCACAAAGAATCAAATGCCCTAGGAACAAATGGATCACAGTGGGTTCTGGTAGATTGCGACCTGTAACACAGAGACATCCTGTACATCAAGAGATATCCCTGCATAATGCCTTCTCTGCCTTGGCTAATGAGGATGGAATCCAAAGAAACTGAAGAGCCCTTAAATGAGTCAGACAATGCCCAATCCCCTGCTAAAGCACCAAATATGAAGAAAACCTCAAACAGAAAACCAGTACTACTTGGAGATTCCATCATCAGAGGCACTAACTTGGGAACACAGTTCAAAGGAGAGAAGATAGTCATGTGCCTACCAGGCTCTTCAGCCAGCAGGAATACAAACCAAGTTGTTGAATTACTTAGCGCAAAAAGTGAACACTCCAAACTTGATGTTATTATCCACTTAGGCACAAACGACCTGGCTAGGAACAGTGCCTCCACAGCCCAAAAGGACTTCCAATCTCTGGGAGAGAAACTCAAGCGCGTTGTTAACACTGTTGCATTCTCAGAAGTTCTACCTGTTCTTGGTAAGGGGACAAAAAGGCTGCATCACATTAACAGCTTTAATACATGGCTCCAGAGCTGGTGCAAACAAGAAGGATTCAGATTTATTGGCAACTGGGACAACAGATGGATCAACAAGAGACTATACTGTGCTTATGGACAACATCTCTCTGTCGCAGGTAAAAGAATCCTAAGTGAAAAATTCAGGCAGTATGTGGATATGCATTTAAACTAGGAAAAGGGGGTGACAGATGTGGAAGGTCAACATCTGCATGCCACCCCCAGCAAAAGCAGAACACCATCAAAAACAGCCACACTTTTAAACCACACATCAAAAACATGTGGGAAGAAGTAGGCAGAACAAAATCAATGCAAAATACACACAAGCCAGGTAAATGCTGGAAGCTTAGCCAACAAAATTCCAGACCTGGAAGCCTTAATGATGGAAACGAATTTGGACATTGTGGCCATTACAGAAACATGGTTTAATGAATCGCACGATTGGGATATAGCCATAGCTGGCTATAATCTATTCAGAAGAGACAGAGAAAATCGAAAAGGAGGAGGAGTAGCCTTGTATGTCAAAAGCAATATTAAAGCTACTGAAATGCAGGGGACATGGGGAAAAGAAGAAGCGCTCTGGATTGCGTTGGAAAGAGGAGATGGCACTGTCATCCATATTGCTGTAGTCTACAGACCTCTGACTCAAATTGAAGAGAGAGATAACGAATTGATTAAAGATATTGCCAAGATAGCAGCAAAGGGGGAAGCGATCATATTGGGTAACTTTAATCTGCCTGATGTGGATTGGATTACTCCTTCTGCACATCTGGAAAGAAGCAAAAAGATTGTGGATGCTCTCCAAGATGCATTATTTAGACAAATGGTGATGGAACCAACCAGAAAAAGCTCAATGCTGGATGTAGTGCTCACCAACAGTGATAGGGTGTCAAATGTCGGCGTGAGTGCCCCTGTGAGCAACAGCGACCATCACACGGTGTGGTTTGAGATAAAAGCCATGGTACAGGCCAATCATAGCAAGCTCAAAGTCCTAAACTTCAAATACCCTGACTTCAATAAAATGGCAGAGTACTTAAAGGAGGAGATGACGGGGTGGAAGGAGATAAAAGAAGTGGAATTGCAATGGGCTAAACTAAAGAAGGCAATAAATGGGGCAACTGATAAATATGTAGGAAAAGTAAATAAAAACAAGAGGAGAAGGAAACCTATTTGGTTTTCCAAAGAGGTGGCTGCTCAAATCAAGGCAAAACACACAACCTTTGCAAAATTCAAAAGCTTGCAAACATAAGAACACAGAAATGAATACAGGATCCAACTCAAAGAGTCTAAAAGAGTAATAAGGATAGCAAAATCAAAGGCAGAGGATGGCTAAAGATGTTAAGGGTAGCAACAAAACTTTCTTCAGGTATATTCGGGAAAGGAAGAAGATCAGAGTTGGAATTGCAGGACTCAGAAGTGCTGGGAAAGGACTCGTGGAAAGTGGCACTGAAAAAGCGGAATTGCTAAACAAATACTTCTGCTCTGTTTTTACTAAAGAAGATCCTGGAGATGGACCAGCTGTGACTCCCAAATATAAAAATGGGAATGAAGTAGATACCACACCATTCACAGAAGATGAGGTGTTAGAACAACTTGCTAAACTGAAAGTGGACAAAGCCATGGGACCGGATGGGATAAATCCTAAGATACTGAAAGAGCTCAGAGAGGTTCTTGCAGGACTGTTAAAGGATGTCTTCAACAGATCCTTGGAAACAGGAGAGGTTCCTCAGGACTGGAGAATGGCTGATGTCGTACCTCTACACAAACGTGGTGACAGGGAAGAAGTGTCAAACTACAGGCCCGTGAGCCTTACCTCGGTGGCGGGAAAAGTAATGGAGGCGCTCCTGAAAGAGCGAATAGTGAACTCTCTCAAAACCAACAGTATGCAAGATCCGAGGCAACATGGTTTTACCGAAGTACGGTCTTGCCAAACAAATCTGATCTAGTTCCTTGGTCGCCCAGTCAAAGAACTCAATCAGGGGCATGCAATGGATGTCATCTACCTGGATTTCAGCAAAGCCTTTGATACTGTTCCTCATAGGAGGCTTGTCAACAAACTCAGTAGCTTGGGGATGGGTCCCAAGATGGTAAACTGGATTAGAAATTGGTTGACTGACAGACGACAGAAGGTGATTGTACATGGAGCTCACTCGGATGAGAGGAAGGTAATTAGCGGGGTGCCCCAGGGTTCGGTCCTGGGTCCGGCACTGTTCAATGTATTTGTGAGTGATATTGCTGAAGATATATAGAGAATCTATTTTCGTGGTGCAGAAATGTATTTCAGTGGATAACCAGTATGGTTGCGTGAAAAACAGAGGATAATAGCAGTCTGGTAAGAGCACGTCAGGAGTACTTAAGGACTCTGACATGTCCAAAGGACAAGAAAATGCATAGACTAAGACTCCTGGATGACCCAGCCAAGAGACTCAGGGGTATCATGTACAGTAAAAGGAGTATGCATTGTCCAAGTGGAGTAGAAAAGATAATGCCAAGCTGTAAGGAAAAAGGGGTAGATTCCTGCCAGATTGGGAACTCCTTGGACATTCACGCAGAAAAAGCTTGTCCTCTGTATCACAATAGGAGACAAGAGGGTATAAAGAACCTATATAGCCATGGAATGACTATATAAGCTTTTTCTATTATATGGAAAACCCTCAGAGACAAAGTTCAATGCTCTGTAGCAAGGGCCCAAAGTAGAAAGCTTCTCTGAAGATTGCAGAGAGCATTGTGCAGGAGAATTATGAGAAAAAACTGACTGAAGTCAGGTGTGTTGCCATATCCCAGGAAAGGATATGGCTAGAAGAAGATAACCTGCAGTGAGTAGAATTATGCAAGATAGTTAAAAGTAGCTTGCAATGAGCATTAAAGCAATCACTGGAACTCCTGCATACACAGCAACTGAACAAAACAGCAGAAGGGATTCCCCTGTATAAAAAAAGGGAGAAAACAGCCAAAGGGAGTGGAGATATTCCCATCCCTGTCTGAATAGAAGGATAACAAAAGGTCTACACTGGAAGAAGAGAGTACTTCAGTATTGTTCCAACTCAAGCAGGGGAAACCCTGTAAGAGAGGGGTTGGAAGGTGACTAACCATATGGTAAGGCAGCTGAAGGAAAAGATGTCCATGTGGGGACAGAAACTAACATTGGATAGTTGTAATCTCCCTTCGTAGTGGCAAGAAGGGGAGAATTCTGTAACCCATGGACAAGCATTCTAACAGCGTAGCATACTGAAAAAGAAAAAAAACAGTGTAGAGTTTGAAGAATAAACTTCTGCTAAGAAGAAGTTACCTGTAGATTACAACATACAGGAACCTATGGTTGCCGATTATGATTAGACTGGCTAGAGTCTGGAGACTTCAGACTAGGATGAGATGTCCCTTGCTTGGGTACATCTGGAGGATGGGCAGAAGAAGGGTGAAACTTTCTTTTCTTAGGGAAAGAAGGTTTGGTAGGACATTTCCTACATCCTGGGGAAAAAGAAGGCTTAGGATGGTTTCCAGAACCAGGGAAGTCAGTGGAGCAATGCGCAACCTGACGTAAAGCCTCTTTATTAAAGAGATTTTCTCCAGTACAAGGAGAATTACCCAGTGTATGTTGTGCCCATCTGCTCAAGTCTGAAGCCTGCAGCCAGGCAGTACGACGTGCTCCAATGGCAATAGCAGAGGATCTGCTAACAGACTCAAAAGAGTCCAGAGAAGCACGAGAAAGGAACAAAGAGATATTCCTGCTATGATTAAGAAGCAAGGAATAGTCAGAGGCCTTAGGTTCTGACAAAAAAAGGAGACAAAAGAGATAATTTCTCTGTGACCTCCTGAAGTGTCAGACTCATATAGAAAATATATGAAATAATTCTTGAAGCCAGCATAGAAGTTTGGAAGGTTTGACGTCCAAAGGCATCAAGTGCTTTAGATGCACGACCTGGCGGATAAGAAGAATGCTTCTTCTTGCTTCTTACCTTCCTCAATGCTGATTCCACTACAATGGAATGATGTGGAAGTTGGTTTTTCTGAAACCCTGGAGAGGGAGGTACCTGATACAGAACGTTAATGGCTGTAGAAGGCAAAGGAACCCTTAAGGGTGATTCCCATATCCTCAGAAGAAGATCCTGTAAAGAATGATGTAAAGGAAGCATTATGTTTTCCTTTTCTGCAGGATCTTGGTCAAGAGAAAAACCAGGAATAGGAATGGCAAGAAAGGTTGCCATGTCAAGGAGAAACTTCTGAAAAGAAGGATTTCCAATAGGAACTAATCCTGGACAAGCTGAGGTTGAAGGAGCAGCTTGAGCACCAAAAGATATACTAGACTGGTGCAGAAACAGAATCCTGCTCGATGGAAAGCGGTACTGACAGTTCTGATTTGAAGCAGTTAGTACTGCATCATCAGTGCCTGGTATCGATTCCAAACTAGGCATAGAAAGGATCGATGGCACCGATGGAACTGCAGGAATCGACCCCGACACCGGTTCCGGTATCGGAGACGATAATGTCATCGAAGCAGTAATCGGGGGCTGCTGAAGCAGTACCAAGGTAACCAGGGAGCCTTGGTGAATATCCTTGGTACTGCGTAGCCGGAAATGATATGGATCGGTTCCGAAACGTGTCGGTACCAAGTCATCTAGACTGGATATCGATTCTAGACTCGGCATCGAAGCGAGGGAGTCTATCGATGTATGTCTAGAGGGTACCGACGTTGGTGGTGGTATCCGCGATGCCGATACATGAAAGTCAATTGGAATCTCATCGAACGGCACCGAAGGTACCGAGGACGTTCGAAGATGACGCCCGGTGAAGAGAGGAACACTCGACACCGGCACCGATGTCGGGGTATCGGTACCGCTCGAAGTCGGTACCAACCCCGAGCATGGTGAAGATATAGGAAAGTCCATCTGGTTCGTATCGATCGGTCCCGAAGGTACCGAGGATTCCAGATGACGATCCCAGGTAAAGAGTGGAACACTCGATACCGATGCCGATGCCGGGGTATCGGTACCGCTCGAAGCCGGTACCAACCCCGAGCATGGCTGGGATACGGGAAAGCCAATCTGGGTCGTATCGATCGGCCCCGAAGTTACCGAGGACTCCATATGACGATCCCTGGTGAAGAGTGCAGCACTCGACACTGATGCCAGTGCCGGGTTATCGGTACTGCTCGAAGCGGATGCCACCCCCTGGCACGGCTCAGGTATGTTCTGTGAGGGGTGAGCCCCAGGAACAACCCGAAACCCCGTGAATGCTTTGGAGCCCGAAGACTCCCGCCGGGGTTTTATTGCCAATGGGATCTTGAGGGCAAGGCCGGAGCCGTCATCATGCTGTGCATGAGACTTACCCTTCAAGAATTGGCTAGTCTTAACAGACTGTTTGTGGGTTACCTGATCCTGGAGAGAAGAATAAACCGGTGTCCTCACCTCAGGAGGAAAAACGGCATCGAGGGAAACTCGAAAGGGGGAAGGTCTTCTCCCAATAATACAGCTTGAGGTATCAGGGGGAAAAGGGTCAGGACCCAAACAGGTTAGACACCAAGCATTGGAGTCTAAAAAGAAAACTAAGTTTCCACAGTGAAGGCACTTCTTAGGGGAAGAAGGCTCCATGCTGGAAAGGCCTGGTAGGCCCAAAAAAGTTAAAACAAAAAACTGAGGAGAAATATTTCTCTAAGTTTGAAAAAGAAAAGAATAAAGCACCGGCGGTACCGGTATCGGCGGGAAAGACAGCCGCGACCACAAGAAAACAAGAAAATAAGGATTTTAAAGAAAAAAGTTTCTGCAGTGACAGGAGGACGTCCTGTTGGCTCCGCGGAAAAACGAAAACTGAGGAGAGACAGTGGGAAAGGCGGGAAGTCACCGCGCAGGCGCGAGGGATGCTCCCAAAAGCTTTCTGATTGGATGCTGAGGAGCATTCCCATGCAGGCTCCGTCGGTACAGACATACCCATATGTGAAGACTCATTCCTGCTTGTTCCTGGAGATAAAAGATTTAGGCATTATCGTGGATAACATGTTAAAACCCTCGGCCCAGCGTGCAGCGGCGGCCAAGAGAGCAAATAGAATGCTAGGTATCATAAGGAAAGGAATGGAGAATAAAACAAAGGATATTATAATGCCTCTGTATTGTTCCATGGTGTGATCACACCTTGAATATTGTATGCAATTCTGGTCGCTGTATCTTAAAAAGGATATAGCATTATTAGAAAAGGTACAGAGAAGAGCCACCAAAATGTAAAGGGGATGGAAGGATACCCCTATGAAGAGAGGCTAAAAGGTTAGGACTCTTCAACATGGAAAAGAGATGGCTGAGGGCAGATATGATAGAGGTCTATAAATGAATGAACGGAATGGAACGGTTAAACGTAGATCAATTGTTTACATCATCAGAATATAGAAAGACTAGGGGGCATGCAATGAAGCTACAGGGTAAACAGACTAATAAGAGAAAATATTTTTTCACTCGACATGTAATCAAACTCTGGAATTTGTTACCAGAGGATGTAGTAAAAGCTGTTAGTGTAGCTGGGTTTGGACAAGTTCCTGGAGGGAAGGTCCATAAACCATTATTAAAAGGGACTCAGGATATCACTGCTTGACCCAATACAAGAATTGTGAAACCTGTGTCTTGAGGAAACTAAGTACTTATGACCTAGATTGGCTACTGTTGGAAACAGGATACTGGGCTTGATGGATCTTGGTCTGACCCAGTATGGCATATCTTATGTTCTTATGTTCACTTTCTGTCATTCAGCATGCATTCCTTGTGCAGATCTCAAGGTTTTTGTCTGCTAGGCTTTTCAGATTCCTCTTAAAACATGGCCGTGGTATTATCTTCTTCATTATGGTGACATCAGCTGCCTGAATTTAAAGGGAAACCCTTTTATATTAAAGAATGACACTCCAACCCTAAATTTAAATATCTAGGCAACACTATATCCCAGTACAGTTTACGATAATTGAGTTGTTTCTCCCCCCCCCCCCCATCACCAATTTGGGGGTATGTAATCTATAATTCTCCATCATATATGTCTGAATTCATAATTTTTTAAATGATCCACCAGTGGAGCTGCTCGGTTTCAGTGTGTAACCACAATCGATGCTCTTATTGTCTAACCTTAAATGTTCATTTGATGTGTCCTACATATACCAAGGAGCATGGGCAGACAATTATATAAAACTATAAAAGTTGAAACACATGTTGTTCTATGTCTTGCTGTTATAGTTCATTCTGGAGACAAATTTGTCCAAGATTCTCCCTCTATTGTATAATCACAAAAATCACAGTCATTACACCATAAGTGACCATTTTTAAATCGGGGAATGTCCAGCCCATCTGGACATCCAAAAAAATATATGTCCCAGAAAGTGTACCCAAGTCTGTATCCACTGGAGCTAAACATTCCCACGGGTGCAGAATCGGGCACTTAGACGGCCTAGTGTAGCCCCAATTCAGAGGTGCAGGATATCCTCTCATCGGTCCGGCCAGCTCTTCCTATGTTCCTGCTAGTGTACCAGTGCCATGACACTGGGGCATGCAGCAGAAGCCCCAAAGCCCAACACAGCAACAAATTTATTTTTCCTACCGCCTGATCCTTGGCGGGGCCTGCAGGGATGGGATCAGATGGAGGGGCCTCACCTGTTGTGGCTCATTTGTTGGTGGAGGGTTGCCAGTGGGACTTAGTCCAGCTCGGAGGTAGAATAAGTCCCACATCTATCTCTCCCATGCTGGACATACAGGACTATGACCTGAATAGGCCCTGTATTTCCGGGTGCCTTGGTCTGCCCCCGCTCTGCCCACTCTCCGCCACCATCCCTTCCCCTCCCCTCCCACCCTCATCCAGTGCTCCCTGCACCAGGCTCAGAATATGCTACCAGGACTGAATGGGGGTTGGATGTCCACCCAGACATCCAACTCAAATATTTGGGGTCAGAATGATCCCCTAAGTATCTCTTGGGATCCTCTTCATTGAGGATGTGCATTCATTTAAAACATTGGAAATATCAAGAAAATGTTTCACATCATTTTAATCCAAAACCTGGAATTGAAAAATCCCACCTTCAGTTTACTGATATTATCACAGGTCAGGCTGACCTCAAACCCACAACCTTTGGGATGGATGTCAAGCATCTTGCAGAAGAGCCATTAGGTTTCTATGGGAGCTGGCTCTAGCCAGCTTGCTAAATTGCTGGAGATATTCCTTCCTGTTTCCTGACTGGCCCAAAGTTTGTATGGTTTGGAGCTCTATGTAAAATGTTAACTGGAGTTTTTACATTTTGAATCTATTGACTCCTTCTGTAGAGATTTATTTCAAAGATGTTTTTGTATGAAACCATGTCTAAGTATACTATTAGAGTATCAAGCCTAATCCAGAGCCTGGTTGTCCAATTAGCGATGATCAACCAGGATCTGCACATGGGTGCAGATAATACCACATCAATGCATGGCATTAGCTGTATCCACAGTGCTTCCACGCTGCACCTTCTTGAAGGGCATTTGTGAATAACTAAACTGAAACATCAGGTAGGTTGTGTCCTACCAGCCTTCCTGACCTGGTGACTCATTGCAGTGGCATAATCAGAACTGATTTTATGGGGGAGGATGGGCCCAAGATTAACATAAGAACATAAGGGGGGTAGGGGGAGAGGAACTAGGCATGCAGGATTGAGGATATAGCAGAGGAAGACCTCCTCCCTCTCATATGCCTCCTCTGCCTTATCTGCTCTAGTCCTCCTCATCTGAACCAAAGGTACCACACCTATGGAGATTTTACAGTATGCACAATGCTGGCCAAATATCGGAAAAGGGAAGGGAAAAGTTCCTGGTTAATCTTTGCTGGTGGGGTTTGTGGTACCGCAGAGCCTATTCATGGAGAAAAAAGGGTTTTAAATCCTGAAAAAAAGATTTTATCATCAGCTGCAATATTACGAGGCGCCCAATAGAGGGAGCAGGAGTGACCTTCCAAGGCCCAGAGAACTGCACCTCAGAGCTGATGAGGTAATGCAACCTAACAGCCAATGGAGAAAAGGGGGAGTTCCCCTGAAGAAAGGCTGGGAACTTGAAAAGGAGGAGCTAGGACAAGTTAGAGAGAGACCAGGGAGAGAGAGACCAAGGAGGGGCATACCAAGGAAGGCCTACCAAAAGGAGGCTTATCAAGGAAAAGCAGACCACGGAGAGTCACATCATAGAGAGCTTCTGGAAAGGAACCAAGAAGGAGAGCACCATAAGGAGTGTCCAGAGCACCAGAGAGGAAGGAGTTCCTGGCAGGAGGGCAGAGTGAATCCGAGGCCACAGAGTTCCAGGAGTCCTTGGTTGAGAGGTACTGGAAAGAAAGGCACAAGGGGAGAAATAAACCCCAGAGTTTGGTGTGAAGAACCGGCAGCAGTAAATGCAAGACACAGTGAGCATTATCTGAGCAAGGATGAAGTCTTTGCTGCAAATGGTAGTATTCCTTATTCAAATGCTAAAAGGTGTGAATGTGAAAGGGTGGTGACTCTGCATGAAGGCCAGCTGGAGTGTGAAAAGCCTACTGCTCAAGACAGGCTGAACTACAGCGGGACCAGGCTGTGGGGCTCAACTAAACAAGGTAAAATACCTTTTTATTCTGATAAGCAATATAAGTTAAGAAGACAGGAAACACAAGATACTGGAGTATATCCTCCCTATCAAACTGTTGGTGAAACAGGGCACAAGCCCTTGGTAAAAAGACTGTATAACATAAGGCAGCCTGCAAGGGGAAGTAACTGCCATAACAAACACTCACATGGGCGCAGCCCTGACTTGAATGCTGAACATTGGAAGCTAGTAAATGTGTTATATGAGAAACCTCAGTACACTCCTCAAGAGTTGACTGACACTGATTCACAGCTGTCTGATACTCAGCCCATGCAGGTGGAATTCAACGAAGACCCACCTGAAACCCCGATGGACTGTAGCTACTGTCAGGCAGGTAGCCTAAGGTCTGTGCATGAAACATAAAACAGTGAACAGTAACGAATGCCTGCAAAATTTGTTTATGCCAAGTACTGTGAAGCAACAGTTAAACAAAGCAAGTGTGAACATATTTTCTTTTTGTTGCCTGAAGCAAGGTTTCTTTCAGTTTGTTGAAGTAGTCTCCCATAACTTGAACCATTGTGCTTAAAGGGAAATAAAGCCTTATTTTCCCTACATTCTGGCTATTGTGTTCTCTTGAACTTTGGCCCCCGGAAGGTCCTGGGAACATTACCAAGACCTCTTACAGAAGGACCAAATTCAAAATATATAAAAACTCTCGTGTTCATCTGACCTGCCCATACCAACCTTGGCCTCTGGGGCGGCAGCATGACAGGTTTCAGCATCATTGCCAGCCAAGATAACACCTTACTGATGGGCTGTGCTAGTTCAGTAAGGACGTAGGCTAGAATGAGTGGAAACTCAGTTCTGTGAAGATAAGAACTTATATGTGGCACAGATTAAAGAACATGGTTATGGTCTTACTTGATGGGCAGAACCCAACAGGTCAAAATTAATCAACACACATTCAAACAAGAACAAGGCCTAACTGAAGGCTCTGCTCTATCAGCCCTTCTATTTAACATATAATGCAGATGGGCTGAAGGTATCTTTAAAAAATTCAAAGTATGTTTCCACATTTATGCAGATGACATTTTGCTATGAGGGTTATTTTTGAAGTAAGGTCCGATTGGCTGTAGCTTTGTAAATTTTTTCCCCCTGTAGAAACAAGCATGCGTGCCGGCTCCCTGCATGCCTTGTGCAAAAGCAGATGCAATTTGCAATCGTAGCGTCACTTTGTACAGTTTATACTGAGACGTTAAAATGTTTAAGACAATTGAGCGGCCCTCCGACTGTGAAATACGGTCTGTGATTCGGTTTTTGACAGCAAGCGACACATCAGCAGACATTCATCACCAGATATGTGAGGTGTATGGCCCCAGTGCAATGAGTGACAGCAAAGTGCGTAAATGAGTGAGATTGTTCGTGGATGGGCGGGACAAACTGTGCTCACGATGGGTTCCCAGGTTGCTTTCCGAGGAACACCAAAAAAGGAGAATGGCTAGTGCTTTGACATTTTTGATCCGATACAATGAGGAAGGAGATGAACTTTTGGACCTCATTGTCACAAGGGACGAGACATTGGTTTCTCACACAACTCCAGAATCAAAGCAGCAGTCGATGGAATGGAGACGCACATCATCTCCAGTCAAAGTGAAAGCCAAACAGACAATCTCAACACGCAAGATTATGGCAACTGTGTTCCTCGGAAAGCAGCCTGGGAACCCATCGCGAGCAGTTTTCTGAACTGCAATTTTTCAGAAACGGTTTTGTATAGCACTGACCTTGAAACTTGTGGAAATTTCAGTGACAAAGTGGAAATCGTGAATCGCCTTTCATGAATTATTGCATCAACTGTGCGCACCAAATCTTCTGTGATTACTGAAGGTCGACCCTATCGTGGTTCATCATGGACATTGTCCCGCCCGTCCTTGAACAATCTCATTTACGCACTTTGCTGTCACTCATCGCATTGGGGCCATACACCTCACATATCTGTCGATGAATGTCTGCTGATGACATGGTCCTTGCTTTAAAAAACCGAATCACAGACCGTATTTCACAGTTGGAGGGCCGCTCAATTGTCTTAAACATTTTAACGTCTCAGTATAAACCGTACAAAGTGACGCTATGACTGCAGATGGCATCTGCTTTTGCACAAGGCATGCCGGGAGCCGGCACGCATCTTTGTTTCTACAGGGGGGGAAAATATTTTTTACAAAGCTACAGCCAATTGGACCTTACTTTAAAAATAACCCTTGTATATCTTCCATTTAACATCACAAACACCATCCTCCATCAAATTACAGATTGTTTCAGCGCAGCTTCAAAGTGGCTTAGAAGTCATAATCTCTGAATCAACTTAAGCAAAACAGAGGTGCTATATACTGTATAACAAGGAACCAAGGCTTCACTCCTCCCCTAAATTTGCACCTTAGTGAGATTGAACTTTCAGTAAAAAATGAAGTAAAATATCTTGGGGTCACCTTAGATCAGACCCCCACTATGACCACACACATAAAAAACTCACCACCAAAAAAATCTACTATAAACTTGGAATGATACAACAGCTAAGACCACTACTCCCAATCCATAACTTCAGATCAGTCCTCCAGGCACTGATTACTCCACACTTCGACTTTTGCAACAGCATCCTGCAAGGTCTATTTAAACAAACCCTAAACCAACTGCAGATGGACCAGCATGTTGCTGAACGCATTGTCTGGAAGGCCCATATAACAGACCACATCACACCCATATTATATAACTTACACTAGCTTCCAGTCCAAAGAAGTATAAATTACAAATCATTAATGACAACATTTAAACATTTTAGGGAAATAACCCCTACTTACCTCACTTTCCTCATCACCAAACCAACAGATGCAGAACTAAGAGGCTGCACCCAGAATACATTAGCAGTTCCCCTAGACTTACGTAAGTCTAACTGAGCCACTAGCAATAGAGCATTCTCATTGCCCATACTCTGGAACACTAACTGACAAACTAAGAGCAATCAATGATATCGCCACATTCCGCAAAGTACTCAAAACACACTTTTTAAGCAGTATTTTGGAAATACACTGGAACTGTCAACACCGACCCAATCTAATACCCCCACCTAACATACCCCCCCCCCCCTCAGTAATCTGCTGACCCTTCACTCCCAACATAATTCCACCTGATTCCAACAACACTTGCATATATATACTATGAGTCTCATTCCGTTCAGGATGTCCAGGCCCCTGTGCGTCTGATCGGATTCAGATACACAAGGACAGACATGATTCTGATCCCGTGGGGCACATCTAGCCCCACGGGATCAGAATCGCGACTAGGCCTGTATGTGCAGGATGGGACCCGATTCCGGTCGGCCTGCACATACAGGTCTCCATCCGGCTAACTCAATCAAGGCTCCTGAATGGAGCTGCAGTGCCATGGCATCTGGTTGCCATGGCACCGCAGCTCCATTCAGGAGCCATGATCCCCGACCGACCTGTTCTTTCATTCCCCACAACCTGACCCCCAATCAGGTCTCCCAAGGCCAGGGTCGGGCTGCGGAGAATCACCTGCATCCCCTCCAACCCCTTCTGCCTCCCGGGCCTGCCATCCTCCGCCATCTACGGGAACGTATTCCACTTCAGAGGTGGAATAAGATCCCTATTCAGTCTGCCAGCCCCGGACATACTGGGTCAACATTAGAATCGGCCCTATATGTCTGGGGTCGTGGACCGCCCACTGCTCACCCTAACTCCTTCCCTTTCCTGCCTCTCGTCTAGCCTCCCCATACAAACACCTTGTTTGTACGGGAAGGTTAGCTGGGGACACAGAGGGTGCCGAATATCTATTCACGGCTTGGAATGACCCAATATACAAAAAGCATGTTCTGCAATTAGCAAACGTATTGTAAATAGTACATGTCTATGCAATAGTACACACACTGTATATGAAAACAAAACACTCTCTACACCCCTATATTGAAGGCACTACCTTTCACTCATTGTAAATAGCTCACAATTGGACTACATATGCAGTCCCAAGTTTATTGTTTATAGTTACTTGAACTGCTCCATGTAATGGATCTCATTTTTATTTACTGCAAACTGTATCTGATCTCTGGAAAAGGCAATATATAAATGCTAATAAATAAATATTTGAAGAATTTAAATAGGAGAAATAACTTCCCAAAATCCTCTTTGATCATATACATATAGAGATGGTGTGGAGTATGCAGGATATTTTGGGAATTCCAGCTGAGAATTTGGTGTGCTGTGCAATCCCCACTGTTGGGGTTGGAGTTGGTGGAGTGGAATCAAATCAAATCAAGATCATTCCCAGCAAAAAGTCTGAATCTGAGTTTTTAGAGACTACCTTACAGGGGGTAAATGGAAGATCAACTCTCTTAATTACATTTACATTGGAATCTGACTGTAACCTTGTTTTTCATCTTTACATCTGACATATAAATGAGACCTTTTTGGGTTCCAGTGTTTGTCTATTTCCCGATTTCTCTCAAGCTATGCAATCCAGATGAAGAGAAATGTTAGTTTTAAAACCTAGAGTTCTTGCATTAGGAGCTAGCTAAATGTAACCATGTTGGTGTTTAATATGATTTCTTGATAATCATTACTTGTTTATGGACTCAAAACAACTCAAGGACTTTTTAGTTGCTAAAGAAGGAGCTAGTTTCAGATTTGAATATTCCAGAGGTTTCCAAGATCTAGCTGCTCTAGGATATCCATTCTAATATAATATAATTTATTTTTCCTTGTGATATATCTTTTCCTCTCTTTCTTGTCCCCCAAAATTTGGTGGTCTAAGTATTTAATGTTTTTTTAGCTTTATCCTCTTGGAATATTTCCTTTGTTATATTGCCATCTATGATAACATCATTTTTATAAGTTTATTAAATTAAGTAATATCCTATTACATTACTACAATGGCAAATATTTTTGGAAAAAGAAATATAAAGATGGCAAAAAAGCATATAGTTATTTTCCTTAACTCCATAGGGAGACCGTTCCACTCCACTTTGGCTTGATAAGACGACAACTTATCCAATATCCTTTTGAGATGGAACGACTAAAGTAAACATCCTCCTGAATGCAGCACTGTTATGAACAATAAAACACCAACTTTTAACTTATATTCTGGATAATGCCATTCAATATCTTAAATACAAGGCATAACAATTTAAAAATTACCTGTGCCTGTACTGGCAACCAATGTAAATTATAAAGTAACTGTTACTCTGTTATTCCCATGACCCTTAAATATAAGCTTTGCTGCAATATTTTGTAGTAAATGTAGTCTAGTTCTGAACAGTAAGGCCCAGATAAAGTACATCACAATAATCTAACTGATCAAAAATAATAGTCTGTTCTAGAATTCTAAAGTGCTTCTTTAACAGAAACATTTTAACTTGCCTAAAGTGGTGTAGTTTAAAGGAACACCTTTCCCACTACTGGATTCAGTTACAGATTTATTTATTTTATTTTTTATTTATTTACATTCTCTTATATACCGCGCTATTCTGCATCAGTGCAGTTTACATTGAACAAACTGAAATTACATTGAACAGGGCATTATAACTTGGAGATAACTATTTTACAGGGAACATGGGCTATGGAGGGTTAAGTGGCTTGCCCAAGACCACAAGGAGCACCTGTGGGACTAGAAACCCCAGTCCTTCCGGCCCAAGGTTGCTGTCCTCTAGTGGGATTTGAACCCCCGACCTTCTGGCCTGAAGTACCTTGCCCCAACCACTAGGCTACTCCTCCACTGGTTCTAATATTTCTCCAATGACTTTCAGTGATGATGCTAATGGAAGACCACCCACAGAAATAACTGGAATCCTTTCAGGTCTCAATTTGGCTACATTATTTACCCAAAGTGGGAAAGTTCAGCATTCCAAAGCCTGAAGCCATAGGAATTGCTCTCAAACGTTGCCAGGCAAAAAGGGGAAAGGTCTCCAGGGACAGAGTGAATGGTCAACATTCCAAAGCCATTGCAGTTGCTCATGAAAGTTCACCAGTCAAACTGGGTACCTTCTAAAGGGGACGGCAGTGGCTTTCCCACTTTGACCAGGGAACTTTCTTGAGCAACTGCAATGATGGAGTGCTGAACTTTGGCACCTTATTAAGGGACCTTTCGAGCGCAAATGAAACCCAACATTTAAATTCCATGTCTCCCACTGACATACCGGAGTACCTCCCTTAGCCCTTGCCACAGTCCTCCTGTAGATTGCGAACCCTCTATCCATTTGGAAAAGCAACAAACCCAATAGAAGCAACAGCTGTATGCTGTACTCTTTGCATCAATGGATGACACAGTCAATATATAATTGTCATGTAATATGTACTTTTTTGAAGAGAGATAGGGAGACAGAAGAAAGTTGAAAGTAACAAACATGATATTTCAGCAAGTCAACATTCAGAAAAGGAGAAATGTAAAATCTACGAACAGATGTGAAGAATTAAAGAAACTGATCTGCTATATAACCAGGTACTGTTTTTTTCAGAAGGAAACCAATTTCCTGCTGACGGGGCTTATCCACAATAGTATACAACATAGTATATGACAGCAGATAAAGACCAGCATGCTCCATCTAGTCCGTCCAGCAAGGCAGCAAGAGTAGGTGCACCTGCCGCTCCGTGCAGGCCACCCCTCCCCATGCCTTTGTTTAGGGGTGTACCCACTGCTCCATCACCCCTATTTGTTGAGATATAAGAGACAGTTATACCTGTGATTATTAGATCCTGTGTTCCCATTCCCCAACCACACCACTCTCCCTAATCAGAGCAGCATTTAAGCACCGCCATCACCTTCCCCCGTATAGACACAGACGATGCAATATCAACACAGAGCAAAAAAAGTAGCCTTTGTATTGGAAAAGGAGAAGAGTGGAAGAGGTAGAAATTCAGAGCTAGGGGAGGTATCCTCACTGTTTTTATCACATCATTAAGTTGATTCCTCAACACTCAAAAAACATTGCTGAAGAAAAGTAACCACAATACTTACTTTATCCCATAAAGGGGTCCCTTTTAATAAAGTGTGGTAGGTTTTTGCACTTATAGTGTGTTAGGAGGAAAAACTAATGCATGATAATTGCAAAGGATGTGTGCTAACTGTTGGTGATATGCTCTGCATGTTCCTCCCCTACAGCTACTGTACTGGAAAGTTCCTCACCATGTTAAAATTTTATTCTCAATTAGTGTGTGTGCATTTAATGTCACCCATTGAGGTAGCATTAAGTACTCCCACACTAGCTGCAACATTGACATTATGGTTTATTCATATTAGATATACCGCTCTTAATTCAAGCAGAGCAGTTTACAAAACTAAAACTTAGGCAAACATGGATAACGTGAAATAGGACAACACAAGACATATATTACTGACAGGAGATGAAAAGAAAATGGGGAGAACACCTTTTAAAAACAGGAGATTGGGTTAAGACAAAAGGTAAGTCGCAGGCAAAGACTCCCAACCCGCTTACCCAGAGGAAAGTACAAAAGAACATTCAAAAAGATACATTTTAAGATCCAATTTGAAGGATTTGTAAGCATGAGCAAGATGCAGATAAGATGGTAAACTGTTCCACAGAGATGGGGCCAAAACAAGGAAGGCAGAATGTCTGGTGGACTCAAGATGAGCCTTTGATGGAAGAGGAAGACCAAGACTGTTATCATGGAGTGACCTAAGCAACCAGAATGGAGCATAAAGAGAAACAAGGGACGGACGATAATCAGGGGTCTCATTAAGAATAGTTTTAAAGGTGAGGGACAAGAGCTTAAACTGGTTGCATGCCCGAATCCGAAGTCAGTGGTGTTCAATCAACAGCAAAGTGACATGATTGTATTTATGGCTGTTTCAAAATACTGCCATTAGTCTATTCTGTATCAAATTTGAGTCTTTTCAGTTCATTCAGTATGAGGGAAGGCCAGGATAGATATTGAGACTTAGGAGAACAGTTTTTTGGGCATGAAGGTCAAGGAAGGGACGGTTTGTGCGGAAACGACTAAGAGAAGCAAATGAGGCTTGAACCACACAGCTGATCTGCTGGAAGAATGAGAGCTTTGAGTCAAAAGTCACTCCTAGGTATCTGAGTGAAGAAGTGAGTGTGATGGAAGAGCTGTTCAAAATGGGATCAAAGGTGAGCAAATCAGATGATCCGGTGAGCCAGATTGCTGTGGTTCTAGATGGGTTCAGCTGGAGGCAGTTATCATGGAGTCAGCTGACTTTAGAAACACAGGACTTGAGAGGGGAGAGATTGGGTTGATGTGGGCTGGGTAAAGATCAGTAAGATGTCATCAGCATAGAGATAAGGAGTGACATCAATGTCTTGAATTATAGTGGGTAAGGGCTGACAAAAATATTAAAAAGAGGAGGTAAAACAGCACCCTGTAGTATACCACAGGAAAGGGGGTATGCTTGTAACCGGTGGCAACTTGAAATGATTGGTTAGCTAAGAAAGACAAACCATGAAAAAACTGAATGGCAGATACCTGTGGTAGTTCCCCCATGCTAACTAAAATGCACAGTCCACCCCCCCTCTCTTCCCCACTGCACACTAAGCAGAACAGGAGTTTTACAGAGCTGGCTGTTTAATCGCATGGTAACCATTATCACTGTCTCATGTTAACCAGGGATGAATTTAAGCTCTTTGCGCCCATAGACCCAAAATTTAGAAACATCTATTTTGGACTGGGAGGAGTGATGGAATCTGTGCAGGTTAGCCCCCTTCATACCTTTGTTTAGAGTTGTACCTACTTCTCTGTGCAGATTAGCCCCTTTGATTTTTTTGAAGTTTTAAAGGTTAAGTTAGCTTTGTTTTAAAAAATAGAGGGGGCTAACCTGCATGAAATGGCAGGTACAACTCTAAACAAAAGCATAGTGGGGCCAGTCTACATGGAGCAACAGATACAGCTTTAGCTAACTTAAAACTCAAATAATGTGGTGGGGAAAGATGGGGAGGCAGAGGTGGGGGGGGGGGACAATTGTGTCAAGAAAAAAATACTTAAGTTCTTCTTGTATTGCCTCTGTTGCAAAGGACAACTACGTCTCTCTGAGGCAAGAAACAATTAAATAATTAGTACTCCAGGCAGGAGGCATTGACCTCAAAAGGCTTTCTAAATCTTGCTGCTGGAGGCAAGTGCCTCGGTTGCCTTTGCAAAAATCCGGGCCCACCAGTTATCTGCTTAAGGCGCTCCAATGTGTGTGCTAATGGTTAATGCACTTTAGTAAAAGGGCCTAGAAGAGTGAAGGAAATGTTGGTGTGGGCTCCTTTGCGTGAACAATTCCCTGGGGGGAAAGCAAGATTGAGAAGAAGAATCTCAGTCAGACGAGCTTCTTTAAAAGTATTGTCCCCAGTCACTATACCAACATTTGGTCAGAATCAAAACTGAAATCTGTCACAATTTGCCTTTTAAGTATGCGGTCAGAGTTGCTTTCATTTTATTATTCTACAATTAACACAGCGTTATATGGGCATGGAACGTATTTCACAGTTCAATCTTTATAGTGTAAATTTAACATATTTCTGAAATTTGGACTAAGAAACTAGTGTCATCTGTTCACCATGGAAAGTAAGCACAATATTTCCTACTGAAAAACAACAAACTTGTGTAGCACATGCCTCCAGCTTGTTCTAACCATGGTTTTATTGACAAGGTAAAATAACGAAGACCTCAATTTTAGAACCACTGACAACACAAGGCATAGGAAAGGAAAAATGCTACTATTATCTAGCAGAACCCCATTATCTGTCCTCTATATTCTGCATAAGGAACATTCTGGAGTCCCTTCTGTGAAAATGTCTGTACAGGATAATATAATGGGGGATGATCTCCCTGCCAGAAATAGGACAGGAGTCACCTCCTCCACTTTTAGAGGGAAGCATAAAGGGTCTGAAAAGCCAGCACTCAAGGTCTTTCTTCACAGGACTCTGGGGAGTGAGGAGAGATTGCCTGAGCCTACTAGCTGGGGCCACAGCACAGCCCGGATGCTACTGCTACCTGTGATCTATCCAGCCACTAGGGTAACAGTTACCCCTAAGCCCGCCAAACTTGAACCTACAGATAGCTGCAATAGAAGAGGAAGGAGTACACAGACAAGGAGTGTTTGTGGTGAGAAGTCCATCAACAGATGAATTCAGGGATGGTCCAACCACGGCACCCTAGGCATCTTCCTAGGGTGGCAAGCTTTAAGTGGTAACCACAAGGAAGCCCTTTAAAACCACTGTCAAGAGCATACCTTTGAGCATCTGTACCTGCACATAGTCAAGGCCTGCTGTGTCCTGCCCCTCCAGTGTTGGGCAGGACATAGCAGGTCTTGAGTACATGCATACATGCAGATGCTCAAGGACATGCTGCTGGTGGTAACTTTAAAGGGTAGGCAATGCGCAGGAGCACAGGGAGGGGGGGGGGGCAGGAGTAACTGCTGCACCTGAGTCAATACTTTACTTTATAAAAGAGGCCACATATGCATGTGGAAATGTGTGTTAACTGTGCAGAAAACTATAGAATTCCCCTCACTTCAGTAAAAGGGGTCCTAAAGATAAGTGAAGTAGCCTGCCTTTGTTCCTTTTTTACCTTATTGAAAATTAGATTGTGTTTAAAATGGTTTGCAAGCAAAATCAATGCCTTTTCATTTAACCCAATATGGCTATAAATAGCAATTAGTGCCCTTTATTTTACAAAACCTCAGATCAGAAGATATTACTTGGACTATGGTGATAAGTTCTTTTCTTCAACTGGATGCCATGTCGGATTTGCCATTAGACACTGAAGGCACAGTGCCTAGGACCTATGAAATGTTTAGAGCCTAGGAAGGAAAAAAAAAAGCTTAACAAGTGGAAAAAATAAGGAAAAAAGAAAGTTTGTGAGACAGAAATTTAATACAACTAAATCAAAATTTGTATCTAGGAGAGAGAGTTGGGGGGAATATTCCTAATATTAATGTGTTGTTGATATTGCCCTTTTTTCTATGGATTTTTTTGGATCAAGCAGAACTAGCCTCTGGATACTGCTACCATTGAGAGATGTCCTCAAGACAACAAGAGGGCAGAATAGGACAACATGGCCAAGTTTCCCTTTCTCTCTTGTGAGGAGTAGTGTGGGGCGGGGGGAGGTAGGAGAAGGGAGGAACTGGTCCATGGGAGGAAGGAAAGGCAGGGATGAGGGTAAGGGAGAAGTTCAGATGGAGGACAGGGGCACGGTAAAACTAAGGGCGAAACACTGAAGCGAGGTTTATCCTCTCACCTGCCATTGAGGGGGGAGGCGGGATGTATACAGGTTGGCACAAGTGTGGCTTAGGAGGGCAACTCAGGAATTAAAGAATGTGAATAGGAGATCTGTGATCACAGTCAGGACCGGAGGGAGAGGTTAGCAGGGGTTTCAAATTTTTTCATGCAGGTCAGCCCAACCGGAGAGTGTAAATGGTGGGAACTGGAAAGGAATAGGGGAGTTTGGTTAGCATGTGACATCACTATGAATCTCATGGCATGGTCTGGCATCACTACAGGCTATGCACAAGGCCGGGGGCATAAGAACATAAAATATGCCATATTGAAGCTCAATATCCTGTTTTCAACAGTGGCCATTCCAGGTTTCAAGTACCCGTCAGGTTCCCAAAGGCCGGCATGCTGCTTGTCCAAGGGGTAAGCACTGGATTTGCCCAGTCTTCTTTAATAACTATTTATGTACTTTTCCTCCAGAAACTTGTCCAAACCTGTCTGAGCTCAGCTACTCTAACAGTTTTCACTACATCCTCCAATAATGAATTCCAGAGTTTGATTACATGCTGAGAGAAAAAATATTTTCTCTGATTAGTCTTAAATGTGCCATATTGTAGCTTCATTGAGTGTCCCCTAGTCTTTCTACTTTTTGAAAGAGTAAACCACCAATCTGTGTCTGGCAAGCAGTTAGTGTAGGGTCGTGGCAACTATTACTCACTGGCATGACAGTTACTGTAATTCCTGTGCTAACTATTCATTGTGCAAAGGGGAGGAGAAGGTAAGTTATGGGCAGATAGTGGACAGACTGCACTTTGCAGTTAGCATATGCTACAGCACACTATCAATGTTGCAATTAATGAGGGTGTACTTAACGCCACCTCAACATATAACCTTAAGTGCTCCCATCATAATTGCAAATAACCTGGAGGGGGTTGAGCTCTTTCAATTTCAAATGGTTGAGCTCTGCCGGCTGTGGTGCAAGATGGCTTACATAGCCATCTTGCACCATAGCCGGCAGAGCTCAACCATTAAGTGTTGACTAATGGGGGATCTCTTATTTATTTATTTATTTTATTTAACAACTATTTCTATACCGCTCTTTCACAAGTATCAAGTGCGGTTTACAATGAACAGTGTGTTGTATGGTATGGATAGTATCATACCAAGTCGTTTTACATAGAACAGATGAACTAGATACAGATAACGGTATAAATTTAAACAGTAAATTATTAAACTATTATAACATATATACATAGTAAATATATACAAATTGTATCATATGTCGCGTGTGGTTGTATACTTTATGTAGGCTTCAGGCACGTGGGTATATGTTGTTTGAATTGTAGTAGTTAACCTGCGTCTCTTTGTGTCGTCTGGCCAGTCTCTGATCCTTGGTTGTAATGCAATGAGAATAAATGGGTTTTCAGTTTTTTTCTAAATTCCTTTATGTCTGATAGTGAGCGAATGTTGTCAGGAAGGTTATTCCAGAGGATAGGAGCTGAGTGTGAGAATGCTCTCATGTTGGTTTGTTTTTTTGCTTTTGTGTAGTCTTTTGGTACTGCTATAGTGTTAGTGTTTCTACTTCTTTGTGATCTTTTATCTATTTCTATCTTGATGAGTGTATTGAGTATAGTTGGCGCTAAGTTATTTATTAGTTTAAATGTTGTAAGTAATATCTTATATTTTATTCTGCTGTGGATAGGTAGCCAATGGAGTTCGGCTAATGTCGGTGTGATATGTTCAATTGAGCTTATATTCATTATTATCCTTGCTGCGATGTTCTGAGTTAGTTGTAATTTTTTAATATTTTGCTTTGTGATGCCATTAAGGATTAGATTTGCAAAATCAAAGTGTGGGGTGATGATGGCTTGTATTATGGTTATGAAGTCTTGTAAGTGGATTAATGGTCTTAGTTGTTTCAAGGTCTTAAGTTTGTAGTGTATGTTTTTTGTTAGATATTTTATGTGAGAATCCATGTTAAGTTTATTGTCAAGTATCACACCCAGGTATTTTATTTCTTTTTTTATGTTGATCTCATGGTTATCAAGTGTGATGGTGCTTGGGGGTGTGTATGTTTGGTTTTTAGTAATATATAGAACGTCAGTTTTTGCGAAATTAATGTGTAAGTTCTGTTCATTGAGCCATATTGTTAGTTCCTTAAAGCACTCTGTTATCTGTTGTAGTGGAGGGTGTGGGATTTTAAATGGTAGGTAGAACATTATATCGTCAGCGTAGATATGATAATGAACGCTATGACGTTTAAAGATATTGCTGACTGGTTGTAAGTAAATGTTAAACAAAAGTGCTGATAGTGCTGATCCCTGTGGGAGGCCTTGTGTTTGGTCGAATGTGTTAGATGTCTGGTTAAGAATTCTCACTGTTTGGGTTCTGTTTGATAGGTAGGATTTGAACCAGTTAAGGACAGTGGATGTAATTCCTATTTGTTGAAGTCTGTTAAGCATTGTTATGTGGTTTACACTGTCAAATGCGGCAGAGATGTCGAGGAATACTAGGATGAAGGCTTGTTTAGTGTCATCGATTCCTCTTAGTAAGGTGTCATAAAGGACTGTTAGCAGTGTTTCAACTCCATGGAAAGGTCTGAAGCCATATTGGTGTTCATCAAGGAGGTTCAATGTATCAATATATTCCTGTAGTTGTGTTTGAACTATTTTTTCAATAAGTTTGGCCATGAAGGGAATGCTCGATATGGGTCTATATGATTTTGGGGATAATTTGTCTAGTGTTTTATTTTTAAGTATTGGTCTTATTTGGACATGTTTGAGAGATGGTGGTATATATCCTTCGTCTAGTGATATGTTAACCATAGGGAGGATGAAGGGAGAGAGTATTGAGAGTGTCTTTTTTATCCAGTCAACTGGGCATGGGTCAAGGTATGAGGTAGTTGTATTTATGTTAGATATGGTTGTTTTAAGTGTGGTCTTTGAGATCAGGCTGAAGTTGGACCAGTTATCAGGGGTTGTTTGTTTCATATCGGTGTGTGTTGTTGGGGGGTTATTTGTTTGTATTTTTGTTTTATTGATATAGTATTGAGCTAAGTCTTGTGGGGTTATATCTATGGATATTTCATCTGAATTGTACGTTTTGTTTGTTAGTTTCTGAATTATACAGAATAATTCTCTTGGTCGGTTAATTGAATTGTTGAGTAAGTTAGAGTAATAGTTTCTTTTAGAATTGTCTATTGTTACTTTATATGTATGAAGGGTATTTATGTATTTCTCATGAGTTGTTGGTGATTTGTTTTGCCTCCATTTCCTTTCGTCCATTCTTAGTTGTCTTTTGAGATTTTTAAGTGTCATGTTAAACCATGGGACATTTTTTTTATCAGTTATATTGTCATTTTTATTATGTTGAGACAGATTAGGTTTTTTTTCTGCTGCCAGTGAGATAGTTTTGTTCCAGGTTTTGATAGTTTCTTCTAAATTTGTGGGAGTCAGGGTGAGGTGAGGAATTATTTGATCTAAGAATTCTTCTTCATTAAACTTTCTAAATCTTTTATTTTGTGGAGGTTGTGTTCGTTTAGTGTGAATGTTGTCGGGGATGGTGATATTGAATTTTAGAAGGTAATGGTCTGACCAGGGGACTGGTATGTTTGAGAGTGATTTGGGGTTATATAGGTTGTGGAGTGAGTTTGGTAGGAATACCATGTCTAGAGTTTTTCCTTTATTATGTGTTTGTTCTGTTATTATTTGGTGGAAATCCAAATTGCTTACTGCTTCAGTGAAGTGGTTTGGATGGTTGTTGGGTGTAGAAGGGAGATTAAAGTCACCCATCAGTATTATTGGATTTGTGTCCGTGGATGATGCTAGTAGTTCAATTAGTTTATCAGTGTTGTCTGTATTGTATTCAGGGGGTCTATATATTAGGCATATTTTTGTGGATTTAATTTTTATAGTTAGTGTGTCTACATTATCAATATTGTTGGATGAAATTAGTTTTGCGTTAAGATTTTTCCTTATTATTATTAGTACTCCTCCACCTTTTTTATTTGTTCGGTGGGTATGGAAGATCTCGTATTCGGTTGACTTTAGTTGGTTCATGAATACTGAGTCTGTATCTTTGAGCCATGTTTCTGTTATACAGACAATATCTGTTTTATTATCATTGATGATATCTGTAAAGATTGGTAATTTGTTTCTCATGGATCTTGCATTGATCAGTTGGCAGGTGAGTGTTGTGTTGTTCTGAGTAGAAGTTGGTTGTGGTTGCTTGGGGTTGTTGTTAGGTTCAATTATTATATAGACTAGTCTAGGTTGTTTGGGTTTGGAGTTGGTCCAATTTTTGAGTAGAGGTGTTGGATGGTCATAGCGTGATGTACTTTGTATTATTGGAATAGGTCTATTATAGCTGTTTCTTATACATTTTGTAAGGTTTATCAGTGTGAGGATAAATAGGCAAATTAATATAATCCTGATGGGGGAGGAAGGTTGAGTAGGCATTGTTTAATTTCAAGTTTGTTTTGGGGGATTGTCTGGGAATTAGTTTTGAGAATGATTTGCGTTAATTGGGTATGTTATATATCTGGTGCTTAAGTCTTTTGAGTTGTGGAAATAGAGTGATGGTGATGTGTGTGTCTGGTAGGAGTGATAAAATCTAGTAGGGTGATGTTGCAAAATGTTAAATAATGTTGCATTAGAGTTACTGGCAACAGTAAATATAATGTAACCTACTGACAACAGTAAAGCAAAGTGGTATTCTAATTCTAAGTCAGAAATGAATTGCTGACAGCTGTAATTCCAATACTGATAGTAATTCTAATACTAACAACAGTGTTCTAATACTAAGTCAGAATTGAATTACTGACAACAGTAAGTGTAAACTTTTGACCACAGTAATGTCACAGAGAAGCATCAATATTAAATCAAAATTGATGTACTGACGACAGTAATTTCAGGATAAGTTATTGAGGACAGTAAATCAATGTAGATTTCTGACAATTTCAGATAATATGAGTGAGATACTGACAACAGTAAATACAAGGTAAGATACTGACAACAGTAATTACAGGGTAAAATACTGACAACAGTAAGTCAATGGGTTAGTTATTTGGTGGTAGTTGTGATTCTGTAATGCATTAATGGTAATAGGGAATTTGTGATGAGTTAAACATGTAACCTTGGGGGTAAAATACTGACAACAGTAATATTCAGGGATAGTTTGGGGACAGCATGTATAATACTAACAATCGTGTGTTCTTCAAGATATAATAATTAGTTTAGTCCGGCAATTTCAGCTGTTCAAAATGAGTCTGTTAAGAAGAATAACGTTATTTTGGTAAAGTATACTTGCTGCGATTTGTGATGCACTTGGTTCCTTGCTTCCACGCGAGCTCAACCCTAAGGGAGCTCAGCGACACGTTGAGGAAGTCTGTTGGTCTTGGCGAGGTGGGGCTGTTTCGGTTCCGTGGAGACTTGTGTTCCTTGATGTGCCTATGCCTAAGGGCCGTGCCAAAGGGCCCTCTTGCGCGGCCCTCGGGCGCGGGCCCGCAAGGCGCGGGCGCGCTTGGCGCGCTCTCCTTTTAAAGTAGAGAGATGCGCCCCGATTGGCTGGTGGAGCTTGTGGAGAGGTGGAGCCAGCGATCAGCACTCCGATTCAGCTTCGGTGCTCTTTTGTGAGGCAGACGTTGTTTCCTTAAGCTGCTGGTCACAGGCAGGCTGCAGGTTCACTTCCCCGGTGTAGTCTCAATCCTCTGCTGCCGATTTCAGCTCCTCCTGGAGCACGATGTAGAAGGGCTTCTCTCCAGGCGCGCTCTCCTTTTAAAGTAGAGAGATGCGCCCCGATTGGCTGGTGGAGCTTGTGGAGAGGTGGAGCCAGCGATCAGCACTCCGATTCAGCTTCGGTGCTCTTTTGTGAGGCAGACGTTGAGCTCTGCCGGTGCTCTTTTGTGAGGCAGACGTTGAGCTCTGCCGGCTGTGGTGCAAGATGGCTTACATAGCCATCTTGCACCATAGCCGGCAGAGCTCAACCATTAAGTGTTGACTAATGGGGGATCTCTTTCAGCAGTGCAAGTTGATATAGTAGAGCTAAAAATGCAAATGGGCTCGCATGGAAAAAGTGGAATGGACTCTGAATGCTCATGAACTTGTACAAGTGCATAAGCTCTCCAAGTGACTCACCCAGCTTGAGCACAGCTTAGACTTAAATAACTGCGCTTGTTGAAGCAATGTTCAGGTTATTGGGGTTCCAGAAGGTGTCGAAGGAACAGATCCAGTTCATTTCTCTGAAACCTTTTTGTCCAAACTCCTACAATTGGATTTTGAACAGCCATTTGAAATTAAAACAGCTTGCCATGTCCCTATGCACCCATCCCTGGAAGGGCAGCAGCCCCGGCCGGTAATAGTAAAAGTTCTTCGGTTCCAGTAGGTGACACATGTGATACAGGCCACCAGAGTATAGTGCACTGCTATCCCATGAAGGCCATAAGATTTTTCTGTTTCCAGATTTTCACAAAGCAACTGTTGACAGTTGCAAACAACTATTAGCATTCCGGCCATGGTGCAGCATCTACAAGCGAAAAATGGCCAGTTCTCTACCACACGCCTCAGAGTGACCCTTCACAACCAAACAAGGAATTTTGAAGACCAGGTAGCCTTGTGGATCTACTTAGAAGACAAAGAGGCTGCGGTAATGCAATGAGGGATGTCTTGGCTTTGCGGCTTGGAAGGCTAATAGACTTTTTGGCTTTGAGGGAATAAAGTATTCTAATGCATGGTCAAAGGATGGGGTTGACTCCCATTGAATATGGATGATCTGGACACTACATATGGACTTGGAATAAGTGTGATTATATTTGGGTCACCCCTTTTTGAGACTTGTGTACAACCATAAATGTGTCTGAACACTTTTGTTGATGGCCACTTCAGGTACCATCGGGTTACCTGGAAGGAATTTGAATGGCAGAACTGACTTGCCTCTCAGAGCTCTGTTACAACAGATTTTGTACATGGAGTAATGCAGGTTTGAATGTGTGTTTGATTATAGATATGTAGGGATTGAGTGGCGAGTGATTTCCTTGTCTCAGTGTTGACTTGGGAGTGAAGTTTGAATGGTTAAAATGGGTAGAATGGATGTTCAGGAATCTGTAATGGTATGCTAGTGATGCAGAAAGGAGTAAGAATGTATGGTGTATAAGTTGCTCAAATGTTTGTAGTGTTTGTTGTATGGCTGATACCGGGGATTGGGTGAGTTTGCAGAACAATGAGGGGTAGGGAAATAGGGAACTCAATTGATGACTACAGCTGTGAATTTATGTTAACCTGATCCCTTCATTCTGGATGGGTCCAGAGGGATAGTTTAAGTTGTATATGGCAATTAGGAAGGGGGGACAAGGATGGTAGTAAAAGTGAGGGTGATGCGGCAGGGGTTGTGTATAATTTTTACAGATTTGGGGGGGAGGGGTGTCCACTAGCAGCACAATGTAGCTAGGCTGGCTTACTGCAGCAGATTACTTATTTGTTGTTTTGTTAAACTCCCTAATTGTGTTAGTCATAATGGTGAAACAACAATTTTTTAGGAGTCAAATTGGCCCATCTGTCGCTCTCAGTGTGGTAGAAAGTGAATTTAGGAGAGTTTTGTTAACTCTTGGGCTCTCAGTATGATTTGTCATGCTTGCAGCCAGGAGCTTCCGCCGGCTCATTCTACAAGAGCTCAATGATGGGATCTACTAAGTCTTATCTATGATTGTGAAGGGCATCAACAATCCCATAAAATGAAAAAAAGATCTTGTTATATTGTCAGAAAGAGTGGGCAGACAGTCTACCTGCAGAAAACCCATTTGAATATGCTGGAAACAAAACAAAACAACAACAAAAATCGGGTATGGGCCACTTCCTGTTGGTAGGCTGCTCCTCCACTCTATGAAAGAAAGACAGGGTTGCTATTTTAATCCAGAAAACACATGCCCCAGTAATTAACCAATCCTGATCTGATTTGGAAGGGAGATGGGTGAAAACCACCGTTCAACTTGGGGGATCCACACTGATCATGATGAATATTTATGTACTCAACAAGGATGACCCAGATTTCTTCAGGTCTGTGGTTGAGAAACTTGCAGAAGGGGGTTCCTTTCCAATAGTATTGGGAGGCGATTTTAACATGATCATGGATTCTCTGGTGGATCATTAGGCATGGTGGGTGGGGAGACCATCAAGGACCTCAGTTGTTCTTGCCACATTAGTTCGAGACATGGGTCTGGTGGACCTTTGGAGGAGCTTTCATCACCCTACTGACTAGGATTGCACATTCTTTTCTCTGCCTCACAGGACCCACTCCCATACAAATTTCTTCTTAACTTCTAAAATGCTCCTCCCGCACTGACAGGTGTCCAATATACATAGTACTACAGTCCCTGATTATGTAGCAGTCTCCTTTGAACTGTAGAGCCTTCGGGATGCTCTGCACTCACCTCCATAGCGCTTTGATAGGGAGCTCATAGCCAAAGATAATTTTTTAGCAGCCATTAGGAAGGCTATTGATGATTTTGCAGTAAACTTGATCAAGGATATCACAGGATGGGTCTGGTGGGCTTCTATCACCAGTTATTCCATCGTGAAGGCCTGCTGTCACAAAGCAAAGTTGAGATCACTAGACATCCAAATTAGAGCTGGGGAACGCATGCTGATTGGTGGTTCTGCTGTGATTGCAAGGACTGTGATACCAGTATAATAATCTTCTTAGTAGGGTAGCTTCTCAAGCTATCCTTACCCGACAGGGCCACTACTATGCAGAGAACAAAGCAGGTCATCTGCTGGTTAAGACTTTAAAGTCTAAGAGAGAGTGTCCAGGCATATTGCTGCTTTAGTAGATGATCAGGGGCACCTGGATGTAGAAGACAAGGCCTTTGCTAGGATATTTTGCTCATACTATCAACACTTATATACATCAGAGAATTTTGCCTCCTTGGAAGCTTTTCGACCAACTAGTTCACCCCTTAGACAGATTTTGACACCGGGGTTGGCAGAAAAGTTGGATTTGACCATCCAAGTTGCTGAAGTTCAACAAGCCATCGCGGACATACCCTCAGGCAAGGCAGCGGGACCCAATGGACTGCCAGGGGAATTTTACAAAGTTTTTCTGGCTGAGCTTCTCCCACATCTCCACCAGTATTATACTATGCTCTCAACTCAAATCTCAGTCACTGGAGCTTTTGCTAATACTACCATTATAGCATTGGAGAAAACGGGTTGGGACCCATAGAAAGTCAGCACCTATATTGCTTTTGAATGCAGATTATAAATTATATGCTATGATTCTAGCTAGCAGATTAACCGCTGTGCTACCAGAGTTGATACACTTAGACCACTGAAGCTTTATCTCCGGCAGATAATGCATAAACACACTGTCTCGTTACAAAACTTTCCCAAAACCTCAAACACATCGATGTTTGGATATCCTTAGATGCTGAAAAAGTGTTTGACAGGCTTGAATGGTCTTATGTTTTCCACACTGAAATGATTTGGCATTGGAGAAGACTCCTTGAATACGATTAAGGCTCTTTACCCTAACCCATTGGCAAACATCGCAGTCAATTCCATTGTCTCCAACACTTCTGCTTTGGGAAGGGGTACAAGGCAAGGGGTGTCTGCTCTATTACTTTTCAATCTTGCTTTAGAACCTCTGGCTCTTTTGATACAGCAGACAGAGTCAATTCAGGGATTATACATTGAGGATATCCATAATCAAACTTTCAGCATATGCGGATGACTTACTTTTTGTTGCCCCTGCCTCAATTCCTGAAATACTTGAGCAAATTGATCACTACTCATATGTCTCAGGATATAAAATTAATTGGTCAAAATTGGTAGCTTTTCCTTTAAACAAATTGACTCAGTGGATTTAGAACCCTTCCTGTTCTTGTGGGAGGGCTATACTATCAAATACCTGGGAGTGTGATATAGTTCCTCCTTGGAAGATACTCTTAAGTAGAATATTACTGATATTACCCAGATGGTTCAGGTCCTTATTTCAAAGTGCTCCACCTTATATCTTTCCTGGTGGGGACACCTGGAGACAATAAAAATGATAGTTGGACTATCAGACAACATTTGGAGACGACTTCATGGAAGTCCTTTGGAGATTTGCAACAGGAATTTGGTCTTCCTGATAAGTATATGTTCCAATGGCTGCAATTGAAATATTGTGTATCAAAATCAGGTTTGGCCTTGAATAGTCTTCAGGCGGATTGGGGCCGGAAGCTTGTTTAACTAATATGCATAGAATTACTTCCCAGTTTTATGCGATATTTCGGAACCATTCAAATAGAACAATGGTTGGCTTAGAGAAGATATGGAAGAACAAAGTAGATGCTTTTCCTTCACCAGACTTTAGCACATTTCTGAGAACCTTTGGTTCAAGTTTCGGGGTCGGCATCTCTCACACAATCTATGTTTTTTTTGGCCCATAGGGCTTTTATCACTTATATATGTCTATCAAAATGGGTTCCAGTCCAAGGGAATCAATGATGGACATGCAATAGTGTGGTGGGTACTTTTGCGCACATGATCTATGAATGACCTAATATTCAACCTTTTTGGAGGGCAGGTTTGGATTAGAATTCAAAACGTCCTCCACTTTCAAGGCCTTTAACCTGGTGTATAATTGTTTTATGATCCCTTGTGGAGCTTCCCTTACTGCTGAGCAGCAGTTATTTTCTATTGGACTTCATGATGGCTGTAGCATTGAAATTGGTTATAGCCAACTGAAAAAGTCAAACAACTTTGGACTGGCATCTTTTGTGGAACCACCTGTGCCTTTACCATCGCTAGAAGATGTGGCAACAGCAGGCTCATGTTTAGTTGTGACAAATGTGTTGTGCTGGAAGCCCTTGGACAAATTTACTGCAACCATACAGTGGGAGTGACAGAATGGGCCCATATTATATTTGACTTAGGTTTTCTTTTTATGACTCGCCGAACAGCTGTATCTCTATGTATTATGTAGCATGTACAGGCAATTTTTGCATGCCATTTTATTATATGCAGCTCTAATTTTATTTGCCTCTAATTTAAATAAATTTAAATATTCTTAGTGTTAATTGTACGCTAATTTTTCCTTTGCTGTTTACACGTGTGTCCGTCTCTTTTCTGCATTTGGCAGGACAGTAAGTGTGCTTAAAAGTGGCATTATCTGTACTTAAAACCCACGCTAGTTTTCTGCATCGGCCTCTGTAGCAGTTAGTGTGGGTCCGCATTAAATTCTATGCTAACTGCTTAATGAACTTTACTGAGAACATCCTCCTTAGTGGTGTATCTGTGAGAGTAAAGTGACATTTAGGCAATAATTTTAGGAAAACATAGTGAACCTTATGAATAACATATTAATATTGAGCAGCTGCAGGAATGTAAGCTCCTCTGATTGGTGTGACATCAGTTTGGGAGAGAATGACATGAAACAGCAAACACGTTTTGTTCCGTAAATTATGATTTATGAATGTCGATACGGATAAATACAGGGTGGCCCAAAAAAAAAAAAGAGAACATCTCGTAGCATATAAGTTATTTAAAAATTTAAGAAGACAGATTTAAACGATTGACAAATGAAAAAAAAACAAAGCAACCGGAAATTGTTGAAATAAAGAGGTTATATAGCTAAAAAAAGTTAAATAAGTAAATTATTTAAGCTTTTAATTTATGAGATGGTCTCACTTTTTTTGGGCCACCCTGTAGATGTTAATGCTACTCTAAGAAAAAGGGATTCTAGTGAACTTCTACAAAGAAAATGTTGAAACTGGCATAAAGAAACCTGTTGAGGATAGCACTGCTTTGAGAGTTTAAAACAGGGGTTCTCAACCCAGATTAGGCATATCCTGAGGACTATCAGGTTTCCAGATATGAATGATAGAGATTTGCATACAATGGAGGCAATGCATGAAAATCTCTCACTTTCATATTAATTGTGGTTATCATGAAAACCTGGCTAGATGTGTCCTGGATTTAAATGTAAACCTGGCCATGAAGATGGTTCATAGTCCCTTGGAAAAAATATAGCAAACCAAAGGATTTCAAAGAAAGTTACCAGAAGGGGCCCCTTTTCCTAAAGCCCATTAAGGTCGTGCACTTAATGTGCATTTAGCATGAAAACTAATATGTGCTGTGAAAAGCCTCGGCAGTAACTGTTGGGGATGTCATTAACATGTTTCCATTAGCTATTGTTGTTGTTAAGTACCAGCAAGTCAGTGTCGACTCCTGGCAACCCTCTGGATAGTTGGCCTAAACTTTGTTCAGTCTTCAGCTAAGTGGCTCATTGTTGATAGAGTGGTGTCCATAGCTGCTGTTATTGTATCAATCCATCTCATTGCCGGCCTTCCTCTTAGCTCTTCAGCTATTAGATGGATGCATACTACCCATTAAGGTATTGCCAGGTGCACCTGCGTTAACTGCCACATTGCTACAATGGATATTGCCAGTCCCAGGGCTGTCTTATCACTATAAGGTTCTACATTGGAGTTACAGTTAGGAGGCATAGGCTTTGATTGAGGATAACGTGAGTGGGAACCAACCTTACTGGGGGTATGAGAGAAAGCGGCAGTAGTAAGTCTACCAAGAGTATAAGGACCTCCAGTGGTGTTTTTGGGAATATAAGTAAAAGCAGTTCTACCACATAACAAAAACCAGCCTAAGGGAAGATACATTTCTGAGCTAGCATAAGATATCTTCGTAATGAACTTGCAAGATAATATAGTGTTAGACAAATTAAAGACCCCTTTAGTTGCACTTACAAAAATAAAGCAATCTGTGGCTTTTAGCCTGGAGACAACCTGCAAGGAAAAAGGGATCTTGTTAAAATAAGCTGAGGAAGGACGGACAACTCCAATCAAGTAGAAAAAACCCCCAGAAAATGTTATTTTTGGCAGTTTGCAGGCGAAATTATACAGTACAGTAAGCTTCTGCACGTCACACCGATTAGCAGGCACAGCAATAAGGCATGTTGATAAAAAAAAAACTCCAGGCTGCGACGAGCTGCGTACACAAAAATCCGAAGTAGTCAAAGCAGTCCCGGCAAGTAATGTTACCATGTTTATAGTTCCTGAGGCCAACAAGGGAAGGCCCCACACGAATGCCAGAACAAAAGTCAGCATAAGCAGGCACATGTTGACCATAGAGCTGGTGTTCCACTATACCTTTGTCCTTATATGATCCCTTAGCAGTATCTGAAGATGACTCCTCAAGCTTCCGCCGTGCGTAGACTAGCCAGCTTCTGGTGTGCAGCTAGCACAAGGCCCTGTCGTCTGCCAATTCCCTGGTCCTCCAGTGTGAGGCGCAAGGGATTCTGAGAATGTTCGTGCGACGTCCACTTATCATCCAGATCAGGAGCAGCTTTCTTGAGACGGGTATGATGAATCCACGGGGTAACCTCTGCAACCTTGACTGCAGTTGGTGTGGCCAGTAGAACCGTATAAGGACCTCTCCAGGTAGGGCACAGTGGTTCACGTTTCCATTCCTTAATCCACACACGATCTCCCGGCTGGTGGGGGTACAGCGGCTCTGACAAAGAGATAGGCAGTTGCTCTTGTATCCACCTGCTCCAAAACTGAAAAACAGATCCCAATGCCAGTAGGTGTTGTCTCGTAAGTTCATTACTTATCTGGTCTAGGTCTCCCTTAAGGCCCTGAACAATGGGTGGTGGTCGACCATACAGTACTTCATAAGGGAATATTCCCAGGGTCCGAGTCGGAGAGGACCGGACACGGAGAAGGGCTATTGGTAAGGCCTGATCCCACTTAAGATGAGCTTCCTGACAGAGTTTGGACAACTGGAGCTTCAGGGTTCGGTTCATCCTTTCCACTTTTCCTGAACTCTGTGGGTGATAAGCAGTATGAAGTTTCCAGGTGATCTGCAGGGCCTTGGAAAAGTCCTGAAGGTACTTAGCAACGAAAACAGGGCCATTATCTGACCCTATAGTAAAGGGTAGGCCAAATCTAGGAATGATTTTTTTCAGCAGGGCCCTTGTAACCTCTTGGGCTGTCTCTGTTCTACAGGGGTAGGCCTCAACCCACCCTGAAAAGGTACACACTATCACCAGCAGATATGGATAACCCCTTACTCGGGGTAACCCAGTGAAATCAACTACGATATTCTCCATAGGGGCAGCACCAACCACATGTATAGAAATGGGGGGTAGAGGCCCTTGGCGGGGGTTATTCCTAGCACATTGGAGACAGCGACGTGCTGCAGCTGCCGTCAAGGCAGACAGGTGTGGGACATAGAAGTAAGACTGCAGAATGGTTTGCATGGAGGTCTTGCCTAAGTGGGTGGTCTCATGAAATTGCTGAACAAAAGCAGGTGCTAGGCTCTCAGGGATAACATATCGGGGTGGATCTCCCAGTAACGGCAACCACCCAGCAGTGGTGAGAGTAGCCCCTTCCTGAGTGAAGAAATCCATCTCCTTCTTAGTATAAATGAGGGTCCCACTCTGACATAGGAATTGGAAACAGGGGAGCTTGAACACTAACTGGGACTGTTCCTTGCCGGGCTACTACCTTGGCCTCCCTATCTGCCCTGCGGTTACCCTGGATGATCAGAGTGTCTCCTCGCTGGTGTGCCTTGCAGTGAACAACAGCCACCACCTTTGGTGCCCACACAGACTCTAATAGCTCCAGAATCTCCCTCCCATACTTTATAGATTTCCCGCTCAAATTTATGAGTCCCTTTCCTCTATAGAGGGCCCCATGGGCATGGAGTTTAGTGAATGCATACTTAGAATCAGTGAAAATGTTTGCCTTCAGACCTGCAGCTAACTGGAGGGCTCGAGTAAGGGCAAAGAGTTCAGCTTTCTGGGCAGACGTCCACAGGGGTAAGGGCTCAGCCTCCACAACAACCCCAGGAGTGACCACAACATATCCGGCCTTCCCCTGTCCATCTTCCATGAAACTGCTGCCATCGGTAAAATACTGATCATCAGGAGAGGCCAGCGGTACATCCTTCAGATCTTGGCGGCTGGAATACACTTCATCCATAATCTGGATACAATCATGTTCGGGTAACCCAGGTGCTACAGGGAGTTGAGTAGCAGGATTGAGTGTTTTCACTGTCTCTAAGTGAACCTGAGGATTCACACACAGCATGCTTTGGTACTTTGTTATCCGCTCGTTGGTAAACCAATAATTGCCTTTGTACTCCATCAGTGTCAGTACTGCATGTGGCACTTGAACATACAGTTCTTGCCCAAGGGACAGTTTATCAGCCTCTGTTGCCAGAAGAGCTGTCGCTGCTACTGCGCGAAGACAAGGCGGCCAACCCCTCGCTACTGGATCTAGCTGTTTGGTCAAATAAGCCACCGGTTGTTGCCAGGAGCCTAGGCTCTGAGTGAGGACACCAACTGCCATTCCCCTCTCTTCATGGATGTACAGATGGAATGTTTTTTTCCACGTCGGGCAGTCCTAGGCTGGGTGCTGATAGCAAGGCCTTCTTCATATCCTGACAGGCCTTCTTTTCGTCCGGACTCCAGTTGAAAGGTTCTCATTCTCCCCCTGTTGTAGCTGCATACAGGGGCTTTCCCAACACTGCAAAGTTGGGAATCCAGATTCGACAAAAAGCAGCAGCCCCTAAGAAGCCCCTCAACTGCCTGCGATTTTGTGGCTCAGGAATGGAACAAACAGCCTCCCTCCACTCAGAGCCCAATCTTCAAAGGCCTTGGGCAACATGAAATCCCAAGTACTTGACTTCAGTCTGGCACAATTGGGCCTTACTTCAGGACACCCGATAGCCAGACATCCAAAGTAGGTGCAGAAGTTCTGAAGTAGTGGCTAGACATTCTTCCGGGGAAACAGCAGCGATGAGTAGATCGTCCACATATTTTAGCAATACACGTTGTGTGGGGCATGACTGGAACTGACGCAAATCTTGACTAAGGGCATCCCCAAACAGCATGGGGGGGATTCTTGAATCCTTGGGATAACCGTGTCCATGTCAATTGTCCCTTACTGCCAGTAATAGGGTCTTCCCATTCAAATGCAAACAGTGGCTGGCTAGGAGTGGCCAATCTCAAGCAGAAGGCGGCATCCTTTAAGTCCAAAACAGTAAAGCAGGTGGCTTGTGCAGGAATCAAACTCAGTAAATTGTAAGGGTTTGGCACAACAGGATGAATGGTAACGACAGCTTCAGTGACCATCCTTAGGTCCTGTACAGGTCGGTAATCATTAGTACCTGGTTTGTGAACTGGCAACAAAGGGATATTCCATGGTGATTGGCACGGTTTCAGGAGTCCAAACTTGAGTAGTTGCTGGAGATGTTTATGAATGCCCTCAACAGCTCTTTGTGGCAGGGAATATTGCCTGACACGAATGGGATGAGAGTCTGGTTTTAGTTCCACTATAATAGGCGGGATGTTCCAGGCAAGGCCAGGAGGATTACCTTCTGTCCATACTCCAGGGGAGTTTTGCATTTCTGGTGGTAGGGGTTGTTGCGGATCAGCCTGGGAGTACAGCCGCCACTCTTTTTCCTCTTGGAATTTGTAGAGAAAATAATCCTGATACTGGCGGCCCCAAAACCATCTGAGCCTCTCTTGTGGGGGTAAAAAAGATCTGAGCATGTAGCTTTGATAGGAGATCCCGGCCCAAAAGCGGTACCGGGCACTCAGGCATGTATAGAAATTGATGGACGATTTGCTGTCCTCCTACTTCGCAGACATGGGTGTGGAGAAAGGGCTGGACTGCCCGGTTTCCAGTCGCCCCCAGCACTGTGACAGTCTTCCCGGAAGCACTTGCTAATGGTTGGGACACAACAGAATGCTCTGCCCCGGTATCAACAATGAATGGTATTTGCTGGTCCCCGATTTTGATTGTGACCATGAACTCATGGGGACCGAGAAGAATCTGCGAGCCCGATCTGTCCTATTCATCATCACCCTGGTGCTGGTCCATAGTGGTCAATCCATTGAACCCCACTAGACCCTCACGTTCCTTGCTGGCATCCTCAGTTGGTCTCCGAGTATACCTTTCTCCTTCAACTTGCCCTCGGAATGCTGGTCGGCCACGGTATCCTCTTTCCTGCATCACTTCGCCCGCCTTTGTTGGGACATTCGTTTTTCCAGTGGCCCATTTCTCTGCAGTAGGCACATTGAGAAGAGAAGGCTGCTCACCAAAACTCACAGACCGGGCAAGGAGGACATTAATCAGAGATGCTACGACGACACCAGGGATAACACTGAAGGAGATGCAAAGATCCACAGCAGAGATGGGAGTATCTGTCCATGGGACCACTTTAAGCCATACACGCCACAGAGCAGGGCTTTATGGAAGAGTGGCCAGAAAAAAAGCCAGTGCTCAAAGAAAGAAAGAAGAAAACACATTTGGAGTTTGCACAGCAGCATGTGGCGGACCCCCCCCCCCTCCCCCAAACACATGGAAGAAGGTTCTCTGGTCAGATGAGACAAAAATTGAACCTTTAGCCCATCATGGGAAATGCCATGCACACTCATGATTTCAGATTTTTTTTTCTAATCTTACTTATTGTTTGTGTCACAATAAAATATATTTTTACCTTCAAAGTGGTAGGCATGTTATGTAAATCACATGGTGCTAACTCCAAATCTCCATTTTAATTCCAGATTGTAATGTGACAAAATAGGACAAAGACTGAGGAGATGAATACTTTCACAAGGTACTGCACCTTGGTTGAAAAATTCATCAAACAGTACTGTGTCAGCCCAACATAAAAAGGACAGAATTAAACTGGTTTAATTGTGTGGTATTAATTATCCTTGATTTACAAAAACAGTCAAGTTGAATTAAATTATTGTATTTAAGACATATTTAATAGTCTTTGATCTGCCTCTCAACCTCCAGAAGATGAGAATGGGTCTATTGCAGGTTATTACAAGAATCTAGTAGAAAAAAGAAACAGAAGATCTAAGAACAAGGGAGGACCTTCACCATTATCTCATTAGAAACCCTAGCACTTGGTCCCTGACAGCAAGGATGATCTTGGTTTAGGGTTGATTTATAGTTATGTGCACTTTGGGTTCATTTGGGCTTCTAAAAATACATGCATGCAAATGGTTTGTGTACACGTATGCCTACGAATTAACTCACGTGCAAAGAAAGTTTAGCAAGTACAGAAAGTTCACAATTACAATGGAAATGAAAACAAAACAAACCATTTTCTAACAAAGCTTCTTTGGGTCCTGCAGATGCCTGCTGATAATGGCAATTCAAAGTATAAGAGGAAGGCTGCCTTGCACAAAAGTGGTGTCTTAAAAGTAGTTTGCAGTCCTCAAATATTAGGGCTATTCATGCTAAACCCAAGAAATGTTCAGATATTTTTCTTTGACATTCATTATTATTTACTTGTGGGTATGACTCATATTTTAAAATATCCTACACATTTTTTCAATGAAAATATTGACGAGATCCTCCTGAAAAACGGGTTAAACACTCATTAAATCTGATCTTCCCAGAAGTGGTTGAGTGGCTCCATCTGGAGGCCAAATATGAAATGAATAAAAGACCTGATCTTTTCTGTTGTGCAATGATTTCAGTGCATGCTGAAGATCTGTTGCAAATAGCAAGCTAAAATTACTTTTTAAAAAATGTGAATGGCCAATGTACCCCCGGGGGTGCAGTAAGATAGCTGACGCCTAGCCAATCTCCCGAGCAGCGCTCTTGGCGTGTTTTCCGTTTTCCTCTATTTCCTCAACTTTTTTCCCCCCTATGCGTAAGTCCATGCATAAGGGCAAGGTGCAGGACCAGCAGTGATTGTCCAGAGGTGCTCAGTAGGGCAGTCCAATGGAGAGACATCTTTTCTGGACCTCACAGCAATATAGACAGTGCCTTGCTGGATTCAGTGCTCATTCTTCAACTTCCACAAAATTTAAACCATGTAGTTGGTACTAACAAAACCAACAAATAGAGAAACCATCAGATCTTCACCAAACTGACCACATTCAAGGGTTAAACCCTCAATTCTTAAAGTTCCAGCATCATCATTCATGGGCCTCATCTGTTAGTGACAAAGAAACATTCAAGTTCACATCCGACATGACATCATGTTTCAGACTCACGTGTCTTGCTTCAGGGAAATGCACTCAAATGCAACCAGCCACCTTAGTTGCCCAGCCATTCAGCTGCCTTCCACACTCAAGACCAGCGTTAGAATATAAAGAAACCAGATACCCACATACACACCTAAAGTTATTTCACAATTTCAACACAAACTTCAAAATTACTAAATTATCGATCCCTATCAGATATCGTGGGCTAGAGATGTCCACTCAGTTTTATTTTTTAATCCACCTGGCTCCAGCATTTTTTAAACAAAATATCCACTTCCTTTTTAGATAATTCAAACACCCTAATTGATCAGCCCCTCCCCATCCCTCTCCCACCCCCCACCAATCCATAGTCACCTGGTCAATCACCAGCCACTGAAATTGGGCGGCTTAATGGTGACAAGCTACAAAATGAGCTGCCATTGGCGCTGTCAATGCATGATTAGATAACCCGCTGTAGTGCTCGTTCAAATGCCTGCAGACGTCCTGAATAGTCCAACCCACATAGGTTTTCAGACAAGAAGAATTGATCAAATATACAACATAACTTGATATGCATAAAGTAATATGCCACAATTTAAAACTTGTACGAATTATTCCAAGAAACTTTCTGATAGGCAAATGAAGAAAAGATTGCGCACAATATTTTTTTAGCATGTTTTAGCGTGCAGTAACTGAGTGCGGGGGCCATGATAACCATTATCACACTGCCATGACAGTTGCCATATGTTAATTCCCACAGTAATCGCACACTGGACATTGGAGAGGGGAATGGACGTTAGGGTGCAGTGTAGGCATGGAGCACATAGTGTTTCATATGTACCCCTAGATAAATGCAAACTGTCAATGCTGCAAATTGCATGGGTGCACTCAGGGCCAGCCCAAGGGTTTCTGCAGCCCTAGGCAGAAACCCAGCCTATCCATTCCCCCCCCCCCCCAGCTGCTACCAATTCTGTCTTGGGAGGGGGAGGTGGGCATTGGCAGTATTTCCAAAAGCAGTGGCTTTTGGAAATACTGCCAGTGCCCACTTCCCTCCCCCCCCCCATGTTATCGGTGGCAGATGGGGGGGGTGACACAGCCACTCATGTGTACGGCCGCTGCTGATGCTGCCACCAACCAGCTGTGCTGCTGCCCGCCCTGGGTGCGCTTAACGTTTCCTCAGTGGGTATCATTAAATGCACCCATGTTAATAGTGAATGCTGCTGCCACGCATTAGGGTATGTTTTGTTTGGGGGCAAATTCACCAAATGGGTTAGTTTTGTGCATACTAAAACAAAACCAAATACCCTTAATATCACCAAAATTCAAATATTATAAAAAAAAATTCTAAATAAACTTCAATAACTATTCAAAATTCCATAGGGCACAAAAAAGGACCTCAGGAAAGCTATTTCCCTACATCTGGCGAACCAAATCACCATAGGGTTAAGCAATAGATCTTCACATCACGGGTCCCACCCTTTTAATTTTAATATCAAATTATCGAAACGGTTGAGGCATCGGTGATGTCCGAAATAAATTGCATTGAATGAGGTTTAGAGAGCCGCTGACGCTTAGAGAGCTGCTGTATAAGTAATTCAGCATTTGAATCCCTGACGAAGCCTGGTGAGGTGAAACAAAAGCTTTCGTCGGGTAGGGCATTTGCACGAAACAGGAGCGAGTTTGCCGTCTTATTGGAAGCTGTTCGGACTTCCATGGAGATACTACAACTGCGTGAAACAACTGTTGCCAAACGCTCAGATAAGTAACTAGATACTATTTGAGTGGTGTGTGTTAATCTTTATCAAAGTATTCTGTTTCTCTTCTTTTCAAGAAGTGAATTAATTGTTGGAGAATCACAGCAGCAGTTTGGGAATGTGTAAAAATAAATTATTGAGTTACTTTTAAATTTTGAGAATCCCTTAAAAGTACTTTATTTGGGTATAGGCATTTATTAAGATAACACAGGTACACTACCAAAAAACTGCCTCCAGTTTTGCAACTGATTCCTATAGATTTTGGGGTGCTGAATCCAGGAAAAATAGCCAAAATGTTCCATCATGTCACGTTTTCTTGCAAAATTAGATTTCTTACCATATAAGGAATGTTCACATAATTTCTTTTTAGCCGACTGCAGTTTATTTTCTTGGCCCAAAATAGAGGTTGTAATGGTTAACTAACTAGAAACACTCCCTCATGATATTTTAGAGTGTTTTGTATTCATTTTATACATTAACAGGACAATTGGGAGGCGGGGGCTAAATCCAGTACTCGCGCTGGCGCATGTTCTTTCCTGTTCGCCTCGCCTCGTTCGCTCGCTCAAACACGGTGGTTGCGACATGAACGTTCCTGTCAAATTTCAGTTTCTTGCAAGTTCATTATTACCTTTTGTTTGCTCAGTCGTAATCCAGCTTTATTCCGAAGTGGTTCATTACAGTTGTAGTTTGCAGTGCTGTGTATTTGTGATGGCTCACAGAGCCAGAGGTTGCGTCAACTCTCCGGACAGTTTTTGTTTTATTTGTGGGGAATATACCGTGAAAAAGCGGCAGAGGAACATTTCTGCATTTATTAAAAAAGTATATTTCGCCTATTTCGGTTTGAAGTTAGGCGATCAAGACAAACCGTGGGCTCCTCACAAAGTGTGCAAGACATGTGAGGAAGATCTACGCTTATGGATGAAAGGTAAAAAACAAGCATTTCGTTTCGGAATACCTATGATGTGGCGTGAACAAAGAGACCACAGCAGTGACTGCTATTTTTGCTCTTGCATTGTGAAGGGATACAACTTAAAAAATAAGAACGTAATAAGTTACCCCAACCTTCCCTCAGCAATTAGGCCTATGCCTCATAGCAACAAAGTACCTGTGCCTGAACCACCAAAATCTTTGGATCATATTTGTGTGGACGGTTCTGATCATGAGGAGACTCATCAGATGGCTTTTCCCGATGAGTCCAGTACTTCCGAGTTTGAAACTGAACCAGATCCGAAACCTGAACTTTTCTCTCAAGCTGAATTGAATGATTTAGTCCGGGATTTAGGACTCCCAAAAGATGCTGCCCAACTGCTAGGTTCTCGGCTTAAACAGAAAAATCTATTGTCACCCGGAACAACTTTTTATTGGTACCGCAACCGCGAGACACAATTTTTGAAATATTTCAGCAAAGAGGAAGATTTGGTATTTTGCAACGATATATACGGAGTGATGGAAAAGTTTAAACTCAAGTATGATCCTGCTGAATGGCGGCTGTTCATTGATTCATCAAAAGACAGCATAAAAGGTATTCTTCTTCATAATGGCAACACATTCGCTTCAGTTCCTATTGCTCACTCTGTTATTCTCCAAGAAAAATACGAGAATTTGGCCCTGATTCTTCAGAAGATTCATTATGGTGAGCATAAGTGGATGATTTGTGGAGACTTTAAAATTCTATCCATGCTATTAGGGCAGCAATCCGGTTTCACCAAATATCCCTGATTCCTTTGCTTGTGGGATAGCCGGGCCCGCGACCTACACTGGGGGAAAAAAGACTGGCCAATTCGGGAGTATTTGAGACCCGGTGAGAAAAATGTTCTTCATGAGAGCTTGGTACCTTGTGATAAAATTCTATTACCACCTCTCCACATTAAGTTGGGTCTCATTAAGCAATTCATCAAGTCCCTTCCAAAAGATGGTGAGTGCTTTCGGTACCTTTGCTCAAAGTTCCCCCGACTTTCTGAAGCAAAGCTAAAGGAAGGAGTGTTTGTTGGCCCTGATATAAGGAAACTCATTTCAGATGGAACATTCGCTGAAACGATGTCTGAGAAGGAAAAAGAAGCCTGGGATTCCTTCAAGGATGTTGTTCTCAAATTATTGGGGAACAGGCGGGATGAGAACTATAAGGATATTGTTGCCAGGATGCTCAATGCCTTCAAAGAACAAGGCTGTAACATGAACCTGAAAGTCCATTTCTTGCACTCCCATGTGAACTACTTTCCCGAAAACTTGAGGGCGTACAGTAAAGAACAAGGTGAAAGGTTTCACCAGGACATCAAGGACGCAGAGAGAAGGTACCAAGGAAGATGGAACACCACTATGATGGCTGATTTCTGCTGGTTGCTGCTGCGGGAAACCCCAGATGAAAAATACGCCAAGCAGCGCACCAAGAGAAGCATTCGGGGGAAGAAGAAACGGGCCCACCAGGAGATTGATTGACCCAAGAATGACTTTAAAATCTAAACTGTGTTGACAAATATTGTGTTTTTACTAAACTTTGAAATAAAAATTTGCTAGTTATTACCACAGTGTCGGATCTCATTTATTAGAATTTTATTTTCACACCATCGGGTGTTTGTCTTCATGTATTGCAATGGTGCGGTTTGCGTTTTCTATTCTTACATACATACCTGTACAACATTTTTTGCACATTTCTTTGCTTTGCTTTGTGTCTAACCTCGCTCTTATATGCTCAATGTTTGTGCACATGTATGTGGCTGTTTTAAGTGCAGACAATTTTGCTACCATCACAGTGTGTTTTGTTGACATTACTCTATTCTTATGTGCTGCCTTGTTACAATTTTCTTTATTCTTATTTGAATAACTACTAAACAATTAGTATAAAGAATTCATCCAAGAAACGTTTATCTCGATCGCACTCAATCTGAAACGTTCACCTCAAACTGCTAACCCAATGTAGCAAAAAATCTGTACGTGATGGAGCAAATTGGTTACCAGATTTGGATTCAGCGCACCAAAAAACGTAAAAATCAATCGAAACATTAGAGGCAGTTCACTTTTTAATTTTAATATCAAATTATCGAAATACCAATTATAATGGTGATTTGGTTTGCCAGATGTAGGGAAATAGCTCAGCCGTGCAACGAGCATTGTCGCCTCGTGCTTTGCCCCCCCCTTCCCCCCTTGTTCCCTCCCCCTCCCTCTCTCCCTCCAATAAGTCCACACGCTTTGCCGGTTTTCTTTCAACAAAACTATATACATTTATTGCTTCGTTTACAATGGTATTAACAGCCCAACACTGTTGGCCACAGCATGCACAATACATTCAACAAAACACTGTAACATTTGTTTTCTTTCCGCCCCTCAAGAAAACACAGCCAGTATCCCACAGTCCTTTTTACTGTCCTTATGAGGTAGCCGTTCAAGCTTTCCCCCGTCTTTATTCTTCTTCATCTCTTTTAGTCTCCAAGCTGTTATGCCTGCCGTTCAAGCAGGTTTAACTTTCTTGGTTCACCCCATTTGCCCGCCGTCAAAGCGAGGCCTGGGGGCCCTCTGCGCCGTGTTCTGGTGACCTGATCTATCTCTCCGGGGGCAGGTCCAGGTTTCTCTCCTGCAACTCTCCCCCTTTACTTAAAGCCTAGGCTGTGTTCTCTCTCACCGGGTGCGTTTCTCCTGCCTTCCCTCGCATGCTGCGACTATACCCCCCGTTTGGCAATAGGGCGGGTCGGGAGGGTGTCCGCTGCTCCTCGTGCTAGCGAAGCGGGGGGGGGGTGAACGGCAAAAGAGGCCGAGCACGCTTCTTTATTCGCGGCTCGCTGCCCGCCCCCATTTCGCCGTCCCCCCGCCCCTCCCCCTCCTCACCGAGCCCTCGGCTGGCTCGTGCGCGTCTGCGCGCCGCCGCGGTAATTCGCGGCTGAGTCTTTCCTGAGGTCCTTTTTTGTGCCCTATGGAATTTTGAATAGTTATTGAAGTTTATTTAGAAATTTTTTTTTATAGTATTTGAATTTTGGTGATATTAAGGGTATTTGGTTTTGTTTTGGTATTTTAGATTTACTATTTGGCAGTAAGATTTTTGTTAGTTTTGTGCATGCCATGACAGTCATGAACCTCATTTTCTGTGCAGTAGCTGCCATGAATATGCCGGATACACCCCCCCCCCCCAACAGTGCATAACTGTTACACGTAGTGCAAAAATAAATGCACAGGAAGTGTAAGTGCAACATCTTGCCACACCTTATTAAAAGGGCCCTTGATCAGAAATTCTGGTCAAACTGTATAATAGCACCAAATAGTTACAACATTTTGCTGCATCTAGTTACGTGTTCACTTCTTTTCCAGCTTAGATCAGCTAACCATAATTTCTGTATCTAAGCAAGTTGCCTCAGACATCAATAAGTGTTTTTAATTAACTTTGTATCACTTTTTCATTACAGTGTGTTCCTTAGATCTGTAAAATTGTTCTCTTCCTTTTTCGGGCTTCATCAATACTCTGGACCAGGTATTTCTAATTATTACTTCCTCATGTGCAATAAAAGTAACTTATGTTTCCGAAGGACTGTGATTGCAAAATGCTATAGAATCTCTAAAATAATCATCATCATCATAAAACATTGGCCTGGGCGTAATGTGGGACTGTGTGCCTACTTAGTTCAGTTTTGGGTTCTTGCACTGTCTTGGACCACAATAGGTTGCCCTTGTAGCACACAATGCCCTCCTTCACGTACTATGCTAATCTTTAAGCAACTCAAATGTTCAAAATCCTGACTAAACTAGTGTACTTAAAAAAAGGGTTTCACTCAGATTTTGTTTGCTGAAATCTCTTCCTTTACTTTGTCTCTCTTTAACTTCTACAGTTAGGGATGTTAGGAGTAGGAAGGAGCAGGGCCGGCCCATCCATTGAGCAAGAATGTTTTTTGCACAGGGCCCCGCGTTTCAGGGGGCCCCGCGCAAAGAACATTCTGCTTTTTTTTTTAATTACATTTTAAAAAAAAAACTGTCTCTGGCTGCTGCCGCGTCCGTCGCAGCAGCGGCAGAATGGCGTGTCCCGCGGGGCCCCCTCTCCTCGTCGAGCCCTCTGCAAGGGCTTTCAGATTCGCGAAGGGAGAGTGCTCCCTCGCGTCTCTGTAAAGCCCGCAGGGGCTAATGGGAAATTTCCCATCTGCCCCTTTAGACGCGAGGGGCTGATGGGAAATTTCCCATTAGCCCCTGCGGGCTTTACCGAGCCGCGAGGGAGCACTCTCCCATCGTGAATGTGCAAGCCCTTGCAGAGGGCTCGACGAGGAGAGGGGGCCCCGCGGGACACGCCATTCTGCCGCTGCTGCGACGGACGCGGCAGCGGCAGCAGCTAGAGCCAGGTATTTTTTTTTTTTTAAATTTGCCGGAAGGGAAGGGAAGGGAAGGGGGGGGGGGGCTTATGGAGGCTGTCTGGAAATGGGGTGATGGGGGTTTAGTAATGGAAATGTGCAAGGGGGGGGTTAGGACTGGAAATGTGCAAGGGGGGGGGGGTTAGGACTGGAAATGTGCAAGGGGGGGGAGTTAGGAATGGAAATGTGCAAGGGGGGTGTTATGACTCCAAATGTGCAAGGGGGGGGAGATATGACATGAAATGTGCAAGGGGGGGTTAGGACTGGAAATGTGCAGGGGGGGGGTTAGGACTGGAAATGTGCAAGGGGGGGTTAGGACTGAAAATGTGCAAGGGGGGGGAGTTAGGACTGAAAATGTGCAAGGGGGGGGGGTTAGGACTGGAAATGGGCTAGGGGGGTTTAAGACTGCTAATGGGCTGGGGCTGATGGAGGCTGACTGGAAATGGGCTGGGGGGGGTTATTTATTGAAATTGGCTAGGGGGGGTTAAGACTGGTAATGGGCTGGGGGCTGATGGAGGTTGTCTGGAAATGGGGTGATGGGGGGGTTAGGACTGGAAATGGGCTGGGGGGTTAAGACTGGTAATGGGCTGGGGGTTGATGGAGGCTGACTGGAAATGGGGTGATGGGGGGTTAGGACTGGAAATGGGCTGGGGGGGTTAAGACTGGTAATGGGCTGTGGGCTGATGGGGGCTGTCTGGAAATAGGGTGATGGGGGTTAGGATTGCTAATGGGCTATGGGGGGGGTTAGGACTGCTAATGGGCTATGGGGGCACTAGGACAGGAAAAGGGCTGATGGGGAGGGGTTAGGACTTGAGGTGGGCTGATGTGGTTAGGACTAGTAATGGGCTGTGGGCTGATGGGGGGGGTTAGGACTGGCAATGGGCTATGGGGGGCTGACTGGAAATGGGCTGATGGGGTTAAGACTGGAAGTGGGCTGATGGGGGGTTAGGACTGGTAATGGGTTATAGGGGGGGCTTAAACTGAAAATGGGTTGATGGGGGGCTAGGACTGGTAATGGGTTGGGGGATTGCTATGACTGGAAATGGACTGAGTGGACGGGGAGGCATGAACTGCAAATAGCTGATGGGGAGGGAGCTTGGAATGGAAATGGGCTGTGAGGGAAGGGAGCTAGAACTGAAAATGGGCTGATGGAGCAGCTAGGATGGGACTGGAAATGGGCTGTTGGGGGGAGCTAAGATTGGAAATGGGCTGTGGTGGGGGCTTGAATTGAAATGGACTCATGGAGGGGCTAGAACTGGAAGTAGGCTCATGGGGGGCTTGGACTGGAATTGGGCTGAGTGGAGGGGAGCTAGGATTTGACATGGGCTGATGGTGGGGCTAGGAAATGACTAGAAATGGGCTGATGGGGGGCTAGGATTGGAAATGAGCTGATGAAGGGACTCAGACTGCAAATGGATGGGGGAGCTAGGACTGGAAATGGGTTGATGGGGGGCTAGGACTGGAAATGGGCTGATGCAGGGACTAGAAGGGAATGGATGCTGGGTGAGACTGGAACTAGAAGGGAGCTGATGTTGGGGGAGGATTAGAATGGGATGGGGCTGGGAGAGTAAAATGGAGAGGGGAAAAATATTTTTTGTGTGGGAGGGATGAAAAATCTACAATTGGCCGGGTATTGGGAGAGTAAGTGGGGATTGAGGATGGAGGGGTAAAATTTGTGTGGATGAAATAAGAATGAGGAAAGAGCAAAAGGATAAAGATTAGTATGTTAAAGCAGATGTAGAGAGAGAGGATGGAAAGAAAACTAGAAGAGAGAAGAAAGGACAAAATGGACAGCAGACGATGGAGAGTTAGCAGAAAACATGAAGAAACCAGAAGAAAGTGGCTGGAGCAATTGCAACTGAAAAAAAATGCACAAAAGGTAGAAATATATCTCTTTATTTTGAATTTATTAACTGGAATATGAAAGCTCTGGGAAATGTGCATCATTAACGTCTGCGCTTTGTTTGGTACAAGAGGAAATTGATTTATAGTTTTATTTCTACAGTGTTGTTGTACATTCCAAGTTTGGCTTTTGGGGTTCCCAGTTTAATTATTGCCTTCCTGTTTCTAAATTGCGATTCCTTGTTTGGTGATGGTCTATGTTCTGCATGTGTAACTGAGCTGAGGTATTCTGTTTATGTAATTCCTATTTGACATTGCCACTTGTTCTCTTTCCCCAGTATTCTCTGAAATGTACTGGTTTAATATTTGCAGTGTTTCCTTTTGAAAGGTAGGGTCTGGTGCTTTGTGAGTCCTGGTAATGCTGTCAGGATACAGCGGGTTTGCTATGGGTTCTAAATGGGCAGCGTTTGTAGTAGTTCCTAATGTGCCTGGCGGTTGGCACTGGATTATAGTAATGTAGAAATCTTTTAGTCTTTCTTTATCCATACACTCATTAAGAGACATGTTTACTAAAAGCTAGTGTATGGTAACATTATGCAAATATTTATGCAAATAAGGCCACTTATGCAAATGAGGCCCCGCACCAAGTCTCCGCACCCCCCTTGGGCCGCCCCTGGGAAGGAGCTATTGCAAATGGAAAGGATAATTGCCATACCTTATCTACTCACAAACCAAGGCGGATTAGTAAATCAATCGTGTTTTCTCCTCTGCCCATTTTTACCTCATCTTGCTTCCAAGTCTCTGGTTTCTGCTTTTGTCTGTCTGTCTGTCTTTTCTTACCACTGTTCTCAGGGTGTCCTGGCCATTTGTTATTTATTTTCTCACCTCCTGTCTTCACTTCCTCTCTTACATCCATCTCTGAAATTGATCTTTCATCTTTACCTCTAACAAAGGGTGTAGAGAAGAACTAGGGCATTTCAATCAGAACATACCAAAAATAATTTCAGATTTTAGTGTCATCTCAGTAACAGCAATATAAAACCTCACTGGGCATATTGTGAAGTAATGCAAAACCTTTCAAAAATTAGTCAAGATCTATAGAGAAAATCTATCATACTATAAAAGCATCAGCTTCCAAAACTCACACAAGGGGCTTATCCAGAAAAGAGGAGCACTGTAAACACAGCAGTGGGCCATAAATCATCCAAAAACCTAATTCAGAAAACTGAACAAGCTAGATTACCAATCCTGACATACAGCCTTGGTCAACATTACTGGCACCCTTGCGGCTCAACCTCTTAATGTCCAATATCTCCTAAAGAAAAGTGACAAGTGAAATGACTTTAGACTATATATGCACACATATTTGACACATAAAATAATCAAATAAAACAAGACAAATTAAAGGAGGAAATAGTATAAAAACCGAGACATTTCCAGGACATGATTATTAGCCAACCCCCCCCCCCCAAAAAAAAAAAAACACTCAAGAACCCCACTATAGGATACCTACTTCCACTCTGTGTAATCTAAAATCCTATATCAAAAACTACTCCAGCAATTTATCCAACATAGGAAAAGTAATTTTTGTCGGACATGTAAACGAGGTCGCTATAAAACAGCTTTCCCCAGTAAGTTCATTTTTCTCTGTAAAAGTGATCTAAAACGCAAAATAAAAAAATAAGTTGTAGTATTCCAGTGTAAAGTCCAGCCCACCCAGAAATACCAATGCGTTTTGAACTTATCTGAATAAGGTTCTGCTTCAGGGTACTCTCAGTCAGGAATGGGTTCCGTGCCTTCACTTTCCATTTGACTATTTAACAGGATCAACAATCCATTCTGGAACTGTCGGCTATGAAAGCAAAAATGGTTGTGGCGTTTAAGCTTGGAATCACTCCATCCACGTAAAAGGGGAAAATCCTTCAACAAAGAGTACACTAATCAATTTGTGCATTCAACCCATTTGGAAAAAGAGCATTTAAATAAAACATCCAAAATTGCTCCTTTTTATTAAGTAGAACATCCCTATCACCATCTCGCCAATTAGCGGGGATATGTTGTAGAACGCCCCAGCGAAAATCTGTGAAGCTAAGTTCATGACGTAGGCAGTGTTCCACCACTGGGGGCATCATAGTCCTAGTGTTCAGTCTTGATTTATGCTCACACAAATCTTCATGGAATGGCATGTACAGCCAACATATAACATCAAACAAGGGCATAAAAGGTAATATTCCACATAACTGGTGTCACAAGTAGTATGTCCATTAGACTGACAAATTCTTTTGAGAACTCGGGTCTTGCCAAACAGCACCCTCAATGGTGGAATTACAAAAAGAACACTCTCCACATGCAAAGTGGCTAACTGGACTATCATCATATACTATCACAAGCCAAGTCACAGGAAGGCTGACGAAGTTAGCAACATTCCTCCCCCGTTTAAATACCAGAGTTGGCTGTTTCTTAAAGCAATCATGTAGTTGTAAAACGGCCCAATGCTGATATACAATTGAGTCTATGCAGGGAGCACCAACTCGTTCAGATGATAATTCAGGACTTTTTTCATCAACAGTTCTCGTTGGGCATAAAACCTGCGTAAAAAACCCCCACTTTTTATTAAAGAATAAGGATATCCACATTCCTGATATTTTACAAACAAACATTTAGATTTGTATATAATCAGCCTTCTCAGAACAAATGCGTTGCAAGTGCAAAAATCCTCTTTGTTGAAGGATTTCCCCCCCTTATGTCATAAAGTGGGTGGAGTGATTCTGAAATTTAAACACACTGTGACAACTTTTACTTTCATAGTCGATAGAGCTCCAAAATGGATTGTTGATCCTGTTAAATGTGCAAGTGAAGACACAGAACCCATTCCTGACTGAGTGTACCCTGAAGCAGAACTTTAGTCAGATAAGTTCGAAATGCGTTGATATTTCTGGGTGGATTGGACTTTGCACTGGAATATTACAATTTCTTTTTTAAATTTTGCACTGTAGATCACTTTTACAGAGAAAAATGGACTTACTGGGGAAAGCTGTTTTATAGCGACCTCACTTACATGTCCGACAAAAATTACTTTTCCTGTGTTGGGTATATTGCTGGAGTGGTTTTTGATATAGGATTTTAGATTACACAGACAGGACATGATTATTGGCGCCCTTATAAATAATTCAAATCAGTTTGAACAGAAGAACCACATTCCCATTGCAGTAAAATTAGACGCACATTTGATCAATTGTCAGTGCTCACATGACTTGAATCAACCAATGAATGATGGCTCTAATGTTTAAAAGGGCCACATTCACTCCCTGTTCCATTTTCACAATGATGAAGACAAGAGAGCTCCCTGAGACCATCAGAAAAGCCATTATCACCAAACATCAAAGGGGGTACAAGACCATCTCCAAAGACCTTGGGATTCCTGTGTCTACATTTCACAGTGTTAAGAAGTTTTCTGCTCATGGAACTGTCAACAACTTCCCAGGACGTGATGGGAAGAGGAAAATTAATCCAAGTCTTTGAAGGTTAGCACAAATTGATGGAAAAATAGCACATACAACCACCAAAGAGCTTAAGGCTGGCCTGGAGCAATCTGGAGTGGTGGTATCAACCCACACCATATGCTGCACATTAAACAAGGAAGGACTTCATGGACAAAGGCCAAAGATGACCCCACTGCTCAAAGACAGACAAAAAGGCACACCTGATCTTTGCCCAAACCCACCTTGAAAAACCATAATCCTTCTGGGAAAATGTTCTGTCGAAAGTTGAAACCAAAAACCTGAGCTCTCTGACAATGCAGACCAATACATTTGTAGGGGAAGAAATGAAGCTTATAATGGAAAAAAAACACACACACCCTTCCTTTAGTTAAATATGGCGGAGGTTAGATAATGTTGTGGGGCTGTTTTGCTGCTTCAGGAAATTGAGACTTGAAATGTAAGGAATCGTGAAGTCAGAGGACTACTAAGGTATTTTAGAGTGAAATGTGTTGTCTGGTGTCGGAAAGCTAAGTCTGTGTCGAAGGTCATGGGTCCTCCAGCAGGACAATGACTCAGGTACAAAAGAATGGTTAAAAAGGAGCAAATGTACTGTTTTAAACTGGCCAGCAATGTGTCCTGATCTTAATCCAATCTTGGAAAGAGCAGAAATCTGCCATTCGTAAAAGGAATCTTGGAAACATTCATGAGCTGGAACAAACTGCAGTTCAATATTGGGAGAAACTACCAGAAGGCAGATGTAAGAAACTATAGATGGCTACAAGAAATGTTTAGAGGCTGTCATCACTGCTAAAGGTTGTGCAAAGAAATATTAGTGAAGGGTGCTATTAATTCTGTCCAGATCATATTTTGTTTTTTTCTCAGAAATCTCTAAGATGAACAGACCTTTTTTGTTGTATACTTTTGAACATACTATGAAGATATGATGACATACAGCAGGAATATTTCCAATTATTTCTCAAGATATTGTACACAACATAATTGACACCCTTGTATTTCAGGTATGTTGATGCACAACTATAGAAACTCAATGCTAACAGAATACCTGGCCTTGGTCACACACTCAGAAAACTGATAGATCCTCATCAAATAAGGAATAAATCCAGATACTAAAAATAGACATATGTAGGCAAAACTTATATTGAAACCCCAAGAAGCCAAATTTTGCATCAGTAGCATAGCCAGGACCGTTTTATTTGGTGGAGCCTGGGGTTATGAGTGGGCACAAAGCAGTACAAATGTTGACACTGCCTCCAGTTATCCTCTCATTCAGCTGTTCTGCTGCCACTAATTCGGTGGATTACATGCTAAAATGGAAGGGCCACAGTCCAACCAGGCCTATCCTTGGCTACATGCCTGCATGCAGTACAACACCAGGGAACTAGAAGGAGATGCATGTGTCCATGTACTATGCAAAATATAAAGATAGAACATGTAAATTCCAATGACTGACATAGTATAATCACTAAACTGAAAATAAATTTATTTTTCTACTTTGACTGGCCATTTTATGCTGTAATCATGCTGATCTCAGTCACTGTTCTACTCTCCTCTGTCTTCTCTTAACTCACGTACTAGGTTTTGTCCATTTATTTTTCTATCAACTCAGATGTTACTCTTCTTTCTTACCATCCAGTCCTTAGCCTCCCCCCCGCCCCCTTCCTACTGCATCTACCGCTTTTCAACTCTTCACACAGCCCTCTCATTCTTCATCTCTCTTTCTGCTTCCCCATCCTCTTATTCCCCAGTATTTAACTAACTTTCCCCTTTCTCTCTTCCTATCCCCACATCCAGCATCAATTCCCTCTTTCAAGAACTTCTTCCCCTTTTTCTCACCCAATCATGTCTACCATTCCCCTTCTCTCCCGATTCCTCTCTCCTTGTCCAATATATCCCTCTTTCTTTCCCTTCCCATGTGTTTAGCGTCTGCCCTCCACCTCCGAGCCCCCTGCCAACATCCAGCATCTGCTCTCTACCTCCATCCCTAATCCCCCACCCTGTGGCCACCATCTGCTTTTTGTCCCTCTCAGCCCACGTTCAGCATCTGCTTTCCATGCCCCCATATCCAGAATCTGCCCCCTCTCTGCCCCATTCCCAGCATCTGCTCTCCATCTTCCTATGCCCCCGCCATGTCTGTCCAGCATCTGCTGTCTACCCCATCCCATGCTCACCATCTGTCCTCCACCTCCCCTGCACTGTAGCCCCCACCTGCCCTCTGACCCCCACTCCATGGCCAGCATCTTTCCCCTACTCATATCCCATATCCAGCCCCCTCTATGATCCCCTGTGTCCTCCTCTAGACTCTACCCTCATGCCGCCCAGCATCTGCTCTTTACCTCCATTCCATATCCCTTATCAGTTCTCCACCACCTCCACTCTATGGTTAGCATCTATCCTTTGCTCCTCCCCACCATCTGCCCTTTGCCCCTCTTACCCCATGACCATCAGCTTCCCTCTGCCCCCCCCCCCCACAATACCTCTTGGCCAGAACCTGTCCCCTACCCTATCCTGTCCATGCTCTCTCCCCCCCCCCACCCCGCTGACATCCAGCATCTCTCCCTGATATTTCCCATGCTCCCAGCCTACCATCACTGCCGCGTCTCTCAACCTCTGTAGCAGCGATGGCAAGTATACAAACAAAAGTGCATGTATATTACTAATTTATGTTTAAATTGAGATCTTTCCCAGTATAACTCGTATATCCTTAGTTCTTCCGAAGTCGAGGTCGCATGTACTGACCCAGTAGTGTAAATTGAAAACTAGAGCCAATAAACACTCTTAAGCATAGTTTTCATTTTCAGCTACCCAGACTTAATAAAATGTGACTGAATTTATTTTGGATGCATTTTGGCTGAAGAACAGTGTCAAGCAAAAATTAATAGCAGACTGCTGAAATTTACTTGACTACACACATTCTGTCTTTCTCAATCAAGAAAAATTTACTTTATGCAGTTTTACTCAGTTTTCTGGGCTCAAAACGTTCAGCCTCACAAATACAGGTCTGCACTCACTGGTCTCTTGCTAAATACTCAGTTACACCCTGAAATTGACGCTATGAATTTACTATGGGGCATCATACTTCAGCTCCTCCTTTGGCTTGGGATTCAGAGGTTCTAAATTGTTCATCATCTAACTTTACTCAAACTTTAATTTAACAAATACCATTTTGCTATAGGGAAATTCAAGTAAGTCAGTTTTTAAACTGGCACAGTCGAAATCCTTAATATGACTTTTAAACCGCCCCAATATCCTTTCTGCCTGTTCCAGCCCTACTGTCCAACAAAGGAACACTGTACCACAAACAACAGAGACCCAGTCTAGACGTGGTGACGTGAAATAATCTTTTACTACAAGTACTTAAGCAGAGGTACACCAACCACCTTAACCAGGAGTATGCCCCTGGTTAAGGTTGCTGTTCCAGCCCTATTACAGCACTTCCACAGCTCTGGAGCAGTTTTAAACATTTTAAACCCCTTTTTCCTGATCCCAGCCACTTTCTCCCCATGCTGGTTACTACCACTGCCTACTCTCACGTCTCACTAACAGCCAATAGCCATCACTGTCCATTTTTCTATGGCTGTCAGTGACTTCCTTTAGCCAGTGTGCTGCCCTTTAAAATTTTGGTAGCCAGGCTCCCATTCACTCTCCTCAGACCTGTCTCATCCTGCTGTCCCCTATCCCATGAGCAAATCCCTGGTTCTGGGCAATTCACTTAAGGGGAACTCTGCAGCTTCAAATGCAGCTCTGAGTTGCTTTCCTCCCAGCCCCACCTGTGAGCCGTGGCTCTTGACGATATTTTTTTGTTTTTTACTTTTTATTTCAGTTGGGCACTGCCCCTTTAAAATTTAAACCACGGTCTAGTGCTAACACTACAACTGATCCCCAAGTACCACTCTCAAGTGATGATTGTGCAGCTCTCCTCACACCACAGTCGCAGCTCTGGAAGCACCCAAACGCAGCCTCTACTGCGGCTTTTTTTTTTTTTAACACAACTTTAACAGTCGGCTTTAAGACTGTTTGTGTCCTGGCCTTAGTGCTGCTCAAGCCTTCACAACTCAGACCTTAATCCCACAGTCCCAACCATTCTGCCTCTAATTTGGGCCTGGTGCTATCTGTATAGTGCCATGGCAGTAAGAATAGGAACATAGAACCATACAGTAAAGTTACCAGATGTTTTGCAGGCAAATCTGGGATACTTTTCTGAAGAGTGTGTGTGGGGGGGGGGGGGGGGGAAAGAGAAAGTTCAGCTTAGTTTCAGGTTTGAGCAACAAGGTGTAGAGGAGGGAAGAGGAATCGTTACACTGCGCCCCCCCCCCCCCCACCATGCATCCCATCATAGCAACAATATCACTTCCAAGCAGACAAATCACCAGGTAAACAAAAAGAGTGATGCATTTCCTCTGTACTGTACAAAATATAAGGATAATGGATTTAAATTCTCAAAGCTTGCATATGCAAATTACTAAATTGAAAATAATTTGTTTTTTTACCCCATCTATCCCCATTGCTAGAATTGGGAACAGGAGGCTGCCAAACAGGTGGAAATCATGGACACAGTCTAAAATTGGGTACAATCCTCAAAAATCGGGGACATCGTGTTACCTTACCTTACAGCCCTTCCAGTTTGCACTTCCATAACAGCTATTACAGTCCCTTTTCTTTTCCTTCAGAGATCTTCTATGTTTGTCTCATGCTTTTTTGATTTCAGATACTGTCCTCATCTCTACTTGCACTGAGAGACTATTCCACACATCTACCACTCTTTCTGTAAAGAAATATTTTTGCATATTACTCCGGAGTCTATCATATTTGACCTTCATCCTATACCCCCTCGTTGCAGAGCTCTCTCAACTGAAAGATGCTTTCCCACTGCATTTATGTCATGCAGGTATTTAAATGTCTCTATCATACCGCCTCTTTTTCGCCTTTCCTCCAAAGTATACATATTGAGTTCTTTAAATCTGTCCCTATATGCCTTATGATGAAGTCCACTGACCATTTTGGTAGCCACTCTCTGCACCGACTCCATCCTGGTTATAGCCATTTGAACATGTGGTCTCCAGAATTGCACACAATACTCCAAATGAGATCTCACTAAAGATTTATACAGAGGCACTATCATCTTCAACCTGCTGACCATTCCTCTCCCTATACACCTAAGCAGCCTTCTGGACTTTTGCTATCGCCTTTTCTACCTGTTTAGCCACCTTAAGATCATCAGAAACAATCACGTCCACATCCCACTCTTTTTCCATGGACAGAAGTACTTCACCCCTATACTGTACTGCTCACTTGGAGTTTTGCAGCCCAACTGCATGCCCCTCCATTTTTTGGCATTAAATCTCAGCTGCCAAATTCTCAACTATTCTTCAAGCTTTGTTATATCCCTCCTTATGTTATCTACTCCTTCCTGGGTGTCTACTCTTGTAGATTTTGGTATCATCTGTAAAGAAGCAAACTTTACCTGACAGCATATCCGCAATATCACCAACAAAAATGTCATAAAGAATCGAACCAAAGACAGATCCCTGTGGCACACTAGTGGCAACATCCTTTTCCTTAAAGAAAGCTCCTTTTACCCATATCTTTTGTCAACTCTTACTCAACCAATTTCTGATCCAGTCAGGCACTTTAGGGTCATGCCTAGTGTGCTCAATTTATTTATAAGTTACTCATGTGGTACAGTGTCAAAGGCTTTACTGAAATCCAAGTACATCACATCTGGCACTACTTCTGTCCAACTCTCTTGTCGCCCAGTCAAAGAAATATTTGTTTGACAAGACCTGCCTCTAGTAAACCCATGCTGCCTAAGATCTTGCTATCCAGAAACCTTACTATCCTCTGTTTTAGCAGCGTTTCCATCAATTTACTCACTACAGAGGTGAGACTAACCAGCCTATATTTTCCAACTCCATCCTTATTCAACTTTAAAGGGACAACATATACCCTTCTCTAGTCCTCTGGGACCACTTCCAACTCTAAAGCAGCATTGAAAAGGTCAGACAGTGAAGCTGCTAGAACGTCCATAAGTTTCTCCAACACTCTTAGATGTATCCCATACATCCAGCCCTATCAGTTTGTCTATTTTTAGTTTAGCTAGTTCTTCATGAACATAGTCTACTGAGACTGTGTTCTGAATATTCAGTAGCACTGTCCATATAGTGCCATTTAATAGTAAGTTCAGCAGGGTTTATCTAATTAGCAGTTATCCTACTAACCCTTCTGAATATTCATCCTTAAAATCTAAAGCTGAATTTAGTGGCAAATGTAACACTCACATTTACTCAGTGCTGGTGCAAAGTTGGATGCACCTTAGATGGATCCCCCCCCCCAATTCTGCTGCACCCCCTCCCCCCCCATGCACATCCCTCCCATCATCCTGTTGCACCCTCCCCCCCCTGCCGACTCTCTCCGGGGCTCGCAACAGCAATAGCTCAGTAAATGTGGGGCAGCACTTTCCTCTGGTCATCAGCTCTGCCCCTGCCTGCTCTTGACGTTGTCTTTTCTGTCCCCTCCGATCCTACTTCTGGTTTTGAAGTATGCACTGGAGGTGGCAGAGGAGGTATTGCCAATCCCAAGAACCATGGGGACAGAACCATGGACCAGAGAAAAATGCTGCCCCACATTTACTGAGCCATTGCTGCTGCTGCAAGCTCCGGAGAGGGCTACATCAGTGGCAATGGTGCCCCTGGAGGGTGGGTGTTCTCAGCAACCATCTACAGTAGTTCACCTAGTAGTAGCACCAGTACTGCATTTACTGGAAATCCATGTCTATTTAACATACCATAAATACTGATTTTTCCAAAATAATTAAAAATAAATAAATATTATAAGCAGACAGAAAGGCATATGTTGTACCTTACTGCATGAAACAGCAATGGCTTAAATTGGTAGCAGCATTTATAACGAGGGTCTCCTTAAATAATTGCAGGCCCAGCATCACATTTGATGAAAATCAAAATCTTCCATTGTACCACACTATCCTCTTAATTGTTTTGTGTTGCGTTGGGTTTGTCATGACTAGACTGTAAGCTCCAAGGAGTAGGGGCTATCCATTAAGAGGGTTATTTTAGAAGTGGACTTCAGCCTGTAGAACATGTCACATGCTCAAATAGGAGCTAACATTCCCCAGGGCTATATGGCCATAAAAGTATGTGCACAAAAAATACAGTACCTACTTTTATGGTATGTTTTTGTCAGAATTCCTGGAGATGGAGAATGGGTGAAGATGGGGTGGGACTGGCATTTATGCAGATATTTTATAAACTGCACTCATATGTGCCGGTTCCTATTGGTACACACACAGAGGCATCTTCAATAAAATGCAGGTTTCCACCATGCATTCTGTCTCAACAATTAGCATGGGGTGGCACTGGACCCATGCTAAAATACAGAGGCGGGCCTGGCATCTCCCCATATAGCTAGTGTGGGTTTTGCGCCAACCCAGCGCTCATTCTGTTTGGTGCAATCAGCACAGCCACACGAAATGCTGCTCTTTGAGGTGGTAAGTGAACCTGTGCTAAGTACAACATCAGCATCGTGCACGTGCCAAAGACACCTGTGCTAACCCTAATATGCATGCTCTGCCCCTGAACTGCTTAGTCTGCACACCAACAGGCGCTATTCGGGAAAAGTGAGATTTTAAAAGTGGCCACATTTATGTGCTGAAGTGTCCACTTATGCACAGAAATGGCTAAAATACCGAGTGTTAGGCACATGCTAAAATACCGAGTGTTAGGCACATTCTTGCTGACTAAATCTAGACAACTCTTTAAAAAAATTACTCTTGGAGTTACCTAGTTAAAGCGCGATTTTAAGGCACCTATGGCTAAGCCTGTAGACATGGGCATTTGCACAAGGCTAGTGCTGCTGTTAAAGGCCTACACCCATATCTTTCAAGCTTGCATACAAATTATAGCAGGAGGATTTTCAGCAGCACCGGCACCATCGTGGATTTAAAGTCACCCTGGAGATTCAATGCCAAGGCCATATCTGGGCCCTGGCATTGAATATCCGGGTTGCCCAGATTGCAATTTTGCAATCTAGTCAGCAGCAATATTTAGCCACTGGCTGGACTGCAAAACCGACTAATGTTAAGACAGCCATTCAGCTATCCTACTTTTAGCTGATTAGAGTTAACCGGATAGCAGCTGAATATTTCTGCTGCCTGGTAAACCCACGGCGTTTGCCCCGTTCCACCCTGGAATGCCCCCGATGCTAAGCACTTAGTGTCAGAGGGTTTAGCAGCACAAACGGGGGATATTAGCAGCACTAACCAGGTTAGTGCCACTGAATATTCCGGTCAGGGGCATTTATGTGGCTTTCTCATCAGCAAATCACATTAATGCCTTTGAAGAGATCCCCATAGTATTTTAATCTACACATCTACCTGTGTGGTCCTACCAAAAGAACTCTCTCATGCCCATGCCTAATGGCAAAGTACACGCTATCATGTAATGCACATACCTTTAAGCTAATAAGTATTTTATAAGAGGTCCTAAAGTATATTAGATTCTGAAATGAGAATAGTGGGAGTAAGAGATGCCAATATAGCGCTAGGAAATGTTTCTATGTGCAACAAAATATGTACCCTGAAGCTGTTTGAATACAGTAACATAGTATATGATGGCAGATAAAGACCAGTATGGTCCATCTAGTCTGCCCAGTAAGGTGGCTAGAGTGGTTGTAACTGCAGATCCATGCAGGTCACCCCTCTCTATGCCTATGCTTAGAGTTGTACCTGCTGCTTCATGCAGGTCAGCCCCCCTCTATTAACCCTGGAATTACCGAGATTTCTTGCACACACTGAATACCGTTGGGGTCATTTTGTTTTAATTGTTAGCCATGAAAATTTTAAACTAAGCAGACAAAATATTATTCCAAATTAATTATTTATTATATGAAGGTTAAATGTTTTGAAATTTAATGCTTTATCATAAAATTACATGAAGAAGAGTTGCCATGAAAGCAGTTTTTGCATGCACTTGATGAACACATTAAAGTACTACAGTCATTTGCATGAGACACAGACAATTTCTGAAGGTTCTTTGCAAACATTGCGCTTGCAGGAGGTGCAAACTATGTTGCTTTTCTTGTCTTTTTCTCTGGAACAGCAGTGACACCTTGCCATTTTCTTTGGGATCCTGACATTGCAAACAGCATCAGTGGCTTCTTCAATGCTGGAAGAAGTCTCGCTGCAATTTCTTTGAAGCAGCTTCTTTCCTAATTCAAAGAGGAATAGACGACGTCTGTGCTTTGACTTGGACTAGCATTCTGGATTTAGTGACATCCAAACAATGAAGGTGTTCAAAGCACTGATGTCCAACATGTTGTAGAAGATTGTCACTGGCCAGCGTCTTGTCATTCGTTTTGTGGTATACGTGCGCAACATTTGATCTGCCATATCTACTCCACCTTTACTAGAATTATAATCCAAGATCATGCATGGTTATTTTGTCTGGACGTTTGTTATCTACTTCTTCTTGATCATGCAAACTGCTCAGAACAACCACCACTTTTCCTTTCTTCGGGCAATAGGAAACCAGAGTGGCGTCATCGCGAAAGGCAAACAGTGAAGTGAATACCTCTCGCCCTTTGCTGTTACAAATTCTGGAGGTAATTCTTTTCTGTTCTTTTGAATTGTCCCCAAAAATGTCATTTGTTTTTCTAGCAATTTCCGTGACAGGGATAAACTGCAGAAGAAATTGTCAACAGTAACATTTCTGCCAGATCACGTCAATCCTTCAGTGAGTTGCAGCACAACCCTTTCACCCTGATTCTGTTCCCTGTTTTGTCCGAGTTCCCTTCCTGTATATACTTGTAGACGCAGAACATATGACGTTGCACTGTCACACAACATCCATAGCTTTATGCCATATTTCCCAGGTTTGCTGGGAATATATTGTCTGAACGGAACACGGCCACGAAATGTAAGCAGTTGCTCATCCACGGTAACATTTTCACCAGGAACAAGGCGTCACTTAGAGTTGCTTCCCAGGTATCAAAAACATGTCTGATTGGAGCAAGCTTATCCATACCTCGTTGTTCAAATCTGTCGGTTGCATCATCAAATCTGAGAGCACAAGAAATTTGCTGAAAACGGTTACGGGCCATATTTTTTCAGAAAACAGAATGAACATCTTCAAGGTTCCACAACTGAACTATGGATTCATTTCGTGACTTGTACACGTCTGAGAGGATGAGAAGTCCAAGAAAACATTGAAATTCTCCATCTGTCAAATCTTTCCAGGTGTCGTCATAAATGTGTCTTCCTTGTTTGCTCGTCCACATCATGATTCCATTCAATACGTTCTCCCTCATGAACAAGTGGAATGCTGCGAGAGGGCCATCAACATTTTGTACAGCATACCTTGTAGGATCTTGTTGTATGGGCATGACATTAGCTCTGGCGTATCTTCCAGCAGCCTGCTTTATAGGTTTCCTGTTCCATGATGTGGCATCCTTAGATACATAGGCTTCAATGGCAACATTTGTGCTTACAGTTGATGACCTCTTAGCTCCTCTACAACCACAACTAAGATTCCTTACAGATGATACTGACACCAAGGACTCCTGCCTTCTTCCCCATTCAGCACAGCCTCGACCTTTGTGTCGTCCTGTAACTTGACTCTTTGCTGCAGGCGATGTTACTGGCTCAACATCAGTCTCACATTCACTTGGCGACCAACTGCTGTCGACATCTGAATCATGACTGTCATCATCAGATTTATCGCCTGAACTTGGCTGATATGCTTCTTTGCTTGCTGAATATGCTGCATCATCAGATGACTCAGAGCCATCACTGTCAGCATCTTGTTGCAATATTTTTCTTACTTGGGCAGCTGAATACTTTTGTTTTGACATCATAAACAATAACCTAAAATAAGCTAAGATAAAGTTGAATAAAATGCAAAGCAGTTTTACTATAGGTGTACAATAATCATGATGAACGAGCTGAAAGCCTTTATATTTCATCAGAAATAATGAGAACACGTATGATATCAATTACAGAAAATGTGTAATTTTCATAAAATAAGAGTACAAAAAAATAAATGATACATAATTAATGATAAAAACCTTTGACAGATCAAAAAATTCACAAAACTGCAAATTGTATCACGATCCAAACTGGACGTAAGCAACTGGGGTCAAAAAAGACCCCACTGGTACTCTGTGCTGCAATTCATCACTAGCATCACCTAGCAGATGAAAATTATTCCTCTCATGGTGCAAGAGAATATTGACATGTGAAAATTCATAAAAAGCTGCATTCTTGAACAACTAGTTTCCGAGATATACGTTGTGAAACTTGCAATGGGGTCACTTTTGACTCCATCGGTACTCCCAGGATTAAACAATATTTCAGTTTGCTTTGATTTCATCCTCTTGCTATAAAAGGAACCCACTGTGTCTGTCCCATGCCATTTTGAATTCCGTCACTTTATTTGCCCCAACAACCTCTATCAGTAAGGCATTTGAAGCATCCACCATCCTTTCAGTGAAAAAGTATTTCCTGATGTTGCTTTTAAATTTACTGACTTGCAGCTTCCTCATATGCCCTCTAGTTTTGCAGATTCCCCTTCATTGTAAAAGATTTGTTTGCTCATTGATACAGACTTTTAAATACTTTAAATATCTCCCCTGTCCTTCCTCTCCTCCAAAGTGTACATATTTCGGTCTTTAAGTCTCTTCTCATACGTCTTCTAGCGCAGACTCCGAATCATTATGGTCACCTTTCTCTGAACCATTTCAAGTCTTTATGTCCTTTGTGAGATATAGGGGTATGTTTACTAAAACCCCGGTAAAGTGCGGGCCGCGGTAGAGTGCGGATGCCATATAAGGAGTGGGCGTTCCGACCTGAAAAAGAAAAGCCGTAATTTAAATATGCGCTAAGGTGCGCGGCGCCCTTGTGCGCCCCGCACCTTAGCGCATCGGATGGCTGCGCGGGAGGCATATGTGGCATGCTGATGGGCAAGCAGAAGAGCAGAGCCACAGCACAATGGTTAAGGCACCTGCCAATGGTGCAAGGATTGGGGGTTCAATCCCCCACAGAGCCCAATAAAGATGGCTGGCTGATGCATTAATTTAGGAGGCAGAGAAATACTGGGCGGCATAAAGCGGCACACTGGTGTTTTGGGCGGCATAAGGCGGCGCACTGATGTTTTTGGCGGCATATTAATACTGGGCGGCATAAAGCGGCGCGCTGATGTTGCTGCGGCAATCTAATACTGGGAGGTATAAGTGGAGCGCTGATGTACAAACAGAAGAGCAGAGCCACAGCACAATGGTGAAGGCACTTACCAATGGTGCAGGGATCAGGGGTTCGATCCCCCACTGTGCTCAATGAAAATGGCTGGCTGAGGTGATATTTTAGGAGGCATACAAATAATGGGCGGCATAAGGCGGCGTGCAGATGGCCATTAGGCGCTATTGATTTAGTGGACTGTTTAATTATTGGGAGGCATAAGGCGGCACGCAAATGTGCAAGCACAGGAACAGAGCCACAGCACAATGGTTAAGACACTGACCAATGATGCAGGGATCAGGGGTTCAACCCCCATAGTGCCCAATGAACAAGGCTGGCTGAGGCATTGTTTATTACGGGGAAGAGTGCTTTAGGGGGCATTTTATTTTTACTTTAATTATCATTACTAGCAAACGCACCCTCAAAGCGTGTTAACATAAGGCGCCCTATAAGGCACATTTTCAAGTGTACTGTCCGCCAAGGCACCCTAGAATGTTGCTTATAGGGCGCTGTAAAGGTTGCCGTATGAGGTACCGCAAGGTCAGAGTACTGTTTCTGATGGCAGCACTGTGCATTGTAAGGAATGCAAAGCATAAGTAGGTGCGCTGACATGCAAGGAGGAGCAGCAGTGGAGCACAATGGTTAAGGCAGGGACTGCTGATACAGGGGTCATGAGTTTGCTCCCCAGGGTGCCTAATACGTAAGGCTGGCTGTGGTATCAGCTTTGTAATGTACATATTTTTTCCTGCAGCACCGTATGTTTTATGTAATAATTGCTGCCAGCAAACATGCCCTCACGTGCCGTAATGGAAGGTGCCGTATAAGGCACCCTATACGGCACTCCATAGGGCACATTATAAAGTGCACTGTCCGCCACGGCACCCTAATATGTCCCCTATAGGGCACCCTATACGTTGCGTCACAGGATAATGTATAGTGCACCTTATATGGACGGGAACCATAAGGAGCCCTATAGGGTGCCCTATAAAGCGCCCTCAGAGGCACCCTATGGGTACAGTACGCTGAGGGCGTTTTTGCGGGCATCAAAATATGTACATTAAATAAAAACAATGCTTTGGACAACCCTATCACATAACCCCACTGTGGGCTTGAACCCATGACCTCTAGCTTCACAGGCAGTGAAGTAACCATTGGGCTACAGCTCTATAGCTGCTAGCAAGCCCCTGGCTGGCTGCAGAGAGCCTGCACGTCACCACACAGACAGTCTGCTGTGGTCACCAGGATAGGGTTAGCCCACCCGTACCCATGATGCACTGCACATGCAAATCAGCTGTCCACAGATGAACACAAGATGGGGAATGCACCCCCACAGCACCTCGGCCTGGTAGGAGCAAGTGACCGGGTGCACCAACACAGCACCTCGGCCTGGTAGGGGGTACTGACCGGGTGATTTACTGGCAGACTAGCTACACACCGTCACATTGTGCGGGTACTGTGCTCACCCTGAGTGTGCGATGAGGCGCCCAGGACCAGGTCCATTACACCTTCCATGGCTGATGAAGGTAATGCCGGAGGTCCAAAGCAGTGTTAATGTGTAAGATAAGTAGTTTCTGCACAAACACCATGGATATCTCTGTCTGTCTCAGTCAGGTGTAGCCCCCATGGTGGGCTATCCACCACCACCACAACCACCACCCCCCCCCCCCCCCCCGGGCTGAGAGCAGCAACCATGGTCTCCCATCAATAGATCCACATTCTACCTCCCTGCAAAGGTGGCAGTAGAAGGGAACATCAACCCCAGTCCTGCTGAGGAACAGACACCCCACAGGGCAGTCAATGCAGCTCTATACACATCCATAACACAATAGCAGACAGACATTAGACCAGGATATGGTGAGCTGCACCCCACCACTATTTGATATTCTCCTGCAGCAAGCCATCAGCAGCTGCACCCTGCAAGCCACTCCATCAAGACACATACCAACTACAAACAATCTGCTAGTTGGTCCATAGTGCATGTTCCCAGTGGAGATGCATGCACCCAGAACTGGGATGTCAGCATACACAGCAAGCAGATAGATCAGTGACTGGGCCCCAAAAGGAAACCCATATCTATCACATGAGAGAAATACTATATAGCACTATGGGGGTTCCCAGCCATGCTGTGGTCACTGCACAGTCAGGGTGAGAGTGATTTCTCAGCAGGACATACTGAGGTCACCCTGTCTGTGTAGGTGGTGGCCGGGCACTACAATGTCCCAGTCAGTGCCCTATGCCCTGTGCAGATGCACCCTTGCCAGGCCACCCTGTCCATCCTATACCCATGGTACCTTGCTCCTCATTATGCACATTGGCAGACCAATAATGGCAACATTGCTGGCAGTGTGGGCTGTGGAAGGTGTTTGCAGCCACCACACACTGGATAAACAGACAGCCACCGCCACACCTATGCCAGCAGTGTGCTACTATAGAGGAGTTCAGCAGCCATACCCACCACACCAGTCCTGGGCACAGTACATGCATGGATATGGTACACAATACTGTTGGGGGTCACACCCCAGGGTGGTAAACACTGTCAGAGACCAGACCTGCAGCACACACCACAGACATCTGAAGGATTGTTAAGTTGGAGCTCAATGAGCAAAATGTGCTTTACGTAGGAATTGCTATCTGCCAGCTATCATAGGAAATGTTTGGTAGCTGTGAACCGTATACCCAGGTGTAGGGTGGCATTGCTAAGGTATGCAAGTGCTGTTATTGGGAGATACAGGCAGGGCCCAATGTCCTGCCTCTCCAGGAGGCCTTGGCCAATGGGGCCTGTGGGGGTGTGTGTGGGTGTGTCTGGCCCTGTTGGCTGCTGCTTTACGGCAGGGTTTCCCCAACTCCAGTCCTGGTGTTCCAAACACTGTTCGGGTTTTCATGCTGTCCCTCATAAATATGCATGAGCTACATCTGCATACCATGGGGGTGGTGCATAGATATGCAGCACAGGCATCATTATTAGAGGCAGCATGGAACCTGAATGGTGTGGGGCCCTCCAGGACTGCATTTGGGAGACTCTGCTCTAGGTAATGCGGCTGTTTATGGTGTCTGTGATTGGTGTGGTAAAATATAGGCGTATTAACCATGCATATGTTCTCAGCTATATAGTTTTGTCCTTACTATCACGGTTTAGTTGTGGGAAAAATATGTGGACAGGATTGGCAGTAGCCCCAGCTGGGATTTGAACCTGTGACCCTCTGGTCCTACAGACACTGGCTGTGTCTGCTACACCACACTGTGGCCACAGAGACAGTGCAGTCCCTGAAGATAGATAACCTGACCGAACGGCTCAGAAAACCTTCTCTGCACAGTTTTACTGTGGGCTCATTCACCTTGTATGGTGACAAAAGGGCAAATAACCCTCAAATATGACCTCTCGAAAAAAGGGGAAAACACACATAACCGAGCTGGGCAACATTGATATCAATGGGCAACATTAAAAACACTCCCAGGTAGGCTCCACAAAACGAAATGATTTTTGGAAGGGTCTACGCTCCGTAGACCCTTCCATAAATCATTCCTTCTTTTTGGAGCTTTCCTGGGAGTGTTTTTTATTGTTGGCCATTGATATCAATGTTGGCCAGCTGGCTTATAATTTTTACATTTTTTGTTGTGGTCATTTTCAGTTGTTATTTGCAATTTTGTTCTGTGCACATGTATCACACTGCTCACGTTTTTTTAGGTTTCCCCGGTTTGGCTTTACATTGCTGACGTAAATGGTTTCTCTTCCCTTTAAATGCATTCTACCGCGAGTGTTTCACTCGCGGTAGTTTTTACTTGGAAATTCGGCCCCGCTGCTGTGCGGGGAGCCTCTCCCCTCCCACTCTCCACCCATTGACCCCATCCCTCCGTCCCTCGGGGGCCTTCCTCTGCCCTCCGTAAGCCTTTCCCCGCCTCTATCGCACATCAGCGCCCCGCACACGTGCGCGTTTGTCGCACATGTGCGGGGCCCATTAATGTGACGCGCATGCGTGCAGGGCGCTTAAGAGCACTTAAGTGCATCATTTTAGCACGCTCAAGTGCGCCCCGCACAAGTGCGCAGTTTAGTAAACATACCCCATAGTCTCCAAAACTGAACACAATACTCTGAACTGTTCTGCTAGTTTTCTGATCTTACGAGCCTCCTTTGCAATGCACACCTCTGCTGTAAAACTATAGGGAAATCAACACAATGTATTGCTTACAGCAGTCTAGTGGTTAGAGCAGGTGGCTGAGAGTCAGGGCAGTCAGGGTTGAAAATTCTGCTTCTCCCACTGACTGACCTTGAGCAAGTCGCTTCACCCTCCATTGCTTTTAGTACAACATATATTGCGAGTCCATTGGGACAAGAAAATAAACTTTGTGTACCTAAACATTGTGTACCTAAACTTAGAAACATAGAAGAATGACGACAGAAAAAGACCACATGGCCTATCTAGTCTGTCCTTCCATATCAACAACTACAACAGTCCCCTTTTTTCCTTTAGAGATCCTCTGTGTTTGTCCATGATTTTTTAAATTCAGATACTGTCCTCAGCTCTACCACCACCACTGGGATACTATTCTATGGATCCACCACTCTTTCCGTAAATAAATATTTCTGCATATCACTCCTGAATCTATCCCCTTCCCCCTCATCCCATGTCCCATAGTAGTAGAACTTGCTTTCAATGGAAAGAGGCTCTTCTCCCCCTGTGCATTTATGCCACGGAGGTATTTAAAGGTCTCAATCATATCACCTCTATCCCACCTTTCTTCTAAGGTGTACATATTAAGATCCTTAAGCCTGTCAAAGCAACGGGCTTCTCTGGGACTTCAACCCAGGACATCTTGCACCCAAAGCAAGAATCATACCCCTAGACCAACGAGACTTGCAACTCAGATTTGGAGAGGTAGGTAATTAAATCTTGAATCCAAATATATCTGCATACTCTTCAGTCCCAACAAAAAAATGGACTAATTTTAAAAGGCATATGGGTGTAACTGGCTAGATAATATTATTTTAAATAAATGCATATTAAAGTTATGAGAAAGAAAACGGTACATAAAGGAAAAAACTACTAAAGTTAACCTTGAGAGCTAATAAAATAAATGTTCTGAACATTCAAAGCTCCTTTCTTAAACCCAAAATAGCAATTAAATATAAGCAAGATACATAGGAGTACAAAATTCCAACATATTCAATGGAAAAGAAAAGCTTAAATATGAAAGAGGAATAGTCACTAAACCAAGCCTCTAACCAAAATCAAGGTAGGTCATAATTTATTAAGAAAACAGGAGAAGGAAGCCTTCCACAGATTTGAATTGGAGGTACAGCAGAAGGCAGAAACCACGGCCAGCCAAATGTTGATTAATCAAAACAACTTTATTGAAGACCCGTACAAGGGTGTATGGAAAATCGTTGAGCACAACATGTTTACATATAGAGCACTTATTGCATTTAAAATGTCCTTTCTTTAAAGGTGAGAGAGTCGAACCTGAGGGCATATAAGAGGACACTAACATATCACCTAAATTGCATTCCCTTTTGTATGCAATAGTGAGGCGTTGGTTACAAAAGCAGGAGAGAGTCTGTAAAATAGGATCCCGATTGGCCTGAGAATGACTAGGGAACCCAACATGTTTGTTTCGGGATGATAAACCCTTTATGGATAGATGGTGTGCCATCCTTAACAAATGTTCTCTTGACCTTATGGTTCTCTTGGCTGAAACTGCGAAGAAAAAGGCGGAAAAAATTAAAACTGAAGCACAGAAAAAAAATGGAGTCTCTCAGGTCTGAAGACAGACACTTTGATAGATTTATTGGAGATTATAATAAAAATATCGCAAAGAAGTTAAGAAAGGCAAATTAGGGGGGCGGAGCCTGATGTCCAGCGGGTTAGACGCTTCGCGCTGAAGCTCCCGAGGGGCCTACTCAGAATCCTGACTTAATATCTGCATAAACCTAATATTTTACACCGAACTTACCGGGGTGCCTTGGGGGGAATGGCGGCCCACAAACCAGTGCGCTTGGACTTCGGGTCTCTCTCTTCTTCACATGGAAAACGCTCCAAAACAGAGTTGTCTTCCCCACCAAAGATGGTTCCACTTCGGGTAAGCCCCGAAATGCAACAGGAGATCTTGGAGGAAATACGTGGTGTGAAGGAACTGGTACAGTCCAACGGAGAAGCGCTCCGAGCCATGCGAGAAGATTTCGGTATGCTTCAGGACCGGCTTGAAGGTCTTTCACTACGGCTGGACAACATGGCGGGGGTCCTCGATTCGCACGCGGTGCGCTTGGTGAACCTGGACAAGGCTGAGCGTCAGATACAGAATCTTCAAAAAGAGTTAGAGGATTGCAATAATCGAGCCCGTCGCAACAATGTAAGGCTCATAGGAGTTCCAGAGGGGGCGGAAGCAGGAGATATCAGAGAATTTCTGGTCAAAACTCTCCCCTCCTTGCTGAAGATTACCTTTTGCAGAGATCTGGAAATTGACCGAGCATATCGTGCTCCTACCAACATCGCACTCAATCGGACGACCCCCCGGCCCATTATCTTCCGTTTACTGAGGTATCAGCAAGTTGAGCAAATTTTCAAAGCTGCCCGGGTGATGCAACATCTGCAGTTTGACGATCATAAAGTCTCTTTCTTCCCCGACTTGGCAAAGCCCACAGTTGACCGGCGGAAGGGACTCCTTGCTTTTCGACCTAGACTTCAACAGTTACAGGCTCGCTTTGGCCTCTTATATCCAGCGAAGCTCAGAGTGACTCTCCATAACCAAACTAGAACCTTCGAAGATCCTGCTCTGCTAGCAACATTTTTAGATTCCAAAGAGGCAGACCAGATGCGCTAAGTCAACAACTCGGATGGACTCCGCTGGAACTGCCCGCCATTTTGAATGGCCCGATGCGGTGATCATTGCCTGGAATAGAGACTGCCTGGACCTTTCTTTCTTTTATATCTACCTCTCTTGGTCTCCTTTTCCTCCATGATGTGCACCTCGGTTGGATTCGGAGCACGTACAGCTATACCGGTTATATGTTTCAATTTAGGCCTTCTCTGGGGTTTCACCCCGCAGACATCAGGTCGCCAGTAATTTCTGGGGTTTTGCTTCTTCTCTAAGGCACTTCGGTGCTTCTACTGTTATATAGGGCGCTTCATGATTTTTCATTGGCTCATTTTCTATCATATCGTGTGTACAGTCATTTATAGTTGATATGAGGGACATTGCGCAACTCGGTGCGCCATCATGTTCCTTTCTCAGAATGTTTGACTTTGTTGTATGGCCTTATGTATGCTCTTATTACTGAACGTAAGAGGCATCAATAGTCCAATCAACAGAATGACCATCCTTAGTTATTTTAATCATGACCATACTGATTTAGTGTTTCTTCAGGAAATCCATTTCACCTCTGTCGAACCACTGAAACTTACTGCCAAACCTTATATGGTGGCTGCCTATTCTCCCGCCGTTTCTAAGCGGGGCGGGGTAGCCATCTTAGTTGAGAAATCTTTGCCAACCACTGTAATGGATACTAGCTCTGATGGGGAGGGTAGCTGGGCCTGTGTATATTTTAAGGTTGGAGATAGTGAATTTACGTGTATTGGTATTTATGCTCCGAATGTGGATGACCCTGTTATTGTTACTCGGCGGTGACTTCCACCAAGTATTTGATCCTTTGATAGATAGACTGCCGCCTAGAACGAGTGGTCCGCCCAAGAGTCTCTACACCCTGCCAGCTCTGATGAAAGATTTTGCGTGAGTAGATATATGGAAGTTGCTTCACCCCTCAGACTTAGAGCTCACCTTTTCTCAGCCCCCCCCATCACTCACAATCTAGATCAGATTTTTTCTTATCTCCTCAGTACTGCTATCCCAAGTGGACATATACTCCTGATAGGTTAGCCAATTGGAATGCCATCCAGTGCGCTTGATGCTGGACATGCCATGTGGCCTTTGGTTTACTAAACTCCTGTTAAGTATGATTGTCCCGCATTACAGTATTACTGGAGTCGGGTCTGGGGTCGTCTTCATTCTATTTTATATTTTCCGGAACCCCTCTTTTGGAAGTTTGTGGGGCTCCGCTTAGCTGCGGGGATCCCCTCTCTTCCTAAATTGGCTTACTTCCTTTTAGCCTTTATGCTGGGCATTGCTATTTCCTATTTCCTTAATCACGAAATATTGGGAAAATAGCTCTTTTTTGAGTTCTAATGAATGGTGAAACATATCTGTCTTTATTGTAAATATGCGCAAATACTTAGTATGTCAGCCTCTTCCGTTCAAACCATTCACTATTGGTCTAGCTAGAAGACGCTCAACGATTATGTTCAAACTATTCAATGCTCTCAGTTGACTGTTTGATTCTGTATTAATCTTTGTCACATGCTCATCCGGTATCATAGATTCTACTTCTGTTTGTTTGATGTACAATAATTGTTGTATGTAAGCGCTTATATGATGATTCTTATCAGCTTAGAGAAGAAGCATTGGGGTGGGGGGTAATTGGGGTTGCTTTCTTTATTGTATGTGTGTATTTGTTTCTTTTGGTGTGTTGTTACTTTGTTTGTTGTAAAATGAAAATAAAAGTTTAAAAAAAAAAAAAGAAAGGCAAATTAGAAAAACATAGATGCGATGAATTTGATTATAAGAATGGTAATGTGTATTTGTGGCTGAAACCCTCTGTTCTCTTCAATAGTTCACGTCAAGTGAGTTTTAAAGAAGGTAATCCTAACATTCATGATTATAATTACCGGCTTAGCCGCCGGGCCCCGGTCCCGCGGCTGCCTGGTAACCGGGTTCCCGGGGCCCGGCCACGAGGCAGGCCGCTTCTCGGGGGGGGGGGGGGGGCGAGGCGCAGCTAGGCATGCGCCCTGGTCGCCTCCACGTGCTCCTGCAGGGAGCCCGATGATTGGCCGACGGAGAGTCGCGGGGGCGGAGGCAGCGCGAGCAAGGAGGGAACGCCGGCTGGCGATTTCCCCTTTCCCTCCTTGCTCGCAACCAAGAAGGTTTGTTGCCGTATTCTTTTCTCTCTCTTGCCGTTGCGGGCGGTTGTAGGCCTCGTGTGCCGCGCCGGGTCTTCGGGGGTCCCTTACTCGTGCGCCGACGCCAGCCCGCGCGGCGCTGGTCTCGCTGTCTCCTTGCAGCTCACCTGTGGACTGGGCTGCTCTCCGGCGCACGTGGGGGGCCCGTTTTCTTTGGTTCCCTGCCTCTCGCTGTGAGCGGGGCTAGCCAGCTCCTGCCTACGGGGCACTCGGGAGATTGTGGGCCTGAGGTCGGGTGGCTGGTAGACGGGTCCTCCCCTCTTTCCTTTTCCTCGCGCCCTTAGCCCAGCCCTAGGCCACAGATACAAAAAAAAAAAACAAACCCTAAATAAATACAAAAAAAAAAAACCTAGGCCCAAAGGACAGGCACTGCCTTCCCCTAGCTTAGGTAGGCCGCCGGCCTCCCCTGCAAGCCCCTAGGCCACTTCAGCCCTCGGGCCTCCGGGAAGCACGCATGGCCAAACAGGTCTCAGCGTGCGGCGCTGCCAAGGGGCCGCGGGGCAGGGCCCGTGGGCGTGGTATGGTGCGGCGTGGGTCCACTACTGCGGGCCGCGCTAGGGTGGTGCCCCCTGCTGTTTCGGCTACCGGTTCCCGGGCTGGGGCCCGGCAGGGGCGGGGGCGCAGCAGAACAGGTGGGGCTGGGGGGGGGTGGGGCCTCCGGTGGGCGCACCCTGCCCGCGCCTGCGGCCGAGGGCGCCTCTGTCGGTGATCCGGTTCTTCCTACGGGACTCTCGGGGGGGGGGGGCGGTGAGGTGGTGTCGCTCGAGGGGATGCTTGAGCAGGGCCGCTCGGTCGTCACCGGGCCGGGGTCCCCGCATGCCCCGGCGCCCAACCCGCCTCCCGGGATGGGGAGCGGTTGGATTTTGGCTCCCTCCCCTTCCCGTCTAGGTGCTGGGCCTTCCCCCCCCCCCTTGGTCGCTTCTCCTCCTCCTGGGTTCCTCGGTTCCCCGGTCCCTTGGGCGTATGGGGCGGTTCCGTGGGGGGGTCTGGGGCCCTGGGGAGGTGGGTGGGGGGGTGGTTTGGGGAGGGGCAAGGGGGGGCTGGGGGTGCTGCGGCGTGGGAGGCTGGGGGCTTGGGGCCTTCGGTGCGCCGGGGGGGTTGGCCCCTCGGCAGTTCTCAGTACCCCTGGGGCCCCGGCTGCTGCTTTCTCTTCTGTTTCTCCACAGGCTCCGAGGTGCTTGACGACCGCCACTGCCATGGCTGCTTCCGACAGGCTGGTGGGAGTGGGCCCTTCGGGTTCCACGGCGTCAGCGGTTGTTCCGGCTCTTGCCACGCCCACTGGGGGCGCCCCGGTTGCCTCCTCCGGGGGGAGTGGTGAGTATACTGTCGGGGTTGTGGGCGGGGTTTCCAACTCAGCTCCGGGCTCCGGGGGGGCAGGCAAGGGAAAAGGGAAGCGCAAGCGGGCTCGTCACTGCCGGCGGGCGTCCTCGTCCTCTTCCTCCTCGTCGTCCTCCTCGGCTTCATCGTGCAGCTCTGTTCCGGGAGCGGCAGATGGCGGAGTCCCCGGCGGGGCTTCCGTCGTACGCTGCGCTGAGCTGTGGGAGTCGGTTCCGCGGAAGTTGCGCCGGCGGATCAAGCGGCGCAGATATATTGACATCTTCCGTCTGCTCGACGGCCGGAAGCGCTCTGGAGAGAGCAGAAAAAAGCGCAAGGATGATGAGAAGGCGGGCCGTGTGCGCAAGGTCTCTCGCAACACACTCAATTGGACTCGCGCTTTTCTGCATTTGGCGAGTGTCTGGGGGCGTTACTTCCCGGACCAATTCGGGGCGTTATTGGCTTACGCCGACAACATTCTGGCGGCGGCGTCCCAGGCCTACGAAGGCTGGGCCTGGTTGAATTACGATGAGGAGTTCCGGGACCAGATGGAGGAGAATAGTCTCTTGCAGTGGGGGACCAAGGACATCAACCTGTGGTTGACCCAGATGTCCGCGAGGGGCCGAGGCATTGGAACCGCTGCGGTGGGGGCGAAGGCGGGCTCGTCTCCGCTGTCGCCGGGGGGCCGGTCCTTTCGTGCCCCCGGCCCCACTTTGCCACAGCAAAAGGTGGCGGTGGCCGGGGGGGGACGTCTGTTGGCGCTTCAACAAGGCGTCTTGCCCCTTCCCGGACTGCAAGTTTAAACACGCTTGCTCCTTGTGCGGCGGCTCGCACGCGGCCGCGAAGTGCAGCAGAAAGGGGGCCGCGGGGGGGAAGTGAGGTGTCGCGCACCCTGGCTGTTACCCCGGTGCGCGTTGCGGCGATGCGACCGTGGCTGCTCGAGTACGGGCGTTCCCGCCGGGGTAGGGCGGCCGGCTTGATTCTGGGGGGGTTCACGCGGGGTTTTCGCATTCCTGTCCGGGGGTCCTCCGCTCCGTGTAGTTCTTGCAACGCCGCTTCTGCGCGGCTCCACGGGGAGTTTGTCCACTGCAAGATCTCCGAGGAGTGTGCTCTGGGTCGTGTGGCGGGTCCCTTCTTGGACCCCCCCTTTTCCCCGTTCACGGTTTCGCCATTGGGTGTGGTTCCAAAGAAGGAGCCGGGCAAGTTCCGGTTGATACACAACCTCTCCTGCCCTCCGGGCGACTCGGTCAACGACCATATCCCTCGCGAGCTCTGCACAGTGCACTACGCTTCCTTCGATGCCGCCGTCTCCCTGGTCCGTCAGTGCGGACCGGGGGCCCTTCTGGCCAAGGTGGATATTGAATCGGCGTTCCGCTTGCTGCCGGTTCATCCCTCCGCTTTCCCATTGCTCGGCTTTCGTTTTGAGGCGCGGTACTACTTTGATATGTGTATGCCCATGGGCTGCGCGATCTCCTGTGCTTATTTTGAGGCCTTCAGTACCTTCTTGCATTGGGTTGTGGAACAGCAGTCGGGAGTCTCCAGCATCGTTCACTATCTGGATGATTTTCTGTTTGTCGGGCCCGAGCGCGCTCCGACCTGTCCCGCTCTTTTGAGCACCTTCCTCCGCGTGGCTGCCGCCTTTGGCATTCCCGTAGCAGCTGACAAAACAGTGGGACCGGTTACTTGCCTCACCTTTCTTGGCATTGAGATTGACACGGTGGCTATGGTGGTCCGCTTGCCGGCGGCGAAGGTGCATCGCCTCCGCGAGCTGGTGGCCTCTGTCTGTGCCGCTGCGAAGACTTCCCTTCGCGTCATGCAGTCGTTGGTAGGGCATCTGAACTTTGCTTGCCGCGTCCTTCCCATGGGGCGCCCCTTTACGAGGCGCCTATCCTTGGCAATGGCGGGGTGCGGCTGCCGCATCACCGGATTCGGGTGTCCTTGGGGATGCGGGAGGATCTGCGGGTTTGGGACGCGTTCCTGGCTGGGTTCAATGGAAGCTCCGTACTTCAGTGGCCTGAGTTGTCAAATCGCGACCTTCAGTTGTTTACCGACGCGGCGGGCGGCTTCGGTTTCGGGGCCTTCTGTCACGGTGCCTGGTGTGCGGAGCCTTGGCCTGCGGCTTGGGTGCGCTCCGGCTTGACGCGAAATATCACCTTCTTGGAGCTGTTTCCTATCGTGGTTTCCTTTTGGGTCTGGCCTGACCGGTTGCGTGATCGGCGGGTCGTCTTCTGGTGCGACAACGCGGTGGTCGTTGAGGTTCTAAATCGCCATGCTCCCCGATGCCCCAGGGTCGCTGCATTGATGAGGGTGTTTGTGTTGGCTTGCTTGCGGCTGAATGTCACCGCTCGGGCACGGCACGTGCCGGGTTCTCAGAATTCGATCGCTGACGCTCTATCACGTTTTCAGTGGGAGCAGTTTCGGCGACTGGCGCCTGGTGCGGACGAGCTGCCCTCGCGGGTCCCGGAGCATCTCTGGACGATTGGGACCCCGACCTGATGGATCTCTTGGCAGCGTCGGTGGCCCGTAGTACCTGGACGACTTACCGTAGGGGCTACTTTCAGGTGAGTGCCTTTTTGCGTGCGCGTGGGTGGGCGGGGGGGAGGTGCCTGATGACCTGGTTGGCCGCTTTGTGCTTTGGGCGAAGAAGGCGGGATGGGCGCGGTCGGCTGTCACCGGGGCGCTCGCGGGTTTCTCCTTCTTCTGTAAGGCAGCTGGTTGGGGGAATCCGCGTGTCTCCTTTTTGGTTGGGCGGTTGCTCGCCGGTTGGGCCCGCGCGCAGCCGGCGCCGCTGGATTGGCGGCGCCCAGTATCTCACGAGCTCCTGCTGCAGCTTTGTGAGGTTTTGCCACGGGTGGCCGCCTCGGGCTTTGAGGCGGTGTTGTTTCACGCTTTGTTCACCACTGCTTTTTTCGGCGCCTTCCGTGTGTCTGAGCTGGTTCCTCGGTCGGCGCGGCGTGGGGCTTTTGGGGGGCTCGCTGCGGGACACGTCCGGGTGCATCCTGCGCGCGTTCGCATTTTCCTCTCACGTTCTAAGACGGACCAGTCTGGAAAAGGGGGCTGGGTCCTGCTGAGCGCCATCCCTCCCTTGTTGTCCTGTCCCGTGCGGGCTCTTAGTGCGTACGTGCCGCTGCGCCCTGTGGCGCTTGGCCAGTTCTTCATTCATGCGGATGGCAGGCCGGTGACGCAGTTTCAGTTCACGGCGGTGTTACGCCTGGCCCTGCGGGCCTTGGGTCGTGACGAGCGGGGTTACGTGTCGCACTCGTTTCGGATTGGAGCGGCTACCAGCGCGGCGGCTGCTGGGGTAGACCCGCTGGTGATTCGGCGGATTGGCCGCTGGCGATCGGGTGCTTACGCCGGGTATGTTCGCCCGTCCCCAGGCGACGGTGCGGAGTAGCGTGGGGTGCTGCTGAGGTGGCGGTCTGCCTGCTGGGGGGGTGGGCTGGGGGGGCACTAATCCTTTGTTTCCTATTGCAGAGTGGCTGGCTGGTGGTAGTCCATTCTTTCTGCTTTCAGATGGTGCGGCGTACGGCGACTGGTGGATCATCGGGCACTCCTTTGTCTACTGGGCGGAGCGGCGCACGGCGGTGCGGCCGCTAGGTGTGCACCTGGGTCTCGCCGGAGCCGGAGTGCGGTTGTGCTGGATGGGCCGCTGCGGCATGCACTGGGACCAGCTCCTGGACTGTGTTCAAGCGGAACTCGGGCGGCGCCGGCGGCCGGTCGGGCTGCTGCTGCACCTGGGTGGCAATGACATTGCCGGTTGGGCTTGCCGGCAACTCATTGGGACTGTTCAGAGAGACATTGCACTATTGCGCGGGGTCCTCCCTGGGGTGGCCATTGTGTGGTCGGACATTGTGCCCCGCCCTGCTTGTTGGACCCAGCGGCGTTGGTCAAGGGGGTTGTGCAAGGTTAACCGGCAGATCGGGCGCTGGGTCCAGCAGACGGATGGGGTCCAGGTTCGGCACCCTTGGGCGGACGTTACTTGCGCTGGTCTGTACCGGCTTGATGGGGTTCACCTTGCCCCGGTGGGGCAGGATCTTCTTTTGAACAACTGGCAGGAGGCGCTTGAGTCGTGGTGCAGGTCGCAGCTTTCCTTGGTGGGGGCGGCGCTAGGATAGCACGCTACCTAGCGCCGGTGGCGGGTGGCGAGCTGGTGCTCGTTGACCCGGCGGCTCATTTCAGCTGGAGGCCGCTTTCCATGTGAGCGGCACGGCTATGTGGGTTGGGAGAGACGTCCCGGTTGGGGTCTCTACCCGGAATTAGGCAACCCCTTCAGCCGGCCTTTGCTAACATGGCGAGGCAGGCGGGAAGGGGTAACTGGGGGGGGGTGGGTTGGATGGTGCTCCACTTTTCTATACGGCTGGTGGCGGGCATCATCCGGATGACGGGTGGGGGGGGGGGGGAGGAGGCTCTTCTCTGTTATGGTTTGAATTGCTGAGTTGGCCCATGTTGGGCCGGTGTCTTCTTACTGTTAATAAAAGCTGCGACCATGCTTTAACACCAACACTTGACGTCTGCTTGCTTTGTCAATGGTTGGGGGTGGGTGATGGAGGGGTGGGGGATCCAGGCCGAGTAGGGCATCCGGATACCTCGGTTACTCTAGACAACATGATTATACTACACGCAGATATGATAATCCCTCCACATCTAATAAATGTAATTCTCCTGTGCGTAGGAATGCTGATACACAAAAAAAGAAGTTTTCCCTGTCACATAGATATGACGACACACACAAAAGGAGTAAGAACTGTATTAGAAGTGAATCAGAAGAACTTTTTGCATCTCCTGTCTCTACTCCACTTCCCAATTCTCCTGGTACTTCACAAGATTTTTTATTGGAGGATCTTTGGGAAAAGGGATCAGCATGACGCCCCCCACCCCCCCAAGAAATCCTTCCCCCAAAATTTAGAATTCAGAAGGAGAAGAAGAGGCAGAGACAAGACATATTGGCCCTTTCACAACCACTTCCACGATCCATATTAGCTTGCGGTCTTGATAATACAAACCCAAGTCTGTCCTCACAATTTGATCTTCCTGTTCACAATTTATCCTCAATTGATATTACAAAATCTGAAATTGATCTTTTACAGAAAGGCCTTTCCTTTGTTCCCACTGCTCGATATGATGCCTTTCAAACTAGGATTGACCTTCACAAGTTCTCGTAAGTTACAGATTAAAATGTTTTTTCCAGACAAACCTTGTGAATCTACAGATCCATCAGTATTACGTAAGAAGTCCTGCTGGTTTCCACCTGGACCAACAGATCCTGCCATACAATCTATTATGGACTGTGGTCTTCGCGATGTGCAATTATTAGAGAACAATTCAAGATGTAGATATAACAATCTCTCACGCGATGAAAGATCAGCTTTACACACCCTTAGTAAACTGTCAGACATCATCATCAAACCCACAGACAAAGGTGGGGGTATTGTGATTTTAGATCGCTCCTATTATATACATGAGCTTTCAAGCCAGCTTGCAGATAAAAATTTTTACAATTGTTTCATTATTGCTTTATGGGTATAATGCAGGTTTTTTGACACACCGTGAATATTCTCTCTTTCTTACAAGTTTCACATCCTGTTATTCCAACTATATATACCATCCCTAAAATTCATAAATCTCTCGCCTCTCCTCCTGGTAGACCTATAGTTTCCGGCATAGGGTCTGTTCTTGAGCCTCTTTCCCAATTTATTGATGGTTTTTTTACGGCCCTTTGTACCTCATATTGCCACATATATTAGAGACTCAGCGGACGTCATTACATTTTTAGGTGGTTTCAGTGTAAATCTCTGGGATATCATTTTGGTGTCGCTTGACATAGAATCACTTTACACCAATATCCCACAAGAAGGTGCTCTCGCTGTCATCACCAAATATTTGAATCAGCGCACCTTGCCTGTTTGTATACCAACTCATTTTTTGGTAGATCTGGCCCATATTGCCCTAAATAAAAACTATTTTTTGTTTAACAATCAATTTTTCCAACAGATTAAAGGCACAGCAATGGGTGCCACCATGGCACCAGATATAGCCAATCTTTATGTGGCACATTTTGAAGACACCTATCTGAGCTGTTCCCCTTTTTCATCTTCTGTCATCACATGGAAAAGGTACATAGATGACATCTTAATACTATGGAAGGGCACTGATAGTGAACTACAAGAAATTTATAATTGGCTTAACAATTTGGACCATAACCTCAAGTTTAAAATGCAGTTCAGTTCTACAGAACTTCCCTTTCTTGATATTCTTATCAAGAAGTCTCCAAATGGGTTAAAATCACCATTTTTCGTACACCTACAGACCGCAATAAGTTACTTCATTTTGACAGTTTTCATAATACTCAATTAAAAAAGAAGCTATTTCACAGTTTTTACGCCTTTGGCATTTAAGCACTGACTATGATGATTTTGAGGAAAAATCCTCCAATATGGCACAACAGTTCTCTGCCAGAGGGTATCCAAAAGAATGCATCAAAAAAGGTCTTGAACATGCTTGGTCCACCTCTAGACAACACTTGCTATTACCTAAGAACAGATCATCTGATGATAAATTTGTCTGTTTTCTTCATGTCTCGCATCTCTCTTCTAAGATACAAAAAATATTGAGAACCTACTGGAACATTTTACAGATTCGTTCCTGCTTTTGTAACCAACGCCTCACTATTGCATACAATAGGGAACGCAATTTAGGTGATATGTTAGTCTCCTCTTATATGCTCTCAGGTTCAACTCTCTCACCTTTAAAGAAAGGACATTTTAAATGCAATAAGTGCTCTATATATAAACATGATATTGTGCTCAACAATTTTTTCATACACCCTTGTACGGGTCTTCAAAAAAGTTGTTTTGAGTAATCAACATTTGGCTGGCCGTGGTTTCTGCCTTCCGCTGTACCTCCAAAGTCGTAATTTATTACCTGGTGTGGCACTATTCTTCTCAATTAATGTTCAGACATTCTTATTTTTCTATTTCATTCTCTACCTCATAAGATATGGCAATAGAACGTCAGTATGCAAAATAGCAACATTTTTCCTTTTCTGTTGTATTTCTCAAGAGTGGAGGAGTAGCCTAATGGTTAAGAACCCTGGCTTGGAAGCCCAGAGACTAGGGTTCAATTCCCACTAGCACTCCCTGTGGCCTTGGGCAAGTCACTTAAGCACCCATTGCCTCAGAAAAATCAAAGTTATCAATGTCCCTGTTTAATGTACATTACCAAGTTTAAGTTTCAATGTAAACCGCTTTGATTGAAATGATAAAGCAGTATATAAAACCTGTTAAATAAATAAAATAAATATCAAGGGTGTGTAGTGGCAAGAAAAATTCAGTTAGTTTTCATTTTTCCATGAAATTTTCCTAATATTTGGGAGAAGTTTTTTTCAACAAGTTTCACACATTTGTTTTAATGGGGACTTTTTAGTGCATGCTAAATTGGTTTAGCCCATACATTAACTGAATGAATTAAGGAATGATAAAATCGCTTAGTGTGTACTAAAGCAATTTAGCATGCACTAATTTGTTTTTAAAGGGCACTAATAAACTGAATTTATATTAATAAATGCACATCCCTATAGTGTACCAACCATAACACTGAAAATAATTAACATCTGGCTCCTTTCGAGATAATATTAAACCCCCAGTTAAGCTTCAAAAGGAAAACAACAATAATGGTGGAGTTAACACATGCAGATATCTTCTTGATACTGGTGGAAAAACTACTATAGAAATTGTTAGATATTGTCATAAGGTAACGTTGGCAGAACCCATGGAACTAGGGAACTCTGAGCAAAGCGTAAGGGAAACTGACAGCTCAGATTCACACATGGGGAAAGGTTGCTATAAGCAACAGATAAAAACAAAGCCACGAGGTGTAAGGGAACGCCCGAACAGAAGCGTAGCACAAAACTCATTAGGAAATGAGGAGCACCTGCATGGGGGCGGAGCCCAAACTAACACCAGCTTAAACACATTTAAAACTCACTTACCGGAAGGTAGAGGGGGAGGAGTGGCAGGAGCTACTGGAGGAGTAGTAGATGCTACTGAGAGAACTGCTAAGCGTGAAAGCAGAACCAGTGGAGCTGCAAGGACGGAGCCAGAGAGATTGCCCGGGGCATATGAGGCTGGTAATTCCCAGGGAAGCTGTTGTGAGCAGCAGTGCGCAGCTTTTCAATATCCCCAGGAGCATTGCTACGAAGTAAGCAGAGGTGGCAGTCCAGCAGCTAAGTCCAGGAAGTATAGATTACCCAACACCAGGGATTCAGCAGGGGAAAACTTTTACCCTGAAGGAAGTTTGAAACTAACAGAGAAACACCGTGGAAAGTGTTCTTCAGAACAGAGCTTTGCTCGACCGAGAGAACAGGAAGTAGCAGTGCCTAAAGGTAGGCGTATTTACTCTAGTAGAAGAGGTTTAAAATACCCTGATTTGCCCTGCACTTACCAGGAACTGTGTAACTCTCAGGAGCCTGACTACAGTGAATATGGTAATTTCCCACGGGCCACTAGTTCAGTGGAGGAGGGGAATGCTTTAGCTCACCGGCAAGAACAGTATAACCTCAACGGCAGCTGTATGCCGGGAGAAGTTTATTCTGATGAGGAAGGAATGCAATTTGAGACTGTTGGAGAGTCTTTAGATGGGAGGGAGATGGACTGTACATACACTCTGGCTGATTGCATATCATCTCTTTGTTGAAAACAGCAAGAACTGTTTAGAAAAGGAAACAGGAGGAAAAGTTCTGTAAGTGAAATGAACTGTTTTCTTTTTGCTTTTTGTTCCATTAACTAATGCTGAAGTAAGCCAAGTTTTGTTTGAAACATTTCTTTAATTGTGTCACCAGACGAAGGGTCTGCAATTCCTTGTGTTCCACTGTTATGAATCCACCCCGGACGGGGAATAAAGCCTGTGTTTAACGTTACCGTCTGCTTACAACTACACTTCTTTGGCTAATGTTAAAAACCACAGGTCCCAGAAGGCCTTTCTAAAGCCTTCACAGGAAAGTCTATAGCCATTAAAATACTGCCCCATTAAACTACCCAAGCCTTTTTGCCTCTGGGTACGTTGGTGGGTGACAATATCCAGTCACATTTTTTTAAAATAATTCTAGCCCCGTGAGAGAACCCACTCTAGAAAACTGAAAGATGCCTAAAACATGCGGGAATTTAAGATTCTTTATTTTGTTCCACATTAAGAAATTATATCCAGATAAAGTCTGATCAATCACAGAAATTCCAACAACATTTTTTAAACAATCCTTTCATTTTTTTATTTGAATTTTTAGACATCAATTCATGTTTTTCCATATTAAGTATTGGTTTGGAATTTACCTTTGTATCCATTTCCATCATTACATTCTGGTGTATCCAAAGCAATCATGCTACCAACATCAAAGACCTCCTGACCAAAACTGGAATTGTCCATTTCAAAGTTCTAGCAGAAGAAAGGGTTTTAGATTTACATTACCTCCTTCCACTGTGTACCCTCCATCTTCACTTAACCTCACTTAAATCTCTTGAAAAACAAATGTTCAAAGACATATCGCAGGCCAGGATTGTCTGTGAGGCTAAAACAAAAGTAAGGGACTGGCCTGGGTGTGACATTTTAGACTCTGGAGATCAAAAATCAGCAGAAGTAATTGATGAAGCCATGGCCTTAAACATGGTCACTGTCCGATGGTTTGGTCATAGCCAAAAAGCATCCCACCAAAACAATGAATGTATTGAAATTCCAAGTAAGAAGGGGAAGGCGATGGCAGTGGGGGTGTACTATCGATCGCCTCGCCAGAATGAACAAATGGATGATGAAATGCTCAAAGAAATCAAGGAAGCTAACAAAAGTTACAGCACAGTAATAATAATGGTTGATTTCAATTACCCCGGTATCGACTGGGTCAGTGTCACAGGAGGACATGCTAGGGAGATAAAGTTCCTAGATGAAATAAATGACTGCTTCTTGGAGCAGCTGGTTCATGAACCGACCAGAGGAGAAGCCATATTAGACCTAGTCCTTAGTGGAACACCAGATCTTGTGCAAGAGACAAGGGTGTTGGGGCCACTTGACAATAGTGATCATAGCATGATCGCGTTTGATTTCCTACAGGAGCTCTCCAGATCAACCAACAGTAAGGATTTAAGGGTTTGTTTTATTATATTAAATTGTTAGCTCTGACTGGGAGCTCTTAAAATGGTTTTTTTGTACATTCTTAAAGCAAGGTTACTTTCTTTTTGGTGCTTTAGTGGGACTTTCCTTGAGCACAGTAGGTGGTTGAACTCCAGTAACCTCCTCAGCTTTGGGAACTGCTAACACCTAATCAGATGTCAGTTCCCTCCCTACCCACCCACCCCTAGCGAGTAGTCTTGCTTTATAGGGCACCTCCCCATTTGACAAAGCACAGAGAATTGGACCAGCACATTTTGAATATAATTAAGGAGATTTAACTGCTTTTTCTCTGAAAGGACAGCTGGGAAACCGGCTGGTACTTGGTAGATCTCTCTCTTTTGCTTTAACAGATACCTAAGCTCCACGAACAGAGCAATGGCTTGGAAAAATCGTATCGCTAAAGCTGTTGCCCCCGTTACAGCTTCTGCCTCGGTCCAGACAGAGGTCCTAATGACAGTTGAAGGACCGGTTCCATGTGTAGGGTGCCTGCATGCTGAAGCTCTGAGGAAACAAGTGGAGGAACTCAGAAAGGAGGTGGCGAGGCTGAGGAGCATTCAAGAAAGTGAGAAGTACATTGATGAGATGCTTCTTGCAGCAACCAAGCTCTCTAGCAGAGGAGAAAATAGGTGCCAACAGAATGTCGATGGTTGGACACAAGTCACCAGGGCCTGAAAAATCACCAATCCAACTTCTCCAGCCCTTGAATTGAAGAACCATTATGCAGCCCTGGAAGTGGAGGAGGTGAAAGCATCCCTGGAAAGGGAAGAACCAGAGCTCAAGTACCTCAAAGTTGCAGAATCAGTGACCACAAGGAAATGAAGGGTAGTGGTGGTTGGAGACTCTCTTCTGAGGGGTACTGAGGCGTCCATCTGCCGACCAGACTTGATGTCCAGAGAGGTATGCTGTCTGCCTGGTGCCAAAATCCAAGATGTTACGGAGAGTTTGCCAAGACTCATCAAGCCCACTGACTATTACCCTATGTTGCTAATCCATGTTGGAACAAATGATACTGCCAGGTATACCTTGGAACGTATCAAAAGTGACTTCATGGCTCTGGGACAGAGGGTGAAGCAGTTAGGTGCACAGGTGGTGTTCTCTTCAATCCTCCCTGTTGAGGGTAAAGGCCAAGGCAGAGAGGCTCGCATCCTGGAGATGAATGCATGGGTGCGTGGATGGTGTCGAGAGCGTTTTGGTTTCCTAGACCATGGGATGCTGTTCCAAGGGTTGCAGAGCAGAGATGGCATCCATCTGTCCAAGAAAGGTCAACACGTCTTCAGTAGTAGACTGGCTAATCTACTGAAGAGGGCTTAAAACTAGATTCGTTGGGGATGGGTGAAGAAAGCCCCCAGATAAGTGAAAGCTCCCAGGTAGGTGATACATTAAATAACTTTATGGAAATGGGTAACAGGGATAACCTATGGAAAGCAGTGTGTATAAATGCCCGTAGCATGGGAAATAAGATCCCTGATGTTGAAGCTTTGGCGAGAGTGGCCGACTTGGATTTAGTGGCAGTTACAGAAACATGGTTCACAGAAAACCATGATTGGGATGTAACTATACCTGGCTATACTTTATTCAGAAAGGACAGGGTAGGAAGTAGGGGAGGAGGAGTGGCACTACATGTAAAAACTACTATTAAAGCTTTGGAATTACAGAGCTTAAAAGGGAGAGGGGAGGCATTGTGGGTTAAACTAGAAAGAGGGAAAGAGAAATCTATTTACATTGGTGTGATATACAGACCTCCCTCACAAGAGGAAGAGGTGGACAGAGAGTTAATTGAAGACATGCGCAGCATTGCTAGGAAAGGGGGAAGTGCTATTGATAGGAGATTTCAATATGCCAGATATTGATTGGCACATTCCTGCTGCAGTATCATCTAGAAGTAAGGAGATCCTGGATTCTCTACAGGGAGAACTATTCAGGCAATTGGTAACAGACCCCACACGTGAAGGGGCCATACTGGACTTGATGCTTACCAACGGTGAAAGTGTTTCTGATGTTGTAGTGGGAGATCATTTTGCATCCAGTGATCACCAGATGGGGAGGTTCAGTATTAGGACTAGGGCTGTTAGAATCCATTAGACTTTAGGAAGACTAACTTTGCAAAGATGGGCCAATACCTCAGGGAGTCGTTAGTTGGATGGGAACAGCTGAGAGATGTAGAAAAACAGTGGGAAAAACTGAAAGGGGATATTTTAAGGGCAACCAACCTTTTCGTTAAAATGGTAAATAAAGGTAAAAGGAAAAGGAGACCGCTATGGTTTTCGAAAGAAGTAGCTGAAAAAGTGAAGAAAAAGAGGGAGGCCTTCATGAAATACAAGAGATCACAGAGAGAGGAAGACAGGCATCTGTATTTGGAAAAACTTATTTAAAAAAGTATTTAATGGATAAACATCGAAACAAAAAAAACCCACAAAAAAACCCCCACTTCTCTTGTACATTTTTACCCCTCTCATTGCTTGCCTTGAAGCCCTCAAAATGTTTCTGTCTTTTCCATGTTAACGACTCCCAAGTGGCAAACGTGCATTGGAAAAGGTACATAGAAACAGTCCTGTGGCATGACAAAACCAATAAACACTGATGCTTTCCCCTCAACAAAACCTAATTAGGTGTCAAATAAATACCTTAATTTACAATTTATAAACACCTATGAATAGAAGTCCAAAACATAAGCCATAAGACAAAGGAGATATTCAAAAGCACGTATGAGGTTTGTGGCAGGGGCCAACCCACAGGTGTTTAAAAAAAAAAAAAGCCAGATACTGCCTGGATAATTTTGGATACTACGTTGTGCTTTTAGCACTTCCCGTTTTACCTCCTCTTCTTGTTCACTAAGAAAATCATTCTGTAATGATTTGAGTTGTATTGTTTCTCATGCAAGTTCTCTGTAATAGGTGAAGTTATAATGTAAACTACCTTGATTAAAAAATAAGGCGGTATAGAAACATTGTTAAATAAACAAACATCTGTTACAGGGGAGCAACTATACTTTCTCCGGGAACAAGCAGGAAGTCAGTCCTCACATATGGGACTCCCCAGCTACAGGCTACTGAGAACCTGTAAAAACACCATGGTGACCTGCAAAGGGTGAGCCGTGATCAGCAACAATTGAGTCTCTACTGAGAGACTCTCGCAAGACCCAAGTGTCCAGCAGGGAACCAGCACTCTGGTAACCTGAACACAGAAGGATCGGAGGGCATGAGTTGCCTACACCCCAAATGGACTACAGAGTATGGACTGGCCAAAGGCATTGTCCTGTTGGACTCCCTCTTCAGGCAGTAGAGAGCTGCAAAGGTATGAACAGGTGGCAGCCTGACAGATTTCCATCATGAGGATGGAATGCAGATTTGCCACAGAGACCGCCATGTCGCTGACACGGTGTACTGGGACCTTCTGGTCCAGAGAAATCCCCACCTGCTCATAGGTGAGGATAATGCACCAAAGCGGACAGAGTTTGCTTAGTCACTGGGAGCCCCAGATGGCTGGGGTCATAGGATACGAAAAGCTAAGGTGCTTTGCAGTAGCCCTGAGTCTGTTGCAGATAGAAGGAAAGCTGGAGTACCTTGCTCAGCTTGTCCACCAGGGCTTTATCTTGGCCCAGGAGGTAAATCGCCCTCAGGAGTATCCCCCTGCATGCCACATAGGAACAGAGGACTACTTCCTCCTGGAAGAGGGGGTGCAACCCTGTGCCCCCTTGTTTGTTCACTTAGAACATTGCAACCTGGCGGTCAATCTGGATCAGCACCAACTGGATCTGCAGCCAGTGGTGGAAGGCTCGGAGGGCCAGGAATATCCTCTATGAGGAACTGCGGCCGCAGGACTCAGAGGAGGTTCGGGCTTCACAAGGCACAGAGATACTGAGGGGGCCCTGCAGCATGGTGTCGCCGGAGACTCTGGCGTGGAGTCGGACTTCTGGAAGACGTTTTTCTGCTGCTGTCGATGGCTCTTTAGGGCTTTTGAGGTCATGGTTCTGCAGAGTTCACAGTCTGAGTCATTATATTTCAGGCCAAGGCACCTGAGGCAGCAGTCATGCGGATTGGTGAAGGCATCATTTTGCTGCACCGATAGTACTTCTTGAAGCTGCTGGAGGCCATCAGAAAAAAGGGGTCCCTGCCACCTGGCAGGGGTCTGAGGTCTTCAGCTGAAAAAGGGCTCAAACGCCGGTTGAGGGACACCTTGATATTTAAAAAAAAAAAAAAAAAAAAAAAGAGATAAAACAAGGAACAAACCAGAGGAGAGATGCCAAGATGAGCTGGCTCGGGGCAGGAAGGAAATGGTAAGCAAACCAGACAAAAACTTATCAAAAAACACACTTTTTCCGAGGGAAACTGGACAGACGTCCAGCAGTTCTGTGGAAAAAAGGAGACTGAGGCAAGATGGCACCATTGGGCAGAAGTGGACCACGCCAGGGAGATGCTTCTGTGGGGGCTCTGACAGTGCAGATGTCACCCATATGTGAGGACTGACATCCTGTTTGTTCCCGGAGAAAGTAAGATTTTCATCTCTTCATTCATGGCCAGACCTGTATAGATTTAGAATCTTGACATAAGCATGATGGCTCCAAGATACAAATCCAAGCTTTTTCTGAGCTATTACAATGCAGCCGTTATTCCTGACCAAGCAGCCGAAGATGACAGTGGCAGGAACAGTCCGGAACGAAGGCATGGCTGCAGTGGCAGCTCTCTGGCACCCATCTTTTTTTTTGCATTTGAGGAAGTTGCCTGTGATGGCTATGCTTAAGTCCAGGCCTGCATATTTGGGTTTTAAAACCATTATTGATTTGTTTGTGCCAAGTCCTTTTGTATTTAGAGAGTAAGGAAAATTTTTACTGAATGGAAAGTTATTGCACCTAAGGCGTGAATAGCGCCAAAAACATGGCATTTTACATGCAACACCCCCATGTTTACTTTGGGGGCGTGGCAAGCATTTCCTCGGCAGTTAACCATGAGCCCTATCTCTTTCGAGGTGGTGTTAGGTGAATCCACGCTAATGAAGATACCACCATGTCCACCCCGCGTGCTAACTGCATAGAGCTCACCACACCCACTCACACCTCTAATGCATGTTGCACAGTTAGTCCAGGAATCATCCTGTGATGTCATGGCCCTGACGAAGTGTCCCCTAACATGCCTTGAGCATGCACCAGAACACGCACTGTCAGGTAGTGCTCATTAGTAAAAGACTCCAAGGGGCTTGTTTACAAAGCTGCGGTAGCGGTTCGCAATCGTTATCGGAGCAGTGGCCCCATTGAAATCAAAACAAGCCCCTAAGTTTCAAAGCTTTTTATGCGAGTAAAGAACTGTTCATCCATGTAAAAAGCTTGGTAAAAAAAACCGCAAGCCTACCAAAACTGCACATAAAAGTATATGTACTGTTCACAGCATACACAGTTTTACTCGTTCAGAAAATGGGGCAGAGATGGTGTGGAGGAAGCTAAGGATGTGTGCGGGGCCTTCATTTCATAGCCAGATAATACCATATTGAGAATCAACTTTTCATAATCAGCACGATGCTTGCTTACAATAAAATTAATAGTATTTCATAGCAGCTCTAGATGGCAGCATAAAACCAGTTTTGAAAAATCACTTGTTCTACATCACTGTTAGGAAAAGTATTGTGGGTGATCCGTTTGTCCATGAAAACATGCAAATAAAGGTTAAACAAAACAAAAAGAATATAAGGTGATAAGTTTGTTCAACAAAAAGAAGTTAACATTTCTCGACTAGATTTTGGGAGTTCTTATTTTGCTCCAGGAATATGGATGAAAAGCAAACTAAGAAGGAAGGTATAAGAATTCCTTCAGATTAATATTCAGGCCTAGCTGGGAGTGCTTCTTTTAAAAAGGTTGGCAGTGTTGTTTAAAAAAAACAAATATTCTGTACTGATATTTAGATAGGCAGCAGTACTGAATATACATTGAAAATGCTTGCCACCACTAGCTATATATTCAACAGCGATATTCAGCTGTTATATGTATAACTAAGAAGTTAAAAGTTAGGGTTGCTTTTTCACAGATCTAAATGAAAACCACCTAGCTATACAAACAGCAGCTAATATTGCAACTATGCATAGAGTTAGGTGGAACACTATTGCTCCATTCCAGCAGTACGTGGATATCAGGGGTGTTGAGAGAGATTTATTTATTTAGGAAAGTTTATATACCACCTTTCATCATGGTCGTGGTGGTTTACAATGAACAGTGGTTAGGAGTTTACATTGAAGAACTGAACATACATACAGATAAGTTAAACTATGCACACTTGAGTAGATGGTTCTGGACATCTATCATTATTTACATGAGGTTGAGGTATGTACAGCATTGCGTATCATGCTTTGGTTTATTAAGGTGTTCGAAGCAGATTGTCTTGTGTGGTTATGTTGGGGAGTTTGCAGCAATGTGAGTAGTGAGATGTGGGATTGCTTTCGAGTGCTTTGTGTGTTATCAGAAGCATCTTGTACTTGATTCGGCTGGTAAGTTGGAGCCAGTGCAGTTGTTTCAAGGTGGGTGTTATGTGATCATATTTTGAGGTTCCCATGAGGGTGTGTGCCGCAGTGCACAGAACTGCGTGGAGGGGGATCAGGATAGAGTGCAGCAGGCCTTTGTAAATGTAGTTGCAGTAGTCCATAAGCGACAGGATTAGGGCTTAGGAATGTTGAGCGGAAGTCTGGCGGGTCGAGGAGGGGGGTGTTGTCATTGAAGGGTAGACAGCTTTTGCAGTGTGTTGTATTTGCAATTTGAAGGAGAGGTGCTAAACCAGTATAATTCCAAGATACTTGATTTCAGATTTTATCTTTATTTTTGTATTGTTTAAGGTGATGGAGTCCGGTGAAGTGAAGCCGATGTCTTTTGTGATGAAAGAACTACAGGTTTTTGGTTTTTGTTTTTTTATATAGTTGATTGTCAGGTTATTTCTTTCTAATCATTTTGAGATGTCCTTGAAGCACTGTGTGAGTTTTGTGTTGTTGGACTGATTATGATTAAATGGTCCATAGAGCATGATGTCTGCATAGATGTGGAAGTTGATATTTATGGGTTCTGATGATCTGGCAAAGTGGTTGCAAGTAGATGTTGAAGAGCAATGGGAATATAGTGGGTTTTTGTAGTACACCTTGTGTCTGTTGGTATGGGATGGTTATATTGTGTCCAATTTTTTATTTGTTGCTGCCTGTTGGTGAGGTAGGATTCAAACCATTGAAATATGGCGTTTTGAATTCCAGTGGCTTTAAGGATTGAAGAATTATTTTATGATTTACTGTATCAAAAGCCGCTGATATGTCAAGGAATATCATGATATATCCCTGTGTTTTCAGTGGTAGTTGCTGTACTTTTGATGATGGAATTGCAGTTTGTTATGATGGCATTGGTGTTCATTGTCTCATTTTCAAGTTGTAGTAGTATATTCCTTAGGAAGGATTCCTTGTGGAAACATTTGAACCTTCTGTTTAGCCATTGCTGGGTAATATGGTTTGTAGGGGTGTTAAATGGGAGGAGAAAGGTGATCAGGCTGTGGTCTGACCAGGGTGTGTTTGCATGGTTTCTTTATGTGTTAGTAAAAATCAGGTTGAGGTTGTTGCCTTTGTTGTGTGTGGGGGATTGAATGATCTGTTTGAGGTCCATGGCTGTCATGGCTTATAGGAAGGCTGAGGGGTGTTTGGGTTGTGTTAAGGGAAGGTTGAAGTCCCCCAGGATGAGAAGGTCTTTCGCCACTCTGGTGTGCTCTAGGAATTTTCCATTAGGTGAAATAGGTTGGAGTTAGAAATGGTTAGAGGCCTGTAGATGAGGCAAATTGTCAGTTGTTTGTTGGTGATGGTCAGGATGTCTGTTTCTTCCTATGGTGAGAGGCCAGAAGTGAAAAATGTGTTTGTGTTATGATTAGCACCCCTCCTCCCTGTGCATGGGTAGTGAAAGAGGGTGAATCCATCTCGTGGGAGTTGATTCATAAGTACTGTGTCCATGTCCATGAGCCAGGATTTGGTTATACAGAGCAGGTCAAGTTTATGTGTTGTGAAAGTCTTTTATGATGAGTACTTTTTTCCTTACTGAGCAGGTGTTTATTAGTGCATATCATATGGCTTGTGATGTTATTGAGAGAATTATGTATGACTGATTTCATATGGTATTTGTATGAGGTGCGGTGTAATATGAGGTTTGTTGTGCTTGTAGTGGTCTTTTGCATGTAGTGTGGATCTGGGAGAGGTGTATGTATGAGGGGGCTGTATAGGAGATGTATTCGGTGAGTACAGGTGTGATGGAGAGTAGCAAGTAGTATAGGGGTAGCATGGTCGGCTTGTCTGTCATTGAGAGTTAGAGTTTCAGTTGGCAAGGAAATGTCCGTGTTTCCATCTATCTTTGTTTGATGTAACACTATTCCTGCTCTTAATGGAGTGGGGAGAGGTGTGGATAGCCCCCGCCTTGGTCTACGCCTAAGGGCCATGCCAAAGGGCCCTCTGGTACACCCGTGCCTGAGCGTGCCTCAGATTTGAAGTTCCTGCTGCTGCTGGGCTAATTGGTTGGTCCAGTGGGAAGCAGGGAGGAGCTCATCTTCCCGCTCCCTGATCGGTCCAGTAAAGATTTTTGTCAGAACTATCCATATAGAGTAATATACATGAAAACGCTTTTAGGAAATATGTCAATATATATGTGTAAAATGTTGCTTATGAAATTACTCCATGCATGACAAAAGAGTCTGCGTATTTTTATGTGACTTGGGTGTAGGCATGTTGAAGTGTGGATTTTCGATACAGCACAGATGGCGTTGCGATTCATGGATGTAGTTTATGCACAAAAATTTACACTTCTTCCTCATCGGGCATAAAATGTCCACAGCTTCATTTTAGCTGTGAAATCTGTTCGTTGGTTGGCTGGCTGGCACAATTTTATAAAAGCATGTGATGTAGGGTTTTAGAAGGGACATCTACGAAGAATATAGGACGTCCAGAGCAGAATGGCCCAAAATCGGGGAAGGGGGGAGTGGTTGCAGTGAAGGGAGGAATGTAAAAGTGCCTTCTGAAAAATGTCTCTGTCTTCACCATGAAAAAATGATTGTCTTTATGGAGACGGCCCCCACACAGATTGCAAGCCCAGGGACAGGTGTTAGGCCATTTCACAAATGTGGACATCCCCAAATTGCATGACCTCAGAAACAGGTACCTGGACGTGTCGGCAGGGGTATTTCAGCAGGGGAGCAACTACGTTCCGAGACTTGCGCATCATGGGCTGCCATTTCAGATACTCAGATGTGCCATGGAAGGCTAGTAATATGTTTGGCATATTTATTAACATGCAGGTTTCTTTGACCCGGAAATATTACCTGTGGCAATGAAAGCGCATTTTGCTTTTCTCCCTGGCAGCACTGCATCCATGAAATGAGTACTTTTTTGCACCTTATTCATTGTCAGGAACAGGTAAAGGCAAGGATGCCTCACCAACCACGGCCAGGCATGTGTATGCCATTCTGAAATTGCATAGTGATGTGCTTCTGCATTGCTCTGCCCAAGCCATGCCTCCACCATGCCCCCATGCTACATGGACGCACTCATGCCAGGGATGTCTATATACCCAGCTTTCTAAAATGGGTCCAGGAAAGGCTATGTGATTTGCACATCTGAATGCTTGTCTTCCGACATCCACGTCATGAATAGAGCTTGAAATAAGTGCCTACCTGGTCTTCACATATAGGTGTCCTGTTATGAAATTACCCTCAGAGTGCCATTGGAAATCCATGAACGGAAAATTTATATATTTAATAGTGGCTGATAAAAAAATGGTAATTTTTTAATGGGGCACTTATTTTACATGGGTTGGCAGGGGCCTAATTTAAGCCAGTTTAAAAAACATGAGTAGATGCCTACTTGTCTTTCTAAAGTACTAGCTTAATCCTACTCAAACGACAGCTACATTTCAGGGGCAGACATTACACCCACTTGATAGGGTGTGTAAATATCTATGCCTGTTACGGAAGCACAATACATAAGTAAGGAATTTCATAATCTACACGGGCACTTCATGATCCGACCCATATTTCTCCCAGGATCGTGCCCCCAGCAACATCTACAGTAAAAGTACATGCGTGTATGCCATTGCATGGATTTTGCTGCCTGGCACAATTTAAGAAAATCAAAGCAAAAGGAGGGTTGCACATACACAATAAACAAACACATAAAAAATAAATATATAATAAATAATTGTGTGGGGCTGATAAAATCAGCTAGAGAAATATATATTTATAAGGGAGAACAAATTAAAATCAAACTGTACAGTTACGCAAATATACACATAAAACGCATCAGCACATTACACAGAAAAATATCTTTGTCCATGAAAGAATCAATTGCTTGACATGTTTTGGCAGAAGGCTTGCATCAAGGAACTTGGATTTATGAAGGCCGATACCAGACAAGGACGGTCATGAGATCGGGTAAAGGGAAACCCTTAAATGCACACTTGCTTATTTATGCCCCCTTGCCTAGTTGGGGCAAAGTTAATATAAAATGGAGTCCCCATTGAGAAAGGGGTACTTCCTTCTCTATTGATAGCATATGATGCTGAATACTCAAAATCTAGAGGGAAATTGGACTATTCTTGAATTGGCCTAAATATGTAGAAGCAGTTTTCCATACCTTGATGAAAGACAGACTGGGGGGCTTGTTTACAAAGCCGCGGTAGTGGTTCGCGATCGCGATCGCAGCCGCGGCCCCATTGAAATCAATGGGGCCGCGGCTCCGATTACGATCGCAAACCGCTACCGCGGCTTTGTAAACAAGCCCCTGTATTTCTTCACAAAAAGTGCATTGGGTAACATTGACCTTTATATACCCAAGTCCCCTGGAGCTAATTTTGTGTATAATGGTGTGCTGTCTTTTACACTTGTATCTTTGTAAGACTGTACACTTTTATCTGTTCTCTCTATAAAAATGCATATTTCTCTGTTTGCTGTTATCTCTAATTAATGTGTCTCTTATTGTGCACATGCAATCCCTCTCTGCTATCGTTTATACAGTTTTTGCAGTGTGGTTGGCTTCCCTGGTTGCTCCGCAATGTTAAAGTCATTTTACATGCACACATTGCCACATACGGTACGTGCTAAAATGACTTTAAAACGTACCCTTTAAATTCAGAAGTCCCTTGAAAATTGAACCATTAGGAATCACCATCCTCAGAAAGGATCTAGACATCATGGATAATAAGTTGAAAGCCTCTGCTCAGTGTTTAACCATGGCCAAGAAAGCAAACGGAATGCTAGGAATCTTAAGGAAAGGAACTGAGAATAAAATCAGGCAAATTGGAATGCCCTCTGGCTGGATACGGATAGGTTGACAGACCATCTTTAAAAATGGCTAAAAGCTGAAAAGAAATGAAGGACTATCCTAAGTGCTTCATGATGCAGAAAGATAAGTAACTGTTCCTTTCGAAATATAGTGCTATGTCGGAAGAAGCTATAAATGGCTAAGCTTTTATAAATAATTATGTAAAATGAAAAAAAAAGAAAGAAGAGTAGTACATTTACATAGAATTTTAAAAAAGGAGCTGTGATGAAACTGAAAGTGTTTTTTCTTGGTTATTTAACTTGCAGCATGCCTTATTTCTTTATGGTCTGCAAAAATGTATCTATTTATGAATGAGCTCTGCATTTGTTATATATAATTGAGGTAACCCCAACCCTGTGCCCTCTCACCTCCTTTCTCCCCACAGCTCCCTGCCCCTTCCCCTCCCTTCCATCCAAACAGATTAAACCCACAAACAATTTATGGAAAAACAACTGGTCACAGTTTTAATTCTTTAAACTCATAACAAGTCACAAACATTTCAAGTCAATGCTAAATCAATATAACAATAGCACCAAAACCCCCTAATTTCTTTCCAGATACAGAATTTCTCACCTGCCATATTACCAGCACAGTGGACTCGCAACGGCGTCCACATCCACCCCTTCGCTATGCCCACCAGCAGCAATCCCATGTCCAGCGTCCAGCCTCCAGCCTCGCCATATTACTAGCAAAGACTAGCACCCTCCAGGTGAGGACCCCGAGCTTGGGGTTTCACCTACTCCACCCCCCCCCCCATCCTCATAATTCCAAACTGAGATTACCTGATCCCGGCCACACAGCCTGCAGCCAAAAGACTCTGGCTAACCCGATTGCCTCGGGTGCCTGCCACCAGAGCGGGGCAGGAGAAACCTTACCCTGAGCCACTCCCCCCTAGTCCCCTAAAGCTGTGACCTGAGATAGACACCATGCAAGACAGATTCCAAGGCCTCCTGCCAGTCATCCAAGAGTAAGTTCTGCCCTACCAAAGACAAGTGAACTCTGTCGGCACCATACAGGGTAGCACAGTCCACCTACACCCACGGATGTTGAATCTGGCAGTTTATCTTTATCAGATCCCTTGATCACCTCTTTTGCTGCTTGCCAGCAGGCCTCGGAATAATGTCTGACCAACACACCACCACCCCAGGAAACAACAAATATAATTTCAAAGTCCCATTTCACTAATCAGTTGCTTGCAGGTCCAGAAAGACAAATCGTTGCCCTCCAAATGAACGATAAGCCCCGTCAGATGGCTGAAAAGACGAGCACAGTGCTGCAACAGGGGAATAAGCTGGCTCACCAAAGAGACCCCCACAGAAGTCAATCCCAAATGAGGCCCAAGAGGCTGAGACTGAGATGCAGCATGCCAGCTCACCCAGAATATATATATATGAATGGCCCACCAGCTACCATTGCCAGGTACGCCACAGAGAATATGCAAAACAGAACAGAATTAAACAAGCCACCACATACCATAAACCCTCTTTACAGGCAAATATAGCCTGAAAAAGCCCCAGACCGCCATCTGCCAATCCACTGAATTACCGAGTCATCAAGCCCAGCCACAGCTGCACTAGTCGCCACTCCAATACAGAAGGAATGGAATGCAAACCGATACACCTCACAACCCAAGTGCTTCAGGGTTTCTCAACACCGCTCTAAACTGGAAACGAGTAAGAGGAGTAGAATTGGTCTAAATGAACAACATGCCTTCATCCTCCCCTCCCCCCCAGCTGCAAAACTAGATAACTTTGTAGACCTGCTACCATTCAGCACCACCCACAACCCCTTTCCTAATTGATCGGTCTTCAATCCGAGAATCAGAATTCGCAATTGGCTGCCCACTAGTTGAACATGCTTGAGGGCCATGTCCGCCCCTGAGCAAGCTGTAGCAGAATCGCCCACCAGCTCATTGATCCTGAATGCCCCAAAAAAATGCTAGACAAAATACTGCCTGAAATAAAGCCACCTCATATCCAGATGCCACTACCGGCTGCAGCCCTTCACACAACCTGACCAAGAGATCATGAGAAATCAGCTGCCTGGAGCTCTGCAGCATTGGCCAAGACAGTCTCCAGCCATAAAAAGCCCGCAATCAGAATTCTCCAACCCATTGCCTTTGCAAAAAAGACAAACCCAGCCAAACTTTTAATGCACCACTGCCTTGGAGCACCCCTTGCCCTTAACAAATACAATATACTGGCCCAACAGATATTCAGGCACCCTCCCACCCTGCCACTCGCCGTCTCCCAAAAAATGCACCATCTTCCTATAACCACTGAGGTAAGACGCCCAGCTGGCAGGAGAAACAGACTTTTGCAATACAGTCATCATGTCAGGCAGCCAAGCTGCCACAGATGGAGTGGAATGGTGATTAATGATCTCAACCACTGCAGCATTGTAACACCAAAAAAGGATCGTACAATCGCACAGCTGGTCAGGCCAGACCGCCAATGTCACAACAATGGGAAAGGGCTCGAAAAGGTAATGTTTCAAGTCAACCCGGACTCATGCCAAATCACTCAGCCACTGCTCTAAGCACCACGCTCCTTGGAAATAGATGCCAAAATACACCCCCACCCTCCTCCGGGCCCATCGGTATAGAGCTGCAAATCTACATTAGAGACCTCCTCCAGCTTCAGCACAGATATCCTGTTGAAACTGGTCAAAAAAAGAATCCCACACCCATAAATCCTTCCTCATCCCTTTTGAAACGCTGATGTGGTAATGGGGTTTCACTACCATAGGCATGGTGTATGAGAGATGTCTAGAAAAGGTTTGTCCCTTCTTAATAACCCGACAAGCAAAATTCAGTGATCCCACTAATGCCTGCAACTCCTTCAATTGGATCTTGAAAGCCGATCCCAAGGAGGTCATCAAGGCCCTCAGATTCTACACCTTCTCAGCACACAACCTCACCACTATGTTGACAGTGTCAAGCTCGATACCTAAAAAGGTCAGCCTCATCACAGGGTCCTCAGTTTTGTCTAAAGCCAAAGGAATACTGAATTCCTTGGTCAAAATTATAAAGGATTCCAGCAAAATGCTACACATCCTGGAGTGACTAGGCCCGATAGACAGAAAATCATCCAAATAATGGACCACATTGGGCAAACTTGAATGCTGAACGAGAACCCAGTGTAGAAATGTAGTGAACATCTCAAAATATGTATATAATATGGAGCAACCCATGCACATGCTTTTATTGAAATAAAAATGACACTCAAAGGAGAAGTCCAGCCAGTGAAAGGCTGAGGGTTGGACCGGTAACAAATGAAATACAAGCAGCGCATTCACACTGCACTGGAGAACTAGGAACACAGCACAGTTGAACGAAGTATAATGGATGGAACACAACTCCTTCAGTAGATGATCATTCACAGAGCTACCCGGGGGGAAAAGACAAGTTATGGATCAGGTGGAATTTCCCAGGCTCCTTCTTAGGAAAGAATCCCAAGACAGCGAAAACCGGGAACAGGCCATCACTAAAGGGATCCGTAATCCTACCCAGCTCACTCTCCACCCTGAGCTTTGTCCTCACAACTTCCCAGAAGAGCTGGATTGAAGACACATTCTGCATCATCATGTTAACCACCGCCCCTTGAAAAGGGATCAAAAACCCACCCTCATATCTGTTCAACGTAATTCCATCTTTACGCCACAGGTAATGGTCCAACCAAGGGTACATAGCCTCCACCCTGAAAAAGGTGCTAAATTACTTGTCAGAGGGTGGGGACCCTGGGGATCCCTTTTCAACTACACTGGGAGTTGGGAGGCCACCCCCCCCCCCCCCCACACTCCGAGCAGGCATATCTGAATTTGCAGTTAGAAAATGGGCAGGAAGATTTATTGAATCTCCAACACACATCACCCTACCTCCACCCACTCTTAGACTGGGCGCGCCCCCCCCCCCGCCCCTGACCAAAAGGAATGTATCCCTCCTGGAGCCACCACAGTGCCTCCTTTCCCCGTCATACTCCCTACTACTCCTGACATCTGTGTCAGCCACAGATTTATGTCTTGCATCCCCCAGGATATATGCTTGTTCCTTTCCATCTTATTGCAGAATTTCTCATCATAGTTGAGCCAAGCCCAACCCTCATGTGTCTGGAAAGCTAAGTGAGGAGTAAACCACACTGCCCTGGCAAGTGATACCCCCCCAAACGCTCGCCAAGTGCAAGGAGGACCTAATCCAGTTGACTATATTCCAGGACATCTTCTTGAGGAGCGCAACTTTCTCATCCTCCTTGCACTTCTTCTTGCTATCCTCTGACTGCTTCCTTTCCTCCAACAGATGAAAACTTTCTATGTACTTATGCTTCCTAAACTTTTGCCACAGAGCTTGAGGCATCTCTCATCAAAGTTCTGTAAAGATCACGAACATGGGCGTTTCACCTCCCCTGTCCCGCCGTGGGCCACCAATGCAGCCCCTGGTATGTCTGGCTCCTCTAATTCAGAGGAAGATGATGAATCCAAACTTGAGGATGAGGAGAATGAATCCTCTCCCCTGCAATGCCGATGCAAGTGCTTATATTTTTTAAAGTGTCTTCTTTGGTATCCCACCCGAAGGGTCTTCTGCCTGGCTATCCCCACCACCCTCTGCTACTCCAACCCCTGACTCGCCAGCCTGCATAGCCCTGTCAAGCTCCTCTGGGGCAGTGGGGCTCCTCAATAACCCAGGGCATGCATCCACAGCCTCTACTAACCGCTGTTCCTCCTTGTTTGGCTCTGGACCTCCGCCACTGGATAATTGATGCCTATATCGCCACTAGCCACCATGGGGCACTGCTGGATATCACTGACAGCCTGTGGAGGGAAAAGGGAAAAACAGAGCCCAGGAAGCAGAAGGATCAACTGGCCAACCCGACTATGCTCCAGAAGTACCTTGCCCTCCTGCAGCCCATAACCCCACCTGCTATTGTCCTACAAAAGGCTGAGGCCACCAAGCCCCCTGACCTCATGCCCCCCTGAAGTGATTACGCTTTACAAAAGGAAGGGGTCTACCTACTCCACTTGGCCCGGAGCATAATACTGGGGCCCCCTTGCACCCCCTCTATCTGCTGTGTCAACCCAACCCAGATTGCCCAATGCCTTCCCTGTGCCATGGGGCACTGCAGAGGAGGTAGCCCTAGACACTGCATGCCCTTATACATATCCCCTGCCCCTCCCACAGTAGGAAAAGCAGCACAACCCAGCATGGTAGAGTCTGGACCCCCAACGGCAAATCCCCTAACCTCTCCACTCTCCCCACCTGACAGAGAAGTGACCATGGGCCAAGAAGGAGGTTACATAGAACCCTTCCCCCTTGCTCTTCCCCAGGCACCCCCACACTGCAGGGCTTGACTGCGAAGCTCCACTGGCCGTTGCAGGCCTAAATCACCATGCATTCCATGAGTCTCCCCTTCCCACACCCACAAAGCATCCCACTTCCTTTGCCCTACCCCTTGCCTTTCCACCTCCCCTTGCCTTACCCTTCGCAGTCACAGCAGAAGCCCCAGCCACCAAAGCAGCTGCAAGGGGAGGAGCTATGACCTCCTCCAGTTTGCACAGCTTGCATTCTGTCCCCCCTCTGAAGCAGCCGCAAGTGGAGGAGCTGGTTCAGCCTCATCGGTCATAGGCCCAGCTGATGCACATCCTGCCATCGCAGATCCACGAAGCTCGCTTCTTGCAGCAGCAGCCCCATTGCTAGAGTCCCTCTCACTGTCCCCCCCCCCCCCCAAATCAAACCCACACCCTCCCCTTGCATAATCATTGGGGGCTCAGAAGACTATGGGAATGGCAGCACAGCTGGTCCTGTAGAGTGGACTCTGTGTTGAGGCAGCATTAGAGAAACACTGCCAAACAAACCTTGAGATGTACCACAAAAAAGCAGATAATCACGTGAAACCACAGAAACCAGTCCACTACGTGATTATTGTAGAAAGACAAAATTTATTTTCATTAATTGACCCATTACCACCAATGATTTTGTCTTTCTACAATAAACAAACCTTGAGAGCCGTAAGTCCAATTCCATATAATAAAATGTTTAGTGTTCCTTCTTTTATATATGTATTTTATTTTATTTATTTTAAAGCCAATCGCTGGGCCTCACCAAAACCCCAAGACTGCCATGCCTGCTCAGGCCCATCCTTCCCCCCTGTGCCACGCCCTAAGCCAATGAAATCTCTTTCTGCACACAGAAGATTTAAAAATCTATACTACCTCACCCCCTTCTCAACTTCTACCCACTGCTTCTCAACTCCTCTAAGGACCCCATTCAAAGCCACGCGGCTTGGGACCCCCTCTTACTTGACCAGGTATCCAGTTACACACAGCCGCAGGGGACCGCAGTCCCATGGCCTGAAGGCAATTCTTTGCTATTGCATTAGTGTATCAACATAGCTTTGCATTGACAATGCATTAGCATTCCATAAACTTTAGCCTCTAAAATGGATGGGCTCAGAAAATGCATATAGGTATACAGAGCCTGCACCCTCTAGGATTAGATGGCTCTGGGATATGGTTAAGAAATCTAAAGTCTTTCATGTTGTGGGCTCCATGGTTTGAGGGAGAGACAGTGGGCTTATAAAACCTCTCCCATCTAATGCCTGAGAGCTCAGGAAATGAGCTAAAGGATGTAGAGCCAGGGCCAGACAAAAACGTTTGGGTTAAAAGAGGGTGGTGGACATCTGGAATTTTCTAGTCTCACCAGTCAATTGGTTTTCAGTTAAACAGATATACTATATATAAAAATTTAAACGTTACACAAAGAGCGATGTAACATTAAACAATGTAATAACACAATTTGCCCATACGTTATTGGATCCCTTGTAGTTCAACCCCTTAATGTCAAATATCTCCTAAAAAAAAAAAAGTGGCCAGTGAAATGGCTTTAGACTATATATGCACACATATTTGAAACATAAAAGAATCAAATAAAAGAAGACCAATAAAAAAAGGAAATAGTACGAAATAGTATAAAAACTGGGACATTTCCAGGATATGATTACCGACACCCTTATAAACAATTCCAATCAATCAATCAGCTTGAACAGAAGAACTGCATTCCCATTACAGTAAAATTAGATGCATCTGATCAATTGTCAGTACTCACATTACTTTAATCAACCAATGAATGACGGCTGTAATGTTTAAAATGACCACATTCACTCCCAATTCCATTTTCACACTGGTGAATACAAGAGAGCTGCCTGAGACCATCAGAAAATTAATTATCACAAATAACAAACAGCTACAAAGCCATCTCCAAAGACCTTGGGATTCCCGTCTCTACAGTTCACAATGTTAAGATGTTTTCTGCTCATGGAACTGTCAAGAACCTCTCAGGGCATGGTGGGAAGAGGAAAATTAATCCAATAAGTCTTCAAAGGTTAGTGTGAACTGTTGGAAAATACCACATACAACATCAAAAGAGCTTAAGACTGACCTGGAGCAATCTGGAGTGTTGGATTCAACCCACACCATTTGTCATGCACTAAAGAAAGAAGGACTTCATGGGTGAAGGCCAAGAACAACCTCATTGTTCAAAGACAAACATAAAAAGGCATGCCTGATCTTTGCTCAATACCATCTTGAGAAACCACAACCCTTCTGGGAAAATGTTCTGTGAATAGATGAAACCAAACAAACTCTTTGGCAATGCAGACCAGCGGTATGTTTACAGTCGAATACATGAAGCTCATAAGGGGAAAACACCCCCCATCCTTCCTATAGTTAAATATGGTGGAGGTTAATTTGCTGCCTCAGGACCTGAAGGCCTGGAATGTATTAAAGGAATCAAGAAGTTAGAGGACTAGCAAGGTATTTTAGAGTGAAATGTGCTACCCAGTGTCAGAAAGCTAGGACTGGGTCAGCATAACAACAATCCAAAACATACATCCAAAAGTACAAAAGAAGGGTTATAAAGGAACAAAATGGACCTTTTAAACTGGCCAGCAAGGAGTCCTGATCACAATCCAATCGAGAACCTTTGGAAAGAGCTGAAATCTGACTTTGGTAAAAGGAATCCTGGAAACACTCATGAGCTGGAACAAATCACAGTTGTAGAGTGGGAGAAACTACTAGCAGACAGATCTATGAAAATAAAAACCTTATAGATGGCTACAAGAAAGGTTTGGAAACTGTCATCACTGCCAAAGGTTGTGCAACAAAATATTAGTGAAGGGTGCTATTAATCCTGTCCAGGTCATATTTTGTTTTTTTCTCAGAAATTGCTACGTTCTAAGTTGCAAACAAATTTTTTTTGTTGTATACCTTTGAACATACTATTAAAATATTATGACATATTGTTGGAATATTTCCAATTATTTCTCAAGATATTCTACACAACATACTTAAAATGCAAGGATGACAATAATGTTGGCCACAACTGTAGGTAAACCAATTCCAAAAGATTAGTGTGAAGATTATGCTGGATTTTAAAAATGAAATTACCTTGGGAAATTTAAGAAATGAAGAGAGACACGGTAGAAAAAAAGGGGAAAAAGATACACGAGCAAATGTGAAAGATAAAGCAAAGAAAGAGAAATTAGAGGCACAGTGAAGGAGATTATGATATGGCACTCAGTGACAGCATCCCCCTATAAGGAGCATAACATGACCATGCAGGAGGGAATGATTCCTGAAAATCATCAAAGGATGGTTCGTTTGAACACAGATCTATAGTATTTGCATTTTTTATGAAGTGATAAGTAAATTATTCAGCCGACATGGTCATGTTTTAAAAATGAGAGGAGTAAAAATCCTTGTAGCAAGATATTCAGCTGTCATCTATATAGCAAAAGTGTCGCTAACTTGAACAGCTTTATTATAGAGATAGCAACTGAGTATCACCATCATCTGTATAATAAGGCCGATGCCATCACTCTACCCAGGCACTATATGAGACTACCGCTAAGTGTTATCACCACCATTTTGCAAGACTCCACAGCTGAGGCAGGTGCAGAGGGGGACCACTCCTGCCTTGTTCGTTGGGACAACTGGGAAATCCCCTGGTAAGGATGGGGGGTGGAGGCTGCTTGCCTGGCATTTATTGCTTTCTATAGCTTCAGGTGCTAAAGCTGTGGTATGTATGTGGGGAGATAAACCTCCATGGGAACAGATCAGAGCAGAGCGGTACCACTGTTTGGGGGGACTGGAGCAAAAGGGGCTCTTTGTGGCCTGTGCTGCAGCTCTCCCGTCTCTCTGTCTTGTGCCAGAACAGGGAATACGGCTCCCATGAGTAGCCTAGTGGTTAGAACACTGGCTTGGTAACCAAGCAACCAGGGTTCAAGTCCTACTAGCACTCCTTGTGGCCTTGGGCAATTCACTTAACCCTCCATTGCCTCAGAAGAAAGGCCTGGCAATCTACTTCCAGTGACACTGCCAAGAAAACCCAGGAGCTTCTGGGTCACCAGGAGTCAGGACTGACTCAAAGGCACACATTGCATTGCGGTAAGTGTCTGTCCTGCAAAGTAAATGCAAGCAGATGCTGGTCATGCCCCCATACATTTAAAGCACAGGGTTTGCACTTACTGCATCTTAACTTTACCAGTTAAGGTGAGGGAAAATGCTAATTTTTACCGCATTTTAGTAAAATGGTCCCTCACATATTTTTTGTGCAGCTCTTTTACAGATTGATTATTAAGCTGTGAAATCTCTTCATAAAAAAGTCTGCTTTATGGCAGGGCCATACCAAGGGCTGTGCGGGCGCATACCAAGGGCTGTGCGGGCCATACCAAGGGCTGTGCGGCCGCACGTACAGAAAGGGCACCGTCATCACTGGGCTTCCAGGAAGCTCAAGGAGGGAGTTACTGCACATGTCTTGGGTGGAGGGGCGCAACAAATTCATTATTCACAAAGGATTCATTTCCAGCTTGTTACGGGGTACTGCTTCATGGGAGCAAAAGCAAAAAAAGAGCATAATCCTGCAGAACACTTTGGCATTTTGCTTTTTCCATAAGTAGCATACTATTGCAAAGTGACTTAGAAATGTCATTCACAATAGGCAGTGGTATGGGGCGAGCTATTAAGGCCATGGCCCAAACAATATCTTGCCTAACACAGTGTCAGCAACTACAGAGCTTGGGGGTGGGACTGAAGATTGGAAATGCCAATGGAGCCAACCACAAAGGTGTTCAGCGGGGTCTTCACTTCTGAGAGCAGTGCTGTCTGCTGCATGGCTGCTATGTAACAAGCAGAGAGGTCGTCCCTCACAAAAGAGAGAAAACAAAAAGAGCAGGGAAAGGCAGTGTAATAATAATAAGAGTGAACTTGAAAAACAATTCATGAAAAATTAAAAGCATTAAGAACTTTTAGAAAGCCAACTCACTACAAATGAAATGTGTGAAAATGCAAATAGATTAAAAGAAATCTGGCATGGTCATGTTTCAGCTAGTCACTTGTGCCAGAAGTGCTAAAATGTATAAGAAAGATGTGACCTCTTGTAATACAAACAAAAAATATCACCACCACAACTCGTCCTCCACACAGTAGCAATATGAAAGGTGACAGATGATAAAATATATAACCTACATATTACAAGACAACACACTTTTGTGTGCATAAAACAGTTCATCTAAAATCTTACCTATTAGGAAGAGTCAGTGTGATATAATAAATAATGATAGAAATAGTAAGGAATCAAGTCTTTCAGAAGGTATATGGTCTTTTAAATCTAAAAGATTGATAGCAGTAATTGTATCTGTAGAGACTAATTGGATTTGGCAGCTAGAATCAGCAGCACCTTCCAGTGTCACTACTAAGAATTGTCAGAAATGATATAGACTAAAGACTGGTGAGAATCCTGGGAGGTTCCTCCTGCCATTCACTTTAGGATGAGAGAAGACTCCCTTGAAAAATGGGAGGCCTACTCAGTATAAAAATCTCACCTCAAAGGCAGTTTCTTGTCTCTGGCCCCTAACCTTTCAACCAGAATAAAGTAGGTGAGTGTCTGCCCCAAGCAGGGCAAGTGCCTCTGGTCCCCAGCCAGAAAAGAGCATACACACAAAAGAAATATCTGCACCAACAACCCTAACCAGCAGTAAGAAATTAAAAATTTGGAGCCACTGCACCTATTCAGGAGGGATGCTCAGCCTGAAGATGATGGTTCCTGCTGAGATCTGAAATGAACACTATCAAATGGAGAAAGTCTATACCAAATAAGAAAATCAGCAAGGTACCTAAGTGAAGGCAAGTAAACCCAATTGCTATGAGGATAAAGGAAAGGGGGGGGCAGTTACTAAACCCCATTAGCTGTTAATGTAGCAGATAGCCTGTGCCGCACTGACAGCTAATGCAGGCGAAATACAGATAGCATGGAAAAGAAATCGCTGCGATATCGGCATTTCATGCATTAGAAGAGAGGAGAGGGGAGGGGAGAGGTGGGACTGGGGTAGGGAGAAGGCATGGTAATAGAAGGCATCCAGTGCATGAACAATTGTCACACGCCGTCAACATAGTAACAGTAAATGACAGCAGTTTGTCCAGTCCATGGTACGGCATCATTCTTGAATAGGAAGGGTATGAAGGGGGGAGGGGGCCACAGCAATTCATTGCTCTATACTCTCCCTGTTCTCTCACCCTAGCCTGAGCTCCCTGCATTAGCAGGCAGCGCAGGAGGACCTGCCGATGCAAGGATCATGGGTCAGTACAGTAAAGGCTTACTCTGTGCGGTATCAGCAGAGCAGATGCTGGCAACTCCCACTGCATTTACCGCACAAGTTTTGCACATCTTTTTGACAAGGCAGGTAATAGATGCAAAAGCATTACTGCACTTTAGCAAACACACCCCTAAGACTGATTATTCTTTTTTTTTTTTTTTTATTTATATTTTTTATACTTTACACATGGCCAACGATACAAACAATATACATAACATATTTAAACTTCTTGCTCATATTCAATAGGAAACACATCCTAACCATTCTTACAACTGGTACTATAAGATCTCTATTATCACTTAACGTTTAACATCCTTTTTCGACGAGTGCCACCCCACTAAAACTCATGCAGTTCAATCTCAATGTGTTAGCAGTTGATCGAGGGCGTCCCATTTCTTTAGCGCAGTTGGGAAAGCTAAATTATGGCTTACGTAAGCTTTTTCACAGGAATGATGGAAACAGACTAGGTTCCACCAGTACTCTACTGTCAAATTGGCAAAATTCTTCCAATTACACAGTATAGCTTTAAGCGCCAGACTTAGTAACACGTCAAACACTGGATAATCCAGCTTTTTTAAGTCCGGAATCTCTGCCAGCGATTTGTAAACTATAATGCGGTATGTCAAGGGTGCACTAATATCCAGCATTTGCGTAATTTGTGACCAAACTCTCTGCCAGTATCCCTGTAGTAACGAACAGTAGTACAGCATGTGGGGTAGCGTGCCAACTGCATTGTTGCATGACCAACACGTTGCTTCTTTATTCGTAGACCACTTGGCAATACTCACAGGCGTCAGATGGGCACGGTGGGCTAGAAAGTACAGTGTCTGAGTAAGTGAAGCCGCTCGCGTTATTCTTATCTGTGCTTGCCACAGTGTGCCCCACAATTCCGGTGTTGTTAATGCTCCTGCCTCAATCTCCCAGTGCGACTGCAGTTTCGTGCAGTTCCGTCCTTTACCTGTACGCAGGATAGTAACAAAACGGGAGAGGAGTTTACCTCCCGTCTTGATCTCTTGAACTATCTGATGAAAGGGGGACTCTGAGTCAATCACAGCCGCCATTACTCCCGCTTTACTTAAGCAGTGTCGTAGCTGGTACCATTGGTACATACTGTTCTGGGGCAATCCAAATTCCTGTTGCATTGCCGGAAAGGACTTAAATGTCTTATTTTGTACTAGTTGGCCCAAGCTGTATATTCCTTTCAACATCCAGGGAATCCATATAAAACTATTACCATCAATCCGAAACTTAGCGTTATGCCATATAATAGTACTGTCAGAGTATTCTCGTCGTTCGGGAGCACAGGTCGCCAGCACTTGGTATGCCAATTGAGTATCCCGCATTATTTCATTGCCAAAACTAGACACAGTATATTCTGCTCCCAATCGCAGCCACAAAGGTATGGTTTTACTCAGTGTTGCTTCAATCTGAAGCCAAACTGGGTCATCAGCTTCAAGGACAGTCTCACTCCACTGCGCACCTTGTTTCAACAGTGCAGCTATATGATACCAGTAAAAATCGGGAAAGTGGACTCCTCCCTGCTTGTTAGGAGACTTGAGCTTCCATACCGCAATCCTAGGTGTCTTGTTCCGCCACAGGAAAGTTGTCAGAAGCTTCTCCAGTTTTTTATAAAATTTCCGGTCAAATAGCATCGGAATCATGGCGAGTATGTAGTTGATTTTTGGCACTATAACCATTTTAATAGTTTCAAGTCTGCCCCACCAGGTCAAGTTTAATGGGGACCATCTGCCAACGCAATCTCTGACAATATTTTCGCATTGCATCATGCATCGCTGCAGTGTGTCTGGCATAGTGGCCCCATAAGTTACTCCAAGGTACTTAAAGGACGTCGCTGCCATTTGGAATGGGTAAGCTTGTAGGGACATCGGCGGAATCTGTCCGTTCAAAGGGATTATTGTAGTTTTAGATAAGTTCAACTTATATCCGGATATGTCGGAGTATGCCTCAATAACCTCTAATGTGGCTGGTAACGACGCCGGGCTTATGAATAAAAAGAGATCATCAGCATATGCCGACAGTTTGATTTGATGCTCCGCGATGCGTATGCCTTCTATATCCTTCCGTTGTCGTATCTTCGCCATCAATGGTTCAAGCGCCAGATTAAACAACAAGGGCGACAAGGGACAGCCTTGCCTCGTTCCTCTTGTAAGTGTAAATTCAGTAGAGAGTCCCCCATTCGCGGCTATCCGTGCCTTTGGCCGTAGGTACAGCATTCTGACGCTGTCAAGAAATGCACTGGGTATGTTGTACCATTCCATAACCCTGAAAAGATAGGGGAGTTCCACTCTATCAAATGCCTTTTCGGCATCAAGTGCAAGGCCCACTATCGGCCCCGCATGGTGTGGCATTTGTAGTAAGAGATGCGCCAGCAAGCGACCATTATCCGTTGTTGACCTTCCAGGCATGAAGCCACATTGATCTGGCCCTATCAGCTTCGTCATTACTTTCCTGAGCCTGTTAGTCAGGATTTTAGCATAGATTTTATAGTCTGCATTGAGTAGGGATATTGGTCTGTAATTCCCTACCATTTGATCATCCTTCCCCGGTTTGGGGTGAATTACAATCGTAGCTGCCGCCAAGGATCCAACTTCGGGGCATTCCTTCTTAAGCTCAGTAAAGTACAGATATAACTCAGGGAGCAGTTCTTGTGAAAAGGCCCCGTAAAACTCCACGGGTAGACCATCTGGGCCACTAGCTTTCCCTTTAGCTAATTGCCGCATTGCTAGCTGGATTTCTTTACAGGTGACATCCTGCGATAACTCACGTTGTTGAGTTTCAGTAAGTTTAGGGCCTTCAATATCTGCCATAAAGTTTGTGAACGTCTCTTCATTGAAGTTGCCTTCGGATCGGTACAACTGAGAGTAAAACTGTTCACACTGTTGCAGTATGTTCTCATCATTTGTATGCAGAAAACCCTTAACATCTTTGAGCCCTACAATGCGAGTCCGGCTTTTTTTTGCTCGCAAGGTACGAGCCAACAGTGCACTCGCCCGGTTACTCTCGTGGTAATATACTCCTTGCTGGAGCCTTATCTGCTTGATGGCTTCCTCGCTGAGGATAGAGTTATATTGATATCTTAGTTTACGTAGCCTAAGCAATATGAGCGAATCTGAGCGTTTGGTTAGGAGTCGCTCACCTACTTGTATCTCTTTTTCGAGCTCCAGTTTTCGCTGTAAAGCCCTCTTTCTATCTCGGACACTATACGCTGTTAAGCAGCCCCGTATAGTGGCTTTGAAGGCTTCCCACCATGCCCATGTCGAGGTATCATGTAATTGATTGCAACGGAAATATTCTCTGATGTCTCGGCGTATCGCTTCCACAATCTCACTATTGTTTAGCCACGCTCGGTCAAAATGCCATCTCAGTTGTGGACTCTTAGTTTGACCTAAGGTGAATTCCACCAAAACTGCTGCATGATCAGAGACTGTCTTTACCAGAACCTCTGTAGTAGCAACTGCAGGTATTAGTGTCTTAGAAATGAGGAAATAATCAATACGCGTTTGCGTATTATGGGGTATTGAGTAATAAGTATATGTTCTTTCTTCTGGACGCAGAAGTCTCCACGGGTCCACGAACCCAAGTTCTTCCATCACACTTCGAACAATTTCCCAAGACCGCGGCTTATGCTGCTGCTTATATGGTGTACGGTCCAGTAAAGGATCCTGTATTAAGTTAAAGTCTCCACCTAGGATAACATTTGTGGCACTAGCCTGCAGCAATTCCTTTGCCACTGATTCAAAGAAACTGGGATCATCTTGCGTAGGGCCGTAGACAGCCATGAAGGTATACACAGCTTCAGATATCTGGACTTTTGCCCTAGCCCATCTCCCTCCCGGATCTATGGCTGTTTCCACTACCGTAAGTTGTAATGCCTTTCTGGCTAGGATTATTACTCCGCCTTTCCTTTTGAGAGCTGGAGCGGCCAGTATCATTTGAAATCCCGATCCATTCACTTTATTGGACTCGGGCAATGACAAGTGCGATTCCTGTAGAAAAACTACGTCCGCTCGCTGGTGTTTGCAATAATTCAGAATTTTTTTTCGCTTAATTGGATTGTGGATGCCTTGCACATTAAGGGACACCACTCGTATATTTACATTAGCCATGAGAGTTAGCACTCGCCCGCATGGTGATGGCACTCGTCGTTCGCTTTATCAGGAGAATTAGATACCAAACATTTCCAAACAGAACATTTTTTAACACTATATAGCTAGAACAAAACTGCATGATAGATATGGTGAAGCTCTACCCGCCCTTCGCACAACCCCGCTGCCCTTGACCCCCCCCCCTACCCATCCTATGCCTATTTAACATTTCTTACCACCCTCAAGCCATATTGTAATTTAAACAATCATCACAGCATATTTAAAACAATCATCACAGCATATTTAAAACACAGCGATATACTTGCGCATAACGTGCCTACTACTCAGCATATCGGTTTTGTCAGTGCCTGTATAATTAACCCGCAGTATCGGACACTGGGTTTCCACTCTATCTATATAGGTCAAGTACATCCAGCAGACACTCAATTCATAAGCTATGTCCCCACTTCCATGTGGTTATGTTCCTGCAGAAATTGTCTCAGACTCTCAGCGGAGTCGAATGACCGAGTAGTATTCCCCAGTGTTACCTTCATCCGGGCTGGGTAATATAGGCCATAGCGTGCCTGCAGCCTCTGTAGATCAGGCCTGCATTCCAGCAAAGCTTTCCTCTTCTCCACCGTTTTCTTGCATAAGTCTGGAAAGAAGGCGATTTTCGATCCGTCTATTTGCATTGTAGACTGCTGTTTAGCTGCTTGTAAAATTTGCATAGCCTGCGGATACCGCAACACCTTGATGATGATAGGGCGCGGATGTTGATATCTCCCAGTCCTCTGTGATGGGACACGATGTGCCCGTTCAAGCTCAAAGGGTAAGACAAATTTTAAATGTAATATTTCTGGAATCAGCTTTTGCATGTACTCTTCTAGGCTCGCTCCCTCTCGCCCCTCTGGTATGCCAGTGATCCTCACATTATTACGCCGGGCTCTGTTGCTCTGATCCTCAATTTGTTCCTCCAGCATCGCCATTTTCTTGCTCAGTGGGCCTATCTGCGCCAGTAATTCATCGTGCTTCTCGACCATTTCTTCTACTGTATGTAGTCTCTCGTTAACTCCCGTCAGACGCTCTTTCACTTCTTGGACATCTTCCTGCAACTGCGCAAGTGTCCCATTGCTGGAGGCAACCATTTCTTTCACGGTCCGGAGCTCTTGAAGTATCTCCCGTATTCCCGCCGCATTTATTTTCTCGGCCTCCATCTTTTGCGGGGAGACCGCCTCCTGCTTCGTGCGCTTTACCGCATGTCCAGCCGCCGGAGCAAAGTCAAGCTTTGCAGGTTTTAACGCCGTCATCGTTCACCACTGTTAGGCACTGAATTCGGAAGTTTAACTAGCTTCTAGCAAGTGAGGGTGGCCAGGATTCTACGCCTCGGGCGGGAGCAAGATTCTCAGGCAGCCATCCTTGTCGCGGTTAGCTCCGCCTCTCTAAGACTGATTATTCTAAGCTGGCTGACAATAAGAGAAAGGGTTGGAACAGAAGTAAAAACTTATTGTATAGGAGTACAGATTTTGGAAGGTATAGGGTAAACACCACCCCATATATTATGGGATGAAACTGCTCTACTAAATTATAGCTGTAAACTGATCAAAGTTAAAGTTAAGTAAATCCTTGGTTCAGAACACAAATTTCTGGCCTGGACTCTAATTTATTGAGAAGTGTGAAAGACTGTCATACCAAACCCCTAAATAATTACTGCCACATACTACCTAATGTTCGCACGGGTCTAAATCCCAATACATAACACTCCAGGAGCTCAGAGAAAATCTGGCAAGAGCTCCTCGGACTGGTGTACTCATAGAAACATAGAAATATGACGACAGAAAAAGGCCACATGGCCTATCTAGTCTGTCTTTCCATATCAACTACAACAGTCCCCTTTTTTCCTTTAGAGATTCTCTGTGTTTGTCCCATGCTTTTTTGAATTCAGTTACTGTCCTCATCTCTACCACCTCCACTGGGAGACTATTCCATGGATCCACCACTCTTTCCATAAAAAAATATTTCCACAAATCACTCCTGAATGTATCCCCCTTCACCCTCATCCCATGTCCCCTCATAGCAGAACTTGCTTTCAATTGAAAGAGGCTCTCCCCCTGAACATTTATGCCACGGAGGTATTTAAAAACATCTGAATCATTTCACCTCTATCCCGCCTTTCCTCTAAAGGTGTACATATTAAGATCCTTAAGTCTGTCCTCATATGCTTTATAATGAAGACCACTAACCATTTTAGTAGCCACCCTCTACACCGACTCCATCCTGTTCACATCCTTTTGAAGGTGAGGTCTCCAGAATTGCACACCATACTCCAAATGAGGTCACACCAAAGACTTATACAGAGGCATTATCACCTCCTTTTTTCTGCTAGCCATTCCTCTCCGTATGCACCCAAGCATCCTTCTAGCTTTTGCTGTCGCCTTTTCTACCTGTTTAGCTACTTTAAGATCATCAGACACAACCACGCCTAGGTCCCGCTCTTCTTTAGTGGACAAAAGTACTTCACCCCCTATACTATATTGCTCCCTTGTATTGCTGCAGCTCAAATGCATGACCTTACATTTTTTAACATTAAATCCCAGCTGCCAAATTCTAGACCATTCTTCAAGCTTAGCTGGATCCCTCTTCATGTTATCTACACCTTCCTGGGTGTCTACTCTATTGCAGATTTTGGTATCATCCGCAAAGAGGCAAACCTTACCTGAAAGCCCTTCCGCTATATCACTAACAAAGATGTTAAAAAGAATCGGACCAAGGACAGATCCCTGGGGTACACCACTGGTAACATCCTTCTCCTCAGAGTGAGCCCCATTTACCTGCACTCTTTGTCTGCCTTGTAGTTTGCGGCAATTGCCTGGACCATACAGAAAGGAAGGGAGTTACATGTATGATCCTTCATTAAAGTATCTAAGAATAAGGTTGGTCTAACCTTGCTGCTGTATACAATTATAGTAAGTTGGTGTTCTAATATTTCTTAAATAGTTTAAATGTTTTATTCTTTTGCAAGTTCAATAATAATAGGTTAGAACTCAAATCACAGGATTAAAGCCAGTCCTAGACGGTGTCCTTTAATGAAGAATCCACAGTAACAACAATAGGGAATGGTTAACATCTGGAGCACTGAAAAAAGAAACTGAAGGTTTGAAAATGGTAGCCCAAGAACAGGCTTTATAAACACTATCAAAACTAAAATTCAATGTATTTTGGATGACAGCCAGTGATGATTGTGTAAATCCAAGGATGAAAAATTTGAATCATATAATTAGAAGCTGTAGCAAAAAAACCTGCATGGACCAACTACAAACAAAGGCATGACAGATACATGGCAAAGATCATCCACTGGAATCTATGTAAAAAAATATGGTATTCCTGTTGAAAGAAACCTTCTGGGAACATGTTGCAGCTAAGGTTGTAGAAAATGAATTGGTCAAGATGCTGTGTAACTTCTAAAATACAGACTGACAGGCATTTAGAACACAATACACCTGGTATTACCATTATAGAAAAGGAAAAAGTATGGTTTGCCACCATCAATAATCCCAGGTGATATCCTAGTTGAAGACAAAGAGAAAAATTGATAAAACAGAGACCTTCCAATGAAGCTGAAAAGATTTGGAAGAAAACACCTTCTATAATACAAGTTGTGTTTGGAGCTCTCGAGGCGATACCTAAGCGACTCCCTAAATATTTACAAAATTTTGGACCTACCAGACTTGACTTCACAAATCCTACAAAAGGTTACCCAACTTGGAGCAGCTTACATCTTGTGCAGATACCTAAGTTCTTGGTTGTAACCCAAATTACAGGATTAAAACCAGTTCTAAACTGTCTTCCAAGAAAGAATCCAGTATAGATGTCATTCTGAAGCACAAATAGCAAGGATGTACGCCCTGCCTGGACATACATCCCCGCTATTCTTCCCCCTTGCAGTCCCTCATGTAAGGCCCCCTGTAGATACAGTGGGGTTGTATGGGGAGCCTTAGATATGGACAAGAGGGGGCAGAAGGCAAAACAAGGGCAGTGCGTGGGCGGGTCATCACCTGGACGTACAGGAACGATTCTGAGGTCGGTCCATTATGGTCGGCCTTCTAGACAGGGGGGGGGGGAGGGCGACAGCAGAAGACGGTGGCAGCAGGAAAGTGAGGGGGTGCAGTGGGTTCCCCACAGCCCGATCCTGGCCATGGTAGTCCAGATTGGGGATCAGGCTGTGGGGAAAGAGGGGGGGGCTCTGTCTGTGGGAGTAATCACAGCTCCTAAAATGGAGCCATAGTGCCATGGTGCTGGGATTCCATGGCATCGTGGCTCCATTGAAGAGCTGACTGAATTAGCCAGGGATCTGTAGGGTGTGCGGCCTTTCAAAAATTGGGGCCCAGCTTGCATGTACAGGCCGGTAGACCCGATTCTGATCCCATGAGGGCTAGATGCCTCCTTGAGATCAGAATCGGGACTACTGCTATATGTCCTGATTCTGAGGGGCCATACAGGGGCTGGACATCCAGAACTGAATTTGCCTCCACACTATTTGGCTTCCCTCTCTCTATTAGGTTCTCTCTGTGTTGAGTGGATGCTGTGAGTGGAGAGCTGCACGCTTCCTTTATCCACCTCAAGGACCAGAGATTGGCACTCTGAAAAATATACAGCACCCAGGGTAACATCTCAGTTAGCCCATCATATTTCTCATCCTGCTAACACTTGTACTATGCCTTCCTCTTCCATCATAAAGCAGCATAACCACGCTGGGGTTTGCACTATCAATAAGCACCTGATGACTAATACTGAGCCCTCTTCAAAAGGAATGCTATTGAACATTTTAATAGGTGCCTACTAAGCAACAGTATGCACTATATATCCTATCAGATACATTTATGAAGTCTAATCCAGATCTGGTTTGATCACCACTAATTGGACAACTAGGATCTGGCTTAGGCTTACTAAATGTCTCCGATATACTTAGACATGGTTTCACTGAATTTCTGGTACAAGAACATGAACATTGTTTGGAGTAAATCTCTACAACAGGAGTCAAAAGATTCACAAGGCAAAAAAATTGAGTTAGCATTTTCCATAGAGCTCCATACCAGACAAGCTTTGGGTCAATCAGGAAACAAAAAGAACAATCTGACAAGAGTTCTTCCCCACCCCCATCCCCCATGGACGTGTTATGGTTCTTCTGCAAGATGCCTGCTTTCTAACCAAATGGTCAGAGGTTCAAGGCCAGTCTCCGACTGAGGAAAAGCCAGTTGGGTATTTTTATGTACCTGAAACCTCTAGTAACCTTTCAGCTATGGTTTTTTATTTGGGCAACAGCCACAACAACTTCTTTAATTAACATTTATGAACAAAATTAAAATGTATTAAAACAAAACAAACCTGGAAAAGAAATGAAACAACAACGAAAGAACATATTGTACTCCCAGTCCAGGGCTGCACATAGTTTACTTAGCAGCAGGTTTTCAGATTCTCAATTCCTAATAGAGTTAAGGTAACCTAAGAATTTTTAATACAGCTAAATAAATAAAATTAATAAATTTAATACCCCGTCATTAAGACAATTTCTTCCTATGAGTATAACTATAGCAATTACAAACCTTTCTGTGAATAAAATAGTACTTTACCTATACAAACTGCCAGCCAAATAGGCAAGTAAGCTTACACCTCTAGAATCTTTATATGCGTAAGTTTACCTGAACCAAGCAGAGGCCTTCCTTGAGGCACTTTGGGGAGGGGTTAGCTCTTATGAACAAACATTCTTTGAAAAATGCCAGTGTGCCAAATAGCAGATATAAATGAAAGTGCAGAGTTTTCATAGGAGTAAATTTTCAAAGTGAAAATATGCTCATATCACTCTGAAGGGGAAAAAAAAATTGAGCCAGCCCTTTGTGGATAAAACTATTTTAGGTTTTTCTTTTTTTACATGTGCGCCTGGTTATTAAAGTATCCTCTGAAAGAATAATTTTTAAAACCATCTATCCATGTAAATATTACGTATCTGGGTACAATGGCCTTGTTGAAAATTACTCTTCTCAAAGAAGCTAGAAAAAAGATACACACACACTCTATACCATATTAGCATAGGAACATTCACGGAGGTTTATCTAGCTAGGGAGAACACAGTGTGAATGTAGAATTGAGTTTTCACATCTTTACATATACCTTGAATCCCATTCCTCCATTCACAGATTAAAGAGGTGCAAAGTACCTTGAGACCTTTTTCACTGCATATTCGCATGAGTTCATTTTAAAAGAAAAAGTACATATGCTTTAATTCTTTGAAAATTGCCATATGTGCCGCAGATACAAATGTATCCTTGTACCTTGCCCCTGTGTATTTATTTATTTAGCTCAACTTCTATACTGCTTTTCACCAGGTCCAAGTGGTGTACAAGAAACAATTTTTAACTGGGCTTACATAGAACTTCAAACTATGTACAATAACTCGTGGCACGCAGAGAGATAATAACTATTTACATATAGGGTGAAGGGGAAGGGGTATGTAACTTTTGCGAGGTTCCTTACAAACAGGTGGCTTTTTAGTAGTTTTCTGAAGTTAGAGAGTTCGGTGGAGGTTCTGATGTCATCTGGGAGGGAGTTACAGAGGAAGGGTGCATAGAGTTGGAATGATCTCAGGCAGGCTTGCTGGTTCTCTTGGTTTCTTGGCTGGTATTGCAAGGGCGTTAGCTGTGGACTTCCTTGCAGGTAGGGTCGATGAGTGAGGGTGGAACAGTGTTCATAGGTAGGCAGAGGAGAGGTTGTTGGTGGCTTTGAAGGTTATTAGGAGGGCTTACTAACACACTCTAACCGTTAGTGCACGGTAAGCGTACCAAGCTAAAAAATCCATGCTATGTAATGCACGATTAGGTGGGGACTGGAGGTGTTAGGGGCAGAATGTGGATATTAATGCTTCATTGCAGATAGCATGAGGGCATTTATTGCTACCTCAATAGGTGACATTTAGTGCACCCATGCGTTGGTTGGTGTGATACCATGCATTTCAATGTGCTAATGGCAGAAGGATGGACGCACACCTCCTGAGGTTGGTGTGGTTCTCCACCTTAGATTTGCTGCTCAAAAGTACAACTGGGCCACTTTTTAGTAAACATGCTGTTAAGTGCACTCAAGTTAGCAATTACTAAGAGGCATATTTACTACCTTAGATTTGTGTACTAGAAAATCTTAACTATTTTAACTACTCCTGCAATAGTACTAAATTTAACCAAAACTTAGCTAGTGACTTTGCACCCTCAGGCAAATAGTAGCCGTTTCACTGCATGTACAGTAAAAACAGAATCACACAATTGTTATGGTTTCATCACACGATAAACAATTACAAAAAGATAAACCAGAAAACATAACAAAAATTCATAAAAAAACTAACACAAAACAAAACACAACACAGATAGTTGGGGAGTACAGTCATTAAAGAACTTAAGTTTGCAATCTATATATTACTGGTGAAATATAAATGTGGATAATTTGAATATTCATTGGATAATATAAATAAGTGGATTTTTCATTAGACCTTATTTGCTAACTCTTACGGTCCATCTAAGTTTCTAAGGGAAAGAGACAGAGGAAGCCAAGGGAAGGACAAGTTTGCTTTTACCTTTACACAGGGCTTTTTTTTTTTTGAGAGGGGGTGGGGTTCAAAATATGGGCACCATTTTCATTGAATGCTAAAATTAAATGCATGGTCCTTATTCATTAATGAAAGAGCCCTGCACGTGAGTACTAGCACCTTTTTTTGCTAGAAAAATGTACTGTGATTATTCAAATGCTGTGCAAAGCTGTACTACATGAAGGGTTTTTTTTTTCCTCATTTGAACTCAAATTATATTTTGTGCTTTTGGAGTGCTGAACTTCAGTACCTCCCTTTGTAGACTGTTATATAGAACTTTTCATTTTTTGCTTTCAGTTAAATTACATTTTGTTTGTAACACCTATTATGTGGAGAATTTTATTGAAAAGGCTGTATGATCTCCTTGGTATCTCCAGCATATGCTGTTCCCATTGCTGAAATGCAAGGATGACATATTCATAGCTGCAACACCAGACAGCGGATTGCAGACAAGATGGTTCACAGGCAGCATAAAAGAAATTGGGAAAACAGATAAATACAGGTTCTGTAAGAAAGAACTAGATATTGTGGACCATCTTGTTAATGGCTTCTGATAAGATTTATTTTATTTTATATCAGTCCTTCAGCAAAACTAATTGCAGCAAAGCAGATCTCCGTTTTAAAACATCTGATGGGAGAAACTTTCCATGCATAAAAGACACAATAAATGTGACATGTCTCATCCACTGGAAATTATGCAAATCGCTACAACATCGCTGTACCAGAAAGTCACTGGGATGACAATTCTAAGAGAATAGTGTAAAATGAGGAGGCTATAATGGGATATTCCCATTCCAACTGATAAAAAGCTTGATGCAAGAAAGCCGAACATAGTGGTAAAGGAGAAAAACATGATAATAGCATTGATAATAGTAGCTATTATTCTGTGCTATGTCTGAAAAGGGAGAGAAGATCCTCAAGCACCAGGAAATGAAGCTAGAGATCAAGGAAATGTGGCACAGACATTCAGAAATATTTCCCATCATGCTGGGCACCACAGGTCTTACTAAAAACAATTTTCAAGCATACCTTCCTATGCCGCCTAGACATTGCAACCTATAAGCTCCAGAAGAAAACTGTCTTCGGCATGTTTGAGAAACTGAGATTGAACCAACATGCACTTGCTTGGGAGAAACATTCATTACTGTCATGGTATGTACAATATTAACCCATTTGGAAACATTGTTCCCGTAATAATCCTGAATCCACATCTATATAAATGTTTGTCAGTGTTCTGCAGAGCTCAAGAGTTGCCCCTTAATGGGAGTTATTCTGAGACACGAATAACTATTCATGCTGGCCGCAAGCCCCAACTAACTTCCCCACCAATTGTGTGGAGAAGTTAGTCAGGAGCGGGGAAGAGGCGGCCCGGGAGGTGGAGAGTGGGTGGGGCAGTGGGCGGTCGCCAGCCCTGGATGTCCAAGGCTGATTCTAAGGTCGGCCCTGTATGTCCAAGGCTAGCGAAATGGCTGGGGAAGTTATTCCACCCCCCTGGATGTTTCTTTTTAAGCAGCCCAGGGCATGGAAGGGGCTGGGGAGGCAGAGTTAATTCCCCGCAGCCCGACCCAGTATTAGGAAGCCTTATCATGGGTCGGGCTATGAAGAATTAACTCTTAGCAGTGGCCGGCGTCACAGCTTTTAAATGGAGCCACGGTGCCATGGCAACAGGATGCCATTGTGCCGTGGCTCCATTTAAAAGCCCTGTTTGAGTTAGCTGGGCTATAGCTCTATGTGTAGGCTGGGACTGAATTGCAGTCCTGGCCTGCATTTACAGGCCTGTTTGCGATTCTGATCCCACAGGGCTAAACGTGCCCCGTGGGATCAGAATCGCGATCTCCTTTGTACGTCCGGGTTAGCCCAGATATACAAAGGATATGTATGTGCAGGACAGAATCGGGCCCTATGTGTTTGTATTATAAAAAGCTTTATATGTTTATTGGTAGCTCACTTACATAAATGTTTTATACCTGGATAGGAGGACAAGAAATATTTTTAAGTAAAATCAGTGCCCTAGGCAGACGTATCCAATTAGGGGGTCATTTAGAAATGCAAGTCATGATTACCACATCTGAGAATGCCCATAGAGACATGCAAATCAGAGACACTCAAAAAGCCACTTTAGAACACGTAGAGTCTATACATGTTCAGCATGATCATGTCTGTCATGGGGGTGTGCTGGAGGCATGCCCAGGGTGTTCCAAAAAAAGATAAATGTGTGTTGCCCAACTGTAGAATGGTGCTGCACACATGGACTCTGTGGCAGTCATATCCATGTCTATACCCACTCCCGGGTATGAATAGGCATCTGCAAAGTGCTTGTTTTGACAACTAAAGACCTGTACAGAGAAGAGGAGAAAGCCCTCTCCCTCCACCAGTACTTTTCTTTGCTGTTGTGCCCCTGCACACCTCCACTTGTAAAATGGCAAGCCGGGACATGTATGTGGCAAGAGCTGCATGTGCCCATTCCAGAATACCATCATGGTCACATCGATGTCACTGGTTCCATGATCATCCATATTGGACATGTACAAGTTTCTAAAATCGTCTTGAAATTTGCACATATCTGGGGTATAATTTTGCATATCCCTGTCTCTTTTCTATCTGATAGAGACTGGCAGATTTTAGAAAACATTTGCAACACTCCAGATTTTAGTAGTAAAAACTGTTTGCGCCGTTTCTGAGTTTCCCGGGTTAAGTCAGGAAACATAGAAATAGTCAGACCCAAAAAGGACTCTAGCCTGTTCTTAAGAACTGGCTTCTTAAAATGTTTTTTTATCAGAAATTAAGGCACATTGAACAATCAAAGTAGCTGGTACACAGCCCCCACCTCCGGTGTCCTCTAACAAATTAGAAACAAATTAGAAACATTGAGAACATCAAAATCAATATTTGATACATCAGAAGAAACCACAGCATCTTTGCAACTAGGAGGGTCCTTCTTCCTCCGATATCCGTGTAGATGCCTAGTCATATATAAATCTAATCGTTACTTCTTTACTAATCCATTAGATCTTGCTACTTTTATAAATGCTTGGGTCTCTACTGATGACACTCTGGGATAGTTTGTCTCTGCTTAATTGGAGTTGTCTGGGGTACCTCGCGGCCATATGAGTTCTCATGGTATATGTTCCTGGTAGTTTGTAGACCATTTTCTCTTGTTTGGTCTTTATTTTCCTTCCTTCCCCCTTTCCCTCCCTATGTTGGCCTGTATGGGTGTTATAGGATTATTTTTCTTTGTTCTGTATCTTGTTTAAATTTTATGCTCCTATGTACTGATCTCATTTTCCTCGCAAGATTGTGTTTGCTTTTCTTGCTTGTTTATTTGAAATTCATAAATTTAAAAAAAAACAAAAAACAAAAAAAAAAACACATGCCCATCTTCACTGCTGCCCCTCCCACGGAATTTCCATTGTTTTGACTTGGACATCCCAGATGGCGCCTGCATGACCTTTCAATAACGTGGGGGTTCTCATCCTAGTCCTTGGGACACACCTAGCCAGCCAGGTTTTCAAGATAACCACAATGGATATGCATGAAATAGACAGTGTATGCACATCTCCATTGCATACAAAATCTCTCTTGCATAATTCATTGTATTTATCCTGAAAAACTGTCTGGCTAGGTGTGCCTCAAGCATTAGCTTGAGAACCCCAGCTATATAAGTTTATATAAACAGCACCACACCAAGGTCTATGCGAATGGTGCAGTTGCACAGTGTGCAAATTATCGAGGGGTGTAGTAACTAGCAGAGATTGAATACAGCAGATAAAGATTAACGAAAAGGAAAGTAGAGTTCATCAGGCTTCATAGAATGTGCCATGTACGCTTCCCATTAGTAACAAAGTCATGGTCAAGGGAGGGAACGAAGGGCAGTGTCTTCAGTACAGGCATCCACTTTGAGGCCCGGCACCATAGGTTTTTATTTGTTATGACAGGCCAAGCCTAAGATCCTAGAATGCCAAATGCTGAGAACCTGGCTCGCTGAGCTGAATGAGGAGCAGGGTGAGAAGGGAGGGGAGGTGAGGGGAGGGGAGGGGAGGGGAGGAAAGAGAGAAAGCAATGGTAGATGCTGCAGAAGAGAGAGGAGGCAGATTCTGGATGGGGTGTAGAAGAAGGTGATATATGCTGGATGGAGGTGCAGGAAAAAAAGAGTGGGAAGATGCTGCAAGCAAGTGGAAAAGGTAAAGAGGAGCGTGTGCGAATACTGGATGGAGGAACAGAAAGAGTAGGTACTGGAGAAGAGAGAGGGCAGATGCAGAATGAGGTGTGGAAGGGAGAGAGCGTGCCATATAAGAGGTGACAGCAGACCCTGCAAAATGAGTTCTAAAAGAGATCAGGACCAACGTGATTAGAAAAGCAATAAGCAGATGACAAAGGCAGAACAGCCATTTCAGTTTGTACCTGCACATTTCAAGATTTGTGGTCTCTTATTCTGCATTGAGTGAGAGTTGATCTCTGTTCTGCATACTGACAAGTCAAGGGGGTTCTGCTGCTAGTGCGTCAGGGACCAGTAGCAGTCTAGATGGTTTTGTTTTCCCAATAGGATGTGTATTCGTGTTCTAGAGTTTAGTGTAATCTTTGCATGGCTTCCGTCCATATCATAGTGTCAATACACTATTCACATCCTTCTGATACACTTAGAGGAACTGTGAACGCCAAGAAAGAATTCATCATGATTTTCCTGGACATCTCTGCCGCCTTTGATTCAATAAACCACTTTTCACTAATAACCAGACTACAGGAAATTTGCCTCATTGGTAAAACTCTGGAATAGTTCAAATATTACCTCACTGACAGAGAACAAGTCAGAGCGGGCACACAAATTAAAATTATCAAACAGCTTCAAAACAACAAAAAGGCATACCACAGGTCTCAGCACTCTCTGCCCTTCTCTTCAATATATACATTCAACCTATATGCTGAATACTAAGAAAATTCCAAGTGCATTACAACGTATACGCCGATGATATTTTGTTTTTCGCCCCCATTCTCCACAAAATCCCCAGACTTCTCAAATATAGTAACCTGCTACACTGCGGTCACACAAAAGCTCGCAAACATGAACCTAGCATCAATACCAGCAAATCTGAAGTACTCCTAACATGAGATCCAGACTTCACCCCTCCACCATCAATAAAATTCAACCATATTGCATTAACAGTCAAAACTGAAGTCAAATATTTAGCCATCACTATCGACCAGAACCTTAATATGCTCTCAAACAAAGAAAATATCTAACACAGCATACAAAAAGATGAGAACGCTACAAAACATGGCCACTACTGGATCATGACAACTTCAGAAGTCTTTCAGACCATCATCACACTGCACTTACATGGCGACATACTATATCAAGGTCTACCTAAACAAGCTCTATACCCCTTACAGTTGGCACATCCAGATCACAGCATATCACACCTATCCTGAAACAGCTCGACTGGCTACCCATACAGCTCAGAGCAAAAACATAAAAACCTGTCACCACTACATTCAAGATATTACACGACCAATCTGCTAACTGCTTCAAGGCATTAGTAAACAAGGCTCCGGAACACAGAATAAGAAGGACTATCAACCAGAAGCTGCTCACCATACCTTCAGATAAAATAAAGTCCCAACAACAAACTAGCAACAGAGCCTTCTCACTCCTCGCTCCATCATTAAGGAACTCACTTCCTTAACCCATTCAATCAGCCCAAACAATACAAGACCTACAGAAAAGGCTTAACACACACCTCTTTATTGAGCACTATGGCCTGAACACTAAACGCGGAGTACCACTCTCCCCTCACCTAATTTGCACCAACAAACTTTCTCTAGTCCTCACCCCATGTCAAATCCAAGTTGTACATACCATACGCCCCTGTAAACACTTAACTCTCCTGAACTACAGTTGCACTGTTTTATATACCCCCGTTAACTCCAAGTTGTATCTACCCAATGTAAAACAAATTCACTAGAATGATGTTAATACTGTTCTATGTAGACCACTTTGATTGAAGAAAAGCGGTATATGAAAAAAACCCCAAACGATTAAATAAATAAATATTGTTTGAGTTTTGGGTGTCAGTGCTGGTTTAGTATGGTGATTTTACTACATATGTGCCAAGTGTGTGTCTATGGGTTCGAGTTATATTTTTTAGCAGGGTTATATATATATATATATATATATATATATATATATATATATATATATATATATATATATATATTTTTTTTTTTTTTTTTTTATCATCTGCCTGGCAGTGGAGAGAATTTGTATTGTCGCTAAAGAGGCAATGCTGAATTTGAATACTTTTTATAAAGAGCCGTAAGGAGAAGCATCTAGTTTTTCACTCTGCAATTCTGTTAGTGTTGTCACCCAATGTTTTCCTGATGCAGTGATCATATAGGGTCCTTTTATTAATGGGTGCTAGGGTGTTGCATCTAACATGCCAAACACGCTAAAAATATGGCGCATTAGGAGTATCACCACCATGTTAACTGTCGGGAGTGTGGAAAGCATTTCCCCAGCAGTTAATGCAGACCATATTAGCTTGGGTGCTTTTTTTTTTATTTATTTATTAAGTGGAGGAGCAGCCTAGTGGTTAGAGCACTGGCTTGCTAACCAAGAGACCAGAGTTCAATTTCCATTGACATTCCTTGTGGCCTTGGGCAAATCACTTTAGTCTCTATTACCTGGCAATCTACTTCTGGTTATGCTGCCAAGAAAACTCATGGGCTGCTGGGTCACCAGGAGTCAGCATTGACACAAAGGCACACATTGCATTTGCACTGATGTGGCATTAGGTGAACCCACGCTAATATAACTAGCGTGTGGTGTGAACCCAGCACTAACTGCTCTGAGCCCAACCCACCCACTCTCCGCCTCTAATATACCCACTTGTTGCAAAGTTAGTGCGGGAATCGTCCCATGCTGTCATGCTCAATGGGACACGCATTGCCTGCTAGCAGAGTGCCTTCAGTGCTACCAGCTAGCACCCATTAGTAACAGACCCCCACATTACTAGATGGCTTTCTGTATTCAGGCCTGCCAACATCAGCATGATTCATGCAACCATGAGATGGGAAAACATTTATTGATATATATTGGGGGTTTGTGCGAGCTCAGTGTCATTTGATACCCCATGGACTGGTATGAAAAAAAAAAATCCTTCGGGCCAATATTTTCATGAGTCTGCTCCAGGATCTACCTGCAGAGCCATTTTTACTTATAGGCAAAGGGGGCAGCTGCCCTGGGCCTCTTCGTAACGGAGATCCAGTTTCCCATAAGTAAATTTAGTCTTGAGTGCAGAGGGCTGAGAATGTCTTGTTTGCATGACTTACAACTATGTAATAACGCTGTTCAGATTAGTCAATAGACCTATGTGAAGTTGGGAGTACTATCCGATGAAATACGCAGCTGCTAAAGTCTGATAGGTCATTATGAGGAGGGGGCACAAAGCTTGTGAGTCACACAGTGTAGAATTATAGATTGGTATTGCACAGGTGGAGATGCTTCTAAAATTACCTCAACATATGATACTGTAACTGCATGCTAACAATTAACATAGCAGCTAATGCGGAGCAGTTAACACCACCTCATCAGGTGGTAATGGTATCCACATTTTATGCAATGCAGTTCATGCATAAGTGTGTTTCTGTGTAAATTGAATGGGGCAATGCTGGACACCCCCCCAACAGTTATGTTAGAGGCTTTTCAATTGCTGTGCATTAAAGTTTTGCCTTTACTATAAACTAGAAGATTTTAATGAAACCTAATAAAATTGGGCCCTAGTGCACAATTCAGTAAAGAAGGCAAACTATTTTGCTATTAGGCCTTTTATGCAAATAAGCCTGGTAACAAGCCTGATAACTAAGTTTTCCTGCCAAACGTTTTGGAAAAAATGTTGACTATACTTCACTGAGGTGATCTGGATTTTCTTTACATTCATTTTATATACTGACCAAAGACATATATGAGTGGTAAACGTTTTTGCAAAATCACATTTGTGATTTTTTTTCTTGTGTGCGGTTTTACCATCATGACATTATGCAAAAAACAGCCCACTAACTTATTATCTATACTTAATTAAAATTTTGTTCACAAAGATACATGCGAAGGAGTAGCCTAGTTGTTAGAGCAACAGCCTAGTACCCAAGAGATCTGGGTTCCATTCCTACTGGCACTCCTTGTGATCTTGGGCAAGTCACTTTACCTTCCACTGCCTTGGAAGAAAAGGCCTGGCAATACCTTTCCAAGAAAACCCAAGGGCAACCGGGTCACCAGGAGCCAGTTTTGACTTGACAGCACTTAAAACAACAACAACAAAAAAGTACATGCACAAAATAGTTATTTGGAAAGCAAATAGTTAAATGTTGCATGCTAAAGTTCATGTGCATGTTATTAGCAATTACATCTACTATTAACCCGTCTAATATACGATTCAGCCTTTGTGCAATTCTCCTTTGTTCACACTGACATCTTTCAGAAGGCCTGGTGCGGTGCTATGAGATACCTCTTCATATTCAGGGTCAAATATGTAACTTACTGGTGACTGTAAGCCACACGATATTACACCAGTCATTGATTTCCAGTTAAAGTTTTTAAAGTGCCATGTATAGCATTTATAGTCCCTATAGGAGGGGGAAAGATATAGCAACAGGTCCTGCTAATCAATTCTCCTACTTTTGAAATTATTTAAAGTCACTTCTTTTCTCAAAAAAAAGTTAGAGCAAATCACCAACCAAAGAACAATTGCTATGGTTGACTTTAACTAAATGTGGCTGCCTTCTTTGAATTTAGAATTGTGCACGATTGCCTTTCAACTATAAGAATTTTTGAAGCAGAAAAAAATGGCTCCTGTAAAAAGGCTTTGAAAAATATCTACAGGCCTGGGGTTTTATTGCTTTTAGTTTTAAAAATTCTTCATAAGAAAAATTGCATGTCAATTAAGTTGCTGCAAGCCCTTAAACATTTGTCTATCCATTCCTATTAGAGGTATCTTCAATACTTTAGCTTTTTGGGTCTTTATTCACTATAGCAGTATTTAGAACCTTACCTACCCCCTTTTTTCTCCTTACAGATGCTGCATTTTACATGTAACCTACATAAATTCTTAATTTTTGACTATAGTCTCTTTGCAATGGAGATGTTATTTGTAAGGTAATAAGCAACCTCCCAGTTCTGCTGGGTAATGTGCATTTCTGAGCCTTATGAGAATATTGAATAGACTTCATTATTTTTTTTCAATACAAGACTGAATTCTACCATTTGATTACCTGAACGAAAGGCATTTCAATATGCCATCCATCACCCTGACCAGTGTAAAATGCTGAATATTCGGATTAAATTGGAACTTTTTTCTATGAATAAGGAATTTGATTCAATTCTATAATGTACAGGGTCTCTAGGGAGAGGAAATTGAGCTGAAGGTCGCTGAAGGCAAGTGAGAAAATTGTATTATCCAAATAAAAAATTCTATTTCTTATCATCAAAACGCGAAATACAGCCATGAGGAACAAGGGGGTCAAGAGTGAATTCAATTAGAGATGAAAATGGAAAAGGTGCATTTTTCAACTCACCTTTCATTTTACCAAACAAGTTGCAGCCCTCTGCCAGGTACAACGAGTACAAGGAAATGTTTGCCAAATGAGTTCCACTTTTTATGTTTAACATATTTAAAAAACATCAAGACACTGTTCCTGGAAAAGGAATGCAAAATGAGTCTGGACAGCTTCTCTGCCTGCTTCTACTTTTGCTTTTAATTTAAAGTTTTTACATTTCATTTTCATCAGAGATGCATGTTATGCTGTAATGCTTGATGTCATATGGTCTTAAACGTGCCTGTTCATTTGGCTACGTCTTTTCATGATCACTTATTACGAATTCCAAAACACGCTTTTTGGTTATTTCTATGTAGAGGCGATAATAATAATAACACAGGTACACTACCAAAAAACTGCCTCCAGTTTTGCAACTGATTCCTATAGATTTTGGGGTGCTGAATCCAGGAAAAATAGCCAAAATGTTCCATCACGTCACGTTTTCTTGCAAAATTAGATTTCTTACCCATATAAGGAATGTTCACATAATTTCTTTTTAGCCGACTGCAGTTTATTTTCTTGGCCCAAAATAGAGGTTGTAATGGTTAACTAACTAGAAACACTCCCTCATGATATTTTAGAGTGTTTTGTAATCATTTTATACATTAAGAGGACAATTGGGAGGCGGGGGGGCTAAATCCAGTACTCGCGCTGGCGCATGTTCTTTCCTGTTCGCCTCGCCTCGTTCGCTCGCTCAAACACGGTGGTTGCGACATGAACGTTCCTGTCAAATTTCAGTTTCTTGCAAGTTCATTATTACCTTTTGTTTGCTCAGTCGTAATCCAGCTTTATTCCGAAGTGGTTCACTACAGTTGTAGTTTGCAGTGCTGTGTATTTGTGATGGCTCACAGAGCCAGAGGTTGTGTCAACTCTCCGGACAGTTTTTGTTTTATTTGTGGGGAATATACCGTGAAAAAGCGGCAGAGGAACATTTCTGCATTTATTAAAAAAGTATATTTCACCTATTTCGGTTTGAAGTTAGGCGATCAAGACAAACGGTGGGCTCCTCACAAAGTGTGCAAGACATGTGAGGAAGATCTACGCTTATGGATGAAAGGTAAAAAACAAGCATTTTGTTTCGGAATACCTATGATGTGGCGTGAACAAAGAGACCACAGCAGTGACTGCTATTTTTGCTCTTGCATTGTGAAGGGATACAACTTAAAAAATAAGAACGTAATAAGTTACCCCAACCTTCCCTCAGCAATTAGGCCTATGCCTCATAGCAACGAAGTACCTGTGCCTGAACCACCAAAATCTTTGGATCATATTTGTGTGGACGGTTCTGATCATGATGAGACTCATCAGATGGCTTTTCCGATGAGTCCAGTACTTCCGAGTTTGAAACTGAACCAGATCCGAAACCTGAACTTTTCTCTCAAGCTGAATTGAATGATTTAGTCCGGGATTTAGGACTCCCAAAAGATGCTGCCCAACTGCTAGGTTCTCGGCTTAAACAGAAAAATCTATTGTCACCAGGAACAACTTTTTATTGGTACCGCAACCGCGAGACACAATTTTTGAAGTATTTCAGCAAAGAGGAAGATTTGGTATTTTGCAACGATATATACGGAGTGATGGAAAAGTTTAAACTCAAGTATGATCCTGCTGAATGGCGGCTGTTCATTGATTCGTCAAAAGACAGCATAAAAGGTGTTCTTCTTCATAATGGCAACACATTCGCTTCAGTTCCTATTGCTCACTCTGTTATTCTCCAAGAAAAATACGAGAATTTGGCCCGATTCTTCAGAAGATTCGTTATGATGAGCATAAGTGGATGATTTGTGGAGACTTTAAAATTCTATCCATGCTATTAGGGCAGCAATCCGGTTTCACCAAATATCCCTGCTTCCTTTGCTTGTGGGATAGCCGGGCCCGCGACCTACACTGGGGGAAAAAAAACTGGCCAATTCGGGAGTATTTGAGACCCGGTGAGAAAAATGTTCATGAGAGCTTGGTACCTCGTGATAAAATTCTATTACCACCTCTCCACATTAAGTTGGGTCTCATTAAGCAATTCATCAAGTCCCTTCCAAAAGATGGTGAGTGCTTTCGGTACCTTTGCTCAAAGTTCCCCCGACTTTCTGAAGCAAAGAACATAAGAACATAAGAACATAAGAAATGCCATACTGGGTCAGACCGAGGTCCATCAAGCCCAGTATCCTGTTTCCAACAGTGGCCAATCTAGGTCATACGTACCTAGCAGTTTCCCCAAAAGACACAGGTTCTGCAGTGCTTGTACTAGGGCAAGCATTGATATCCTGGGTCCCTTTTTAATAGTGGTTTATGGACCTTTCCTCCAGGAACTTGTCCAAACCTTTTTTAAACCCAGCTATACTAACAGCCCTTACTACATCCTCCGGTAACAGATTCCAGAGTTTGATTACACGTTGAGAGAAGAAATATTTTCTCCTATTTGTCTTAAATAGTTTACCCTGTAGCTTCATTACATGCCCCCTAGTCCTTCTATATTCTGATAGCGTAAACAATTTATCCACGTTTATCCGTTCCACTTCATTCATTAATTTATACACCTCTATCATATCTCCCCTCAGCCGCCTCTTTTCTAGGTTAAAGAGCCCTAACCTTTTTAGCCTCTCTTCATAGGAGTAGCCTTCCATCCCCTTCACCAATTTGGTGGCTCTTCTCTGTACTTTTTCTAATAACTCTATGTCCTTTTTAAGATACGGTGACCAGAATTGCACACAATATTCAAGGTGCGGTCGTACCATGGAGCGATACAGAGGCATTATAATATCCTTTGTTTTATTCTCCATCCCTTTCCTTAGGATACCTAGCATTCTATTTGCTTTCTTGGCCGCCGCTGCACACTGGGCGGAGGGTTTTAACATGTTATCCACGATGACTCCTAAATCTTTTTCCTGGGTGGTGGTTTCTAATGTGGAGCCTTGCATCTTGTAACTATAGTGTGGGTTGTTCTTTCCTAGGTGCATAACTTTGCACTTGTCCACATTAAATTTCATCTGCCATTTGGATGCCCAGTCTTCCAATTTATCCAGATCCTCCTGCAGTTTTCCACAATCCTCTTGGGTTTTAACAACTTTAAACAGTTTTGTGTCATCTGCAAATTTGATTACCTCACTAGTTATTCCCTTTTCCAGGTCATTTATGAATATGTCAAAAAGTAGCGGACCCAGTACAGATCCCTGGGGTACTCCACTATTCACCTTTTTCCATTGGGAATATTGGCCATTTAGCCCTACCCTCTGCTTTCTATCTTTTAACCAGTTCCCGATCCACAATAGTACACTGCCTCCTATCCCATGACTTTTTAGCTTCGCCAAAAGTCTCTGATGGGGGACCTTGTCAAAAGCTTTCTGAAAGTCCAGATACACTATATCAACCGACTCACCTTTGTCTACCTGTTTATGCACACCTTCAAAAAAACAGATCAGATTAGTAAGACAAGATCTGCCTTGTCTAAAGCCATGTTGGCTGTCTCCCATTAGGCCATGACTATCTACATGCTGTGTAATTTTGTTCTTTATGATGGCTTCTACCATTTTCCCTGGTACTGACGTCAGGCTCACCGGTCTGTAATTTCCCGGGTCACCCCTGGAACCCTTTTTAAAAATTGGTGCTACGTTGGCGACCCTCCAATCTTCAGGTATTACAGATGATTTTAATGAAAGTTCACAGATTACCAATAACAGGTCTGCAATCTCATATTTCAGTTCTTTCAACACTCTGGGATGTATACCATCCGGTCCAGGTGATTTGCTACTATTCAGTTTATCAAATAGTTGTAATATATCTTCCCGGTGTAGCGATATTTCTCTCAATTCCTCTGCAGTATCACCTTTAAATACCACTTCAGTCTTGGGTAACACCCCTACATCTTCCTCAGTAAAGACCGAAGCAAAGAATTCATTCAGTCTCTCTGCTATAGCCTTGTCTCCTCTTACTGCCCCTTTTACCCCTCTATCATCTAATGGTCCAATTGACTCTCTCACAGGCCTTTTGCTACGAATGTACTTGAAAGTCTTTATTTCGTGTTTTTGCTTCCGTAGCAAGTTTCTTCTCAAATTCCCGCTTTGCCTGCCTTATCAATGCTTTGCATTTAACTTGCCAGTGCTTGTGCTGTTTCCAGTTTTCATCATTTGGCTCTTTTTTCCATTTTCTGAAGGTTGCTCTTTTGGCAGCAACAGCCTCTCTGACCTCACCTTTAAACCATGCTGGCAGTTTTTTGGACTTTCTTCCACTTTTCTTAATGCGTGGAATACAGCTGGTCTGGGCTTCGAGGATAGTATTTTTAAATAACACCCAAGCTTGCTGTAAGTCTTTAACCTTTGGAACCGCTCCTTTTAGTTTTTTCCGAACTATATACCTCATTCTATCATAGTCACCCTTTTGAAAGTTAAAAGGTAGTACTGTGGATTCCTTTACTATCTGTCCTCCACTGAAAAAATCAAACAAGATCATACTATGATCACTATTGCCAAGTGGTCCCAACACCCTTATTTCTTGCACCAGATCTGGCGTTCCACTAAGGACTAGGTCCAGTATGGCTTCCCCTCTGGTCGGTTCATGAACCAGCTGCTCCAAGAAGCAGTCATTTATTTCATCTAGAAACTTTATCTCTTTAGCTTGTCCTGCTGTGACACTGTCCCAGTCGATACCGGGGTAATTGAAATCACCCATTATTACTACTCTGTTGTGGCTTTTGTTAGCTTCCTTGATTTCTTTGAGCATTTCATCATCCATTTGTTCATTCTGGCCAGGTGGTCGATAGTATACTCCCACTGCCATCACCTTCCCCTTCATAAATGGAATTTCAATCCATAGAGATTCTACAGCATATTTTGTTCCCTGCAAAACTTTAATCCTTTCTGACTCAATGCCCTCTCTAACATAGAGCGCAACCCCTCCACCAATTTGTTCAGCTCTATCATTACGATATAGTTTGTATCCAGGTATCACAGTGTCCCACTGGTTATCCTCCTTCCACCATGTCTCTGAGAGTGCAATCATATCTAACCTCTCATTTAATGCTATATATTCTAATTCTCCCATCTTATTGTTTAGACTTCTAGCATTGGCATACAAGCATTTTAGAGACTGCATTTTATTAATATTAATCTGGCTATTGGTAGGCATGGGTAATTGGGAATCTTTATGCTCTGTCTGCTCCTTACTCAAGGGCATTTGGGCTACTATACTCCCTTTTGGAACCTCACTGCTTTTGGTAGTATCCTTCAAGGATACCTTTGTCCGAACCGTGCGCTCCTGGGTGACTGTCGGCTTTCCCCTATTTTCTAGTTTAAAAGCTTCTCTATCTCTTTTTTAAAGGTTAATGCCAGCAGTCTGGTCCCATCCTGATTAAGGTGAAGCCCATCCCTTCGGAAGAGCCCCCCCTTTCCCCAGAATGTTCCCCAGTTCCTAACAAATCCAAAACCCTCATCCTTGCACCATTGTCTCATCCACGCATTGAGACTCCGGAGCTCTGCCTGTCTTTTGGGTCCTGCACGTGGAACAGGAAGCATTTCGGAGAACGCTATCCTGGAAGTTCTGGATTTCAACTTCCTACCTAAAAGCTTAAATTTAGCCTCCAGAACTTCCCTACCACATTTTCCTATGTCATTGGTACCAACATGTACCAAGACAGCAGACTCCCCCCCAGCACTATCTATGATCCTATCTAGGCGGTGCGTGAGATCTGCTACCTTCGCACCAGGCAGGCATGTTACCAGGCGATCCTCACGTCCACCAGCCACCCAGCTATCTACATTCCTAATGATTGAATCACCAACTATAACAGCTGTCCTGACCCTCCCCTCATGGGGACATGGCCCTGGAGAAACGTCCTCGGTGCGAGAGGGTTTTACATCACCTGGAGGACAGGTCCTAGTTACAGGATCACTTCCTGCCACACCAGGGTGATGCTCTCCTGTCACGTGACCTCTCTCCTCCATGGCAACAGGGATGCTGCCAGACTGGAGGTGGGACTTCAGGACTATATCCCTGTAGGTCTCGTCCATGTACTGCTCTGTCTTTCTTATGTCTTCCAGGTCTGCTACTCTAGCCTCTAGAGAACGGACTCGTTCCCTGAGAGCAAAGAGCTCCCTGCACTTAGTGCATATGTAGGACCTCTCACCAACTGGGAGATAATCATACATGTGACACTCGATGCAAAAGACTGGAGAACCCCCATCTCGTTGCTGGACCTCTGACTGCATCTTAGTTTAAAGCTTGTGTTTAGGTCTTTTAAATCGGTATATAATAAGGATTGGTGTAGATGCTTATACTAATAAAAGTGTATCTAATACCCCTAATACACCCTGTGTACCTGAAGCTAATTAATCACAGGTCCTCTGTGTATGACTGATTTGGATTAAGAGCTGCACCTGAGAGCAGCCCCTTTCCTCTAAGATGTCCAAGTACCTATAAAACTACAATTTCCGCAGGGGTGGGTGGGTGCTGGGGAGGGAGGGGGGAGATAAGTCCTATTAAAGAGGGCAGTTACAAGGTACCCTGTCCTGAACCCTCAGCAGGGGGATGGGGGTACCACACAAGGCCCAGTTAATTGAGAGAGGCAAGGTAAGTACAGCTGAGAAGGCTGAAACTTGCACACCACTAAGACAAACACTAAATAATTAAACAAACAACAGTTAGACAAACAGTAAATAATTAAATAAACAGCTAGAACTCACAGTAAGATGTCCCAGGAGGCAAAAATCCACTCACTAGCAGAGCTCTGTAAAAGTTCAGCCTTTCTCTGATCAGAGAAAAGCAAACTAAAACAGCCTATGCACACGTGGAGAAAACAGGAACAAGGTTACAGGATACCTCAGGGGGAGGGTTCAGGGGGAGGAGTCACTCAGGCAGGCAAGGACAGGAAAAAGCTTAACAACAGCAGGCTCTGGGGAGAGAGATTAATTCAAAATGGCTACCACACACACAGGGGGAGGAGTCACTCAGGCAGGCAAGGACAGGAAAAGCTTAACAACAGCAGGCTCTGGGTAGAGAGATTAATTCAAAATGGCTAACACACAAGGCCCAGTTAATTGAGAGAGGCAAGGTAAGTACAGCTGAGAAGGCTGAAACTTGCACACCACTAAGACAAACACTAAATAATTAAACAAACAACAGTTAGACAAACAGTAAATAATTAAATAAACAGCTAGAACTCACAGTAAGATGTCCCAGGAGGCAAAAATCCACTCACTAGCAGAGCTCTGTAAAAGTTCAGCCTTTCTCTGATCAGAGAAAAGCAAACTAAAACAGCCTATGCACACGTGGAGAAAACAGGAACAAGGTTACAGGATACCTCAGGGGGAGGGGGTCAGGGGGAGGAGTCACTCAGGCAGGCAAGGACAGGAAAAAGCTTAACAACAGCAGGCTCTGGGGAGAGAGATTAATTCAAAATGGCTACCACACACACAGGGGGAGGAGTCGCTCAGGCAGGCAAGGACAGGAAAAGCTTAACAACAGCAGGCTCTGGGGAGAGAGATTAATTCAAAATGGCTACCACACAAGGCCCAGTTAATTGAGAGAGGCAAGGTAAGTACAGCTGAGAAGGCTGAAACTTGCACACCACTAAGACAAACACTAAATAATTAAACAAACAACAGTTAGACAAACAGTAAATAATTAAATAAACAGCTAGAACTCACAGTAAGATGTCCCAGGAGGCAAAAATCCACTCACTAGCAGAGCTCTGTAAAAGTTCAGCCTTTCTCTGATCAGAGAAAAGCAAAGCTAAAGGAAGGAGTGTTTGTTGGCCCTGATATAAGGAAACTCATTTCAGATGGAGCATTCGCTGAAACGATGTCTGAGAAGGAAAAAGAAGCCTGGGATTCCTTCAAGGATGTTGTTCTCAAATTCTTGGGGAACAGGCGGGATGAGAACTATAAGGATATTGTTGCCAGGATGCTCAATGCCTTCAAAGAACAAGGCTGTAACATGAACCTGAAAGTCCATTTCTTGCACTCCCATGTGAACTACTTTCGCGAAAACGTGGGGGCGTACAGTGAAGAACAAGGTGAAAGGTTTCACCAGGACATCAAGGACGCAGAGAGAAGGTACCAAGGAAGATGGAACACCACTATGATGGCTGATTTCTGCTGGTTGCTGCTGCGGGAAACCTCAGATGAAAAATAAGCCAAGCAGCGCACCAAGAGAAGCATTCGGGGGAAAGAAGAAACGGGCCCACCAGGAGATTGATTGACCCAAGAATGACTTTAAAATCTAAACTGTGTTGACAAATATCATGTTTTTACTAAACTTTGAAATAAAAATTTGCTAGTTATTACCACAGTGTCGGATCTCATTTATTAGAATTTTATTTTCACACCATCGGGTGTTTGTCTTCATGTATTGCAATGGTGCGGTTTGCGTTTTCTATTCTTACATACATACCTGTACAACATTTTTTGCACATTTCTTTGCTTTGCTTTGTGTCTAACCTCGCTCTTATATGCTCAATGTTTGTGCACATGTATGTGGCTGTTTTAAGTGCAGACAATTTTGCTACCATCACAGTGTGTTTTGTTGACATTACTCTATTCTTATGTGCTGCCTTGTTACAATTTTCTTTATTCTTATTTGAATAACTACTAAACAATTAGTATAAAGAATTCATCCAAGAAACTTTTATCTCGATCGCACTCAATCTGAAACGTTCACCTCAAACTGCTAACCCAATGTAGCAAAAAATCTGTACGTGATGGAGCAAATTGGTTACCAGATTTGGATTCAGCGCACCAAAAAAACGTAAAAATCAATCGAAACATTAGAGGCAGTTTAAAAATTTTTTTTTAGTGTACCTGTGTAATAGATGCAATTTCAAAAAAGTATACAGACGTAAAGAACAATTCAGGTGGGGAGGAGTGGCCTAGTGGTAGGGGCAAAATTATCTCAGGCCATAGGGCCAGGGGTTTGAATCCCGCTAGAGGACAGCAACCTTGGGCCAGAAAGACTGGGGTTTCTAGTCCCACAGGTGCTCCTTGTGGCCTTGGGCAAGCCACTTAACCCTCCGTTGCCTCAGGTACAACATAGATTGTGAGTCCTTCAGGGATAAGGGGAAAAAATATATATAGTACTTAAATATATATCACCTTGACTGGTAGAAAGACAGTATATAAGCCTAGTTAAACAAAACAAGCATCTTGCTTTCTTTGGGTTCTGAAAGCCAAATATCTCCAAATAACTGGGCTTTGTTGAATAGTATCTGTTGTAAAGGGAATAGCCAGGAGACAATGGTGGTCTTATTAAACACTGCTAAGATTTCACACTTAACAAGCATTACCAACACATGTTAAGTACAAATCCTTCACGTTACCAGTCGTGCCCCTGACAGCTATGTTCCTGGCACCTTATGCATGATGGTACTGTAAAGAGTGGCAAAGTAACGTGGGTGTCCCTAACCCATAGAGGAGCTGTTAGATGAATCCACCCTGTGCTACATTAGCTTCACTGATGCGCTAATGTGTTCTACAAACCCACACTCTGCCTTGAACCCACTCACAGTCCACACTGGCATGCAAGTACCAGTTAACATGAGTTTTAGTAGTCAGTAGCCGACATGCTCGCGCATTAGTGTTCCCTGCGGCCAATTAGAGCTTGCTAAAAATGCATGTTAACCGGTAGGCGGCATTTAGTAAAAGGACCTCAAGATGTGGTTAAAATAATCTTTAACTAGGGTCCAAAGAGAAATTCAGGGTGAAGAGGAGATGGAATCACCATGGTGGTTATGGTGAGCAGTAAGCACCCAGACCATTACAGATTTAGATGGCCATAGCCCCAGAATGATGACGGACATTCTTGGTGGGATACTTCAGTTTATTTGAACTCACTTTGGTTTGATGTTGTCTTCTGAAGCTGACAGTGTCCCTTGGTCTCTTATACAAGTACTGCCCCAGCATGACCCTACTTTGTTTCTGGGATCTGACAAGTCCAGGGTCTTCCAGAAAAGTGTTGCTAAAGGGCACCACTGAGAGAGCATTAGGGATGTGCATGAAAAACACATTTGTTGTGTTTCTTCGGGCCATTTTTTGGACAATTTATCAATTTTGGTACAGTTTCACACATTTATAGAAACATAGAAAATGACAGCAGATAAAGATCAGTCTGCCTACCAGAAAATGTTAATTCCTGTTAAAAGTTTAACGTGTGTTATGTTCATTTTACATGCATTAACCCACAAGCTAATGTGCATTAACTAGATTTTGTGTGCACTACATTTTTTTTAAACATGTGCCAATGAAATGAATGCTTATTAATGGATTATTGGGCTATGCATTTGTGAAAACTATTTGGTTCATGAATTGAACATGGAGTATTTCCTAACATAGCACCATCAGATGAACCAGGCATTTGCCTCGAGTGTTGGCCCTCCAGGCACACCCACTGCTGCCTATGTTACCCTTCTTGGGACTTGCAGCGGTGGCAATGGTCACAAACAGCTCCACACCGCTTACCTTACAGCATCGGCACCACGGGGCTGTTTGCTTCCACCCCCTCCAACACCAGATGCCAACTTTCTGTTTGCAAACAGGAAGTCAGCATTGAGCGGTTCAAGGAGGTGGAAGAAAGCAGCCCCAAGGTGCTGATGTTGTATGGTAAGCACCCCGGGGCTGTTTGCGGCCATTGCTGGTGCCTCAGCTCCAGGAGAAGGGTGGCAGCAGATGCCACGGGAGGGGGGGGGGCCTCAAGGGATGAGGTTTGCCTAGGGTGTCCCCATCTCCTTGCACCCCCAACCTTGTTTCTGATTTCCACCAAGAAAACCACCTGACACTAAAATGATAGCAAACCTATTGCCACAGCTTTATTCAGAACTTTAAACATGCCAAACTTTTCACAACAGAACATAGTCTTGATATTTCATATCAGTTTATTCCCACTCCGTCACATAACACTTCCAATGCATGTACCCTTGCCTCACTTCCACAGCTGCACTCTATTATCTGGCTAATGAGATGAGGAGGTCCTAAGGACCCCGTGGGACACCCACCCAGCATTCCACCCACTTAGCTGTGATGATGGCAAGCTACTGGATGCTATGAAACTTGCGTCAATGTCTGCTAGCCTTCATATCCTTTTCTCCCATCTCTTTCACCCTCTTCTGCCATTTCTGACTGATCCTGGGAGTAACCAAATTCATTCAACCCTGCCATAAAATAGTGACAGACTCTAGCTCATAACCACTCACCCACTGGCATGTTCCCAGCAGTTAGAGCATGATCACGAATGCTAACATGCAATGTCCGTATTTAACCCGGTGGCACCTAACACCACAAATAGAAGGTGAACTCATTCTAATTGCCACTGAGCATGCAGTGATTGTCCTCATGCTAGCAGCAATGTGCACTCCACACCCACACTCCACCCACTGGTATGCCCCCAAGTTAGAACTCCCAACTGCCAGTTGTCGCACATTAATTTGCAGACTAAGTCTAACACCCCCATCATCCCTTATTTTGCGTTCTGTTACTATTTCTAAGTGGGAGAGGATCTGGACTTGTCTGGAAGGCACTGACAACTTTTCTGTTTAGCAAGGCTTTTGGGGATGGGATGGAGATGGGGCCAATTTAGGGTTAGTGGATTTGTGGGATTGCTGGGGTGGGATGGGTGAGTTTGTGGGATTGGTGGAGTGGTTTCTAGCAGTGTTTATTATGTATTACTATAATCAGAACTGGATTGGTTGCTGGACACTGGGAGGGTTTCATTATTCTAATTGTGTATATTTAGAAATATGACTTTTTAAATGTTCTTGTACAGAGCACTGAGCAGGTATTGTGATGGTGCAATTTATAAATGCCAATGAATGAATAAATATGCAAACTCCATTGGGATAATATTGTATTTAATTTTTAAGTCACACAGAACATTCCCTAAAAAGCCAATAACCCCCCCCCCCCCCAGAGCAGAGCAATAGAATGATTTCAATGTACAAAGGAATTAGATTTGATAAAAGGCGTTTCTCAAGACATTCCAAGTGAGTTATATTCAGGTATAGTAGGTATTTTACCTATTCCCAGAGGGCTTATAATTTAAGTTTGCATCTGATGAAAAGGAGGGATAATAACTTGCCGAAGATCACAAGGAGAGGCAGTGGAATTTGAACCTGTTTTCACGCCTACCACTCCAACCATTAGGCTACGTCTCCACTTCAACATACACCTCAACATATTAAAACAAAATGTTATTCCACTTCTGGTATCACATTAATGACAGGAACAAACTCCTTCCACTGCCAGACACTGTATGAAGTAACACATAATCCTGCAAATAGACAAATCAGTAACTTAACTTACCATACCATACCATACCAGCAACAAATCTAAAAACAAACTGCACCAACCCTGCCAATCGATAATCAGCACTCCAAATATTCTAGAAGATCAGTACACGTTCAGTTTAGGAAAAAGAGAACAAACTGGACTGATATGGATTCCTATATTCAGGGCCAGTGCCCCCTGCAACCTACATGTTGTTGCCCCCCTCCCTCATTCTTATTAATTTAATTTACCTCAATATGTGATGTTAGTTGCATGCGCAGCATTTTGCCACATTGAAGAGTAGAAATTGCAGGGAGATGTACCTGCCTTTCCAGTTAGCCTACAGCTCTACGCCGGTAACAGACCACATGTGTGACCAGCATGGAGCTTAGGAAACATGCTGCTAAATGTGCCAAATAAAAGGGGCTCAACAGCACCGATGCAGCACCTCCCACTTCCACAAAAGCAACTTGGCAACCACTAGATAGCATTGTCCACCTTCACAAAAACAAGAGGGACTTTGTGACACCAAAACACCTCCCACGCTATTATAAATGCCAAGAGGGGCTTGACAAACCACACTGAAACTACACACTGGACCAGTATAGTGTTAATGTAAATATAAATTCTACAAAAAACAAAGCTTGCATACCAAGGAACCGAAAGAAAAAGCGAAAACCACAGCAGAGTTTATAACACCAGAATATAAAATTAGATGTCATTGAGCTAGAGTCTGTCATTGAGTGTCACATGTATGATTTTCTCCCAGTTGGTGAGAGGTCTTACGTGTGCACTAGGTGCAAGGAGCTCTTTGCTCTCAGGGAACGAGTCCGTTCTCTAGAGGCTAGAGTAGCAGACTTGGAAAACATAAGAAAGACAGAGAGGTACATAGACGAGACCTACAGGGATATAGTCCTGAAGTCCCACCTCCAGTCTGGCAGCATCCCTGTTGCCATGGAGGAGAGAGGTCACCTGACAGGAGAGCATCACCCTGGTGTGGCAGGAAGTGATCCTGTAACTAGGACCTGTCCTCCAGGTGATGTAAAACCCTCTCGCACCGAGGAAGTTTCTCCAGGGCCATGTGCCCAAGAGGGAAGGGTTGGGACAGCCATTATAGTTGGTGATTTGATCATTAGGCATGTAGATAGCTGGGTGGCTGGTGGACGTGAGGATCACCTGATAACATGCCTGCCTGGAGCGAAGGTAGTGGACCTCACGCACCACCTAGATAAGGTCTTAGATAGTGCTGGGGAGGAGTCTGCTGTCTTGGTACATGTCGGTTCCAATGATATAGGAAAATGTGGTAGGGAGGTTCTGGAGGCTAAATTTAGGCTTTTAGGTAGGAAGTTGAAATCCAGAACTTCCAGGGTAGCGTTCTCCGAAATGTAGAGATGTTACCCATGACTGAAGTGGTATTTAAAGGTGCAGAAGAATTGAAGGAAATATTGATACATCCGGAAGATGTATCACAACTATTAGATAAACTGAAGAGTAGCAAATCACCTGGACCAGATGGTATACATCCAAGGGTGTTGAAAGAACTGAAATATGAGACTGCAGACCTGTTATTAGTAATCTGTGAACTATCATTAAAATCATCTCTAATACCTGAAGACTGGAGGATCGCCAATGTAACACCAATTTTTAAAAAGGGTTCCAGGGGTGATCCGGGAAACTACAGACCATTGAGCCTGACGTCAGTATAGGGAAAAATCATAGAAACAATCATAAAGAATAAAATTACTCAGCATGTAGATAGTCATGGCCTAATGGGAAACAACCAACATGGCTTTAGACAAGGAAGATCTTGTCTTACTAATCTGTTATGTTTTTTTGAAGGTGTGAATAAACAGGTGGTCGGTTGATATAGTGTATCTGGACTTTCAGAAAGCCTTTGACAAGGTCCCTCATTAGAGACTTTTGGCAAAACTAAAGAGTCATGGGATAGGAGGCAGTGTACTACTGTGGATCAAGAACTGGTTAAAAGATAGAAAGCAGAGGGTAGGGCTAAATGGCCAATTTTCCCAATGGAGAAAGGTGAATAGTGGTGTACCCCAGGGATCTGTGCTGGGTCCGCTGCTTTTTGACATATTCATAAATGACCTGGAAAGTGGAATAACGAGTGAGGTTATCAAATTTGCAGATGACACAAAACTATTTAAAGTTGTTAAAACCCAAGAGGATTGTGGAAAATTGCAAGAGGATCTTGATAAAATGGAAGACTGGGCATCAATATGGCAGATGAAATTTAATGTGGACAAGTGCAAAGTTATGCACCTAGGGAAGAACAACTCAAACTATGATTACACGATGCAAGGTTCCACATTAGGAGCCACCACCCAGGAAAAAGATTTAGGCGTCATTGTGGATACCATGTTAAAACCCTCGGCCCAGTGTGCAGCAGTGGCCAAGAGAGCAAATAGAATGCTAGGTATCATAAGGAAAGGAATGGAAAATAAAACAAAAGATATTATAATGCCTCTATATTGTTCCATGGTGAGACCGCACCTTGAATATTGTGTGCAATTCTGGTCGCCGTATTTTAAAAAGGATATAGCGATTTTAGAAAAGATTCAGAGAAGAGCCACCAAAATGGTAAAGGGGATGGAAGGATACTCCTATGAAGAAAGGCTAAAAAGGTTAGGGCTCTTTAACCTGGAAAAGAGACGGCTGAGGGGAGATATGATAGAAGTCTAGAAATTAATGAACGGAGTGGAACGGGTAAACATAGATCGATTGTTTACGTTATCAGACTATAGAAAGACTAGGGGACATGCAATGAAGCTGCAGGGTAAACTATTTAAGACTAAGAAAAGAAAATATTTTTTCACTCAACGTGTAATCAAACTCTGGAATTTGTTACCGGAGGATGTAGTAAAGGCTGTAAGTTTAGCTGGGTTTAAAAAAACGTTTGGACAAGTCCCTGGAGGAAAGGTCCATAAACCATTATTAAGAAAGGACCCAGGATATCAATGCTTGACCCAGTACAAGCATTGTGGAACCTGTGTCTTTTGGGGAAACTGCTAGGTACATATGACCTAGATTGGCCACTGTTGGAAACAGGATACTGGGCTTGATGGACCTTGGTCTGACCCAGTATGGCATATCTTATGTTCTTATGTAGAGTTCATTTTATTATGTTGCTATAAACTGTGTTATGGTTCTTGCTTTTTCATTCTGAACATGTATTCTGCTTTGCACCCATTGTTGAGGGGAGGGGCTTCTGTGGATGCAGAACTAGGACATTCACCCATAGAACACAGTATAATTAAAAAAATAATAATAATATAATTATGGTCACTCAGTAATGACAACAAACATTCTCCAGTACCTGGCATATTGTGAAATATAAAACCTTACAAAAAAGTTAGAGAATCTACAGAGCAAATCTACCATACCAGCATCAATTTCCAAAAATAATACAAGGAGACAGAAAAAAGCAGCACTGTAAATACGGCAGCAGGCCCTAGAACATCCACTCACCTATCTGAAAAACTGAACAAGTCAGATTACTACAATACAGATTCTTACGTACAAACTCCATGTTAACAGAACACCTGGCCTTGATTACACATTCATTCAGAATAGAGATCCTCACCAAGTACAATATAAGTGACCACAACCTAAACTAAAATAAAAGATATATAGACAAAATTAAACTAAAATTCCAAGAAGAAGTCAGACTCTGCATGCAGTGTGCAACACCAGAGAAACCGAGGTGCGTTTCCCCATACAGTGCAAAATATAAAGATAGTGATTGCACTTTGAACTAAACTGAAAAATAAAACGTTTTCTACCACCTTTGTTGTCTGACCATTTTATTCTCCGATCATGCTGGTACCAATCTAAAGTTTCTGCTTTCTTCTGTCTTCTCTTAGTTCTCTTCCTATGGTCTCTAGGTCATCTGCCATTTCTTAGCTCCCCTTTTGTTTTCTTCACTTCCTTCCATCTTGGATAACAATTTATTCCCCCCCCCCCCCCCCATCCACTCAAAATTTCACTACTCCTCCGTACTATCTGGTCCTCAATCCCTCTCTTAACCACTTTTCAACCCTCATCCCAGTCCTCCAAATCCCTACCTCTTCTTCCCCGGGCCATTATTCCCCAGCCTTCTGCTCTCTCTCTCTCCCCCCTCCATGTCTAATATGCCTCCCTATCCCTATCCCCATCCCAGTGTCTCTCTCTCTCTCTCTCTTTCCCACCATCCAGTCTCCACATTCCCTTTATCGCCCTATCCTTTCATGTCCCTCTTTTCACTTCCTATCCCATGTCCAGCATATATCCTTCTCCATTCCTAACCCCTCATATCCAGCATCTCCTGCCATCTCCATACCATCCCCTCCTATAACTCTCATGACCAGCATCTCTCCATGTCTTGCTCAGCCTATATACCCCATGTCCATCTTCTTCCCTATCTCCCTATTCCCCCATTTCCTTTATCCCCCCCCCATTATCGCCATGCCCTGCATCTCCTCTCTTTCTACCTCTGTTCCACCCCTACTTCCAGCATCTCTCCATAGTCTCTATATAACCCTGTGTTCAGCATCACCCCTCCATCTCAAAAATCTTCCCTCCTTGCTCGCCTTATGCTTCCTTCCCTTCAACACCCTAGCCCACTCCCCCCGCCAGTGTCTAGCATATCCCCTCTGCCTCCCTATTCCCCTCCCCCATCTCCCTGTGCCCCTCCACATCCAGCATCTCTCCTCCACCTCACAATGTCCCTCCATGTCTGGCATCTCCCTGGTTTTTGTTGAACCCCTCCCCCATCCTTGCCCAGCATCTGTGCCGAGAGAGGCTGCTCCTGCAGGCACAAGGCAATCATAGCCCTGAGAGGTGAATCCTGCTGCGGGACATGCTGCTCCCGCAGGCAGGATCTGTGTTGTCTTCTACCTGTGGGAGCAGCAAGTACCATGGGCAGGATTCACGTCTCTGGGACGCAATTTCCCACAGAAGCAGCATGTCCCGCAGGCATGATCCGCTTCTCTGGGGCAGCCTTATGCCCGGCGCTGTACTTGTCATCCAGTGCAGAGGCGGAAGCGTTGGGGAAAATCGGCAGCGAGGCAGCAGGTAGTTAGCAATGGTGCCCCTCTGATCTCTGCACCCCCCTGATGTGCTTAGCAGGCTTCCCGCCCAGCGCCAGGCCTGCCTAAAAACATAAGAAATGCCAAACTAGGTCAGACCAAGGTCCATCAAGCCCAGTATCCTGTTTCCAACAGTGGCCAATCCAGGTCAAGTTCCCAAAAAGGTACACACGCTCCACAATGCTTGCCCCAAGATAAGTACTGGATTTCCTGGGTTCTCTTTAAATAATGGTTTATGGACCATTCCTCCAGGAACTTGTCCAAACCTTTTCTAACAGCTACACTAACAGCTTTTACTGCATCCTCCAGTAACACATTCCAGAGTTGATTACACTGAGTAAAAAAATATTTTCTCTTTTTAAATTTTAAATGGGTTACACTGTTTCATTGCATGTTCCCTAGTCATTCTATTTTTTGATGACAAACAACCGATCTACTTTTATCTGTTCCACTCCATTCATTAATTTATAGATCTCTATCATATCTGCCCTCAGCCATCTCTTTTCCAAGTTGAAGAGCCCTAAACCTTTAAGCCTTTCCTCATAGGGGTATCCTTCCATCCTCTTTACCATTTTGGTGGCTCTTCTCAATACCTTTTCTAATTCCGCTATATCCTTTTTAAGATATAGTGATCAGAATTGCACACGATATTCAAGGTGCGGTCACATCATGGAACGATACAGAGGCATCATAATATCCTTGATTTTATTCTAAATTCCTTTCCTTATGATTCCTAGCATTCTATTTGCTTTCTTGGCTGCTGCTGCACACTGGGTGGAGGGTTTCAACATATTATCCTTGATGACGCCTAAATCTTTTTCCTGGGTGGTGGCTCCTAATGTGAAACCTTGCATGATGTAACCGTAATTAGGGTTATTCTTTCCTGCACTTGTCCACATTCAATTTCATCTCCCATATGGATGATGTCCAGTCTTCCAATATATCAAGGGTCTCTTACAATGCAAGAGGATGGTGAAAAATTGTAACAACTTTGAATAATTGTGTGTCATCTTCAAATTTGATCACCTCACTTGTTATTCCCATTTCCAGGTCATTTATGAATATGTTAAAAAGCAGCAGGCCCTGGGGTACTCCACTGTCTACCTTTCTCCATTCATAAAATTGCCCATTTAGCAGTACTTTCTGCTTTCTCTCTCTTAACCAGTTCCAGATAAACTATTGGGTCTATTCCATTCCATTGGGACATCCATCCCGCTATTCTCCCACCTGCCGGCCCCGTCAAAATCCTCCCCATACGAACAAAGTGTTTGTATGGGGAGGCTTAGATGGGGGCGGGAGGGGGCATTCTGGAGGCAGAGCGAGAGCAGAGCATGCGTGATCTGCGACACCGGACATACAGAGCTGATTCTGAGGTTGGTCGTGTATGTCCGGGGTCTGAAAACTGGACAGGGAAGGCAGGCCCGGACAGCGACAGAAAAAGTAAGGGGGTGCAGATGTTTCCCCACAGCCCGACCCTGGCCAATGAAGGACAGATTGGGGGGGGGGGGAGGTGTTGGACTGCAGGGAAGGAAGACTGTGGTCGGCAGGATCAGAATCAGGTCTACCTCTGGGCATCCCGACTCCGATCGGATACACAAGGGCCTGCGTACACTCAATGGAATATGCCTTTATATCAAATTGGCTCACCTTTATCTACCTGTTTATTCACACCTTCAAAAAAAATATAATAGATTAGTAAGACAAGCCCTTCCAAGACTAAATCCATGCTGGATTCCCCCCATTAAACCATGACTATGTTTTCAGTAATTTTATTCTTTATAATGGTTTATACCATTTTGCCCAGTACTGACATCAGGCTCACTGGTCTGTAGTTTCCAGGATTACTTCTGGAACCCTTTTTTAAAAATTGGCATTACATTGGCCGTTCTCCAATCTTCAGGAACTACAGATTATTCAGGAACTACAGATGATTCATTAAGCACGCCTTACCTATACTCAATTCAATGCCTTCTGACCTCGGCGAAGCAATCACCAACTGGAACGCCACATTAAAGTCTCTTGCACAACTACCAGCCTCAACCAAAAGCAATAAGAACAAAAAAAACAATAGACAACCATCGCCATGGTTCACAGCAGATCTTCGGTCATCCCTCCTCTCCCTCAGGAAATTTGAAAGGAAATGGAGAAGGTCTCGCTCTGAATCTGACAAAGTAACATACCTGAACCACCTCAAACTCCACCGTGAAACCATTTATCTCAGAATGAGTGAATACCATGCTAATCTTCTCCTCCGCTCACTAAATAAACCTAGAGACCTTTTAAACATAGCAAAATCCCTAATTAAAGAACCTTCACCTACACAACTTGTTCCTATTTCCCCCCAGTCTTACGCCGACTACCTTCAATCCAAGACCTCCTTAACTGACACAGTCTCAGTTACAGCGTTCTCCCACTCTCACACCCCACTTCCTTCTATCACAATGTTCACCACACCAAATGAGAAAAACATTCAAGATCTCATCACCTCCATCAACACCTCCACAGCACCAAGTGACCCCTGCCCAGCATACTGGGTCAGATCTCTATGTACCGAACTGAGTCCAATCCTAATCATCATCATCGGGCTATCCTTTGCAACAGGCTCGTTCCCCTCTTTCCTCAAACAAACCTCTATAAGACCACTCCTGAAGAACTCTAGACTCGACCCGTTAAAGTCCGACTCCTACCGACCAATCTCGAGCATACCTCTATTAGCCAAAATAATAGAGAAGGTTGTTCAGAGACAGTTACAACATCACATCGATATAGCCTCACCGCTTGATCCTTGTCAACATGGCTTCAGGGAATCACACGGTGTAGAAACTCTCCTTACCACCCTAACTAACGCACTGAACAGAGGTCTCGATAAGGCTGAAAACGGCTTCGCCCTAATATTCCTAGATATCTCCGCTGCCTTCGATTCCGTTAATCATAATCAACTCCTCGCCCGCCTCCTGGAGAAGGGAATCCATGGCCTCGCCTGGGAATGGTGTAGGTCTTACCTATCGGAGCGTTGGCAGCATGTCAGAGTCGGATCCACCACTTCCACACCTTTCCACCAACATCAAGGTGTTCCACAAGGATCTTCTTTATCTGCGCTTCTGTTCAATGTATACATACAGCCTATATGTGACATCATACGCACCTTCGATATCTCCACATTAATCTATGCTGACGACGTCCTACTGTTTACACCATTTAAAGTCAAACAACCAGACTTCACCAACCTTATTCACTGCTTCAACGCCATCACAGACTGGTTATTATCTCAAAACCTCCATATAAACTTCAAGAAGACCGAAGTTCTGTTCATATCAAGAAACAAAGAATTCTCCCCCCATCCTCCCTAAGAGTAAGGGATGCGGAACTCCCTAGTAAACCATCTATTTGCTACCTTGGCATTACACTGGATCAGCATTTTGACTTTAAGGAACACATACGGAACACCACCAGATCTGTCTACAATAAAATCAGAACGCTAAGGCACCTCAGACCCATGCTACCTCATAACAACTTCCGGACCATTTTCCAGGCCCTCACACTACCTCACTTTGATTATGCAAACGTCGTCTTATACGGACTCCCCAAGAACATCATTAATCCGCTGCAACTCGCTATGAATGCGGCTGCTAGGGTGCTCTGTGGTCTAGCAAGATCAGACCATATCACCCCGATTCTCATGGAACTCCACTGGCTACCAATTCATTGCAGGTTAACCTATAAAATCCTCCTCATCACTTTCAAGATCATCAACAACCTTGCCCCCACATCCCTCAATGATCTCATCTCCCTCACCCCAAAAAAACAGAACGAGAAGGTCAATAATGGACAACACCCTGATCATCCCCAAAGAGTCCATCAAATGCACCCAGACAACCAAGAAAAGGACCTTCGCCTTCTATGCACCTAAATGCTGGAATGACCTCCCACCTGAAATAAGAGCAATTAAAGACCTCACTCAATTCCGCAAGGCAATCAAGCACTACATTTTCCTTCTCCACTTCAGCACTCCTAAACCCAAAAACTCTCAATCTCCACTCCCAATTCCCTCATAGGCAACTCCGCCTCAAGTTCTCTGCGGTCTTGCCTTAGCCCTCCTTGTGAATACTAAAGAATCTAATATGTTTTGTACATAGTTACAGTTTTACCCTGTTGTTCCAAGTTTAAGTTTCCTGTTATAATGTAAGCACACAATTGTCCTCCGAATGTGCAACCTTTGTTATATGCAAACCGCACTGACAACAAATAGCGCAGTATATAAAAGATGTTAAATAAATAAATAAAAATAAATAAATTTTATTGATAGTAAGCTCTGAACTAACAGTAGATCTACAATCTCATATTTTGGTTCTTTCAACACCCTTGGATGTATACCATCTGATCTAGGTGATTTGCTACTCTTCAGTTTATCAAAGAGTTGTAATACATTTTCCAAGTTTATCAATATTTCTTTCAATTCTGATACATCACTTTGAAATACCCATGGCTAACTCCCTATATCTTCTTCAGTAAAGACTAAAGCAAAGAATTCATTCAGTCTCTTCGCTATGGCCTTGTCTTCCTTTAGTGCCCCTCTATCATCCGACTCTCTCACAGGTTTTTTGCTATGAATATACTTGAACAAGTTTTTTATTATATGTTTTTCGTTTCCATGGCAAGTTTTTCAAATCTTCTCTTTGCCTGTCTTATCAATGCCTTGCATTTAACTTGCCAGTGCTTATTTGGTTCCTTTTTTCCCCATTTCCTGAAAGATGGTTTTTTGGGCTACAACAGCCTCTCTGACCTAATCTTTAAACCATGTTGGCAGTTTTTTGGCCTTCCTTCTGCTTTCCTTAAAGAGTGGAATACATATGGTCTGGGCTTCCAAGATTGTTTAAACAAACTAATGCCTATGCTTGATGTAAATCTTTAACCTTTTCAACTGCTCTGTTTAGCTTTTTCTTAACTACTTTCCTCATTTTATCATAACCTCTCTTTTGAAAGTTAAGAGGTAGTATTGTGGATTCCTTTTCCGTCCTTCCTTCATTTATTAAATCAAACACGAGCACGCTATTATCATTATTATCAAGTGGCCCCGACACCAGATCCTGTATTCCACTAAGGACTAGGTCCAAAATAGCTTCCCCTCTTATTGGTTTAGGAGTGGAAGAGTAGCCTAGTGGTTAGAGCACTGGCTTGGTAACCAAGCAACCAGAGTTCAATTCCCACTAGCACTCCTTGTGGCCTTGGGCAAGTCACTTAACCCTCCATTGCCTCAGAAGAAAGGCCTGGCAATCTACTTCCGGTGACACTGCCAAGAAAACCCAGGAGCTTCTGGGTCGCCAGGAGTCAGGACTGACTCGAAGGCACACATTACATTTTGCTTGTTGGTTCATAAACCAGCTCTTCCAAGAAGCAGTCATTTATTTCCTCTAGAAACTATCTCCCTAGCATGTCCTGCTGCGACACTGACCCAATGAATGCTGGGGTAATAAAAATTGCAACACAGTAATAATGGGTGATTTCAGTTAGTATCCCTGATTTCTATTACTACTACTACTGAGCATTTGTATAGCACTACAAGTCGCATGCAGTGCTGCACAGACATGTAAGAGACAGTCCCTGCTCATGAGAGCTTACAATCCAATCAAGACAGACAACACAGAAGGTGTAGACAGGGATAAAACAAGTTGGGGGGGGGGGAAGGTAAAGAAACAAGGAGATCAGGTGAGTCAAGATCTAAAAGCAGCATTTCATCATCCATCTGTTCATTCTGGCCAGGCGGTCGATTGTACACCCCCACTGCCATTGCCTTCCCCCTTTTTACATGGAATTTCAATCCATAGAGATTCTACAGTGTATTTCGTTTCCTGCAAATTTTTAATCCTGTGTGACTCAATGCCCTCTTTTTTTTTTCTTTTTTTTTAATATTTTGAAACAACTGAACAAGTACAACAGCACGAACATAAAAGGAAAAAAGAAAAAAACACACACAATACCTCATACAGTATTACAAACATTACTGGCTATGACCAAGGGCTCTTGACTACTGGCTATACTAATTTTGAGCTCCATTTCTATCCAACTGCCCCCATTGGACTATTACTCTACTAGTCCACCTGGCAACAAATACCACCTCCCCCAACAGTCATATTTCTACTCGCACATTAATTGCATATCAAGGGTATCCCACTTTTTAAGCATGCTTTGATAATGTGGATTTTGGCCCACATATGCTCTTTCATATATGTCTGGTGCGTACACAGTAAATTCCACCAATATTCCACATTCAAATTTGAAAAGTTCTTCCAATGACCAAGGATTGCCTTTAATGCTAGGCTTAGCATCAAGTCGAAAATTAAACAATCCTGTTTCTCTAGGTCTGGAATTTTGGCCTGCGATTTATATATTACTATACGATACGTAAGTGGCGTACACATTTTTAATAGATGGGTCACTCGTTGCCAAACTTGCTGCCAGTACCTCTTCAATTTTGGAAAATAATATAACACATGCGACAGCATGCCAATGTCCTTCTCACATGACCAGCATTGGTTCCCTGTGTGGGATTGCCATTTCGCTATTTTTAAAGGGAGTTAAACACGCTCTATGGGCAAGGAAATACAGCGTTTGTGTAAGCGAAACTGCCCGTGTTATCCTTATCTGTGAACCCCAAAAGGCATCCCACATTTTATGATTCTCCAATTCACCAACTTCGGCTTCCCATATTAATTGCAATCCTTTACATCTTCTCTTCTCCCCCTCTCATATTACCGCCACAAACCTGGAAATTAGCTGAGATCCCATTTTCATCTCTTGCATCTTCTGAAGTAGCGGCCATCAAGGGCCCATTGAGATCGACAAAACTCCGGCCTTACTCAGACAATGTCTCAGCTGACACTATTGATACATACAATTATCCGGTAGGCTATACTCCTGCTTCAGCATCTGAAAGGACATTATTATGAATCAGCTGGTCCAGGTTATATATGCCATGACTCATCCATGCGTTCCACACGAAACTTTGACCAGCGATTCTGAGTTTCAGATTTAGCCAAATGGGTATCTCCTGTGTATATTTCTGAGCACCTTCTATATATGGTATCATCACTTGATACGCTTGCTGGGTAGCGCGAATGATTCCGTTATATGGATTTCGCAAGGTCCCATCCGCCCCAATACACAATCTCAATGGCACTGGTTCACTGATGGCCTTCTCTATCCGCAGCCATTGTGGGCCGTCCTCTAATGCCTCCTCCTCACTCCAGTGGGTTCCTTGTTTCAGCAGTGCGGCTACATGAAACCAGTAAAAGTCTGGGAAGTGCACTCCCCCCTCTTCTTTTTGGCAACTTGAGTTTCCATGCTGCTATTCTAGGTGTTTTATTGCGCCATAGAAAAGATAAACAACTTTCCCAATTTATTTATTTTTTTTTTTAATGAGTTTAATCAACATTACATGATCAAATAAGTAAAACAGGTCAGTCAAACAAATTATTTATACAAAAGCTATTACAAGCAAAACAAGGAAACAAACAAGTGACAAAGTCCACGTCATGAGAGAACAATTCGGATCAAAAATCATAGAAATTATTACTGAGAAAGAAAACATCTGAAAGGACATTATTATGAATCAGCTGGTCCAGGTTATATATGCCATGACTCATCCATGCGTTCCACACGAAACTTTGACCAGCGATTCTGAGTTTCAGATTTAGCCAAATGGGTATCTCCTGTGTATATTTCTGAGCACCTTCTATATATGGTATCATCACTTGATACGCTTGCTGGGTAGCGCGAATGATTCCGTTATATGGATTTCGCAAGGTCCCATCCGCCCCAATACACAATCTCAATGGCACTGGTTCACTGATGGCCTTCTCTATCCGCAGCCATTGTGGGCCGTCCTCTAATGCCTCCTCCTCACTCCAGTGGGTTCCTTGTTTCAGCAGTGCGGCTACATGAAACCAGTAAAAGTCTGGGAAGTGCACTCCCCCCTCTTCTTTTTGGCAACTTGAGTTTCCATGCTGCTATTCTAGGTGTTTTATTGCGCCATAGAAAAGATAAACAACTTTCCCAATTTATTTATTTTTTTTTTTTAATGAGTTTAATCAACATTACATGATCAAATAAGTAAAACAGGTCAGTCAAACAAATTATTTATACAAAAGCTATTACAAGCAAAACAAGGAAACAAACAAGTGACAAAGTCCACGTCATGAGAGAACAATTCGGATCAAAAATCATAGAAATTATTACTGAGAAAGAAAACCAAGACCCTAGGGTCCACAATAAAGAAGGTGAAAATTATTTACTAGAGCTGTCTCCAATTAACCTTGTCTATCCTGTAAGAATTTTTCCAGATGTGAGACATCAGTAAAAGTATAAGAGTTACCATCAAAACTGATAGCTCATTTACATGGGAATCTCAAGAAGAAGGTAGCCCCCAGAGCCAAAACTCGAGGCTTCAGTGCCAGAAACTGTCGTCTACGCAACTGCGTTGTACGTGCCACATCTGGAAAAACTAACACAACTTGTCCACAGAATTTAACTACCTTGGCTTTAAAAAATAGGCCTTAAGAATACGTTGTTTAATTAATATAGAAGAAAAGGTAACTAACAAAGTAGACCTCAGAGTAATAGTGTCAAAGGAGTCTTCAATAAAAGCTGTGAGGTTTGCAATTGTAGGAACAATTTCATCTAGTCCTCCTTCGGCAGCGTTTTCCCTTTTGGAGGCTGAGGGCAGATAATATATTTGAGAAATTTCTATAGACTCGGATATTGCCAAAACTTCCTTTAAATATTTTTCTAAAAGAATACTAGCTGAAAGCAAAGAAGATTGTGGAAAATTCAAAAACCTTAAATTACGAGAACGTATAGAGTTCTCCAAGGCTTCAACCTTGCCATGCAAAACCAAGGAATCTTTTATAGCAGAAACGTTTACAGATTGCAAAACGGGAACTTGGGACTCCAATTTAGTAACTGCAATATCCAATGAATTAACCTTATTGTCCAGTTGCTGCAGGGCTATTGCAGTTTCCTGGGTAAAGGTAGCTAAAGAATTTAGTTTAGAAGATACTTTTAAATCAATAACTTTAACTGCCCTCAGTACATCCTTAAGGGTTACGTCTGCCTCAGGGGATAGATCAGGTGTCTCCGAAGAGGCATTTAGATCTATACCCGGAACTGGTATGGGCAAGACTATAGGCGAACGTACCTCACATGGTTCTGCAAAGGAAACCTTGGAAACAGACAAAACAACAGGACAAGGACAGGGAGGAGGAGATCTCCCAGCGGGGCTTAAAGAAACCCCATCAGGGGAGGACTGTGCCAAGGGTAGGGAAACTACGTGTTTATCCAAAGGGTCAACCAGTTTACCTACCCCGGCACCGGCTCCGGCCCCCTGGGTCTTGGCTTCTACCTTTGCCTTACGCTTGCCCATACTGTAGCGCACAAGGGAGGAAAATATTAAACACAATACTGACAGCAAAGAAAATATGTAAACTAAACCTCAGGGAGCTTATAGTCATACGCAGCAGATGGCAAAAGGAAGTCCAAGAACGCAGTTCCTTTCCCCGGGAATACCAAGACACTGCGGCATCGCAGCGGCGTCGAAGGGGCGTCTAAGGGGCTGAACCAGCCCCTTTAGACACGCCCCTTCAGACAAAGCCCCGCGGTCGCGCTCCGCAGTCGCGGAGAAACAAACGAAGGAACTATAAAGCAAGCAGGACCCTCCAGCAGCAGGGTGTCCCGGGCGTGCCTGCCCGATCGTCTCAGGGCAGCGTCGGCTCCACCGAAGGCAGTCCCAGCTCAGTCTGAGCCCGAAGCAGCTCAGTGCACCTCCACACAACCTCCAAAAGTGTTCTCCAACTGGGAGTAAGCAGGTACAGCTCTTTAAATTCCCTCAGGACCCTCCAGCAGCAGGGTGTCCCGGGCGTGCCTGCCCGATCGTCTCAGGGCAGCGTCGGCTCCACCAAAGGCAGTCCCAGCTCAGTCTGAGCCCGAAGCAGCTCAGTGCACCTCCACACAACCTCCAAAAGTGTTCTCCAACCCCCAATTTCTTATAGAAGCTTTGGACGAATAAAGTCGGTATCATACTTGATATAATTTATCTTGAGGACAATGACCATTTTTATGGTTTCTAATCTCCCCCACCAGGTTAAATTCAGCAGGGACCATTTTGTCGTATAATCCCTAACTATTTTTTCACACACTGCCATATTTTGATTAACTGTCTCCTGCATGGTAATCCCATAAACGACACCCAAATATTTAAAGCAAGATTGTTCCACCCTAAATGGATATTGACTCATCATTGACAGTGGAACATGGGAGTTGAGGGGTATAATTGTAGTCTTTGTTAAATTCACTTTGTATCCTGATATTTCTGAGTACTCAGCTATAACTTCTAGAACCGCTGCCAGCGAGCTGGGTTTCAAAAACAAAAACAGGTCATCAGCATAAGCTGATAGCTTGCATTGGCAGCCGTTAATATCCACACCGAAGATATCGTTATGTTGTTGAATTTTTAAGGCTAATGGCTCCAATGCTAAATTGAAAAGCAGCGGCGATAATGGACATCCTTGTCTTGTTCCTCTAAATAAATTAAAGGCCGTTGACACTGTAGCGTTCGCTGCCACCCAAGCTGAAGGTTTGGTATATAACATAGCAATTCTCTTCACAAATTTGTCCTTCACTCCAAACCATCTTAATGTCTGAAATAGAAATGGCCATTCTAGCCTATCAAATGCCTTTTCGGCGTCTAGCACTAATCCGACCACTGGGTCAGCTGTTTGCTGCGCTCGTGTCAGAACATGTAGACCTACCCGGCATGAACCCACACTGATCTGGATGAATGAGCACATCAAGAATTTTTCCTAGCCTGTTGGCTAGCACCTTTGCGTATATTTGTAATCGACATTCAGGAGTGATATAGGCCGATAATTCTCCACTTTCTGGGGATCTCTCCCCGGTTTGAGATGTATGACAATTATAAATTCTGCCAATGCACCCACATCCAGATGCTCCTCGTACAGCCGACTATAATACGTTTGCAACTCTGGTACCAACTGCTCTGCAAACATCACATAGAATTCCAACGGCAGGCCAACTAGCCCACTCGCTTTGCCCTTAGCCAATTGCCTCACCGCCTGCTGTATCTCCTTGCCAGTAATGTCTTTCTCTAATGATGACGCTTGCCTTTCAGAAAGTTTTGGTCCCACAACAGTGGAGATTAATTTCTCAAACACTCCTTCATCCCACTCAACCTCTGATTGATATAATTTTGCATAGAATCCTCTGCATTGCTCTAATATTTCTTCATCCTTTGTGACTAACTCGTCATTTGAATGAATTTTGCACACCTGCAATACGCAACACCGCTTCTTTAGCCTTCAGCGTGCGGGCAAGAAGCGCACTCGCATGGTTACTCTCGTGGTAGCATACACTTTGTTGTGCTTTGATTTGTTGTTGCGCTTCCAAATTTAATATTGAATTATATTGATACCGTAATTTTTGCAACCTTATCAAAACCATCGGATCCGCTTGCTTGAATAAAAGCCTTTCTCCAGCACGAATTTGCATATTTATTTCACTCAATTCTTTCCTCTTAGCATTCCTCTGCTGTATGACAAATGATGTTATATGCCCTCGAATAGTCGCTTTGAAGGCTTCCCACCAGGCCCAAGTTGATGTGCCGGAGTCTTGGTCGTGCTCAAAATACGTTGAGATTTCTTTTTATATATGACTAACAAAGGTCTTATCAGTCAGCCATGCTTTGTCCAACTGCCATCTCGTCTGGGTCCGTCGTGTCATCTGCGTAACCAAAGTGAGCATCACAGCTGCATAATCCAAAACTGTTTTTGCGTACATCCCTGCCACTAACACTTGTGGTACAAGCATCTTCGATATTAAGAAAAAAAATTAATTCTTGTTTGAATATTATGTGGGCAAGAGTAAAATGAATATTCTCTAGCTCTTGGATGCAAGAGTCTCCATGGATCAATCAATCCAAATGACTATCAAATTTTGCAGTACTCTATTCGATTTAGGCTTAGATTGTTGTTTATATGGAGTCCGATCAATTAGGGGATCTTGTGTAATATTAAAGTCTCCTCCAAGGATTATATGCGTCGATGTTGCCTCCACTAACTCCATTATCAATTGTTCAAAAAACTGTGGTTCTTCCTGATTAGGGCCATACACTGTCATCAACGTATATGTTTCTCTACCTAGCTGCACTGTGGCTTTGGCCCATCTCCCGCACGGATCTATCTTAGTTGCTTTATCGGAGTCAGCACTTTCAGCGCTAATATAATCACACTACCTTTTTTTTTTTTGCTGCTGGCGCTACCAGTACATTTTGATACATGCCCAATCTAACTTTGTATGACTCAGACAATGAGAGATGGGTTTTCTGTATATAAATTATGTCAGCATTCTGCTGCTGGCAATATGTCAGGATTTTTTTTTTGCTTAATTGGATTTATGATACCCTGTACATTTAAAGTCATTACATTCAGCTTGTTACTAGCCATGTTGACCATTGGCATCCCTTTTAATAGTAGTATTTGTTGCCTGGAGCGCTATTTCCCTTCGTACTATACATTTCTCACTCAATTTATACAGCCAGATCTTCAAAATCATATTAACTATTAAGTCTTGTATGGTGGAGTCCATCCCACAACCTATGCGAGCAGGCTCCCCATGACCCCCTCCCCCCTAACTATTGCGTAAAGCAAGCCACTTACTCGCCTTTCCCCCTTCTCAACACACATCATGAGCAGCATTCTCAGTTACAAATTAGTCTTCATTCTTAACTCTTACCTATAATACATTTTATACTACTCCTCTATGTGCATTCTACCCACTCCTGTACAGCCCGAATCTCTTATATCACCTTTTGAGTCCAAAAACTTACTCAGGTTTGGAGAGCTGTTTCAACAAATCCTATCTCAAACTCTATATTATCCATGTACTTTTCCGTCAATGCACTTCACCTTCCTGTTTCCATATGGGTATAATCTTGCAGGAAAGTCCGAAGTGCTGCGGCGCTATCGAAGGTACGTGTAGTGTTGTCAATTGTTACTCGCATTTTGGCCGGGTAAAAGAGGCCGTATCTTGCCTGTAGCTTCTACATCAACGGTCTACACGCTAGCAGTTCTTTTCTTTGCTCAACCGTTTTTTTTTACTAAGATCCGGGTAGAAGGCAATCTTATGACCGTGCAGCTGCAGCGAGTTTTTCTGCTTGGCCATTTGGAGAATCTGTAACGCTTGCGGGTATCGCAACACTTTAATCACAAATGGCCTCGGGTGTGTAGCATGACCGGTTGAGTGCGACGGAACTCGATGCGCCCGTTCCAGTTCCAGAGGCTTAAGGAAAGTAGCTTGCAACAATTCAGGTATCAGCTTCTCTAAGTAGGCAATCGGGTCTGTACCTTCCAGTCCTTCCAGGATGCCTGTAATTCGAAAATTATTTCTTTTTGTCCGATTACTTTGATCCTCCATTTGAGTTTCCAGCGCCATTATACGCTTGGTGAGCGGGCCCACTTGAGTCAGCATATTCTCATGCTTTTGTGATTGTACCTCCACTTTTCTCAAGCGCCCGCTCATATCCTTCAGCTTTCCTTTTACCTCCTGCAGATCTTCTTGTACTTGACTTAGTGTCGCAGCATTAGCCATTATTAACTCCTTCACCTGCCTCAACTCGCCAAGAATTTCAAGTAGGCCATCCCCGGCCTCCTTCTCCGATGCCATTTTCTGTGGAGACACTGCTTCCTGCTTTGCACGTTTTGCAGCTTGGCCTGCAGCTTGTTGGAATTCAAGTTTTGTTGGCTTTAGAGATGACATCTTCCTCTTATCCCCCGACTCAGATGAGCTTGCAAAATTTCTCAAAAGAGGGAGAAAGGGCTAGGATTCTTCTCAATGCCCTCTCTAACAAAGAGCACAACCCCTCTACTAATTTGATCTACTCTATCATTGTGATATAGTTTGTACCCAGGTATCACAATGTCCCACTGGTTGTCCTCCTTCTACTAGGTTTTTGAGATGCCAATCGTATCCAACATTTCATTTAGTGCTATACAGTCTAACTCTCCCATCTTGTTTTTGAGACTTCTTGCATTTGTAGGCGGGCATTTTATAGGTTGTGTTTTATTCATATTAATCTGATTATCAGTTGATAGGGGTAATTAGGAATCTTTCATCTCCGTCTGCTCTGTACTTAAGGGCATCCGAGTTACTTTTATTTTTATTGGAACCTCTCTGTCAGGATGCCCTATCTTCCTTCTTTTGTTGGTATCCTTCAAGGATACATTGTCCACTGGGTGACTGTCTGCTTTCCCCTATTATCTAGTTTAAAAGCTGTTCTCTCTTTAGAAAAAAAAAAAAAAAAAAAAAAAAAGGTAATGAGAGCATCCTGGTTCCATCCTGGTTGAGGTAGAGTCCATCCTTTTGGAAAAGACTCTCCCTTTGCCAGAATGTTGCTCACTTCATAACAAATCCAAAACCCTGTTCCTTGCCACACTGTCTTACCCACACCTTGAGACTCCGGAGCTCTGCCTGCCTTTTGGGTCCTGTGCATGGAACGGGAAGCATTTCAGAGAATGCTACTTTGGAAGTTCTGGATTTCAACTTCCTACCTAAAATCCTAAATTTGGCCTCTAGAACCTCCCTCTCACACACTTTCCTATGTCATTGGTACCAATATGTACCAAGACAGCAGGCTCCTCCCCAGCACTATCTAAAACCTTGTCTAAGTGGTGCGTGAGGTCCACTAACTTCATGCCAGGTAGGCATGTTACCAGGCGATCCTCATGTCCACCATCAGCCCAGCTATCCACATGCCTAATGATTGAATTGCCAAGTATAACAGCCGTCCTACCCTTCCCTCATGGGCACATGTCCCTAGAGAAATCTCCTTGGTGCGAGAGAGTTTTACATCACCTGGAGGACAGGTCCTAGCTACAGGGTCTTTCCTGCCACATCAAGGTGATGCTCGTCTTTCACGTGACCCTCTTCCTCCATGGCAACAAAGAGGCTGCAGACTGGAGGTGGGACTTCAGTACTACATCCCCGTAGGTCTCGCCTATATACTTCTGTCTTATGTCCTCCAGGTCTGCTACTCTGGCCTCCAGAGATCAGACTCATTCCCCAAGAGCAAAGAGCTCCTTGTATCTAATGCACATGTAAGACCTCTCACCAACTGGGGAAAAAAAAAATCATACATATACTCATTGCAAAAGACTAGAAAGCCCCCATCTCACTGCTGGATTATTGTCTGCATCATAGTTTTAAGGTTTTGTTTAGCTATTTAGGTTGTTAACTTAGTACAAATATCCCTAGCAATTTTAAGTAATACAACTATACCTAATAAGTTTAAGGGACTTTGTTCACCTCTAGATCAATTAATTTCAGGGCCTTAATCTATTCCTGGTGAGGATAGCCAGCTGAACTTGAAAGTGAATTTGACTACCTCTTTTCCTTTAATAGTTTTTAGAGTCTATAAAGCTAAGATTACGACTGGGGTGTGTGGGAGGGAAAAAACACGTAGGAAAGGCTGGCTTGATATACAGTACCCTGACCTGTGTTTCTAAGGTAATCTCTTAATAGTTTCCTGGTGATTCACACAACCCTTGGTTTGATATAGGGAGCCTTTCAAGTTGTCCCTTTGATCTGTCACTTTGCCTTAACACCTATTTAAAACAAATTCACAGGTCTCTTGCCTCCTAACTGGAAGGCCTCTTTGTAAAGGTCTATAGAAACAACTTACTTCTTTTTCTCTACTCAAAGAATATTTATCCCATTCTACCTTCTATACCAAGCTATAATCTGATTTGATTTAAATAAAAGCTCTCTGGTGGTCCTAAGCCCTAACTCAATCACTCAGCAATCTAATTGTTAGATTCAAATGGGTTCTCCTACATTTTTGCAGCTGGTTTCTCCGTACTTAGATGGCCATATTCCAACATATTACTCAACAAAACCACCAACTAGGGTACATAACAAATCCACTCAGAACCCCCCCCCACCCCCCGTTAATCAAATCACGTCATATATCAAGTAAACTTTGCTATTCAACCTTCAGAGGACACCTCCACACAATTTTCTACATTGCCCAAACTCTCTTATTGTAATCATAAACAGAGAAGAAAAGACCTCAGTGAAGCTACTTCTCCCGCTATACACCCCTATGGTAGGATATCCCTATGGTGGCGCGTTGCCAGGAATTAAGTCATGAATTTTTTTAATTTTGCAGTTGGGTGATGGATCATATTCCGCTCAATGAATGGGGTGGTAATCGTGGAGAATTATTGTTCCAGAAAGAACTCAGAATTTTTGAACTGAACGCATTAGAACCAAAGGGTCTCAATTCCTCCATTGATTGGGGGGGGGGGGGGAGGGGGTTCTTGTAAGAACTGATAATAGCTCCTCCTTCTTGCCATGTTATGTTTTTGTCTTAGAAAGGATTTAAATGCAAGCTGACGTCAGACGCTATGGTAAAGCAATGGAGAGAGTCAAACAAACCTCCGATGAAGTGGAGTTTCCGCGAACCGAAGATCTTCGTAGGGTGAAGACTGCAATATATCTCCTTAGGAGGAGTCTTCCAGCTTTTGGACAATCTTTTCAGCCTTTAAAGCCAAGTAAAAAGAAACAGCAGTTTAGGCAGTTTTATGGAGTTGATGTATTTAGTTTGCTCCGTTTGTTTCAGATAAGGAGTGCCCACTGTTTTGGAACACAGCGTTTGTGCTTTATGGTGGCGATGTATAGCGCTGTTGCACAAGTATGTACAAGTAAATGTTGAAAGCTAAGTTGTAGATATTATGATATTGAAATTTTGTGAGTGTTGTGAGATGTTGGGTTGTATAATTGTATAGAAATTGAGTTTTTAGACTGATGGTGCAAAATGGCGAATCCCCTTTAGGCATATTTCAGCATAAAACACAAGGTACAAAACCTAACAGTAAAGTGTGAGGTCATGTACAATATAGAGAGACAAAGGATATAGCTCCTACATCGAGAATTTCTCTTAATCATCGAACTGAGCTTCGTGAAAGTCCAAAACATGATAGTGGCCTATGGAACATCCAAAGTCTGGCCAAAGAGACAAAGGTAATGACAAGATGAACAGCCAACAAACTAAGTGCTGCCAATCTACTTTGTCCTTATTATCTATTCCTCTTCAATTCAGAATATGCAAGCCTCATCATGTGGCTCTCTTGGATCATAAACACCACTACTATAAGGCCTGCTATTATACAAATGCAACATGTAGACCATCAGCTCAGAGACAGTCACAGACCATAATGTTTTGATTTTCTCTGTGTTGTATTATTGGTCCTGGCTTGCAAACTGCCTTTATCTTTATTATCGTGGTGCTTGATTGACCACTCAGGCCAGCTCAGAGTGGTTAAGAAAATACAGGAATTGTAAAGTATTGAAAAGAAAAGAAATAGAACAGCATCAAATCATAGGACAGGGACAGAAAGAGACAGAAAAGGTTAGTGTCAAAGAGAGACAGAGGAAAAGAACATTCAAGCTTGGAGAGGGAAGAGGGAATGGTAGGGGTGCCAGGGTAGTCAGTGAAGACTGGTGGGAGGGTGAGTTTGTCAAGGGGTGGGGAGGCTGAAGGCTAATTGAAAGAGATAATTTAGGGCAGCTTTGAATTTGTTGAAAGAGAGCTCCGAGTGGAGGGTGTGGGGAAGTGAACTCCACAATGCAGGGCCTAGATAAAAGAAATCAGAGCTCCTAGTATGTTCAAGGTGTGCTTGAGAGGCAAATGGGAGGAATAGATGATAGTTATGGATGCGGTGCAAGAGACAATGAGGAGTGCGATTAGATTTGCCAAATATTGTGGAGTCCCAGTGTGGATAGTTTTATGGACAATGGTCAGTATCTTATATTGAATTCTAAAATGGATGGACAACCAGTGAAGCTGGATAAGAAGCAGGGGGTGTGATCAAACCTAGTGGAATGTGTAAGGATCCAGACAGCTGTATTCTGTAAGAGTTGCAGTCTTTGTAGTCGATAGTGGGGAAGGCCAGCCAAAACATTGCAATAATCAAGCCTTGAAGTGACCGGGGATAGGAGAAGCATAGTCAAGGAGGTAGTGGAGAGAAAAGGGACAGGCTGCACAAGGGAGGGCTTTTTGAGGATAGGATGTACAATGGCATGTTTCCAGGGGGCTGGGAAGATACCGGTGTTGAAACTGTTAAGTAGTAAAAGACTAGGGGGAAGAACTGAACTTCGTGAAACGGTAGGGTAGAATGATAGAGGACAGCCACTCTACCTTCATTCCGCCCCAAACCAGGGAGCAGGCAAAGTGCAAGAAGGGGAGTCTTCGCCTTCTCATTACCAAGTTTCTGTAAGGAATAAAACATCTAGAGAGCTCTGCAAGATAAGGCTATGGACAAGAGTGGTTTTAGTTCAGGGGGACCTACAATTAAGGAGTGCAAGGCTAAGGAACAACTGGAATGGAGTAGATGGAGAATAAGTTATAGGAGCAGTATGGCTACAGGTGATTAAATTGTCAATACATCGAGATAAGTGAACTGGGGGATGTTCTTTGGTCCAAATTTATTTTATTTATTTAGCATATATTTGTATACCGCTGCTTCCAGCGATCAGTAGCGGTTTGATTACATGTATGAATTTGTCAATCATGACAGGAATTTTTGCGGTATACACACATTGATTTGAAGGGAGAAGCACAGCACATGGTGAAGGACTTACAGAGAGTAATCGGAATATACATATGCACATATTTACATATTTACATAACTGCAACAATGCTTCATTGGGAGGAAACTTTTTACCCCAGGACTATATCAGATTGTATTGGCACTGGAAAATATGTGTCTTGAGTTTCTTTCTGAAATCCATAAGGTCTTTGATTGCTCTTAGCTCTGGTGGTAGTTGGTTCCAGAGGGCAGGGGCCGAGTAGGAGTATGCTCGTTGGCTAGTACTGGTTGTTACAGATCTGATATCAGGGGGAACGTGGAGTATGTTTGAGTGGAATGTTCGCCTGCTTCTGTTGGGTGGTTGCGTGCTGATAAGGGTGGAGAGAAAGGATGGCGCAATGTTATGTATAAGCTTGAAGGTGGTTATTAGTATTTTATATTTTATCCGGGCTGCAATGGGGAGCCAGTGTAGCTCGATTAATACAGGTGTAATGTGATCAGTAAGGTTTTTTTTCATGATGACCCCAGCTGCTACATTTTGGGCCATCTGGAGGATGTTGAGGGTTTTCTTTGGAAGGCCCTGTAAGATGGCGTTGCAGTAGTCGAGGTGTGGAATGATTAGTGCTTGCGCAACAGACCTGAAATCGTGAGGTTCAAGGATGTTCCGTAGAGGTTGTAGGACTCTAAGTTTGTGGAAAATGGCCTTGTTGGTTTTGCGGAGGTGCTTTTCCATCTTTAGATTGCTGTCAAGCGTTACACCCAGATATTTTATTTCAGTCTTCGTGTTGTATATATTGTTACACAGGGTGACTGACACAGGAGGGTCAAAGTTTGGTTTTCTGGAGATATACATCACCTCAGTCTTTTTATGGTTGATCTCCATGTTGTTTTGCTGTATCCATTTTAACATCTCGTTTAGGCATGTTTCAAGCTGAGTATAGTTAGGGTTCTCATTATCCAACTGTGTGTAGAGCATTATATCATCCGCATAAATGTGGTAGTTGATATTGTGTCGTTGGAGAATATTACAGAGGGGTCGCATGTAGACGTTGAAAAGGAGTGCCGAGAGAGCGGAGCCCTGAGGTATGCCTTGCGTTTGCGGGAAAGCTTCTGCTTCTTCGCCATTGAAGTGAACCTGCGGCATTCTGTTGGTTATGTAAGAAGAGAACCATTTCAGGGGGGTTCCCAATATTCCTATTGATTCAATCCTTTGCAGGAGGATTCCATGATGGACTGTATCAAAAGCGGCAGAGATGTCAATGAAAATGAGTATAAACATTTTCTTTTTGTCTTCGAGGCCCTTGAGGAGGTTGCTAAGCAGTGCTATCAACAGCGTTTCCACCCCATGACGTTTTCGGAAACCGTATTGTTGTTCATCTAGGGTTTCATGTTCATCCAGATGGTCTTGTAGTTGTAATAGGACTGCCTTCTCAATGATCTTTGCCAGGAAAGATATGCTGGAAATGGGGCGGTAGGAGGCTGGGTCATCCTTGTTGAGTGAATTGTTCTTTAGGATTGGTCTTATTATAGATTTCTTGAGTTGTGTGGGCATGACTCCTTGTTGCAGCGATTGGTTCACAATATGTGAGACTTGGTTCACAATATCTTGTTTTGCCGCCTTAACCCAAGCAGTTGGGCAGGGATCTAGCAGGGAGGTGGTATATTGTTTCTTAAATACATACATAAATAATGGTAGAGACAAAAATGGCACGTAAAGGCCTTAAACTACATTGACAATAGAAACCAGTATTCCTGTATTCACTTTTCCCTATAGGATTAACCAGTACCATGTGAGAATTGAAGAACACATCACCTGCATTACCATTTCCAGTTAAATTTGATGCAAAAATGCAAGCCATCTAGGTTAAGGAGCTGCTTCCCGAACCTGAAGGGCTTAGTCGAAAAAAAAATCCCACACGATATCACTGCTTACGCCACATCAAGCGCAACTGTTTACATAGTGTGCCCTGTTTTTTTTGCAGCAAAAAAGTGGTCAGTTCCTCTGGTGATATAAAATTATGGGTTATGTTATGGAGTGCGACTCATATGGGGGCTGGACAATACAGGCTGTACCAAGCTTGAAGGGTGTTAAGATGCTCCTGCATCGCTAAGGAGCACTTCTGGTTTTGTAATATAGTTTGACTGAGGTCTGGGAAAATCAGTTTTCTTTCCCCGATATTGCAGAAGAGATTTCATGTTAGTAGTCTGCAAGGGTCTGGGGATACCTTAACATGTACAAGACACATGGGCACAAGCATTTGGCAAGGAGACCCAGTGCACCATTTCTATTTCAAACTCCTTTTCAAAATAGATATATCTTACCGTTTGGAAAGCAAATTTTAAGGGGGGAGGGGAGGAGGGAAAGACTTAAGTCCATACCTTCTGATCTCTCAGATATGCCCAAAATTCATAGACTGATATAATACAAGAATCCCTTGAAGACAGGAGCCACAGCAGCGGAAGGAGCAATCTACTTCGTTTTTATGCAGGGCAAGCACTTCTTCATGCATACTCAATCCCTTTAGGCCACAGTCTTGAATCTGCTTTTGGGATTCTACCAGCTGTTCGTTACTGGTCAGCACCTCTATTCTGACTGTGGAGGGAACACCCCTGTTCTCTTGCAACAGTGCTGTCATTTTCTGTAGTACCTGCATAACAGAGAGACAGAGGACTCAAGTTTGACTAACACATCGTACTGTGCCCACAGGTCATAAGAACATAAGATATGCCATACTGGGTCAGACCCAAAATCCACCAAACCCAATATCCTGTTTCCAGCAGTGACCAATCCAGGTCACAAGTACCTGGTAGGATCCCAAAAGGCAGACAGATCCCATGCTGCTTATCCTAGGGAAAGACAGTGGATTTCTCCAGCACACTTTAATAATTTATTTAACAGCTCTTATATACCACGCTATTTGACATCAGTGCGGTTTACATTAAACAAAATACACTCAGATTTAGAGAACTTGTCCAAGTTACAGGTAACAGGGGAATAAAACAAGGATTAACTGGGGAACAGCATATAAATTAAATAAAAGCAATTACATCAGACTAGAGATCTTGAGTGGGTATAGAGACATGTCATAAATAACATTTAACAGAGCAGGTATATACAGTGAATATCATAAGGTGGAACGGTCTAACATCATCATTTAACTATTATTGCTGAGTTGAGATAATGGGGTGAGAGGAGGGGAAATATTGATGTAAGAGAAGTGTAAAAAAAGGTGGGTTTTTAAAGCTTTTCTAAATTGTGATATATCTTTTATCAATCTGATGTTTAATGGAAGCTTATTCCAACACCTTGGAGCAAAGGATGAAAATGATCTGCTAATGGTAGTTTGAGTACATTTTACTAATTTATTTGGAATCACTAGAGTATTTTCAGTTGTAGATCTTCTTGATCTGTTGTTTTAGGTATGAATGAGTAGATCAGAGATTGAAGGAGGTGAAATATTATGGAACGCTTTGAAGGTCATAAGAAGTGTTTTATAAGATAATCTACAAATTATTGGGAGCCAGTGAAACTCCATTAGAATGGGGGTTATGTGTTGTCTCCTTGTAATTCCACATAGTGATCTAGCTGCTGCATTCATAGCAAGCTGTAATGGATTAAGCGTAGATTTAGGTAGGCCTTGCAGGATAATATTCGCATAATCAAAATGTGGGGTGACTAGCGCTTGGAATGTTGTGCGGAAATCATCGGGGTCTAACATGGGTTTTAGGTGTCGTAGAGTATTAATCTTGTGATAAATGGATTTTACAGTGGACTTTATATGCTCATTAAATTCAAGTCACTGGTCGAGAATGACACCTAAAGTATCGAATGGTGGATTTAATAGGTAAATCAGCATCTCGTACTCTTAATGAAGGTGGTGAAGAGAAGTCATTGTTTCTCGTAACGATAAGGACTTCAGTTTTTTTAAAATTTATTCGAAGGTTCTGAGTGAGCAGCCAATCTGTTATTGAATTGAAACAGTTAATTAAAACTGTGTAATCAGGGCTAATCACATTAATAGGTGTGAACAACAGCACATCATCAGCATAAATAAGACAAGATATACCAAAGGTACGGGCAATATTACAGATTGGTTGCATAAAGATGTTAAAAAGCAATGCTGATAGTGAGGAACCTTGTTGAACAATAATGATCTATGAACTTTTCCTTCAGAAACGTATCCAAACCTTTTGTAAACCTAGCTTTTACTACATCTTCCAGCAACAAATTCCAGAGCTTAATTACATATTGAGTGGAAAAAGTACTGTATTTTCTCTGATTAGGCTTCAATGTACTACATTGTAGCTTCATTGCATGTCCCCCGAAAATTATACTTTTTAAAACAGGACAAAGAAAGAGGGGATGAATACTTTTGCAATGCATTGTACCTATTATCCCATAGTTCTCGTCATGACGAGTACTATGCAATAATAGGATTATAGTGTCTCACAGGACATGATTATTGGCACCCTTAAAAACAATTAAAATCAGTTTGAACAGAAGAACCACATTCCCATTGCAGTAAAATTAGACAACTGGGATCACTTGTCAGTGCTCATATGTCTTGAATCAACCAATGAATAAGGGCTCTAATGTTTAAAATGGTTATATTCACTCCTTGTTCCATGTTCACAATGCTGAAGACAAGAGAGCTGCCTGAAACTGTTAGAAAAGCCATTATCAAACTTAAAAAAGTTGTACAAGACCATCTCCAAAGACTTTGGGATTCCAGTGCCTATAGTTCGCAATGTAATTAAAAAGTGTTCTGTTCATGGAACTGTCAAGAACCTCCAGGACATAGAAACATGACAGTAGAAAAAGACCACATGGCCTATCTATTCTGCCCTGTAATGGTGGGAAGAGGAAAATGAATCCACAAAGTCTTCAAAAGGTTAGTGCGAACTGTTGGAAAAACACCACCAAAGAGCTTAAGGCTGATCGGGAACAATCTAGGAGTGGTGGTTTCAACCCGCACCATATGTTGTAACCTAAACAAATAAGGACTTCATGGGCAAAGGCCAAGGAGGACCCCAGTACTCAAAGACAGACATAAAAAGGCATGCCTGATCTTTTCCCAAACTCATCTCGAGAAAGCACCATCCTTCTGGGAAAATGTTCTGTGGACAGATGAAACCAAACTTGAGCTCACTGGCAATGTACCAGTAATACACTTGCAGGCAAAGAAATGAAGCTTAAGAAGAAAAAAAAAACCCCAAAACCCCACACACTCCCTACAGTTAAGTATGGTGGAGGTTACATAATATTGTGGGACTGTTTTGCTATCTCAGGAACTGGAGGCCTGGAATGTATTAAAAGAATCATGACGTCAGACTACCAAGATATTTTGGATCGAAATGTGTTACCTAGATTCAGAAAGCTAGGTCTAGGTCAATGGTCATGGGTCCTCCAGCAGGACAATGACCCAAAACACATCCAAAAAAGTACAAAAGAAGGGTTGAAAATGAACAAATGAACTGCCCTGGTCTCAATCCAATTGAGAACATTTGGAAAGAGCTGAAATCTGCCGTTGGTAAAAGGAATCCTGGAAACATTCATGAGCTGGAACAAATCACAGTTGCAGAGTGGGAGAAACTACCAGCAGACTGATGTAAGAAACTCATAGATGGCTACAAGAAACATTTGGAGGCTGTCATCTCTGCCAAGGTTGTACAGCCAAGTATTAGTGAAGGTTGCCATTAATCCTGTCCAGGTCATAATTTGATGTGTTCTCAGAAATTACTACATCTAAGTTGCAGACATTTTTGGGTTTTTTTTGTTATATACCGTTGCACATACTACTATTAAAATATTATGACGACATACAGTTGAAATATTTCCAATTATTTCTCAAGATATTGTACACAACATACCTAAAATAAGGATGCCAATAATGTTGACTACAAATTTTCCACTTCACAGGAGCTTTATTCTCAGCAGTCCATCTTGCAGGAGATCACCACCACCCCTGTGCACTTTCATTTATAAACGCAAGGATCTTATGCTCTTGGAAAGCCTCATCAGCATGGAATGCATTCTCTTTTAACAAATACTTTCTGGCTATCAGAACTTCAGTGTTCCTTTCAAAAAAAGCACTGGAATGTTAATAAATGCAGATGTTTTGTGGCAATAGTCTTAAAAACCTTAGAAGCCCTGTGCACCTCACAAATCCATGTTCTATTACTTGCACTCAAAGCTCTAAAATATCAATTATGTCAGGAACTTCAGAGTGGGATAAACAAAGCAAAAGTAAAACAAAGCAGGTCAAAATGCTATTTTCCAGGTGTCTTAAGTTGACAAGTTAGTATTTTCCCTGCATTGTGTGTTCTTATTGTTCAAATATTTCTGATAAACATGAAACACTTATTGTTAGTTGATTTTTATTTGTTCATATTACAGAGCTGAGGCTTTAATGCATACCTCCAAGGAAATGTTGACACCAGTCTCTGAATGAGTCTATGTGGAGCTAAAGCATCAGCAGGCTACATTTACAGTGCAAATTGATTTGTCCATGAACCATATTAATGTCGTATATGCTTATGTATTGTAATTCATTACCACCATTTAGAGAAAATAAATATTAAAATAATTGGATATTATAAAGGTAATAGACTTATGGGGTAAGCTTCTATCTACATAGGAGGGAAGCATTTTACTATTACAAATAACCAAGGAATTGGATACAATCTAATAGAAATATGAGATAAGTTTCTGTCTATATAGGAAGGGATATGATTTTCTATTATTGCGCTAATTTAATTCTTGGCAGTTCTTCGAATGTTTACTGGGTTTCTGGGGACCTCTAGGCTGTAATGATTTTGTATGTTGATTGTAATTTTAAATCCTTTTGGTAATGTGGCACCTTCCTGACTATTTGGAAATTTTTGGTTTATGTATATTTTCTGCAACTTCTTGTTACTTTAGAGTTTAAACTAATTATGCATTCTTTTGTAAACCCGCTGATCTGATTATTAATTGGGATAACTGCAGTATAGAAATGTTATAAATAAACAAAACTCTTGCTGCTCTTTGCTTGCAAAAATAAGAAATTGTCTGCCACTCAGTTGTACAATACATCTTAGAAATAAATGGTTCATATGCAGGAAGTGAGTGATTGGGACCATCACTTTTTACAGCAAGAGAATTTTTTTTAAACTGGAAGCTAAAGGGATTGCGCCAAGCTTGTGAAACTCGGTCAAATTTGCATCAAGACCATTCTGGAAGAATCTAAGATGTTTTTTGAAAACTAGTAAGTTGCATGGAGAAATTTTCCTGGGTCCAGACAAATGCAAACAGTGAAAAGATACTGAACATTAGCATAAAGAAGTGGGAAAATTTTTTTGAACGTGCTTAAGACAATGACTTACAAGGAACAATATTCTAGACTGGACAAAACATAACCCCAAGGTTGCCCGATGTCCTAGTTTTATTAAGGGGTATGTTTACTAAACCATCTTAATGTCACAGCAGTGGTATTATTGTGCGATAATGTTACATTATCATGCGATAATGTCACTTATCGCATGATAACGCCGCCGCGGCGTTCAGACCCAGATTTCACAGCCTTAGTGTGCCTTAAGGGTGGAGTAAGGCTTCCCAGAGGGCGGAGAGAAGGGGTCAATGGGCGGAGAGAAGGGGTCAATGGGCGGAGAGAAGCTCCAGGCACACTAATGCTGTGAAATCTGGGTCTGAACACTAACACCAGTGAAACCCTCGCGTTAGGCACATTTGCAGGAAAGAGAAACCATTTAAGTCAGCAATGTGCAGCAAAGGCAGGGAAACCCAGAAAAGTGATAGTTGTGATACATGTGCAGGAACCAAAAAGGCAAACAAACATATAAAATGACCAAACCACATTTAAAATCCCAATAACCAAGCTGGCCAATAGTGATATTAATGATAAACTTAAAGTAACACTACTGACAAAGCGTAAAAATTAAGATATCATGTTTGGAAGGGTCTATGCTCTGTCCCCCTACAAAGTGAATGATCCCACATTGAAATAGTGCTGATCAGGGTTTCTGTCATTTAGATTGGGTAGGTTTGTTATGGCGTGCACATGTGCAGCAACAGCAGAGTGGGCACGTAGGAAAGGGCAACTGTACTGATGCTGTAAATGGGATACAGGGGGCTGCAGGTGGCACATGCTGTGGTTCAGCTGGGGCACAGTGTGGACTAGGCAGATGCCTAGGTGGCACATAGGAATGCTGAAACTGTAAAGCAGCAAGACAGCAACTGACGAGGGTCCAACATGGGCATGAGTGTGTGTCCTACAGTGTCATAGGGGATATTACCCAGCAGGTACCCCCAAGGGCACATAACATTGGCAGGCGGTGCCGGGGGAAAGCGCACATGTCCATGTAGGCACCCCTACCCGAGAACCCACATCATAGGCAGCTGCCTACCGGCACATTGGATGGCGTGGGACTGCGCACCACCAGCATAAATGGCATGGCAGCATGGTGGTGGAGGGGTGCTGATGGTGGTGGGGGCAGTGGCATCTGCCACAGCAGACCATGGCCAACCCCCGTTTAGGTGGGTGCCAAGCATTGCAACAGACAGGGTATGTCTGACGAACAGTCATGGTATCCCCAGGGAATGATCTGTCACTGTAGAAACAGTGTGGTGCAGTATACACAGCCAGTGGGTTCAGGAGCAGAAGGTCACAAGTTCAAGTCCCAGCTGTGGCTCCTGCCAAACCCGTCCCCATATTTTACCCAGTACTAAACCATGGTAATAAAGACAGAACCTTTATTGCAGATAAAACAAACATGCCTGAAACGCCTATATTTTACCCTACAAAGCACAGACACCATAAACATGTGCAATCCCTAGAGCAGAGTTTCCCAACTGCACTCCAGGAGAGCCAAACACCATTCAGGTTTCATGCTGTCCCTAATATGCCTGTGCTGCATTTGTATGCGACGCCCCCATTGTATGCAAATGCATCTCATACATATTCTTTAGGGACAGCATGAAAACCTGAACAGTGTTTGGCCCACCAGGACCAGAGTTGGGAACCTCTGCCCTAGAGCAGCGGCCAACAGGGGCATAAACACCCATACGCTCCACTAAAAGCCACATGGAGAGTTAGGCTGTTGGGCCCTGCGCACCTTAGCAATGCCGCCCTAAACTTGGGAACACATTCCACATATATCAAAAGGTTGTAATAGGTCAGCTATAATTAATGTCAGCTAACAAATCCTAAGTTAAACACAATTTGTTGATAGAGATTCATCATAGCAACCTTTCTGATATCTGTGGAGTGTGTTGCAGTTATTGATTCCGACAGGGTCACTCCCCGGGGTGGTAAACACTTACAGTATTGAGCACTATAGCAGTGCCCGCACTGTGCCCAGGACTGGTGTGGCAGCCAGGGCTGCCACCCACCTCTATATTTGCCTATAGAGTGTGTGGCATAGGTGGCATAGGTGTGGGAGTGTGTGTCTGTCTATCCAGTGTGTTGTGGCTGCCTACACCTTACTGATCCCACATTGCTTGCGCTGTTTCCAGTGTTAGCCTGCCAATGTGCATAATGAGGAGCAAGGTACTGTGGGTATGGCCCGGACAGGGTGACATGGGCAGGATGCATTTGCACAGCATATAGGGCAATGGCTGGGACATTGTAGTGCCCAACCACCACCTGCATGGACAGGGTGGCCACAGTATGTCATGCTGGGAGGTCGCTCTCACCCTGACTGAGCAGTGACCACGGCATGGCTAGGTTCCCCCATAGTGCTATAGAGTATTTCTCTCAAGTGATATTTGTGGGTTCTCTTTTCTGGGGCCCAATCACTGACATACCTGTGTGGTGTGTGTGCCGACATCCCAGTTTTGGGTGCACACAGTTCCTCCAGGAACATGCACTATGTACTAGCTAGCAGACTGTCTGCAGTTAGCATCTGTATGGCTGCACCACCTTGCAGGGTGCAGCAGGTGCACACTGACTGCCCTCTGCTGGTGAATGTCAGATTATAGTGGGGGGCAGCTGAGCTGACTGGGCCCACTACCTAGCTGCCAGTGGCCCTGTCCCATGTGCAGATCTTCAGCAGCTGTCTGTTCTCCACCAGGACTGGGGTTGCTGGTCCCACAGCCTGTCCTCATGTACCTCCACTGCCCCCCCCTTGCAAAGGGTGGGAGTGTGGGTCTTTTGGGGGCAGATCATGTCCCCCACCCTGACCCAGAGGAGGGTGGTTTGCTAAGTACAATGTTGCCATGTGAGCCCTGACACACCCCTACTCCCTAAACAGATGACCATAGCAAGCACAGTGGATATGCACTATGTTGTGTGCATCATGGTCCACAAGGGCCAGACATGACTAGCAATTACAAATGGACACAGAGACCTCCTAAAGGTGTCTGCAACAAATACCCGTCACACACTGGCACTGATGGAGACCTGCAGCACAGCCCACCTCAACCAACCTGGGTACTGCGGACCTGGTGCTGGACACTCCACCTCACCCTCAGGGTGAGCACAGAATACGCACATTGGCATGGCCTGTGGGTACTCTGTGCCAGTACTACACACAGTCATTCCCTCCTACCAAGCTGACGTGCTGTAGAGGTGCATACCCCATCTGGTGAGCAGATGTAGACTGCTGTTCTGCATGTGAATTGCATTATGGGTACTGTTGGTTCTATCCTATCCTGGTAGCCACAGCAGACAGTTTTATGGTGACGTGCACTCTTTTAGCCAGCCATTGGTATGATAACTCCCATAGTGATGTAGCACAATGGTTAATGCAATGACTTCAGTAGCAGAGGTCATGGGTTTGATTCCTCTCTGTTCCCCTTTGTTTGTGGCTGTCCTACACAACTATGTTTCATTCGTATAACAGTCATATCTGTGCTTCCGCCACATTATACCCTCATCACTGTTGCCATCCATCCTTCTGTCTGTCTATGTGTGTGTGTGCCAGCTGTGTGGCGTCCTGCCCTAATGTGCAGGCTGCTACCCCATGTCCTGCAATGGCACACTTTTCTGCATTGCGACTCTTCATGCTTGGCCTCTCCTGTGTTTGCTCTGCATGGCACTACTTTTCTCTGTCCTCCTGTAATTGCACTTATCCTGCCACCTCTACCTCCTCTGGTGGACACATATCCCCATCCTCTGCCACCACTGTCATTGTTTCACTGTACATTACCATCACCCTGTACATCGGTACAGCTGCCCCTGATATGTTTGTCCATTTTACCTGCTGCCACATGGGCTGCACGCAGATTTGGCTGGTCCATGAGCTCCGTCATCTACTTCCTTCCATCACTTGTTCATTGCCTTTCCTTGGTGCTCTGTGCAGTGTTATGGTTACATCTGTGTTTGAGCCATACATTTCATGCTTGTGACTTTGGGGCACCTTTGTGCCCCTGGTCACCATCTCCTGTGTCACCTTGGCATCCCCTGGGCATCTTTCACGGCACCTTAGGTTTGGCCAGCTTATGGGACACCTTATATGCTGCCTTGGAGGGTGCCAACCTTTCCTGCCACCCTCTGGGGCACATTATGACCTGCCTTGGATGACGTGGTGCTTTATGATGTGCCTTATGGTGCGCCCATTAGATTGCGGCACTGGGGTGAGGCTTTTTGGCTGGCTGTGCAAATTTTTGGGATGTGTCTGACTGTTACAAGCAGGAAAAGGAATTGCCTCAGACAGTCCTTTAACTGAGCCCACTTGGGGATCAAACTCATGACCACTGTATCAGCAGTCAATGTATTAACCAGCGTGCTACACCTCTGTTGCTGTGATTGCAGATCAGCGTGCCTAATTAAGGCTAATGTGCGTTAATGTGCCACAACGGACTTTATCATGCGATAAACCGAAATGCTACCTTAAGACCGGAACGTTCACTATCTTATATGGCATTTGTCACAGTAAGACCAACTAACGCCGGTAACATTAAGACGGTTTAGTAAACATACCCCTAAGTCTGTCTCCAATTGCTATACTATCCTCTTCTTCAACTCTTACAATCCTATGATTAGCTCCAAGAGCACAGAAGAAAGCATCTTCTTTATCCAGCCTTCTAATAAAGGAGAAATGATATCCCTGCAGGTATGGGAAATCCAGTCTCCATATCAAATTACTGATTGGCGTTTTTGAAAGCAGATAGATGTGGAATCATTCCAATATCAACTCATTATGTTTATTCGTTGTGAGCATTTTTTCATGGAAGAACCATTTTTAAATGTGGCAAAAATAATAATTAAATACTAAAATAATCAAATCATCTCTATCCCCACACTCTCCCAAATACGTTTATGGTGGGCAAGTGTGAAGCACTCGGTCAAAAGGGATACTAAAGATATCTGAATTAAAAAAAAACACAAACACAAAAAACAAAAACTGGGTAAGCTGTGCACTGCTGGCCCAGTTTGAGTGAGAAAATCTTTATTCTTTTTTGGTTTATAGATCCTGGAGAAATATTTAGAAATATGCATGAGAAAATTGTTACAGTTAACATTACAGTACATTAATCAAAATATGATCGGCCAATTTTGTATAATTGGTTTGTTTTAGAAAGGAATGCTTGTCAAATTTGATTAAAATGTATTAGCACACTTATCAGTTTTATTTGCATTCATTTGAAGGTTTTATGCACACAAAAATCAATTTTGTGTGCATTCTTTGCGCACATAAATTTTTCCAAACTGAAACAACAAAACCTTATGCACATTCATAAAAGCTTTCATGCCCTTAAGTAGAAGGTGTTCTTTACTCAAAAAGGTTTGGTGAAGCTGCTGTGCATATTTAAAATGGAAAGTTAATCCTTAGAAATAACCAAATGTAGACAATGGACTTCATCTCTCCTTCCTCTGGATTGCTATATTTCAGAGCTTTTTGACAATGTAAAGAAGCCTAGGCTTGACAGACCTTAGATGCATCCTATTGTGTAGCTGTGTGAATAATGTATTTCATAGAAATATCCTCTCTCAGCGCTTCTCAACCGGTGTGCCACAATGAACATCCTTGTATACTGCAAGATCCAGCCTTTGCCTCATTTCATCGGCTTGCCTATCTTAGGACCAGCATTAGAAGGAAAGCCCTAAAATACTTTTTGCTTCTTACAGAAGTAGCTTTTTAGCTATTTTTTCCTATGTGTAAGTTTACACACCAGATGCTGAAGTTTTTACCAAGAATTTTTGAAGGCTTGAGTTTTTTTGGCGTTTTTTTGTAATTATTTTCTTTTCTTTTCCAATAAAAGGTTTAATATTTGCCTTTGAGTTTATTAGCTATTTGGTGAGAAGGCACATTTTGCCTCTACAAAAATAATCATATCATTTGATTTGTGCACAGAAAGGTGTAATATAAAGTAATAAAAGGAAAACAATATAAAGACCCAGACGTACTAAGTTACTTAATAAAAAATGTCTTTTAGCTGTATTGAGGCAAAACAACTTTTAGATTTGTAATCAATGAGGATTTTATATTTTCCATTTAATGACTCTGTTAAAAATACTTTGGTCAATGTTTAAAAGCACTGTTTTCTTTTTAAACCGCATCTAAACATTTTTAAGCTGTGAAAAACAAAGGATATTTCTCTCTTTTGGTGCATGTGTACTAAAAACTTTGTGCCGGTAACTGTGCCGTGAGCTGTGTTACCAGTGAGAGGGGCCCACGTTAACTTCAGGAGGCATGTGCATCCATTCCCCTGCAGGTAGTGCTGTGCAAAGACTCCGCACTTCAAAAGAAAATATTGGATCAGCACAAGGTATATCACTGAAGCTGAACATTTTATGAGCATCCATTTGTTCAGCAACTATTACTGCACCCGTCCAGTAGCTGGTAAACACATTCTAATTCGTGCATTAACTACTTAACATACTTTAGTAAAAAGGTCACCTAAACTGTTAAATTCAGGGCAAGTGTGGTCCCATTTTTGATAGTCCATCAAATTGTGTTATTTTTGAGGTAGAGAATAATTTGTTTTGTATCTAAGGACTCAATATTCAGTAAGCCACACAGCAGCCAGATGTTACATGTGGTGTGCCCCAGGGATCTGTCCTTGGTCCGATTCTTTTTAACATCTTTGTTAGTGATATAGCGGAAGGGCTGTCGGGTAAGGTTTGCCTCTTTGCAGATGATACCAAAATCTGCAACAGAGTAGACACCCAGGAAGGGGTAGATAACATGAGGAGGGATCTAGCTAAGCTTGAAGAATGGTCTAAAAGTTGGCAGCTGGGATTTAATGTTAAAAAATGTAAGGTCATGCATTTGGGCTGCAGCAATCCAAGGGAGCAATACAATATAGGAGGTGAAGTACTTTTGTCCACTAAAGAAGAGCGGGACCTAGGCGTGGTTGTGTCTGATGATCTTAAAGTAGCTAAACAGGTAGAAAAGGCGACGGCAAAAGCTAGAAGGATGCTTGGGTGCATACGGAGAGGAATGGCTAGCAGAAAAAAGGAGGTGATAATGCCTCTGTATAAATCTTTGGTGCAACCTCATTTGGAGTATAGTCTGCAATTCTGGAGACCGCACCTTCAAAAGGATGTGAACAGGATGGAGTCGGTGCAGAGGGTGGCTACTAAAATGATTAGTGGGCTTCATTATAAAGCATATGAAGACAGACTTAAGGATCTTAATATGTACACCTTTAGAGGAAAGGCGGGATAGAGGTGATATGATTGAGATGTTTAAATACCTCCGTGGCATAAATGTTCAGGGAGAGAGCCTCTTTCAATTGAAAGCAAGTTCTGCTATGAGGGGACATGGGATGAGGGTGAAGGGGGATAGATTCAGGAGTGATATGCGGAAATATTTCTTTACGGAAAGAGTAGTGGATCCATGAAATAGTCTCCCAGTGGAGGTGGTAGAGATGAGGACAGTAACTGAATTCAAAAAAGCATGGGACCAACACAGAGGATCTCTAAAGGCAAAAAGTGGACTGTTGTAGTTGTTGATATGGAAGGACAGACTAGATAGGCCATGTGGTCTTTTTCTGTCATCATGTTTCTATATAAAAAAATCTGCATGAAGAGGAACTGGAAACTCCAAGCAGGAAACATATATCCAGAATATATTCAAATATATGTCTGGATAAGCATCAGGTGACAGTGACACAGCAATGCAGCTAAAATAGCAAGCAAATTGCAGAAAATGTCATGCAGTGGTGCAGCTCTGAGTATCAGTGGATATGCGCCCATTAACCAAATTGTGCAATACTAGCACTGTAGCGCCATGGACAGGGCAAGAATGAACCTGACAGACAATGGGCTGCAGGGAGGGTGAAATACTGTGATTGTGACACACAAACCCAAATAGGGCAGATGGCATCTGATTGGCTGGGCATGTGAGCAAGCTCCTTCTCTGACTGGGGTCAGCACACCAGCAAGATTGCTTTCCATCTGCAACAGTCACATTTCAGTGAGGAAAAGGCAGAGATGCTGGTCCACATGATCCTGCACTGTGAAGGTCTCCTGTACCCAAGGAGGCACCGGAGGGCCAACCTGCTGCTGTTTACAGAGGTCTGAATGGAGATTCAGGCCAGGATGTACAGGCGAGTCATACATGGATGGGCAGCACAGCAGGAATGACTAGGCTGCTGCCTGCAGCAGAAGACTGGTGGAGGGGAGCACAGAACAGCAGTGGTCACAACATACCCATTCTAAAGAGCCATCAGCACTTGCAGGAAAAGCAGGCACACACACACACAGTGCTAGGAAAGTGGTACTTCTGTTACCATGAAAGCTCTGTAGGCCAACAGTGCAACGTGATAGCGAGAAGGGTGGTGCACAGATTATTGTGAGCGTGCAGGTTGGGTATTGAAATTCTGATAGGAGTGGGGTTTCCCAGTGCACTGAGGACATGTTGGAGCTCAAAGGATGGGCCCCATAGCCATGCATGACAGGAAGGTGGCACATGGGACCACAATTGCAAACCAGGGATGTGTGCCAGATAGGAATGTGTGGTGCAATCCAATGACCTGGCAAATATCAAAGACAAACCTATGCCAGGGATATCTTCTGAGGTATATTTCAAGTCAAGACCAGATGGTGTTGCCAATGACTTATCCCAGCTAATGGAACAACCTGGACCTAGCCTTGCATATGCCTCAGACAGCATGGTAGCACAGATGATCTGGCACAGGTACATGGTAGGGGTAGAGGTCATGGAGCATGTCTCTGGGGCACTTATTATATTCACTGGGCAACAAAATCCCACACAGTGTTTGGCACCATGCTTAGACCAGACACACTATGGAACATTCAGAGAACAGGGGCTAAATGGTACTACTCTGACATGACACAATTAAGGGCTGTCTGGCTGAGTCTAGGCTACTATTAAAATTTGGAAGTCAACGACCTTCCAACCCAGGTTGCCTGCTTTACACTGCTGCATGTTTACAAGTGAAATGTCTCCATTTAAATACCAAGCGCACACTATTTTCAAAGGGAAATGTTCCTTTCAAAACTAACTGTAAATTCTGAGGGGAAGCAGTGCCTGCAGGTTTTCCAGGTTTGCACACTTGTTGAAAACTGCTTCCAGTATTTCTTCTCCAACCCTTCCACCACAGGAAATGGGAAGAGAATATTCTTATCAATAGCTCTTTTGCAGCCTAATCTATTTGAATATGAAAAGGCAGAGTGGTCATCACGCAAAATGCAATTCCTCCCAGCTGCCTAAACCTCAGGTACACTCAAATGTGCTATTGCTTTTCCAAGTCACATTACAAAGAAAAAAAAAGAGAAACCAGGCTTCCTTTCCCAGCACAGAAAGGACACAAGGCTGCAAACTAATAACTTACTCTGAAGACTGGCAAGTCTTATAGACAATACTAAAATAACCTACAATTCCTGATCACAGCATTGACCTGAGGAAGGGAGGATAGCCTTTGAAAGATAGTTTTAAAAACTGTGTTCCATAAATTAGCTTGCTGCCTTTTACATCAGCAACTGTACATATTTACTTAATATTGTTTTTATACCACTTTATCCTTCGGTCAAAGCAGTTTACATTATAACAGTGTAATCAACTTGCAGCATTCTAACATGGGTGATTTGGGTATGAGGAGGGGGGGAGGGTAAGGTTAGGCTATTTTAGTGGAGAGATCAAATTGGGGGAATCATAAAATGGAGGTGCGTCCATTTGCCCCACCTTAACTCCAATATGCAACAGACACCGTAGACAGCAACAAATTTTGGCCACAGTTTTATTCACTCCACAGCTTTATAATTTCTTTAAACACAGAACATTAACCCAGATTGGTGTCAGATCATTTCAGATTAGATAACATCCCAGATAACATCCCAGTCCTTTCTTCAGTACACATTCCATTTGCATTCCTCATCTGTGGCGACACCTAGATAAGCCCAACCTCATGAACTATAGGAAGCCTTTTGCAAACCACTCCTTGCATGGTGGTGATGCCGGTGTCACTGGAGTCTACAGTCCACTGCTCACCCTCTCACTTCCTACCATTCAAAGAGCTAACAGCAGTGAGAGGGTCCCCTTGCTTCCCCACCTGTCACTCAAGTTGCGACAATCCCCTGGTACCCTCCCCCATTTCCCTTCCCCTGCACTCTTCCCCAATACCACTCCTTATAGCAAATTACTCCTCATCCTCTTGTAGGGGCAGGTGGGTCAATGCTGCCTGCTACCATCCATATACTGCCAAACTGCTGAATTCTGAAGCCCGTCAACCCAAGATAAACCTGTGCACACACTTGACCCCTCCTATTCCAGTGCTCCTCATCCCTTAATCCTGCTCCTCCCAGTCCTTCCTTTGCCTCCTTCCCTTATTATGCATTCACCCCTTCCCATCTATTTACCAGCAATCCTCGAGTGGGGACCTCGGGCATGTTCTGAACACACTCCTGACTCGGCTGCAGAGGTGGATTTACTAATTTCTACAGGTCTAAAAGTGGATTAACATTCTGACTACACTTCTTTAATTCAATGTGATCACAACTAAATTGTGAGCAATGTTCTGATTTTATAGTTAGTTTCAGTCCCCTATTTCTGGTATTAATTTCTCTCATTTACCACACCTAAGAGGCCTCTACTAAGTTCTGTTAGATGGTATGGGTCTTTTAACATACCTTAACACTGCAGTGCCATGTTAACAATTAAGGCAGCATATTAACTGTTAACTCATAGGCGATAATTCTAACCTGCGTATAGTAGTGATATACGTCTAGGGCAGATGTACATTTCCTGCTAAATGCTCAGGTGCAATGTCAGCAAATGAGTTCTCCACACATACAGCAGAGATATGTGGGGAGCTCAGTACGAGGGAGGGAAGGCCTAGGGAGGAGTGAGGGTGGGCTGGAGGCATGACCCTCACCACGGACATACAGGACAGATTCCGGTGTCAGCCTGGTACATCAGGGGTTAGACATCTACACAGGGAACGTATTCTACACCAGGAGGTAGAAAGTGTTCCCCCAAGGTTCACGGCAGACAGCAGAGGGCCCAGGAGAGAAGGCGAGTGTGGGCAGAGTGAGCTAGCCAGGCAAGTGGCAAGACATCCAGTCGGATGGAATCGGGGTATGTTCTGCCCATCCAGCCTGGTTGTACCCAATTCTGTTCCTGTGGGGACGTATAGCCCCTGCGGGATCAGAATCAGGTGCAAATCCAGCCCATCCAGATGTTAGAAGGGTTGGATGTGCCCTGATCAGAATTAGTCTTGTAGAGTTTAACTCTACAGAGATTCAAAGAGAACACAAGTGTCAAAAAAGGAGGACAGCTAGATATGTGCCAATATTTTATGAAGTGCACATATTTGAAAGCATACTTTATAAAACAGATGTATATGCGCCCCTTCAATTATGCACCAACTCGCATCAAGGGCACATGACCATCTGCGCATACAGAGAACAAAAAAACCAGATACTAGGACTGGCAGTAATTTCAGGTTTGAAAAACCCTTTTTTTGGGGGGGGGGGGCGTGTGGAGACAATAAAAAGGGTTTTTCAAACCTGAAATTACTGCCAGTTCTCTCATATCTTACAGATACTTTTGTTGCTCTTTCTGGTCTCATCTGCGCATACAGTACTTCATCATCTGCGTAAACATTTATGCAACATGTGCTGATGAAGCCCAACTTCAACCATAAAGACACCCTTCTCCTTTCCAGGCTCATGTTAGGATAGGAGATCAGCCTTTTCCCAATGCCTGTCTAAAGGAGGAACATGAACAGAATATGTCTGTCTTGGAAAGGCTAGCCAGGCACCATAAACACCAAGGTCCAACGGGGAGCTGACATGGGGATGGTGAACTCTGCCAAAGAGTGAGATTTTCTATGATAAATAGTGAGATGTTTCAGACAGTGTTTCCATAGTATAAAATGTAAAAAAAACATATGTGATGTATGGTGTTCCTATAGAAAAAGAAAAAAAAAAGCAGCATTAAGTGAGAATAGGTTCTCCTTGGGGTTAGTGAAAGGAAATAGAATATAACACATATGGACCGTTAGTATGGTGTTTGCTGTGCCAACTAAAGAGTTGTCCACCTTAAATCCCCCAATTTGAAACTGCCCTTCCTGCACTGGTAACAAAATATATGCATAGGTCTGACATGTATCTCTTAAAAAAGGGGGAGGCAAAGTATATAGGAAGATGCACTTGGGCCACTTGGCTTCTCCTCTTATACTTTCCTATCCAGAAAGAAGTGGTCTGGATCAATGCATTTGTCCTGAGGCTTTGAGACAAAAATGAGAGTATGACATAGGCCTCTAATCTGTACAACACCAGAGTTGTCAAATTCCCAGTTCCAGGAGTGATATTTTAAGCCAGTTCTGGTTTTAAATTTGCATTGCAATACAGTATGATATTTGTAGTCCATGATTTTACCCTTTGGAATCAGTGCTGCAGGTCCCATAATGCACTTGAATGAGATTAAAATCGCACTCATAAAACTGGGTAACTTAGCAACCCTGTGACACCTAAATGAGTGACACTTGCTATCTCTGTGGGGGTGACACGCTGGAGATAAGGTGAGGGTACATGAAGGGGAAGCATATAGGTTCCCTAGAGAGCTACATGTGAATGGGAATATGCAGCTGCCCCATGAAGGACCCAGCAGCCAACCTATATCCTGCACTAGTGCACACTTTGTCCTTGCCACCTTCTTGGAGCTAGGACTGGCCAAAACATTTGGCAAACTAGATGGTCGCCTAAGGCAGCAACTTTTGGAGGGTGGCAAAGAGCAGGGTATTCAAAGCTAAATAATATATTTTGTAAACTGGGGGGGGGGGAGGGGTGTAAACCTGAGGTCTGCCTAGGGTGCCAACACCTTGAACCAACTCTAGGGCTGACCCTAACTGGAGCCTTAGTCAGGGCTATATGAAAAATAGTACCACACAGAGAGACAAGGAAGCTAGTGGTTGGCATCTAGCAACTACAAAGGGAGAAAGTGAAAAGGAACCAAGTCAGGATACCGGAGCCATCTTGCTACCCGATATGGATATTGCATTCGTGGAAGGCATCACTATAGTATGCAGCACCCACACATGCTTTCAAGGGAAACCTTTGCATTTAATCACATGAGTCAACAGTAAGCCCTGAAAGATGACAGAAGGCAGGGCCGGCACTACCCGGTAAGCACAACAGGGGGGCACCGTCACTAGCCGCCTGCCACCCACCGCTTCAAAAAAAAGAAAGTAGCCGTGGGAACATTTCGCCATTCACACAGCTCTGCTAACTTTTACACTGTTGGTTCACGGAAACAGGAAATGCTTATTCTTGCCTTTAGAAACTCCACGGCCCAGCAGTTTAAAAGTTAGCAAAGACGTGGGAATGGAGAAATGTTCCTGCAGCTGCTTTCTTTTTTGAAGGACACAACGGAGCGGACACAGCCCCCCGTGAAAGTGAAAGTGAGCAGATACTTGGGGATGGGACTGGAAGGTAGCTGTAATAGGAGGGAGTCTGGAAGAGAACTGACAGGGGGGGGGGGGAAGGTGGGGGCTAGAAGGGAGCTCACATGGGAGGTTGGAAGGGAGTGGAAAAGAGGGGGAAGGAGGAGGCTGGAGGGAAGGTGGGGGCTTGAAGGGAGTCAACACCAGGGATGGCACTGGAAGGCAGATGGACAGAGGAGAGGATGAATGGAAGGGAAATGACATGGGAGGGGGCACTGGAAGTCCGCTGATACCTCGGATGGTATTTGGACTAGAAGTGGCTAGATGACTGGACGATGAAGAAGGAAGGTTTAAAATTCCAATATGGGCATTTGTGGGCTTGCATGTACATTCCTTATATGAAATGGAGAAAACACATACAGATTTTTGTCTTGCCCAGGTAATGCCCCTGACAAGACCCTGTCTGCTTTTGACACAACATAGTATTGTCGTCCCTCTATAAAATGAGCTTTTTCTAAAATGGCCTTTTATTTATTTAACAGCTTGTTTTTATACCGCCTTTCTACAATTCAAAGCAGTTTACAAATAACCAAGAATCAAAACAGGGCCAAAGAAGGCATTCTGTTGTACAGGGAACTGAACAGTATAACAGTAAAATAAATTGAAACTCTGAACTATTTACAGTTTAAATGTGTAAATCTACCACATGTGTGTTCTGTGTTGGGACAAATGGTTTGTTAACAGTGCATGTGCAGGTTGTTCTAACAGTATTTTACTAAAGCGGTTGGGTCTCCGAGTCCAAGTTAGTTCTTAAAATTTTCTTGGAAGAGATATGTTCTTAGTTTTTTCTGGAATTCAGTCGGGTCTGAGCACCCTCTTAGGGGAGGGGGGAGGGAATTCCATAAAGTGGGGGCAAACAGGGTAAATGCCTGATTACAAGTTGATTGCCTGTTTCTAATCTTCTGGGTCGGGATCGTGAGTAGGTTGAGGGTATTCTTTTTCTTCTTAGCCTTTCGTTCTTGGGGGTGCGAGATCAGGGTCTGGAAGCAGGCAGCAGATTCCTTGTGTAAGATTTTAAATATTATGGTGAGAGCCTTGTATCTAATGCTAGCAGTGTCGGAGAGCTAATGAAGCTGTATCAGTATGGGTGTGATGTGAGTGCGGCGCGGCGTGGAGCTCTGAAGATTATTTGCACTGCTGTGTTATGGGCCATCTATAGTGGATGAGGGGTGTGTTTAGGTAAGCCGTGATAAAGAACATTACAATAGTCCAGGGTAGGTGTAATCATAGCCTGGCAGACGGTTCGGAATAGATCTGGGGTTAGCAGAGAGCGGATTTGTTAGAGTTCTTAATTTATGGTAGACTGAGGTAGTCGTTCGCTTTATTTTATTTTTATTTAGCAGGTGTTATACACCGCATTTCCAAAGGTCAAAATTACATAGAACAATTATGATGTTCTATGTTATATTTAACTCCAAACTTAATTTAGAATAGCTATGTACATGGAGCTAAAAATAGCTTTAAGGGTAGAATCAACTTGTTTTGGGGCAGGGAGGGAGGGAGATGAAATGCTGGGGGGAGGGGGGCAAGAATAAGGGTTTGTGGACAGGGAAAGGTCAAGTGGTGTGAGATGCCAGGCAGTTAAGTAGGAGAGTTGTGAGCATCTGAAGGGCGGTGATAAGAGGCTTCTTCATGTGGGATTGAGAGTTCAGCTGTTGGTGTAATATTATGCCTAGGTATTTTATTTTGATGTCCACTTTCTTTAGTCTCAGGGTGGATGGTGGAGAGAAGTTTAGGTCAGTGATGATATAGAGGACTTCTCTGTCTTTTGGTAAATTTATAGATTATGTAAGGTTAAGCCATTTTCTTATTTCCATGAAGCAGTTTTATAGGCTAGTGACGTCAGGAGATAGGGGTTATAGGGAGTGAAGAACATTATGTCATCGACATTGGATGCAATTTACACATGTAAGTAATTGTACTGACATATAAATCATGAATAAAGCTTTTAAAATAACCCCCATAACCACTGTAGTCCTTGGCCTTGCCTCTGTGCCTAGCAACACTTATCAGGAAGCCAGACCGACAGTATACTTCCTTCATAGGCTAGCCTCCTTCCAGTCAGCCATAGCACTCACCAAGCAAAACTATTATGTGCATCTGACCAACTCTCTTGCCTTTGACCCTCTCCATCTGTTCTCAGCTCTCTTCTCAAGGTGTCTCTGCCTCCGACCTCTCCTTCCCTTTCTGCCCAAACCCTAGCCGACTATTTCCGTGACAAAGTCCACAAGATTACGCTCCAATTCCCCACAAGCTAAGCTTCATCCCCTCTTCCCCTTCTTCAATATCAACTCTTCCCCTCAATCTCTGCTACCTTTTCATTCTTTTCTAAGATTTCCGATGAGGAAATCACTCATCTTTCCTCCTTTAAACAAACTACTTGTTCCTCTGATCCTATCTCCTCCCCTGTCATCCCTTCCATCTCTCATATTCTCAACCTATCGTTCTCCACTGCAAGTGTCCCAGCATCCTTCAAGCATGCTGTGGTCATATCTCTCCTCAGGAAACCTTCACTTGACCCTACTTGTCCTAATTATTGACCCATCTCCCTTCATTTCCAAACTTCTTAAATGTGCAGTTCTCCACCGTTTCCTTGAATTTCTCTCCTCTCAAGCCCTTCTACAATCCGGTTTTTGTCCCTTTCGTTCTACTGAGACAGCTCTTGCCAAAGTTTCCAGGAACTTGTTCCTTGCTAAATCCAAAGGCCTTTAACTCAGTCTTCATTCTTCTTGACCTTTCTGCTGCTTTTGACACTGTTGATCACCATCTCCTCCTTGACACATTGTCCTCACTTGGTTTTAGCTGCTCTGTGCTGTCCTGGTTCTCTTCTTATCTCTCCCATCATTCTATCAGTGTTTGTTCTGCCGATTCCTCCTCTACAGCTATCCCACTCTCAGTTGGTGGGCCCTAAGGATCTGTTCTGGGCCCAGTCCCTTGGTGCTTTCATCTCCTCCCATGTATTTCAGTACCATTTTTATGCCGATGACACTCTGATCTCTCTCTCTCCACATCTGAAATTTCTCTGACACTCCAGGCCTGAATCTCTGCCTGCCTATCTGAGATCACTTTCTGGATGTCTCATCACTATTTGAAAGTGAACATGGCCAAACCCGAACTTCTTATTTTTCCCCTTAAACCCACCTCTTCCCATCATCATCTTCTCTTTGTCTCTGTGGATAACACGCTTCTACTTCCCATTTCCTCAGCCCACAATCTTGGAGTCATCTTTGACTCCTCTCTCTCTTCCACATACATCTAACTGATTGCTAAAACCTGTTTCTTTCTCCATAACATTAGCAAAATCCACCCTATCCTCTCTGAACACACTACTAAGAAACTTATCCACTCTTTAGTCAACTCCCGTCTAGACTATTGCAACCTTCTTGCTGGTCTCTGTCCGAGTCATCTCTCTCCCCTGCAATCTGTTCATAACTCGGCTGTGCAGGCTTATCTTCTATCAGCCCCATTATACTCATATAACCTCTCTTTTCAAGTCACTCCATTGGCTCCCCTTCTATTTCCAAATCCAATTAAAACTTCTCCTTCTGACCTATAAATGCATTTATTCTACTGCTCCTCTCTCCCTTTTCTCCCCATACCCCCCCCCCTCCCCTCGTGAACTCCGCTCTTCTACTGGCTTGCTTCTCTCTATTCCCTTTTCTTCCACTGCCAATTCCAGACTTTGATCTTTTCACCTTGCTGCTCCTTCTGCTTGGAACAAACTATCTGATCTGTACATCAGGATTCATCACCAGCCCTCTTCAAATCTATGCAAAAAAGCTCACCTCTTCGAGGCTGCTTTTGGATCCAGATTCCTTGTTCTCCTTACCCCTCCCTAATTGTACTCTTGTTCTCAGCTTTTGTATTGTCTGCCTTGATGAGATTGTAAGCTCTGAAGAGCAGGGAGCATCTTTTTACCTGTATCTATGCAGTGCTGTGTACTCCTTGTAGCGCTTTATAAATGATTAATAGTAGTAGTAGCAGCCTATAGGACTTGTTCACAATAGGCACCCCCCCCCCCCAACCTTATTCTTCCAAACCATCTAGTCACAACACTATTAAGGGCCAGCCTGAGCCACACCACCACCCCATGCTGAGCCATGCCCCTCCTCCACTACCACTGATTCTGGCAGTGGGCAGCGGCTGGCATCGCTGTTCAGCATGGGGGGGGGGGGATGGCTAGGCATGTGGGAGGGCTGGCAGAACATGTGTGCCAAAGCACATAAGCCTGCTGCCCACAGAATTCTGCCACTCTAGGCAGCCGCCTAGTGGACTAGCTGACCCCGACACTAACTCTGCTTCCCTTTCTATCCCCACTACTGCCTCTACCACACATATCTTTCAGGAAATGATCCATATCATCCAATCTGACAGCAAGGCAACACTGTCTGCAAGACAAGACTCACAGCATTCAAATCGGTGGCCTTGTGACCACCCCTTTCATCTATCCAACTCCCACAGTGCCAAACCTCATTCTATCTTCAACCATTTCAAAGGTTCCTCAATACTCTGGAGATATCTGTCCACTTTGTGATCACTATAACGCAAACTTTAACATCTGCTAGATTACCACCACTCACAGGCCAGCCAAATAATGACTAGTCAATGATGGCACCAAGCCCTGTGCTGTGTTCCCCATAATCACACTATCAACAGCTTTTTTTTTTTTAATCCCCCCGCCCCAGCAGAAAGCTTCTGCATCTCCTCCAGGGGAAATCTCCCAGCAATATAGGTGTAAGACTGGCCCTGTTCAGCTGTCTGCTGCAGACCATCAAGAGCGCTCTAACCCCTTTGGGTTCTTTCTTTCCCTTCCCTGTCACTGTCAGGAGGTGGTGCTCCTTTTGGAGCCAGTAGAAGTCCCTGACTATCAGCTGCTACCACCAGCTGCCCCTCATGCAGCCACAACATCATGTTCTGCTGCAGCTGGAAGTCGAGTTCCAGCTCCCCTTCCCTCCAAAGTTCTGGTGGAGATAAGGCAGTAAGTGATGAGCAACAGCTAATTATGCAGAAGCAGGCTGCTACAGAGGAAGGACTTAGGGGGACTGATGAGTGAAGAGAAAGAATGTCCCAGGGATGTGCTTGAGACACTTGTGTTAATTGCATTCACCCTTGAACATGCTAGCCTTCTCTCCATGCCCTCTGGTCAAGCTCCCTAGCCAGGCCGCTTACTCACAACTGTCCTCTCCCTGGGGTGGACTAGCTCTCTTATTTCCCACAGTCCCTGCCACCTAAAGTATTACTCATAGTTAAAAAGAATAAATATTTTTGGTATTGTTGCCTACGTCTGTAGTCATGTGTCTTGCAATATGGGCCCCACTCCCTCTGCCTTGTCCTTATCCTGTCACAAATAGTAGTGCAGAGGAAGGTCACTCAGGATATGGTGCTACCTTTGCTTCCTGTCTTAAAGTGCCAGAGATGGGGTCCGAGCAAGAATTGGAGGCACCCTAGGTGGGCACTCCATCCTGCTCCCACCTCCAGGGCAGCTCACACCATTTCTATCAGTGCCACCTGATTGGCGCCTGCAATGATGGTAATAGCTTGCAAACCACAACGTAGCACTTACCTACACACTCTGGTGCTGCGTCACCATTTCTCTCTTACTAGCTGCAGTTTCTTCCCCCCACCAATGCAGACTTCCAGTTTATGCAAACCAGAGAAAGAAACAGCAATGCAGTGCTGAGTTGCGTTTCTGTGGAATTCACTTCCTTCCCATATATACCCAGAGTCTGCCCTTAAAAAATTCAAGATACTATTGAAAACATTATTTCAAGGTGGCTTTTGATGACTGCCTGGCCTACAGTCTTTCTGCTGTTCTCCCTCTCTTTCCTGTTTTTAATTGGCATTCTTTTTCAGTGCTGAGACATTTTAGCAATTGTACACCGCTTGGATGCTACCCAGCCTAGAGCGGTATAGTAAGATTTAAACAATAATAAATAAGCGCTGTGACACGGTTTGCAAGCCATTGTCGCTGCTGCAGGCCCAAGAGAGGGGCATCAGTGGCAGCAATGGGTGCCTCCCCCCCACCCCCAGCACTGTAGGTAACTGCCTAGTTCACCTAATGGTATGGCCAACTCTGGCCACAGGCCAGAGAAGATAGCCTTTAACACAGGCTCACCTTTGAAGTCTTTACCACACATCAATGGAGGTTGATGGTGACTTGGGAAGAAACACTCATGACTCCCTTCTGCATGGGTAAGCCTCCTTATGACCTTGCCCGCTGCCTTTCTCCCATCCTAATAGTTAGTGGAGACTGGCTTCTGGGCAGTAGGGACATCAGCCGTGCCAGATGGCAACATGCAGTAAATATGATACTGTTCAAGCTGCAGCAGGATATAGATAGATAGAGATAGATCGATCTACGGCCATACCACAAACTCCATAGCACCCTTGCTGTGTACACACTGTCCTCATCCCTTGGCCTCCAGTATGGACATCTTTGCCACAAGACAGAGTCCAACCACACTCAGAGCTACCAAGGCCTCTCCCTTCATGACAGATGAACACAGAACAGTAATCTCTTCCAAAATGGGTCTTTGTACTGAGAAATATGGACAACCAATTGTGTACAAGACAGTGTTGATAAATTAAGAGAATGAGAGATCTGTCAAAGAGAGCTGCGATTACAGACATCATACATGTAACTTGGCCCACACATTAGCCCTCTTTACACATCACTTTCTAACAGTCTGGTAAAAAAAGTGCTTGAAAAGGGAAACTGTCTGGTCACTGGTGAACCACAGCAACCCCTGAACTACTGCCCAAGACTTAGCCCATGGTATGTAACACCTGGCAAACAGGATGAAATACTAGGATGCTCTATGGCCTAAATATCAGAATGCAGATGTGCTAGTCTGAGCTCTGTTTTGTTCATTATCCCATCATATGTTTTCAGCTGTATGATAAACATACACATACAGTGACATGGTGCACTTACAGCTCCCAAGTCAGGCACTAAATATAGTTAATTGATTCTTATACTTCTCTCCCCCTAATCGTATTCTAGGATGGGGACTGTTGCTCCCTATATTAACTTATAAAGATCTAACCAAAAGTGAGTGCACTAAATAGTTAAACAATCCATAAAGGTAACATTTGTGGCCAAGTTCAGAGACTTAAGAATAATACCATCAGGGTTCAAACTACAGGGTAGCAAACACACCTACCAGATATGTGCATTGGGTCCATGCCTGTTGCACTGCCCCCCCCCCCCCCCCAAAATCTCCTAGATCCGCTTTACATATTGTAAAGAGACGAGCCCTTAAGGTCTCCAGACTTCCTTCTGAAGCAGAGTCTAACTCAAAAATGTAGGATAATAACCGTGAGCTTCCCAGGAAGAAGTAACAAAAGAACAGACACAGACTCTGCTTGCCCAATCTGGTTAGCTCTTCAGATATCAATTTTCTAATAAATATCAGGTCTCCTTCTCTCAAGGATAACACTCCAAGCATTAGCATCCAAACATTAAGGGCAAACATATAAAGTCTTTAGCTTTCAATCCTCCCTCTTGTTAACAGCGATTTTCAATTAATGATGGCCATTTCCCACAGTAGCACAGAGGGGAAATTTCTATTATCGCCCAATCCATAGGACACAGAGGAATACTATCTTCAAGATTAAATATGTACATTTAAAGGCAATTGTTAACACATTTCTAGATGAATCATCTCTAACAGTCCCTGGTTTGCCCAGAATCCCAAGCCTTCCCCCTTGTGCATTCTGTCAGTTTCAGTACATAAATTCAGGACAAGTCCTTACACAAGCTCCTTTGAAGCAAGTAGTCCAACTGAAACCAGTTCCACAAACAGTAATCTTGTTCCTTAGCAGCTTCTTCTTGAGCATGTCCTACTCAGGTACTGCACATCGTACCATGTTACCCTCCCTATCCGGTTTTATTTTGCCTCAGACAACTGCACAGCCTCAACTCTTATTTCTCCTCCTGCTACTGATGTCTCTCCCCTTCCACCTGTGCAGCCTACTCCAAATACCACATCTGTGGATCTGTAACTAGCTCTGGTTTGGAAGCCCCACCCACTCTGATCGTAGGGCTTCTTCCCACAGGGCCCCCTCCTAGCCCAAGAGTCCCTCTGGTGTATTTCTCTGCCTCTAGAGATGTAGGGAAATGTAGTTTCATTTAATGTCCCTATGCCTTTCACTCTGTGGTTACAGAGCCTTTGTGAACTATCCAGAGGAAAGCAAATCCCTGAGCTATAGTCACACTCTTATCGAAGCCTCAAATAATGCCAACAAAGAGCATAGTTTTCATTAGGTCTCTTTCCTGGCTCCACACTAGCAGGTGTCAAAGAATTTCTATTAGGCAAACAACTACCTACCCTCAGAGAATAGGTATCCAATCATTCACAGTGAGAGTTGCCAACTGGATCCAGATTAGAGTTGCCAACTTGCTCCAGATGCCCCCGATAGGCTTGATCCAGTCCTGTGTTTACCCCATTGCATTCAGGGACTTGTAGTTTTGCTTTTCTTATGGAGTGCAATAGAGAAATCAGAATTACATATCCCTGCATGTAATGGAGTGAACCCAGGACTGGATTCAAGCTTGTCGGGCACATCTGGAGCCACTTGGCAATCCTACTCCAGATGCACCCGACAGGCTTGATCCAGTCCTGGGTCTACCCCATTGTATGCAGGGACATGTAATATTGCTTTACTTATGAAGTACAATGGAGAAATCAGAACTACATGTCCCTGCATGCAATGGGGTAAACCCAGGACTGGATCAAGCCTGTCGGACGCATCTGGAGCCAGTTGGCAACCCTATTCACATCATTTGGCTAACCTGCAAGTACAGTACTGGCTGAAGGGTACATGGGATGTCACAGTAGTACAGACACTAGCTTGGGCACACACATGGAGTGCAAGCATGGTTGACCTGGGAAAGGCTTTAGGAACTAAGGGCCCGATATTCCAAAGCAGTTACATGGTTTACAGACTTGTAAGTGGATATTCAGCAGCACTAACATGATTATTCCCGGATACTGCCGCTATACGCCCCGATGCGACACGGTTAGAATCAGGGCGTTCCAGGGGTGGTACCCGGGGGATAAGTGGTCAGTGGTGATATTCAGCCGCTGCCTGGTTATCCCTCAGTGGCAAAAGTCAGGCGCAGCAAAAGCTGTCCTAACGTTTGCCACCGAAGTTAACCAGGCAGAGGCTGAATATCGCCGCTGCCCGGTTAGCTTCCACGCCATGCGATGCTGTGTGGATGACCCGGATATTGAATGCTGGTGACTGGATATGGTTCTGGCATTGAATATCTGGGTTAACTCTTCAGCGGCAATGGTTAGGCGCTGTACTCACGCTAGCCGCTGCCGCTGAATATCGGGCCCCTATTGAATAGGCTGAAATATGCAAGGTTGAACTGTGACTACCAGAGTTGCCCAGTTACCTGCTTCCAGGAATAAGATTTTAAGCCAGTCCTGGATTTCTAAGAATCTCATTATGATGCATTATGGGACCTAGAGTACTGATTCCATTGAGTAAATCAGGGACTATAAATACCATACTGTATTGCTATGCAAATTTAAAACCAGAATTGATCAAAAAGTCTTATTTCTGGAACTAGGCAACTTGGCAACTCTGTATTTCATAGTAGCATAATTCTAAAGTTGCTCAGTTCCAGAAGTGGAATTCTTTTGCCAGTTCTGGTTTTAAATTTGTGTTGCATTGTAGTCTCTGATTTTACCCATTTGAATAAGTGTTGCATGTCCTATAATATATCAGAATGAGAATGTCAGATACCCAGGATTGGCTTAAAATCTCATTCCTGGTACTGGATAACTTGGCAACTCTGTAGTATGGAAGATGCATATAGAATTTCAAGCTCCAAGGAAATAGAACTCAAAAATCCCCCCAAATATTATAAAGACCAATTGGGTTGTCGAGGAAAACATTTTTTTGACAGGCCATCCTCACGTGAAACCTAGCATATGAGTCAGATCCCTAATCCTCAGGGTCCACTTTATTTATATGCACTCATTAAGTTCCAGCCCACTGGGTCCTCATTAGAATGACTACATATCCATTTCCACGCTACTTGTGCACAATACACTCATGATCCATTTGCCATACATCATCTGTCTTCAGCAGTACTGACATAACGTCATGTTTCGAACTTCAATCATGAGTTCTGCATCAGGGTAATATTTTAACTGGACTTATCCAACTGGACAAACAATTTTTTTCCAAGTTTCCCAGCTCGTGCACACCTCAACTGACTAGGATTCCTCCAACTTAATCTTCAGAATGGCCATGGTGTTCTTTTAAAGGTTTGATTGACAGATATCTATCCATTATATTTAAAGGCATATCCACCTTGGTTATTTCAAATTTATACTACACCAAAATATTACGGTTTTCAATTCAAAGTAAAGAATATCACTCCACTTCTGTGTTCAACCCATATGGGTGCACTGCATTCAAAGAATATATCCAAAACTGCTCCTTATAACTCAGTTTCACATCTCAGCCTCCTTCTCGCCTGTACAGGGGAATTACTTATATAATCTTTCAACTCAATTGTTCAAAAGTACGTGACATATGCAAACAATATATAAATAAATTAAAATGGACCATGAGGAACAGGGATCTGGCTTATATTCTAGGTGTCATATAAAGAAGGTCAGACAAAAACAGTTTTTCATTGACAACCAAACTGGATTTTATAATATTTTGAAAGGGACTTCTTTGAATTTAGGGATTTTTGAGCTTTACTAGGTGGATTGGGTTATTCCCAAATATGATCTTATTTTATTGCATTGTTCACAATGATGGCAGCCAAGGAGGGACATGGAACTCTCTAGAGCTTTATACAGCATAAAGGAGTGGGTGCGACCACAGGAATTAGAAGCAATCAGCTATAGAGCCACTCATCTGTGCACTCCGTCCAGAGCCACATTCGACTCTGGAAAATAGGCACCAACAGACATGACACCCAAAATCTGACCCAGTTTTATAAATATTAGGTTCTGAAACAATAAGCGCATGTTGATTAATGACATTTGTGTTTGTGAATACTAGTAGCTCAGGGTGGTGATCACAATGTTGGATTGTTCTCTGAGTTTGATGGTTTGATTGCAGACATCATTGGTGTGGGGTTCCAGATGGTAATGGTTACCATGTGGAATCCCGCACTGATGATGTCCCCTCGAATGGCGATGAATTGTCTGCACTTAAATCATCAAGCTCGGAGAACAATCCAACATCACATTTGTGTTTGCTTTTCAACCATGCACACGTGTACTTATGAAGTAGGCATATATGTGCATACTTAGAACAGGTTCCCTTGTCAATGGCTCAGAGAGGGGGTCCTTAGCCTGCACAAGCATAACCTTTCACTAGGTGAACTTAGACTCCTGGGGAAGAAAATTAAACAACATTTGAATGTGTTCTATGGATCATCGGGGACCTGAGTGAACTCTCAACAAAAGATATCCCTGTAGCATAGTATTTGCTGCAAATTAAATGCTATATAATATAAAACAGGGATGTAGATGATCTTAAAAAGAAAAAAGCAAGATGTTCCAGAAAAAGCACATACAAGATAGCTACATGCTCCCATGAAGGCCCTGGAAGCCAAATAGTGCTCATATCTATTGAACTAGAGGACCTATCGACCTCTGATTCAGCTAAAGCAAGGGCCAGCCAATGCAACACTTGAAGGAAATTAGGTGAGCCTTGCTCTAGGGTGTACTTTTCTTTGTCCTTTATGCTGATGGTGATAGAGAGCCTAGATATTCTTTGTAAACCACTAATTTCCTCACCACCAATTTTGCCCCATTAAATAAAGGTAAGAGGAAAACAAGTCCACTATGGTTCGCAACATAAGTAACTGAAATGATAAGAAAAAAGAGCAAAGGGAGCCGTATAAGAGGTTTGGGGAAGATAAGCCTTCTCAGACCAAACGGACAACAGCCTGAATCAAACTGACAGGCAGCACTACTTAATTACCTGCCTGCCAATTTGACATTGAGTCGGGGCATAGCAAATAGCAGTGCTTGGATCAGCATTTCCTCTGCTCCCCCTCACTGCTGAAATCCCCACCTCTGTCACTTCCTGGGACCTGCGGAGGTGATGAAAAACAGCTAAAAAGCATGGGGCCATTCAGTATGCAGGCTCTGCAGATCATACCCCCTCTGATGTAAAGTTCCTTTTCCTAAGGGTGAGACCAGTAAAGCCATCAGCAGCTTGGAAGTGCTGCATACTGAATGGCCCCAAGGATTTTAGCTGTATTTTGATGCAGTGGTAGTGGTAGTGGGGGGGAAGGAAGGAATATGCTGACTGGGGTGGGGAGAAGCAAAGGAGGATGCTAGATCAGGGAGAGGAAAAGAGAAGGGATATAGCAGGTTCTGGCTTGGGATTGGACAGAGAAGTAGGATGACAGAGGGGATATAATGGATTGGAAGTGAGGAAATGACTGAACACAAAGGTGGATGCTGGGAATGGGGACAGGAGAGGAATAGGGTGATACTGAGATGCTTGACATGGGAGAGTAGGCAGACAAAAGAGATGCAGGACATGAGGGGCAAAATAGAGAGACGGGGTGATGCTGGAAATGGGAGAGAGTAGGGGAGACAGGGATGATTGATGCTGGACATTGGGGGAGAGTAGGGATATAGGAAAGAAGCTGGCTATGCACGGAGAGTGGAGAGATGGGGAAATTGAGGAGATGGTGGACTTAAGGAGGAGCTAAACACAAGGGGAGCAGGGACCCAGAGGGGAGATGCTGAACATAGGGGGAGCAGGGTGACAGAGGCAAGATGCTGGATGGAAGGAGGTTAAGTGGAATTGCTTAAAAAATATATCTCCAGGAACAAGCAGGAATAAGTCCTCACATATGGGTACGTCGGTACCGACGGAGCCCGAGCGGGAAAGCTCCCCAGCTTCCCAGAAGGAAAGCTTTTGGGGCCTCCCACTGCACATATGCGCTGCCTTCCCGCCTTCCTGACCAACTCTCCTCAGTTCTTCTTTTTCCGCGGAGCCAGCAGGTCGTGTTCCTGTCACCGCTGAAGAAGTTGTTATTTTAGTTTATTTCTTTGGCCGCGTGTCTGCCTTCCCCGATTCCAGACCGGTACCGCTGGTCTTTTTTCCTTTATTTTAAAAAAAAAAAAAAAAAAATCTCTTTTCTTTTCCTCACTTGGTGTGTTACTTCTGTGAGGCCTTCACTAATTCTCCCTCATGGAGAAACAAGCCTCTGGGTTTAAAAAATGCACCAAGTGCAGCGGTACTATTTCAGTCACAGACACCCATGAATGGTGTCTTAAATGTTTGGGGCCTGACCATTCCATTCCGGATTGCCCATCCTGTTCTTTGATGTCTAAACGTGGCTTACAGAACCGGGCAGCCAAGTTTCACATGCTGTTTTCTACAGATACTCCAGCATCGACATCTTTCAGGTCTTCCTCTCCTGATGGATCTCAGGTAACCAAACATTCCTCTGGCAGGTCCTCAAAGGGCAAATCTCCCTCTAAGTATCGAGATACCCCTGGGCTTGACCCTGAGGACCCTGCCCCAGCCAAACAACCCCGGCGGGAAGCTCCGGCTTCCAAAGCTCCTCCTATGGGGTTACAGGTTGACATCGATGGCACGGCCTCCACCGATCACCTGTTAGACTGTTCTGGAGTACCGGCTCAATCATCCGGTACCGACATCCAGACAGTCGTGGCATCCATGGATCATACAGTTCAATCCATGCAGCAGGCCATTCTGGCTTTTATTAAGGCTGCGACGCCCTCGGTACCGCACCCTGCGGTACCGACTCCGGTTCCGGTACCACAACCGATACCGGTACCCATGCCTTCCACATCGACCAGGATACTGATTCCGGTTCCTGGTTCCGGGGTTTTTCCCGATACCGATCCGGTTCCGGGTACCCCCGATGTCGATACCGGTCGATACGCTTATCGATCCCTGGAAGCAAACAGACGATACTTTGAGTCTTCCGATGATCCTGATTCATCAGATGACTCTGCTGAAGTATCCCTTACTCTACCTGAGGAGCCCTCTTCTCCAAAGAGGAGAATGTCTCCTCCAGAGGATTTATCCTTTCAAGACTTCATCATTGAAGTAGCTAAAGGTCTTTCTATTTCTGTATCCTCTGAAAAAGAACCTAGAGCAAAAAAGTTAGACATTTTAGGATACTCTAAGGTTCCCAAATAGGCAGTCACCTTGCCCATCCATGAAATTCTTCAAGATCACATGATGGACTTATGGGAGACTCCTCTCACCCTATCTCCACATTCTCGTCGTCTGGACACCATGTATCGTGTCCCCCCTTCTCCTGGGTTTCAAAAAACTCAGCTCCCGCACCACTCCATTGTGGTGCAGTCAGCTATGAAAAGGATCAAGAGTACTAAAAGACACTCTTCTACTCCCCCAGGAAGAGAATGTAGGACTCTGGATGCTTTTGGAAGGAAAATCTTCCAAGCAAGTATGCTTATTGCCAGAATCAACTCATACAGCCTCTATATGGGCATGTTTCTGAAGGAAATTGCATTAAAAATATGCCATTTTCTTCCCTTTATCCCAGAGGATAGAAAGGAGGAGTTCCTTCTTCTGCTTAAGCATATTCAAGATATTTCAAAGTTCTCCAACAGAGCAGCCTTTGACTCTTTTGAAGGTGCTAGCAGAGCCTCAGGTATTGCCATAGCGGCTCGCAGAATTGCTTGGCTCCAGGCCTCTAACCTTGAACCCTGGGTCCTGGATGGGTTGGGAAATTTTCCCTGTACAGGTGAGAATCTGTTTGGTAAGGGGTGGCAAATCAAAGCCACTCAAATGGATGCAGAAAATGCTGCTTTGTATAGACTTTCTAAGTCTACCTCTACCCCTGTCAAGAAGAAATCTTTCAAAAAGCCTTTCTACAAAAAGGCCAGATTTGCCACAAATACTGGCCAACAATCTTCTGCAGCTCGCTTTGCTCCTAAGTGTCAGTAGCCTAAACAGGCCAGGGCAAAACCTGCAGGAGCTGCTACAGCCCAACAGTCCCAACCCCCTCAGGGTTTTTGACTTAAAACTAGAGAACTTAACCTTTCTGGCTCTAAAACATCCAGAACCTCTCACCATTCTAGGAAGGTTAACTCATTTTGCTCCCAGATGGGAGCAAATCACATCAGAGCAATGGACCCTCTCTATCATCAGAGAGGGCTACAAACTACATTTCTCCAACCTTCCTCCCCATACCATGGTGAGAAGTTTCAATTCTCCCCCATCTCTCCTAGACCTGTTGGGTCAGGAGGTGACCACTCTTCTCGCCCAAAAAGCAATAGAAGAGGTTCCTCTTCCTCAACAAGAGTCAGGTTTTTACTCCCCTTATTTTCTCATTCCCAAGAAAACAGGGGGGTACAGACCCATTTTGGATCTCAGAGCATTGAACAAATTTCTATACAGGGAGAAATTCAAGATGCTTTCTCTAGGCACTCTCCTTCCATACCTACAGAGTCAGGACTGGCTTTGTTCTCTAGATCTCAAGGATGCGTACACACATATACTCATCCATCCATCCCACAGAAAATTCCTATGGTTTCTGTTCCAGGGAAAACACTTCCAATACAGAGTACTTCCCTTCGGTCTAGCCTCTGCTCCAAGGGTATTTACCAAATGCATGGCAATAGTAGCTGCATTCCTATGCACCCTGGGAATTTTTGTCTTCCCATACCTGGACGACTGGCTCATCCGAGCTCCGTCTCAGTCCGAGGCTCAGACTTCCCTGGATCGCACCAGGCGAATTCTACAGTATCTGGGACTTGTGATCAATCTGCCAAAGTCCCAACTCACCCCTACTCAATCCCTAGAATTCATAGGGGCCTGGTTGGATACCACCACCGCAAGGGCCTGTCTACCTCAGGCCCGTTGCCAACATTTAGTGCACTTAGCCTCTCAGACTCAGTCCAGAAGCCACTTGACTGCCAGAGAGATGCTACAACTATTAGGCCACATGGCCTCCACAGTGCATGTGGTGCCTTATGCTCGCCTACATATGAGAGCAGCTCAATGGACTTTATCCACCCAGTGGACTCAAGCATCAGGAGCTCTCTCAGACCAAATAGCAAACTCCAATCATCTTTTTTGGTCTCTCCAATGGTGGATATCCACTCAAAATCTGTTGTTGGGGGCCCCCTTTCAACCATTATTGCCCCAAGCAACCCTCACAACAGATGCCTCCCAAACAGCTTGGGGGGCTCATCTCCAAGATCTCTCCACTCAGGGCACTTGGTCTCCACAGGAGACCACCCTTCATATCAACCACTTGGAACTTCGAGCAATCTTTCTAGCTCTCAAAGTTTTTCATACCCTCCTCAGCAACATGACAGTCCTTATTCACACGGACAATCAAGTAGCCATGTTTTACATAAACAAACAAGGAGGGACTGGCTCTCTGTCGCTTTGCAACGAAGCTCTAAGATTATGGGCCTTCGCCAGAGAGCATCAAATCCATCTCCTGGCAGTATATCTTCCAGGAATCCAAAACTCTTGGGCAGACAGACTCAGTCGAGTTCTGCTTCCACACGAATGGTCCCTGCACATGGATCAGGTACTCAGAATCTTCCAGAAATGGGGAACCTCGGACATAGACCTCTTTGCAAGTCCGTGGAATGCCAAACTTCCCCGGTTCTGTTCCAGAATTCCGTGTCAGGGAGTTCAGACCAAGGATGCCTTCCTCCTGCATTGGGGTCAGGGTTTCCTGTATGCCTTTCCACTCATTCCTTTAATTCCCAAGACTCTGTTCAAACTTCAAAGGGATCAAGGGTCCATGATCCTCATAGCTCCACGCTGGCCACGCCAAGTGTGGTACCCTCAACTTCTCCATCTCTCTCAAGCCCCCTCCCTGGACTTGGGAGCGGCTCCAGACCTTCTGTCCTAAGAGGAGGGGACTTTGTGGCACCCAAACCCCAAGTCCCTTCACCTCAGAGCTTGGTTACTGAAGGCCTAGACCATCAACACTTCAATCTTTCGCAGCAAGTGAAGGATATCCTACATGCCTCTAGGAAACCTTCCACTAGGCGTTCTTACGCTTTTAAATGGAAAAGATTTTCCATTTGGTGTGCTCAAAAGGGTCTTAACCCTCTGGCACTCCCATTGAATTCTCTTTTGGAATATCTCCTGCATCTCTCCAATGCAGGTCTCAAAACGAATTCAGTAAGAGTCCATTTGAGTGCTATTGCGGCATCACTTCAGCCCATCAATGGACAATCTGTTTCCTCTCATCCTCTTATTGCAAGATTCATGAGAGGCTTAACTTTAACTAAACCTCCCATTCGACCTCCTCTGGTGGCATGGGACTTAAACCTGGTTCTTGGTCAGCTTATGAAGCCACCTTTTGAACCCTTAGCCACTACCTCCTTGAAATTTCTTTCCTGGAAGGTTATTTTCCTCATTGCAGTCACTTCAGCTCGCCACATCAGTGAACTGCAGGCCTTAGTGGCTAATCCGCCTTATACAAGGTTCCATCATGATAAGGTAGTCCTTAGGACAAATCCTCACTTTATGCCTAAAGTGGTCTCGCCTTTTCATCTTAATCAAGAGGTTTATTTACCTGTCTTTTTTCCAGCTCCTCATGCATCCAATGCAGAGAGGAACCTTCATACTCTGGACTGTAAAAGAGCTCTTGCTTTTTACCTCCACAGGACACAGCAACATCGAAAGTCTTCTCAGCTTTTTGTTGCTTTTGATCCTTCTCATTTAGGACTTCCAGTCTCCAAAAGAACACTCTCCAATTGGATTGCTCAGTGTATCTCTTTTGCTTACCAGAGTAAGAACCTTTCTCTGGAAGGCCATGTCACTGCTCACAACGTGAGGGCCATGGCCACCTCTATGGCTCATCTAAACTCTGTGTCCATTGACCAGATCTGTCGAGCAGCCACCTGGGCCTCAGTTCATACCTTTACAGCCCATTACTGTTTGGACAAGGACTCCGGGATGCCTTGTTTGGTCAGGCTGTCCTCAGACACCTGTTCCATTCTTGAACAACTCCAGCCCACCTTCCCTGAATGGATGCCTGAGATCCATAGGAAGATGAAGAACCTTTCAGGGTCTCATACCCTTTAGGGGATCTCCCGGGCATCTCAGCTAGGGAGTCCCCATATGTGAGGACTTATTCCTGCTTGTTCCTGGAGATAGCACAGTTACTTACCTGTAACAGGTGATCTCTGGGAACAGCAGGAATTAGTCCTCACAACCCACCCACCTCCCCTAGGAGTTGTATCTCTCTCTCTCTTCCTTCCTCTCTCTATTGTCTCAGCTATAAACTCGAACTGAGGAGAGTTGGTCAGGAAGGCGGGAAGGCAGCGTGCATGCCCAGTGGGAGGTCCCAAAAGCTTTCCTTCTGGGAAGCTGGGGAGCTTTCCCGCTCGGGCTCCGTCGGTACCGACGTACCCATATGTGAGGACTAATTCCTGTTGTTCCCAGAGATCAACTGTTACAGGTAAGTAACTGTGCTTTCCGTTCTGTGTTTGCAAATGAAGGGCTAGGAGGAGGACCTCCAAAAATACTGACAAATAGGAATAGAAGTGAGGCAGACCTTGAATGATGTTCAGAAGAATGTGTTTGCAAGGCTCTAGCTAAACTAAAAAGTAAACAAAGTGATGGTTTCTGATGGGATAGATGCAAGTATATTGAAGGAACTTAAGGCAGTTCTAACAGCTCCACCGTCTTAACTTTTCAATGCTTCTTTAGAGTCAGGCATGGTCCCAGAGGACTGGAGAAGGGCACATGTGGTCCCTTTACACAAAAGTGGAAGAAAGAATGAGTTTGGAAACTACAAGCTAGTTATTCTGATCTCTATGGTGAGTAAACTAATAGAAACACTGTTAAAAGAGAGGATAGTGAGGTTTCTGGAATCCAATGGATTGCAGGATCTTACGTGTAAACTAGGTTCAAGGAGCTCTTTGCTCTCAGGGAATGAGTCTGATATCTGGAGGCTAGAGTAGCAGACTTGGAGGACATAAGGAAGACAGAGAGGTACATAGACCAGATCTACAGGGACATAGTACTGAAGTCCCACCTCCAGTCGGGCAGCATCCCTGTTGCCATGGAGGAGAGAGGTCAGGTGACAGGAGAGCATCACCCTGGTAGGACAGGAAGTGATCCTGTACCTAGGACCTGTCCTCCAGGTGATGTAAAATCCTTTCACACCGAGGAAGTTTCTCCAGGGCCATGTGCCCATGAGGGAAGGGTTAGGACAGCTGTTATAGTTGGTGATTCAATCATTAGGCATATAGATAGCTGGGTGGCTGGTGGACGTGAGGATCGCCTAGTAAGATGCCTGCCCAGTGAGAAGGTAGTGGACCTCACTCGCCACCTACACAAGGTTTTAGATAGTGTTGGGGAGGAGTCTGCTGTATTGGTACATGTTGGTACCAGTGACATAGAAAAGTGACATAGGAAAGAAGGGAGATTCTGGAAGCCAAATTTAGGCTTTTAGGTAAAAAATTGAAATCCAAAACTTCCATAGTAGCATTTCCTGAAATGCTTACCATTCCATGTACAGGACCCAAAAGGCAGGCAGAGCTCCGGAGTCTCAATGCGTGGATCAGACGATGGTGCAAGGATGAGGGGTTTGGATTTGTTAGGCACTGGGCAACATTTTGGGGAAAGGAGGGGCTTTTCCAAAAGGATGGGCTCCATCTTAACCAGGATGGAACCAGGCTGCTGGCATTAACCTTTAAAAAGGAGATAAAGCAGATTTTAAACTAAATAATAGGGGAATGCTGAAAGTCGACCAAGAGCGCATGGTTTGGAACAATGTATCCTTGAAATATACTAGCAAAAGATTAAAGTTAGGACATATCGACAGAGAAGTTCCAATAAAGAAAAAGGTAACCCAAATGTCCTTACATACAGAGCAGACAGAGCTTAAAGATTCCAAATTACCCTTGCCTACCGATAATGAGTGATTTCAATTACCCTGATATGAACATCATGATAGCTGGGTTTAAAAAACCCATGAAGTATGCCAGTTTTTAAAAAGGGTTTCAGTGGTGATCTGGGAAACTACAGACCAGTGAGCCTGAGGTCAGTACCAGGAAAAATGGTATAAACCATTATAAAGAACAAAATTACTGAACATGTAGATAGCCATCGCTTAATGGGAGACAGCCAACATGGCTTTAGCCAAGGAAGGTCTTGTCTTACTAATCTGGTATGTTTCTTTGAAGGTGTGAATGAGCAGGTAGAAAAAGGTGAGTCGGTTGATATAGTGTATCTGGATTTTCAGAAATCCTTTGACAAGTTCCCTCATGAGAGACTCTTGGCAAAATTGAAAAGTCATGGGATAGGAGGCAGTGTACTTTTGTGGATCAGGAACTTGTTAAAAGATAGAAAGCAGAGGGTAGGGCTAAATAGCCAATTTTCTCAATGGAGAAAGGTGAATAATGGAGTACCTAGGGATCTGTGCTGGGTCAACTGCTTTTTTTTTTTTTTAATATTTTTTATTGAGTTTTAACAAAAAACATACAACAATATGATAACGTAATAATACAGTGATACAAACAACTTACCCAACCATCCAAACCTAACCCCCCCCTCCCCTCCCCAGCCTACACACCTCCCCCCCCCCCCCCCGCCTCCTTGTGGATCCCTAACACACAATAGAAAGATATTAAGACACACCTGACGGTTTTGTACTGACCCTCAAGTTACAAAGGAATATCTACCACTCCTACCTCACTCGTGCCGTAGAAACAAAAACATCAAGAAACCACCATTTACTTCTTACCGAGGCCCAAGACAGATTGTGAATTCTACGGCCCTGCCGTGCACTCGAGGCAAGGCGCTGGGTATTAGGCGCCACAAGCACCCGCTCATATTTAGCAAAAATACAAACAAGATTCCACCATTGATGGCTATCCAGTTGTGAGGAGTCTTTCCAGTGAGCCAGTATCACTTTTAGGGCCACTGCCATCAAGAAATTAAATATAAAGCATTTCTCTTTGGTTAAGCCTGGAAGATCTGCTTGGGAACGAAGAATCACTGCCCTCCAAGACAAATCAGCCTGTATTTCTAAAATAGATTGGATCCTGTCCCACACCCGCCCCCAGTAACGCTGAACGTGAGGACAATCAAAAAACATGTGTCTTAGTGATCCCGGAGACTGACCACAGGACCAACACTTATTCCCGACTGTCGGGTCCCACTTGGAGAGCCGAACAGGAGTAATACAAGCCCTATGCATCAAGAAAAATAGGGATTGCGTCAAAGCTGCAGCGCGGGAGACCCTGTTCACCTTGGACCAAATATCTTCCCAAGCAGCTTGAGGAATCGCAGAGCCTAGCTCTTCTTCCCATTTGGCCCGCACCCCATCCAATTTAGAGGGAGCCCGATCCCGCAACCCCCCATAAAAATTAGACGCAACCCCCTTCCGTGACACACACCCATCCACTGCTTCCTGCAGACCCCAACTCATATCCAAAGACTGAACCACAACTCCAGCTTTGGCTAAACAATACCTCAGTTGGATCCATTGAAACTGACAGCACCCGGGCAACTTAAACTCTCGCTGCAAGTCCGTAAAAGTTTTCCAAGACTGTTCCGAGACAAGCTGCCCCAGCGTCCAAATGCCCGCATCCTGCCATAGCTTCCATGAAATCACTCTCTTATTAATTTTAAAACGGGGGTTAAGCCACACAGGCATCAAAAGGGAGGGGGGATTGTCTGACCCCAGGGAAGAGCTAACTCCGAGAAAGCCTCCTGAGTAGCTACAATCACCCCACCCACCGTGCCAGAATCAGAAAATTTCATACCAGCCGCCACCTCAATGGGGACGGGAGCCATGCGCCGCTTTTCAACCTCCCACCATACAGGGGGAACATCCCCATCATCCCCGCCCATCCAACGAGCCCCTTGCTTAAGTCGAAATGCCAGATGATACATCTTAAAATCAGGGAACTGAACCCCGCCCCGCTCTTTGGAAGCTTTTAGCTTGCAAGTGGCAATTCTAGGAGGTTTACTACGCCAAAGGAAATTTATCAACAATCTCTCAATAGAGCTATAAACCTTTGACGGGAACACCACCGGAAGCATCTCCAGCACATAATTCACCTTAGGGACCAGCATCATCTTTATAGCCTCCAGGCGCCCCCACCACGAAAGAAATAAAGGTGACCAACGCGTTGTGAATTCCTGCACTACCTCCCGCAAGAGATCGGAGTTCACCCGCACTGTATCTTCTAGACAGGGGCAGTAGCGAACTCCCAAATATTTAACCCCAGACGAGACCCACTGAAAGGGAAAAGGTTCCAACAGATGTGCGCCAGCCAGCTTATTCATTGGAAACGCGACTGACTTGGACCAATTGATTTTATAGCCAGACAACTGAGAGTAACTATCTATCACCTCCAACACCTGACCAACAGATTCTGGAAGAACAAATAAAAGGAGATCATCTGCATAAGCAGAAATTTTAATTTGTAAATCATCAACTGCAATGCCACGCACCCCCGGGGATTGTCGAATCAGCAACGCCAATGGCTCCAAGGCCAAGTTGAAAAGCAAAGGGGAAAGCGGGCACCCCTGCCTAGTGCCACGAGATAACTGTAAAGGCTGGGATAACTCCTGATTGGCCCAAATCCGCGCTATCGGGTTAGCATATAAGACCTGAACCATGCTGATAAACTTGACCCCAAAACCAAACCAGGTTAAAACCTGAAATAAAAAGGCCCATTCCAATCGGTCAAAGGCCTTCTCAGCATCCAATGAGAGGCCAACCACCGGGAAAGCAGAGGCATCCGCTATCCCCTGCAAATTTAACAGGAGACGAGCATTATCAGCCATGGAACGACCGGCCATGAAACCACACTGATCAGGGTGAATAAGGTATGCCATCACCTTGGCAAGCCTGCGGGCTAAGATGGAAGAATAAATCTTGTAGTCCGCATTCAACAATGAAATGGGACGATAATTCCCAACCTCTAGGGGGTCTCTCCCGGGCTTCTCTAACACAATAATTGTGGCCTCACTAAAGGAACCTACTACCGCCCCCGGAGCGGATAACAGACAAAAGTAGTCCAACAAAAATGGGGCAAGCTCTGTTCGAAACAACTGATAGAATTCAGCAGGAATACCGTCGGGTCCTACTGCTTTGCCTTTCGCAGCTCCTTCAAGAGCCTCAAAGAGCTCAGCACAAGAAATCTCTTTTTCCAGCTCTGCCAATTGAGGGGGAGAAAGAGAGGGATGCAATATCTCCCCAAACAAGGACTGAAAACCCCCCTCACTGTCCGAAATATCAGACGAGTAAAGCTTAGCATAAAAAGCACGAAACTCCGCAGCGATTTCCGCATCATCAACCAACATTTCCTTTGTCCCAGACTTCAGCGCTGCAATCCGAGCTTTCGCAGCTCTGGGTTTAAGAGTATTTGCTAACAGTTTCCCAGCCTTGTTGCCCTCTAAGTAGTAAGCAGACTGTTTCCCCCACAAAAGCTGCACTGCTTCCTCATGCAACAGCTGATTATACTGAAACCGCAGCTTCTGTAAGCGCAAAAGTACCGACGGATCAGCCCTGGCCGCCAACAGCCTCTCACCCGCCTTGATCTGGACATCGAGGGCCTCAGCCTTCGCTTTGTTCAGCCGCTTCAGCTTGATGGAATAACTCGTGATTTTCGCCCGCATGGACGCCTTAAAGGCTTCCCACCAAGCCCAGACAGAGGTATCGCCCGATCTATTAAAGTCAAAAAAGGCTTTAATTTCCTGCTTAATAAATGTGCAAAAATCCTCATCAGCCAGCAGAGTCCTATCAAAAAAGAAACGCGAGTTCTTTGCTGTACCCCCAGACCCTGCCAAAGTCACAGAGACTGCTGCATGATCGGAAATATGCATGGGACAGATATCAGCGCCCTCTACTGACGAGATTAAGGACTTGGAAAGGAGCAGGAAATCAATTCGTGAGTGCGACTTATGCGGGAGAGAAAAAAACGAATAACCTCTGTCCTGGGGATGCAATAATCTCCAAATATCCACTAGCCCGTCATCCTTCAACAATGAGGCAACCACTGAAGCGGCCCGGAGTGGCCTCCGCCGTCTGAAAGGGTGACAGTCAATCAATGGATCCAAAATGAGATTGAAATCCCCTCCTAAAATAATATCCCAGCCAGCACACCCATGGGTCACTTCCGCAATTTTATGGAAGAACCCTAGATCATCAGTGTTAGGAGCATAAATGTTAAGAATTGCTAACGCCCTATCTGCAATGTGCACTAAGGCCAACGCCCACCGCCCATCCAGACTTGCTTGGGAAGAAACAATGGTCGGCGCCAGTGCTTTCCGGACCAATGTGATCACCCCATTCTTCTTCTGCCACGCAGCAGCATGACTAACAACCATATAGCCCTCTGAGCCTAATTTAAGGGCCTCCACTGAGGACAAGTGAGATTCTTGCAAAAGAACCACATCCGCCCTTTCCTTCTTACAATAAACCAAGATCTTCTTACGTTTGATTGGGCTGATAATACCCTTCACGTTCAGCGATAATACTTTAAGTGTAATCATGAGAAAAGCTGATAACAGAGCACAGGCCTAAAAAGGAAGGCAGTACGTTCTCCGAGCCCATAAAATATACACAATACCCAAAAAAAAAAAAAACCTCTAGGGACCCAACAAGGAGGCAACCATAGAACCCAACTAGGGACACCTACTGGGTGAGCCAAAGCTGGAACAAGCCCCACCCTCCCACCCCGTCCAACAAAACAGAATACACCCAGAATAACCCCCCTGCCCCAAAATGCTTTTCACAAAAGCCCCATAATTAAACAGTACCCAAGGGGGCAAAAGGAACACATCCAAACCCAAACCCAGCCTCCCCCCAGACCAATAACACCCACAAGACAAACCAGTATATAACATATCACAAAGCATAATACCATTCCAGAACACTTCCCCCCCCCAATCAGAACATTCATCCACCCCAATAACTCCCACTCATATACCCACATATAACCAGATCAGGCTCGCAGGACACCTCTAGTCCAATAACAAACATAGTTCGGCCCTCTTAAGGCAGGCTCATCTCATCACAGCCCCTTCCTGTTCTTCGATGAAAGCACGCAGCAGAACTGGATCCTCAAAGGACCTGGTCTGATTATGGAGGGTAACCCGAAGTCGGGCAGGAAAGAACAAGCCATATTTAGCCTGCAAGAGCCGGAGCCGTGGCCGGAACGCTAAGAGCTGTTTCCTCCGATCCACCGTAGCCTTGTGAAAATCCGGATAGAACCCGATCTGCTGCTCGTCCATTTTTACCGGCGCTGCCACCCGGGCCGCAGTTAAGATCTGCACTGCTTGAGTGTACCGCAGCACACACATGATGATTGGGCGTGGAACGCGTACATTTGGGCCAGCGTGGGATGGTATGCGGTGGGCCCTCTCGATTTCAAAAGGCATACTGAAAGTTAGATTCAACACTTTGGGAATCATCTTCTCCAGGAACATCTTCATATTAGCACCCTCCGCCCCCTCAGGAACGCCGACGATGCGAACATTATTTCTTCGGGTCCTGTTATTGAGCTCCTCCAGGTTCCTCTCCAACGCCAGAATGCGCTTGCGATTTGCAGTAACCTCTTTGAATCGCTCCTCGTGTGTCTCCACCTTAACTTCCAGGCCGGAGAGCTTCTCCGAGAGCCCGGAAATCTGCCCTTTCAGCTCTTTGAGTTCCCCGAGATCCGCCTGCACACTGCAGAGCGAGTCCCCGTTGGCAGCCACCATATCACGTACTGCTCGCAGTTCTACCATCAATTCCTGGAGAGACGGAGGGGAGTCCCGCGAGGCCGCCGTTTTTAGCGGAGAGGGGGGATCTGGTTTCTGCCTCTTAACGCCGGTATTTGCTCCCGGTCCGAATTCCAACCGCGTAGGTTTGCCGCAGGACATCTCCTACTATGCTAAACCCCTCGCAGGCTTGGCTGGCACTCCAACAAACAGGGTAATAACAGGATTAAACTGCCGGGTAGGACGAGGAAAAGAGTTAAGCGGCCATCTTCCTTGCTGTTGGCTCCGCCTCCCGATCGGGTCAACTGCTTTTTAACATATTCATAAATGACCTGCAAATGGGAGTAACGAGTGTGTTAAACAAATTTGTAGATGACACAAAATTATTTATAGTAGTTAAAACCCAAGAGGATTGTGAAAAATTGTAAGAGGACCTTGATAAATTGGAAGACTAGATGTTCAAATGGCAGATGAAATTTAATGTGGACAAGTGCAAAGTCATGCACCTAGGAAAGAACAACCCAAATTATGGTTACACGATGCAAGGTTCCACATTAGGAACCACCACCCAGGAAAAAGATTTAGGCATCCTTGTGGATAACATGTTGAAAACCTCCGCCCAGTGTGCAGCGGTCAAGAAAGCAAATAGAATGCTAGGAATCAAAAGGAAAGGAATGGAGAATAAAACAAAGGATATTATAATGCTTCTGTATCATTCCATGGTGCAACTGCACCTTGAATATTGTTTGCAATTCTGGTCACCGTATCTTAAAAAGTATATAGCATTATTAGAAAAGATACAGAGAAGAGCCACCAAAATGGTAAAGAGAATGCCTATGAGGAGAGGCTACAAAGGTTAGGGCTCTTCAATCTGAAAAAGAGACGGCTGAAAGGAGATATGATATGAAGTATAGCTGGGTTTAGTATAGCTGGGTTTAAAAAAAAGTATAGGTACAGTATAGGAGGTGAAGTGCTTCACCCCCTATACTGTACCTATACTTTTGTCTACAAAAGAAGAGTGAGACCTAGAGGTGATTGTGTCTGATGGCTAACCAGGTAGAAAAGGTGATGGAGAAAGCTAGAAGGATGCTTGGGTGCATAGGGAGAGGAATGGCCAGCAGGAAGAAGGAGTTGATAGAACTTCTGTGTAAGTCTTTGGTGAATCCTAATTTAGAGTATTGTCTGCAGTTCTGGAGATCACACCTTGAAAAGGATATAAACAGGATGGAGTCGGTGCAGAGGGTGGCTACCACAATGGTCAGTGGGCTTCATCATAAGGCATATGTAGTCAGACTTAAAGATCTCAATATGTAGTTTAGAGGAACGGTGGGAGAGAGGAGATATGATAGAGATGTTTAAATAACTCTGTGGCATAAATGCACAGGAGAAGAGCCTCTTTCAATTGAAAGAAAGCTCTGTAAAGAGGGGGCATAGGATAAAGGTGATAGGAGAAGTAATTTTTGGAAATATTTATTTATGGAAAGAGTGATGGATGTCTGGAATAATCTCCCAGTAGAGGTAGTACAGCAGAGACACAGACTGTATCTGAATTTAAAAAAGCATGGGACAGACACCGAAGATCTACAAATGAAAAGAAGGGACTGTAGAGCTTAGTAATTAGTATGGAAGGGTAGACTGGATTGGCTATATGGTCTTTATCTGCTGTCATGTTTCTATGTTTCTATGAGAGAGAAGGAAGAAATAGTAAAAGACTAGAGAATAAGAGAAAAAGGTATGGGAGGGCCAAGATAAGGGAAAGATGGGAAGCTGTAGGTAGATGCAGTACAAAGATGGAGACTGAAGACTGAATAGCTGAAAGGAATGTAATCTGAAGGACAGAGGCAGAAAAATGGAAGAATGATGAAATTAAAAGGCCAGTATCAGAGACGGACATAAGGAAGAAGGAAATATCTGAAAGAAATACTTCTGCTTTCCTCTAACTGTTGACTAATTGCTATTATCTACCTCATAGTAACGTTTTGCAGGATCCAACAGAGGGAGCCTTTGATAAATTGGATGATCCTGAGTTTGATCTGACAGTGTTTCTAAAAACCTCACAAGACAATATTACTACACGTAATACATTGTTGGTGACATTTGTTTCTGAATTAGACCGTAGTCTTTTTTTCAAAAGTTACTTTAAGAAGGAACTACTCTTTTGTGGAGGGAAAGTATACATTTTACCTGATATGTCTCGGGCAACCTAGCTCAGGAGGAGAAAGTTCCTTGAGCCCAAACCTGGGGAATTGGCTTTAGGTGCTACTTTTTATTTAAAGCACCCTTCTGAGTGTATTGCTGGTTTCTCTGGTCAGTCTTTGTGTTTTTGGATATTTTGCAGCTTGAAAAATTTGTAGCTTCAAAGAAGAATCCTGTATGAATGGTTACATCTTTGTTTGTTTGAGATTGGGGGTTATGGAGAGGGTTTTTTTTCGTTTTTTTTTTATTTAAACTTTAAATTTTCACAGCAAAGAAGCATTACATCTTCATGGAAATTTGGGAACAGGCAGAAAATAATAACATATTGACATTCTCAATATTTATGCAATAAACATGCAATATCAAAATTCCCGACCCAAATATAGCCCTCCATACAGGGAAGATCCTATTCATCAATTAACAAACAAAAGGTAATATATAAATAAATAAAGTGAACAAAACAGTCAGGCCTAAACTAATGGCAGTGGATCTGGGGACCCTTCAGACGGACGCCGAGCACTCAAGAAAACAACTAACTCCGAGGGGTCAAAGAAAATATAAGAAGCATTATTGAGTTTTATCATACATTTGCAAGGGTATTTCAAAAAGAATATTCCCCCTAACACCAAATCCCCAGATCGCAACAACAAGAACTCTTTCCTACGCTTTTGAGTTGCCTTGGATAAGTCAGGAAAAACACGAATAGTTAAACCATGAAACTGCAAACTCCGCTTCTGAAAAAACATGCGTAAAAACCAATCCCTATCAGATGCCAAAAGAAACGTAGCAATCAGAGTAGAAGAGGAAACACAATCAGTTAATGATGACTCCAACATATCCGACACATTTAATACATCTGCTTGAACACCACCATCTATTATCACACCAGGGGAAACTTTCCTCCCCGAAGGGAGATAATAAACTTTAAACAGAGGAGGGTGAGATTCAATCGGTACCTCTAATATTTCCACAGGATATTTCTTGAACATTTCTTTAGCAGAAATAACAGAAGATTTAGGGAAATTAATACAACGCAAATTACAATATCTAGAGACATTTTCCAAGTTTTCAACACGTGACTTTAAAGCTAACATATCTTTCTGATATTGCAAACCACTATCTTCAAGACAGGAAGCCTTTTGTTGCAGTTCCGTCGTAGATGACTGTAACGCTGTAACCTCCAAAGTATGTTGTTGAAGTACATTTGTATGTACCTGTACTTGAGAGGTTAAAGCAGTGACCTGTGGAGCAAAAAGTTCTCCAAGTCTAACTATAGCTGACCAAATCAATTCCAGAGTAAAGACTGGGGGCCTCTCAAAGACAAACGGCTGTCCCAGGCCCATCGAAGCAGGGTCTTCTGTTAAACGACGATCCATACTGGTATCCCCAGATGCAGGAAGAGAATCTACCAACCTGCCTGTTGGCCCCTTCAATAACGGATCCACTGAACTGGGAGGGTAGGTAGACCCAGAGCCTTCTCCTTGCCCCAGCGCTGCTGATCCTCTAGGCATAGAAAACTCCACCGCGCAGGAAGAGATCTGCACCTCAAGCTGCGCCGGACTCCTCCCACGCAGGGAATCCTTGGGCGGCCGCCACTGCTCTGGTGGAGAGATCTCAGGTCCCAAACCGTCTGTTGAGCTACCCCGCCCTAACGGAGGAACAGTGGGACTCTGCTCCGACGCTCCGCTTGACTGCCCCAGCGGCGTCACGAAAGAATCAAGTGGACCAACCACCTGAGACGGGGTAACAGCAGAGGAGGCTACCGGGCCCACAGAGGATTTCCTTGGCCCCCTAGCCTTCCTCTTGCCCATAATAAGAGGTAAAAATAGACACCGCCACAGAGCGTTCACTTCAAACCTCCATCTTGGATCTCCTTATGGAGAGGTTTAATTGAAAATTCACACCCTTTTTTATGGCATTTAGTGCTTAATTGCTTTTTCTTTGTGTTGCTTTAGTTATTTATTTGTACTTCTTTATTTGAAAGACTTTTATACCGCATTTCCAAAGATCAAGGTGGTTTACATTTAATGCCAACATAACTTTCCAGTGAACATGGTAGCATAGGACATTAAACCAGAATAACATTAAAGCATTGCAACCAGGATACATTTAGCAGGGTCAGAAAGAGGTGATAAAGACAAGAGTATCATCAGAGGAACTTGGAAATGAGTGCACAACAGGTGCAAAGAGCAATGTTCACAGTTCATGATTGTGTGAAGGGAGGTTAGGTGATACCTTCAAAGTGTTCCTTAAACAGGTGGGTTTTCAATAACTTTCGGAAGGTTATAAGATCAGTGGCTCTAATGTATCCAGGTAGGGTGTTCCATAGGCTGGGAGCATATAGGGAAAAGCACGTGAACAGGCCGTCTTGTTGAACTTAGTGAGGTCTGGGGAACGAGCGAGAAGATGTTATGCAGGGCTTCTTCTACACCTATTATTATGTGGTTTCCTTAGTATAGACTGAAGGTAATGAAAGGATAACTCATGATAAAATTTAAATGTGGTTATAATGGTTTTGTACTTTATAGAGCTCAACAAGGGCAGCCACTGAAGTTCTTTCAGAACTGGGGTGATGTGTTTGGTTCTAGGTGCCCCAATGAGGATTCTTGCAGCAGAATGCTAGGCAACTTGAAGTGGGTGTAACACACTTTTTGGTAATCCATGGAAGATAGCATTGCAGTAGTCAAGGTGGAGGAGTATCATAACCTGGAAGAGGGATCAAAAATCATGAGTCTCAAGGAGCAGCCGTAGGTATTGGAGTGTCCTAATTTTTTGTAAATGGTTTTGTTGCTTTGCTTATATGTGATTGTAGGATGAGATGTTGATCAATGGTTACACCAAGGTATTGGACTTCAGGTTTAACTAACAAGTTTGCATTGTCAACCTTCAGCAGTGCTGATGGGGAGAAGTACTGATCTCTGTTTATGAACTGCACTTCTATTTTATTGTAATTTTTGGTGAGATAGTGTGTTCAGCAAACCATTTGGTAAGTACATTGAAGCAATCTGTAATTGGTGCAAGGTTTGCATTCATGGTGGAGAAAGGAACATAAATCATGATGTCATCTGCATAAAGGTGAAAGAAGACATCATGGAACATACGAGGTCGCAGACTGGCTGGATGTAAATGTTGAACAATAGGGCTGATAGTGCGGAGCCTTGGGTGACATCTTGTTTTTGTGTGTATGGGTCGGAGGTGTTGGGTCCTGATTGCACAAATTGTTGACGACCAGACAGGTAGGAGCAAAGTCAGTTTAAAGCTAAGCTATTGATGCCAATGCCTTGTAATCACTGCAAAAGAATGTTGAGGCATATTGCATCAAACACCCCCACGATATCCAGGAAAATAAGCACAAAGCCCTGCTTAGGTTTCTCTATTCCTTTAACCATTCTATCCATAAGTGAGATTAGCAGGATTTCTCCTCCATAGCCAGTTTGGAAACCATGTTGCTGTGGGTCAAAGGGTGCATTAGAGTTGATGTGAACCTGCAATTGAAGTTCGATGATCTTTTTCATTATTGTCACCAAAAAGAGCAGGCTTGAAATTAGCCTGTATGAGCTTGATGCTGATGGGTCCAGTTTGGGGTTTTACTGATTGGACGGATGGATGCAGTCTTTAGTCTAGAAGATATATATCCTTGGGAGAATGAGAGATGGATCATCTTACATATAATTGGGGCTAACTATGTTCTTGCTAGTTTGAACCAACTTACTGGGGAGGGGTCCATTGGGGATGTAGTGGTGTTTAGATTACTGATAATGTTTTTCAGGTTTTCGGGGGAGAGAGTGCTGAATGACTGAAGTATGTTGCCAGACTAGATTTGGTTGCAAATTTTGAGTGTGCCAGGAGGAGAATTGAGGAGTTTGGATTGGAAGTGGATAGCAAGGGCCTGTGGAATGGTCAGAGATGCTGCTTGTTTGTTCTTTTTTTACTAAAGACTTAACAATATCATACAGTTCTCTAGGGTTGTTTAATGATTTCATGATAATTCTAGTTAGGTACTCTTTTTGCCTATTAGTCTAAAATGTACTGCTCTTCATATTATGCATCCTTTGGGGAACTGCAATGTTAGTTCCAGGTCTGGTGCACTTGGTATGAGTCCATCTTTAGCAGTTAAAAGCATGTTTGTAGGGGTGACCAAGGCAGGAATCACTGGGACTGGTTCCTACTGCCAAGTACCATTTGATGCAAGGTATGTACATGTTCATATTTACATTCTCTTATACCATATTAGGGTGCACTGGCATTACCTAGCACTTTTCAGGGAGTCAACAGCCACCTAGGAAAAAGAGGTTAGCCTTCAGAAAATGCAAGAATTCACAGAAAGAGGAAAACAAGCAACAATATTTGGGAAATCTAGGATAAACCAAGAATGTAGTCAGGAAAGCACAGATGCAAATGGAATTAAAAATGTCCAGTGCAATAAATTGGGGGGCAATACATTTTTTTAGATATGTTAGTAACAGGAGGAAGTGCAAAAGTGGTATTGTCAGACTCAAGGTTAAAGGGGAGGAATATGTAAAAATTAGGATAAAGTGGGATCTCAGAAAACACCCACAAATAGGAATGGGAGTGAGGCAAATCTTGAAAGTTTTCAGAAGACAGTGTACGTGAGGAGCTAATTAAACAGGGGCATGACCCTTAGGCATGGACCAGACAACTCCCCAAGCAAGAACTTAACTCTACAGCACATCCATTACAACCCCAGGACTTCTAATTTGGCTCCATACAAACAAGCCCAACACTGATTATACAAGGACAAACATCAAACCGAAGCAACGCTAAGCCCAAGGTATGGTAGATCCAATGCCTCCCTTTATCATCACAGCGTACTGGATACCAACACTCCCATTTAAACAGCCATACATAGCATACAATGAATTTACAAAATACGACCCAAAATGCATCACACACACACAACACACTAGCAAAACCAATGATACCACATGCTACCAAGCACCATCCCCCTCAAAGACTCATTCACATTCCACTTATACAAGGGGACTCCGCATTATTATCACACATGCAAGTGATCAACATAACCCTCATAAATGCATGCTCAGTGAGGAATGAAATCCTCCTATTTCAAGACTTCATCACTTCCAAGCAAATTGATGCCCTCTGCATAACAGAGACATGGCTGGCAGAACATGACACACTATACTTATGAACCAACTAACGCCCAATGGATACAGCCTTTACAACTACTCCAGAACACACAATCCATACACAGATTCTACTGAAGAAACAGACATGCTCACAGTCACCAACAATAACCTTTTAATTTGCCTTATATAAAAGGCACCCAAAACAAACTCGGACTTATCAGATACCCTCAAACATATATCAGATACTGGCAATAATACAAAGAAACAGATAATTCTGGGTGACTTCAACCTCCCTTCCACACTAGAAAAGTACGCCAATGCATTCCTGGAAGCAATGGATGCAATGGAGTTGATACAAATTGTCAATGAACCAACACATGCAAAAGGAAACACCCTGGATCTCATATTCCTTAGCTCTCAATGCACCTCTACCCATAAGAAACTAAAGATCACACCTGTCCCATGGTCGGACCACTAGCTCATCACCGTCTCCAGCTCCTTTCAACCAACATACAACAGAGAAAATGCACAACAGACAAGAAGTTTTAGACCATTCAATAAAGAAGACTTCCTTAACCAAGTCCTACCAATGCTGCAGTCAGATCAAACCGACCCTGAAATATTAACCACTAATTGGAATAATGCAATAACCAATGCGGCTCACTCAACAACAGTTCATAAAGGAATCAAAGTAAGATCAGCGAGAACATGTTGGTTCACATACACCCTAAGAAAACTGAAAACACAGCTTAAGAAAATGGAAAGAAATTGAAAGAAACAAAGAGCAACGCAGACAGGATAAGATATATGGATGGCTTAAACCACTACCGAGCTGTGACAGACAATGCAAGAAGAGTCTATCACTCAAAACTCATAAATTCATCAATCAATAAGCCACATGAGCACTTTGAGATCGTCAAACAGTTCACCAAAACACCGAGCCACACAAATCTACTCACAGACATAGCACAGTAGCACTTCACAGCACAATATAAACAGCTACTAAAGACACCCATCACACAATCGGTGTTTACAGACGAGTCCAAAAATACTGCCCCTGACATAAAATGGGCCACCTTTGAAATGATCTCCAAAGAAAGGATCGAGACCACCATATCAGGACTCAACACAACTACCTCCCTCCTCAACCCCTGCCCGGTAAACTGGATAAAGCAGATGAAACAAGAACTAAGCCCAGCACTTGCCATCATTACAAATGAATCCCTCAAACAGGGGTTGATGCCCAACAGTCTTAAGATGTCCATTATCCACCTGACTCTCAAGAAACCTCACCTTGACCCAATGGATCCTGCCTCATACTGACTAGTGGCAAGTCTCCCATTTACTGCAAAAAATATTGAGAAGATAGTTCAGCAACAACTACAGGATCACCTGGATAAAACCAGCATCCTCGACCCACAGCAATATGGATTCTGACCCTCCCATGGGGTGGAAACATTCATGATATCATTAATAAGCACTCTGACCAAAGGAATACAAAACAAACACACTAGATAACCCTGATCTTCCATTACATTTCAGCAGCCTTTAACACCGTCTCTCTTAACATCCTCCTACACAGACTGCGACAAATTGGCATACAGAACAAAGTTTTACAATAGTTCAAATCTTACCTGACTAACAGATACCAATGAATCCGAACCCGCACCGCCACATCCTCCCCATTCTACAAACCCAAAGTATACCATAAGGCTCTTCACTGCCGGCCATGCTGTTTAACATTTACTTGCAAGCACTCTGTACTCTAATACGGACCCATAATGCCAACTTCCACATATATGCGGATGCCATTATGCTTTATGGCCCCTTCACAGATACAAACTTGATAAATATACAATTAATAAAGTGCTTCAACGATGTATCCATGTGGCTCCAGGCAAACAACCTTGCCATAAAATGACGGAAGCTTTATTCATTAAAAGAGACCATACCTTCTCCCCCCCCCCCCCCCGCCAACGCATCTCACCTTGGGAACAACCCGGTGAAAAGCGGTATATAAGTATAGCTAAATAAATAAATAGACAAAACAAATGGGCCAGATGGAATACATCTGAAAGTATTGATGGAACTTAGGGAAGTTGGCAGTTCTCCTATCTAACCTTCTTAATGCTTCTTTAGGGTTTGGATTAGTCCCGGAAGACTGCAGAAGTATGCATGTGGTCCCTCTATACTAAGGCAGAAGGAGGAGGTTGAGAACTGCATGCCAGTTAGTCTGATCTCTGTGGTGAGTAAATTAATGGAACTGCTGCTAAAACAGGGGATAGTGCACTTTCTGGAATCCAATGAATTGCAGAATCCAAGGCAACATAGTTTTACTAGAGGAAGATCTTGTCAGATGAATCTGATTAATTTTTTTGACTGGATGGCCAGAGAGATTGACTGAGGGAGAGTGCTAGATATGATGTACTTAGATTTTAGCAAAAACTTCTACTTGATTCTGCATAGGTGACATAAATAAACTGAGCATCCTTGGGATGGACCTGAAAATAACTGACTGTTAGAAATTGGTTGAGTGGGAGGTGATAAAGGGTACCTGATTAATGGAGTTTACTCTGAGGATGAAGACTTTACCAGTGGCGTGCCACTGGAACGGCAAGGCCGCGGAGCCATGTGCTCGCGGCCACCATTAACCGGGGGGGCGGCCGCGTGCATTCCCCCGGCGGAAGCGGGGCCGTTGTGAGCCCGGGGGGGGGCGGAGCGAGGGGATAAGGTCTTCCCATTGGCGGCGGCGGGTGACTGCTCAGCGCCGCGGCCAATGGAAAGAAGGACCCCATGAGCAGGTGCGGGGACGCGGCGTGGCTCCGGCCTCTTTTGGGTGGATGCCGGAGCCGTCGGACGTGTCTCAGGTATTCGGAGGAGCACTTGGGGGGCCTGCAGCGCGTTGAAGGGGGGGGGGTTTTCGGGCGCATAGCAGCATAGCAGCCCTGCCTCCGTGCAGCTTCAGTCCCGTTCGGGAGTGAGTGGCTGCGCGAAGAGTCCTTGCCGCCGCCTTCCTGGTGCAAGCTTCCAGGCAGTGCAAAAAACACAAGAGCCAGGAATCTCCGGGGAGGCTTAACGAGGGCGGCAGGGAGTTTAAAGGGTGCCGTTGGTGCTTAGGCACTCGTGGGGGGGGGGGGTTTCTGGGGCTGACAGTTAAAAAACAAACAAAAAAAAAATAACAGTACACATAAACGAAGAGGGCAGGCTATCCCGGGAAAGATGCCCAAGAATAAATCAGGGGGCAAGCGGGCTGCGAACAGCAGTGAGGCAAGTGGGGTGGGAGCCCCGGTAGAGGGGCGGAGGGAGTCCGGGGCCCGCGCGGAGCGTTTGGCTAGCAGGGCACGGGGTCCAGCAGGGCATGGAAAGGCAGCGCGGGGGGGGGGCTAAGGGCAGAACTCCTCAAACTGCTGGGTCAGTTCAAGGCAGGGGGCAGCCAGCGGGGGAGTCCGCCAGGGGAAATAGGGGGCGGGGGGGGCAAAGGGGGGGCAGGAGGGCCATCGCGGATGGGGATGGAAGGGGAGGGGGGGCGGCAGGGTCGGGTGGGGTGATGGGGGTCCCTCGGGATGGTCAGGTTGGCGGGAATGGGGAGCCTGTGGGGGGGATGCTGGGACACGGAACCGCTGGGCCACCGGAGTACCGGCCGGATGGGGGGCCGCCACCCCTGGATGGTACAGATAGGTGGGGGTTTGCGGGCATGTGGGGATGGCCTCAGGAGGCGGGGGCGGCCCGTCCCCCTCGTGGGAGCGTTGGCAGAGCGGAGGACAGGGTTCCTCGAGGGCGGAGTGGCTCGGGGCGTGGCAGTCTCCCTGGGGTAGGGCGGGTGTCTCGGCGCCTCTCCCTTTCTTCTCTCCACAGGTACCTCCAGCGTGGCAGTGTGCGGGGAATCCTCGATGGAGCGGGTTTCGGCCCAGTGACGGCACTAGCGGTCAGGCGGATGGCGGTCCGTCTGTTGCGACGGAGGCAGCGGTCTCGACGGCAGCGGAGCGTCCCGAGCTCGGAGTACCGGCTAAAACAGCGGCGAGTGCTGCGGGTGAGTTGGCAGTTGACCACGGGGAGGAGCATGGGCAGGGTACTGAGACGGCGGGCGGGGATCGGGTCAAGAGAAGTCGAAAGCGACGGCGGGCGTGTCATAGGCACCGGCGATCGGATTCGTCGTTCACGTCGTCCATGGACTCATCGTCTAGCTCGGCATCGCGAGAGGGGAGGCAGAGTCAGGCATCTGGGAGGGGGGCCAGCGAACACAACTCTATCGGCGCAATTCCCACAGTAGCGGCGTTCTCGGAGTTGTGGGAGGGCGTACCGAAGAAATTGCGGAAAAAGATACAGAAGCGGCGCTATATTGACATTTTCCGGTTGCTGGAGGGTAGGAAGCGGTCGGGGGATAGTAGACGAAAGAGGAAAGAAGACGAAAAAGCCGGTCGGGTGCGGAGAGTCGCAAGGAATGTAGTGAATTGGGCGAGGGCCTTTCTCCGGCTCGCCAGTGTTTGGGGGTGCGTGCATCCGGAGCAGTATGGGATGTTGTTGGCGTACGCAGACTCCATCTTAGAAGCGTCTCAAACCCATGACAGTTGGGCCTGGCTCAACTACGATGAAAAGTTTCGGGACAAGATGGAGGAGAACCGGTTGTTATCGTGGGGTACCCAAGATATCAACCTGTGGCTGACGCAGATGGCGGTCAAACCGGGAGGGGGGAATGTGGGTAGAGGAGGCTTGGTCAGCGCGGCGGGGTCCGGGAAGCCCTTTCGCGGGAGCGTGTCCCCGGCGGTGCAGAGACCGGCGGGGGGAGGGGGCACGGGCGACGTATGTTGGCGTTTCAACAAGTCTACCTGCCCCTTTCCGGACTGTAAATTCCGACACGCCTGCTCTGTCTGCGGAGGAACTCATTCCGCCCTCAAATGTGTCAAACGTGGCCCTACGGGTTCCACCGCCCCCACCGCAAAACAATAGGTCTGCGATGAGCCTCGCGCCTACTCCCATTCAGGTTCAGGCTCTTCGTCCGTGGTTAGCTCGGTATCCCCGGAGGACGGACGGTAACGTTTTGGGACAGGGATTCGAGGGGGGGGTTTCGGATTCCTATTATTGGGAGGGTGGCCGCGGGCGTAGCGAGGAATTCACCGTCGGTACGTCGTTTTGCTAGTATTGTGAGAGACAAGCTGGCTGGGGAAATTTCGCTGGGGCGGGTAGCTGGCCCTTTTCAGGTTCAGCCCTTCGAGGACTTTGTGGTTTCCCCCTTGGGCATAATCCCGAAGAAAGAGCGAGGTAAATATAGACTAATCCACAATCTTTCCTTCCCGGAGGGTACTTCTGTGAATGATCATATCCCGAAGGATTTGTGTTCGGTGCGTTACGCATCGTTTGATGAGGCGGTGGCATTAGTAAGGGATTGTGGGCCCGGGTGCCTGATGGCTAAGGCCGATATCGAGTCAGCCTTCCGTTTGCTGCCGGTGCACCCTTCGGCGTTTCATTTGTTGGGTTTTCGCTTCGAGGGGCACTTTTACTTTGACAAATGCATGCCTATGGGTTGCGCAATATCCTGCTCGTATTTTGAGCGTTTCAGTTCATTCCTGCACTGGGCCGTGGTTCAGCGTTCGGGTTGTAGGCAAATGGTGCACTACTTGGATGATTTCCTTTTCGTAGGGTCGGCGCAGTCCAGGCAGTGCCGGGATTTATTGGATGATTTCAACCAATTGGCACAGGAATGGGGAGTACCGTTGGCAGTGGGGAAGACGGAGGGGCCAGCTACGCGTCTTACTTTTCTGGGGGTGGAACTAGATTCGCTTTTCATGGTGGCGAGATTACCGGTAGACAAGGTCGAGAAGCTGCGGGTTTTGATTGCGAATGCGATGTTAGCCACAAAGCTGTCGCTGCGGGATATGCAGGCGCTTATTGGCTCACTCAATTTTGCATGTCGGGTCATTCCCATGGGACGGGTATTCCTCCGCCGCCTGTCGTTGGCTACGGCGGGGGTGCGTAAACCTCATCATCGGGTTAGGGTATCCCGGAATATAAGAGCGGACTTGGGCGTCTGGGATGAGTTTTTGAGGGAATTTAACGGTGTATCGGTGTTGCGGGAGCCGGTCGTGTCGAGTGAGGAGTTACATTTATATACAGATGCTGCCGGCGGGGCCGGTTTGGGGATTTACTTTGGGGGCTCGTGGTGTGCGGCGGAATGGCCTCCGTCATGGCGCGAAGCCGGCCTTACCAGTAATATCACCTTCCTAGAGTTGTTCCCAATCCTGGTGGTGTTGTCCATATGGCCGGGGAGGCTGCGGAATCGCCAGATATTATGGAGGTGCGACAACGAGTCCGTGGTGAGTGTCGTGAATAATTATACCCCAAGGTGCAGGCAGGTCGCAGAATTGATGCGGCGGGTGGTTTTGTCCTGTTTACGTTTGAATGTGGTGCTTAAGGCTCGCCACATTCCGGGGAGTATTAACACTATTGCCGATGCTCTTTCCCGTTTCAAGTGGGAGCTGTTTCGGACCTTGGCGCCGGCTGCCGAAGAGCGGGGGGCCTCGGTCCCGGAGACTTTATGGCAGATTGGCCTGCAAGCATGATCGACTTGTTGAAAAACTCTGTGTCGGCAGCGACGTGGGAGGCCTACCAAAGAGGCTACAGCAGTGTGAGGTCCTTCCTGTCGGAGCGGGGATGGAGAGGGGCCCAGCATCGGATTGGCTACTGGGTCAGTATGTTTGGGCAGCAAAGGGTGCGGGCTTGTCGCGTTCTACGGTTAGGAAGAATTTGGCGGGATTTTCCTTTTTCATGAAAGCAGTGGGATGGGGCGCGTGGCGGGGGGGGGGGGGGTTTGACGGCCCGGCTGTTGCAAGGATGGGAGCGTGAGGCGCCGCCGGTTGGGGATACCAGGCAGCCGATCACGCATGCAATGTTGGAGCGGTTGTGCGTGGTGTTGCCTCAGGTGGCCTCGTCCAGTTATGAGTGTTGCTTATTTCGGGCGGTTTTTGCCGTAGCGTTTTTCGGGGCCTTCCGAGTGGGCGAATTGGTGGCAGAATCGGGTAGAGGTGCGGCGGTTGGGGGTTTGCAGTTGCACCAAGTACGGTTGGTACCGGGTCAAGTTCGAATTCATGTCGCGCGTTCAAAAACGGATCAGCTGGGCAAAGGTGTTTGGGTAATCTTGAGTCAAGTGTCCGGGGCCTTGACTTGCCCGGTCGGGTTGTTACAAGCGTACTTAGGGGTGCGGCCCTCGGGCGCGGGTCATTTATTTGTCCATGAAGACGGGCGGGTTCTGACGCGCTTCCAGTTTACGGCGGTTCTGCGGATGTCTCTGCGGGCGTTGGGGGAGGATGCTGGTCGGTTTGCTCCTCATTCATTCCGGATCGGGGCGGCTACCAGTGCGGCAGCGGAGGGAGTGCCGGAGAGGGAGATCAAGCGTATCGGTCGCTGGAGGTCCCAGGCTTTCCAAACCTATGTGAGGTTGTAGGGGTGGTGGTGGGGGGTGCCTAACCTATCTTCTTTTTGTTGCAGATGTGGGATATCACCGGTGTCGCTGTTGGGTGACTGGTCATTCGTTCGTTTACTGGGCTGGTCAGCGAGCAGCAACACGTCCTCTTGGCGCGAATCTTGGACTGGACGTCTCTGCGGTGTCCGTCACATGGCTGGGAGAGCGCGGACTGCGGTGGATTCAGCTCCTGCCTTTGCTACGGCACCACGGAAGTCGGAGGGAGAAGCCTGCTGTTCTGTTGATTCATTTGGGAGGCAACGACTTGACGTCCTGGACTTGTCGCCAGTTGATTCGTGCGGTGCACAAGGACTTGGGGCTGGTTTTAGGGATGTTCCCGGGGGTAATCTTGGTGTGGTCAGATATACTTCCAAGGCCTGCTTGCAGGGTTCAGCGGCGCTGGTCCAGGGGGCTGTCCAAAATCAATCGCCAAATAGGCAGATGGGTCGTTGAGAATGGGGGGCGCCAAATTTTGCACCCATGGGTGGACGTCGATTGTGCAGGTTTGTTCAGGTCGGACGGGGTGCATTTATCCCCGATCGGGTTGGACTTGCTGCTTAACGATTGGCAGGAGGCCTTGGAAGTGGTTCTGCGTAGGAGACGGGCTGGTCGCAGCTTTTTGTAAGGGGGGCGGCTCAGGACGGAGGTGTCCTGAGCCGGTGGCGGGATCCCGGAGGTTTCCGGGGTCCGGAGCCGGATGCAAGCAGTACGGCGGGGGTGGGGTACCCCCGCCCGGACAATCCCTCGGCTTTTGCTAATAATAGGGCGAAGCCGGATGAGGGAGGGCGAAGCAATTTTGTCGGGGCCTGTACCCGGGGGAAGCGGCAGCGGCGGCACCTTGCTAATAACATGGCGGGTGCTGGCTCGCGCTGCTGGTGGGGGGGGGGGAGATGTTAATTTGTTAATTGGAAAGTTATGATTGTTGTAAGTTAATAAAGCTGCGACCAGTTCAATTCCAAATGAGTGGTAATGGTTTTCTTTGAAAGTTTAAGTGTGCCTCTTATAAGCGAGGGGAAAAAGGGGGTGGGGGGGGGAATCAGGGTGGAATCGCCCGGTCCGCCTTACCCGATTACGGCAAGGCCGCGGAGCCATGTGCTCGCGGCCACCATTAACTGGGGGGGCTGCCGCGTGCATTCCCCCGGCGGAAGCGGGGCCGTTGTGAGCCCGGGGGGGGCGGAGCGAGGGGATAAGGTCTTCCCATTGGCGGCGGCGGGTGACTGCTCGGCGCCGCGGCCAATGGAAAGAAGGACCCCATGAGCAGGTGCGGGGACGCAGCATGGCTCCGGCCTCTTTTGGGTGGATGCCGGAGCCGTCGGACGCCCACCCGCCCTCCCTGATTTCAGGTGGGTCTGGGTGGGTGTAGTGGGGGTGTTGCAGCTGGACGGGGTTGGCGGGATCCCGGAGGTTTCCGGGGTCCGGAGCCGGATGCAAGCAGTACGGCGGGGGTGGGGTACCCCCGCCCGGACAATCCCTCGGCTTTTGCTAATAATATGGCGAAGCCGGATGAGGGAGGGCGAAGCAATTTTGTCGGGGCCTGTCCCCGGGGGAAGCGGCAGCGGCGGCACCTTGCTAATAACCTGGCGGGTGCTGGCTCGCGCTGCTGGTGGGGGGGGGGAGATGTTAATTTGTTAATTGGAAAGTTATGATTGTTGTAAGTTAATAAAGCTGCGACCAGTTCAATTCCAAATGAGTGGTAATGGTTTTCTTTGAAAGTTTAAGTGTGCCTCTTATAAGCGAGGGGAAAAAGGGGGTGGGGGGGGGAATCAGGGTGGAATCGCCCGGTCCGCCTTACCCGGTTATTGGTCCTTTTTCCATTTTTTTAAAACTATTTTTGCAAGTGATATTGGGCTGTTGGGTAGGATTTGCCTGCTTGTGGATGATACTAAAATCTGCAATAAGGTAGACACCCTGGGAGGTGTAAATAACATGAGGAGGGATCTAGCGAAGCTTGCAGAATGGTCAAGAATTTGGCAGCTGAGATTTAATGCTAGAAAATACAGGGTCATGCATTTGGGCTGCAAAAGTCCAAGAGAGCAGTACAATAGAGGGCTGAAGTACTTCAGTCTAAGAAAGAAGAGCGAGACCTGTGAGTGATTTCATCTGATAATCTTAAGGTAGCCAAACTGGTAAAAAAGATGACAGCGAAAGCCAGAAGAATGTTTGGGTGCATATAGGGAGAGGAATAACCAGCATGAAAAGGAGGTGATAGTACCTCTGTGCAAATCTCTATTGAGACCTCATGTGGAATACTCTGTGCAAATCTAGAGACTGCGGGCCCGATTTTCAACTGGGAGGTGCCATGCGCCACATTAGCGCATAGCCCGTCCCCCTTCCACCTAACCCAGATTTTCAATGCCAGCGTCATATGCGGCCTGGCATTGAAAATTGGGGTCTCGCTGCACAAACCGGAAGCTGCAGGAGCTGGCCGGGTAACATCAAAAATTGGTGCTACCTGGTTGACCCTTTCCTCCACCCCTGTTCTGCCCCAGAATGCTCCTAGCATGCCCGATGCTAACCAGATAACATCTGGGCACATTAGGGACATATCTGGGATTTTTGAAGGGCACTACCTGTGTAAATGCCTTAAAAAATCGGGTCCTGCATCTTCATAAGGATATAAACAGAATAGGGATAATGCCGAGGGCAGCTACTAAATGATCAATGGTTTTCATCATAAGGCATATGAGAACTGACTTAAAGATCTCCAAATGTATACTTTGGAGGAAAGACGGGAGAGAGGAGATATGATAGAGACGTTTAAATACCTCTGTGATATAAATGCACAGGAGGAGAGACTCATCTGAAAGAAAGTTGTGCAATAAGGGGGCCTAGAATGAAGGTGAAAAGAGATAGACTCAGGAGTAATTTGCTGAAATATTTCTTTACTGAAAGCATGGTGGATGCGTGGAATAGTCTCCCAGTAAAGGTATGGAGAAGAGGATTGTTAACTCAGTCCAAGAAAGTACGGGATAAGCATGGAAGATTTCTAAAGGAATGAAGATTGTAGAGCTTAGTAGATAGTATAATGGGCAGACAGGATGGGTTGCATGGTCCTTATTTGTTACCATATTTCTATGTTTGTAAACCATGTTTTAAAAGTATGCTGGGGAAAAGGGTTATTTTCCATTTTCTTTCATTTCTGCTTTCTTTGTATTATTTTTATTCATGCCGTTCAATTGTGTTTCATTACTTTAGAAGCATAAATCTGTGTTTATACATACATGTGAAAATGTTATAAACCTTTTTCATGCATACAACACTGATTTACACACATAAAAAGCCATTTACAAAATTAGGTCATGCCTAAAAATATGTTTTTTGCAAATAAGCATGTACTTGTAGAGTAGGTGCATTCAGGGGAAGAGTTTGGGATAAGCGTGGATGGAATTGTGATTTGCACATGCACTTTACATGCTAACATTTATGTCTGCCCCCAAGCAGGCAAATGTCAGCGCCCTCAATATAACTGTGATTTATGCAGGATTTGTGTTAGTATTTTATAAAAACAGGCTAAAATAAGGCTCCTTCTCCACCTCTAGACTTAGGCTCCCTGCTATAAAATTAGCCTCATAAAGTTGTATTTAGTTTCATAAAATTCATTTTATGTGTATATGTATGATTTTACAGTTATAAAAAAAATTATCTATGTGAAAGCACAGCTGAAGGTAGGCAAACAGGTATGGTATATTATTTTGGTAACTGGGGTAAACTTTACTTTTTAGCCACTAGATGGCAATGTGGTTTGCAAAAGAGAGTGCATCTATGACTCAATATATTAAAATGCTGTGGGTATTCTACCTGCTCCAGTGCTCGGTTTTCCCAGCAAACAACCAGAGCCCATTTGGTTAAAAGGAAAGCAAAAAGCAAATCTTTCCTATGATTTCACCTGTGATGCTCCCAACTGGCAAAAAGCAGAACCTTGTAGATGGACACTCTGTCCATGATTTGCTTGGAATAAAACGTAGAACAAAACTTGGATGGTACTTTCAGCCAACCCTCTTCTCTTTGGCTGTGACTTAGCATCGTTTGATACTTAACATTAATTATGCAAACTAATTTCCTTAACAGCACCATATGTTTCCTAGTCCTGTTTCTATCTTTGGTGGAGAGGGCAAAATATTGCAACTCTCATATGCACAAGAAAGAAAGTAGTCAAATGCCAGCCCAAGGTATTATTATTAATAACACACACAAATAACTAACCATATATGCTTCTCTTGGATCATTTCAGCAGTGGTGTATAGATCAGTGGTGTAAGTTCAAATGAGGGGCCCCCAAGCAAATGTTTTCTGAAGCTCCCCAATAGTGGCAGTACAGGGGAAGAAGGGGGCTCAAACTCCAGTCCCCCGCTGCAAACAAGACTTGCTTTTAAACAAGTTGACATGCCATCCCCCTCCACCTTTCTCCCACAAAAGTATTCTCTCCTAGCAGCTGGAGACCTGAACTCCTGCTGCCAGCCGAAATCTCACAAGAACAGCCGCGTGATTCACGGTAATTACCATGAGATAGTTGGTTAGCGGGCTGTCAGAAGAGAGCACTCTGGTGGGACAAAAGTGGAGGGAGGAAATCCTGAATGACAGAGCATGAGAATGCTTTTTCAGGAACTTCTTGTTCATTATTATTATTTAAAAATATTATCCATTATTCCTGTTTTTTAAAAAAAATCGAATGTGTTTTCTGCAGTCTTAAGGCAATACCTTTGTCATCACCACTGCTTGGTATTAGAGACAGATCATGAAGGGCTAGGATTGTCACATTTGTCATCTGCATGTTAGACAGATTTAAGAGAGCTTGAGAGAAAAATTTGTAACCAGATCTGAATTGCCCTAAGCTTGAAATTCCACTAAAATGAAATTATATAGACCATCTTGCATGCTTTTTCAGTGTTTTCTTGCTGTGTAGACATGTGATTTGCACATTTTAGAAGAAAGATCTGACATATTATTTTCCTCTGTTCCTTTATTGCAGTATTCTAAACACTTGCTTGATGAAATAAATATGCTTAAATCCTAAAGAATGTCATATACAAAGATACTGCAACATTAGTTTGCTCCGTTAATGTCATGTTCACATTTCCATATGGTTTTCTGGGGCTTTTTCCTCATATATATCATTTTATATTTTTTTGCAACTGTAATTTTGGAAGTTTAAGAAGCATTATTGAAGAGTGATTTGATTGTATCATTAAAAGAAGTCTGCTAGACTGAGGATATCACATGCGATAAGAGCTCTATCCAAAAATAAAGAATAAATTTCCCTCTCTCCATCTCTATATCTATATTTCATTCATATTTTAATATCATCTTCTTATATCATTTTTCAAAACATACGTATCTGCAAACAGAAGGCATTTGCACATTTTGAGGTATGTTTAACATGTATTTTATTATGTATTGACTATAAATGCAGAGCTCCAAAACCAGTTAATATGCTGCATTAACAGTCAATATACGCAACTGTGATGTTGATAGCAAAGGAAGAAATTCAGATTGGAGGCAGGGAAGAGGTGGCCAGTGCACCTTGAAGACACACAAGTTGAAAAGGTCTCGCCGTAGTTAATTGCCCCTCCTTCAAGCCATTCATGCTATCATATCTGCAAAATGTTTCAGACCCAAGGTGTCACATGGACAGCTGGATTCCAAAAAAGCAGCCCAAAATGGAGAACAAAACATTATATATACAATATCGAAAACCTTCATATATATCAAATCTCTATTGCGTATAAAATGAGAGGAATTAAACACCAACCTTTACTTCTCCCAAGATCCAAGATTAGACAGATGATCCCCCGAAACTATTCCTACAGAAGCGCCAACGCCTCTGGAGTTTGTCTCAAACCACTCTTCCACTCACAACATGAGTCTTAGTTTCGCCATAAAAACGGCTTCTTCAGGGTAAACTATATAAAAATGCACAACATTAAATACTTATAAAACTGCGATAAACATAACCTACATCAAACAATACATTATACTATGCATCTGTTACCAACTTCGAAGACACCAGTATTCACTTTCTGTTACATAGCTCCCGAATGAGAAAAATGCTGGTCCAAAAAAATGCTAGCGCATGTGTTTTTATGGTGAAAGTATTGACCATGCAAACTCAATAAAACCAATACCACTCAATCTGGGAATTTAACCCAGAAGGTGCCATGCTCTTCCAATGGAAAATATATTGTTGTTCTCTACGGCACAAATGCCAATATCGTGTATAATCTTTTGTTCTCCATTTTGGGTCGCTTTTTTGGAATCCAGCTGTCCATGTGACACCTTGGGTCTGAAAACTTTGCAGATATGATAGCGTGAATGGATTGAAGGAGGGGCAATTAACTACGGCAAGATCTTTTCAACTTGTGTGTCTTCAAGGAGCAGTTTGGAAGTGATCCGTCCTGGAATTATGATATTAGTGAAGATCAATAGGGTTACATGAAATATTGTTGTCCAGAAATGTTGTGAATAACATCTTTAGAATATTACGGATAATGTTTTATATAGAGGATAGTTGTTCAGCAATATCATGAGAGATATTTGCAATTTGGTGAGTACGATAACAAAATGTTTTTGAGCTACAACATGAGTAATAGTTGGATTAGGTACAAGGATTTGGTAAAATGGTGATGTTATGAATTTTGTATGGAATTTGATGATAGTACATTTGTGAGTGTTATATTATTTGTAATTGAATATTTGTTATTTATGTATTCTTATGTTTTTGTGGGGGAGGGGTAATTTATGTGTTCTAGATTAATGGATTTTGTATTAGCTATGTGCTGTTTATGAAATGAATTTAATAGTAGAGTGTTATTTATGATAGATATCTGTGAATTTGTGTACTATAAGTGTTAAAGTACATTATACTTTTAGTAAATGCCATTAAATGAAGAATTAATACTATCAACATATTGTTATGTATTATTGCATTTTGAAATTTTGAGAGGTTTCTGTATTAATGTATGATATATTGGAGTTCTATATGGATGTTTTTTGAATTATTATATTGCAATGTGTTTAGATATTGATTTTTGATATTTGCAATTGGTGTTTTTTTTAGATATTGTTTATTATTTACCACATAGATATAGTATTGTAAATTGTTATTATGGCAGATGATACGCAATCATCAATTGAAACTTTAGTAATGTCCAAAGAGGATGTGCTATCAATAGAGGATACATCTCCTCTAAAGGACGTTTTTTGCTTTTCTGACCTTGAAGCCATACGGTTATTAATGGGTTCTCATTTATTTGGGGAAACTACAGCTGGAAATGAAGTGAAAGATTGGTCCATGTTAACTGCTATCTGACGTAAGATTATACATACGGAATTATATTCGGAAACCATGAAAGAATATTGTCGGGATAGACGTATTCCTCGGGGGCTACAGATGTACCTGGCACCTCATCTATTCACCACTAATAAGTGTTTTGTTGAAAAATGGAATGCTGTCTTGTCCAAGTGCTCTTTTGATTTGATGTTACACATAGTGGAAACCTCTATTTCTGAGCTCTCCATTTTGAATAATGATATGCATAGTACACTCGCTAGTTTACGGAGTCAGGAGGGTTTTGATATTAAATTAAAAGAAATAGATGAGCAGATGGTACAATATCGGCAAGAAGTACTTCAACGTAAATTGAAGAAATATCATAGAGATATGGCAGATTATCACCGAGGGGAAGTATACCCTTGGATGTATCAGCGGCCACCCCCAAAAGAACATTATGTGACCTTTGAGGGCACATCTGATGAGTCATCCGATGCATCTGATAAGGAATCTTTTTTAGATCGAGGCAACAGACCATCTCGGGGACGCAATCGTTTCCGCGGGGGTGGCAGGTATCAGAGATGGTCCCGGACACCTGTGAATCCCAATTAGTTAAATTTTCACGCAACATACAATGTAATGATGTGAACGGCATTAGGGATTCAGGTGGTTTAGTGTTTAATTTATCTAATCATCCTTTAACCCCTGAGGAAATAGCTGTTTTGAATCATGGTTTGTCATTTGTTCCTACCACCTCTGTAGATGATTTTGCTACACATGTGAGTTTGCAGATATTTTTACGTAAGTTAAAAATCACTTTGTTTTTTTCTGCCCAGTCTGGTGATTCAGGTTCTATTATTCCAACTGGTACATCTTTTCAACTAAAATCCACTTGAGTCCCGCCAGGGACCGTAGATCCTAGTATAGTAGCTTTTGAATGGGTCTTATTGGATGGGTTGCAAACATTACCCTCACCTAAGATTAAACATAATTTAACTAGAAATGAATGTGTTGCATTAAAAACTTTACAGAATGATATGACAATAGTTATCAAACCCGCCGATAAAGGAGGGGGGGTTGTGGTTATGGACAGTACCTCTTATAATGTGGAGGTTATGTCTCAGTTAAATAATGTACAGTTTTACTGTCCATTGAAGAAAGATCCTACACAGGCTATACAGGCCGAGGTATTAAATATTTTGGAGGAGGCATTACAACAGAGTTTGATTACAGAACGTTTGATGAAATTTTTGTATGTCCAAGAACCTCGAGTACCTTCATTTTATATAGTTCCAAAGATTCATAAATCCTTAATTAATCTACCCGGTCGTCCAATTGTATCTGGTATTGGCTCTGTTTTGGAGCCATTATCTCAATATATGGATTATTTTTTGAATCTTTTAGTATGTCAAGCGTTTTTATACATTAAAGATTCTGGGGATTTGTTGGTATATTTGAATACTTGGCAACCGGCTGAGGGGCCGTATATATTAGTTACAATGGATATATCAGCATTATATACTAACATACTTCAGAAGCAGGGTTTGAGTGTTGCTATGCAATATCTTGCCACTACAGATTTGTCTCTTCTTAGGGAATCCTTTTTTCAAAATGTATTGGTTCTAATTTTATATAGAAATTATTTTGAATTATTTTGAAGTATTTTGAAGGAGTGTCAATGGGTGCTATAGTTGCCCGTCATTAGCTGGCTTATATGTACGTCACGTTGAGGAACATATTGTATCAAAATCACAATATTGGTCTTCGGTGGTCAAATGGGTTAGATACATTGATGATATTTTTTTCATCTGGCGAGGATTGGATAGCTATTTATGGGAGTTCTGTGACTGGTTAAATCATCAGGATCCACATCTACAATTTACCCCGGAGATATCAACAAGGGAGGTTCATTTTTTGGATATTAAAATCTCATTAGATGATCATGGTTTTCATTCTTCTATTTTTTCAAAACCTACACATCGAAATAGCTTGTTAGTTATACGAGTTTCCATCCAGGTTTTATACGTGCTAATATACCTGTAGGGCAATTTTTGCGATTATGTAAATTATGTTCTTCTAAAGGTGAGGTTTTTACACAAGCACAACATATGAAATGTAAATTTAATAAGTGGGGTTACCCTGCTCAATTTATTAACAGAGCCCTTAAAGTCATGCAGAGCTCCAGAGTCTCAATGCGTGCATGAGACGATGGTGCAAGAATGAGGGTTTTGGATTTGTTCGGAACTGGGGAACATTCTGAGGAAAGGAGGGGCTCTTCCAAAGGGATGGGATTCACCTTAACCAGGATGGAACCAGGCTGCTGGCATTAACCTTTAAAAAGGAGATAGAGCAGCTTTTAAACTAGATAATAGGGGAAAGCCGACAGTCACCCAAGAGCACATAGTTTGGAATAATGTATCCTTGAAGGATACTACAAAAAGAATGAAGCTAGAGCATATCAGCAAAGAGGTTCCAATAAAGACAAAAGTAGCTCAAATGCCCTTGAGTACGGAGCAGACAGAGCTTAAAGATTCCAAATAACCCCTGCCTACTAATAGCCAGATTAATATGAATAAAATACAGTCTCTAAAATGCTTGTATGCAAATACTAGAAGTCTAAAAATAAGATGGGAGAGTTACAATATATAGCACTAAATGAGAGGCTAGATATGATTGGTATCTCAGAGACATAGTGGAAGGAGGACAACCAGTGGGACATTGTGATACCTGGGTACAAACCATATCGTAATGATAGAGCTGATCAAATTGGTGGAGGGCTTGCACTCTATGTAAGAGAGGGCATTGAGTCAGAAAGGATTAAAGTTTAGCAGGAAACACAATTTGCTGTAGAATCTCTATGGATTGAAATTCCATGTAAAAAGGGGAAGGCGATAGCAGTGGGGGTGTACTATCGACCACCTGGCCAGAATGAACAAATGGATGATGAAATGCTCAAAGAAATCAAGGAAGCTAACAAAGGTTACAGCGCAGTAATAATAATGGGTGATTTCAATTACCCCGGTATCGACTGGGTCAGTGTCACAGCAGGACATGCTAGGGAGATAAAGTTCCTAGATGAAATAAATGACTGCTTCTTGGAGCAGCTAGTTCATGAACCGACCAGAGGGGAAGCCATATTAGACCTAGTCCTTAGTGGAACACCAGATCTAGTGCAAGAGATAAGGTTGTTGGGGCCACTTGGCAATAGTGATCATAGCATGATCACGTTTGATTTAATTAGTGGAGGAGGGATAGTAAGGAAATCTACAGTACTACCTTTTAATTTTCGAAAGGGAGACTATGATAAAATGAGGAAAATAGTTAAGAAAAAACTAAAAGGAGCAGTTGCAAAGGTTAAAGACTTACATCAAGCTTGGGTGTTGTTTAAAAATGCTATCTTGGAAGCCCAGACCAGCTGTATTCTATGCTTTAAGAAAAGTGGAAGGAAGTCCAAACAACTGCCAGCATGGTTTAAAGGTGAGGTCAGAGAGGCTGTTGTTGCTAAAAAAGCATCTTTCAGGAAATGGAAAAAAGAGGCAAACGACGAAACCTGGAAACAGCACAAGCACTGGCAAGTCAAATGCAAGGCATTGATAAGGCAGGCAAAGGGAGAATTTGAGAAGAAGCTTGCTGCGGAAGCAAAAACGTGAAATAAAGACTTTTTCAAGTACATTCATAGCAAAAGACCTTTGTCCACCTGTTTATTCACACCTTGAAAAAAAAAACCATAACAGATTAATAAGACAAGATCTTCCTTGTCTAAAGCCATGTTGGCTGTCTCCCATTAGGCCATGACTATCTACATGCTGAGTAATTTGTTCTTTTTTTTTATTATTATTTATTTCTAAATTTTCAAAATTACATCAAGCAATAATACATACTTGAAAGAAATGGAAAGATGTAAGTTACCGAACTTGTCACAGTGAAAAAAATACAATAATTCCAAATTCCAAATTGCACCTAACACTACAGCCCAAAATTTAGGGGAGAGAGAATCCTGGTAAAGAGGCTATAATGATAAATCAAAAACTTAGAAGGAAACAACTCCCTAGGAAAAAGCAACCGTGGGACGCATTAACAAATCTAGCATTCCAAGATGAGTCGATCTAATTAGGCTCCACTGATACCGGGATCGGTTCAGGAACAGACCTAGCTTCCAAAAACGTACATAAATGTTTTGGATCATAGAAATCTAGATGAAGCAGACTTAATTACACATTTACATGGAAACCTTAAAACAAAGGAATAACCCAATAAGATTACCTCAGGGTGCATAGAGGGAAATAATTTCCTTTTTTCCTGAGTTGCATAGGAAACGTCCGGGAAAACCCAGACTTTCTGACCAAAAAAAGGTTTATTAGAATTCCTAAAAAAATATTTTTAAGGTCCAAACTTTGCCAGGTTCCAAAACAAACATCACCATAAGAGTAGCTCTCCTCGTGATTTCCTCCATAGAGGATTCCAGTACCTGAGAAAGATTCAGGATGTCAAAACTCTCTCTCTGAACACCCAACACATTAACAATAGAACTGGAACGTTTCTTCATAGGCAAATAATAAACCTTAGAGGTGGGTGGAAGGGCAGCTTCCGGCATCTCTAAAACCTCTAACAAGTACTTTTTGAATAACTCAACAGGGGTAACACCAGGGGATACAGGAAAATTAACAATACGTAAATTTAACCTTTTGGAAACGTTCTCCAACCTTTCCAATTTATCATGAAAAACAGTGCTATCCTTAATAAAGGTAGAGCACTGTGTATACACATTAGTCATTTAAGAAGACAAATTCTCAAGTGTTTGAGTAGAATCCTTACTAGCTTGTTCCTGTTGATCCAGCCTAATCTGTGAGTCCTGAGAAATCTGTTCCATGATATTCAAACAATTGGAAACAGAGTGCTCTAATGAAACAATCGCAGTCCAAATGGAATCCAAAGTCACCACCGCTGGCTTCACCAGGGCACTGTGAATGGCTGTAGCTCCAGGTCTCCCTGTGACCCCCGAGATTGAAGCTCCTGTCACACCCGATGCCAGGGGAATCAGATCTCCTGCACAAGAAGCAGAAGCACTGAGGGTGGATCCCCCGGTTCCTTCAGCAACATCCAACAGCAAACCCATGCTCGGCAATGCCCCCGAAGACGGCAATCGAACAGCTACCTCATTAAGGTGCGGCTGCAGCCGGCAAGCCGGGCCAACGGACAGCAGAAGAGGCTCATCAGGGGAACACGCTGATCAGGGCTCAGACTCACATCCGAGGTCGAAAGGACCGTCTTCAAGTCAGCTCCGACGGTAACCCCAGCAGATTCCTGCGTTGCTCCGATGGTAACAAAGTTGGTTATGGGCTGCTGCTTAGAAGAACAACCCAAACTATGGTTACACAATGCAAGGTTCCACATTAGGAACCACCACCCAAGAAAAAGATTTAGGCGTCATTGTGGATAACATGGACTACTACAACGCCATTCTACAAGGCCTTCCAAAGAACACCCTAAATATCTTGCAAATGGCCCAAAACATGGCTGCTAGAACCAGAATGAAAAAAGGCGTCACCGAGCACATCACTCCAGTACTAACTGAACTGCATTGGCTTCCCGTTGCTGCCCGCATCATATACAAAATACTAGTAACCACTTTTAAACTCATTCATAACATAGCTCCATCATACCTCACCAACCTAATAACCATCCAACCACCCAACAGAAGCAGAAGGACCGTAAACCTCAACACTCTCTGTGTCCCGAACAGCATAAGAACTGTCAAAGCAGAAACAAGCAACAGATCATTCTCATACGCAGCACCACTTCTCTGGAACCAACTGCCTCACGAACTACGATTAACAAACAACTTGAAAGACTTTAGAAAAAAGCTCAAAACTCACCTTTTTCAGGCTCATTACAATCTGACCTAGACAGTGACCGCCTTCTACTATCACTGCGTCAAAATGGCTCTGACCGTATGACAAGGACAACTACAATTTCGTTCCTGTAATATTGTGTATATGTATATATCTAAGCACACCCCCACTCACTCAATCAAATGTATATATGTAAGCACTCCCACTCACTCAATCAAATGTATATTCCACTGATCTGTGTGCTGTGTTGAGTGCGAATCCGTATTCAATCAAATTGTATATCATGCAAATTACTGTACTGTACAGTCCATCCTGATCTGTGAAGTAAACCGCTGCTGATCGTAGGAAGTAGCGGTATACAAATGTGTACTAAATAAAACCCTCGGCCCAGTGTGCAGCGGCGGCCAAGAGAGCAAATAGAATGCTAGGTATCATAAGGAAAGGAATGGAAAATAAAACAAAAGATATTATAATGCCTCTATACCGTTCCATGGTGAGACCGCACCTTGAATATTGTATGCAATTCTGGTCGCCGTATCTTAAAAAGGATATAGCGTTATTAGAAAAGGTTCAAAGAAGAGCCACCAAAATGGTAAAGGGGATGGAAGAATACTCCTATGAAGAAAGGCTAAAAAGGTTAGGGCTCTTTAACCTGGAAAAGAGACGGCTGAGGGGAGATATGATAGAAGTCTATAAATTAATGAACGGAGTGGAATGGGTAAATGTAGATCGATTGTTTACCTTATCAGAATATAGAAAGACTAGGGGACATGCAATGAAGCTACAGGGTAAACTATTTAAGACTAATAAAAGAAAATATTTTTTCACTCAACGTGTAATCAAACTCTGGAATTTGTTACCGGAGGATGTAGTAAAGGCTGTTAGTGTAGCTGGGTTTAAAAAAGGTATGGACAAGTTCCTGGAGGAAAGATCCATAAACCATTATTAAGAAGGGACCCAGGATATCAATGCTTGACCCAGTACAAGCATTGTGGAACCTGTGTCTTTTGGGGAAACTGAAACGTATGACCTAGATTGGCCACTGTTGGAAATAGGATACTGGGCTTGATGGACCTTGGTCTGACCCAGTATGGCATATCTTATGTTCTTATGCTCTTAATTACATGTCTGCATATGCAAATAAAGAAACTTCAGATGCAAATAAGGAGTTATTTATTTCTTTACACTTATGCAAGGTGTGACATAAAAGAAACGAGACTGGGGCAGCCAAGCCCATGACTCAATGCCAATTGGCTAACTGCTTATGTCACTCTATTGTGCAACATCTCATCTCTCTCACTCTGTTTTTTTATTCAGGAATTTTTGTAGCACACTGCTCCATCGCTTTGTCACGCAACTGGAGGTGGCAGAAATATGGAGCAAAGAATCAACTTGAAATTTCTGGTTAAGTTGGAGAAGGGCCCAACTGAGTGTCTCCAACTTCTCCAAAAGGCTTATGGAGAAGATGCAAAGTCAGGGCTGCGAGTCTCCAAGTGGCACAAATGCTTCAAGACTGGTCCCGAGGAGGTGAAGGATGATCCTAAGTCAGGATGGCCTTCCACGACAAAGACGGCTGAGAACATTGACAGAGTGAACCAGCTTGTTTGGAGTGATCACAGATTGACAGTGCGGATGATAGCTGAGGAGCTCAGCCCGAATAGGGAGTCAGTGCAGACCATCTTGGTGCAGGAGCTGGGGATATGGAAGATGTGCGCCAAGATGGTGCCCGAGATTTTATAGGATAACCAGAAGGAACACCGGGTCAATGTTTGTTGAGACTTGCTAGAGAAGATCTGAGAAGATCCACAGTTTGTTGGCTGAGTCATCACAAGAGAGGGGACTTGGGTCTTCCAGTATGACCCTGAAAGCAAGAGATGGAGCCTGCAGTGGAAGACTTGACTGTCACCCAGATCCAAGAAGGCGCACATGTCCAAATCAAGGATCAAGGTCATGCTGATCACATTCTTCGACCAGAAGGGAGTGGTCCATCATGAATTTGTGCCTGAGGGTCACAGTCAACCAGCGCTTCTACCAGCAGGTCCTCAATCAATTTAATGTAATGTTCAATCTTTGAGTTCTCTGTAAACCGCTTTGATTCATGAAAAGCGGTAAATAAGCACTAATAAATAAATAAATAAATAAATAAAATCACTTCCATGACCGGATTCTGCGCAGCAGGTGGGCTCTGGGGAGAGACAAGTTCTGTCTGCTCCACCACGACAACACTCCCGCACACACCACGGTCAGTGTGAGACAGTTCTTGGCCAACAAACAAATCACAGCTCTCGACCACCCTCCTTATTCCCCAGATCTCGCACCATGCAACTTCTGACTCTTCCCCAGGCTGAAGACTGTGCTCAAAGGAACTCATTTTGCCTCTGTAGAAGAGTTCAAGGCCACTGTCTTCTAAGGGATGTACAAGGCAGACTGACATATGAGGATCAATGGTATAAATTCTACCAAAGCAGACTCCCACAATGTGTGTGTGTGGGGGGGTGGGGGGAGGGCTCAAGCAGGAAGGGGGCCCTCACAGTGGTGATCCCACTCCTGTGCAACAACTTATTTTAACTTGTTTGCTGAGCTGCTTCTGCTCCAAGCCTGGCGGGCCAGTTTTTGAGATAACAGCTGCACCGCAAGACTTCAGGCCTGGAGATAACAGCCACTGGGCCTGGAGTGGATGCAGCGCAGCAAAAAACTTAAGGTAAGTTTGCCAACTGGATGGGGAAGGGGCGCGACAGTGGGGGATTTCAGTGCTGATGGTTATTTTAGTATCGCTCTATTTTAGATCTTGCATGTTTCTCCTGCTGCTTTTGGTTTCCAACTCAAATGGGATTGACCTCCATAAGACCAACGCTTCCACCCCTAGTCTTGGGGTCGCAGTGAACTAGTCTGCTTTTCAGGATAGCCACAATGAATATTCATGCAGTTTGCATGCATATCATTGCATTATTTTCCTATCTTTCTACAGCTGCATTCAGCTCATCAAAGGCTTGTTATATTACTACTACTACTACTACTTCTAATCATTTGTATAGCATTACAAGGTGTAGGCAGCGCTGTACATATAGGTGTAAGATACAGTCCCTGCCCATCAAAGCTTACAGTCTAATCAAGATGAAAAAACATCGCAAAACTGGTGATTAGAGCATGGTAAGATATACATAACAAGTGGACAAGAAAATGAGGAGCATCAGTATCCAAATCACAGTGTTAAACTCCTTTGGATGGATGTTTTCAGTATTTTTTTCATTGACTCCTGTTTTATAATATTTTATGCAAAATGAACTCTGAATGCCTTTACATATGGAGATTTATATGTAAATAAGTATTACCTATGGTGCTGGAATTGAAAGTGTTTTGCTTTGATGTACATTTCTGACATTCTGAATCTGTAAAGATGAAATGAACTTCAGCAATTTTAAGAAACCTTAATTGAAGTTAACATAAAAGAAGATACATGGTGTTAATTGGCCTGTTTCAGACATAATTTGGGCCTTTGAGACCCATGTCCCTCACCCCCTGCCAAAGTGTCAAGACTCTCATCTTTAATTTAACAAGTTTTGTATTAATTACCTTTGGATAAGGTAAGCCTTGACTGAGCTTTTCTTATCGTAAAATCTATTGTGTCTTCCATGCTTGAAGACAAATAAACTAAGGTTGGCTATGCAGACAAACCCATTTGACTTAAAAAGCAGGCAAACATTGCAAAATCCAAATAGCAGATAAAAGAAGTTCAGCTATCACTAGAGTCTACTACTTGGAGAAAAGCGTGTATATGTGTTTCATTGTATCTGTTGTTTTGTTCATACTGGAAACTGCAGCATCTTAAAATGATGACATTAATCAAGAACCCAAGCTACCAGGAAGTCAGCAACTAATATATTTTTCTGATTCCCACAGCAGTTTGCTCTTCAAATGCTGATTGTCTTGGCCCTCGAGTTGATCTCTCACAGTCTGTGTTGTTTCAGGTGCCTACTAGCAGCTGTGAAATGCAAAACTATAACAGGGAACAAGGCCCAGTGCGGGTCATGTACCATCTCAGTGTTAAGAATGCTCTAAATATTTTCCTTCCAGTTTCCCTTCTGCCCTTAGGACAGTCTTGTTGAGGAATTCTTTTATGCTGTTGATTGTCTTTGAATCCTTCTAGAAGTGCCATTATCTCTTTTTTTTTGTGAAACCAGCACGCAAAGACAAGTTCACAGATTGGTTTCCAAAAATTTGTAAATGAGTTGCCTTACATGCTTTTGCATCACAGCAGTTTATTATTTGTGAATGTTCATAAAAATCTATTAAAGAGGACTATGCAGGAAAACTTAGTGAAAAGGACATGCCCAAATTTTGTAATTTTACAAAAAAAGCATTTAGTTACTTTTAAAGGCACCATTTATGTTTTCCTGGAGGCATCGGCGTTGGAAACTTTTCTTTTGTCACATTCTTCACAGGTATGATAATAGTTTTTGATAAATTTACTTGTCATCAGATGGAAAAAAAAGAGTTTATGCATAGGTTAGCATTTCCTTTTCTCACATTTTTTCCTTGTATATTTCTTTATGGTGTAAGTTTATTCTTACTATGTTTTCTTAAAATTCGCTCCTCATAATGTGGACTGTATTTTGTTTATCTTATTTGATTTTCAATGTTTAATTATGGAATGTTTGTTATTTCTTGAATTTACTGAATAAAAAAAAGTTAAATGTAAAAAAAAGAAAAAAAGAAAGAAAAAAAAGCATTTTCAAAATGGCCAGTATTCAAGTATTTGAATTTCAGCAGGATACTCAGTGTCAGTCATTGAAATAGGAGCTGTTGCTGAATATCTGAGCTAAAGTGCTAACTGGACTCATGGAGGTCAATTCTGTTGTGTGTGTACCCTGCCTGTCCAGCTGGTCAGAAATGGGATGTGCTCTGGTGCAACTGATTCTGTTCCTGCGGGGGCTAGACGTGCCCGCGGGATCAGAATCGGGTTTATCGGCCTGGATGTGCAGGCAGTGCCCCATTTCTGGCCACCCAGATGTCCAATCAACTCTCTGTTACCATGTCACCGCGACTCCATGCAGGAGCCTTGATCCCTGGCAGTAACGGCAAAGATATTTCCTCCGAGGTGGAATAAGTCCCCTGTACAAATGGCTGACTCCAGACATACAGGGCTGACCTCGGAATCGGCCCTGTATGTCCAGGTCATGGCATCGCCCACAGCCTGCTCTCGCTTCACCTGCAGCCCGCCTCTTCCTTCCCACAAACAGAGCTCCCCACACAGCTCAGATCTATGTGCTGTACTTATCCGCCTTGCAACTTAGGCTTGCTTTTCAAGTGGCTTAAGTATGGCAGATTAGTGCCGGCTGAATATCAGGCTAAACAAAATTTATCTGGTTAGCATGGACATTTCTCCAGCGCCACCTATGGATGGCCCCTGCATTAACCGGATAGTGTTGGGGAGGTCTGTGGAGATATCCAGTGCATTATCTGCATAGTGCCGCTGAATATCGCAGTGAGTGCACTTAGCTGGCTAGCTGGCTAAGTGCCTTGAATGTCCATATTTCTGTTTTAAGCAGGTACACAAGGACTGACGACAATTCAATAGGTGAAGAATCTCTTCAGGGGTCTTTAAAAAGAGCACACCTCAAAAAGATAATAAACAATTATGAACATGTAAATATATAAATTGATAGATTAAACATACCTTTAATTAAGACATTATGATTAATGTCTTATTTAAAGGTATGTTTAATCAATCAATTTATATATTTACATGTTCATAATTGTTTGTTATTATCTTTTTGAGGTGTGCTCTTTTTAAAGACCACCTGAAGAAGACTTTTTAGCCGAAACGCGTCGGGGCATAATAATTAAAGAGATTCTTCACCTATTGAATTGTCGTCAGTCCTTGTGTACCTGCTTGGTTAGTTCCTTATCTAGTGTGCAGGTACCAGTTTCTCTCCTTTGGTACCCCCATATTTCTGTTTATCCATCTTTCTTGATATTCTGTGCATTTTATCACAGGACTATCTCTTCTGTGAAAAAAAAATCTGCAGTTTAGCAGGCCATCCTCAGTGTATGGAAAAAACTTGTCATGTGTAAACCATTTTTGAGTGGCTTTGCTCATAAAGTATCGAGACTTCTTGTGTAGCTATATAACAATACGTCACACCATGACAGAGTGGAGGAGTGGCCTTGTGGTTGGGGCAAGGTACTTCAGGCCGGAAGGTCAGGGGCTCAAATCCCACTAGAGGACAGCAACCTTGGGCCAGAAGGACTGGGGTTTCTAGTCCCACAGGTGTTCCTTGTGGTCTTGGGCAAGCCACTTATTTATTTATTTTATTTATTTATAGTCTCTTATATACCGCACTATTCAGCATCAGCGCGGTTTACAATAAACAAGGAGTTACACAATTCAACGGTACTTTGTGTTTACAGAAAAAACAGGAAATACAACTCGGATAACAGGGTAATTAATTAATATAACAGACATGATCTCATCCTGGCTTCAGTATTGTGTATGGGAGGTCTGTGGGGTGTCTGTATTGAATTTGTATGTTTGGAAGGTCTGTGGGTAGGTTGTGTTATCTGGATTGTTTAATGGATAAGACAAGAGGAAGAGGTAGTGTTTCAAAGCTTTTCGAAACTGCAAAAGGTCTGGTATTGATCGGATGTTTTGAGGAAGGCTGTTCCAACACCTTGGTGCACAGAAAAAGAAAGTCCTGTCAGTAGTAGTTTTGGTGTATTGTGTTATTGATTTAGGGACTAACAGAGAATTGAGTGATACTGACCTTCTATCCCTATTGAGGGGTGTTGTTTGGATCATATCTGATAATGATGCAGATGAGAGCTCTTTGATGGCTTTGAATGTAATTAGTAAAGTTTTGAAAGTGAGTCTATTTCGTATCGGGAGCCAATGAAGATGTTTTAGAATAGGTGAAATATGTTCTTTCCGGGATGCTCCATGAAGGACTCTTGCTGCAGCATTCATTGCCAATTGAAGTGGATGTAATGTGGCTTGAGGGAGACCTTGTAATATTGAGTTCGCATAATCAAAATGAGGTATGATTAGCGCCTGATAGATGGTTCTAAAATCGTCTGGCTCTAGCAAGGATCGTAGATGTCTAAGGGAACGTATTTTGTGGTATACTGCTCTTACAATATTTCCTATGTGTGCTTTCATATCCAAGTTCTGGTCTAAAGTGACACCAAGGTATCTGATGGTGGTCTTGGTCTGGAGGTTAGCATCCTTTACTTTCAAAAAGGACGGAGCAGTGAAATTTCGGTTCCGTGTAATGAATAACACCTCTGTTTTTTTGTGTTGGATCCTTAGATTTTGAGATTGTAGCCAGTTGGATACTTCATTTATGCAGTTTGTTAAAGGAGTGAGGTCGGGGTTCTCTGTTGTAAAAGGAAAATATAATAGTACATCATCCGCGTATATCATGCAGTTGACTCTAAAGGATCATATCAGGTTGCATATAGGCTGCATGTATATGTTGAACATAAGGGCGGAGAGGGAGGAGCCTTGAGGGACACCTTGTTTTTGATGAAACTGATCTGATGAAGTATCGTTGGATCGTACCTGTTGCCATCTGTCCGAAAGGTAGGATTTACACCACTCGAGTGCTTTATCGGTAATTCCCTTCCCTTTGAGACGTTCTAGGAGGCGTTCATGGCTCACAGAATCGAAAGCAGCTGCGATATCTAGGAAGACAAGGACAAACCCTTGGCGGATGTTATCAATACCTGATAATAAGCTGCTGAACAGTGTAGTTAGAAGCGTTTCCACACCGTGGGATTCTCTGAAGCCGTGCTGGCATGGGTCTAGTGGAGCGTTAATTTCAATATGATCCTGAATTTGTTTTTGTACTTCTTTTTCCAATATTTTTGCTAGTAAAGGAATGCTTGCTATTGGTCTATATGATTCTGGTTTAAGAGGGTCGAGCTTGTTGTTTTTTAGTAATGGCCTTATGGATGTTTGCTTAAGGATACGTGGGAAAGTTTCTGTTGTAAATGATTGAATCATGAGTCTGGATATGATGGGACTGAGGTCAGCTCGTAAATCTTTGATCCAGAACGCAGGGCATGGATGAGTATGAGCGGTGGTCATGTTTAAGCTAGCAATGGTGTCCTCGATTTGTCGTTTAGGTGATATTGAGAAGATAGTAAGTAGAGCTTGATCTACTGGATCTAGAACTATGTTAGGAGCTGAGATATTGTCAGTTTGGCAAATTTTGGATTGTAGATAGTTAGCAAATAATTGAGGGTGGATTTCGTATTTGAGTTGCGAAGCGGGTTCATTTGTCAAACGCTTAACTATGGCAAACAGGTCATGAGGCTTGTTTAGAGATCTTTTTAACGTGACCGCATGGTAATGTCTCATTGAATCAGTAACCGCTGTGTGATGAGATGTGAGATGTAGGATATATGCAGTTCTGTCTACTTCTGAGTGTGAGCGTCGCCATCGTCTCTCAAGTTTCCTTAGGGTTGTGCGAGAGGCTTTCAGCTCAGATGAATACCAGATAGCAGAGTGTCGTTTGCTTTGAGATTTGTTAGTCGATGGACATGTGGCAATTGAACTGAGCGTATTATTCCAATTAGAAACTAAATCATCAAGGCTGCACTCTGGTAAGTTGGTTAGTGGACGTGTTGTTTTTAGGATTAAGTCTTTGTCAAATGGCTTAAATCTTCTCAGGGTGGGACTGGTAATGCCATTCACTCCATTTTCTTCCTTTTGGTTACATCTGGGAAGGGGAACCTTGAATATAATTAGTTTGTGATCTGACCATGGAACTGGGTTGATTGATAGATCCAAGATGGATGGTGAGTTGACAGTTGTTTCAGTTGTAAATATTAGGTCTAATATGCCACCTTTAACATGGGTTGGATCTTTAATTAATTGGTTAAACCCTAAAACCTGTAAAGCTTCAAGAAAAGCTGTTACATGGGAGTCTTGGAGAGATGGTAGATTGAAGTCTCCTAGAACCCAACTTGTTATATGGGGGTTCTGTGAGTTGGAGGCTAAGTCAATTATCATTGATAGTGAATCTGAATTGGATGAAGGAGCGCGGTACAGTAGAGTGAAGGAACAACAATTATTTACTATTGAGATAGTATCTAGGAGTGTTGAACTTGTTGCTTCCTTAAGGTTGAAATGGAGGTCAGATTTGAAGATGGCTAGAACACCACCTCCTCTCTTGCCATTTCTATGACATGTAAGTAAGGAGAAATTGGAAGGCAGGAATTGGTTGATTAATACATTGTCATCACAAGAAAGCCAAGTCTCAGTGATTAGGAGTAAGTCAAGGTTGTGTAGTGATATTAAGTCAGAGATGATAGGCCATTTCTTGCGCACAGATCGGGCATTTATCAATGCACATTTCAGATGTTGGGGAATTGGGTTTCCTTCTTCTTTCTTTTTTGTGTTGTTTTGTAATGAGATGAGTAGAAGATGATGGTGGGAAGTTTGGGTAGAATCTCTAGATTTGAAGAAGGGTGTATCTGTCCATTTTCTTCTGTAATTGTGGATTGTTGGTATTCTATTGTGGCTAGTGTGTAGGCTGGTAACATTACATATTCCTATAGTGACAAGGTAGAACGTAAATGTTATAATGTAGGGTAAGGCCATAATGTATGTGTGGATGAATAAGAGTGTATTATAATTTAATAATAATAATAATAACAGGTAAACTGGAGCTTACAGATGGATGAGAAGCTATGACACCACTTAACAGTATTTCAGCGAGAGCAGGTTAACTGGAGCTTACAGGATGGATGAGAAGCTATAACACCACTTAACAGTATTTCAGTGAGAGCAGGTTAACTGGAGCTTACAGGATGGATGAGAAGCTATAACACCACTTAACAGTATTTCAGTGAGAGCAGGTTAACTGGAGCTTACAGGATGGATGAGAAGCTATAACACCACTTAACAGTATTTCAGTGAGAGCAGGTTAACTGTTGTGGTGATTACAGCTTTGTTGTTTGCAAGAGTAAATATTTACTTGCGTTTTCGAGATCGATGTCAGCCTGCTGCAGAGTGACCTCCGTCGGTGGCCTCCGCCTAAGGGCCACGCCAAAGGGCCCTCTGGCGCGGGCCCACCAGGCGCGGGCCTGCCTGAAGGCAGCTGCTTTTTAAATGGAGCAGGCTCCTCCCCCTCTCAGGATAAGCAGGATAGATGGAAGGCTGCAGGCTGCTTAACACTGATCAGAGCAAGAAGCAGATGGCAGTTAGCTTGTACCTTGATTGAAGGCAGCTGCTGTTTAAATGGAGCAGGCTCCTCCCCCTCTCAGGATAAGCAGGATAGATGGAAGGCTGCAGGCTGCTTAACACTGATCAGAGCAAGAAGCAGATGGCAGTTAGCTTGTACCTTGATTGAAGGCAGCTGCTGTTTAAATGGAGCAGGCTCCTCCCCCTCTCAGGATAAGCAGGATAGATGGAAGGCCCATGTTCCCTGTAAAATAGTTATCTCCAAGTTATAATGCCCTGTTCAATGTAATTTCAGTTTGTTCAATGTAAACCGCACTGATGCAGAATAGCATGGCATATAAGAGAATATAAAAAAATGATGGTATTAAGCATGCAGTGACCTAGTTATGTGCTCTGCATGTGCAGAGTGTAGCATGGCTGCAGCACATCTGTACTTTTTTTAATCACGTGATGTTTGGTATTGTGTAAAGGCAGTTCGTCAGATTTACGATGACTGAAAAAAATGAACAGCGAATTTACATTAAATTATGCCAGAAAATTAGAGATTCATGCAAAGATTCTTATGAGAAATTAGAGCAACATTTCCAAGAGGGCCGCCAAAGTGTTGACAGTGATGAACATTCTGGAAGGCCATCCATGAGCAGGAATGAAGACAAAGTTGATGCAGTGCGTGCTGCAATACGCTCAAATCGTTAATTGACTATCAGGGAGCTTGCTGAGGACATGAACATCAGTTTCGGGCTGGTGCAGTCCATTCTTATTGTCAATTTGGGGATGAGATGTGTGTCTGCAAAATTTGTGCTGAAACTCTTGTCTCCTGACCAAAAAGAAAATCGACTGTCTGCAGCCAGGGAGTTGTTTGAATGCATTGAAAATGACTTGGATTCCATCAAAAAGATTATTACTGGTGATGAATCATGGGTTTATGGTTATGACCAGGAACCTAAGGCTCAGTCCTCATAATGGAAGACTCCAGACTCTCCCCGACCCAAGAAAGCCTGTCAGGGGAGGAGCAATGTCAAGGTCATACTCACAGTTTTCTTTGATTACCAGGGTATTATTGTTTATCATTTATTTATTTTTTATTTATTTAACGTCTCTTCTATACCGCGCTATTCATATCAGTGCTGTGTACATTCAACAGAACCTTATACTGCATTGTATTTACAATAAACAGGAGCTGAAACTTGGACATAATGGGTAATTTTCTACAAATTATTTACACTCATGACTATCCTTTACAACTGCATTCTACTCGGGAATGGACAAGTGGGGCTGGCTGTCCCTTTGCGTGTTAGGTGTGTTACTGGGGGAGTCGAGGTGATTGGTGAGAGTGTTTGCAGTCTGATCTTTGTGGCTTATCTCTGGGTAGTGTCTTATGAGCAAGTGATGTTTCAGTGCCTTCCTGAATTGAGTCAGGCTAGTGATGACTCGCATGGATGTGGGGAGGGCATTCCAAACTCTAGGAGCATAGATCATGAAGGCCCTGTTAGATGTAGCCTGTGTGCATTTTATTGTTTCTTTTGGTATTATCAGGGTGTTCACCGCTGTGGATCTTCTGAATCTGTTGGGGGGTGTAAGATGGATCATGAGTACAGTATGCTTCAAAAGGTCAAACCGTCAATAAGGAGTACTACATCCAATTCTGACTCGTCTGAGAAATGAAGTTTGTCATAAGAGGCCAGAGTTGCACCTGAATGGTGAATGGTTGCTTCATCACAATAATGCCCCAGCTCACATATCACATCTTATCCAGCAGTTCTTGGCCAAACACCAAATCAAGCAAGTCCGTCAGCCTCCATACTCACCTGACCTACCACCCTGTGACTTTTTCTTGTTTCCAAAACTGAAATTACCACTGAAAGGAAAAGGAATCGATGACTTGGAGCCCATTAAGCAAAATTCGACATAGCAGTTTCACAGCATAATGAAAGAGGTATTTCAAAGTTGTTTCCAGCAGTGGCAGGAGCGCTGGAGGAAGTGTGTTTTAGCGGAAGGGAACTACTTTGAAGAAGACTGAGTGCAATAAATGTCAGTGTCATTGTGTCATTGTATTTTTGTACAAGTCTCGATATTTTTTGATTATAAAGATGGTATAAACATTTTGGAGGGCATTTTCGGCAACAGGGATGGCCAGAGCTGTTAAAGGGGTTCTTCTAGGAAAAGCAGGATGAGTCAGCCACACTTGGTAACATCATCCGACGGCGCCGAGACAGAAGTACTCTCCATAGCTCAGAAGGGCTTTTGCCCTTCTGAGCATGGGCCAACTGGCTCTGCCCCCCAGCCCACCCCTAGCTAGCCAGTTTCAGTTCTTCCGCCTTGCCAGCAAGACGGACCTCTCTACTCTCTAACTGAAATTACACATCTGAAGGAAAGAGGAATCCTCCTCCTTACTTACTCTTCATTTTCTAGATTTCCAAAAAAAAAAAAAAATATATATATATCATCAGAAACCCGGAATTCAAGAACAGCTCCTACTGATTATCTATCATTGCTTTCATTGCTAGCTAACCAGTTATCAACTGAATATCGCTGCTGCCTGGCTAGCTTTTGATGCTTCCCCTGTTCTGTCCCAGAGCGCCCCGTCACTAATCAGTTCATGATGTGGCATTTAACAGGGTTAGGAGGCAATATTCAGCAGCATTAACTTCTGAGTGGGATTCTTGTGGTTCACAGGTGGAAAAACTGCATATATCCCTTGGAATATGTCTTCCTTTATGAATAAATAAATAAGCATGCCCAGATATTGGCTAGAGTTGGTTCAAAGTATTAGCTCCCTAAACAGACTATAAGCCTTATATCCCCCTTAGCTGTCAAAATCTATTGTTTAGCTTTGAATGCCCCTTCCTTTGACACCCCACAGAAGTTGCTGCCCTAGGTGAGTGCTTAGTTTGCCTGAGGCTGGGCCGACCCTGCTAATGCATACATTTGAATAAAGGATGCTGAATGACTTGGCAGCCAGTGGAGGGCATGCAGAGTTGCAGTGATATAGTGACACGACAAATAGTATAAGTAACAATTTTAGAACAGATGCTCTGTATGCATACACAGCAGGATGCAAGAATTTAAAGGAGGCATGCTCTAGGAGTGGTCTTGCTGCACCTTCATAGTATATGGGTAATTTTGTAAGGGTCATCAATTTGAATGCACATTGCCATGGGCATATTGTGCGTGTAGTTCATAGTGTAGAGTGCATGCACTAAGCAGAGTGGAAAATTACAATCTGGACAACCCGGATATTCAATGCCAGAGTCTGGATGTGGCCCTGGCATCAAATATCTGGGGTGAAATTAAAGCGGCTATGACCAGTCATTTTAAGTTTGTTGTCCGCCGTCACTGAAAATACATCCCCTATGTGCCCCGCCAAAGCTCTGCTCCTTTTCTCACCCACACTGAAAGTATGTGCCATCGTCCTGATATGCATTTTTGTAAAATAGCAACTAGCTAAAGTACACACGAAAAGGCCCATCTGCGTATGTAAGTCATAGAAGATGAATGACTTATGTGCGTGAATGTCACAGAACTTTATATAGCTCTTTAGAAAATTACTCCTATACTGTATGTGTATCACTTGTGATAAATCAGGGCCACAGCTTTAAGCATTCAATAAAACACAGGCGCAAATATGAATCACATACAAAGTCATAAGACAGCCGCTTTGTACAGCTGCTTTGTATAACAATCAAGAGTTCTTTGTCTGCCCCTGCAATCAACCTAATGGAGAGGGATAACCGTCCTCTGCCCTTAACCCTCGACTAGAAAGTAGTGACCTAGCCCAACTAAATATACAATTGAACTGCATTTCCTTGGCCCTCAAAACTCCAGTCTCTGTCCTCCACAGAGTCTCAAGATTAGCCTCCAGCTCCACAGCAGTAACTCTAGCACCAAGCTTGATTACATCTTCCATCCCAGGCTGGACTTACAGAGGCTCACACATCATCATCTGCCAGAAGTGAAGACAAAGACTCTATTGTCTTCCATTCCCCAAAACTAGCTGCAACCTTGATGTCCTGCACTCGAATTTCCAAAACATTTTGAAAAGAACTCAACAAAATATCCAACCCAGTATCGGAAAAATGGACCCCATCAGGCTAATAAAGGCCCGGGCAATCAACTGTCAACAGCTTATGCTTCAGGAACAAGCCCACAAATTCTTCTACTACTACTACTACTAATAATAATAATAATCATTTACAAGGCATACACAGCACTGTATATATAGATGTAAGAAACAACTCCTGCTCATCAGAGCTTACAATCTAATCAAGACAAAACACGTGGAGGCCAATTCCATAACAAGCACATCCAGGCTGTAGACACGTCCAAATCGAAAACAGGCCCAATTAATGTCTTCATTTCTTTAAATTTATTTAACACATTTTTTATACCACTTTATCATTTCAGTCAAAATGGTTTACATTGTAACTTAAACTTGGTAATGTAGATTAAATAGGGACAATGATAACTTGGATTTTTCTGAGGCAATGGAGGGTTAAGTGACTTGCCCAAGGCCACAAGGAGTGCTAGTGGGACTCGAACCCTGGTCTCACCCAGATATTTTGCACCATAGGTATAGATGCTCCCGCCATTCCGGAATCGGGAACATAGATGTTTCCTGCATGGCACGAGCAAACCACTATGGAGAAAAATGGGCCCCACTGTTATGACGAGACACGTATATATGCAGCAAACGGTCGGCGTCTCAGTGCTCACTGTATTCTGAAAAGATGGAGGTTTTTGATCCTGCCCTTCTTCACCATATACCCATTGACGTCTGACAGCCACGCCTCCTCTGTAAAACATGCATCTCATAAGCTGCTCCTCTCACCGACAGTATTGTGCTGATACAAACTACACATAAATACTAAGAATACATAAATGTTGATGCAAACTACGCTAGATATACTAGTCTATTGCATGTCCAGAAGGGTGCAAGGTGATCTCAGTGCACTGAAAGATATGATAACAAGTAGAAAGTGATATGTTTGTCATGACATACCTTGCTTCAAAACATATATGCCAGTAGAAGAAATCGTAGTTATTCCTACGATCTTGATTTTCTAAATATTCTGTCTTCCTGGTGAGCAAAGTCTTATCCTTAACATAAGACTGTAAATAGTCCAAGCTGTAAATAGCGCACGATGTATAAATGAATCTATAAATTACCCAAGCTGTACAAACCAACCACATAAATGCAACTGTAAATACTCCAAGCTGTATAAATTCAAATCGCCGAAATGCAGATGTAGATACTTTGATTCTTGTAAGAAATTGTTTGCTCTGCTAAAATGTAATGTAAACAGCTACTGATCACTGGAAGAAGCGGAATAGAAATGTAACCAAATAAATAAATGAAATAAATAAACATGGGCAGCACCCAGCAAAATATTTTTTAAGTACTGGCCTTATTCCATGTCTCTGGCAGGTATAATGGGCACGTTTTTGGGGAACACCTATAATGTACGCGAGCCTTTCCAAAATACGCTTTATATGTCTCTGTGGCAAAGCACACCCTCGTTCCGCCCTGGACACTTTCTGAGATCCCCTTGTTAGAGAGATTAACATCTGCGGGATGTTTCGGCAGATAAACATCCCTGGTGCACGTACAAACTCTTATTCGGTTTCTGGACTGACCTGCATATTGAAACTGGGGACTAGAGTATGATAAGATACACATAAGTAGTGGACAAGAGAGTGAATAGCACCAGGATCCAAAAGTGACTTCAAGGAGGTGGGTTTTTAGCTTGTATTTGAATAGGGCTAGAGAAGGGACCCGACGCACAGGCTCAGGTAGTTTGTTCCAGGCATATGGAGCAGCAAGATGGAATGCACAAAGTTTGGAAATGGCAATGGCACAGAAGGTCACAGATAAAAGGGATCTGCCAGAAGAGCGGATTCCAGAGGAGGAGTATTGAATGAGATAAGAAAGGAAAGGTAGTGAGGAGTCACAGAATGAATGCACATGTAGGTCAGTAGAAGTTTGAACTGGATGCGGAAACTGAGAGGGAGCCAGTGAAGTGACTTGAGAAGAGGGGTTACTTGAGCATAGTGACACTGGTGGAAGATAAGCCATGCAGTTGTGTTTTGAAAAGATTGAAGGGGGGAGAAATGATTCAGAGGGAGACCAGCTAGGAGCAGTAACATGACAAACCTGGGCATGACAAACCAGGGGAGGAGTGGCCTAGTGGTTGGGGAAATTTTACCTCAGGCCAGAAGGTCGGGGGTTCAAATCCCACTAGAGGGGCAGCAACCTTGGGCCGGAAGGACTGGGGTTTCTAGTCCCACAAGTGCCCCTTGCGGTCTTGGGCAAGCCACTTAACCCTCCATTGCCCATGTTCCCTGTAAAATAGTTATCTCCAAGTTATAATGCCCTGTTCAATGTAATTTCAGTTTGTTCAATGTAAACCACCTTCATATCATGAAAGGCAGTACATAAGAAATGATAAATAAAATAAAAATAAATAAAATAAAAACCTGACCAGTTTCAAATTCACCCTCTTAGGTAAATGTTCAATTGCCCTCAGCTTGAGCACACCATGCCAAACCCTCCAAAGAATGTGCAAGCAAATTAAATGCATCCGAGGAAATTGACAATGAATCCACAAGAAGTCCTCCTTCATCTGGCTAATGAGGTTCACTCCTTTAACACAACATATATCATTACCCCCCCCAAGTGAATTTACAACAACAATATAAAACCAATGTCCAGCTTGCAATAAAGAAGGTAGCAGCTGATCCCATAACATCCCATGAATACCTGATCAATAAGTCCAAAAAACAGAAACAGCAAGACCCAAGTGAGTCCCCATGTGCGACTTCTCCACGCCAGTAGTGCTAGACTCACTATCCACAAGTTATAGCTTCCTTTTTGGTGCCATGATACCACATAACCATACAGCTGCTGCAAGAAGCACACCCAGGGCTGGCACAAATTGATGAGGCACCCTAGATGAACCTCATCCCTTGTGCCCCCCCCCCATGCAGCACCCATTACCACCGCTGCCTTACCCCTCTCCGGGACTGACAGCAGCAGCAATAGCTGCAACAGCCCCATGGCGCATACCTTCAAGCTTTAGCACCGTGAGGCTGTTTGCTCTCGCCACCTGATGCCAACTTCCTATGCAAACAGGAAGTTGGCATTGAGATTCAGAGAGAGGCAGAAGCAAACAGCCCCATGGCACCGAAACTTGAATGTAAGTGCCGCAGGACTGTTTGAAGCCACTGCTACCACTGTTGGTCCCGGACAGGGGCAACAGCGGTGGCAATGGGCTCCCCTGAGGGCAGGTGCTCTAGGTGACACCTGCCCTGCGCCTATACCCACCACACAAATTAAAGAGAAGCAAAATATCCCCTAAAACCCTAAAACCAAACTTCAAAGATCAAAAAACTCCTAGCCCAACTAAATATACAATTCAGCTGCCTCCTGTTGGCCAGCTAATGGCATTCAATATCAACCCTCATATTGCTACTATCCCTTGATCTGAAGGAGCCAACCCTGAACGTCTGAGCTCAAATGTCTCATGTCCAAGACCTATGGACCTGAGAGACTTCTACCCAGAACTTCCAGTCTGACAACCCCCAAACCTGGGATCCAGAGATCCTCTATCTTGAGACTCCCAAAACAAATTGCCTCTGCCTGATACCCTATTCCCTCAGACTTCAGGGTCAGAGGGCCCCTTCATGGAAACCTTTATGCTATTTGTGGGGTCCATTTTCAAATGGTCTAAATCTAGCTGTCTATATTCCCAATGCAGACAAATTGAACAGGACAAAAAGCAAGGAATTCCAGAGGAGGTCTCACAATGATCTAGGTTTAGCTAATCAAACTTGTTCACACAAATTTTGAGGAGCTGGATTTAGGTGACTTTTAAGCTTAAAACCTAGCTGATAAGGTTCAGCTGAAAATATGCCTAAAGGTACTCTGTTGAAATTAAGTGGTTAGCTTTCTAGGTCAACATCTTATTGAGAATTGACCAGCTGAAGAAGTTGTAAGCCTGCTATGACAATGCCTCCAGATCTGCCCTTCTACATTTTGGCAACCTTGTGAATTCAGGTGGTTACATTTATCTAGTCAGCAGAGGGAGAGGGTTAAAGCTGAGCTTAAACTGACCAGTTCTCAAAGATGGTCTTTAAACCCTTTGAAATTTGAGCCCTTAGTAGTCCTGGAACACAAGTTAAATGTTGCATGTTAAGAGAGTGCCAGGTACTGTGGACTTACTACGCAGCATGATAATAACTAACAAGGTCATTAATATGCTTGTGTCTCTTTAGCACAAATGGTCATAGAAGTGCCTTGTTTTAAAAATCCCGTGCAAGTGAAAGGATCAGCTTTATCCGTAAAGTCAATATATGGCCAAAATGTATCTGTTTAAGTTGTGAAGAAGCCAGGTACGGTCTAGGGGCGGGGCCAAATGTTATGCGGATAGCGTGATCATCCATTGCTGCTCAGATAACTTTATCTGTTGTATCTGTTTCAGTGGACTGTATAAAAAGCAGTCTTAGTTTTAAATGAATACCTTATCTGTTTAAAGTCAGGACTACATATTCAGAACTCTGACTTGAACTGACAGGCTGCTCGAAAATTCATTTAAAGATATTTGGATAACTTATCCAGATATTTTTAGGTATAGCTACCATACTGAATGCTGACATAAAAGGCACCTATACATGAGCTTTTTGGCCTTTGGCCCACATTTGAAGATTTGTACCCCGGGTATTGCTTAGCTGGTGTATAAAGATAGGGCCTGATATTTAGCGACAGCGGCTAGCACGATTACAGCGGCTAACCATTGCCAGTGAACCTTAGACCCAGATATTGAATGCTGTGGCCATATCCAGCCATCGGCATTGCAAACCGGGGTCAGCCGGAAGGCAGGAAGCTAATCAGACAGCGGCAATATTTAGCCACCTCCCGGTTAGCTTTGGCAGCAAACATTAGGGCAGCCTTTGCTGCGCCTGACTTTCGGTGCCGAGGGATAACGAGGCAGTGTCTAAATATCACTAAATATCCAGTTAACATTGGGAAGTGCAGCAGCGACACCTGTGGCTATTCAGCAGCACTAACCGTGTTAGTGCTGTAGAATATCCTGGACAAGGGGATTAACATAGCCGGTCTGCAAACCGTGTTAATCCCTTTCAATACCAGGCCCATAATATATAGGCTTATGTTTTGTATATGTGTCTGTGTGCATCATCATTATATATAGATCTCATTGTACATTTTTTTATTCACTAGTTGCTGGTATGTTTCGAGCCACTTTGGTGCGATATGTCTAAGTGGAGACTGCATGAAACATGAGCATAGATAGACACAGCTTATTAGCATATATGTCTGCAATGGGTTTCGGTGGCAAAATTCCAGTAATTACTGTTCATTAGTATTCATTAATACCAGGTCTTGCCTGATCTGAAGTTCATGCTGAATCAGTTCTCCTGTAACATATTTGATATGGGCTGAATGCAGAGGTCACTGTGTAGGCATTAATTAGGCCTGATAGTCAGAAATTATTTTTTTTTCACCACTCTCCTATTGAGGTTTGCTTGAAATGCATTGCGGCTTTCTTGTCAGAAATGAAAGCATATGCAAGGCAGAGCTCTGGTAATCTTTGCACGTCAGGGTCTCAAGAAAGGAGAATGTGCATCCAAAAGATGTTTCACCTTCACACTCTGAAGCTGGGAATTTGAAAAACAAGTTTGGAATTAGAGGTTTCTCTTCATTTTTGCTTTCAAATGCTTGGTACAGGAGGGTAAAGTATGAAAAGGGAATGAAAGCAAGCCCAGAAATTTTCAGAATTTGTTCCCCAAGCTATTAATGTTAAAAAAAGTTGTTCCTTATAGTTTTCAAATGTATTGACCTTCCAAAGCACACATGAAAGAAGGAAAGAAATTAATAGAAGTATGGTACCAAGGAGTCTAGGCAGTAAAGTAAAAAATGTATGTGAAGGAGCATTTTTGCATGCTATAAATAGAATAAGGATGAACAATGCGTAGATAGTGTCAACTTCTGCAACAAAGACAGTCTACACAAACAAGGAGCGGAGAGAGACCAAGGAGTAGTTAAGGTTCTTCAATGGAAATACCCGACTAGGCCACATTTTTGTCAGAAATCACAATCCAAGCGTAAATCTATCAATTGAGAACATCAGGTGAAAGCTGAAAGCACTAGATCAATTTAGAAGTCCTAAATCCAGTAGGTCTGAGAGACTGAATGTGGGAGAAGGCAACTCAACCCTAGAATTTATCTGAGGAAGCAGAGATTCTCTCACTCCCTCTCCTTTGATCATTTTAGAAATTGTAGTGAAAACAGATATTGTATTAAACTGCATTAATTACTCAGACCTCAAGAGTATGGAACAGGGTGTTGCAGCTTCTCTCCTTTCCTTTTCCCAGATTCTTCCTAGTTAGAAGAGTTGTTCCTCCTGGTTCATGGGAAATAGTATCGCATGCTCTTTGCATTCACTATTTGCCAATATGATCATTTAGACCCTGGGACAAGGGCCCCATCCCCTGATAAACGTCATCCCACAATGCTCCTCTGAGTGGCCCTTTCCCCTCTGTCCACTAGAGAACAAAGGCGAGATGATCTGCTGGACTCCTCCTCCCACAGGAGAGAAAGGCACTGATAGATGTCTGGCACTCTTCCCCCTCCCCTCTAGTCCTGCCCCCTCCTTACTACTAAAGAGCCCAAAGCTCAGTGGAGGGCAGGAAAGCTGGCTTCGTTCCCACCCTACACCCACTATGTTCCAAAATGGCATTAGCTGAGCTCTTGCATCACTTTGGCCTGTGCACTTTCCTGACACTGATGACTTCTGCACATTAGTAGCTCTGGTAATGTATTTATTCATATAAAATGTACTACTGACAAGCATTTGATTGGTTAGTGAGCCTTAGAATTTTTTTTTATTAATTAGCATTTTAGCTCTCCTTTTTCCAATAGCAGGTCAAAGCAAGTTACATTCAGGTATAGTAGGTGTTTCCCTGTTCTGGGAGGGCTTACAATCTAAGGGGTATGTTTACTAAACCGTCCTATTGTGCGCCCGGCGATAGTGTGCAGGCTGCCATAAAAGGAGTGGGCGTTTCAGTCTTAAAGCAGCAAAACGGGAGTATCGCGCGATAACGCGCACTGCTGCGTACATTATCGGGCGAAGCGCCGCTAAGCGTGTTAACGCGCGGTAATCTTAAGTAGGCGCCCAGAAATGTGAGCATAGAAACAGAGGTGTAGCACAATAGTTAATACACTGACTACTAATACAGGGGTCATGAGTTTGATCTCCAGTGTGCCTAATGCATAAGGCTGGCTGAGGCATCAGCTTTGACATGTAAGTATTGTTTCCTGAGGCAGTTTATTTGTATTTTAATTATGGTGCCAGCAAACACACCCTCACGTGCCGTAACCTAAGGTGCCGCATAAGGCACCCTATAAGGCGCTCCATAGGATACCTTAGAAGGCACCTTATATGGATGGTAACCATAAGGTGCCTCAGAAAGCGCTATATAGGGCGCCCTATAAAGCGCCTTCTGAGGCACCTTATGGGTACAGTACGCTGTGGGTGGTTTTGCTGGCAGCACTAATGTACATTAAAAATAGATAATGCTTTGGACAGCCCTATCAAATAACCCAACTGTGGGTTTAAACCCATGACCTCTGGCTCCACAGGCAGTGAAGCAACCAGTGGGCTACAGCTTTAAAGATGCTAACAAGCCCCTGGCTGGCTGCAGAAGGACTGGACGTCACCACACAAACAGTCTGCTGTGATCACCAGGATAGGGGCAACCCACCCGTACCCATGATGCACTGCACATGCAAATCAGCAGTCTACAGATGAACACAAGATGTATGCACCCCACAGCACCTCGGCCTGGTTGGGGGAACTGGCCGTGTGTTTTACTGGCACAGAGTAGCTACACACCGTCACATTGTGCGGGTACTGTGCTCACCCTGAGGGTGAGGTGGGGCTCCCAGCACCAGGTCCACAGCACCGTCCATGACAGAAATAGGCCATGCTGTAGGTCCCCAGCAGTGCTAGTGTGTGAGATAGGTAGTTCCTGCAGACACACTTTGGATACATCCATATTTCTCAATCAGGTTAAGCCCTTATGGACCCATGCGCAGATTATGTACCACCACCCAACCCACCCTCTAGGGCAGTGGTTCTGAACCAGTCCTCCTTGAACCCCTAGGCCAGTCAGGTGTTCAGGATAGCCCTAATGAATATGCATGAGATATATATGCATTAGAGATATCCTGCCAACCTGACTGGTTTGTGGCCCTCTAGGGCTGGATTTGGAGACCCCCTGCCTTACACCTCTGTCATTTAAGATTGTGAGTGGGCAAGGTGCAGATGTCCTAGACATCAAAAGGGTAAATAGAATGTGTCACATGCCTCCTCAATTCTCACCACCACCAAAAAGTTGCCTAATAGACAACATTTTGGTGGTGGTGAGAAGCAAAGAGGCATGTGACAAATTCTATCTAACCTTTTTGATGTCTTGGAGATCTGTATCTTGCCCACTCACATTCTTAAATGACAGAGATATAAGGCAGGGGTCTCCGAATCCAGTCCTAGAGGGCCACAAACCAGTCAGGTTGGCAGGATATCTCTAATGCATATATATCTCATGCATATTCATTAGGGTTGTCCTGAACACCCGATTGGCCTAGGGGTTCAAGGAGGACTGGTTCAGAACCACTGCCCTAGGGGCTGAGGGTGGGAAACGGGGTCCTCCACCAACAGATTCACATTTTACCTCCCTGCAATGGCAGCAGTAGAGGGGACCATCAACCGCAGTCCTGCTGGGGAACAGACAACCTACAGGGCAGTCAATGTAACCCTCTACACATCTATAAAGCAATAGCAGACAGACAGTAGGCCCGGAAATGCTCAGCTGCAGCACACCACTATCTGATAGTTTCCTGCAGCAAGCATCCAGTCACTGCACCCTGCAAGGTGTTCCAGCACAGCACATTCTAGCTGCAGACAGTCTGCTAGCTAGTCCATAGTGCATGTTCCTAGAGGAGATGCATGTATCCAGAACTGGGATATCAGCAGTCACACCAAGCAGATAGGTCAGTGATTGGGCCCCAAAAGGGAACCCATAAATATCACATAAATGAAATATTAGAGAGCACTATGGGGGAACCTAGCCATGCCGTGGTCAATGCTCAGTCAGGGTGAGAGTGATCTCCCAGCAGGACATGCTGTGGCCACCCTGTCTGTGCAGGTGGTGGCCAGGCACTGCAATGTCCCAGCCATTGCCCTATGCCACCCTGTCCGGGCTATACCCATGGTACCTTGCTCCTCATTATGCACATTGGCAGGCCAATACTGGCAACAGTGCTGGCAGTGTGGGCTGTGGAGGGTGTTTGCAGCTACCACACCCTGGATAGACAGACACACACTCCCACACCTATGCCAGCATTGTACAACTATAGAGGTGTTTGGCAGCCCTAGCCACCACTCCAGTCCTCGGCACAGTGCAAGCATGGCTATGGTACACAATACTGTTGGGGTCACTCCCCAGGGTGGTAAACACTGTCAGACACAAGACCTGTAGCACACTCCACAGACATCAGAAAGGTTGCTATGATGCAGCTCAATCAGGAAATTGTACTTCAGAATTACTATCTGCCAGTAATCATAGCAACCTTATGATAGCTGTGTACCGTATTCCCGGGTTTAGGGTGGCATTGCTAAGGTATGCAAGTGCTAGTATTGGGAGATGCATGCAGGGCCCAATGTCCTGCCTTTCCAGGAGGCATTGGATACTGGAGACTGTGGGTGCGGGTGTGTCTGCCCCTGTTTGCTGCTGCTTTACGGCAGAGGTTCCCAACTCTAGTCCTGGTGTGCCAAACACTGTTCGGGTTTTCATACTGTCTCTCATGAATATGCATGAGATACATCTGCATACCATGGGGGCGGCGCATAGAAATGCAGCGCAGGCATCTTTATTAGAGGCAGCATGGAACCTGAATGGTGTTTGGCCCTCCAGGACTGCATTTGGGGGTCTCTGCTCTAGGTAATGCGCATGTTTATGGTGTCTGTGCTCTGTAGGGTAAAATGTAGGTGTTTTGGGCATGTTTACGTCATCTGCATTAAAGGTTCTGTCTGTATTAGCACATTTCAGTAGTGGGTAAAATATGTGGACTGGGTTGGCAGAAACCACAGCTGGGACTTGAACCTGTGACTTTCTGACTCTGAACACACTTGCTGTGTGCACTGCACCACTGTGTTGCCACAGAGACAGTGCATTCCCGGATGATACCATGACTGTTCGTTCGGCAGGGCCTGTCTGTTGCAGTGCATGGCACCCACCTACACAGGTCTAGGCCATGGTCTGCTCTGGGCAGCTGCCACTGCCCCCCTCCACCACCAGTACACCTCTGCCACCATGCTGACATGCCCTTCTGCTGGTGGTGCTGGTGGTGCGCAGTCTCAGGCCATCAAGTGTGCAGGTCAGCGGCTGCCAATGGTGCGTGTTCTGAGGTAGGGGTGCCTGCATAGACGTCCACGCTTCCCCCCAACACCGCCTGCCAATGTTCTGTGCCCTTGGAGGTACCTGCTGGGTACTATCCCCTGTGACACTGTGATAAACACACTCGTGCCCATGTTGGGCCCTCATCAGTTGCTCTCTGGCTGCTGTACAGTTTCAGCATTCCTAAGTGCCACCTAGGCATCTGCCTAGTCCGCACTGTGCCCCAGCTGCACCACTACATGTGCTGCCTGCAGCCCTCTGTATCCCATTTCCAAGCATCTGTCCAGTTGGCCATTTTGACATACCCGCCCTGCTGTTGCCGCACATGTGCACGCCATAGGAAACCTGTCTAATGGAGAGGAAAACCCTGCACAGCACAATTTCACTGTGGGCTCATTCACCTTGTATGGGGACGGAGCATGGACCCTTCCAGAATTCATATCCTTTTTTTTGTGCCTTTTTGGGAGTGTTTTTTGATGTTTCCCATTGAGATCACTATTGCCCAGCTTGGTTATTTTATTTTTCCATTGTCTGCCTGTCATTTTCACTGTTTATTTGCCCTTTTGTTCCGTGCACATGTATCACACTTATCACTTTTTTGTAGGTTTCCCTGGTTTTGCTGTACATTGCTGACATAAATGGTTTCTCTTCCCTTTAAATCAGCTCTAACATCAGGGTTTCAGTGGCATTAGTTTTGGCCTCGGATTTCACAGCGTTAGTGTGCAGGGAGCCTCTCCCCTCCCACTCTCCGCCCATTGACCCCTTCTCTCCGCCCCTAGGGAGCCTTCCTCCACCCTCCGGGAGCCTTTCTCCGCCTTCAGCACTCGTTTGTGCCGCAGCGTGCGTTATCGCGCGCTAAGGTACCTTATCGCGCGATAGAGCACCATTATCACACAATAAGGTACCTTATCGCGCGATAACGTCACAGAGCACACAATAAGACGGTTTAGTAAACATACCCCTAAGTTTGTATGTACCTAAGACAATGGAGGATTAAGTGGCTTGCCCAAGGCCTGACAATAGAACTTGAAGATCAAATTTCATTAACACTTTACTTATACCATCAATGTGTACTAAGGTTTCCCTTGCAGCCTCAAACAGAGCCTTCTCGTTCTTTGCTCTAGCTGTTTGAAACATGCTTCCAGATGAACTTTGTGCCATTAATGATTTACGGACTTTAAAAAGAAGCTAGACACACCTGTTCTTTGAGCATTTTTCAAATCTTGATACATTACTACCATTCCTCAACCTCTTTATCTTTAATTCATGTAATAGGAATTTTTTTTTCACACAACGCGCAATCAAATTCTGAAATTCATTACCGAGCATGTAGTAAAAGCTGTTAGTGTAGCTGGGTTTAAAAAAGGTTTGGACAAGTTCCTGGAGGAAAAGTCCATAAACCATTATTAAAGAGGACCAAATCCATTGGTTATGTGTTCCTTTTTGGGAAACTGACAGGTTCTTGTGACATGGATTGACCACTGTTGGAAACAGGATACTGAGCTTGATGGATCTTGGTCTGACCCAGTATTGCATATCTTATGTTCTTATGATGAGAACAAAGTGAGAGGTTTATCCAGTGGAGGGGGGAAAAGTATGTTGTGGGTTTTGTCAGAGGGAAGAGTGCAGCTGTGAAGATTTGCTGGGAGAGGATGAACAGAGCAAGTTTATTTATTTATTTATTTGTGTGATCTTTAAACTGCCATATCAAGCAAAAATGTTGGAAAGGGTGCCTGACGGAGGTGTACTGAGGAGGGAGAGAGTACTTGGGGACAAAGAACTGGGGATCTTGCTAGGAGTTAAGAGAGAAGGCGGACAGGGGTGGGGGAGCAGAGGTAGGGAGGGAGAGGGAAGGAGGGAGAGAGAGGAACTCCGGGGCAGGGAACTTCCTAGAAGTTAGGGAAAACTGGGGGAGGACTGAGCCTGAGAAAAGAGAAAGCTAGAGGCATTGGGCTTGAAGCAGGGAGGAGTCCAGCCTTCTGCTGGGGGAGTTCAATACACAAAAATTAAAATTAAGGCCTGCAGATCTGTAAAATATTGTGCAAAAACTTTCAAAGGTTTTGTATAGAATGTGACATTTTTTGGCCCAGAATTCCCCCAGGAGTATTCATTGCTGTATATTGTGTATGTTGTAGTTAGTTTTTTTTATTATTATATATTGATTTTTAGTAATTTTTTTTAATATTATGCAAGTTTTATTGATAAATGCGGGAACAAGTTATTTGGAACAGCAGGCAGGGATGTTTTCAGGACAAACGTGTTTGAGCTTTTTCCCCCATTTTCAGATTTTTTTCAGTTTATTTCACACGTTAATTATAATAAAACTTTTTGAACATTCTTAGAACTTTTTAGCATCCACTAATCATCAATTCACATTAATTCACATTAAATTGTTTCAGCATCCACCAAGAAGCGGTGGAGTAGCCTAGTGGTTGGGGCAGCAGACTAGAACCAGACAGACCAGGCTTTAAATACCACTGATGCTCTTTATTTATTTAGCTAGTCTTATATGCCGCATATCTAATAGTCTATGCAGTTTGCAATGAACAACAACGCCGATATGGCTTTACATAGAAAATGAAGTCAGAAAGAAAAGGGAAAACATTAGAACAAATATATATTAGTCTTGTAGCTTAATTTCGTGTCCCCAGTCTTTTCACTTTTTCAAGGATTAAACGACCGACCTATGTTTACCCTTTCCACTCCAATCATTATTTTATAGACCTTGATCATATCTCCCCTTAGCCATCTTTTTCCCAAGTTGAAGAGCCCTAATCTTTTAAGCCTTTCCTTATAGTGGTATCTTTCCATCCCCTTTATCATATTGGTGGCTCTTCTTTTTACCTTTTCTAATTTTGCTATATCTTTTTTAAGATATGGTGACCAGAATTGCACACAATATTCAAGGTGTGGTCACACCGTGGAACAATACAGAGGCATTATAATATCCTTTGTTTTATTCTCCATTCCTTTCCTTATCATTCCTAGCATGCAATTTGCTTTCTTGGCTGCTGCTGCACATTGGGCAGAGGGTTTCAACATACGTATTATCCATGATGATTCCTAAATCTTTTTCCTGGGTGGTGGTTCCTAATGTGTAACCTTGCATTGTGTAAGCATAGTTTGGGTTGTTCTTCCCTAAGTGCATAACTTTGCATTTGTTCTCATTAAATTCCATCTGCCATTTGGACATCCAGTCTTCCAATTTTTCAAGTTCCTCTTGCAATTTTTCACAATCCTCTTGTGCTTTAGTAACTGAATAATTTTGTGTCATCTACAGATTTGATCACCTCACTTATTATTCCCTTTTTCAGGTCATTTATGAATATGTTAAAAAGCAGCGGGCCTAGCACAGATCCCTGGAGTACTCCACTATTAACCTTTCTCCATTGGGAAAATTGGCCATTTAGCCCTACTCTCTGCTTTTTATCTTTTAACCAGTTCCTGATCCACAATAGTACACTGCCTCCTATCCCATGATTTTTTAATTTAACAAGAGTCTCTCATGAAGGACCTTGTCAAAGGCTTTCTAAAAATCTTGATACACTATATCAACCAGCTCACCTTTATCTATCTGTTTATTCACTTTCCTTGGCTAAATCCATGTTGGCTTTTTCCAATTAAACCATGACTATCTACAAATTTAGTAATTTTATTCTTTATAATAGTGTCTACCTGTCCCTTCGAGCAACCACCACTCCCTTTCTGCCTCACACAGCAGTTAGCAGTGTTTAGCAGTGAGCGGCCAAGAAGAGGGGAGTAACTGCTCAACAGGCCACAACAATATCTTCTGCAGCCCTGGGCTTGATTGCTAATTTATTTATTTATTTTTATTTATTTATATTTCTTATATACCGCACTATTTGCAATCAGCGCGGTTCACATGGAACAGAAACATCCGACAACTTAAATATGTCTGGTCATTACATTAAACAGGAAATGCAACTTGGAAAAAGGGTACACTATATACATATGAGGTGTACTGAGAAAGGATAATGTTTGGTGTTTACATTGTAGGGGACGCCTGTTGCGAGGGCTTGCCTAGTTGACTACTATTATTGTTGAGGTGCTCGTTATTCGAGTGGGACTGAGGATCGAAGATATCAGTGAGATATTTGGGGACGAGGAAATGTTTAAGGGCCTTTCTAAATTGGCTCAAGTTGGGGATTGCTCTGATATGTGCTGGTAAGGTATTCCATAGACTTGGGGCACAGAGTTGAAAGGCTCTGTTAGCTGTTGTTTTGGTGCATTTAGGGGTATGTTTACTAAACCGCGCACACGTGCACGGCACACAAGAGCGGACGCTAATGATGCATTTAAGAGCTCTTAAGCGCTGCGCACACGTGCGCGTCACATTAACGGGCCGGCACACGTGTGCGGGGTGCTCATGTGCGATAGAGGCGGGGAAACGCTTACGGAGGGCGGAGGAAGGCTCCCAAGGGGCGGGGGGATGGGGTCAATGGGTGGAGAGTGGGAGAGGAGAGGCTCCCCGCACAGGAGTGGGGCTGAATTTCGGCATGAAAAACACCGCGAGTGAAACCCTCGCGTTAGAGCCGATTTAAAGGGAAGAGAAACCATTTCCGTCAGCAATGTACAGCAAAACCGGGGAAACCTGCAAAACGTGAGCAGTGTGATACATGTGCACAGAACAAAATAGCAAATATAAATTAAAAATGACCACAACAAATGTCAAATAAATTATAATCCAGCTGGGCAACAGTGATATTAATGGGAAACCATAAAAAACACTCCCAGGAAAGCTCCAAAAAAAAGAGAAATGATTTTTGGAAGGGTCTACGCTCCGTAGACCCTTTCAAAAATCACTGCATGTCAATGGAGCTTTCCTGGGAGTGTTTTTCATGTTGCCCATTGATATCACTGTTGCCCAGCTTGGCTTTGTTTTTTCTCCTCTTTTTTGGAGGCCATTTATGAGGTTTAATTGCACCCCTGTCCCCATACAAGGTAAACGAGCCCACAGTAAAATTGTGCAGAGCAGGGTGTCTGACTCGTGCGGCCAGGTTTCCTATCTCCAGAGACTGCACTGTCTCTGTGGCCACAGTGTGGTGCAGCAGACACAGCCAGTGCCTGTAGGACCAGAGGGTCACAGGTTCAAACCCCAGCTGGGGCTACTGCCAATCCAGTCCACATATGTTTCCTACAACTAAACCGTGATAGTAAGGAGAAACCTTTATTGCTGAGAACATACGCATGGTTCACACGCCTATATTTTACCACACCACACATAGATACCATAAACAGCCGCATTACCCAGAGCAGAGTCTCCCAAATGCAGTCCTGGAGGGCCCCACACCATTCAGGATCCATGCTGCCTCTACTAAAGATGCCTGTGCTGCATATCTATGCACCACCCCCATGGTATGCTGATGTAGCTCATGCATATTCATGAGGGACAGCATGAAAACCCGAACAGTGGTTGGAACACCAGGACTGGAGTTGGGACACTCTGCCTTAAAGCAGCAGCCAACAGGGCCAGACACCCCCCCCCCCCAGGCCCCATTGGCCAATGCCTCCTAGAGAGGCAGGACATTGGACCCTGCCTGTATCCCCCAATACTAGCAGTTGCATACCTTAGCACTGCCACCCTACACCTGGGTATATGGTACACAGCTACCAAACGTTGCCCATGATAACTGGCAGATATCAATTCCTATGTTAAGCACATGTTGCTCATTGATCTCCACCATAACAATCATTGTGATGTCTGCGGTGTGCGCTGCAGGTCTGGTCTCTGACAGTGTTTACCACCCTGGGGAGTGACCCCCAACAGTAGTGCGTACCATATCCATGCCTGTACTATGCCCAGGACTGGTGTGGTGGGTATGGCTGCTGGACCCCTCTATAGTAGCACAATGCTGGCATAGGTATGGGGGTGGCTGTCTGCCTATCCAGTGTGTGGTGGCTGCAAACACCTTCCACAGCCCACACTGCCAGCAATGTTGTCAGTATTGGGCTGCCAATGTACATAATGAGGAGCAAGGTACCATGGGTATAGGCCGGACAGGGTGGCCTGGCCAGGGTGCATCTGCACAGGGCATAGGGCACTGACTGGGACATATTAGTGCCCAGCCACCACCTACACAGACAGCGTGACCTCAGTATGTCCTGCTGAGAGATCACTCTCACCCTGACTGTGCAGTGACCACAGCATGGCTAGGCACCCCCATAGTGCTATATAGTATTTCTCTCATGTGATATTTATGGGTTTCCTTTTGGGGCCCAGTCACTGATTTAACTGCTTGCTGTGTATGCTGACATCCCAGTTCTGGGTGCATGCATCTCCACTGGGAACATGCACTGTGGACTAACTAGCACACTGTTTGCAGCTGGTATGTGTCTTGATGGAGCAGCTTGTGGGGTGCAGTGGCTGATGACCTGCTGCAGGAGAATATCAGATAGTGGTGGGGTGCAGCTTAGCATATCCAGGCCTAATGTCTGTCTGCTATTGTGTTATGGATGTGTACAGAGCTGCATTGACTGCCCTGTAGGGTGTCTGTTCCCCAGCAGGACTAGGGTTGGTGGTCCCCTCTACTGCTACCTTTGCAGGGAGGTGGAATGTGGATCTATTGATGGGGGACCCGGGGGGGGGGGGGGGTGGTGGTGGTGGTACATGGCCCACCTAGGGGCTACACCTGACTGAAACAGACAGAGATATCCAAGGTGTTTGTGCAGAAACTAACTATCTCACACATTAACACTGCTTTGGACCTCCGGCATGGCCTCTTTCAGCCATGGAAGGTGTTGTGGACCTGGTCCTGGGCGCCTCATTGCACCCTCAGGGTGAGCACAGTACCCGCACAATGTGACGGTGTGTAGCTACTCTGTGCCAGTAAAACACACGGTCAGTACCCCCTACCGGGCAGAGGTGCTGTGGGGGTGCATTGCACATCTTGTGTTAATCTGTGGACAGCTGATTTGCATGTGCAGTGCATCATGGGTATGGGTAGGCTAACCCTATCCTGGTGACCACAGCAGACTGTCTGTGTGGTGACGTGCATGCCCTCTGCAGCCAGCCAGGGGCTTGCTAGCAGCTATAGAGCTGTAGCCCAATGGTTACTGCACTGCCTCTGAAGCCAGAGGTCATGGATTCAAACCCACAGTGGTGCTATTTGATAGGGTTGTCCAATGCATTATCTTTTTTTAATGTACATATTTTGATGCCAGCAAGAACACCCTCAGCGTACTGTACCCATAAGGTGCCTCTGAGAGTGCTTTATAGGGCGCCCTATAGGGCACCTTATGGTTCCCGTCCATATAAGGTGCACTATACATTCTCCTGTGACGTAACCTATAGGGTGCCCTATAGGGGACATTTTAGGGTGCTGTGGCGGACAGTGCAATTTATAATGTGCCCTATGGAGTGCCTTATAGGGTGCCTTCAATTACGGCACGTGAGGGCGTGTTTGCTGGCAGCAATTAATAACATAAATATAAAGTGCTGCAGGCCAAAATATGTACAATGCAAAGCTGATGCCACAGCCAGCCTTACGTATTAGGCACACTGGGAAGCAAACCCATGACCCCTGTATCAGCAGTCAGTGCCTTAACCATTGTGCTCCACTGCTGCTCCTCCTTGCCTGTCAGTGCACCTACGTATGCTTTTCATTCCTTAAACTGCACAGTGCTGCCATAAAAAACAGTACACTGACCTTGCGGTACCTCATACGGCACCCTCTAAAGCGCCCTATAAGCAACATTCGAGGGTGCCTTGGCTGACAGTGCACTTTAAAATGTGCCTTATAGGGCACCTGATGTTAACACGCTTTGGGAGTGCGTTTGCAAGTAGTGGCAATTAAAATATGACTAAAATGCCTCCTAAAGCAATCTGCCCCATAATATGTTATGCCTCAGCCAGCCTTGTTCATTGGGCACTTTGGGGGATTGAACTCCTAATCCCTGCACCATTGGTCAGTGTCTTAATCATTGTGCTGTGGTTCCTGTGATTACACATCAGCGCGCCGCCTTATGCCGCCCAATATTAACATGCCTCCTAAAAATTGGCGCGCCGCCTTGTGCCCATCAGCGCGCCGCCTTATGCCGCCCATCATTTATATGCCTCCTAAAATAATGCCTCAGCCAGCTGCCTCCATTGGGCACTGTGGGGGATTTAACCCCTGATCCCTGCACTGTTGGTCAGTGTCTTAACCATTGTGCTATGGCTCTGCTCTTCTGCTTGCCCATCAGCGTACCACATATGCCTCCCATGCAGCCATCTGATGCGCTAAGGTGCGGGGCGTAGAAGGGCGCCGTGCACCTTAGCGCATATTTAAATTCCGGCTTTTCTTTTTCAGGACGGAACGCCCACTCCTTATATGGCACCCGCACACTACCGGGGCCCGCACCTTACCGGGGTTTTAGTAAACATACCCCTTAGTTGCTTCTTTTGGAATTACTAGCATGTTGGACTCTGCAGTTTGAACTATGCAGGACACCGTACAGCCATACCTTCAAATAAACAGTATGACACGACCTGAAAAGCAGCTGCTCTCCTCTATGCTGCATGCTGCCAAACACATCTAGCTGGTCTGTGAAGCAGAATGAGAGCAGTTGCTGCAAGGGACAGATGAAGAGAACAAGGTGATGTTTTTGTTTTCCTGTGCGGGGAGACAATGTCAACTGCTGCTGTCCCTGCTGTCCATCTTCCTTGTAGAATTCTACACGGTAGTGCAGAATTCCCCAGATATAAATGAAATAGGTGCAATCTTCTTATAACACCTTCCTGACCACATCAAATGCCACCCTTTGACCCAAATAGGGCATTACTCCATTAAATACCCATATAAAGAGAAAAATGTGTAGGGGACTTTTACTGAAGTGCAGTTAAGCTTTGCACTTACTGTGAGGTAACAGCTTAAATTATGACATCATAAGTGGGAAGTCATGCAATAACTGTTGATGGCATTCACAGCATATCCCAAAATGTTATCATAAGATAAGTGGAAGAAACATTAAGTGCATCTGCACAATCTTCAACACTAGTGCACATGCTAATTGCATGGTAACTGCTCAGTGCATGTTAGGAAATGGGCCCCCTGAATTTCTTAGGAAATATAAGATAATGACTCTTTAATAGCGGTGGGGCCGGTAAGACATTCCACAAAATGGTTCCCACTATTGAAAAGTCCTGAAAGTGGGTTGCCAACAGATAAAACAATTTAAAAGATGGCACATATGAAGTGGCATTTTAGAAAAAGCATCCAAGTGCAGTCTGGGACATCCAGGACAAATCGTTCATTGGAGGGGGCAGAAGCAGCAGATCATAGTGAAAAGGAATGGCAATGAAGCACTGGAGAGTTTGGCTAAGTGCTGTCTTGCCGTTTAAATGCCATTGCCTCAGATGCAGGTCCTGAAGACGAGCAGGAGAAGCAGAAATGGGCAGGAACAATGGTAATGTAGGCAGCTGCCTAGCTCATCTATTAGGTTGCACCAGCCCTCATTCAAAGTTATTAAGAAAGCAGAAGGTTGTAAGGGATTGCAGGAGAATCTTTTCAGACTAGGAAACTGGGCATTTAAATGGCAGATGAAGTTTTGAAGGCTGGTGTAAATTTCTATGCCTAGATTTGTGAAGACCACACATAAATGATAGTAGTTTGTAATTTATTTACATTCTCTTATATACCGCACTATTCTGCATCAGTGTGGTTTACATTGAACAAACTGAAATTACATTGAACAGGGCATTATAACTTGGAGATAACTATTTTACAGGGAACATGGGCTATGGAGGGTTAAGTGGCTTGCCCAAGGCCACAAGGAGCACCTGTGGGACTAGAAACCCCAGTCCTTCCAGCCCAAGGTTGCTGTCCTCTAGTGGGATTTGAACCCCCAACCTTCTGGCCTGAAGTACCTTGCCCCCAACCACTAGGCCACTCCTCCACTCCAATTTACACACATACTTGTGCTGTCACCTACACTCAGCTAAAACTCCACCTGTACAACACCCATAGTGAAAGCACACACCATTAGGATGCAACACCTACTTTCAGAATAGCAGCCATGTCAGTTAATGCATGTAAATAACCGTTTACATGCATAAATCAGTAAAATGACCTGATATGCACACATAATTGCCCACTTAATGTGGAGAAGTTCCCAATGATACACAGCATCCTCAGTATTATCATATGATACCCATAAAGACTCATTCGTAATATTCAAAGCAACAGTTTCTTGCATCTAAATCTGAACTGACTATAAATAGGATGCAACTCTTTTTAAGGTCTTTGTTGAAAAAATCTTTGATAGAAAAGGCTAAGGGGTAGATTCTGAGCAGCGTTTAGCGGGGATGGAAATCCAGTACAGACGTCCATCTCCACTAAACTCTTGGGTGGCAATTCTACCCACGGAGCTCCCCGAATGTAGAGCAGAGATGTGCAGGGAGTTCTGTATGGGGCTGAGAGGGGGTGGGCCGAGGGAGGTGTGAAGTGGGCCCTGTACATCCAGGGTCAGCCATTTAAACGGGGCACTTATTCCACCTCGGAGGTGGAATAAGACCCCTTGGATGTCGGGGGCTGCTGGAGCCGGGGCACAGAGAACAGGTGAGAGGTGCAGGGGGTGCTCCACAGCCCGACCCTAACCATGGAAGGCCTGATTGGGGGTTGGGCTGCGGGGAATGCAAAGTCTGCTGTTGCTGCCGGGAACACAGCTCCTGTATGGAGCCGTGTTGCCATGGCAACATTACACCATGGCACTGCGGCTCCATGCCGGAGCCAGGCTGAGCTAGCCGGGGATGTGGCTAGACATCTGGGATGCCTGAACTGTGGCACATCCCAGACATCCAGTCACTATGCCGCGATTCTGCTCCTTTGGTGCAATCTAGCCCCCATGGAAGTAGAATTGGGTACATCCCCAGGCTGTCCGGATATCTGGATGTCTGGACATCCCAGTGACCCACAACTCGGAATTGACCTCCACTTGAATATCATATCAATGGATGTTATAATGTGCAACAAATGAATCCAAAAGTCAACACATTGGCTAGAGGAATAAAAAGATGTTGGAACCACTGTGAAGAATTTATTGAAATTTTAAGCCTAGTGTGATGCTGATGCCAAAAATACAGGGCCGGCCCGTCCATTGAGCAAGAATGTTGTTTGCACAGGGCCCTGCATTTCAGGGGGCCTCGCGCAAACATCATTCTGCCCATCAGCCACTTTAAAAGAAAAAAGGAACTTGCTGCTGCCGCTGCTGCCATGGCAGCGGCAGAATGAAGTGTCTCCCTCAGTCAAGTGTCTCCCGTGCAGGCCCCCCCCCCGGTGGCCCGCCAGAGCCCGCCTCAATCACTCTCCATGGCGCGGCTCTCAGAGCCGTAAAGGGAGAGTTTCCCTCTCGCAGCTCTGTTAAGCTCGCCAGGGCTGATGGGAATTTTCATTGCAGCACTTGCAATCTGATCCAATGACTGCAACTGAGTCAACAAAATAGGATTACTTAAGGCAGTGGTGGGCAATTCCAGTCCTGGAGGGCCGCAGACCAGTCAGGTTTTCATGATGTCCCTAATGAATATTCATGGACCTAATTCCATACAATGGAAGGCAGTGGATGCAAATAGATCTCATGTATATTCATTAGGGACATCATGAAAACTTGACTGGTCTGCGGCCCTCCAGGACCGGAATTGCCCACCTCTGACTTAAGGTGTCAAATTGGGCTGATGAAATGTTTAAAAAATACTCTAAACAAAACATTTCCTTAGTCTAATCTCAAATGCAAGCATTCAAGGTAGAGAGTAATAGAGTCTCTCTACTGTGATTCGTCCTAAATTCAAACTGGAAACGATCTAATAAGGATGTGTGCAGGAAAAAATATTTACTTTGTTGGCTTGTTTTCAGCTTGTTTGCTTTTTTATCCATGATTTTCAAATTTCTTTTTAGTTTGTTTCACACATTCATTTTAATAACTATTTTTTAATGTGCACTAACTGACTTTGTTATTTTACAAGTCATATTTGCAATTTCCACATGGAAATGGCAACATTTGCATGTTTAAATAATGATTTTGGAAAGGGTTTGATCTACACATGGATGCCCATAATATATAGAAATTGCAAAAGGACATGTTGGAAGCATAGTATGGGCATTAGGGGTAGGCAGGCAATAAAAAAAAATCTCTGTGTCATTTGCAGGTTTGTTTTAATCTGTTTTCTTTTCTTTTTATTCATTTTTATTTCAGGACAATTTTCTTAATTAAAAAGGTGGCCATGTTTGTTGTTCATAAAAAACATAGCTGAAAGGTTACTAGAGGTTTCAGGCAAATACAGAAACCCAAATACGATGTCATGGACTGGCCTCATAACCTTTGGTTAGAAGGCAACCACCTTGCAGAAGAAGAGCCTATCTAAAAGGCAAACACTCTTAGAGAGAAGCTATAATGTCGCCGGGGAGATTGACTCTAGCCTGTCTGTTCTTAACAGTGTCTTGTATGTCTGGTGATCTGCATTCCTATATCCTTATTGGCCAAATATTTGTCTGGTCTGAAGCTCTGTAGAAAAGCTTCCCCAGATATTTTGCCTTGTAAATTTGTTGACTCCTGTTCACAACTCATTCTCATCAATCACTTCCTCAAGTTGTATTCACACTACTTGCTCCAGTGATTTAGCCATTAGTGGAAGTTAGCTGAAGGCCTAAAACTTGCTGAAATAGCCTGATCTAATGATGATTTCTTTAAAAGAGGATGAATTAATATTTTCTTGAATAAAGGTGGAATTATCTCTCAGGACAGCATTTAAAATCATTGTCAAAAAAAGAAAAGTGGTCTCCCCAAACTATTTCCCCTAAATATTAAGGGGCCAGGCACCTAAGGGAAGAGCAGAACACTAGTCTATTGCAATACTTTTTCCAACTGTAGATCATCTACTTGTCTACCACATCAAATAAGAATTCTGGAATCTAAATTAGATTCAAAGGCAAAAGACTGAATAGAATTAAATACAGCATAAATATGACATCTGGATCTTTGAGGTAAAAAAAAATAAACTCTTTACAATTCATTATATAGTAATCCTTTTCTATTTTTACCCTTTGTTGAAAGCTTGATTTATTATAGTAAGTACCCTAATTGTTAGAGAATCAGCAAAGCCCGGTTCAGGTTCCACTGCTACTCCTTGTGATTCTGGGCAAGTCACTTATTTATTTACTAGGCTTGCATACTACTTTTCTACTAGTAAAAGCAGTGTACAGTACATTCAGGTATTGTATATATATTTTTCCCTTGTCCCTGGAGGGCTCAAAATCTATATTTTTGTACCTGAGGCAACAGAGGGTTAAGTAACTTGCCAAAGAAGCACCTGTGATACTAGAAACCCCAGGACTTCCAGACAAAGGTTGCTGTCCTTTAGTGTGATTTGAACCCCTGACCCTCTGGCCCAAGGTAACTTGCCCCAACTACTAGACCGCTCCCTCCTTTATTGCCTCATAGCCAAATGTATGGGCTGATATTCAAAGCTGTGGATATTAAAACACTGTGGTTGCCAGCAAGGGTGGCCCAAGGGGGGTGCGAGGCCGTGTGCGGAGATTCATTGCGGGGCCTCATTTGCATAAATATTTGCATAATGTTAACGTGTGCTTTTAATAGACATGCCTCTTAATGAGTGTCTGGATAAAGAAAGACTACCAGATTTCTAAATAACTATATTCTAGTGCCAACTTCCAGGTCCATTAGGAAGTATTATAAACACTGACCTTTTGAAGCCCAAAGCAAACCCACCATATCATAACAGCACTACCAGGACTCACAAAACATCAAACCCTACCTATCAAAAAGGCAACACTGCAAATATTAAACCAATACATCTCAGAGAATACCAATACATCTCACTGGGGGAAAGAGAACAAGTGGGACTGTCAAAAAAAAACTACTGTACATGAATAGAGTACCTCAGCTCGGTTACACATGCAGAATATAGATCATCACCACACGAAGAACAAGGGATCACAATTTAGAAATAGGAAGATAATAATTAAATTGGGAACCCCAAAAGACAAACATGAAATGTACAACAACATTGGAGAAATAAAACGAAAAATTATTTTCCTCTTGCACTACACAAAAACATATAGATGTTAGCGATACACATTTCCCAGACCTGACATATTCCAGTTAATAAATTCAAAATAAAAAGTATTTTCTACCTTTTGTTTGGGCATTTTATTTTTCAGTTGCAATTGCTCCAGTCACTTTCTTCTGGTTTCTTCATGTCTTCTGTGAGCTGTCCATTTGTCCTTTCTTCTCTCTTCTAGATTTATTCCACTCTCTCTCTATATCTGCTTTAACATACTGATCTTTCCCCTTTTGCTCTTTCTCCCATTTCTTTCTTTATTCCTTTTTCATCCACTCAAATTTCACCCTTCCATTCTCAGTCCCAACTTACTCTTGTAATACCTGGCCAATCGTAGATTTTTTTCACTACCACACAAAATAGATTTTCCCCTCTCCATCCTCATTCCCCATCCCCATCCCCTTCAAGTCCTCCCCCAAAATCAGCTCCCTTCTAGTTCTAGATCCACCCAGCATCCGCTCCCTTCTAGTCCCATTCTCCCATGCCCCCACATCAGTCCATTTCCAGTCCTAGCCACTCAAATGCTCCTTTCCAGTCCCATTCCAGCCCCATCAGCCCATTTTCACTCCAAGCCTTCCAATTTCAAATCCTATCCCCCCACCGTCCATTTCCAGCCATATTCCAGCCCCCATTAGCCCATTTCCAGTCCAATCCCCCCGCTCCATCACAGCTCATTTGCAGTCCCAGCTTACCCTCCCATCACAGGCCATTTCCAGTCCTAGCCACCCCCCATAACAGGCCATTTCCAGTCCAAGCTCCCCCCCCCCACACATCACAGGCCATTTCCAGTCCTAGCCACACCCCTGCCCACCCGCTGAAGAGCCACGTGGCCATCTAAGGGGTTTCAGAGGGAGCCGAGGAAGATCGAGTGAGGCCCCAGCTCCCTCCGCACATCCGCCAGCATGAAGAGTGTTTTCCCTCACGTTGGCAGCTGTTTCAGTGAAGAACGCTGAATGCCAGGAAAGGTTAAAGGTCATTTCCCAGCACTCGCGCACCTCACTGAAACAGCCACCAGCATATGGGAAAACACTCTTCACGCTGGCGGCTGTGCAGAGGGAGCCAGGGCCTTGTGCGGGATTCCCCGGCTCCCTCTGAAGCCGTCCACTGTGTGAGTATGAAGTTCACACGGGGCCCTGTGCAAACAACATTCTCACACAATGGATGGGCCGGCCCTGGTGGCCAGCCAAGATGTTTAAATACATTCAGATATTTAACAAAACTTTCCAGATTGTGGCTGCCTTTGAATATTGAGATTGTGTGGCTACCATCTGACTAATCACCACCATTTTCTGGATAGTGGTGATTTACACCATCCCTAGTTATCTGGATAACTTCTCTGGATAGTGGCTGAAAATTAATAATATCCAGAAAATGGTGACAATCATCTGGATGGTTATGTCTGCCACCTTTGCTCTGTCCCCTAGACTGCCCTGGCACTCTCCGGATAATGCTAAAGTGGTCTGCGGAGATATTCAGCGGCACTATATGGCTACTGTCAAGGAATATCTGATTTGGCACCTTTATTCAAATAGCCTCCAAAGTCATCCAGATAAGGGCTTTTGCATATTTAACTCTTAGATAATAAGACCTTCACAGAATAAGAAAATGCTTACTGCACCTGAATGTAACTGTCCTTGAGCTACTCCTGAAAAAGGAATGAATTAAATCCAAAATCCCTTCTCTTCCCTTTAATTCATGCTTTAGTGCTGTATTGACTAATCTATGGCATCATTTTAATTCACTTTAGAAAGCAGGTCTAATGTGTGAGGCTTAGAATTTTGTCATGTGGTTCTATCTTCCAAAGATGTTACAGCGGAATCATGGAGTACGTAATGCACTTCAGAAGCAGGGCGTTTGGAATAAATTCAAATATCTCTGGGATGATGAATTCAGGGTCTTTATTTAAAATTTACCTAGAAAGCAATTCTATGAGCAAAGCATTTTTGAAGTGCATGAAACCCAACGAAGAATGCATGCTTTCTGCTGTTAATTCGGAAGGGAATTGGATCTGATTCTGGTTTAATCTCACATAACAGTCCAGGACCTGCATGACCAAACTCTGGTGGTCCCCATAAGCTGTATGGTATTTCCCCCTAATCCTTTAATGGTTTCCATTTTCATTTTGCAGCTTTATCATTTCCTGTGTCAGTCTGAGTCATACCCCTACTTTTTACCTATTGGATTGATGTGCCACTTTTACTGCAAACTGCTTTGTCGAGGATAAAAAAAGGCAATAGGGGAACCCAACAAACCAACCTGATTCCACAAGTATTCTAGGTTTTGTTTAAAAAAAAATGATACAGCTATGAATGCTGGCTGTATAAGTTGATAATCAGCCAACATTTATATGGATGTCAAGATGAGGAATGAGGCATGGTGCCTTAAGTTATTTGAATAGTGGCAATATTCAGTTACTCTCTATACATAACTTATCTATATAAGATAGACTGCAGAAATAGGAGATCAAACTTTATATGGGCTAGTTGCCTATGTAAAATTTGGCTGGCATTTTCAGCAGTCTAACCTGAAAGGCCATACAAAGATTTACAGATACATTTTCTGTTTATCTTTATTAAGCTTGTGTAGGCAACAAAATAATAATTTTGTTCAGTTTGCAAAATTTTTTCCTAGTTTTTTTTTATAATTTTTAGATTTTGGAAATTTTGTTAGTAGTACACACTATTGATCGATAGCACACACTGATCACTATTCTTCACTATTTTGAATGTTAATGCATGCTACTGAGTGAGAATGCGCAATGTTGACCACACAGTGAAAAATGGTTTTACTTTCCTATTGTTTTGTTCAAAAAATGACATTTCCCATGACATTTCAAACAAAGGCATATCCATCATTTGCCACGCACGATAACTGCACAATGCAGACATGTACACGCTCCGCTATCACCTCACCCCCATGCACAACTATCGTGGACTCTGCAGATAGCACAGAAGATCACTGTGCTATCTGCAATTGCCCCGCATAAACCTTTAATGTGAGGCGCTTGGAAAGTACTATCTGCTGCATTAACAGTTAATGCAGTTTAATAAACATGCATCTGTGCTGCACGCTACATGTTTCGTGAGGCTAGTTTAATATTATAAATACACAAGGATATTTGAGTTTCATTACTGTTCCTTTCAGTCGAGGCTGCTCTTGGATCCTGATCTGCGTAGTCTCCTGTTCTCCAACTATGAGTTTCCTCCAGATATATCCTAGTCCTCAGGTGTTGTGTTGTCTGTCTTGACTAGATTGTAAGCTCTGATGACCAGGGACTGTCTCTTACATGTCTCTGTGCAGCGCTGCACATATCTTGTAGCGCTATACAAATGATCAGTAGTGGTATTATTATATCTGCCTTTCCTGAATGGAAAAATATAGCATTTTAGCTTACCTACAGGAACTTCGAAAACTTCCTGTTCTTAGAAGGTAGCACTGCTTAGCTTTCTATTTTCATTTCTCCGGAGATGTTTTATGTTCCTTGCTGCCTTACTTCCTCTTATATGATGATGCTCTCTGATGTTTCCTGCATGATACTCCAGTATCATTTCTGGCACAGGGCAGATAGAAAACAATATGTGTTTAATAAACATACCTGGACCCTGATATAAATTCTTGCAGAGAAATGCTTGTCAAGAAGAAAAACAAAATCAATACGTAGCCTGCAGTAAATCCCACTGCTTATTTACAGATTCTCGGCCTACGTCATGGCAGCCTTTGCCATAAATAACTGGGCTTTGACTACCAGAAGATAAGTTGGAACTGGGCTTTTAACTCTGAAACTATCTATCGGCATATACAAAGTTTACAGCCAACCTTTTCAAAATCTTCTGTCAGTTTTTAAGGAGAAAAACATTCCTCCCAGCCTTCTCCATTCTGACACTGTTTTACTTTAGAAGATCTCAGTCTACAAGTGAATACATGACACTCGCAATGTCTCCAGTGTACACATTTTACGTTTGATTTATGACATTACTGTATAGGTGCATTTGACAGCTTTCAGATTGAAGCAGAGACAAGAGAGCTTTAAAGTAAGACGGGTTATCTGGGTAAATCTATCAAGGGTTCGTCCTGGGAGAACAAGGAGAGAGGCTTTGTAGAACCTTGCTGTGCAGCAAGCCTCCATGCTGGGCCCGACTCTAGCTTCCTGACAGTTGTGCTCAGCCTTCACTGTAATAACGTGTAAAAGGGAGCTCCCTGTAGATTACAGATCTTGCGTGTTTTGACATTGACCTTAATACATAATTTAAGCACAAAGCCTGAGAAGTGTGGAACACGATAAGAAAAGACCACAGAACTGGCAAATAAAGTGATGTTCAATCAGAAATCATATTTGTTCCTGAGAGTGGAGATGTGGGCGTTAAAAGAGGAGAGAGAGGCATAGTCAATGAAGGCGCGAGAGAAGCTCCGAAAAAAGGAGAGAGAAGAATTAGCTTATTGAAGAATTTTATTTGAAAATATATACAGTTGTTAAAACTTTATCCAGGCTATTCAGGAAGAAATAAAGTAAATTGTATTATAAAAAGAAATAGCTTTATTAACTAGTTTATCTTTTATCTTGTATGTATTTTTTCAAAAAGGAGGAGAAAGACTAGACAAGATATTTGTCGCTATCCACAATTTTAGAGCATGGTGAATCAATTTCAATATTAACCTAATGAGTGTCACAATAATTCTTGCAGATAACAGGATGATAATATTCGGGCCAATATTCAAAACCCTTACCAGACATCCAAGGGGAGGAGCCATCTGAAGAAGGGTTCTGATATTCAGTGGCATTATCTACATGTCTCTAATATTTTAATATTTTATATTTTACACTTTATAGACTTATAGTCTGCCTGAGATAAGGCTTGCCTGCCTACTGTTTTCACTCACTGTTATTTGATTATTTCCTCTGCTAATACGTTTCTCTATCTGATCATTTCAGTGTCTTTTAAGACTTGTACTTATCTATATATTATTCTATTTTATTTATTCTACTTTATTTCCCCTCTCCCCACCCTCCCTATTTCCTCCCCTATCTTATCCTCCACCCTTTCCTCAGCTCTTGAACTTCACCTGCTCATTGCTCTCATTCATCCCCTTCATTCCTCTCTAAAACATCCTCATCCCCGTTTCAGACACACTGTCTCCTCTCTCTCTCGCACTCTTCTTCTCCAAGAGAGCAAATAGAATGCCAGGAATCATAAGGAAAGGAATGGAGAATAAAACAAAGGATATTATAATGCCTCTGTATCGTTCCATGGTGCAACCGCACCTTGAATATTGTGTGCAATTCTGGTCTCCGTATCTTAAAAAGGATTTAGCATTATTAGAAAAGATACAGAGAAGAACTACCAAAATGGTAAAGGGGATGGAAGGATACCCCTATGAAGAGAGGCTAAAAAGGTTAGGGCTCTTTAACCTGGAAAAGAGACGGCTGAGGGGAGATATGATAGAAGTCGATAAATTAATGAATGGAGTGGAACGGGTAAACAGATCGATTGTTTACATCATCAGAATATAGAAAGACCAGGGGACATGCAATGAAGCTACAGGGTAAACTATTTAAGACTAATAAGAGAAAATATGTTTTCACTCAACGTGTAATCAAACTCTGGAATTTGTTACCGGAGGATGTGGTAAAAGCTGTTAGTGTAGCTGGGTTTAAAAAAGGTTTGGACAAGTTCCTGGAGGAAAGGTCCATAAACCTTTATTAAAAGGGACCCAGGATATCAATGCTTGACCCAATACAAGCATTGTGGAACCTGTGTCTTTTGGGGAAACTGCTAGGTACTTATGACCTATATTGTCCAAAGTTGGAAACAGGATACTGGGCTTGATGGACCTTGGTCTGACCCAGTATGGCGTATCTTATGTTCTTATGTTCCTTCTGTCCTCTGGTAACATTAATCCTAACCCTGACCCCCTTTCTCTTCTCTCTCACTTCCATATTAGTTCCTCACTCCATCACTCTAATCTCATCCACATCCCTCTCCTTTCCCCCTCCTCTCTCCCCTTCTCATGTGCTTTATGGAATGCTCATTCTATTTCTAATAAACTTCCCACGATCTCTTTATCTCTCACACTTTTCATCTTCTCGCTCTTACTAAAACCTGACTCCTCCCTGATGAGTCTGCTTTGGTTGCTGCCCTCTGCCATGGCATCTTTCACTTCTCTTGCTCTACTCATCCCAATGGCCGCAGCAGTGGTGTTGGGTTTCTACTTTCTCCTTTTTGCCAATTTTAAAACCTTCTTTTCCATCAACCTCATTCCTTTCCTTCCTTTGAAGTCCATTCCGTCCGTCTTTTTAATCCCCTACCTCTCCAGATTGCTGACATCTGTAGACCCCATGACAAGTCCTCTTTTACCTTTCTCACTGATTTTGACTCTTGGCTCTCCTTATCCTTGGATTCTTCTTCCCTCACCCTTATTCTTGGTGACATTAATTTTCATATTGATAACCCCTCTGACCCCTATTCATCCAAGTTCCTTTCCCTTACCTCCTCTTTCAACCTCCAGCTTTGCTATTCTGCCCCCATCCATCAGCTTGGTCACTGCCTTGACCTCATTTTCTACTCTAATTGTTTACTTTCTAATTTCCATATCTCTGCTTTTCCCTTATCGGACTATCACCTGTTAAGTTTCACTCTTCATTACTCCCCCCTTAATCTCGCCCAATGTCCTCCTATTCTTTTAGGAATCTTCAAGCTATCGATCCACTGACTCTATCCACTACTGTTTCATCTCTTCTTTCTTTCACTTTTTCCTCTAAGTCTATAGATGAATCAATAGCTTCCTATAATACTGCTCTCTCCTCTACTCTGGATACTCTTGCTCCACCCATTCTACGTCCTGTGAGGTGCACCTCTTCTCAGCCCTCATTGTCTTCAACTACCCCCTACCTACATTCCTTTGCCTGCTCAGCTGAGCTTGGCTCAAATCCTGCTCTCTCTATAACTTTCTTCACTTCAAATTCAAGCTTTCTTCTTTCCAGTCCACTATTGCTCTCAGTAAGCAAAACTATTTTCTCCATCTGACTAACCATCTTGCCTCTAACCCTCACTGTCTCTTTTCTACTTTCAATTATCTGCTTAAGGCACCTCCACCTCCAATCCCTCCTTCTCTCTCTACGCAAACCCTAGCAGACTATTTCCATGATGAAGTGCATAAGATTACTCTTCAATTCCCCACTAAATCTTATTCATCCCCTCTTCCACTTCTCCATTACCAACTTTTCCCCTCAACATCTATCACCCTTACATACTTTTCTAAAATTTCTGTTGAGGAAACCTCTCTTCTTTCCTCCTCTAAACCTACTACCTGTTCTTCTGATCCTATCCCCACCCATCTCCTCAGCTCCATCTTCTCATCCGTCCTCCCTTCCATCTCACATATTCTCAACCTTTTGCTTTCCACTGCAACCTTCCCTGCAGCCTTCAAAAAACCCTCACTTGACCCTACTTGTCCTTCTATTTATCTACCCATCTCCCTTCTCCATAAGAACATAAGATATGCCATACTGGGTCAGACCAAGGTCCATCAAGCCCAGTATCCTGTTTCCAACAGTAGCCAATCTAGATCAGAAGTACCTAGCAGTTTCCCTAAAAGAGACATTCATTTCCAAAATTCTTGAATGTGCAGTTTTCTGCTGCTGTCTCAAATTTCTCTCCTCTCAAGCCTTCCTTGATCCACTTCAATCTGATTTTCATCCATTTCATTCTACTGAAATGCTCTTGCCAAAGTCTCCAGTGATCTGTTCCTCGCTGTACTCAATCATTCTTCTTGATCTTTCTGCTGCTTTTGATACTGTTGACCACTGCTTCCTCCTTGATACTTTATCCTCACTTGGTTTTAGAGGCCCTGTACTGTCTTGGTTCTCTTCTTATCTCTCCAATTACTCTTTTAGTGTTTGTTCTGGAGGTTTCTCCTCTACTGTCATTCCTCTCTGAGTTGGTGTACCTCAAAGGTCTGTTCTGTGCCCTCTCCTCTTCTTTCTCTATACCCAGTCCCTCGGTGCCCTCATTTCTTCCCATGGCTTTCAATATCATTTTCATGTTGCTGACTCTCCAATCTATCTATCTATACCTGAATCTCTCCTTCACTCCAAACTTGTATCTCTACTTGTTTATCTGAAATCGCCGCCTGGATATCTCACCACCACCTAAAATTGAATATGGCTAAAACTAAACTTCTTATTTTTCCCACTAAACCTTCCTCCCCCTTTCCTTCTTTCTCTATCACTGTTGACAACACTTCTTCTTCCTGTTTCCTCAGCCCGCAACCTTGGAGTCATCTTTGACTCTTCTCTTTCCTTCTCCACACATATTCAACATATAGCTAAAACCTGTCATTTCTTTATCTACAATATTAACAAAATTTGCCCCTTCTTCTCTGAACACACTATTAGTGCTCTTGTTCAGTCTTTGGTCACCTTCCATCTTGACTATTGCAACCTTCTCCTTACTGGTCTCCCTCAGTGTCATCTCTCTCCTCTTCAATCTATCCAGAACTCTGCTGTGTGGCTAATCTTCTGCTAGCCCCAGTACACTCATATAACTCCTCTTCTAAATCACTTCACTGGTTCCCTTTCCATTTCCGTATCCAATTCAAACTTCTCCGTCTAACATATAAATACATTCATTCTACTGCCCCTCATTTCCTTTCCTCTCTTCTCTCTCCCAACACCCCTCCTCTAGCTTTCTTCTCTCTAGGCTCTTTTCTTCTTCTGCAAACTCCAGACTTTGATCTTGTCACCTTGCTGCTCCTCATGCATGGAACAAACTTCCTCTATCTTTACATCAAATCTCTTCTCTCCCCCTCTTCAAATCCATGCCAAAGGCTTACCTCTTTGAGGTCTCATTTGTATCCTAATCCCTTGTTTTCCTTGTATCCTTCCCTATTTGAACACCCTTGTTTCTCTTGTAGTGTTCTGTTTGTCTTGATTATATTGTAAACTCTACAAGCAGGGACTGTTTTCTTTATTTGTTTGTACAGCATTGCATACGCCTTGTAGCACTATATAAATGATTAATAGTAGTAGTAGTAGTATATCATCAGAGATCATCCTGACAATATCCATTTAGTGCAGGGGTGGTCTATGGGTGGAGTTAGGGTGGAGGTGCTATTTGAATGCTCTGACTTATCTGGATAGCTTATTCCGTGTAAAAGCCGTCCTAAGTTGCAATCTGGATAAGTGCTAGATGAAATTCTCCGCTTTCTGGAAACAATTGATAGTGGTTGTGCAATACAGATATCCAGTGGCAGCTACAATCCGGGCACTGCTGCTAAATATCCCACTGATAGTTACGCGCCATGGCTAACTGCTGTGACATTTGAATATCATTTTTTTTTTAATGGACCTATTGATTTTGATTAGACAGCTCAACGTTTAACTTCTGTAAATGAGTGCATTAGGTAGTCTTAATGAGGAGCCCTCTCTGGGTCTTAGGTTATTGTTTCTTTGAGAAATTATTACTTAGAAGTAGAGGTATGCAAATTCAGTCCTTGAATACTACAAACAAACCTGATTTTCAGGATATCTATAGTTACCTTGAAAACTAGAGACTGGATTTTTAGCTGGCATGCTCACCAGATTAAGTGCTGGTGCCAGTGTGTAACCTAATCATTATATTCAGCACTGCTGAAGATATGGATTGACTAGAGAGACTTCCAGCACTACCTGTAGGCCTAAATGGATAATTCATGCTGGCACCCTCACTACTCCTCTAACCTTGATCCACAGTTATACAGATAGTATTGGGCCATTTAATGATTTAAACAGCTTGATACTATCTGTATTTTTAAAATGATATGGATAAGGGAGTTATGAGTTGACTACCCAGTGCCATTGCATAACTTCCTTTGACTATCAGCCTATAGACTGATTTGAAGGCTTTAAACAGTACACTTCAACATGCCTCTGCTGCCATCCATACATTTTCTCCCAGTACAGTCCCACCTCTTCTTCCTTGCCATAAGTTTGGATGTTTTAGGCATCTGAAAATGGGAGTGTAGAGGTGTATCACATGTAGGGATGGTGAGGAAAATCACGACAAAGGCATACAAGCAAATAAAACCCAACCTCTCTCCAACAGACTTTCCTTCCAAAATTCAAATTCAAATTTCCCGCCTCAATCCCACCAATCCAGTTTGAGGACTACTCTATAAAGAACAGACATTCACTGCTTAACCACTTCACCCTGAAGAAAGCTACAGTATCGCAGCTGAAACATTGATTCTAGTTACAAAAACACATCATGACCCAGAAAAATGCAAAGATCATCATACTAGATGTAGAAGCCCCAAAAAAACAACTTTTTATTTAGTTCCCCCTGTCATTTGTGGGGGGTGGGGAGGGGTTCATTTTGTTTCTTGGAATTTTTGTTTTGGGGCAATTTTGTTTATAGTGCACTCTTTTAATCAACTGAAGCAATAGGCACCCACTGGGACTTCAATATTGGTGCCTGTTCAACAATAGTGCTCCCAACGGCCCTGGAAAAACCAGCAGAGAGAACAAAATATCAGCATGCTGGAGCTGGAACAGGAACTTGGAGGGGGGATCTAGACACTGACTGAGACATGGATCTGGAATAGAGATTTGAAGGTGGAACTGGAATTCGGAGGAAAGACTGGAGTCTGAGTCAGAAGTTGATTTGAAGCAGATGTTGCATGAACAGAAAGAAGAAAAACAAAGGGACACCCCCACAAAGATCACAAACATAAAAAGGAGCAGGGGTACTACTACCTGAAAAGAATCCTATATTATGTCTGACACGGCCGTGTGTTGGCAGAAATTGCCTGCATCAGGGGCACATATATCAAACCAAAATTAAAAGTCATTCAATTACCACTAACATGGCCATGTTTCCTAGTTCAATCTCAGAGCAAGTAAGCAAACCAGGCAGCCACATTAGCGGTAATTTAATGACTTAATTTCTGCCAAAACATGGCTGCATCGGGCATAATAAAGGATTCTTTTAAAGTAGTGATACCTCTGCTCCTTTTTTTGTTTGTTGAAGTGGAAGTTGGCCTGCAATTTCCTTCTTCTTCTATGACAGTATATAAAAAGGGATTACTGCTGTTTTGCTGCATCTTCTTCCTTGAGCAGGGGTTCTCAGCCCAGTCCTCGAGACATGCTTAGGGGTATGTTTACAAAGCAGCAGTAGAGGCCTCCGTGCGATATTGCATGGAGGCCACTACCGCTGCTTTGTAAACATACCCCTTAGTCAGATTTTCAGGATAACCAATAGTGATTATGCATTTTCATTGTGGTTATCCTGAAGATCTGACTGGCTAGGTGTGTCTTAAGGACTGTGTTGAGAACCCCTGCTCAAGCGAAAAGGAAGAATAAGCCCCCCTCCCCCCTCAGAACAGCAGTAATCTCTTTGTATATGCTTGTGGTGCTGCCATCTACTGACAGCACAGTCCCCTACACTCTTTCTGTCATTCTAAACTGGGAATATCTGGCATTGACCACCTCTCACATATTACCCCAGGGCAGACATTATAACTAATATTGCATCTCTCTGTTACGGAAAAAAAACCCACTTAGAACTAAGGCACCAAATCAGGAGTATCCTTTCAGACAAGGAAACAAATATTCTGTCGCCAACACTGCCTTGCAAATACATCCCCCCCCCCCCCCACACACACACGTATTATTCACTTAGCCAAAGGAATGGCTTAGTATATTTTTTAGATTAATTCAGCGGGCCATGTCAATAAGGCTGGTTTATTCAGCCAGGAATTTTCATGTTTAATGTAAAGGAATTATGTATACACATTTGGACAATAGTGCATTTGGGAGAAAAAATACAGTAGAAGATTCATTGCAGTACTGATTCTTATCGAGGGAGTATTGCTCTGTAATAATGCAGATGTTGAATTCTGTAAAGATTGGTGCGCATATTCCCAGTATTATTATGTTTCTTCAGCTGAATCTCACTTTTTCATTCTTTATTTTAACCTATTTTTAAATTTCATCTTACAGTTGTTGCTAAGTGCCACCGAGTCACTGTCGACTCCTGGCGACCCTCTGGATAGTTGTCCTCAGCTGTGTTCAGTTTTCAGTCAGGTGGCTCATTGTTGATAGAGTAACCCCCATAGCTGCTGTTATTGTATTGATCCATCTCATGTGATGCTTAAAATAAATGACATTTTAATACAGCTTTGGCGTAGGTGGGATGGGGTAGTAATCAATAACTTGGTTGGGTTTAGTGTGCATAAAAATGAGCTTTATGATTATTTTGCCTGATCCATCTAGATGAAATATTGTACATCCTTTCTTTTGCTTGTCAACTTAGCGTGCGCTGTACATGGTTGTTTTAGCAGCATCTCCATGGGTAGAACACCTACATGTGCAAATAATGACATTAGAAAGCTGCTGTTTACATGATGGAGACCTGTGCCACATATAGATGGCGAGGAGGTATAATTAGGGAATTGAGAGGGAGTGGTTTAGGTGGGTCTACAATTCTCAGGATCAGTCCATCCTCTAAGCGAGCTAGGTGGCCGCCTAGAGCGGCTGGACTGGGTGGGCACCTTTATGCCACCAACTTGTTGCCTGCAGCAGGCCATATGCTTTGGCACACATGGCCTGCCACTTCTGATCCCCCTCCAATGCAACTTACTGTCGGAGTGGGGTCAGAAGCAGCAGGTCATGTGTGCTGAAGCATAAGCCTGCCGTGGCACAAAGCGGCAGCACAAAGCTGCTGCTTTTAAAAGACTTCTGCCACCCACCTCCCCCGCAAGGCTGAATCTGCAGCAGCGGGGGTGGCAGTGGCTCAGCAGAGGGTTTGTTGGTGGCTCAGCAGGGGATGGCTCAGTGTGAAAGGTGAGCGGTGTGGCTGAGGTTTCTGCCTAGGGTGACAGAAACCTTTGGGCAAGCCCTGACAATATTGATGTATATTCCACACATTACAAGGGGAATGCACATCAATTATAAAAATCCAGATGATGGCATTTACAACTAGTATGAGGCATGAATAACTACTTGCCTCCCTGACATTTTTCTCCCATCTGACATATCTCTTGCACCTGATCCCCCCTGATCCCCCTAACCTCTGTGGCATCTGATCTCTCCACTCAATCCCCCCTGACATCAAGATCACTCCCCGCCTTACACCTCATCATCAAGATGCCCGACACCCTTTTCAACATCAAGAAACCTACCATGACCCTCCTGACAGACCCACCTGCCCCCTCCCAATCCCATCTACAACTTACTAGGATCCCTAGTATCTAGTGCAAGCAGGAGCAATCGACAATTATTCTTACTCATGCCAGCCCCAGGTTTCATAGTGGTGCCCATGACCTCTAACAGCGTTCTCATTGTAGTACAGTTAGGGGTCACACTTCAAAATTACTGCTAGGGAAAATGGGCACCATTTTGAACATAAGAACATAAGATATGCCATACTGGGTCAGACCAAGGTCCATCAAGCCCAGCATTCTGTTTCCAACAGTGGCCAATCTAGGTCATATGTACCTAGCAGTTTCCCCAAGGGACACAGGTTCCACAATGCTTGTACTGGTTCAAGCATTGATATCCTGGGTCCCTTCTTAATAATGGTTTATGGACCTTTCCTCCAGGAACTTGTCCAAACCTTTTTTAAACCCAGCTACACTAACAGCCTTTACTACATCCTCCGGTAACAAATTCCAGAGTTTGATTACATGTTGAGTGAAAAAATATTTTCTTTTATTAGTCTTAAATAGTTTACCCTGTAGCTTCATTGCATGTCCCCTAGTCTTTCCATATTCTGATAAGGTAAACAATCGATCTACGTTTACCCGTTCCACTCCGTTCATTAATTTATAGACTTCTATCATATCTCCCCTCAGCCGTCTCTTCTCCAGGCTAAAGAGCCCCAACCTTTTTAGCCTTTCTTCATAGGAGTAGCCTTCCATCCCCTTTACCATTTTGGTGGCTCTTCTCTGAACCTTTTCTAAAATCGCTATATCCTTTTTAAGATACGGCGAACAGAATTGCACACAATATTCAAGGTGCGGTCTCACCATGGAACGATATAGAGGCATTATAATATCTTTTGTTTTATTTTCCGTTCCTTTCCTTATCATACCTAGCATTCTATTTGCTTTCTTGGCCGCCGCTGCACACTGGACGCTGATTGCACACAAGTGGACCCGAATCAACTAATGGAACAAAAAAAGCAACCCACCTGCAGAGAAACAGCACACAAAAAGAACATAAGAACATAAGATATGCCATACTGGGTCAGACCAAGGTCCATCAAGCCCAGTATTCTGTTTCCAACAGTGGCCAATCTAGGTCATACGTACCTAGCAGTTTCCCCAAGGGACACAGGTTCCACAATGCTTGTATTGGTTCAAGCATTGATATCCTGGGTCCCTTCTTAATAATGGTTTATGGACCTTTCCTCCAGGAACTTGTCCAAACCTTTTTTAAACCCAGCTACACTAACAGCCTTTACTACATCCTCCGGTAACAAATTCCAGAGTTTGATTACACATTGAGTGAAAAAATATTTTCTTTTATTAGTCTTAAATAGTTTACCCTGTAGCTTCATTGCATGTCCCCTAGTCTTTCTATATTCTGATAAGGTAAACAATCGATCTACGTTTACCCGTTCCACTCCGTTCATTAATTTATAGACTTCTATCATATCTCCCCTCAGTCGTCTCTTTTCCAGGTTAAAGAGCCCCAACCTTTTTAGCCTTTCTTCATAGGAGTAGCCTTCCATCCCCTTTACCATTTTGGTGGCTCTTCTCTGAACCTTTTCTAAAATTGCTATATCCTTTTTAAGATATGGCGACCAGAATTGCACACAATATTCAAGGTGCGGTCTCACCATGGAACGATATAGAGGCATTATAATATCTTTTGTTTTATTTTCCATTCCTTTCCTTATCATACCTAGCATTCTATTTGCTCTCTTGGCCGCCGCTGCACACTGGGCCGAGGGTTTTAACATGGTATCCACAAGGACGCCTAAATCTTTTTCTTGGGTGGTGGTTCCTAATGTGGAACCTTGCATCGTGTAACCATAGTTTGGGTTGTTCTTCCCTAGGTGCATAACCTTGCACTTCTCCACATTAAATTTCATCTGCCATTTTGATGCCCAGTCTTCCAATTTATCAAGATCCTCTTGCAATTTTCCACAATCCTCCTGGGTTTTAACAACTTTAAATAGTTTTGTGTCATCAGCAAATTTGATAACCTCACTCGTTATTCCACTTTCCAGGTCATTTATGAATATGTCAAAAAGCAGCGGACCCAGCACAGATCCCTGGGGTACACCACTATTCACCTTTCTCCATTGGGAAAATTGGCCATTTAGCCCTAACCTCTGCTTTCTATCTTTTAACCAGTTCCTGATCCACAGTAGTACACTGCCTCCTATCCCATGACTCTTTAGTTTTGCCAAAAGTCTCTCATGAGGGACCTTGTCAAAGGCTTTCTGAAAGTCCAGATACACAATATCAACCGACTCACCTTTGTCCACCTGTTTATTCACTCCTTCAAAAAAACATAACAGATTAGTAAGACAAGATCTTCCTTGTCTAAAGCCATGTTGGCTGTCTCCCATTAGGTCATGACTATCTATATGCTGAGTAATTTTATTCTTTATGATGGTTTCTACCATTTTTCCCGGTACTGATGTCAGGCTCACCGGTCTGTAGTTTCCCGGATCACCCCTCGAACCCTTTTTAAAAATTGGTGTTACATTGGCGATCCTCCAATCCTCAGGTATTAGAGATGATTTTAATGATAGTTCACAGATTACTGATAGCAGGTCTGCAATCTCAAATTTCAGTTCTTTCAACACCCTTGGATGTATACCATCCGGCCCAGGTGATTTGCTACTCTTCAGTTTATCTAATAGTTGTAGGACATCTGGGATTGGTATGAGCAGGAGCAGGAGCAACTGGGGATTGATTCTGACCCCACCAGACACCACGGACCCCCTCAGAGCCAAGGTTAGGATCGGGGAGTGGGCAGATCTGCTAGAGGTGCAATGGCGGGAATTCATGATTCCATGGAGTGGTCAGAGGATATCTTGGTTCTGGAGGAAGGGGGAAGGGTCTGGATGAGGGAATGTGATGCTGTAGAGGGATCAGCAGGGGGATCGGATGTCAGAGGGTTTCGGGCGGATCAGATGTCAAGGTATTGGAGGGATTAGATACTGCAGTAGATGTCAGATGGGAAAACAATATTAGGGGGAACATGTACTGCTGGTGGGATGGGACTGGAATGCACATGGATATCAGGACCAGCGATTTTAGAAAGCTGCTCCCATGCACAGAAGTGGTAAAACTTCAAAGATTTTTCTGCACATGCAGCTCATTAACATGCCGTCCTGTATGTCCTTACATGTATTTAGAAGGGGCTCTGCATTTCTTTTGTCAAATATAGTGCACATTTTATGACCTGGATTTCTTAATTCCACTCTCCACATCTTATCTAAAATTTGCCTTAGTGGGCGGACATAATGTGTATGTACTTTGTATATTCAGTATGCCAAGCATACTTAAGGTCTCCTCACATCCCATAAAGTTTTGTATCACCCATTTTTGTGGGTAAGGAAAAACACAGTTTATTCTGGATGATTTGGGGTTTTGTTTACTGGTGTTTCTGGTAGCTTTTATGCTATGTCTGTTCACACTATCAGATTTTCTCTTAAGTGGGTGTTGTACCAACCATGCTTGACAGAGAAGGCAGTAGCAGCTAAAGAGAAAATATGCTTCATAAAGGGACTACACGCCAGAATAAGGTACTGGGGGAGGGGAATTTTGAAAATTGTGCTTTGTATTTGAAAAATCTTGCTTCTCACATAACCCTCCCCCCCCCCCCCAACTCAAAGATTGCAGGTAAGGGAGATTTTGTGTCTCTGTCTATAATTTCTAAAGTACTATCAGTCATGCACAGCACTGTATAGACATAGCATAGTAACATAGCATAGCATAGCAAAACAGAAGTCCCTGCTGTATAGAGTTTACAGTCTTGTCACATCAAATCATGATACTTTGGAGGAACAGGTATGGGAAGGTAGTAGAAGCAGAGTAGGGAAGTCCATAGATGCTCATGAGAGATCTAAGGCCTGCAGCAGCACTAGCAAAGAGGAACAGAGAGGCTGGTCTCCAGTCTCCAGACATCTACCTGCCAAGCTGAAAAGTGATTCTTTAAGAAGAAAGCACCAACAGCTGCAGCTTCCAGTGCAACCTTGGAAGACCCATTGTCTGCTTTCATCCCGATAGAGGGGCATAAGAAAGCATAGGCAGAAGCAGGTAAAGTCAACAGAATAGAGGAATAGATGTACACTGCTCCCTGCTGAGATGTATACAGAATAGCTTTTTGGCAGATACTGATTCTGATGAATCCTCATGTCTAGGATTTGCAGCAGACACATTTATTGTTTTTATTTATTTATTTGATCAGATTTATAATCCACATTGCTGTCAGAAAAGACTGCACCTGTTCCTAGAAAGACAGACATTTTGAAGGCATAGTATTACACACCCTTGACTGCCTCTCTACATGAAGGCACGTCTAAAGACAACTTTGTCCTCCCCTACAACTATTTAGCTTACCTGTAAGAGTCAGAATAGGCCTTGGGCATGCAAGAGGCTATTTCTTGGGGTGTGTATGCAGAAGGTGGCCGTATCAGGTTCTTAGGTCCTCTGTGTTATTTCAGATATTATAACCTTTCTCCCCTTCCTACTGCCTCTTCTCATTCCTTCTTCCATTTCTAACTGCTGCGTTTGTGGTGGGCACCTTCATAGGCAGTAGCAGACTCTCTGACCAAGAGCAGTGGCAGTGCTGAAGGGTTATTGGCAATGTGACTGAGGGAGGTGGCCCTTCACAGGTCTCCAGCCTCTTCTCTGACCTGTACTGATTTCAGCTGAACCCAATCCTGACTCATCGTAGCCTAAATGACAACAGGCTGCTCTCCAATTTCTATGGAGTAAAATTCTTACCCTTCAGGACCATTTTGTGTGAAAGGCTACTCTATACTGTACTCTAAATGTCTGATGATCTCTGACGTCTAGCACTTAGCTCCTGTAGAGATGGGCCCTTCCCTACCAGGAGAGACTATACATTTGAACCTAATGAAGACTACCAATCCCCAACTTTGTTCCTATGGTCTATGCACTATGATGAGCTTTTTGTTGGTCTACCATTGGCACTGAGATATATATTGTCTATGTATGTGTAAGGATCTCTTCAGGACCCTGACCATTCCGGTATGTTTTGTATGCATGACCATTCCATATTTGCTTTAGCCATAGGTGCATGCCATCAAGATGTAATGACTCCATAGGGGATAGCTGCTTTGGCTCCACCTGCCATATATATAACCCAAGTGTATAGGATGTGAGGTGTGGTTTGCTTTTGTTTTTAGTCTGGCCTGACTGGGGTTTTGGAATTCTTTGATTTGGTTTCCTGCATGTGCCGGGGGCCCAGTCTTAGGCTCATTATGATTTCATTTGTCTCCAGTGTGAAAACAGCCCTTGATTCTTGACTTGTCTATATGTGGAGAGTGATAGTCAAGGAGAGGGTTTTGCTCACCCCTCTGCCACAGTGTAGAAGGGATTAGATGTGCTGTCTTGTGTAGCACGAGTGGATTTTGCCTACTGGAGAAGGTATGATGGGGAGGTTATCTTTGAGTGCAGAAAGAAGGGAGAGAGAACTAGGATCCCATTGAAGAGGAAGAGAGTTTGGTGCCAGCTAATAACTTCAGGAGCTTAATAAGTGACTCCACTGAAGAACAGCCATGTATTCCAACTGGGATCACAGACACAAATATTTAAACTGATATAATCTGTGTTACCAAGGACTGTGTACTTTGCTAGTGCTGAAGTACTGACACTGTATGCATACAATACAAATTCATCCTTATAACCTTCAAAGTTATCAATGGTCTATCATCTACCTACCTTCAAACACAAAAGACACCTAGCAACCAAAAAAAGGCAAACTGGCTCCCTCAACACACTACGTATGCCAGCACAGTACACCAGATCCAGCGCCACCACATCAAAGACACTCTTCTCCCTATCTGAACCATCCCTATGGAACTCAATCCCTGATAGCCTATGTGCCACCAAGGATTTGACAGCATTCAAGAAGACCCACCTCTTCAGAAGCTACTTTTCTGAGAACATAACATAGACTCCCCTCCACACAATAGCTGCAGCGTCCTCCCACCCTCTTTCTTCCCCAACCTAACCTCCCCTGAACCCACCCCAACCCACATATCACTGTAATCCTCATAGGTTAAGACTATTCCAAGTTTGATTACCCTGTTATAATGTAATATTGCTTTGTTACAATGTAAACTGCTTTGACCACTGGTTAAAGCGGTATAAAAAAATCTGTTAAATAAATAAACACATACTGACCAACTCAGTGTGCACACACATAGATACCCCACTCCTGTATCATAAATACACAGACACCCCACCCCTGAACTACACCCCCCCTCCACCCATATACTGCACCCCATGCACATGCTTCACACACACACACACACACACACACACATCCTTCTGGCTTTTGCCATCATCTTTTCTATCTGTTTAGCCACCTTAAGATCATCAAAAACAATCATCTCCAGGTCCCACTCTTCCTTCATGCATAGAAGTACTTCGACCTTTACACTGTACTTCTCCATTGGATTTTTGCAGCCCAAATGGTGACCGTGCATTTTTTTAGTATTACATCTCAGCTGCTGAATTCTTGGTCATTCTTCAAGCTTTTCTGGATCCCACCTCATCTTATCTACATCTTCCTGGGTGTCTACTCTATTGCAGTTTTTGGTATCATCTGCAAAGAGACAAACCTTACCTGACAGCCCTTCCGCAATATCACTTACAAACAGTTAAAAAGGATCAGACCAAGGATAAATTCCATAAGCAACATCTTTCTCCTCAGAGTGAGCTCCATTTACCTTTACCCTTTGTTCCTCCCACTCAACCAATTTCTACCCAGTCAGTCACTTTAGGGTCCATCTCTAGGGCACTCTGTAAAGTATGTCCTTTTCAACTTGTTTCATCTTTGCTGCAGGGCACCAAACACACCAGACCTCCTTCCTTCACTCATGTAGCATGCTGCTAGGGTGGTATTGACCTTTACGTCTCAGCCAGAGAGCCAGCCACAGAGAATAGAGGGAGTGGAGGCAGCTTTGGGTACTGCACATTGATTGATCAGAATCAGACATATGTTCACTGCAGTACAGGGCCTGAAGCTTGTGGTTAACATCACTGCCAATCTACTACAAGGAACATCACCACTAGTTCTAATGAGAGGCTATGGAATAATCTTTCCACTTTTGGCCAGCCTAGCTGTAATGCCAGGAAGGTCTCTACAGATCTGTGTCTTACAGACAGTTTTTGTTTTTTTGGATTCATGGAGAGTGATTGGGATAATAGCTAAAGGGCTCATTCCATCCCAGACGTACACCCCCTCTGTATGTCCAGTTTGACCTTCCCTTCTGTTTTCAAGTATGCTGTGGTTACACCCCTCCTCAAAAAACCTTCACTTGATCCCACTTGTCCTTCTAACTATCATCCCATCTCTCTCCTTCCTTTCGTCTCTAAACTACTTGAGCATGCTGTCTATCACCGTTGTCCTGATTTCCTCTCCTCTCATACCCTCTTGGATCCTTTACAATCCAGCTTCCGTCCCCTACGCTCCACTGAAACTGCTCTTACTAAGGTCTTGAATGATTTGTTCTTGGCAAAGTCCAAAGGCTTTTACTCTGTCCTCATTCTTCTTGATCTCTCTGCTGCCTTCGACACTGTTGACCATAACCTTCTTCTTATCACCCTATCCTCACTTGGATTCAAAGACTCTGTACTATCTTGGTTCTCTTCCTATCTATCCCATCGCTCTTTCAGTGTGTGCTTTAATGGCTCCTCCTCCTCTTCAACCCCACTACCTGTAGGAGTTCCTCAGGGTTCTGTCTTAGGTCCACTCCTCTATACCCAAACCCTTGGCACCCTTATCTCTTCCCATGGCTTTCACTATCATCTCTATGCTGACAACTCTCAAATCTATCTTTCTGCAACTGTTATCTCTCCTGATATCCAGTCTAAGATCTCACTCTGCCTCTCTGACATTGCTGCCTGTATGTCCCACTGCCGCTTAAAACTGAACATGGCCAAAACTGAGCTTCTTATCTTTCCCCCGAATGCTTCCCCTCCTCTTTCCCCTTTCTCTCTCTCTGTTGATAACTCTGTACTCCTCCCTGATTCTTCAGCACATAATCTTGGAGTTATCTTCGATTCCTCTCTCTCTCTTCACATATCCAGCTCATTGCTAAAACTTGTCGTTTCTTTCTATACAATATTTCCAAAATTTGCCCCTTCCTCTCTGTTGACACCACTAAATTGATTGTCCAACTCCTTAATCACCTCCGGTCTTGATTATTGTAACGTTCTCCTTGCCGGCCTCCCTGCAAGCCACCTCTTTCCTCGTAAGTCAATTCAACACTCCGCTGCTCGACTCATTTTCCGCCAGTCTCGTTTTTCCCACATCACTCCTCTCCTCATGTCACTTCATTGGCTTCTCATCCGTCTCCATATCCAATTTAAACTTCTCCTCCTGACCTATAAATGTATTCACTCTTCTGCCCCCCAGTACCTTTCATCTCTCATCTCTCCTTACACCCCCTCTGGGTTGCTTCGCTCTTCTAACAGTCTTCGTTTATCTGTGCCCTTTACTTGTACTGCCAGTTCCAGACTTCACTCCTTCCAACTGGCAGCACCCTTTGCTTGGAATAGTCTTCCTATCTCTGTGCGCCAGGCGTCCTCCATGGCCATTTTCAAGTCCAGACTAAAATCCTACCTCTTCACTATTGCTTTCCGTTCCTGTCTTACCCTATCTTGATCTCTCTATCAACATTTGCTTACTTTGTCCTGTAAATTTTTGTTATTTGTATTATGTAACTTATTATGTTTTCTGTCTTATTAGATTGTGAGCTCTGATGAGCAGGGACTGTCTCTCTTCTATGTTTGTACAGCGCTTCGTAAGTTGCGGCGCTTTATAAGTCTTTAATAATAATAATAATAATAACGTACAGAGAGGCTCGCGATTCTGATCCCGCGGGGCACATCTAGCCCCGCAGGATCAGAACTGCCATCAGACCTGTACATGCAGGCCGGGACTGCAATTCAACTCGGCCTGCATGTACAGGCACTGCCCAACTAACTCAATCAAGGCTTTTAAATGGAGCCATGGTGCCTCGGTGTCCGGTTGCCATGGCACCGCAGCTCCATTTAAAAGCCATGATGGGGAGTCCCACATGATGCGTGAGTGAGCAAGACGTGTTTCTGCTCGCTCCGGGGCTGCCCTGGGCAAGATCTTAAATTTTACCAGCTATTACCCACGAAAACTAAGATTTCTGCCAAAAGGACGACGAGGCACTCTTCGCTCTCATGAAGCGCAGCTCCAGAATCGAGAGTTCGCTGACCATGCCGCAGAAAAAAGATCGAGACCATGCGGGCAGGCCGGGGGCCTTGCAATCGGCGGCGTTGCAGCCACCCTTGCCGAATGCGGATAGCATGGAATCAGGCTCAGAGGACCTGGCTAGAGAGGTGGCAAAGCTACTGGAGCCAAGTTTTACCACGTGTTTAAAAAGTTGGAAACCCTGGGAGATTCGTTAACGGAGGTTGGCAAAAGGGTGGAGGAGCTGGAGCAACGTGTCTCGGCTATCGAGGATGAGGAGGGACACCAAGACCGAGTGCGCAGAGAGCAGCAAGAACAGATTAACCTCCTACAAGCTAAAGTAGATGATCTGGAGAACAGATCGAGGAGGAATAACTTGAGAGTGGTGGGGGTGCCCGAAGAACACACGGAGAGCATGTTACTGCCACTACTGGGAGAATGGCTGCCCAAGGAATTGGGCCTCATGGCTCTGGCGGGAAAATTAGATATTGAGCGTGCACACCGCCTGGGTCCGAGGAGGGCGGACCACCAGAAGCCGCGGGTGGTAATAATGAAACTGCTTAACTTTCAACATAAAGTTCAAATAATGCAGGCTTATCGACGGAAAAGAGAGCTGAAATTGGAGAATCATAAACTACTTATTTTCCAGGACTATTCAGCGTTGGTGACTCAAAAATGAAAGGAGTTTGCGTCTATCTGTACAGTGCTATTCAAGAGGAAGATACGCTTCACCTTAGCATTCCCGCAACACTCAGGGTTACAGACCATGGACAGAATTACGTGTTTCCAACGGTGAAGGCAGCAACACAGTTTCTGGCAGGACTGCCAAGTGCAGACAGTGGAGGAGAAGAGTCTGCGCTGGAGACTTGAGAGGGTCTGTGAGAACAGACCTGTATTCGGTGACGTGAAGATCCTCAAGAAGTGCAGGAGGATGAACGAACTGAGAGTCCTTTAGATTTGTGATAGGCGCATTGGATGGACTTTACATGGTAATGTGGGTTGAGTTGCTGGGAAGCCCGGGACAGCCCTGCAGCATTTAATTGGGATCGGGCCTCAGCGGAGTTGCTGAGGGTAGCACTGTTATTTTGATGGGGAAGGGGGAGGGGACATGTTGGGCTAATAGGGGAACAGAAGTTGGGCAGGGGGATTGGGGGTGTGTATGGGGGTATGCATGGGGATGGTATGTGAGAAGTGTCTGGGTTGAGAAGAGTGGGGGTGGAGGGGTTCGGGAGACAGCATGTATGAGGGCCTGGCCATGGGCAGTGAAACTATTTGGTATGCATGCGAATAGGGATGCTTGGGATTTGTGTGCCTGTCAATTTGGGGTTGAAGCTGGGCAACCCGGAGCTGTAAAGAGTATGGGAGGAGAGCCTATGCTGCATACACTCAACACGGGGAGTGCATGGGCATGACCTGAGAATAACAACTTGGAATGTGGGAGGAGTGAGCACCCCGGTAAAGAGGATGAAAATATTGCAGGTCCTAAAAAGAGGGAAAACACACATAGCACTGCTCCAAGAAACCCACTTAGGAGACAGGGAGCATGCAAACTTGAAGAAAAATTGGGAGGGGCAGATTTACGCGGCTTCATTAGGGGGGAGGAAGAGAGGAGTGGCAATTTTGATCAAGAAAGGGATCATGGTAGAGATTAGCAGGGAGGAGGCAGACCCTCAAGGGAGGTTTGTGTTCTTGCATGCAAAGATTCAAGGGGAAGAATTGTTTTTGGGCAACATCTACGCACCGAACAGCTATGACCACAAGTTTTTCAAGTTGCTGTTGGGAAAGATTTTAGGGGCGCCAAAGATTCTGGTGATATTGGCGGGAGACTTTAATTGCCTGCACGATCCGATGCTAGATAAATCACTGGGTGGTAGGGAGAGGGAGACTACTGAGTGGGCCAATAAAGGAGTGGGCTATCTCTGTAAAATGGGAGGTTTGGCAGATACCTGGCGAATTCTACATGCAGTAGAAAGAGACTACACGCATCTGTCGAGAGAACACCAGACATGGTCTCGGATTGGTTACATCCTTGTTTCAAAGGAGAGCTTTGGGAAGGTGGTACGGGTGGAGATTGAACCAATCGTGGTATCTGACCATGCTAGGGTTACTATGGATTTCCGAGGCCGATCTCCTGGAGGGCTGAAGTGGTCATTTCCCAGGCATCTGTGGCAGAATGAAAATTTTCGCCAATATTTGATTCACCAGTGGGAGGATTATTTACGGATTAATGAGGCGTCCGGAGTAACCACAGTGACCTTTTGGGAAGCTGGTAAAGCGGTCCTCAGGGGGTATATCATAGCCTATACAGCAAGGGAAAAGAAGAGTTAATGCAACAATACTTGAGTTGGTGAAACAACTGCAGGTGGCAAAGAGGGAAGCCCTTGGGCAGCCACGCTGTCTCCAGAAGTATTTAGAAGTGCAGAGAGCCCTAAATGAGGCTTTACAGGAGAGGGCGGTATATTCGATGCAGTATTATCGCCACCAACCTTTCCGATATGGAGATCATACAGGGAGGCTCTTAGCATGTTTAGTAAAGGAGAGAGGGGGCCCTCAGGGAATCACCGCAATTAGGGACAGAACTGGAGTGCAGCAGAGAGAGCTAGAAGAGATAGTTCAGGTTTTCAGGCAGTACTACCTGGACCTCTATACGCCTGAAGAGGAGGATAGAGTGAAAGAACGCAAGTTTTTAGATGCCGTTCGGCTACCACAGCTGACGACTGCGGATCTGCAGGAACTGAATAAGCCTATTGCGGGTGATGAGATAATGAGCATAATCAAAGCAAGTAAGCCGCATAAGACTCCGGGACCAGATGGCTATGGGACAGAATTTTATAAAATATTGATGGCCCAAGTCACACCTACTCTAATGGCTCTATATCAGGAAGTGCTTGAGAGGGTTTCTTTCCCGAGAGATATGCGCACGGCAGCGATTACTGTTATACCTAAACAGGGCAGGGACCCGGAGGACCCGGCGTCCTATCGACCGATATCGTTAATAAATTATGATATGAAGATTCTGGCGTCGGTGTTAGCGGCCCGGCTACAAAAAATTGTAGCATGAGTGGTTGGTAGTCACCAGTTGGGTTCTGTGAAGGGTAGGGATGCCTACTCAAATATTAGTAGGGTCTTGCTGGGAATGGAGAACTGTCTTATGCAAGACGCTCCCTTGATTCTGGTGAGCTTAGACGCCGAAAAGGCCTTCAACCGAGTATCCTGGCCTTATATGTTTGAGGTGTTGGCCAGATTTGGATTCGAAGGGGCGTTCCTTGATTGGGTAAAAGCACTTTATGAGGACCCTTTGGCCTGTGTTACCAGTGGGGGGACATATTATCAGACCTTTTCCTTGAAGAGGGGACCTCGACAAGGTTGCCCATTATCTCCCCTTTTGTTCGTGTTGCAACTAGAGCCACTGCTGCTATCTCTTATTGAGAACGAGAGAGTGAAAGGCATAGAATGGAGAGGTGGAGGTATTAAAGTTAGTGCATTTGCTGACGATATGTTGCTGTGTTTGAGTGACCCTCAACAGTCGCTGATCTCTGCAATGGGAATCATTGAATTCTTTGGAATGTTTTTGGGGCTACGTATAAATAGAAGTAAATCACTGGTCTTGGATGTGGGAGGTAGAACGAAGCCGAAGTGGCAGGGGGTGTTTCCACTGCTCTGGGCATCTGGGAAAATCCGCTATCTTGGAATCCAAATTCCGGATCATATTACAAAACTTTATGAGGTCAACATTACCCCAATGTTAGCAAGCACTATTACTCGCCTGCAGCGGTGGAGAGACCTCCCCATTTCACTCATGGGCCGTGTGGCCTTGTTTCAAATGATAGAGATGCCAAGGTGGGTTTACTTACTGCACCACTTACCTGTGTGGCTATTGAGGCGGGATCTAATAATACTGCAGAAACATCTTGCTAGATTTCTTTGGAGGGGGAAAAAATCACGCATAGCTCTGGCGGTATTGATGAGGCCTAGGAAGGAGGGGGGCCTGGGTTTGTTGTCCCTGAGGACTTATAACCTTGCCTGTATGCTCAGACTGTTGCAAGATTTAATTGCAGTCTCGTCAGATATAGTGCCTGTGAGACTCCTAGATCAGATGTCGCAGCCCTACCATAGAGCGTACCTCTTTACTGAGGAAGATGTAGGGATGTTACCCATGACTGAAGTGGTATTTAAAGGTGCGGAAGAATTGAAGGAAATATCGATACATCGGGAAGATGTATTACAACTATTAGATAAACTGAAGAGTAGCAAATCACCTGGGCCGGATGGTATACATCCAAGGGTGTTGAAAGAACTGAAATATGAGATTGCAGACCTGCTATTAGTAATCTGTGAACTATCATTAAAATCATCTCTAATACCTGAAGATTGGAGGATCGCCAATGTAACACCAATTTTTAAAAAGGGTTCAAGGGGTGATCCGGGAAACTACAGACCGGTGAGCCTGACATCAGTACCGGGAAAAATGGTAGAAACCATCATAAAGAATAAAATTACTCAGCATGTAGATAGTCATGACCTAATAGGAGACAGCCAACATGGCTTTAGACAAGGAAGATCTTGTCTTACTAATCTGTTATGTTTTTTTGAAGGAGTGAATAATCAGGTGAACAAAGGTGAGTCGGTTGATATTGTGTATCTGGACTTTCAGAAAGCCTTTGACAAGGTCCCTCATCAGAGACTTTTGGCAAAACTAAAGAGTCTTGGGATAGGAGGCAGTGTATTATTGTGGATCAGGAACTGGTTAAAAGATAGAAAGCAGAGGGTAGGGCTAAATGGCCAATTTTCCCAATGGAGAAAGGTGAATAGTGGTGTACCCCAGGGATCTGTGCTGGGTCCGCTGCTTTTTGACATATTCATAAATGACCTGGAAAGTGGAATAACGAGTGAGGTTATCAAATTTGCAGATGACACAAAAATATTTAAAGTTGTTAAAACCCAAGAGGATTGTGGAAAACTGCAAGAGGATCTTGATAAATTGGAAGACTGGGCATCAAAATGGCAGATGAAATTTAATGTGGACAAGTGCAAGGTTATGCACCTAGGGAAGAACAACCCAAACTATGGTTACACGATGCAAGGTTCCACATTAGGAACCACCACCCAGGAAAAAGATTTAGGCGTCATTGTGGATACCATGTTAAATCCCTCGGCCCAGTGTGCAGCGGCGGCCAAGAGAGCAAATAGAATGCTAGGTATGATAAGGAAAGGAATGGAAAATAAAACAAAAGATATTATAATGCCTCTGTATCGTTCCATGGTGAGACCGCACCTTGAATTTTGTGTGCAATTCTGGTTGCCGTATCTTAAAAAGGATATAGCGATTTTAGAAAAGGTTCAGAGAAGAGCCACCAAAATGGTAAAGGGGATGGAAGGATACTCCTATGAAGAAAGGCTTAAAAGGTTAGGGCTCTTTAACCTGGAAAAGAGACGGCTGAGGGGAGATATGATAGAAGTCTATAAATTAATGGAGTGGAATGGGTAAACGTAGATCGATTGTTTACCTTATCAGAATATAGAAAGACTAAGGGACATGCAATGAAGCTACAGGGTAAACTATTTAAGACTAATAAAAGAAAATATTTTTTCACTCAACGTGTAATCAAACTCTGGAATTTGTTTCCGGAGGATGTAGTAAAGGCTGTTAGTGTAGCTGAGTTTAAAAAAGGTTTGGACAAGTTCCTGGAGGAAAGGTCCATAAACCATTATTAAGAAGGGACCCAGGATATCAATGCTTGAACCAATACAAGCATTGTGGAACCTGTGTCCCTTGGGGAAACTGCTAGGTACATATGACCTAGATTGGCCACTGTTGGAAACAGAATATTTGGCTTGATGGACCTTGGTCTGACCCAGTATGGCATATCTTATGTTCTTATGTTCTCTTGCATGCAGCTGCCAAAGACCTTCCCTCGGCTTGGCGGGGAGAGGGTTTTCTTAAAGTTCTTCGGCAGGTATGGAAAGTGCTGTGCCAACAGAAAGGACTCAACTGGCATGCCACGGATTGTCTTCCTCTTATGGGGAATGGAGACTTCATTCCGGGGCAGCAGGGTGGTGCTCCTAAGAGATGGTTCCAGAGGGGAGTTGAATATGTTGGCGAGCTGCGCATGCAGACGGCCGGGGAGGTAGATTATTTTCTAAATCTGGCCAAAAGTTTCAACCTCGACCAAAGAACTTTTTATTTCTATTTGCAGGTCCGCCATTATATAGGGGACCTCCAGAAGAGGCATGGGCCGGTCTGCTTCACGAGGGGTTTGTGGGGCTTCATGACCGACTGGGACGGGAAGACGTCGGTGAGAGCTCTGCAGGATGAGTTGTGCCTCGGAAGAGAGTTGGGAGCATTGGAATTGTTAGCTCAGAGGTGGGTTAAAGATGGTGCCTCGGGGGTCATGGTTGATATGTTGCAAAAGGCTTTCCTACGCGTGAAATCTATGTCTGAGTCAGTGCAGTTCCAAGAAATGCAGTACAAATTGATGTGGAGGGCATATGTGTCTAATGTATGGGCGGGTAAAATGGGATTGCTCTCGATGGATGTGTGTCAGCTCTGTGGGCTGGAACCAGGCACCTTGTCACACAGATTCTGGTTCTGTAAGCAGATCCAAGCTTTTTGGAGAGAAGTGCAGGTCTGGTTGGGGACCTGGGGGCAGCAGATAGGGTCACTCTCGATGACATGGTGTTTGTTTGGTGTCGCAGGGGAGGGGGAGCGCTTCCTAACAAGCCATTGTAAAAAATTATATGATAAGGGCTTCTTAGTAGCGAAACATTGTATCCTTAGACATTGGGTGTCTAATAAATCTCCAGAGATTGGGGAGTGGCACTGGGGGATGCTAGACTTAAGGGATATGGAGGAGCGAACTGGTCAGCTATTGGGAGGGCGTAAGCAGGTGGAGTGGTGTGAAATATGGAGTGCAGTTCTGTCAGGAGGGGCGCCCCAGGAAGGAAGCCCAGGCGATATTATGGAAATAAAAACGGGGGGGGGGGGGGTGAGTGTGGATGTGAGTGAGATGGAGGGGGGGAAACGGGGGGGGGGAGATGCTGGGGGGTGTTGGGTTTCGGAAGATAGGGGGCGGGGAAGGGAGGGGGAATATAGTTGGAGGGAATTAGGTGGAGTTTGTCATAGTTCTCTTTGTTTTCGGTGGGTAAAGAGCCTGATATATGCAGATGAGGGTGCCTATTTGTGGTTGTAGTTCTGCAGATGAAACTTCGAGGGACCAATGCCATGAAGCTTTGAACTGTATTCTTACCTTTTATGGCTGAAGAACTTTAGTGTGTCGACGCCATTTAGCCAATGGGGTTGATGGGGGAGAGATAGAGGATAAAGGGAGGCATCTCTGGCGTATTGTTGCAGGCTTTGTATTGCTGAGTTTGTTGTATTGCTGTGTTTGCTCTATTGCTGAGTTTGTTAAGTTGCTGTCTTACCTATTCCTAGTTGTATTAGAGTGGGGTGCTATACTGATGGGTGCGACTTTTTGACTTCTGCTGTATAACGTTTGATTTAGGTCATTGCAATGCATCCTCTGTTGTGTGGCAATGTGAAATGATAATAATAATAAAAATGATATTCCTAAAAACCATGATGACGGCCGCTGGACTACAAAGGTGATTTCCCCACAGTCCGAACCCCGATCTGGCCTCCTAAGGCCAGAGCTGGGCTGCAGTGAATGTCCTCTTGCCCCCCCCCCCCCTGCCCCATCTGCACCCCGGGTCTGAAAAAAAAACATCCAGGGAAGTTATTCCACCTCAGAGGTGGAATAACTTCACCACACAAGTCGCCGGGCCACATTAGAATCGGTCCTGTATGTCCAGGGCTGGAGACCGCCTACCGCCCGCCCAGACTCCGCCCTCGAGTTGCCCCTTCCCCGCCCCCTCTAACTTCCCTGTACTATTCATGTGACAAAATATCCCCCTAAGTGTTTTTTAGTTATTTAAAATGCATTTAAAAATTGTAGAACAGATACGCTAATATTGAAGCCTATGAATGATATACTAGGGCAACTTTGATGTGCCGTTTCTAGTAGGCAAAGATTTGCCACTAGTTAGCCATTAGCCTTATACTGAGGCTTCTTCACTTTTCTCTCCAGGAGGGGTTAAGTGGTATACCCCTCTGTTATCACTCAGTTTAATTACTGTGCAAAGGGTTGAGCAGTTCTCAGGGCTAAATATTTCTAATGCATATCTCCCCTTTTGTTTTTCAATTTTTTGTTTCACAGTTGCAGCACCTCCAACAGGCAGCTGTGAAGCAATACTCTCAAAGAAATCTCAAGGTCCAGCCAAGTGGTAGTACTCATGTTAAAGCTGCCACTTTTGACTGTCGACATCAACTCTGGGATTGAGGCCTGCCTCTTAGTGCTCACTGTAGCTTCTATTCTGCTTATACACAGGGATAGCAGTGGCTTTCCCGAGGTCTGTCTTAAAAAAAGTCTATTGACAAGTTAAGGAATTGTCCAAACCTTTTTTAATTCCAGCTATACTAACTGCTTTTATCACCTTCTCCTTGTTTGTCAGATTTATAAAAGAGCAGTGCAACTGTACATGCAGAGATAGAGCAGCGGTAGTAAGACCGGTGTTGGGGTTTCTAGCTCTCCCCAGCAACCTATAAATCGTCACCCCTCCCTCATTATTATTAATGTTGGCTGCACCCTACCCTCCTTTTTCCCAAAACTGTTTTGTGAACTCTTTTCAAGCGATATTAATATTTCTTCTTCAAATCCAGTGCTGTAAGAAAATTGCAGCAAAAGAGCAAATGCATAATCAAAATTAAAATACTTAGAAGTAAATACTTAGCATCATACAAACAGACTGTGATAGTCCAAAAAAAGAAAATAACATTTGATTCTGGTCATCTCACTAACAACAACATAAACATTCTCCAGTGCCAGGCATATTGTGAACTAATATAAAACACTGCAAAACTCACTGAAGATCTACAAGGCCAAATCTACAATACCATACCAGCATACACTTCCAAAACTCATACAATAAGGGGCCTAAACAGAAAAAAGCAGCACTACAAATATTGCAATGGGCCCCAAAAACTTCATACACCTATTTGAAAAGCTGTACAAGTCAAATTACTACAGTACAGATCCCTATGTACAAACTCCATGTTAACAGAACACCTGGCCTTGGTCACTCACTCAGAACACAGACCCTCATCAAGTATAGAATAAGTGACCACAACCTAAAGTAAAAATAAAAAAATATGTAGACAAAAATTAAACTGAAACCCCAAGAAGCCAGACTCTGCATGAAGTGCCACAACAGATAAGAGATGCAGTTCTCCATACTGTTTGAAATATGAAGATAGCACCAAGTCCAGTCACTAAACTGAAAATAAAATTATTTTTTCTACCTTTGTTGTCTGATGATTTTTGCTCATGCTGGTCCTGACCTGAGGTTTCTGTTTTCCTCTGTCTTCTGTTAGCTATTTTGCTATGGTCCATATTCCATCTGCCATTTCTTGCCTCTCCTTTTGCTTTCTTCATTTTCTTCCATCAGCCTTTTTCCAGTCCCAGTAAACCTCCCCAGTATCAGCCCCCTTTGCAGTCTTTCCTACCAGTACCTTCCAGTGTCAACCCCCCTGCATTCCCAGCACCGCCACTCTCTATTCCCTTTTAGTCCCCCTCCTTCTCCATCGTCCAGCCCCTTCTAGTCCAAATACCATCCCAGGTATCAGCGAACGTCCAGTCACAGTGGCCCCTCCATGTCAGTTCTCTTCCAGTCACCCTCTCCTCTGTCCATCTGCCTTCCAGGGACATCCCTGGGTGTCAGCTCCCTTCATGCCCTCACCTTCCCTCCAGCCTCCTCCTTCTTCTCTTTTCTGCTCCCTTGCAACCCCCCCCCCTCATGTGAGCTCCCTTCTAGCCCCCACCTTCCCCCCTGTCAGTTCTCTTCCAACTCCCCTCCTATTACCAGCCAGTTTCCAGCTCCAACCCCAAAGGTCTGCTCCCTTCCAGCCTCCCCATGTCTGCTACCTTGTAGCCCCTCATGTCTGCTCCCTTGTAGCACCCCAAGTCTTCTCTCTTTCAGCCCCACCCCGTGTCTGTTCCCTTTCAGCTCCTCCAGTGTCTGCTCCCTTGTAGCCTCCCATGTCTGCTCCCTTTCAGCCCCACCCCATGTCTGCTCCGATTCATCCTTCAAAAAAGAAACCAGCCACGGGAACATTTCTCTGTTTCCGTGGCTCTGCTAACTTTTAAATTGCTTGGTAACAGAGTTTCTAAAGGCAATAATAAGCATTTCCTGTTTCTTATGAGAAACAGAAAATGCTTATTATTGGCATTAGAAACTCTGCGACCCAGCAGTTTCAAAGTTAGCAGAGCCGTGGGAACAGAGAAATGTTCCTGCGCTGCTTTCTTTTTTGAAGCGGTGGGTGGCGGGCGGATAGCGATGGTGCCCAACCCCCAAACCCCCCCCCCCCCACCGCCAGCACTCTCCTGCCGTGCTTACCCAGCTTACCGGGTAGCGCCAGCCTTGAGCAGTTGTATCTGTAGCAACAACAACAGGTGGGAGAAGAGGCACAAAAAGCTAAGTGTTTGTAATCTCGGTAGACATTTTTTGGGTTAAATAAATAAATAAATGAATTGATTTGGTTTGCTTCAATTACATTAACCCTTTCACTATCACAACCTAAGGACATAAGATATGCCATACTGGGTCAGACCAAGGGTCTATCAACCTCAGTATCTTCTCTTCAACAACAGCCATTCCAGGTCACAGGTACCTGTCAGGTTCCCAAAACGATACACAGATTCCGTGCTGTTTATCTCAGGGGTAAACAGAAGATTTTCCTGCTCCTCTTTAATAATAGTTTATGGACTTTTCTTCCAGGAACTTGTCCCAACCTCTTTTAAACCCAGCTACACTAACAGCTTTTACTACATCCTCAGGGAATGAATTCCACAATTTGATTACATGCTGAGTGAAAAAATATTTTCTCCAATTAGTCTTAAATGGGCTACATTGTAGCTTCATTGTGTGACCCCTAGTCTTCTACTTTTTGAAAGGAGTGAAACATTTACCTGTTTCACTCCATTTATTATTTTATAGACCTCTCTCATATCTCCCCTCAGCTGTCTGTTGTCCAAGTTGAAGAGCCCTAACCTTTTAAGATGTTCCTCATAGGGACAGTCTTCCATTCCCTTTATTATTTTGGTGGCTCTTCTCTGTACCTTTTCTAATTCTGTTCATACAATGTTAAATATTTAATCCTCAGTTCTGATCTTTATTTCAGTGCTGCATTTGCTCCATTACTGCAATTTTCTTGTTACAATATTTGATTTGAAGGAGAAATATTAGCATTGTGTGAAGAGTTCACAAAGGAGTTTTGGGAAAGGGGGACTGCAGGCTACCATTGGTAATAATGAGGGAGGAGGGGCACCGATCTGTAGCTTGCAGAGGGGCACCAGAGACCCTAGCACCGGCCCTGCATTTGAGTTGAACATTTTGCTCAATAAAGAGGATTGGAGTACCCAGTTCAATGTCTAGAGCATCTTTTGACTTATGTACCAAAGGCCTTGAAGGGATTTCTCTTCCCTCCCCCTCTGTGGAAAGTCTGATCCCTGCAGATAAGAGTATGTACTGGCTGAGAGAAGAAGTGGGAGAGAACCTGGCAGAACATTTGCGGTGAGCAGGTCCATGAGCAGGGCCGGTGCTGGGGTTTCTAGCGCACCCCTGCATCCTATAAGTCAGCGCCCCTCCCTCATTATTATTAATATTGGCTGCACCTTACCCTCCTTTTTCCCCCAAACCGCTTTGTAAACTGTTTTCAAACGATGTTAGTATTTCTCCTTCAAAACCAGTGTTGTAAGAAAATTGCAGAGAAAGAGCAAATGCATAGCCAAAATAAAAATACTTAGCAGTAAATACTTAGAATCATACAAACAGGCTCTGATAGTCCAAAAATAAAAAATAAAATCTGATTCTGGTCATCTCACTAACAATAACATAAACATTCTGCAGTACCGGACATATTGTGAACTAATATAAAACACTGCAAAAGTCACTGAAAATCTACAAAGTCAAATCTATCATACCATACCAGCATACACTTCCAAAACTCATACAATAAGGGGCCTACCCAGAAAAAAGCAGCACTATAAATACTGCAATGGGCCCCAAAACCTCCATACACCTATTTGAAAAGCTGTAAAAGTCAGATTACTACAATACAAATTCCTATATACTACACGTTAACAGAACACCTGGCCTTGGTCACTCACTCAGAACACAGACTTTCACCAAGTACAAAATAAGTGACCACAACCTAAAGTAAAAATAAAAAATATGTAGAAAATTTTTAAAAGTGAAACCCCCCAAGAAGCCAGACTCCGCAAGTGGTGCCACACCACATAAGAGATGCAGTTCCCCATACTGTATGAAATACAAAGATAGCACAAATTCCAATCACTAAACTGAAAATAAAATTATTTTCTACCTTTGTTGTCTGATGATTTTTGATCATACTGGTCCTGGTCTGAGTTTCTTTTTTCCTTTGTGTTCTCTTAGCTCTTTTTCTATGTTCTATAGTCCATCTGCTATTTCTCCTTTTGCTTTCTTCATTTTCTTCTATCAGCCTTTTTCCAGTCCCAGTAACCCTCCCCAGTATCAGCCCCCTTTGCAGCCTCCCCTCCCAGTACTTTCCAGTGTCAACCCCCTTGCATTTCCAGCACTGCCACTGGTGTCTATACCCTTTTAATCCCCCTCCTTCTCCATCATCCACCCCCTTCTAGTCCAAATACCATCCCAGGTATCAGTGAACTTCCAGTTCCAGTGGCCCCTCCCTTTTCAGTTCCCTTCCAGTCACCCTCTCCTCTGTCCATATGCCTTCCAGTGCTATCCCTGGGAGTCAGCTCCCTTCAAGCCCCCACCTTCACTCCAGCCTCCTCCTTCTCCTCTTTTCCGCTCCCTTCCAACCCCCATGTGAGCTCCCTTTTAGCCCCCACCTTCCCCCATCAGTTCTCTTCCAATCCCCTCCTATTACCCAGCCACCTTCCAGCCCCATCCCAAAGTGTCTGCTCCCTTCCAGCTCCCCCCCGCCATGTGTGCTCCCTTCCAGCTCCCCCCCATGTCTGCTTCCTTCCAGCTCCCCTCCATGTAGCTCCCCCATGTCTGCTCCCTCCAGCTCCTCCCTGTGTCTTCTCCCTTGTAGCCCCCCCGTGTCTTCTGTCTTCCAGCTCCCCAGTGTCTGCTCCCTTTCAGCTTCCCCCGTATTTGCTCCTTTCCAGTTCTCCCCCCCTGTGTCTGCTCCCTTGTAGCCCCCCCAGTATTTGCTCCCTTCCAGCTCCCCAGTATCTGTTCCCTTTCAGCTCTCCCCCCATCTGCTCCCTTTCAGCTCTCCCCCCGTGTTTGCTCACTTCCAGCTCCCCTGTATCTGCTCCTTTTCAGTGCCTCCCAGACCCCCCCCCCCCCGTGTCTGCTCTGATTTGTCCTTTGAAAAAGAAAGCCGCCGGAGGGAAGTAAGATGGCGGCAGGTTGTGCGCCGCTGATCAGCTGCTTTTGATTTTGAGTGATGGCCTGGAAGTTTGACTGCAGATTCGATCATGGGCCACTGCAAATGCAAGCAGGTGAACATACCCTCAGGTCCTGCTTTGGCATCTTCCTCTGGACAGTGAACACTTGATTTCTGTGGCTTCTCATCTGGTGCTGGAGCGGCGTCTTTGACAGAGCTGGTGGGTGATCTGTTGGCTCTGTGTTCTACATGAGTACAGCTTTTGCCAGAGCTGTGAACTCCACCGCTGAGACCCGGAAGTGATTCGCCGATTGAAGCTGTGCGCCCCCACCACCAGCTTGCCGACGAGCATGTCAATGAAGGGGGGGGGGTGAAGAGGGCACTTCTAAGGCAGACGTGGGCTTTCTGGAGGCTGAATTTCAGCGGAATCAGGCAGTTGAGTTAGCCCCTTCATCTGCCGTTGTTCCAGCAGGGCAATCTGGTGAGCCACCACTTTCTGGACTTCAAGATTTGATAAAGCCTAAGGTTATTACTATGGATGTACTGTGGAAAACTATAGCACAGGTGAATTCTTCTTTAATCTGTCTAGTGGGTCCTGTAACTACTGAATTGACTGAGGTTAAGACTAATTTCTTGAGTATCTCCAATACTCAGGAGCAGCAAGAAGGGAAAACCCTCCTATTGAAACAGGAACTTGGTCAACTCTGGGATTTGGTCATGGCTCAGGCTAAGGACAAGTCTGTGTTTGCCAGGAAGGCTGAATATTTGGAAAATCAAGTTCGCCGGAATAATATTAGACTGTTGAACTTTCCTCAATCTCTAGTTTTGTCACCAGTTGAGGTGTTGAGGAAGTACTTTGGAGAAGTGCTCAAATTGCTAACTGAGCACTTTCTTCCTGTGACTCGGGTGCAGTACTTGCCTGCTGGGGCTGGAGACTGGGGAGCCAGCCCGGCTTCACTTTCTTTAGGGGGTGGAGATCTGACGGGGATTTTGGAAAGTTCTTTGGAAATAATAACAGACAAGTCTACCCTCCTTGTTATCTTGGCTTTGGAGTCAAAGCATTAATTTTCTGCTTATACTTTAAGAATTTTAACGTATCTTAGGTTCTTGTGTTAGGATGTTTCCAGATTTGTCTCAAGGGTCTCAGTTGAGGAGGGAATTCCTGGGCCTTTAGTCCAGGGTTTTGGTCATTGGGGCTACCTTCCAGTTAAAATTTCCTGTTAATTGCTATGTTTCCTATAAAGTGTATTTATTTTTTTTAACCTAGGCAACTTGTTGAGTTCTTAAATGCTAGAAAAGATTTGCTAGTTCAGGATGCTGTTTCTTCCCATACAGCTGACGCTTATGTCTCTACCTGCCCTTGTTCTTTACTAGCTTTGTCTGGTTTCAGACTTTGTTGTTGAAATTTCTTGGTACCCCCCTCCATTTCCTTTATTGTGGACTAGCATTATGGCTGTATGTATTTCTTCTGATATTTTTCTTATTAAATCTATTTAATGCCATTGTTTTTCTTTATTCATCTTGATGTTTGGATGTATATCTTAAAATCTTAATAAAATATTAAAGAAAGAAAGAAAGAAAAAGAAAGCAGCCACGGGAACATTTCTCTGTTCCCGTGGCTCTGCTCTCTTTTAAACTGCTGGGTCGCGGAGTTTCTAAAGGCTATTAGAAACTCTGCAACCCAGCAGTTTAAAAGAGAGCAGAACCACAGGAACAGAGAAATGTTCCCATGGCTGCTTTCTTTTTCAAGCGATGGCGCCCACCACCCTCCCGCTGCCAGCACTCTCCTATCACGCTTACCCGGCTTACCGGGTAGCGCCGTCCCTGTCCATGAGCATGAATTACCCAGCAGCAACTGGGACTGGGTCTACACACACACGTAGCTCTAGTAGTGGAAAACAATAACATAACACCAGAATTCAAAAGATGAAAACATTTGTTTCAAATTTGACAACTATTTAAAATCCATCGAGGATTTAAAAAATGGAAACAAAGACACATGGGGGACCTCTCTAACAAGCAATGACATGCACAGCGTCCCTGGATTATCATCATATCATACCACACTTAAGATCTGTGAGCATGGTCAACCCACTGTTGGAAGTTTACAAGTGACCACTGTGCTAAATCACTGGTACTCTAGCCCTTAAGGGTCTGGTGCATGACATGCTAGGAGTTAGACTATATCTTCCAGAGCAAAGGTTATTCCACAACACAGCAAGGAACTGCACATCTACAATCAAGGACCTTATGTCACTTTGCATGCCATGTACAGTCTGTAGGATCAGCCCCTGAATAAACCTTTCACCTGTTTTAGAGCCAGGTTCTGTTAGAGGACTACTAGCTTCTCCATCAGGGCCAGCCCTTATCCATCAGGACCACTAGCTTCTCCATCAGGGCCAGCCCCTGATCAGCATCAGCAAAAGGGAGTGCCAAGACCAATCACAGACAGACTGGATTCTGAAATCGGCAGCATGATCAGGTGAGACACACCTCGTGGGCCTGCATCTGAGGGCCTCACCAGAGGGCCCTTTGGCATGGCCCTTAGTGGGGACCATAGGCAGGGACAAGCGAACAGAAAAACAACCCGGACACTACAAGCACGAGACCAGAAAAACTGTCAAACAAGAAAACCCACACAACCTCGCTGGCTAGCAAAACAACTACTGCAAGTATCTCCACAAGGATACTCACACCTACATAAGAAAGAAACCATGCTTCCCCTATATGTAGCATATTATTCTCTATTCACCCTTACCCCCATATTCAGAGACTACCTCACATATCCATCTTCCCATTATGCTCCCCTACCCCCCCTATATACTAAACAAAACTTACCTACTACCACCAAGCTAAACAACAACAAGCACGACTTATACAAATACCATGCAGAAACAATCACTCACAAACTCCCATGACTCCCACAACACCTACACATACACTTTAATGTGCTCTTATGAACACCCGCTCAGTATGGAACAAAATATCCATTATCAAAGACTTCTTCACAACACATCTGCTCAACATATTATGTATCACTGAAACATAGCTCACGGACACCAACACTGTCCTCATAAATCAACTTCTACCTAATGGATTCAGACTCTTTCACTGCCCTTGAGCCCATCGCAGAGGAGGAGGGGTATTAATCATAGCAAAATCCCATCTCCACTTCCGCTACCTATCAACAGAAAGAGCTGAAGAAATCAACATCCTTACCATCACAAATAAACAACTATCAATTTGCCTGGCCTACAGAGCCCCAACCACTTCCATGACCAACCTCTCTTACCTTATAGGAAAAATCATAGAGAACACCAACTCAGCAAAAGACACCCTTATGCTAGAGGATTTCAACCTCCTATCAGCACAATCTGCACATACCAGAGCCTTCCTAGATGCCATGACAGCAACTGACTTCACACAGCTCATCCAATCTCCCACACACAACAAAGGCAACACACTAGATCTCATCTTCTCCAACATACAAACAAAGAACATAAGTACCCCACACACAATACAATATCACCCTATGCCCATGTCCAACCACTACCTGATCACATTCTCCCTATCCATCTTAAGTTCAGCGCGACAGCTAGCCATAGCCGCTGAATATCCCTTCCATATACCTAAAAACCCAAAGTACAACCAAAATACTAAAATACTACCAATGCTGCATATTTATTATGTTTAAAGATATAATCAGTTTTTGGATTAACCACTGCCCATTAACCATTAACATGTCTGTTTTTGTTCAGTATAAGAGGAAATGTATTTCTATTTTTATTTCTTCAGTGTTGCAGTGCATTCCAAATTTATCTTCATACTTCTATGTCTAGTTCGTGGTCTCTTTTTCTATATTTAGTGATGGTGTCTGTCTGTGTTTTCATGTGCGACCACGATGCCCATATGTTGTTTCTGTATAGCAGTCCCACTTGTTCTCTTTTCCCAACAGAAGATGAATTGGTGTTCTATGAGATTTATGGGCTCAATATGTATAATGCTGCCTTTTGATAGGTAGGATTGATGCCGTGTGAGCCCTGGTAGTGCTGTTATGGTATGGTGGGTTTACTATGAGCTCTTAATGGTCTTTTTACAGGGGTATGATGTACTTCCTAATGTCATTAATAATCTACGTACATCCAGCGCCAATCTATGAAATAACAAACAAAGCATTTTTTTATTGGACCATCAAATCCAAACCAGCATCCATAACTAGTTTGGAACTATTCCCAATTGATCCTTTTAAAATTTTTAATTCATTTTCCTTACCAAAACCAAAAAGAGACTTTTTGAGTTCTGCTTCAGGGTTCAAATTTAAGCACTTATCTGAAATAGTCCACTGCATAACTCAATTCTTTGTAGGGAGTTTCTCTTATCACCTTCAAACTTCACTTTCAAACGGCTTACTGAAGCAAAATGGCCGTGGCATTCATAAGCTTACTCCTTCTGATGACATCATTATTTAAAGAGACAGCAACCCATCAAATCAGGGTATTTCAATCAATTTGTTGATTCAAGCCTTCAGGTGCTACTGATGATAGACTATATATCCAATATTGTTCCCTAATATTCCATTTTGCTTCACAATTACACCCACAGGGCAAAGGGGGAGCATAATCTATCACACTCTATTTTAAATCTGCAAAGGTATGCTGATATTACAAGCAGTGTTGAGTAATCGGTGCCAGCAATGTCCCAGTATATAATCTCGTGGGCAATATAAATTTTATTGCATGGACATAAACATACAACATATTTCTAATTGCAGGTGGTATGAGATTTGCTAACAATTGTGTGACTCCCCATTGGCATCTCCCATGCCGCTCCCGATATCGTCTGGTCACATATGTCACAAGCCTCACATGCATAATGTCCCATTTGTTGATTAGAATCCCATTAATTCTTCTTTCAAGTTATGTCTCTCCCCATAACATCCAATAACGTTTATTCAAAATGTTATTATTTCTGGTTACTGCCTACTTCTTCCCTTCCTCAAAGAAACTGTTTATTTTGCTAACATTTCTCTTTTACAACATCAGCGCCTCAGCTTTGTCTCTGAAGTACCCATTTGACATCATGCTTAAACATACTATGAAGAGATGGTATCTTTTTGTGCTCTACATTGTGGAAGGGTTGGTGCCCAGTGGTCCTGGCTCGGCATAAGTGATGCCAGGGGAGGCTGGCTACTGATCCAGTCCATGCAGGTGCAGGGGTTACACTCTCCTGGATCCAGATTTCCTTTGTCTTCTTTTTAAAGTCCCTCCTATTCACAGTTAACATTTGGAAGTTCTCTTATGGATTCTTGGGGTTTCTTTTTCAATAATTCGGAGCTTTTTCCTAACAACAAATACAAGGGAAATATATCATGTCCAAGTTGCCTGCAGCACTGGGCAGCTTTGAAGACATTTCATGCTCCATGAGAATAAATTATTTTTCTCTCTGCTCTTGGGGCTGCTGGCCCCTGATATGGATTGAGCAGGAGGGCCTAAGGATGTCTAAGGACTTCTACGATATTAAGATTATTGAGCTCTACTTCTTCAAGCATTTATTATGGAAAACGTGGACCATCTTCTGTCTATCTGGAACATTTTACCATTTATAGAACATACTTTTTCCAACAGTATGTTCTAACCTTAACTTAATAAATAAGCTAGGAGCACAAAAGTCACTATTCAAAAGATTTGCTTTGGTAATTTTGGACGTTTTCTACTCCAATTTTTTATTTTAAAACTCCACTTCCTCCAGCTACATAAATTGTGTCTGGTCAACTTCTGAAGACAAATGTATCCTGTTAAATTGGCACTGGGAGGGGGGTTACAGATTCTGGCGGAATGGCTTCAGCTTATCCAGGCAGTACTGATATAGTCATTTGATTTTCAACACTGTTCAGTTAAAAATAAACTCCTTAAATTGGGCCACACATAAAGAAGGCCTACGATTATTCAGATTATCCAGATTATTTTAAGCAATTATATTCAGCAGTGGGAATTAATGGGTTCAATTTTTTTTCTCTTCTCCACTTTCTTGGATATTCTTCTCTTTCCAGGGATAGATTGAACAAATTTTAAGATAGGTGTGGACGGTACATCGTTAAACTCCTTTAGTATTCTAGAATGAACCACATCAGGTTCTATGGCTTTGTTTACTTTCAGTGGTGCCAGCATAATGATGACGGCTTCCTAAGTGAATGGTGATGTGTTCAACTCACTGCCTTTTATATATATCTTTGCCTTTTGCCTTTGGCCAAACACCTTCACCTTCTAGAGTGAAAACTGAACAAAAGTAATTGCTCATGGGATCTACTTTCTTGTGGTCCTACTCTTCACTAATCCTATTCTCCTGTTTGATTTGTACTACTTTTCCTTTGGTCTTTCTCTTTTCACTTATATATACATATCTAAGTAAAGTTGTATCACCTCTGCTGGAGATTTGACTGTTTTCTTGCCTTTCCTGCCTCCCTTTGTTTCCCCTGGTAGTTTTGCCTTCTTGCCTCCTTCTATGTCCTTCTGTATTTCCTGAATACTATTCCTTTTGTTCTTACTTGGTTTGCAGCTTTTCGTGTTGTGAGGGCTTGTATGCATGAATGATGTTGACAGTTAAACTATTGGTAGCATAATTACTGGCAGGGTCTCCCAAGATGGACAGAACTCAGCTGAGATGCCACATTAAGACAAACCACCCATCCAGGCAGCAGCAGAATAGGACAGTGTTGGTGGTGGAGGATCACATTTCTGTGACAACGGCAACCACACTAACATTACCTGTGTGGAAGAAAGGCCTGGCAATCTACTTCCTTATCTTGCCATGAAAACCCGATGGATAGTGACAACACAAACTGACTATAGTGATGGAAGGAGAAATCCAGGCCAGAAGGCACTCAACTGGCTACTGGGGATGAGCTGAAGACTTTTCAGAGTAAAGCCAGCATTTATGATATGGCTGGATCAAAGCCCTTGGGATGTCTGACTGATGATTAGCTGCACATGAAATGAGAGTCAGAAGTTGCAAAGATATCTTACATATTGGGACATGGAAAGTATGAAACATGAAGCAAGGGAAGTTGGAGGTGGTCAAGAATGGAATGGAATGTGTACAACTGGATCTTTTGGGTGTCAGTGAACTGAAATGGACTAGCATCAGGCACTTTAAATCTGATGATCACATGGTATACTATTCTGGTAATGAAAAACAAAGAAGAAATGGTGTTGCATTTATAATTAAGAAGAAACTTGCAAGAACTATAATGAAATACAATGCAATCAGTGAACGGTAAATTTCTATTCGTCTACAAGGAATGCCCATCAACACTATTATTCAGGTAAATACCCCAACAACAGCCACAGAAGAGGAAGATGCTGATGATTTCTATGAACAAGTGCAAACTGAAATTGACAGACCATGCAAACAGAATATCTTGGTAGTCATGGGTGATTGGAATGCAAAAGTTGGCAACAAAGAAGGCAAAGTGGTTGGAAAATATGGACTTGGCAACAGAAATGAAGTTGGCAAAAGACTGATAGAATTCTGCAAGACCTACAATCTATTCATCTCAAACACTTCTTCCAGCAACACAAGCAGTGACTTACACATGGACTTCACCCAATGGACTGTACAAAATTCAAATCTGTGGAAGTCAACGTTGGAAGAGCTGAATAACATTAACAAAGACAAACCTGGAACAGACTTTACTAGAGATCACCACTATTAGTATGTAAACACAAGCTAAATCTGAAAAAGAGCAAGCCAATCATGAATGTAGCAAAATATGACCTTGAGAATACACAACCAGAATTTAAAGACTACCTGCTTTGGATACAAATGAGAGAGCACCAGAAAAGTTATGGGATGACATCAAGAAAGTTGTGCTCGAAGAAAGTGAGAAGTCTCTACAAAAAGTGAAAAAGCAAAAAAGGCCAAAATGGATGACCAAAGAAACTGTGAAAATTGCCCAGAAATGCAGAGAAACTAAAGCCAGAGCAGAGAGGCAATCACAGAACTCAACAGAGATTTCCAACATGCAGCAAGACAAGACAAGGAGAAGAACTACAATATCGCATGCAAGGAAATAGAATCTGAAACTATTAGAGGAAGAACAATATTGGCTTTCCTAAAGCTACAAGGCCATTCTGGGATCCTGGTGGACCTCCTCCCTCACCGCCCCTCAAAAGACAGTCAGGGGAGTGCCCTCCTGGATGGCACCAGAACCCACAGGGTGCATTTCCTCCATGGTGGTATGCCATAACCAGCTCCAGGTTGGCTGGGAAGGCTAGTGGGGGAAGGTGACCTGCTGCTCCACTGCAGCACATGTTATATCCTACCGGCAGCAGCATCACCATTTTCCCCACAGCCAACGGAGATGACCACTGCCACACTCTGCCCCGGAACCCCATCCCCACGTGGCGGTAGGAAGAAGGGGTCCAGGGCCCCTTGTCCCTGGTATGACTATCAACTGGGGCTGACTGTGCTTAGTGTGCCTTGACTGCATCATGCTGCCAGGCGGAGAGGCCCACATTGGGTGCCAGGGGTCCATAGTGATGTTGGTGATCCACCAGACCCATCTTGAAACATGGACCAAGGAGTCCCCTAGATCCATGCTCAGTGTCATGGATAAAGTTGGCAAGAAAAGAACTAAGACCAACCCTAATTAACATCACTCAGTTATCTCTCACACAGGATTTTTTGCCCCCCCCCCCACCCTAAAACATGTGTCTATAAGATCAACATTGAAAAATTCCAAACTCAACCCTAAGGATCCAAGCACATATAGGACCATCTCCAGTTTACCATTCATCATGAAAGTCATTGAAAAAATGGTGCAACTACAACTACAGGACCATTTGGACTGCATGCCCCACTAGAACATTATCAACATAGATTCAAACCCAACCACAGTGTGGAAACACTTCTCACAAGAATACTTAACAGATTAATCACAGGCATCAACAACATGAGGCAAGGATTCATCCTAATCTTCCTTGACATCACAGCGGCTTCTGACAGTTAACCACTTCACCCTATTACGAAGACTCTAAGAAATAGAGCTATGTGGCACCATGCTCAAATGGTTAATCTCCTATTTGACACACAGAGAACATCAGGTCAAATGTGGCCCACATAAATCAAGATAAATTGACCAAACTCAAGGAATCCCACAGGTCTCATCACTATCATCACTACTATTTAATATATACCTGCAAACACTATGCACCATCATAAAAGATCCCAACATCCATTACAATATCTGTGCGGACAATGTTAAGATTTATGCTCCCTCCAACATAGAACATCCTGAATGCACACAGCTAACAAGCTGCCTGGAGGCTAGAAAAACAAAACCTAGCCATAAAGTACACTTCACATCACAAGGAACACCTCTGCCCCATCCACAACCATAAAAATACAAAACAATGACTCACAGTCAAATCTGAGGTAAAATACCTAGGTGTTATACTGGACCAAAAACTAAGCTTCCAAGCATATATCAACAAAACAACTAAAACAGTCTATCATAAAATGAGAAAAATACAGAAACTTAAACCTCTTCACAACAATAACGACTTCAGAACAGTGTGCCAAGCAATGATAATGCTTATTCTCGACTACTGCAATATAATCTACCAAGGCCTCCCAAAACACATAACACTCCCCCTCCAGATGGTCCAAAATACTGCAGCATGCATAAGCACAGGAATCACGTAGAGGCACATTTTGATCTGGCCATCCAGCCCCTTATGTGGTCGACCAGAAGCAGGACACCCAGAGGTAGACCTTATTCTAATCCTGCGGGGGCTAGATGTGTCCACGGGATCAGAATCGGGTCTACGGCCTGAACGTGCAGGCCAGGCCCCAATTCTGGTCGGCCTGCATGGCCAGCAGATCCTTGGTTACCTCAGTTAGGCTCCTGAATGGAGCTGCAGTGCCATGGCATCCTGTCGCCATGGCACCGCAGCTCCATTGAGGAGCCACAAATGCCAGCTGCCACAGACTTTCTTCTTTCCCTGCAGCTGGACCCTTGATATGGCCTCCCATGGAATAAGTCCCCTGTCTATGTTCATGGCCATGGACATACAGAGCCAACCTCAGAATTGGCCTGAATGTCTGGGGTTGTGGCCCTCCTATTCCCCGCCCTCACTCTGCCTCCAGAACGCCCCCTCCCGCCCCGTCTAAGCCTCCCCATACAAACGTGCTGTTTGTTCGGAGAAACATTAGCTGGGACTGACAGGGAAGCAAATAGAAACATAGAAACAGAGAAAAATGAAGACAGAAAAAGACCACATGGCCTATCTAGTCTGTCCTTCCATATCAACAACTACAACAGTCTCCTTTTTTCCTTTAGAGATGCTCTGTGTCTGTCCCGTGCTTTTTTGAATTCAGATACTGTCCTCATCTCTACCACCTCCATTGGGGGACTATTCCATGGATCAGCCACTCTTTCCATAAAGAAATATTTATGCATATCACTCCTGAATATATCCCCTTTCACCCTCATTCCATGTCCCCTCATAGCAGAACTTGCTTTCAATCGAAAGAGGCTCTCTCCCTGTGCATTTATGCCCGAAAGATATTTAAACGTCTCAATCATATAACCTCTATCCCGCCTTTCCTCTAAGGTGTACATATTAAGACATCCATCCCCGCTATTCACTGTACTGAATAACCTCCATAACACCTACCCTAATGAAACTACTCTGACTACCGATCTATGTATGCACCAAATTCAGAATACTGCTTATCGCATTCAAAATCCTGCATAACCTATCTCCAAACACCCTCCAACCATTAATCCATAAGGACCTGGAGAACAGAATAAAAAGAACTATTAATAAATATTTACTCATCATCCCAAGCACAAAAAAGAAATCCAATCAGTTGACTTGCAAGAGAGCATTTTCCATATGTGCACCATCAATATGGAATGCCCTCCCAGAAGACATGAGATCCATCAAGGACTTATGGGAATTCAGAAAGATACTAAAAACATTTCTTTTTACAGAACATATGAATTGACAACAACAATTGGTCAAGCCCTCTGCTATACATTCTTTTTTTTAGTGCTGGCTCCTGGCAACCCAGCTGCCTCTGGATTTTCTTGGCAATGTATCACTAGAAGTAGATTGTCAGGTGTTTTCTTCTGAGGCAATGAAGGGTAAAGTGACTCGCCCAAGGTCACAAGGAGTGCCTTGATTTTCTGGGTAGTAGGTAGCTGCTCTAACCACTAGGCTACTCCTCCACTCCACTCCATTGTTATACTTACTACTCATAAAATCCATTTCTGTTATTCCATCCCCTACCCAATGTATCCACCATAACCTAAGAATATATGAAATAATGTTTACTCCAATTTATTTATTTAATTTATTTATTTGGTACATTTTTCTATACCGCCCCTTCCAGAGATCAGGGGCAGTTTACAGAGAACCCAACAACAGTTTACATAGAACAAGAAACAACTTTTGTATAAGATAACATTTTACATAGAACAGGGGACAACCTTTGTACAGGATAACTTGGGTTTCTTAACAAGTTTAGATATAGTAGCTTAAGAACATAACTATGTACAGGTTAACTCCATGCAGGAGGTCTTTGTGTTTGTTCCTTGTGGTCTTAGGCATGCCTTGTCATGGTTGTATTGGGTGATGGGCTAGCCTGGTGGTGTGTGGGTTTTTAGGTGAGCTTTCACTACCGTAGTGCATGGCAAAGAGGTAGGTTTTCAGCTGTTTTCTGAAGTCTTTGAGGTCTTTTGTTGCACAGATGTGCAGTGGGAGGGAGTTCCAGAGGCTGGGAGCAGTTATAAAAAAGCTCTGGAGCTGGTGGTTTGTTGGAAGAAATGCACGCCTGGCTCACAGCCAACAGCCTAACGGTCAACTTCGATAAGACAGAAGCAATGTTTATCACCAGGAATCCCACCTTCGTTCCACCACAAACCATCAGCATCCTAGACAAATTCATAGAAGTCAAAGATGAAGTTAAGTACCTGGGCATCACCCTGGACAGAGCTTTAAACATGAAGTCCCACATCTCTAAAACTGCAAATAAGGCCTATCAACGCTTAAGAGTCATCAGAAAGATCAATCCATTACTCCGTCAGGACCAATTCCGTACAGTATGCCAAGCACTCATCACACCTCTAAGAACATAAGATATGCCATACTGGGTCAGACCAAGGTCCATCAAGCCCAGTATTCTGTTTCCAACATTGGCCAATCTAGGTCATATGTACCTAGCAGTTTCCCCAAGAGACACATGCTTGTACTGGGTCAAGCATTGATATCTTCGGTCACTTCTTAATAATGGTTTATGGACCTTTCCTCCAGGAACTTGTCCAAACCTTTTTTAAACCCAGCTACACTAACAGCCTTTACTACATCCTCCGGTAACAAATTCCAGAGTTTGATTACACGTTGAGTGAAAAAATATTCTCTTTTATTAGTCTTAAATAGTTTACCCTGTAGCTTCATTGCATGTCCCCTAGTCTTTCTATATTCTGATAAGGTAAACAATCGATCTACGTTTACCCGTTCCACTCCGTTCATTAATTTATAGACTTCTATCATATCTCCCCTCAGCCGTCTCTTTTCCAGGTTAAAGAGCCCTAACCTTTTTAGCCTTTCTTCATAGGAGTATCCTTCCGTCCCCTTTACCATTTTGGTGGCTCTTCTCTGTACCTTTTCTAAAATCGCTATATCCTTTTTAAGATATGGCGACCAGAATTGCACACAATATTCAAGGTGCGGTCGGTCTCACCATGGAATGATATAGAGGCATTATTATATCTTTTGTTTTATTTTCCATTCCTTTCCTTATCATACCTAGCATTCTATTTGCTTTCTTGGCCGCCGCTGCACACTGGGCCGAGGGTTTTAACATGGTATCCACAATGACGCCTAAATCTTTTTCCTGGGTGGTGGTTCCTAATGTGGAACCTTGCATCGTGTAACCATAGTTTGGGTTGTTCTTCCCTAGGTGCATAGCCTTGCACTTGTCCACATTAAATTTCATCTGCTGGACTACGGAAACTCACTTTATCAAGGCCTCCCTCAGCAAACCTTACACCCACTCCAGATGGTACAAAACACTACAGCACGCATCATAACAGACACACCAAGAGATGAACATATCACCCCTGTCTTACAACTGCACTGGCTCCCAATGGTAACAAGAGCAAAATTTAAAACAATCATGATTATATTTAAGATCATTCACCATCTCTCAGCAGACGCACTACAATACATCATAACAAGAGATAACAGCAATAGACCAAGAAGAACCAGTACTGACAACACGATCGTCACACCTACAAGATACCACAAGACCAAACAAATAACCTCAAAGAGAGCCCCATCACTACTGGCATCTACTCTGTGGAACTCCCTCCCAACAAGCCTGAGGGCAATGGATGACATCAAAGAGTTCCTCAAAGCCCTAAAACTCCTGCTCTTTATTGAAACATATGAACATACAGAAAGTTCTACCTACCCAAACAATAATAAAACAACGCACAGCAACACAACAACCTACGACAGCTAGATACCTCCACCTACTACACACCCACTTAACCTAACCGGACACTCGAGTCCACTATACAATGCACTTAAATCCCCCTATAATTGCACTGCCTATACGTCTAAATGTTGTCAAGTACCCACATGTTGTACTGTCTAAATGTTGTTAAATACCCACATGTTAAATGTAACCCACCAATTGTGATGTAATGTGACCACTTTGATTGAAGGATAAGGTGGTATACAAATCTGTCTAAATAAATAAATAAATAAACCTGCTTGGATCAATAATCAATAAAGAAATGACAAGCAGTCAAGAAATCCAACCATGCATTGCTCTTGGCAGAATGGCTATGAAGGACCTAGACAAGATTCTCAAGAGAAGAGATGTCTCACAAAGATTCTACTTGTCCAAGCCATGTTATTTTCAAGTATATAAAAACCAGCTCTACTGATTCACCTTAACTTAGTATTGATCTAATATCAAAAGCAAAGTGGGGAGGACAGACCTCAGAAAACTCTCCAAAAGGTACCTTCGACCCCCAAGTGGATCCAGGTGACCATTCAGATTTGATACATCAACGGTCTGTATAAACATCCACAATCTTACTATATCAAAAGGGGAGACTTTTTCATAATATGTACACAAGACATATGATGTTAATAGCGAATGGTTAGCTTAAAAAACTGTTGATGTCTTGTTATGTAAAAGAAAAGTTTTATTATGTGAGAATGTTTGGCATCCCCTTTTGATATAGTAAGGTGGTGGAGGTTTATACATATATTATACCATGCTGCATAGATATTAGTCCCCTTGGGTTTGTTTAAGACAACCCATAACAATTCAGCAACACCTTTCTTGTAATTGCCTTTATCGTGTCCCTAACATAAAAAACTACTACTCCCCTTTTCAACCTGTCCTGTCGTATAAGACTAGATTATATCCTGATATATTCATTTTCTAGTCCTGATTATTACTGAACCAGGTATGTTCCTCTTCCACTATCATGTCTTCCAGTTCAGTTAGTTTGTTGGATAGACTGTCAGTATTTGTACATATGATATTCCAAATTGTTCCTTACCTCCCATTTTCTTGTTATCTATTTGTTCCTCCATAGGAATAGGACAACTTTCCACAGGTTTGCCATGAGTCGACATCAGCTTGACAGCACTTAACAACTGCAGCTGTTTCATTGTTAACTGCTTAGTCCACTTGGGGACCGATTCCATTCAAGACGTAGATCTCTTTTGTATGTCCGGGCAGACCCGGACGTATAAAGGAGATCACAATTCTGATCCTGTGGAGCACGTCTAGCCCTGCGGGATCAGAATCACGAACAGCACAGTATATGCAGGCTGGGACTGTGATTCAGTCCCGGCCTGCACATATAGAGCTAGCCTGGCTAACTCAGCCAGGGCTTTTAAATGGAGCCGCGGCACCATGGCATCCTGTTGACATGGCACCACGGCTCCATTTAAAACCTGAGATGCCGGCTGCTGCCCCACAAAGTTAATTCCCTGCAGCCCAACCTCTGATCCGGCCCCCCCCAGCCCCTTTTGCACCCCAAAGTGAAAAAAAAAAACATTCAGGGAGGCTATTCCACCTTGGGGGTGGAATAACTTCCCCGGCCAATTCGCCGGCCCTGGACATATAAGGCTGACATTAGAATCGGCCCTGTACACCCAGGGCCAGTGACTGCCCACTGTCCGCCCTCTCTCCGCCCCCGGGCCACCTCTTCCCCACCCCCGATTAATTTCCCCATACATCCTGTGGGGAAGTTATTCGGGGCAGGCAGTCAGCATGAATAGTGGGAATGGACGTCCCGTTGGGACATCCATCCCCGCTATTCGTACCTCGGAATGATCCCCTTAATCCCCACTTTTATATTTTATATCTGGTAGTTTTATTGCCTTTCGATTTCCAATGGCTTCAGTGTTCCTGACTACTAAAAAAGAATTATTTTCATCTCTCTCCATTCCTGGGATTTCATCTTAGCTTTTGTATGAGTTGCTTATCTGATGAAGCTAGTTTAAAACCACCCTCCATAAGTCTATGAGCAAAGAAATTCTTACTATTTCTTGATAGATGTATGCCATATTTTCTCAGCAGACCTTCTCTGTTGGGTATCATACCATGATCCAAGAAACCAAAGCCCTGCCATCCATAATAAACTTCTGCGGAAATGACCCATTAGCCCTTGGAAAATCCCATGGGTTAGTATATTAGCCCCTTAGTTTGAGTGGCTTATCAGATCCCTTTGGTATGGAGTAATACCATGTAAAACTATTTCAAAAAAGAAACATACTGTCTTGCCTAAATAGTTTGCATTTGCAGGTTTTGTATTATGCGGACAGCCTTTAGAGCTGGGGTCACCAACCTCCAGAGGGCCGCGGGCCGCACAGCCGACTACCGGGAGCCTCGCGGGCCGCACCCCCCTTCTCCCCGCCCCCGCGAAAAAAAACAACAAACGCAAAATTATGAAAACAATGGCTGATCACCTTTATTGAATTTAATGAGATGGCTGATGATTCATGCTAGCAGACAAACGCTTAAAGTCCGGCTTCACAGATGACACTGACAGGAGAAGGGATGCTTGCAGGTGGTCGTCGGTGAGCTGCGAGCGCGTGGATACAATGGCGGGAATCCTTGGCGGGCTGCACGTAATGTTAACCGGGGTAGAGCCTCGCGGGCCGCATGAAGGGACCTCGTGGGCCGCATGCAGCCCGCGGGCCGCAGGTTGGTGACCCCTGCTTTAGAGCAAACTAGCTTCCCGCATGGGCTATGCACTCGTTATTTTATAGGTTAAATGCTGCATGTGACCCATTCCTTCCTTTCTCATGAAATCCTTGTCGTCATGCCCTAAGCTGTAACCTTTGAAGTCATTACTCATCAATAGGGGCCTCTAGGCATTGTGGGCAATATGCTATGCCCCTCCCGCTAAAGTAGAGATCTCCACCTTGGACAGAAATAAAGCCCCACTGTGGTTTTCTATTCTCTCTCTCTCTCTCTCTCTGCTCCTATAAACATCAGTTTATTACCAATTATTTAACAATCCATTCCTTTAGTCAGCAATTATTCAGTCATCTATTCCTTCAGTTATTAATTATTCAACTGAAGTATTTACTGGAGTATTGAGTCAGATTCAACGCAGTATTATTGATTTCAATTTATTTGTTCATTGTTTACTTATTTGTAATGAAACAGCTGGAATGTAAAAAAGCAAGTCTTCTTATGTGGATGCTGATCTGGTTGAACTTGCTGGCTAATAACTTGCTGCTATATGTTACAAGGACAGTATATACTTACTGCATGCTATATGGACCCAGCCTGATTGACCCTTTGTGTTGGCTAGTTGCTTACTCTCATATTTTATTTAGAACTCTTTGATTGTATAACTATTAGATGGGGTAACATTCTATACTTCTTTGTGAAAAAAAGGCTTAACAGCCCATTTTAGATAAGTTGTTGAGCTCAGTATTAAAATGTACAGTTCAGGACATTCTCAATTCCTCCTATTATTTTACAATAGGCTCTGCCAAATGCAGAGCCTTTTGTAAAATATGTAGAAGAATGCTGGCAAATAGCAGATATTTGCTGGTATATCAAAAGGGAACAGCAATTTTGCTGCCCATAGAAAAAAATGAAAAATTACTAATTTGCCTTGCTGCAACCAGGAACATCATGAGTTCCTGGATACAGTAACAAAGATATCAGGCATACTATCTCTTAAAGGGACCGTGGGGGAAAAAACAACCACAATACCACTCTCTGATCCCTCCCCAGTGCACAAGCTTCACCCCATCCCCCAAAATCTTATTTGACAGCTTGAGGTAGCACCCTACTGTTACTGCTAAGAGGTCAAGATAGCCATTTTGAGCCTTCCTTTTCCCCCCACTAGCCACAAGAGAGATCTTCAGTAAAAGCTGTGGGTGGATTCAGAGGGTGGTGGAATGTGTACCTAGGAGATTCAAGGATGGTGGGTGAAACTTGTGCTGCTAGGGAGGATGAGGGGTAGGAAGGGTGCTTTGGCTTTGCACCTGCCCCCATTTTTAGTTTTCAGATCTAAACAGGAAACTGGCACTTGTGTGCATCTCAGGGTAGGTGTAAAAGAGGAATTTTTGGTAACTGGCGTGTATTCTCATTGTAAAATAGGAACTATGGGCCCGATATTGAGTTGGGCAAGCTATACACCACTACGGCACATAGCCCTGCCCGCCGAACTTTAACCACAGATATTCAATGCCAAGGACATATGTGACCCTGGCATTGAATATCTGGGGATCGATGCACATGCCGGAAGCTGCAGTAAATAACCAGGCAGCAGCAATATTGCATGCTGCCCGGTTAGCTCCTGCAATTTAAAGAAAGGTGAGGGTTTTCCTCGCCTATCTTTTAGGCACAGGTTGCTAACCGGGCAGCATGCAATATCACTGCTGCCAGTTAGCGATGGTCTCTGCCTCTGCTCCTCCCCAGAATGCCCCCTATATGCCCTGATGCTAACTGGATAGCATCGAGGTGCGTAAGGGACTAGAAGGGGATATCCAATGGCACTAACCATGTAAATGCCGTCAAATATCCCCATTTAAGGCATTTACATGGTTTACTTGACTGTAAACTGTGTAAATGCCTTTTGAAAATTGGGCCCTATATGTCTATATTTTAGCAACACCCAAAACATACCCCGATCCTGCCCCTTTGATAGCTGTGCATTCCAGAGAAAGTATATATGTAAATAGCAGCTTTCTAAAATTATTATTTGCATGTGTAATATGAACAACTATCCATAGGGTCACCAGGAATTGACATTGACTTGATTGCTCTTAACAACAATGCGACCCAGACATGTAAATGTTGCTATTTACCAATGTTGATGCTTCTAAAATGACTTCCTTAGTTAAGTATGCCCATTAAAGAAAAAGTTTGCCCACTTTCTTGATACAATACTTTGTTATCATTTGTATTAATACTTTCCAGAATACTACGGAAGACAATACTAAGCTGTTGCCATGTCAATTACACAGAGCTATATTTTTGTGCTCATTATTATTCTTGGATGTTTCCAATTTACATCTAAATGTACTGACTAATTTTGATCCAATCATGTCAAAAGTGATAGGTAATGTGTGGGAGGAGATGACAGTCCTACCGTCAAGAGTTGCCAGAATGAGAATTCCTCGGGGCAATGATTTAATGCCCAAGTCAAGCAGTGCTGTCAAGAACGGAGGCCAAATTATGACACATTATGCTGTACTATAGCCTCACACATACAATACATATGAATAAAGTGACTGAGATTGGAAATATTAAACTATGCTTAAACCCCTGCTACAGTTCTCTTTATTGGCTCAACGCATTAGTTTACAGGTACTAATGGTGTAGAAATTTCTTTAGTAGAAGCCAAAAGTCAGAGCTTCTCTGAACAGGAGCATGTGATTAAAGCAGATAGCAAAATAATGGCACTTTGTATGGATTGTGGTTTAGCATTTACCTTCAGTCATTTCTTTCTTTCTTTTTGCTGAAAGCTTCAAGTCGGGTTGCTGTTCACTGAAAGCAGGGGCTATAGTTGCACTATCATTTTACCTCGTGATTTCTTTCATTTTCCTTTGAAGAAAACACAAGTGAGCTCAGTATCCAGCAATGGGGCTTCCATCTAACTTTAAACAGATAAGAAATTCATTTAAAGATTTGCATATTTTCAGAGGCAGAAATACATACGTGTCACTTTGAAAATACACTTCTAACTTAAGAGGGATACTTATCCATTCAAAGCCATATCTGTTGTTTACCTCTCCCCATTTAGACACATAGGGGGTCATTTAAAAAGCACTATTCATGCTTTGTATGTCCGAAAATGGGCATTGAGATGTCCAAAGCACAGACTTCTCCAGAGTCATTTTAGAAACTGGTGGAGGAGTGGCTGAGGCGTTCCCAGCAACCTGGACATCCCCGTCCGATCTCAGAACCATTATGAACGTTCAGCCCTTGTTTTGGCTGAAAAAACTCTAGAAGGTGTAGAGAAGAAGATAGCACCCCATTATCCCATTATCCCCAATACTCAGCACAATGTCAACGATAACAGCATTAGGATCTGAATCCTGACTGCCCTGTTTCTCGCCCACTACTCTAACAATTAGGACATCCTACTGTAGACCTCCAGGTTCTGAAATACTGTTCTGGAGATGTTTATGTAGACACCCCCACAGACGTCCGTATCAGGCACGTCCACATTTGTGAAGTCATGTCTACACCTGGACGTGCCTGCTTTCTTTTTCAGACATTCTGGCTTTGACGTCCCAGATTGCACTTGGACGTCTTTTCTAAAATTCTCCTGATAATGTGTATGTTAAGTAGCTGAATTTTGTCACTGAATTTATACGATCTTTGTCATCCTTGTCCCACCCCAGACTATGCCCCTTTTTTAAACTTATAATTTTTGGCTATTTTAATTACAAAATGACCAAGTAATTATTTTAAAAATGAGCACTTACACTGTCAGCGCTGCCATCGACCATATAAATATTTTGAGTATTAGTCTGAGCATTGCTGGATGCAGGGCCGGTGCGAGGGTATTGGGCGCTCTGGGAGAACGTTCAGTTTTCTGCCCTCCCTCTTCCCCCTGAGATTTTGATAATTAAACTCAACGATCATGATCATCCAAACACCACCCCCCCCCCCCAACGATCCTGTAAAAAAGCACAACTGGGCATTCTACTTTTAAATGCTAAATTTGCATTGTATGCATGCGTTTGTCTGCTCTCCCTGCAGGTAAAAGAATGTGCTGATGGTTCTCTGAGTTTGCGGGGCTCTCATTCTTTGGCTTGGCTTTGACTGCTATTACTCTTTCCTGCCCCTCAGAAGCTGCCACCACAGGCAACTGCTTAATCTTGCCTAATGTTTAGGTTGACCCTGGCTGTAGAACACCAAATCTTGTCCTTGTACAATGACCTAATTACAGAGTACTGTGATGAAGCAGAGGCCAGTGAACCTATGGAGATAAGAAAAATCACTGATCCCTTTAAAAAAAGTGACAGACCTAAAGTGCAGTTACTGCAAAGCGCAGCCAGAGGGAGCAAGCACGAAGAATCAGAGGGTAGGCTGACACACCCAAGCTTGGATGATGCAATAACTAACTCAAGGGATAATCAGACACACCTGGTCAGGGTGAGAGAAACCCTAACTGAGAAGCAGCTTTATAAGCATGGCTTAGACAGGGCAGCAACAGCGGCAGCAGCAGCAGCAGCAGATGCAGAAGAGAGAGGAAGGAGACAGCTCCGAGGAGAGAAGGAGAGGCAGTTGGATTTGTGGTCCTTATTGAGAAGGAACAAGTTCCAAGAGAAACAGTTCCACACTGAAAAGCTCCAGGGAGAAGTCTTCAAGGAAGACAGAGAAAGGAGAGGGACCTGGAAAGTGCCTGGTAAAGAAAGTACCAGAGAAGCACAGCTCAGAGAGCAGAGGTACCTGCATACTTCCTTTCCTGACCGTGAGCTACAAGGAGTTCAGAGGTGGGTGCACAAGACTCAGCCCAGGAGTCTGAGAAACACAACACTGAACCAGGAACCGGGGCTAAGCCCTAGAAAGGCATGGAAGCCAGAGAGCCGTAGGTGCAGTAAACACAGCTGGAGAGAGGTTTGGGAACCTGTACAAAAAATGCTAACTAAAAGTCCTGTTACCTGTTTTCCAGACCAGGTAGAGCAAGGCTGGAGAGTTTTAGAGAGAAACTCTGAAGTGAAGCCAGAATTATATGAGGAAAGCTCAGGGCCAGCAGATATATCGTCAGAACAGGAGGAGATGCAAATAGACCCTGCTGAACCCGATTCATTGCTACCTGACTGTCTCATGGATTGTACACTTTGTCTAGCCGGGAGTTTGGAATCCTTAGCAGAAGTATAGCTCGCAGGGTATACGTTAAAATACAGTTTTGATAAGCTAAAAGAAGAAGCTTGCTTTTGTTTGCATGAACTGGTTTGTTCTAACACCTGAATAGCTAATAAGACTGTGAAGCACGTCTAACTTTTGAATTCTGTAAATACCTTTTTGAAAATCCTGAATGAGGTGAGAAACCTGTTTTCCTTCGTTGAACCTTTGTGCATTATGGGAATAAACCTTACCCTTTACCTTACACATGGCTTTCACAACTAATTATTTCAAGAAAGGGACTACTAGTACCAGCATGCATCTGGGCTAAGAAAAGTTTCACCCTTGGATGAAAACAATAATGTCCACCCTGACCCTTTAAGCACATGGCTTGGGGGCTGGGGTTGCGACAGTACCCATCAAAATTCAGACTCTCCAATGCTATCATTGAATGTCAATGTATTTTAATGACCCTTTCCCATATCTTTCACAGTGATAACAATTCATTTTCATAAACACAAATAAGAATGTACAGTGATATGATATGTTGTCTTCTATTTCAATATTTATTTTTAAATTAATACTGTATCTAGTAGGATGGATGATATGAATAAGTCCATGGAATCTATTGTATTCATGTTTACTAATAGCATAGTGTATCTTATATTAGTCAGAATGAGGGTAGCCTTATAAGGGGGCCACACGTTAAAGTGCCTACGTCAAGACTTACAATGAGAAGGCATCTACTTGTCTTCATAAAATACTAGCCAAAGTGGCCTAATGTGTGTCTGCACTGCAGTTGTGGACATTTACCCCAGCCCTAGAGCTGAAGTAAATGATTATATTTTTTCAAGTATGCATGCAAATTATAGAATTTTATCATTTCTTTTGGGGCAATTTCTCCAAATGGGTCAGTTTTGCACACACCATGACAGTCATGAACCTCACTTCTAAGCGAGTCGGATCTCAGTCTCTCAAATTTACTGCTAATGCTCAATGTAGTATCTGCATTGTGCCAAAGAGAGCCTCCTTCTGGAGGTCATACGATGCATCATGGATAGGTAATTTGTCCACTCATATTCTACCAAACTCCACCTATGTGCACACCCACTGACAAAGTGCATGTTTTGATGCCAAAGCGTGTACTTTTAAACTGGTCGTATTTTGTTAGAGGTCATTTAGGTGTGTATGTGACCACAAAAGGGTAGGAATGACGTTACAGAATTCCCTCAGCTGCATGGTTTGAGTCTAGTTGTTTTAGGTTAAGAATTACAACAGAGACATCTTGCAATATTATGGAAAGGAAGGTTGAAGAGCCTGATATTAACTAATAGCTTATTTAGGTTAGATCATAAATTCTAGTGATCTAGACACTATCAAAAAGTTCTAGACACATGACATCACAGAGCTTCTTTTGTCTAGTGGGCGGCAGTAGGAGGATTGCTTTGGAATACTATGGGTTTCTACAGAAATGGTTTAATCTCAATAGTCTAATTTTGACAAGAAGACAGCAACCTCAGACCCCTGGAGCACAGCTGGATGAGTTTCCATACCCTACTATTCAATTCAAGCTCAGAAATTTGTCACTGAGTGAGTGTCAGTCTAGATATGAGCTGTCACTGGATCATGCAATAAAATAAATGAAACTGCATTTTGTGCTGGTTTTCCTGACTGTAGTGAAAATAAAGGGGTCAATATTCAGCAAGGTGATCGCTATTTAATGATATCCACATAACTATACTGATGTCTTTAAAGCAGATTTTCAGCCAGACTCTCCATTTCAGTCAGAGCACTGAACATGCCATTGTGAACAAATATGTTATCTATTTAGCTAGTTAGGTGGCCCACGTCAGTGTATGAGAATTATCTGGATAGCGACTGAATATTGCAGCTACTCTAGAACACCCCTGACCCTTCCTATATTTAAATTGATACATTATCTATTGCTGGTGGGAAAAAAAACCCACGCATGCTGTTAGCACCCAAGGCTGACTACATTAGAGCTTTAAAATATTGATCCATAAGTAAAACCATTCCACAGATATGCCAAAAACTTGGAAAAACACGACTGCAGCAATGACACTGCTATTGCAAAATCTGAAATATAGACTTGGGGGTATGTTTACTAAACAGCAGTAGCGGCTTCCGTGCAATATCAGAGCTGCAGCCCCATTGAATTCAATGGGGCCAGGCTCCGATATCCCACGGAAGCCGCTTCCACTGTTTAGTAAACATACCCCTTGGTCTTTATGGGGTCATTTTAGAACAGGGAAGTCAATTAGGTGCCTATGTTGTGCCTGTTTTATAAAGGAAAACAAAAACTAAACACCCAGATTTGACACTGAGATTACCCATTTTGTGTTATGATATGTGCAGCCACACCTGTGCATTCTGAATATTTGATATTGTCTCAGGCCATAGATCGAAAAGCTAAGCACGTTCATTTTCAATTGCAGTTTTATGTACTGTGTTTGTGTTTTAAGATTTTGCGCATGGTTGGGATTCTTTAGGACATAAAATTGGGACTAATGATTGAAATGTTTATCACATCCCCCATTAGAGTTTCATCACTAGAAGGGTTCAGGTATTTTTGAAGGTCCCTTTTCATAAATTTTTAATTTCTCTTAATATTTAAGCAGTCTCCATGTCAGATCTGGGTGTTTAGTTTTTGTATTTATTATACCTGGATTTCTGGGTTTTGTTTTCCTTTATTTTATAAAGGAAACATATGAATTTCTACCAATGTGCATTTTTTTTTCTGTTTATGCATTTTTACAATATTAAACATCAATCAATAATGTTTACAGAAAAGATATTTTCTTGTGAACAATTCAAAGGAAACAATACATTCTATAGAAAATAGAAAACAAGAAAGCATCATTAGTCCCCAAAGGAGAGAGAGCGGTTACAAAATCATCTGAAGGCAGGAAAGAAACCTACAGCACAAGAAGAAAAAATATCTAAATTATCAGATGGTGGCCAGAGACTAGGATCATATTATAACAACAGATAGTAAGCCCTATGATACAGACGTTATAGTATGCAAACTGATAAATGACGACAGATCACCAGGCTGAAAGAAAACATATCTCTGAGACTTAAAAATTATTATACATTTACATGGGAATCTGAGCGTGAAAGGGGCCCCCAATTGAGTAACACCAGATTTTAATAGAAGAAAAGCTTTACGACGCTTTATAAACTTACTCCCTGAAATGGTAGGCACAGATATTAATACCTGATCTTAACTCTTGCACAAATTTCACATTTTATTTTATAGGACATGCTTACTAAACTGCATGGCAAATGCAAATAGTGCAGCAATTTTCTGTGCTGTCTATAGACTGTGCAATAGCTGCGAGCATGGGTGGAAAGCGGGCGTATCTGCAACACATAGTAACCAAACATTTTGCAAACATCACTGGTGCAACCATGGCCATCTCAATGGGTGCTGGTAGCTGCATCCATGATGCTTTCAGGCTGTGTTGTTTGCATTTTCTGTGCGTTATCTGCTGGGGAAATGCTGTGCATGCTCCTGCCTGATAATGCACGGCTTCTGCAACTGATGCGGAGCTATTTGCACGAATGTGGTGCATAAGCTGCAAAAGTCTAGCATGGTTTAATAAACCCCTATGGGATCTATTCCACGCATCATTGAGTGAGGATATATGTCCGAGTCGGACGTATATCCCCCACTAAACATCTGTGGCCGATTCCGGTTCCAAAGCTCCCTTCACATATAGCGTATAGCGATGGGAAGCCATAGCACTGACATGCCAGCCGGAGCGCTATGTGACATGGATGGGCAGCCGTTGGGATGTTCCCTGCACCAGAATCAGGTGCCTGTCCAGACGTCTATGTCCCCAATTCTGCCATTGTGGGTACATCTGACATGCATGTCTGCAGGTTGCATGTGCACAGTTTTACCTGATCTGAGTAACAGTACTTCCAGGGCTGGAGAGAAGGTTTTTTCAGCAACATATTCTATTGCATTAACTATATGATGTATTTGAGATGTATATAATATAGTCTTACTTATTGTCATTTAGACATTTAGTTCTTGATATTCGAAGGGCATTTACATGGTTTACAGCCTAGTAAACTGTGCAAACGCTTTAGATGTGGATATTCAAAGGCACCTATACGGTTAATGCCATTGAATATCCCCATCTAAGTCCCCTATGCGCCCCGATGCTATTCGGCTAACATCAGGGTGTGCTGGGGCATTTTGGGGTGGAGCGGAGGTGGGGAATGGTGCTAACTAGGCAGCAGCGATATTACATGCTGCCTGGTTAGCGATCTGCACCTTAAAGATAGGCAAGGAAAACCCTTGCCTATCTTGAAGGCACCAATCGCTAACCAGGCAGCAGCCAATATCACTGCTGCCTGTTAGCCTCAGTGGCTTCCTGTTCCTGCGGCGATCACCGGCTATTCAATGCTATTGCCGTGGCATTGAATGTCCGGTTTAGAGGTCAGTGGGGAGGGCTATGCACCAACAAGGCACATAGCCCTCCCTCACTGCAGGCAGCTGAAAATTGGGCCTTTCATTTATAATATTTATTTATTTAGCTAGTCTTATATACCGCATATCTAATAGTCTATGCGGTTTACAATGAACAACAATGCCGATATGATTTTACATGGAAAATATAGTCAGAAAGAAAAAGGAAACATTGGAACAAAAATATATTACATGAATTAATACGTAAAGAGGTTGAAGAGTGGTAGTTATGTATCCAGATTTCAAAAAAAGATCCAAGAACAGGTGTGTCTTTAGCTTCTTTGTAAAGTCCAGTAAGTCATTAAGAGCTCAAAGTACTTGCTGGAGCACTCAAGCTATTTATCTAAACATACTTTTGAAAATATGCACTCATGCACGTAATTAAAAAAGAAAATTTCCATTTGCTAAATAGCAGAAAGGAACTGTTCCATGGTGGGACAACTATGTCACTTTAAGAGACCCTTTTACTAAAGCAACATCATAACATGAGATATGACATATCGGGTCAGACCAAAGGTCCATGAAGCCTAGTATCCTGTTTACAACATAAGCCAGTCCAGGTCACAAGTACCTGTCAGGTTTCCAAAAAGATATGCACATTTCAGGCTGGGAGTAAGCAGTGGATTTCCCTGGTCCTCTCATAAGGGTTTATGGACTTTTTCTTCAAGAACTTGTCCAGACCTCTTTTAAACCCAGCTACACTGACAGCTTTTATTACATCCTCTAGTAATGAATTCCAGAGTTTGATTTCACATTGGGTGAAAAACATTTTCACCAATTAGTCTTAAATGTGCTACATTGTAGTTTCCATGCATGTCCCCTAGTCTTTCTACTTTTTGAAGGTGTAAACAACTGATATACGTTTACCCATTCCACTCGATCATATCTCCCCTCAGCCATATTTTTTTCAAGTTGAAGAGCCCTAACATTTTTATGGCTTTCCTCATAGGGGTATCATTCCATCCCCTTTAGTATTTTGGTGGCTCTTCTCTGTATCTTTTCTAATTACGCTATATCATTTTTAAGATATGGCAGCCAGAATTACACACAATATTCAAGATGCAGTTGCACCATGGAGAAATACAGAGACATTATAATATCCTTGGTTTTATTCTCCATTCCAGTTCTTATAATTCCTAGCATTCTATTTGATTTCTTAGCTGCCGCTGCACACTGGGCAGAGGGTTACAACATATTATCCACAATTCATAAAAGTCTTGTAAATCCTCCTGGAAGGCCTATTGTTTCCACCAGGGGTTCTTTGCTCGAGCCCCTTTCAGTCTTTATTGACTCTTTTTTGCGACCTTTGCTGCCGTCTATCCCGTCTTTCATAAGAGACACAACGCATTTTCTGCAAATTTTAACGGAGCATGCCTCATTAGCTGCAGTCCCTGATATTATCCTTGGAACGCTAGATGTGACATCTCTCTATACAGTGATTCCGCAATCTGATGCTCATGCTATCGTAGTAGAGGCACTTACTCTGCGTGGTGATCTCTCAGATAATCAACTGGCTTTTTTATCGGAAATTGCTGCCATAACAATGTTTAAAAACTTTTTCATTTTTGAGGGTGTAATGTATCATCAAAAAGCTGGGGTAGCAATGGGCGCCACTTGCGCCCCATCCATGGCCAATCTTTACATGCAACGATTTGAACGGCAGTGGGTTGATGTTTCTCCATTTCAGAAGAATCTTCAATTATGGCGAAGATATATAGATGATATTTTTTTTGTTATGGCACGGCACAGCTGAGGGTTTAGAAGAGTTTTTCCAGTGGTTAAATGCTAGAGATGCGCACATTAAGTTCACAATGCATTTTCATGAAGAGCGGATCACGTTCTTGGATGTGGATGTTCAAAAAACTGCAACTGGCTGGTTCACCTCTGTGCATAGGAAAGCGACTGATCGCAATACTTTTCTTCATTACAGTAGTGCGCACCCTTTACAACTGAAGGACAGCTTGCCGCTATCGCAATTTGTGCGCTATCGTCGAAACTGCACTAGTGTTCAAGCCTACAAAGATCAATCACGACTTTTAAAACAAAATTTTTATGATCGGGGTTATCCTCGGTCTGTTGTCAACAAGTGTGATGGCGCAGCTGGGTTTAACGCTAGTGAAAGGAGCAGAAATCACTCTTTTTCCCCTGCAGCTAAGAGAAGTGCAGGCAGAGAAAGGGTTAAACCTTCAACTAATGGAAAAAACCCTATGCTCAGAAAGCAGGAGAGTGAGCCACACCTCAGCTCCATGACAACCAGGGGAGCTGATGTAAGAGGAAGGGGGGCGGAGTCAAAGCCCATAGGACAGCCCCAAACATTTAGCCACGAGGAAACAGTTAGAGTTAGAGCAAGAACAGGAAGGTCAGGAACAGGAAGAACGTCGGCAGCAAGGAACTGTAATAGTTCTGGAAGAGATCCTGAAAGGAGTTCTGAGGGGACCTGTGAGAGGAACCGAGATGGGAATTTAAGCAGGAGCAAAGTTCCAAGAGAAAGGCTGCACAAACACTCTGATTGCAGGCAACGTGTGAGTAGCTCTAGTTCAGAGAGAAGCACAGCTGCATATGAGCAAGTGGCTGATTGGAAGCTCTGGAGACAGGAGTCAGAGTCAGACCCTGGTGAGCAGCTTAACAGCCGGGAGCAGAGGAAGCAGTCTGGGGACAAGAGGTTGCCTGTAAACTTGCCAGAAAGGGTACGGAAGGCCAGGAAAAAGGTGAGCCCTTTTGAATCTATTAAGGCAGTACTCAAAGAGACTGGTGTTCTAAGTTCCTCCCCCACAGCTCAGACTAAAGAAGAGTCCTGTTTGAAACAGTTAAAGGCTTTATTAGATCAGTGGAAGCCTGTTCAAGAGAAGCCTGTATTTAAAGAAAGCATATCAGACTCAGAGGGAGAGCCCATGCAGTTTGAAGAAGCTGGTGGTGCTAGTGAGGATTCTGATATGGAAACTGATTGTGCATTTTGCCAGAGAGGGTAACATCTGTGAACTATGATACTAATAGTAAGTGCTGGAAGAAGCCTGACATTGGGCCAGGAGGATTTTACATGGGAAGAGGCAGAGAGCTGCTGGAGTGTAAAAGCCAGGCCAATTAGGCAAAACCTGGAAGAAAAGAGCACTACTGCTTTTGGTGTTTTAAAGAAGCATTTTTATTGCTGAAGGAGAAAGCAGTAAATGTTTATATCAGGAAGAAGCTGGAAGACAGTGCTGTGAAAGGAACATGCCTGTATGTTTAGAAGCTGAATAATCCTGTTTCAGTTAAAGAGACTTTGCTTTGGAGAAGTATCCTTTATTTCTGTTATTGGGATAGTAGGTGAACCATTGTGGGACAATAACAATAAAACTTATTGTTAACCCTATTCCTTGCTGACTCGTCTGTGCCACAACTACAAGGGAACAGAGACCGCAGCACTTAAAGGGATACAAATAAATATGTGGTCCGCCCACTCCCACTAGGCAGCCGCCTATATAAGGGGTGGACGCGACACAAGGCATACAAGAGAGCGTTGTATGCCAATAGAAATTTACTTTTGTGTTCTCGTCAGCAGCCAGTTGAGACATCTGGTGAAGATTTGTCTGTTAATTTTATTACAAAATATTCTCCCTACAGTTCCCAGTTGAAGCGCATTGTTAAACGTCATGCGAATGTGCTCCACAGCATCCCTGGTCTTGAAGATCGGAATGTACGGTGTGTGTGGCAGCAGAATACTAATCTTAAGGAAATGCTGAGCCCGGCTGTGCTGCGCCCTTTATTTTCCTCATCATCTGATTCTATTGAATTTGGGCATGTAAGATGTGGTGAGTGTAATATCTGCCCTATCACAAAAGAATTACGAGAATTTAGTTATCGAGGCAAGACATATCGGTTCAAGCACCACACCTCCTGCACCTCTATGTATGTTGTCTACTGTATTCTTTGCCCTTGTGGCTTAGCTTACATCGGTAAAACCATCCGATTGTTCAAGTTGTGTATGAATGAACATAAAAGTAAACTAAAGTGTCAGCGCCGAGAAGCACCAATTGTTGATCATTGTCTCCAATTGCAGCATAAGTTTGAGGAACTACAATGTTTTTGCCTTGATTTCATAAGTTCATCACAACAAGGTAAAACTAGGGACCGTACTCTTTTATGGCATGAACAGCGTTGGATCCACAAGTTGGGATCAGTAGCTCCTCATGGTCTTAATCTGCGGGTAGAATGGGAAGTCTGTACCTGAGTTTCCTGTGTCACACAGAGACTAGCTTTAAATGTCCGCTCTATAAATTGCCTAGTCCGCATGCGCGGCGTTCTACATCGGCTGGCAAACTTTGTTAGTGCTTTCATTCATCGAATTCTGAGGTATGTGAGCCTGTTCTTTTCTCTCTTTCTTCATATGAACTGGATATATCGAAAAGACATTGCTACTGAAAGTATGTACTCATTAAAGTCTGCTGTGTTTTTGTATTGTAGTGCTTTCAGCCACCCCCTGAAGAAACCTCTTTAGGTGAAACGCAATATAAGCGTGAATGAGAGCGTTGGGGATTAAGGCGCTGGCCCAGCACTGTTATTCAAATATTGCCTGAAAAGTTAAGTCCTGTTAACCACTCTTTCAATGTATTTGGCTGATGTTTTTGGCTGCAACTGTTAAATATTTTGGAGTGAAAAAGTTGGAGGATGCCCGCTCCAGAGCAACTATTCATCAAAGGTCGTTGATGCTATAAGGGCTATGCCATGTCAGATACTTCTGACTGGTTTTTGTTTTGCCCGGGAAGTCTGAGACCTATTTGTTGCTTCTGTGTGCGGGTTTTCCAATTTAACTTTGCTAAAAATTATAAACTATATGTCTTCAGTTTATATGAACACATCAGTTCTGAAGATACCGCTGTATTTTCAAGTTAAGTTTACAGCGTTGAGTCTCTCCTTTTTTTGACAAGCTTTTAGCTCGGTGATTAGTCTGACTACTATTTTATTTGTGTTGTACAATGGCTTAATGGGAGACAGCTAACATGGCTTTTGCCAAGGAAGGTCCTGTCTTACTAATTTGTTATGTGTTTTTGAAGGTGTGAATAAACAGGTAGACAAAGGTGAGTTGGTTGATATAGTGTATCTGGACTTTCAAAAAGCCTTTGACGAGGTCCCTCATCAGAGACTTTTGGTAAAATTAAAAAGTCATGGGATAGGAGGCAGTGTACTATTATGGATCAGGAACTGGTTAAAAGATAGAAAGCAGAGAGTACGGCTAAATTACCCATTTTCCCAATGGAGAAAGGTGAATAGTGGAGTACCGCAGGGATCTGTGTTGGGTCTGCTGCTTTTTAACATATTCATAAATGACCTGGAAAAGGGAATAATCAGTGAGGTTATCAAATTTGCAGATGACACAAAACTATTTAAAGTTGTAAAAACCCATGAGGATTGTGGAAAATTGCAAGAGGATCTTGATAAATTGGAAGACTGGGCATCCAAATGGCAGATGAAATTTAATGTGGACAAGTGCAAAGTTATGCACCTAGGAAAGAAAAACCCAAACTATGGTTACACAATGCAAGGTTTCACATTAGGAACCACTACACAGGAAAAAGATTTAGGCGTCATCGTGGATAACATGTTAAAAACCTTGGACCAGTATGCAGTGGCGGCCAAGAGGGCAAATAGTATGCTAGGTATCATAAGGAAAGGAATGGAGAATAAAGCAAAGGATATTATAATGCCTCTATATCATTACATTGTGCGACCACACCTTGAATATTGTGTGCAATTCTGGTCACCGTATCTTAAAAAGGATATAATGTTATTAGAAAAGGTACAGAGAAGAGCCACCAAAATGGTAAAGGGGATGGAAGGATAACCCTATGAAGAGAGGCTAAAAAGGTTAGGGCTCTTCAACCTTGAAAACAGACAGCTGATAGAGGTCTATAAATTAATGAATAGAGTGGAACGGGTAAACGTAGATCAATTGTTTATGCCATCAAAATATAGAAAGACTAGGGACATGCAATAAAGCTATTGGGTAACCTATTTAAAACTATTTAAGAGAAACTATTTTTTCACTCAACGTGTAATCAAACTCTGGAATTTATTACCGGAAGATGTAGGAAAAGCTGTTAGTGTAGCTAGTGAGTCTTTTGACAACTACTACTACTACTACTTATATAGCGCTACAAGGCATACGCAGCACTTTACAAATACACATAAAAGAAAGTCTCTTCAACAAAAAGCTTACAATCTGTTAAAGCAGACAAACAGAACAAGGGACTAAATAATTCTTAGGGAAATTATTAAAAATACACATGGGCAATGTCCTGCTGTAGAGGTTTACTCCAAAGATATTTCTTTTGCAATGTTCTTGTTCCTAATTATACTCTCATTCTTTTGCAATGTTCTTGTGTCTAAGTATACTATCAGAGACAGAATTTCTGGCAGAAGAACATAGCAGGAGTCAAAATCCAGTTATCATGTTGTATAGAGATGCAGACCAGACAAACCTTGGGCCAATCAGCAAACAGGAAGGAAAATTACCAGTACTATAACAATGCATGCTAAAACTCCTCCTCCTATGGAGCCCTGGTAGCTCTTTTGCTAAATGCCTGTTCTCCAACCTTCTAAGGCCTATGCCAATGATTACCACATGTTACAATGCACATTAATTGCTTAAAGCACTTTAGGAAAAGGTCCCCTTAGTTTCTCCATCTAAAAGGCTGTAGGGTCTACTTCTTTTATGGAAGGATGATGTTTTGTTTAATTTTAGAAAAATTTCTTTGAATATAAGATATGACTGATTGATTTGGTAAAGGTTATTGCATTACTCTGCACAAAATATTGAGCATTTTGACTTGTCCAGAGCATGATCATATCGGAGTCCTACGTCTTCAGGGCTGATTTTCGAAGTGCTAGGCACATGCTGGATGCAGAACAGGCGACCCTAAAGCAGCTTGTTTTGAAAATCCATCCTAATCAGCTAAAGCTAACCATGGACCCGCGAGGGCATAATGGGGTGTTATTCCGTAATAAACGCATAACTGATATTCGAACACACTGTGTGGTGCCAGTAGATGTCACAAACTGCATAAGCATATGAGATGGTCGGTGGTGCCTAAGATAGTGGAAAGCTAGCGGGCAACCTGTGTAGCGGCATAAGCATGTATAATACAGAGAGAAGATAGAGCAGAAAGGTCATTTATTTATTTATTTGTTTAGCATCTCTTATATACCGCGCTCTTTAGGATCAGTGCAGTTACATATAAGAAAATGTGTGCAGTGCAGGCAGAACCTACACTGGACTTACAATGAACAGGGGTCTCTAACAGGGCTAACAGGGGTAACTATGTACAGACAAAAACTGGCTGTGACCGGCTACGTGAGAAGCTCAACTATTTATAGGTTGGCCTAACTAAATACAGATTGGCAGGTTGATATGTGCTAATCTATCCAGAGGACAACTGTTCAGGACTGCCAGAGACACCATGTGAGCATGCTTAGGCTCCTTAAGAGGTGGACATGTGCCCGGGCACAGAGGAGGATGCAGCCAGCAGTAGGGATACAGCAGCAGCCAATGTCCCCGCACTCCAGACGCTGGAACCATGCCCCCCATGTGCACAGGCCCAGGGTGAGCTACCTGCAATTGACGGAGAAGGAGAATTGTGCAACATACTCAATGGGGACTTGGAGCTATCCACCACCATATGCTAGGCACTGCCAGTGGCAGTGAACGTCACCACCGCCATAGGATACCTTGCAACAGGCAGCTTCCAACACATCACTGGGGCACACACAGACAACAGCAAACCACTGCATAAGTGCTGTCACCAGAACCCTGCTGTGGTGCATGCAGCACCTCATTGCCTTCTCCAGGATACCACAGGACACCATACAGTCATTCTACGACATTGCTGGATTTCCCTCTGTGCTTGGCAGTATTGCCTGCACGCATATTGCACTAAGGGCACCCAGGCAGGACCAGAGGGCCTACTGGAACAGACACAACTACAGCTCGATGAATATGCAGGTGGTGGTGGATGCTTACATGACCATCACTGATGTGTGTGCATGGTACCCAGGGACCTGTCATGATGCCTTTGTGCTTGGCCAGTCCAGCCTGGAACAGGCAGCAGCTGGTGGACAACTCAGCGATGCCTGGTTGGTAGGTGAGTGCACACATCTGTGAGCCCCCAGACAGGCATACGACCCCTAGTTGATGAAATATACTGCAATGCAGTATGCAAATATGTAGGGAGATATGTGGTAGGTTTGTAATGTGAACTTTGATTACCACTGTGGGCACATGTACTATGATGTCACTGATACATGCAGGCAGCATGTAATGGTTCACATGAGGGAGGTATCTAGGGGACACCCCATGGCCCTGCGCAGTCAGTACGCACCAACATTGAGCATGAGGCAGAGCAGGATCTGTCTCCATGTTGTGCAGCGCCATCCCAACCTGCAAACCCTCCTACCTATGTCTCAAAGCCATACCGAAGACATACCTGTTCTGTCATCTTGACCCCCTCCTTGCCTTCATGAGGACATTTTGCATGATTCTCCCTGCCCTAACCCTATGCATGCTTGCTTGTACAATCTAGGAATGGCTCTGCTGTCCAAGCTAATATGTTTGTATGTCGCTTGGTATTGTACACTGCCCTGCTAGTACATAGTGCAGTATATCACATAACTAATACCCCAGAAACCATATACCCCTCCCAGCACATGTGCCATGCTTATGTGCGCATCTCCATTGCCCCCACAGGTGACCGTGAATATTCTCTCAGGACCTGGCTACTGACACCACTGCGGCACCCCAGGACCCCATAAGAGGAACAATACAACGTGGCCTACCAGCAGACCAGGGCAGTCATGGAGAGAGCTATTTGGGTCCTGAAGAGATGCTTCTGGTGCTTGGACCAGAATGGGGGCAAACTTCTATACAGGCCAAAGTGTGTCGGCATCATCTTTGCATCATGCTGCATCCTGTACAACCTGGAGAGGTAGCGAGGCATTCTGGACCCTGAGCCCGAGAAAGTGGAGGACTGGGAGGCCACAGAGGTAGCTGAGGAGGACAGAGCACAGTTTGGGAGCCAACAGCAGGTCCAGGCACTGGCCAACCATTCCCGCCTCATCCGTGAGACATTCTAATTACAGTGCCAACATACAGAATCCACCCTAATGTGACTCTAAGAAATTACAGTGAAGGAACTGCATCAGTATGTGTCTTATTTCCTCTAATTCGTTCCTCTAATATTGGTCTTGTCCCCCTCTTATCATTGTGGGCTAGTGAATATTGTATGGTAGATATCCTGCCTTAAAGTTTGGGTATTTGTACAATGCTTGCATTTCTGTTTTCTTTCTGTAGCAAGTGTTTCTTGTGTTATGACTTTGAAATTGCATAAATAATAAACTTTAAAAAAACCCATAACTGTGCACAGGGTTCAGGTTTTCCCCACTAGTGCCCCCACCCCCTGAGACTGCGGCCTGCCATGGGCATTTGGATACACATTCATTGCAATGCAGTGGAACAATGTCAGTCAAGGTGCTAGCAGCATCATCGTCCTCCCCTGTGAGACAGGCTGCTGCACATTGATCTGGACTACCAGGTGGATCCGGTGGTGCGCCGTCCACTCCAACCCCTGCCTTTCTTGGCCTGCTGGAAGCCCACCAACTGGCATAGGGCACCAGCAACAGTGGCCTGGTAGGCCACCATCTCCCTCATCAGACGCAGTTGGGCCTCCTGGTGGCGCTCCAAAATCAGTCAATATTCCCGCAATTCCAGGATCTCAGCTTCCCTCATCTGTGCTGTGGCCTGCAGGTCCTGCTGGATGCTGCACAGCTTGGACTGGATGCCTTCAGTGCAGGACAGCAGACATGCTCCCTCCTGCAGTAGCTCCTGGTCCACATCATCATGCCCCACGTCCTCTGGCTCATCCAAGATATGGAACTGTAGCTCAGCCAGTAGTGGCTCATCTGTCTCCGGCTTCTCTGCCTTGGTAGCCTCACCAGCCTCTGTGGCTGTGCAGCATCCTGGCTGCACAGTGAGGTCATCAGCAGTAGGTGGTGATGCACACCCTGCCTTATCTGTTCTAGGCTGGGTGGGTTCGCTGTCTGGCAGATTTGTGGGAGAGCAAAGGCATCAGAGGGTAATGCCCGGTGGTTCAATGTGGGCCGGGGAGCTGCCAGCCCCACTGTCGAACAGGCATTTGATATTCCGCCCTTCAAGACTTCAGGGCGGTTTACAATCAAAATAATAATTATTTTATAATTATAATTATAATCAAAAGTTGCGGCCAAAGGCCTGAGGAAAAGGAAAAGAACTACAATATAGACAGTAAAGAGAAAATAGCAAAGAGATATAAAAACAAGACATAGAGAGGAGATTGTAGACAAACAGAAATAAACCAGGTCAATTTGGAGTTGCTGGGAGATTGTATGCTATGGTGAAGAGATGGGTTTTTAATTAGGATTTAAAGGCAGAGTAAGCACAGTGCTTTGACACAATACCCGTGCAGAGTGACGTCCTACCACTGGTCATGCACAAGTATCGAGATACAGTGCCATACCCGTGCAGAAGCAGTGGTAGGACATCGCCCTACATGGGTATCATGTCACAGTGCCATACCTGTGACCTCTTCAGACCCCTCCACCTCCTCAGACTCCCCTGACTCCTCCTCCCCCTCTGACTCTTCTGACTGATCTGGACCCTCTGACCCCTCTTCCTCCCCTGACTCCCCTGACTGATCTGGACCCTCATACTCTTCCTCCTCCTCTGACTCCCCTGACTGAGCCAGACTCTCTGACCCCTCCTCCTTACTCGACTCCCCTGAATGATCCTCTGACTTCTCCTCCTCTTATGACTCCCCTGACCAATCCAGACCCTGTGACTCCTCTTCCTCCTCAACTCCCCTGACCGATCTGGATCCTCCAGCACTCCTCGCCCCATTCATGGCTTCCACAGCAGACCCCACCATGGCCCCCTCCACACCTTCGGGCACCACCTCCTGCACCTCCTTCACCTCCTGCTCTTGCTCCCATGACCCCTCAACACACTCCAGCCCCACCTCTCCATGACCTCCTGCACCATCCCCTGTGGACTCATCCACTGCCTTCAGCATTGCCACGGCTTCCTCAGTGGCCTCCCCCTCTGTGGTGCTGCCCTCTTGCTCTGTGCCACTGGACCTCTCCTCTGCATCACTGCTGGATGAGCTGCCAGGGGATGCATGTTGGGCCAGCTGCTCCACTGCAGGCTGGCTGCATGATGGTTGTGGAGCTTGTGGTGGAGCGGCAGTGGCTGGGCCCTCCCCATAACTGGCTGTGGGGGGAGGGGAAGGGAGGAATTACATGTGTGCTTTGCATGGGACATGGGGTTGTACTGACACTGTACCGGGGATACACTACATGCATGCCACACCCAACATGCAGGCCATGGGGGCAAGCCAGCCACCGGTGCCCACTGTTATACCCTCTCCTGTGCTCCTTGCAGCCAGAAATTCATGCCCAGTTGTGGCTGGTGGGCCCATCTCCGACCGGTGGACTCCCTACAGCGGACAGGTGTGTGATGTGCATCTGAGGCCACTGCTGGTGGTATATGACCCTGTAATGCCATTCCATGCCATTCACGGTCAAGTGTGTGCGCATCTGGGTGTTATGGGGCCTGCAGGGGTGCACTATACATTGCAGCACTGGGGTGCGGCCAGGCCCCACCCAGTGCATTCCTATTATACACTGTGGGTAATCTCCCACTGGTTGGTCTGCCTGCATTATACATGTGGCCATGGCTGATGCTCCCTGTTCCTGCTGGTGTTCGCCATGTGCTTCACTGACTTGCTTTGGCTGCCAGCTGCTCTTTGATGTGCTGCAGTTGATTGGGCCGCTGGAAGCGCATCATTCTGTAGAGGCACTTGAGAGCCTCCAGGGTGCATCACACACCATAGTCACTGTGAACGAGAGGTGGGGGGTCCACATGGGGTCAATTGTTCCTTGCCAGCTTACCTATTGTGCATTTGTATATCCTGCTGGTGTCTGGTAGGCTGCCCATCCAAGCGGCAGGGGCATTTCCATGTGTATCCTGTGTGGTGTGCATATGCTGGTACACCAGCAGCATCTGACCCCAGATTCACCCCCACCGCCACCTACGGTCTCATGCCACATACCCCGTGCCACTGCCTTCATCAGCATCTATGCCCCGCATCCACCTTTGTCATCCCTCTGGATCCCATCTCCCACCTATTTCACGCTCCCCCCTTCCCTTGCTCTCATCTATTGCACACTATCTGGCCTTGGTACCATGGTACATGGTGAGGGACAGTGCTCAGCTCGGGTTGTGTTCAGGTGCTGTGGTACTAGTCATCTACTACTACACAGCCCACACCGCTGCATGGTTCAGTCTGCTCTGTGCGGAACAGGATGTCCTGGTTTGTGCAGGCCGGGCATTGCACATCTGTCTTGTCCTGTGACATCACATTGTCTAGTTCTGCCTGTGATGTGATGTGGGGACTGGACATCTGCTGTATGAGAGGTCCGGTGGCAGTCCCTGCAGTGTTGCACAAGCCCAGCAGGGCCAGGCCATCCACCTGCCTTGCTAAGCAGACAACAAGGGTGCCATACCCTGGTGGGAGGCATAAACGGCAGCGGCACATGACAAGTGGTAGAAGCGCATGGCGGACAATGGAGCCACCCCTCCCATCTGCCAAAGCCTCCATTGTGGGGAGGCAGGCAGCAGCAGTCAGTCAAAATGCAGTGCACTTAGCCACCACATTTGTGGATCCTGCCACTGGCCCCCTCAATGCCCAGAGAAGGGGTCATGACAGCTGGGGGGGGGGGGCACGTGTGGCAGCTGCTTCTACCTCTGCCAGAAGGTATCCTTGGGACACCCCTGCCCAATTCACAGCTCCCCATATGCAAGGCCATGCTTTCACTGTGGCTGGCATGTGGTATTGCTACCATTCTCCACCAGGGGGAAGCTGCAGCTTCCACACATGCTGTGTCTGGGCATGGCTATTGCTGTGGCCAGCCAGGGCTGTCAGGGTTGTACTTTGTGTGGTACGTCCCCTTGCTGGTACCTGTTCGTCTCCCATTGGTGATGGCACCAGCATGTGCCTTGGCTCACATCCCTGTCTGCATTTGCAGACACACATCTGTGCATTTTCAAATGTGTCTGCCCTGACCTGGTGCTCAGCCCTTCTCCCCTGTGTACCCTGCCTGTTCATGTCTCCTCACCTGTGCAGGTGGAGCTGGATCCCCTTCCAGATGGCCATGGACAGCCTCAGGTTCAACCTCCGATCCCCCTTTGGGTACAGCACCACCTCTTACCAAAGCACCGACCATGCAAGTGCCTCTGCCTTATCTAGGCTGACGTTTGCAATTCTCCTCGACGTCATACCACTGCTATCTATCAGCCAAGCCACAGGGTCTACCTGGCGGTGGTGTCACCACTGCATGGGTACTCCGGATAGGCACTACATGGGTTTATCCCCACATTCTGTCCCTGCTCATCTATCTGGTGTTTTTGGCTCTTACACGGGTATTGCAGTATAAAGTTCTGTTTTCCCCCTAATCGCGTAATCCAAACTCAGCTCCCTGCACTTCCCCTTCCATGCCGCGCTAAGCGTCTGCCACCGAGCTAGGCTTGGGTCTCAATTTTGTTGCTTGCCCGTTTAGGTGCTGCCTGACTCATGATTCCAGCACTTTTACCGAGCGGGTATCTTTAGCCGGGTATGCCTTGCATCGGCGCCTTGTTCAATATTGGGCCCTGTGAGAGATAGTGAGTGATAGCTACCTCATATAACCCTATTAGGCGGCTGCCTAGGGTGTTAATATTTAAGTTGCCTTTGATACAAAAAGAGTCTTGTAGTCAAGTGGTAAGGCAAAAATAATATTAGGGCTTTATTCCCTGCCCTGATGGGATATTCCTGGGATACAACAAACAATATGAAACAAAAGAACTGTTGCACAGAAAAATATATTTTTTCCTTTAGGCACCATCAGCTGGCTGCTTTGCACACGTTCAACATAAAGATACAATATCGTCATATAAACATATTGTACAATCCATGGGCACCGGGTCAGAGTTATAGCTGCTGTTCTCCCACTGCATTAACTCGGAGTCACTTACGATTGCATATGGGTCACACTCTTCACAGCTGCTGTCTTCCTTAAAACTCTCCTGTGAGTCATGGGCTAGCTTTTCCAGAAAGGGCTCTTTAAATCCAGGGCTCTGAATGCCTGGTATATTAAAAGCTTCCTTCTGGCTTTCCCTTCTTCTCCACGCTGGTGGAATTACTGTATAACTTTCAGTATCAAAGTTACTTCTGGTGCCACGCCCTTGCCTTTCAAACCAAACAGAACTTCTTGCCTTTTCTTTAGCAAAGCTAGGTTCCCACCTCTTAGCTGTGGTTCTGTCTCTTATATCTGGGCTTCTGGCAGCTCTCTCCCGGACTCTCCAACTACCAGGAATCCTAGCAGGGTCCTGGGCACGGTACTGTCTGTTTCCTGCTCTGCTGCCACACCTACTGCTTCCTTCCCTCAGTGGATTTCCTCCAGCATGATGTGTGTTCACTGGATGCTGGCTTAGTCCTCCCAGGTCGCTGCCCCTACTGGTCTTCCCTGGTTCTACCCTGCAGCTTTTATCCTTGTTCTCTTTGCATGCTGCGTGGGTTTCTGAGAACAGGTGTTCCTGATTAGCCTTCCTGCTTCTAGCTACATCAGGACTAGTGCAAGGACATTTTACTCTAATGCCTTTTTGCTTTTCTTGTGCTGAGTTTGTTTGCTGCTCAGCTAATTCTACATGTGCTGAGTTTGTCTGCTGCTCAGCTAATTCTACATGAGCTGGGTTTGTTTGCTGCTCAGCTAATTCTACATGAGCTGGGTTTGTCTGCTGTCCAGCTGATTCTGAGGTGAGTTCCTTACTTTCCCCTAACTCCATGGGCTCTGTGCCAGCTGCTGTGTCACAGCCCTCTGTTCCTAAGTTTTAGCTGATGCATAATGGTCTAGATTTATTATGTTCTAAATAATTTTCAATTGCTTGTGACCTTCTTTGCAGCTTCACAGGAACGCCTAAGGTGACCGCAAACATTTTGAATGCTAGCATTTTAATAGATTTAAAGATTACATTTTATACTTTGTATTTACTTTCTTGTGTAACTTTGTCTTAATTTCTTTTATCATGTCATTTTCTCAAGACATAAATGCCTGCATGTACAGTATTCATTCATCATCAGGTCTGCAAACCTGCATCTGAACCAAGGCTAGGTATTCACCTTGGTCTAGGCCCATCTGGAATATGAATCCATAGACTTGGAGTCAGTGTCAGATCAATTACTTACCACCATACATCTAGCACACTTTTTTTTGTGATCCTAATACTTTGTTAATTCATTCGGGTGGTAATGGCCTATGTAGTTAGAAAGAGATAGATCTTATTCACATCATGAAGAGGAATTTAAATTTAATTGACTGTAATTATCCATTAGTGAGATTGATAGGATCTCATATTTTACCTTGAAGGGTTTTGAAAGATGCTTTGAATGTCAAAACCGTGGATAAAATCTGATGAAGAGTTGACTGGGAAATTTCCAAGTTTGTTGCTTCTTGGCGGTTTGACAGTTCTTCATGAATCAGTCACAGTTGATTGTGTTAGTTTGCATTGGTCTGACGGAGTGCATCTATCAGACACTGGGATGGATTGGGTCAATATTTCGCAGCAGCAGTCAGCATGGCTTTTAAATGCTGGCCACCATGGATAGATTCAATCTGGATATGCAATGCTGGCTTCCAAAGAGTGACCATTGCTGAATATCCAGATACTGCATTCAGCACCAGTTCTGTCCTTGGACTGGCAATATTCAGTGCCGCTTATTAAAACTGTGTAGTACTGCCACATACCTGGTCTGGTACCACAGTGCTTTATAATATCAAAGCTAAAAAAATAATATTAAAAAGTAGAAGGAAAATGAATTCCAATCAATACCAGTAGTAAGGCTAGAACAGTAAGAAAACAATGTAGAAAAGAAGAAAGAGAGAGGGAGAAAGCTTGTACAACGTAATAGGTCTTCAGAGCTATGCGGATAGCCATTTAGAACAGCCTTTTAGTCATTTTTGCATGGATGTGGCCACATATACTTGTACACGATCTATTATAAAATACTGACCAGCATAAAAGTGCGCACTTTGGCATGAAGGAGTGTAATTTGCTGGTGGGCGGGCACATGGTGAAGTTTGGGTGGAGACTGGAAGGAGCATGCAGGTATGAAAATAGATTATAAAATACTATAATTTATTTGCATATTTGAAAATATAGCTCTAGGGCTAGTGTAAATTTCCACACATGCAGTTTAGACACACCTTGGGCCACTTATGCTGGTATTTTGAAAATACAAATTGGTGACTACCTATCTTTATGAAATAGACTTAACTAGGTGCACCATGATAAAATTACCCTTCATATGTTTTAAACTATTCATGTCGCTATCCATATAGTGGCTCCAAATATCACTGCTATATGGATAACACTCTGCTCCCAGACTGCCTCAGCACGATCCAGATAGTGCTCAGACAATCAGGCAGAATATTCAGTGGCACTAATGTTACTGCTAACTAAGTGCCTTTGAATGTTGACCTTGATATTTTACTTAGTTCCTTTAAGGATATTTTGAAATTAGCCATGAGAAATTCTGGGGATGCAGCTCATGGGCACTGAATGAAAACAACTGAATTGCTGTTTTCACCTGTGACACCCAACGCTAACACCCGAAGTTTAAATTGAAGGAAATCTTTACGCCTTAATTGAGTAACTCTGGCAACATTTGGGAAAATTAAAACCCTTTGACCACAAAAGGGAATCAATTTGTTTTTAAAATACAATTTCATAACCAAAGATTTATCTACTTCGGTTGCAAAAGAAGCAACCAAAGTAGCCTTACTAGCAATTATATCTGCTGATTGCTCCAAAAACTGGGACAAATCGAGGGAATCCTGAGAATGTTCAGAAGCCACTGAAAGCTTCATCCTTCCAGGTAAATAATACACACTTGTAATCTGTATTCCATCTGCATCTTCCAATTTCAAAATTTCTTTAAAATATTTCCTCAACAATATTAAAGGAGAAAGATAATGGGTTTTAGGAAAATTTAGGAAATGAAAATTTTTAGTACGTGCAGAGGTCTCCAATCTCTCTAGCTGACAATGGAGTAACAAGCTATCATGAATACCTTCTGCTCCCGCAGCCTGAAGACCAGAGAGCTGATCCCTGAACCCACTTATACTAATACAGAATCATGTTGTTCAAGCTTAACTACTACCTCCCTAGAAAATGAGGTAGTCTGCTCAATAACAGACTTCAAATATACATTTCTCTCCGCAACCATTTTCAAACATCCAGCAATGTAACAGATTCAGGTGTCAACCCCAGCGAAGACTGAGATGCTACAAGAGGTACAGAAAACTGCAAACATTTTGGCACTTGAACAACAGAGCTACCTAAGAAGGAGTCCACAGAGGGAATCAACCTCTATACTGTTGTCAGTAGCCTTATCAGTACCAGTCACCATTGTACTGCTGCCAGTAATCTACTATTGCTAACAATCTACTTTACTGTTGACAGTAGCCTCATCAGTGCCAGTCACCAGTGTACTGTTGCTAGTTATCTAACATTAACCATTGTCTGTTATTATATTGTCTGTTGTGATCCAACCTACTGCACTAAGTATCAAGAGTTTGTTAATATCTTCCTGGTAGTCTACCCTGATTGACCCATTCACAATTACATAGCGTGCTGCCAAGATGGGTTCCCCCATTACCACCATAGTAGGATGTTATATCATCCTTTCAAGTTGGTTCTCCAACTCTCTCGCCTTAACCCCAGCATCCAACCAGATTCCTATATTACGGAGCCATGGGAGGAGGTGGACTAGTGCATCCCATAACAACATAAATTGGGACACCCGCTCACACCACCCCCATCTGTTACACATTGCACTTCAACACACTATGAAATCCAAACAAGTTGAAAACTCCAGCCCTCATAGCCTAAAATGTGCCCTCATCAATGCCCGTTCTATCCGGAAGAAGTAGCCAGCCGTCACTGACATCATTGCCAGCCACGACCTTGATATACTCATGGTCACTGAGACGTGGCTATCCGCTGAAGACAACGTCATACTCAACCAGCTCCTCCCCCAGAATTTCACTGTACATTCAAGTCATAGACAAGACAAAAGAGGAGGTGGCGTGCTCATCCTCACCAGGACAGACCTCCATTTTCGGACGGTAGGCTCCACCAGTACAAATCACCTGGAGACGGTCACCATTTCCAACAAATGCTGTTCAATCAACCTGCTTTACAGAGCACCTTCAGCTTTCCCAGATGATCTCGCGGCTATCATTGATCTTGCATCCAACACTCATAACCCAAGCATCCCAAATTGGATCCTAGGCGACTTTAACCTGCCTACACTACAAGATAATCAAGCATCAGCCTTCCTCGATGCCCTCGAAAATCTTGGCTTCAAGCAATTAGTTAAATATCCTACTCATATTAAGGGAAATATCCTGGACCTAGTATTCGCCCCGCAAACATCTCTTAACCCAGCCCAGGATCCCATAACATCCATAACTTCTGTTCCTTGGTCAGATCACAAACTGATCATCATCCAGATTCCTTCTCACAAAGCCTACCCAAAAAACAACAAAATACAAAGCAACTCCGCAAGACCGCCCTCTCGATGTTTCAAGCCTTACAACAGAGATCTTATCCTTGCGGAAACGCAACAACTCATCTCTGAAACCACCCAGAACCTTGACGACCTAATTTCTCACTGGAACAATTGCCTCAGCTCAATCGCCCTATGCACACCAACCAACAGGCCTTCAGGTAAAAGAGTGAGTGCCCCATGGTACTCAGCTGAGCTTAGAGCATCGCTTAACCAATTACGGAAACTAGAGAAATGCTGGCGCCGATCTCATTCTTTAAATGACCAGACAACATACAACTGTCATCTGGCTGCGCATCGCAACGCAATCACCGATACGATGAAGCAGTACTACTCTGATACCTTAAAGAGATCGCTTAATAAACCACATGACCTTTTCGACCTGGTCAAGACTCTATCGAAGGAACAATCCTCTGGACCTCCATTTGAGATACACCCACAAGATTTTGCAACCTACATCCAATCCAAGATATGCCAAACCAACAAAACCTCTACTACAACCACTGCCACAGAGCAAGACTGCCAAACAGCTCTAACCATGTTCTCTACCCCCACCAAGAGAGGAATTGAAGACACTATTGCGGCCCTTAATACCACCACTGCCCAGTACGATCCATGCCCAGCCTTCTGGATCAAGGAGCTTTGCAGTCACTTCAGCCCAGTACTATCCAAAATAATGAACCTCTCCTTCTCAACTGGCTCTTTCCCTTCAGCCCTTAAACATACCTCTATCAGACCTCTGCTAAAAAACTGCAAGCTCGATCCCCAACAGGTAGAATCCTACAGACCTATATCCAGCATTCCACTACTCGCGAAGATCATTGAGAAGGAGGCTCAACGTCAATTGCAGGATCACATCGACTCTGCTGCACCGTTAGACCCCTGCCAACATGGTTTTAGGGAATTCCATGGAGTGGAAACCCTTCTGACCACTCTCTTCTGCAAGATAATCACCGGCATTGACGACATCCGTCAAGGATTTGCTCTCATCTTTCTGGACATCGCTGCAGCTTTTGATTCAGTAAGCCACGAGCTTCTATTAGGACGACTGATTGACAAAGGCATTAATGGAAGAGTGCTTGAATGGTGCAGATCCTACCTGTCCAAAAGATGGCAGCATGTTCGTTCTGGAGGGATAAATTCAGAACCTTTCCACCAAAGCCAGGGAGTCCCACAAGGATCCTCCCTTTCTGCGCTCTTGTTCAATGTTTACATGCAGCCAATCTGTAATATCATCCGGTCCTTCAATGTTGATTGCATGTTATACGCAGACAACGTCCTGCTTTACATACCCTTCTCTACTGAGCATTTGGACCTCTCTGCACTGACGAGTTGTTTCAATGCAATATCTGACTGGCTTCTTTCTCAAAACCTCAGAATACAACATAAGAAAACGGAAGTACTCTTCATTACGAGGAACCCCAACTTTACCCCACCACAATATCTTAAAGTAAAAGAAGCTGAGCTGCAATCTAAACCCTCAATACGTTACCTGGGAGTCACTTTAGATCAACGCCTGGTATGAAGGTCCACATTGGAAACATAGTCAGATCAGTATACTACAAGATCCGCTCACTTAGACATCTACGTTCCATGCTGGAACCAACTGATTTCTGGACAATTTTCCAGGCGTTGATCATACCTCATTTTGACTATGCCAATGCCATCCTACAAGGTCTTCCCCAATCTACCTTGAACCCGCTGCAGCTAGCCATGAATGCGGCAGCAAGAGTCCTCCATGGAGCCTCCAGGAGCGACCACGTGACGCCTCTGCTGATACAGTTGCATTGGCTACCCATCCAGGCTAGAATAGTTTTCAAGACCTTGATAATCACTTTTAAAGCTGTTAACAATCTCTCATCTGCATCCTTATCCTCCCTCATCCATATCACATTCCCAAATAGAGCAAGAAGATCCACGTCTATAAACTCTCTAAAAGTCCCAAAGGCACTAACTGCTTGCACTAAATCGACAGCCAACAGAGCCTTTAGTCTCAATGCCCCAAGATGCTGGAATGCATTACCCCCTGATATCCGGGCTATTAAGAGCCTACCACAGTTTAGGAAAGCCCTCAAATGCCACCTCTTCAACAAGTACCTTATTAAGCCCAACGACATCCCCTAGAGCCCAAAGACATCCAGCGATACCAATTCCAGACAAATTTATGGTATCTCAACAACACACCAAGTTTGATACTCAAATCCATAGTGGTGTTTATGTTTCTATGAAACCTCTGTACTTATGATTACATGTAGTAAGTTTTGTAAATAGTTTACCCCTGTTATCCGAGTTTTTGTGCCCTGTTATCTGTAAACTCATACGTGTTAACTGTACTGAGCATTTTTGTTCCATGTAAACCGCGCTGATGATGAATAGTGCGGTATATAAGAGACAGTAAATAAATAAATAAAAAACAGAGCAGAAACACCCAACTCTGGGGGCTGCCCACTCTCACTCTGCAATGCAGGAGAAGTTACTGGTTGGGATGGGTGGGGGGGGGGGGGTTGCACAATGGGGCTTAAGGTACTGGGATCATGACCCTAAGAGAATTACAGAGAATGAGGAGGTTATGATCACCTGGGATACTCCCATTCCAAACAATTAAAAGCTTGATGCAAGGAAGCCAAATATAGTGGTTAATGAGAAAAACAGCAGAACGACATATAGAGGTATCAGTTCCAAGCAACTACTTTGTGAATTGCATTGAGAGGCAGAAGATCCTGAAATACCAGGAAATGCAGTCAGAGACCAAGAAAATGTAGCAGAAAGATATAGAAATATTTCCCATCATATTGGGTGCCACAGGCTTGATAAAGAAGAATTTCCAAGCACATCTTAACAAACTACACATACATGTTATATCTTACAAACACCAGTAGGAGGCTCTCTTTGGCATGATACAAATACTGCGCTGAGCCTTAGCAGTAAATTTGAGAGACTGAGATCATACTCCACATGCCTTGCCTTAGAAGTGGCATTCATGCCTGTCATGGCCTGTGCAAAACTAATCCACAAACAAATACAACTATTAGTCTACCAAAATTTATCTAACTCATCTTGACCATAAAAAACTGTTCAAAGTAACCTCAATAGTGACTAAGCACTCCTTTACTTCTTTTATTGACTTAATCCTTGCAGCACGTCAAATTAATTAGTGAATAGATTATACGGAGAGAGACCTCAGGATAGCTATACAGCTCTTCACACAACAAATCTCTTTGCCATAGGGAATAGCGAAATACTCACATCACTGGTCTCCAACTCCCTCCATTTTAACATTAGCAACAGTTTTACCTTTACTTCTTAATCTAAAAAGTACTTTTCAAGATTTATAACAATTATTAGTCCCAGTTTTTCTTAGGCTCTAAATAATAAAGTATCTCAAATTTGTATAATCATTCTTAGGTTCTAGACCTTAAAAATATCTCCAATTCATATGGAACCAGCCTGCATCAACATGCTCTATAAGAGCACACAACGGAGCTGCAATCAGCTCTTCCACAACCCCTGCGAAAACAGAAGGTATGCAGTAACATTTACACTTAAATAACACACAATAGAATCCATAAGCACTTAGCTGTTGTTGAAGCTCTCATAATTTCATTAGTCGTCAGCAGCCCGACCTGACAAAGACCTTCGTTTCACCTCAAAAGAGGCTTCTTCAGAGGCTTAAGGAAACAGCTTCAACGACTGATATAGAAAACAGCTATAGCGTCTGACATCACAATATTTAAGTACCCAACCACCAATAAGATCACCCAACTGAAACAACGTCATTGTTAACCCTATCATAACTAAAGAACTTACAACCACATTTAAAAAAGCTCTACGGTAGCATGCATTTGGATTCACAGCTCAACTCCATAAAACCTACAACAGAAAAATCCATATTTAAAAAAACAATGTCCATTCGATCTTGTCATTAAGTCCCTCGGGTTCCAAAGTATTTAATCTAAAGATCCATTGTTGCTCAATCTGTAGCAGTTGTTTCCCAAGATCTCCTCCACGTAAAGGAGTGCTTAGTCACTATTGAGGTTACTTTGAATAATTTTTTATTGTCAAGATGAGTTAGATAAATTTTGGTAGACTAAGGGTTGTATTTGTTTGTGGATTAGTTTGCTCTAAGGGTAGCTTTATTTGCTATTATTATCTGTGCAAAACTAACCCATTTGGAGAAACTGCTCTAAAACTGTGGCAATTGTAATGCTGGTGCAACAACCCCAAGTACAATGAAGGGCTTCTGGTTTGGATGACCAAGCCCCAAAAATAATTCTTAAGGGGCCTTGAAGCCATGAATTCTGCATGCATCACCCTGCAAATAAATGAAGGCTCTTCAGGCCCGATATTCAAAAAGCATTTACACAGTTTATAGCCCAGTAAACGTGTCAAAACATTAGATGGGGATATTCCATGGCATTTATATGGTTAGTGCCACTGAATATCCCAACCTATCTTCCATACATGCCCCAGTGCTATCCGGTTAGCATCGGGGCGTGTCAGGGGCATTCTGGAGCAGACCAGAGGCAGCAACAAGCACTAACCGGGCAGCAGCGATATTGCATGCTGCCCAGTTAGCGATCTGTGCCTTAAAGATAGGCAAGGAAAACCCTTGCCTATCTTTAAGGAACAGGAGCTGACTGGGCAGCTTGCAATATCGCTGCTGCCCGGTTAGCTACTGTGGCTTCTGGCTTTTGCGGCAATCCCCGGATATTCAATTACGGGGCTGCATATGACCTTGGCTTTGAATATCCAAGGTTAAGGGTCGGCAAGCAGGGCTATGCGCCATAGGGGTGCATAGCCTGCCCGAATCAATATCTCGCCCTTCATATCCAAACCATTCACCATGCAAGTAGAGCAGAGAGACTTTTCACTTAATGCATCCTGAAGTTGTAAACAGAGCTGGAAGCAACTTTTGCTGTGCCCAAGGCAAACAGTCAGAAATACATCTCCCACCCTCTGGCCTCTGTCCATGGTTTCACCACCCCTTTTCCTGCATATCACCCCTCCTCTTCCTTCCCTGCATCCAGCAACTCCCTCTCCCCTCCCTTTTTCCTGTGTCCACTAACTACCCCTCTCCCTTTTCTGTGTCCAACAGCTCCCTATCCCCTCTTTCATGCCCTCAGAAAAATCTGTTTCCCTCCACCTTTTCCTTCATCCAGCAGCATCTTGGCCCCTCTTCTCCTCCCCGTCCCTTTATCCAATATTCAACCCTCCCCCATTGGGTTTAGCTCTTTGAAATTAAGGAGGCAAACAAAGCCAGAACTCACCATATGGGCGGGAGAGTGGACACAGAGGGGCGCAACATAGACGGGCAGTGAGTCAGCAAAGCAGGCTCCACTGCAGCTCTACTTCTTCATTTGATTTCACAGCAGGTGGGCGTGGCTTGCACCACCAGCACAGCACAGTAGGCAAGGCAGCATTCCATTCAGATCCTTCTCTTCTCTCTCCACCTCCTCACTGTTAGCAGTGGTAGCAGTGCTTTGCTGGGTCTGCTGTTTTTAACATATTCATAAATGACCCTGGAAATAGGAATAACGAGTGAGGCAATCAAATCTGCAGATGACGCAAAATTATTCAAAATTGTTAAAACCCAAGAGGATTGTGAAAAATTGCAAGAGGACCTTGATAAACTGGAAGACTGAGCATCCAAATGGCAGATGAAATTTAATGTGGACAAGTGCAAAGTTATGCACCTAGGAAAGAACAACCCAAACTATGGTTACACGATGAAAGGTTCCACATTAGAAACCACCACTCAGGAAAAAGATTTAGGCGCCATCGTGGATAACATGTTAAAACCCTCTGCCCAGTGTGCAGCAGTGGCCAAGACAGCAAATAGAATGCTAGGTATCATAAGGAAAGGAATGGAAAATAAAATAAAGGATATTATAATGCCTCTGTATCGTTCCATGGTGCGACCACACCTTGAATAGTGTGTGCAATTCTGGTCGCCGTATCTTAAAAAGGATATAGCATTATTAGAAAAGGTACAGAGAAGAGCCACCAAAATGGTAAAGGGGATGAAAGGATACCCCTATGAAGAGAGGCTAAAAATATTAGGGCTCTTCAACCTGGAAAAGAGACAACTGAGGGGAGATATGATAGATGTCTATAAATTAATGAATGGAGTGGAACAGGTAAACATAAATTGATTGTTTACATCATCAGAATATAGTTAGACTAGGGGACATGCAATGAAGCTACAGAGTAACCTATTTAAGACTAATAAGAGAAAATATTTTTTCGCTCAGCGTGTAATCAAACCCTGGAATTTATTACCGGAAGATGTAGGAAAAGCTGTTAGTGTAGCTGGGTTTAAAAAAGGTTTGGACAAGTTCCTGGAGGAAAGGTTCATAAACCATTATTAAAAGGGACCCAGGATATTACTGCTTGACCCAATGCAAGCATTGTGGAACCTGTGTCTTTTGGGGAAACTGCTAGGTACTTATGACCTAGATTGGCCACAGTTTGAAACAGTATACTGGGCTTGATGGACCTTGGTCTGACCCAGTATGGCATATCTTATGTTCTATGTTCTTATTAGGGTGAGGAGTTTGTATTGTATGCAAAATATTATGGGCAGCCAGTATAGTTTAATAAGCAGTGGAGTGATGTGGTCTGAGCGGGAAGCATGAGTGAGTATGCAGGTTGTGGTGTTCTGGAGGCGTTGCTCTCGAACCTGAAATCAAATATCTAGGGATCACACTAGATCAACACCTCTCCCTCAAATCACATATACAAAACACTACAAAAACAGTCTGCTATAAGATCAGAACTCTTCAAAGACTCCGCCCTCCTCGAACCACCAGACTTCCGCTCTGCATGCTAAGCCTTAATCCTTCCCCACATGGATTACTGCAACTCCATTTATTAAGGCCTTCTGCATTCTACCCTACTCCTTCTCCAAACAGCCCTATATACTGCAGCATGCACCCTTATGGGAACTTCAAGATACAACCTGCCACAGAGCCTATCTTGGCAGCGTACTGGACCGAGGTAGGTGGGATATAAAAACATTTAAGGTTGGGTTTGGCCAATATCATACAGGGCCCAGGGACTTTCAGCCCTGGTAACGTCCTTTGGTACCAAAATCCCACAGAAAACAAAAGGTCCGAGTGGAGGGAAAACAAAAGGCATTTATTTCCCCTTTCATGCACAGAGGTTCATATGCTTGGACACAAAAACGTCAAACACAAATTCCTTACTTCAGGATAAAGAAAAAGAAAGCATTAAAGGAAAACTGTTTATCTTCACAGTAAATGGTATAGCAGGCAAACAAACAGTCTTAATTCCCTAGACCTAGCTTAGTTGCTTGGTAAGGACTCCAAGCTTCCTGTCTTACAGAAGCTACAGTCCATCTCAGTGTCTGATGCAAATTCCACCTGCATCGGTTCCCCTTCTGAAGCCTCTGAGCCTAAGTCAGTACTTGTTGATAAGTTGTAATAAGGCTTTTTATAAATCTTCTGCACAACCTCCCAATGCTCAGGGTTGAATACAGGGCGTCGGTCCTGCGCCCTCAGATACTGGGAACTGTCTTCCTTTTGCAGGTATTTTATCTTAGCTTTCTGTAAAGCTTTGTCCTTAACAAGTCTCTTAGTTGGTGCCTGTTTCTTGCACCTTATCTCATAAGCATGCTCACAAGGATAATATTCCTGTGCTCCCTGTACTCCCCATACATCAGCAGTTTGTACCCTGCTTTTAGTTAAATATGGGTTTTCTTTTCTTCTCGGCTTGTCTGCTCCAGGTGAGGTTTGAGGCCTGCTCCAGTTGGGATCCTGCCTGGCCTGAGCAACAGGCCTTGAGCTCTCCAAGCGTCTTGCTGTTGGCTTTAGACCACAGTCACAGCCACGCCTTTGCCTCTCTGTACAACAAACACTCACTCTGGCTGGAGTTGTCCCACCTTCTCCATGGGGTCTCCTTTCTCCAAGCCAATGCGGCTGCTGCTGCCTCCTGCGGAACCGTGGTTCAGGGATTACTGCTCCTTCTGGATATCTAGCCCATTCACTCGGATGTCCTGCCCAATCTGCTGGTTCTGCTGGTTCTGCTGGTTCTCTTGGCAGTCCTCCTTCCCCAGGCCGTCCTGCCTGTGCTGTTTTCCAGGGCTGTCCTGTCTCCTCAGGATATCCTCCTTTCCAGGGCTGGTCCTCTTTCCCAGCCTGTTCTGAATCCGATTCTCCCTGTTCTGAATCTAGTTCTCGCTGCTCTGCCTCTTCTGGCTTCCAACCTTCCAAATTCCCTTTAAGAGGCACTCCTCTCTTTCTTGATTGGAAGCTGGCTGGCATTACCTCATGACCTAGGAGGTGTGGTTCCTTAGTTCCTCGGAGGTCCCTCCTGCTCCCCCTATGTGGTTCCTCGAGATATTGCAGGTTGTGCTTGACTTTTCCTGCATTTAAAACATTTTCTTCCCCTCTCAGAGGGTCTGCAGCATCACAAACCACATCACACCTACACTGAAATTGTTGCACTGGCTTCCACTATCTAGCCGGATCAAGTACAAGATGCTCTTACTAGTCCACAAAGCTCTCAACAGACTGTATCACATCTGCGGTCTCTGCTCCAGACCCCCCCCCCTCCTTTACAACTGTGCAAGACGACAATCCACCAAGAACACATTAATCATCCCTCAAGCAAGAACAAAGTCATCCCAACAAGTATGCACACGATCCTTTGAACTGTACGTACCATCAGCATGGAATGCACTCCCAGACATAAGAACATAAGATATGCCATACTGGGTCAGACCAAGATCCATCACGTCCAGTATCCTGTTTCCAACAGTGGCCAATCTAGGTCATACGTACCTAGCAGTTGCCCCAAAAGACACAGGTTCCACAATGTTTATATTGGGGCAAACAGTGAATTTCCCAGGTCCCCTTTAATAATGCACTATGAACAATCGCAGACTTACCAACTTTCAGAAAACACCTGAAAACTCATCTGTTCATAGAGCACCTTGGTCCACCTACCTATCCTCAGGATCAGAGAACTCCTAAACCTGCTCACCCTTAAGCTGTACAAAAAAATCAGTACTTAAGTTCCCCAGCATGTCGATAATGAACAACAAGAAACAATATTAAGTAGCCTTCCTAACTGTACATACGTTTTAATCTATTATTTGTACATACTTTTAACTTGTTACTTGTTACCTGTTGTAACGAGGAAGATCTGTCCCTTGCCTCAAGAGCACAGAAATCTGCTAGCTTCAGCTTAGATTCTGACAGACAGGCAAGCCACATGATTCCCAGTTACCATAGGCAACGTAAACAGACTCAGACACGAGGTCTGAAGCCCCGCCCAGCTGGAAAGCATTCACCAGCTCTTGACTCAAATGGCTTTCACCTGTGTAAGGGAACACCCAGGAAACAGTATAAAAAATGCTTAGAGCAGTCAGAGTTAGACTCACGTGGCTCAGGGGGAGAGGAAGGAGATTGCAGAGACTCCCAAGATTCTGGAGACTCAGGAGACTCCAGAGATTCAGAGGACACAGACACCGATGCAGAGCTGCAGGAAAGTTTATGCAGGAAGCTGCAGAAAAGTTCACACAGAGAACTATGGAGGAATTCACACAGAGAGGTCAGCTGTAAGGATTTGTTACCTGTGACGCAGTTTGTTTTGCCAAAGCACCAGGCTGTGCAGAGTGAATGGAGAGCAGTGAAAGGAAAACCATATGTATCTGAAAAGTGTGGCAGTTTAAAGCAAGTACATGCCCTAGAAAGGGAGAAAGAAGCAGTTGAAGATATCTGTATGTCTGAGGGTGAAGAGTTCTTACCAGTTAAACCCCGAAGGAAACTTCCTAGAGAGAAATCCTCCCACGGTAGAAGAGAACAGTTCTGTGATTCCCAGTCCAAATTGGAAGGTAGGACACGTAGAAGCTTTAAGGGAAAAGCCTATCATAAGAAGTATGTCTCTTCTCCCTGCTATTATGAGTCATACGATAGCTATTTACCCTGCTTTAGAGGAGGCTGTCTAGATGAGCCTGCCGAAGAGATGGGACTGAGAAATGTACAAACTTCATGTTTTAAAGAAGATGTTTCTAATGAAAGAGCACAGCAAGAACCTATGATACTAGATGCTTGTGTTGAATCTCCTATTGAGGAAGCCATGGATTGTACGCTAATTTTGTCTGATAAGATTTCTTCTCTATGCTAAAGCCAAAGTTTGAGCATTGCTTGAAAGCGCTGTGAAAAGCAGAGGAGAAACTGTTGAATATCAGATGAACTGTATGCTGTATAAAATAGTACTACTGATCATAAGTTCCTTTAAGAGGCAAGAGGCTATATTGGAGTTTCTTCAGTTCCTTACCAGAATATATGGTTTTGTCCTAAGTTTTGTTTGTATATTATACTTTTGAGAATCCAACCCCGGGAGGGGAATAAATCCTTTTTGAAAACCTGACCACTTGACACAACTACTACTTTCTACAAAGAGGGTCAGTCCTAGCAGTCTGGCTGTTAGCCTTAGCCACAGTCCAGCCCCTGCTGGTCACACTGTACATGAGTTCAAATTATTCAATGTAATTTCTTATCAGCTGTTCTATGTAAACTACTTTGACCATGGCAAAAGACAGTATATAAACCATGCTAAATAAATAAATAAATAAAATAAAATAAAATAAATAAAATACTGTACCTGAATGTAACTCACCTTGAACTACTACTGGAAAGGCGTGCACTAAATACAAATTAATAAATGGACATGGTTTACTGCCGATAAGTACACAATTCCATTATTGGCAGATCACAACTCTTGGACAGGAGTGATGAACTTCATGGAGTCTCTAATATAACTTGGCCCATTCATGTAAAGGGCCTTAAAAATCAGAATAACGATGAGCTCACATGATTGGCAAGCAATGTATACCCTTCAACTACCCTGTTATATACTAAATCAGGGTAAGTAACCATGCTGTTGCATTTTATCTTAGTTGTAATAAATGCAGGAAATATTCTGGAATCCCTATATGAACACAACTAAAATAATTTATGTCTATCCAAATTAAAAATTCTAACAACATTCAAAAACAGTCAGAAGGCAAATATATTTTACTAGAAATGTGCACGGCCAAAAAGTTCAGTTATTTTTTGTATTTCCAAATTTTCTCAGATTTTTGGGTGGGGGTTTCTTTTAGGTTCATTTCACACATTTGTTTTTTGTGCTTTCAATTCTGAGTAAAAGCTTTGGAAAATAAACATGCTTTCACTTTTTTTCCTACATTCAATAAAATCATTCAAGCTACAAAGCTCTACCGGTATGGCATGCCATGGTGTAGGAGTTATTTCTGAAAATAAGATAGCTCGTGCAGTTACACTTTTCATAGTGAAAACATTAGGTATTATGTATGAATTTCACAAACAGGATCTACTACTACTACTACTACTATTTAGCACTTATAAAGCGCCACGCACGCAGCGCTGCACAGCTAGCCTACAAGAGGTGGCTAACATACAAGAGACAGTCCCTGCCCGTCAGAGTCGTGCTCATCGGAGCTTACAATCTAGTTAGAATAGTACAGAGCATTAGTCAGTTCTGCGGACGGTATGGTGTGGTACAGTTTGGTACAGCTTGGTCTAAAGTTTGGTCATAAACGTTAATAGGGGTTAGGGTAGGATGAGGATAGAAGTCAGGATCTGAATGCAATGGTGAAGAGGTGGGTTTTCAACCTGGATTTGAAGAGGGCCAGGGAGGGCGCCTAGCGCACAGATGCAGGAAGGCTGTTCCAGGTGTGTGGCGCAGCAAGGTGAAACAAGTGCAGTCGGGAGTTCGCGGTGCGGGTGAAAGGCATTGAAAGAAGCGATTTGTTAGCGGAGCGCAAATTTCGAGAGGGGACGTAGGGAGAGATAAGAGATATGAGGTATTGAGGGGCCATAGAGGGAATGCACTTATAGGTCAGCAGGAGAAGCTTGAACTGGATGCAGAATTGGACAGGGAGCCAGTGAAGTGACTTGAGAAGAGGAGTAATGTGGGCATGGCGAGGCTGGCAGAAGATTAGTCGAGGAACATGATTTTGTATAGATTAAAGGGGAAGGAGGTGGCTCACGGGGAGACCAGCGAGGAGTAGGTTGCAGTAATCGAGGCGAGAGGAGATTAGGGAGTGGATAAGCATTTTGGTAGTATATTCAGAGAGGAAGGGGCGGATCTTGCTGATGTTGTAGAGGAAAAAGCGGCAGGTCTTAGCTACAAGCTGGATATGAGGTGGAGGAGTGGCCTAGTGGTTGGGGCAAGGTACCTCAGGCCGGAAGGTTGGGGGTTCAAATCCCACTAGAGGACAGCAACCTTGGGCCTGAAGGACTGGGGTTTCTAGTCCCACAGGTGCTCCTTGTAGTCTTGGGCAAGCCATTTAACCCTTCACCGGGCTATTTACACATGCACTCCGCGATATTTGTCAGACTGTATCTCTCGTTATACTCCTCATAGGTTACTTCGCTCCACTCAAACAAACCGTTTGTCTCTTCCGCCACCTTCACAAGCCCGTTTAGAACAAACACGACATTCAGCCTGGTTTTTCCTAGGACCTTCCCTATGGAATACACTCCCCACTTCATTACGTTTAGAGCCCTCTTATCCTCAGTTCAAATCACTCCTTAAAACCTACCTTTTTCAGAAAGCTTTTGACCTCCCCCTGGAAAACCTCCCTACCTGATTTGTCTGTATGTCTACCCCAAGTATTGTCTATGTTTGTTAATTTTGCATTCCTGTATTCTGGCTGGCTAATATTATCATTATGATTTGTTATGATTTGTTAATTACTGTCAAAACCACTTGTACCCAGTCTACTATGAGTTATTGTTTAGCTGTTTTTATTATGATGTGTCCACTTTCTCTAAACCCTCTTTCCTGTCTTATTTTGGCGTTCTGTTTCTTGGTTTGTGGTGTTAATCAACTTTTTATTGTACACCGCTTAATGCTTTTGCAACAGCGGTATATCAAATTTTTAATAAAGATAAAGATAAAGATATAGCCCATTTTCCCTGTCAGTATTAGTGTATGTGTCTCATCCCCTCGTGTTAAAATGTATCCCCCAATTGTGTTGTGACCACTTTGATTGAAGGATAAGGTAGTATACAAAAACTGTCTAAATAAATAAATAAAATAAATAAATAAATAAAATATGAGCAGAGAAGGAGAGAGAGGTGTCAAAGATAACTCCTAGATTGCGGGCTGAGGGAACAGGAAGGATAGTAGATCCATCCACATGGACTGAGAGAGGGGGAAGTGGGGGGGAGGAGTTGGGTGGAAAGACAAGGAGTTCAGTCTTGGCCATGTTCAGTTTCAATCGGCGGTGAGACATCCAGGCAGCGATGTCCGAAAGACAAGCAGAGATCTTGGACTGGGTTGCCGGAGAAATATTAGGTGTAGAGAGGTAGATTTGGGAGTCATCAGCATAGAGATTTTACTGAAATCCATGCGAAGAGATAAGCGCGCCAAGGCCTTGGGTATAGAGAGAGAAAAGGAGGGGGCCCAAGACAGATCCCTGGGGTACACCTGCATGGAGCAGGGTAGGGGAGGAGAAGAAGCACCAGAGCATACACTGAATGAGCAATGGGAGAGGTAGGAGGAGAACCAGGATAGTACAGAGTCCTTGAAGCCAAGCGAGGAGAGGGTGGTGAGGAGAAGGGCATGGTCAACGATGTCAAAGGCAGCAGAAAGGTCAAGAAGGATGAGGATAGAATAGAGGCCCTTAGATTTAGCAAGGAACAGGTCATTGGTGACTTTTGTGAGTGCCGTTTGAGTGGAGTGTAGGGGACGGAAGCCTGATTGTAGTGGGTCCAGGAGGGCCTGGGAGGTGAGGAAGTTGAGGCAGCGACGATGGACTGCTCGTTCTAACATATGAAGGGAAGAAGGGCGATGGGTCGATAGAAGGGCATGTGGGATCAAGTGAGGGTTTCTTGAGGAGGGGTTTGACAACAGCATGTTTGAAGTCAGCGGGGACAGTTGCAGTGGAGAGTGAAAGGTTGATGATATGAGTGACGGAGGGGACAATGGTGAGGGAGATGGAATGTAGGAGATGGGTAGGATAGTGTCTGATGAACAGGTGGTGGGTTTGGAGGAGTAAAGAAGAAGTGTGGTTTCCTCTTCTGGGATTGGGGAGAAGGAGGAGAGGGTGGCAGGGGGAGTATAGATGGGGGAGGAGAAATAGGGGGGGAGGGGGTAGATGAGGGGGTAGGGAATTGGAGGGTCATTTTGAGGATTTTGTCATGGAAGTAGTCGACTAGGGTTTGGGCAGGGAGGGAGGGAGGGAGGGATCGGGGGAGGGGGAACCTTGAGGAGAGAATTGAGGGTGTTAAAGAGACGGCAAGGATCAGAGGCAAGGAATTAGTCAGATGGATGTAGTAATCTTGTTTGACAAGTGCTAGGGCTGACTGGAAGGAGCCAAGCATGAATTTGAAGTGTAGGTGGACTTCCGGGGAGTGGGATTTGGACCAGGCTCGTTCGGCAGAACGGGCACAGATGCGTAGGTAACAGATTGTGGGTGAAAGCCAGGGTTGGGGAGTAGATCATTTTACAGGACGTGAGGTGGGAGGGGCAAGAGTGTCAAGGGCTGAGGATAGTGTAGCATTGTAAGAGGATAATGCTTTGTCGACGGACTCGGAGTATAAAATGGAGGAAAGAGATGGAGAAATGGTGGAGGAGAGAGTCAGGGGATTAATATTATGAAGGTTTCTAAATAGGTCGGAGGAGACAGGACGAGGTTGGGATGGTGGGAGCTGAAGAGTAAATGTTAGTAGGTGATGGTCAGATGAGGGAAGGATTGATTTGCGGAAATTTGAAGGAGAGGAATTGGAGAAGAGTATTAGGTCAAGGCAGTGGCCGTGTAGGTGTGTGGGGGCAGTGGAGCAAAGTTGGAGGTCGAACAAGGAGGTAAGAGCAAGGAACTCTGAGGCATGGGGGTCGGAGGGGTTGTCGATGTGAATATTGAAATCTCCAAGAATAAGAGTGGGGGAGGAGGGATCCATCAAGACAGAAAGCCAGGAGTCGAAGTCGGTGAGGAAGGTTGATTTGGAGTTGTCAGGTGGGCGATAAATAACAGCTACATGGAGGGGAAGTGGTGTGAGAAGGTGAATGGAGTGGACGTCAAAGGAGAGGGGGGAGTGTGATTGGGGTGGCAGGAGGGGTTGGAATTGGCAGGAGGGGGAGAGTAGGAGGCCAATGCCACCACCGCGACCAGTAGATCCAGGTGTATGGGAGAATTGGTAGCCCCCATCTTGTGGATTTTAATGATACATGAGGTATCAACAATGAGGAAACATTAATAATTGGCATACCATGTATGGCTTTAAACATGTCAAAGTTTTGAATTAAATTCTAAATTCAATTGGTTGCCAGTGTAATTCAACGAGCCCTGGAGTCCTATGAGCAATCCGAGATAACCCCAGGATGATCATAGCAACATCATTTTGAATAAATTGTAATTCTTTCAGAATTTGGTAACCAAAATGGAATTTGTATAATCTAGCCATGGGAAAAGAAAATCTTGCAGCACAGAATGAAAGTCACCAAGAGACAAAAAAGGTTTAATCATACGTAGCACTTGTATTGTAAAGAATGCTGTGTCTACTACATTAGTAATATGTGGCTTAAGAAATAAATGGGTGTTAAAAATGACTCCAAGGTACAGTATTTCACCTCTGTCTAACTGTAAGTGTAGTATCAGTGAAGCAGATTGTTGCTAATTTTTTTTATTTTTTATTTAAACAGTTTCCCATTTTACAAGCAAAGAAAAATATTAGGAACATGCTACTCATACCAACATAAAAAATACACAACTAAATAACCAACCACTCAATAATCAGTAGATAAGTTCCATTACCTTAGTCCCCAATATTAACACCTCTATAATGTTCCAAACAAGTAATCATATTAAAGAAAAATATACATCGATTGAGCAAAGATATAACACATGGCAGCCAATACAGGAATTATCCCACCTCCCCCCCTCCCACCTCCCTCACCTGAAGAAATTTAAGCAGTTGTAAGGGTTCAAAGAACAAGAAATGCTTAGACTGATACAATAAAACACACTTACAAGGAAACCTCAATTTAAATTGGGCACCCAAAGCAGTAGCTCTCTGGCGTAAAGCCAGAAACTCCTTCCGCCGTTTTTGGGTGTCTCTTGACAAATCAGGAAATAACATTACCTTTGAACCCATAAACTGAGACAATGACATCCTAGTGAAATATAACCTAAGCATGGTATTGCGATCAGACTCAAAGGCAAAGGAAACTAACAATGTGGCTTTGCCAGTGACCACCTCCAGGGAACTCTCCAAAAAATCTGTTAGTTCCAACTGGACCGGCCCAGAAGCACCCACATCTCCTCCCTTCACCCCAGACCCAGAAGACACAATATACTGAACTCTAATAATAGGTGGCAAATTGTCCGATGGCATCAAGAGGACCTCCGTAAGGTACTTCCGGACAACTCCCAGTGGTTCCAGTAATGGTGATCTCGGGAAATTCAGGAAACGCAATGTATTTCTACGCATAGCATTATCCATATATTCCAATCGTCGCAAGGAAATCAGGCGCTCCTTAGCAGAAGCCTCCCCCACATTCTGTAACTCCTCCACCTTAGCTTCCAGCACTGCCACCTTATCAGCTTGCTCCACACACTTGGACTCAACCGCCACACACCGGCCCTTCACAAGTAGAAATTCCTGCGACAATGCTCCCACCACTGGAGCGAGGGAATTCTGGAGCGAGGAGATAGCTTCCCATAAGCTATCTAAAGTTACCTTAGCTGGTTTCTTCAAACCGCATATCACCCGCATTGCTGGAGATCCTGTCGATTCGGTGGTCATTCGAACCCTGCCGGGTCCCTCGACTGGAAAGCACTCCACTGCCACTGCTCCTCTCAACTGCACAGCAGGGCTCCTAGGCGGCTGAGAGGAAGCGCCCCCACACAAGGCTGGATCCTCCTGACCCGGAGGTGAACCCGCACTCTCTACCTCCTCTCGCCGACCGCTGGGCTGCGGTGGCAACAGCTGACTGACAGGGCTAAGATCCACCCCGTTACTGCTCAGATCGCCCGACACTTCCGAGGGATCTGCTGAGGCCATGGTGACTATCCGAGGAGCACAGAAGGAAGCAATTGAGGTTTGTACCGAACCCCTGATAGGGGTAGAAGAAGTCGGGGGCTGTGTTGATTTTTGCTTCCGCTTTCTCCCCATTGGAGCCGAGTCCACCTCTCTGCTATCCTGAGCTCCGACTGATGGCGTCTACTCCTCCGCCATCTTGGAACCAGCAATTGTTGCTAATTTTATGGTTTGCATTGGTGAAGACACAATATGTGCCTCAGTGTTTTTCAAATTAATTACCAAGCCGTTAGCTTTTAGCCAAGCAAACATCTCCAGGAAACTGTTAACAACTGGTTTAGTATAGATACGATTGTTCAGAGTGAATGGAACATACAGTAAAATGTCGTCTCTATAAAGATGAACCCCATGATGCCCTATTAGATGACATAATGGGAGTAAATATATGTTAAATAGCATGGCAGAAAGACATGACCCTACCTCTTTCCAGGATGAACATGATATGTTAATCACGCTGTCTTCAGCTTGATAAATAAGATTGAAACCAATTCAAAATGGTCACACTAATCCTTATTTGTTGCAGCTAACATACTAAAATATCATGATCGACAAAGTCCCTGCAGTCAGAACACCCAGCCTATTAAATCCTTTTCTTCTTTCTTACTTTAGGCTGCATCATCTGGCCTAATATGGGAGGGAGAAGAGTGAAGAAGGGAAGTAAGGGAGCGATTAGCTTTTTAGCAAAACAAAAGAACTATTTGGGGTTTTTAATGAATTTTGGATATGGATTTATTACTTATCTTTTCCAAATCCAAGCCCAAAGTGAGTTACATTCAGGAACTCAAGGTTGGGGAGTCACAATCTAAGTTTTACCTGAGGCAGTGGAAAAGCGGGATTTTAACACTGGTTTCCCTGGTTTGCATCCTGCTTCTGTAAGTGCTAAGCTACTATAGTACTGTTCCCTTTAAAAATATAATAGCAAAAAAACAAACAAACATGGGAGGCTCACCATGGCCCTGAATTCCTCATACCGACCTGCATGCCTGGAGGGGAGGGGGGGGGGTTGTGGTGACCATTGTAATAGGTTCTGAGTGAGTATCCCCTCCCCCCACTGCCATGACTCATCTATTGCGCCCTAATGGTCCAGTAGCCTCATGGTGCCCAAGACCTTCCTGGATCCTACAGGGTCGGCATGATTGGGCATATGTCAGGCTGTATTGCCTTAACATTGCTTGGCCGCATTGAATAACAGTGAATGGGGAAAAGAGTTGGAAAGTGAATTAAATACTGAGCACAGCACTCCCAGTCCCTTTCCAGTTGCTGCCCTGGAGAGGCTGAGCTGCTCTTCTCTCTTTCCTTGCCCCGGTGTGTGGTAAGTTCTATATGGATGTTTTATGCTATTTGTATATGTTATATCTCTTTTTAGTATTAATCTTTTTATTGATAATTCCAAAAATAATACAATTCACATCAACAAGAAAAATAAGAAATCCATTTAGTCCACATCCTGGGAGAACTATAAACCATGTAAAGAAATGAATATACAAATGAAAAATTATGCATAGAAGGGAGTTAATACCACTGTTCCCTCTAAGCTATGCGCGTGTGTGCGCGCACACACCTCGCCGAGTGAGCGCACATACTTTAGAACAGAGCGCACAAAAATTATGGTTCTGATTCTGATAGAAAACAACACAGACGTCTTAAAATTTAAAAGTTGTGCATTTACGGTTTTCACAAGTTGTACAATATTTTCTAGTGCAATCAATGTGGTGTACATACTGTATTCTGACGTGTAGTCAAATTTTAAAGTATATAACTCTGAGTGTCGTTATGTGGCGCACAAAAATTTAACCTTCCTTCAAAAGCTGCACAGCTGATATTTTATACGCACACAGCCTACAGAAAGTTAGAGGGAACATTGGTTAATACCCTAAAAAATTTATACAAAACTCTAATTATTTCAACTTACTGATTTATAAAACAAAATGATATACATTGTGATATAAATTACATTATACCTGTGGAACATGATTTATAATAAACGATTCTAGAGATGAAGCCTCAGAGAAAACATACTTGGTCCCACCTAATGTAACCAAACATTTACATGGAAACTTAAGAAAAAAGGATGCACCAAGTGCTAGAAAGCGTGGCTTTAACAACAAAAAAGCCTTGCGTCTAAGCTGAGTTTGCTTTGAGAAGTCTGGAAAAATATTAATTTTCCCCCCACAGAATTCAGCATTTTTATTTTGAAAAAACAAATGCATAACTGTTTGTTTATCTACCTCAGAGGAAAAAGAGACAAGAAGAGTGGCCCGAGTGGGAATCACATCACAAGAAGATTCAATAAACTCAGAAAAGGAAAATTTAAACATCTAATATTTGTTGCCCTCAAAATATTTTCCAACGATTCTTGTTGGGTATGCAAGATAAGACTGTCTTTAATAAATGACAAAGAGGAATTCTGCAAAGTAACACATTGAGTTTCCAATTTCTGACACCTATTATCTAAAGCTGTTAGTTGAGAATCATGCTGAGCCATCTTAGCTACTGAGTCTTTCGAGAACTCTGAGAATTGAGATACAACAGAGATTAAGGAAGCCTCAATTCATGAGAGAACAGACCACACATCAGATAAAGAAATATTCTGAGTGTCCATAGGTAAATTAGGTAAACCATCTTGATAGGCCCTCACGAAATCCACTGGTACCTGAAGAGCCCATGGTAAGAGGACATACACAAGTTCCAAAGGGCTCCCAGAGAGAACGGGTGAAGGTAATACAAGCACTCGTTGAGACTGCTCCTCCATCATAGGAGAAGAAGTCACTGGACAAATGGAATCCAAATCAGCAAGAGGGGCAGAGTTTAAAACCCCCAGTGATGCCGAGGAAACATCTAAGGGAGGCGAAGACCTGGCGGCAGCAACAGGAATCCCATCTACAGTATTGTATTTTATGAGATCATTGTCCCCTGAAGAAGATGACTGACCGAAACATGTGTTGGGCTGACTTTGCAGATACATAATAAAGCTTTCTGTCCATCCAGCAGCGAGTGTGAGTCCTGCTCTTTCTGTACCTGTCGACAGGTGGGTGTCCTTTTTGCTGGCCTAAAGTTAAGAGAAGAACAATTACAGTGGCAAGGCAAAACAGTATAACCATGGCAGTGTTGACTTGCAGAACAATAAAACTCTAAGTGACATTCTTTGTAGTTTAGAGAAATCATCTGGTCTATCTTCACTGTATAAGAATGGAAGGATGTTAATGGCATATAAAAGTCAAAGTCGCAGTAATCGCCATTGGCTTTTTTCTTCTGAGGTGTTCCCAGATTACTGTAATTTGACCTTTGTGTTCCTGTTGACATTCCATCACAGGATGTTAAGAATTAGAAGGGCAGAGCAGGGAGGGCAAGGCCTAGCCCTGGAAGGGCTGGTGAATGTGTGCATGGATGTAACTTAGCTTAATGGTCTAGAGCACACTGATCAGATATTCTTTCTTTTCCTAGATTCCAAAGACTCAGAGAATAAGGAAAACAAGTTTCTTTTCTTCTGTAGGCACAATAAATGGACATGTTGGCATTATACTGATATCACACCCTGGGTGCCAGCCATTAATTGACTAGAAGGTTCCTTTTGTTAGAGTTGAGTCGGCACTTATTGAAACACATCCTGCTCAGGAGCCTGTGTAGTTACCAGATGAACAACTGTGTGTTTAATATGGTTTGAAGTAAGGATTCTGCAATTGGGCCTTTCAAGTTGAATCATCAAGAGGCAACCAACAGTTAGAGTGCTTTAATCCTTCAATCTTGTTACAGAATTGCTAACTCCAAATTATCTCATCATTTGTGCTTGTACTTAACCAAATTGATACAATTTATTGTTTAAAAAGACTATGCAGAGTTCATGGCTTGGTGAAAACCTTCTGATTTGCAGTACAATAAGTTTAGATCTGAATGTTCAATGATACGTAGTATATTTCTTTTGTGCATACATTTCTGTCATATTGTTGTTAAGTGCTGTCAAGTCGGTGTCGACTTCTGGCGACCCTCTGGATAGTTAATCTAAACTTTGTTTGGTTTCAGCCAAGTGGCTCATTGTTGATAGAGTGGTATCCATAGCTGCTGTTATTGTATTTGATCCATCTCTTTGCTGGCATTCCACTTTTATGGTGACCTTCTACCTTGCCAAGAATTATATCTTTCTCCAATGATCTCTCTCTCTTCACATGATGTGTGCAAAGTATGAAAGTCGAAGTCTTGGCATCTGAGCTTCTAAGGAAAGCTTAGGTTTGATCTCCTCTGGTACTGACTGGTTCTTCGGGCAGTCCATGATATACACAGTATTCGGCTCCAGCACCATAATTCAAAAGCATCAATTTTCTTCCTGTCTATCTTTTTCCCTGTCCAACTTTTGCAACCATATGATGCTATTGAAAATACCACGGCCTGGACAAGTCAAATCTTTGTATGGAGAGAGACATCTCTGCTCTTGAGAATATTGTCTAGGTCTTTCATAGTTATTCTACCAAGAACAATACATCATGCTAGTCCTTTCTTTATTGATTGTTGATCCAAATAAGTTTAAAGTTGTCAACTATTTCAATTTCTTCTCTATCAATGATGAAGTTATTGATTTTACCAGTTGTCAGAATCTTTGTTTTCTTAACATTAAGGAACAGACCCATTTTAAGACTATGTTCCTTGATCTTGAGAAACAAATGTTTCAGGTCATCTTCAGTCAGTAATGTGGTATCATCAGCATAGCGAAGGTTGCTAATTAGTCTTCCACCAATCTTCACACCTCTGTTGTTTTCATACAGTCCTGCTTCTCTGATAATTTGTTCTGCATATAAATTAAAGAGGTAGGGGGAAGTATTCAGCCTTGTCATACACCTTTGCTGATTTTAAACCATTCTGTTTCTCCTAGTTCCGTTCAAACTCTTGCTTCTTGATCAATGTAAAGTTTGTGCAAGAGAACTATCAGTTGTTCCGGTATACCCATGCTTCTTAATGTGATCTAGAGTTTCTCATGGTTTACACAGTCAAAAGTCTTGCTATAGTAAACAATAAAAACATATGGACATCCTTTTGGTATTCTTTTGTCTTTTCAAGGATCTATCTCACATCCATGATGATGTCTCTCGTTCTTTGCCCTTTTCTGAACCCCACTTGCACTTCAGGCATTTCTCGTTCCAGGTATGGTTGCAGTCTCCGCTGAATGACCTTGAGTAGAATCTTGCTGGCATGTGGGATCAGAGTGATTGTGTGATAATTTCCACAGTCAGTCAGCTCAGTATTGGTATAAACACGGATCCTTTCCAGTCAGTTGGCCATGAATTTGTCTTCCAAATTTCCAGACAGAGCCTTGTAAGAATGGTAACAGTTTCATCCAATCGCTGTAATACATCAGTGGAAATGCCATCAATGCCCGATAATTTGTTCTTTGATAAGGCTTTCAATGCTGCTTTGACTTCTTCTTTCATCATCTATTGTTCCTGATCATAAGGTACAGTTTGAAACGGCTGTTGGTCCATTTGATTTTTATAGCATAATGACTCTGTGTATTCTTTCCACCTTTTCTTGATCTTCTCAGCATCAATCAACATGGATCCTTGAGCATCTTGTAGCATTCCAATTTGAGGCTAAAAACATTTTCTTTAACTCTTGTAGCTTTAGAAAAGCTGATCTTGTTCTTCCTCTAATAGTTTCTGATTTTATTTCCTTGCATGTGTCATTGTAGTACTTCTCCTTGTCTTGCCTTGCTGCACAATGGAAATCTCTGTTGAGTTCTATGACTGCCTCTCTTTCTCCTCTGACTTTAGCTTCTCTGTGTTTCTGGACAATTTTCAGTTTCTTCAGTCATCCATTTTGGCCATTTTAGATTTTCACCTTATGTAGAGACTTCTTGTTTTCTTCCAACACAACCTTCTTGATGTCATCCTATAATTCTTCTGGAACTCTGTCATTTGTATCTAAAGCAGCAAATTGATTTTTCTGACAGTCTTTAAATTCCATTGGTATATTCTCAAGGTCATATTTTGCTACATTCATGAGTGGCTTGCTCTTTTTCAACTTTAGCTTGAGTTTGCATTCTAGTAGTTGGTGATCTGTACCAAAGTCAGCTCTAGTTTTTGTCTTTGTTGATGTTATCAAGTTTTTCCATCATTGTCTTCCACAGATGTAGTCAATTTGATTTCTTTACAATCCACTGGGTGAAGTCCAAGTGCACAGTCAGTGCGTGTGTTGCTGGAAGAAGGTGTTTGAGACAAATAGATCATTGGCCTTGCAGAATTCTATCAGTCTTTCTCCAGCTTCGTTTCTATTGCCAAGTTCATATTTTCCAATCACTTTGCCTTCTTCTTTGTTGCAAACATTTGCATTCCAGTCACCCATGACCATCAGGATATCCTGTTTGCATGTTCTGTCAATTTCAACTTGTATTTGTTCATAGAACTCATGAAAGTCTTCCTCTTCTGCAGCTGTTGTTGGGGCATATACCTGAATTGTAGTTGTGTTCATGGGCTTTCCTCATAGATGAATAAAAATTAAGCGTTCACTGACTGCATTGTATTTCATTACAGTTCTTGCAAGTGTCTTCTTAATTACAAATGCAAGACCATTTCTTGCCTTTCATTTCCAGCATAGTAAACCATGTGATCATCAGATGCAAAGTGCCCAAAGCCAGTCTGTTTCAGTTCACTGACATCCAACAGAGTTGTACACATTCCATTTTATTCTTGACCACCTTCAACTTTCCTTGGATCATGCTTTGTACATTCCATGTCCCAATATGTAAGACATCTTTGCAACTTCTGAATCTCATTTCTTGCCAGCTACATCAGCAGATCCAACCACATCATAAATGCAGTCTTTACTCTGAGAAGTCTTTGGCTAACCCCCATTAGCTAGATGAGTGCCTTCCAACATTCCAGCACTATAGTGCAATTTGTTTGTGACTATACATTGGGTTTCCGTGGCAAGATACAGAAGTAGATTTGCCAGGCCTTTCTTCCGCACAGTTAATTCCAGTGTTGTTGCTGTTGTCACAGAAATGTTATCCTCTGTTTACAGCTCCATCCCATTCTGCTGCTACCCAGATGGATAGTTTGTCTTAGTCTGGCATCTCAGCTGAGACCTGTCTATCTTGGGAGACCCTGCCTGTAGCTAAGCAACTGACAGCTTAGCTCTCACTGATGCACACAAGCCCTCACAGCACAGCAAGCTGAAAACCGAGTGAAGGACTTCTGTCATAAGCAGAGAATAGAGCACTTTTGTTTATTTCAAAAACTTACATTTTGATTCATTTTATGATGGCATTATGTTATTTTGTTTTTCTATACGCTGTGGTTTATTATTATATTGTTGCTTTTAACAATTGTGAAAGGTGGCATAGATGTTACTGACCTGAATTTAATCCTATTCATCATTTCTTGTATTGGGGCTGTGGCAGGACGAATCAATATATAAAAGTATGGAAATGTAACATTATAGTAATATGTCTTGATGATAGTAAATTAAAGTTGTCTGAAGAGCAGCAACTAGGCAAGATTGTAAGCTACCCTTGGTGGCGGTACCAAGAAAGAAAAGATCCAGGCAAATATTGGTTTCATACCCTTATGGTAGATCAGCCAATGATCATATCCCTTCTGAGGAATGCAGTGTTTAATACAATCATTCTACAGTGCCTCATCGCTGCTCAGACAAGTTAACATTGAGCACTTATTGCCAAATTCAGCATCAAGCCAGCTTTCAGGCTGTTTCCAGTCCACCCTTAATACTATAATACTTTGAGTTTCAAATTCAAGTCGTCTGTGACTATGACTAGTGCATGCCAATGGGTTGCTTTTTTTTTAATGTGCCTATTGCAACACTGTGGCTCCCTTATTCAATGGTTTTATTTCAGCAAGTGGGTTTCATATATTTTCTATTGTTCCCCTTTTATACAATATTTTTTGTGGATTTGCACATTTCTTTATTTTCTTTGTTTCTCCTTTTATTAATAATATATGAGGGGATATGCCTTATTGTACATTTATATATTACAATGAGACTGGGTGATATTGTCTGAGTGCAGACTGTGCTTCTGACAATGCGCAACTGTCTCAATAGTATGAATGGGCAATGTTTGTTTTTGATTTTTATGCTGTACACAGACTACTTTGTCAATGTACAACTGACTAAATCCCGAATCAAAAAGCCCTTGTCGGGAATAAACTAAACAATCCAAACACCAAAGACCTGATCAAGTGTAAAGTGAGACATGTTTCTTTTTTGTCGGAGCAACCGTGACAAAAGAAAGCCGTCCTCTCATTGTGATTGCTCCTTTTAATACAGTTTTGGAGTGAACAAAAACTTATCACTTAGCTTTTTTCTATCCGAGCTAGTGAAGCAAAGGAATCCAATATAACAACAATGTGTCACGTTTCGGGTCCGTAAAAGAACAACCCTGCTTCAGGTTGAAGAATTCCTATCGTCGCCAAAGCTTTAGTAAATCCAAAGAAACAATTCAGCATTTCTTAAAGGCAGCGTCTGATGTCAATGATGACGAAAAAGGGGCGTGATCACCCAGTCAATTCCTCTCATTCACTCAACTACCAATCAAGAAGGGGAAACCCTATAAAGAAGGGGAACCCCTTATTTTGATTGGAGCAAGATGTTTGTCAATCAAACCCTAAGAAATGCAATAGGGAACAGTGGTTTCTTTTTTATGCATTATTAAGATTATTACATTCAGAAAAAAATATTTTGAATGAAAAGAAATTACAGGGGCATATAATAGAATAAGAAATTCAAAGCAAAAGAAGTAATTCCCCCCATTATAATTGGACCACTAATACTAAGAAAAATAGGGAAGTACCAGGAAAAATTTTTAAAGAACAAGTCTTAACACAAGCAATTTATATTAATAAAGGTGGGTAGACTTATGCGTCAGCCGAATGAGAGGGTCCAGGAACTTTTACTACAACCTCCTCCCTAGCCTTCAGAAAATCTTGAAGTTGCCTAGGCTCAAAAAACAGATACAATTTTTGTTTAAACATAATACAACACTTTGCAGGAAATTTTAGCTGAAAGGTTGCCCCAAGGGACAAAACCCTGGGGCGAAGGGCCAAAAAGCCTTTCCTTCTCAGCTGCGTATCACGAGAGACATCAGGAAATATTCTAACATTAGAACCTAGAAAAACCTCATTAATATTTCTGAAGTACATTTTAAGAACATAAAATTTATCTAACTCTAAAGCCATGGTAACAAGCAGGGAACAGTGGTTGTTTTATCTTGTGATCAATATCAACAAGAAATTAATACACATTTGCATAATCACTCCCATTACATTCTTCTTGATGCAGATCCCACATCACACTTACTGGATCAAATCCAGAACATAGTTTCCACTGCATTTTACAAAAATTGGATCACCAAACATGAGTTAAATTTTCTAATAAATAAAACTCCAAAGACTCCGGATTTGTATTTAGTACCAAAAATACATAAATCCTTAACAAATCCGCCAGGATGTCCCATCGTTTCCTGCCGTGATTCCTTGCTGGAACCACTTTCTAAATTTAGTGATGTTTTTTTTACAGCCTGCAGCTATGAAGGTAACATTTTATATAAGAGATACAGGTGACTTTCTTGCACAGCTATCCACTTGTACAGATTACTCGTCTTATAATTTCATGGTATCCCTAGATGTGCAGTCTCTCTATACCAGGGGTCACCAACCTGCGGCCCGCGGGCCGCATGCGGCCCACGAGGTCCCTTCATGCGGCCAGCGAGGCTCTACCCCGGTTAACATTACGTGCGGCCCGCCAAGGATTCCCGTCATTGTATCTGCGGCCCGCGGCATGACTGTGAAGTGACTTTGCAAAAGTGCACTTTGTGCACAAAATATCTGCATTTAGGAACTTTTACAACGCGACCAATAGCCTATTTTTGAAAAGTACACAACTGCAGCATCTCCGCAATGCCACACACTGCACTTTTTTTCCACCAGCTGCACCAACCTATTTTAAGGACCTGCCTGCAGGTGGAGAGCTACCGAGAAAGGTGGGGCAAACCGTGCCGATTGGACCTATGGAGGCGGCTCGTTGACGCCAGGCGCCCTCTGATTGGTCATTCTTCCAGGATGCTCTAGAACTGGCAGCCTCTCCATTCTGGATGGTAGCGGAGGGTGGGGAACGAAGGATATGAAGACGGAGCAAGAGGGGAACGTGGGATAATGCCCCACTGCATTAGGAAAGTCGCTGGTGTGGGCGGTTGTCAGTGCCTGAAAGACGCCTCCCCCCTTTGCTCTTTTCAGCAGCGTTTGCAGGTAGATTTTTCTTCCCTCATTTTCACCCCCCTCCTCCTGCATCTGGGAGCCTCACAGCGGCCGTCGAGTAACCGGCTCCCTCCGACTTCCCGCGGCCCCGCGCTCCTGACATTACAGGCGGAGGTTTGAGTGAGTTACTTGCGCTGCCCTTTTCCCTTCTCGTTGTGCGCAGCCTTCCTTCATGGTTAAAGATCATCTCGACCGCTCGTTGGCGCACCCCGCAAAGAAAACGACCACACCGCTTGGAGAACCCAGGTACTCCCACACAGCATGCCACCACTCCTAGCCCCCATCTATCTCCTAACACCCCTCCTAATCCTCCACCCCCACTCAGCCAAACCCTGCAACCCCCTCTGCCCAGACACCACAACAGCTCAACCCACGAGCACCCACAATCATGCACACAACCATGCACACAAGCACACACACTCACCTTGCACACCAACCTGCACCACTGACCCCACAAACCACCACCACCTCTCCATTTCACTCATAAACGCCCGCTCAGTTAGGAATAAATATCACATGCTCCAGGACCTGATCACAACAGATAAGATTGACATCCTCTGTGTAACGGAAATCTGGCTAACAGACCACAACACCGGTGATGGCCCCCCCCCCTTGATCCTCCCCTCCCTTGTTATGTGTTACACCGCTTTGACCCGGTGAAAAGCTCAACCTACTGCTGCGAACAGCTGTTCAGCCGAATGAAATTGATAAAGTCATCCACGCGCTCACAGCTCACCGACGACCACCTGCAAGCGTCCCTTCTCCTGTCAGTGTCATCTGTGAAGCCGGACTTTAACCGTTTGTCTGCTAGCATGAATCATCAGCCATCTCATTAAATTCAATAAAGGTGATCAGCCATTGTTTTCATAATTTTGCGTTTGTTGTTTTTTTTCGCGGGGGCGGGGAGAAGGGGGGTGCGGCCCGCGAGGCTCCCGGTAGTCGGCTGTGCAGCCCGCGGCCCTCTGTAGGTTGGTGACCCCAGCTCTATACTAACATTGATCAAAAGGAAGTGCTGAGATGTTTAGCCACTTTCTCACTGAATCTTCCATCTCGGATTCCACATTCTTTTTTGTTGGATCTCCTGGATTTGGTTCTTAATAATAATTATTTTTTGCATCAACAGCAATACTATATGCAGATTTTTGGGATAGCCATGGGGGCAACTGTAGCTCCCTCAATAGCTACGATCTATATGGCACAATTTGAGGAGATTTATATTTATCCCACTCCTTTATTTTGCTATATACACTACCCCTCTTCCTTCCCTCTGCCCTCCCTCCTCAGCGATCAGCCTGTCTAGTCATGCAACTTTGTTTCTTTCCTATTTTTCTTCCTTGGTCTCAATAGTGCTTTCCTGTCAATTAAATGGCGCTCCTTTCTTCCTGTACTTCTCTAGTAGCCTCCCCCTTGTTTATTACTGTACACCACTCTGACACTTCAGTTTGGGCGGTATATCAAGTCTTGCTAATCAAGTCTTGCTAATAAATAAAAATAAAAATATATTTTTTCTATCGACTGGCACGGCATTACAATTGGACATGATTTTGGAATTATTGAACACCCATAAATCTAATATTTAATTTACAGCCCAAATACAAAAAGTACAAATTCAATTTCTGGATATCACCATCAATCACACATCTGAGGGGTTTATTACTTCTTTATTTTGGAAACCAGTTCAGAGAAACATGCTTTTGAATTACTCCAGCTACCATCCTACATCATTGAAACGGGGTCTACCATATGGACAATTTCTAAGACTTCGATGAAATTGTTCTACTTTATCAGAATTTTATCAACATGTAGATGATCTTAAAAACCGTTTACTGTCCCGGGGATATATCTATGGAAGATTATGAACTTGGCCTTTAAACAGGCCAGGTTTACATACTGAGAATGGCTTTTGCCATCTGAAGCCAGGGATCGGAATCCTAATACTTCAGAACCATCAAACAGCCACATCACTGGTATTTTTCCTTATGTCAGAGGAATCATTTTTGGCCAGTTCTATCACTGTATGAATGTTTTTGTGACAAGGGGTTAAGGGAGGCCTATTCCCGAGGAGCCAATTTGAGAGATCTTATAGTCAGATCTACGTCTTCAATGGACCGCCCTCCCTTACACCATGTTGATCCGGGCCATTTTCAATGTGGGTCATGCCGTTTTTGTGACAGTGCCCTTACTGGACTATCGTGGTCTGATATTCACACTTCTCGTGTTTATAATTCTAGATGGCATACCACTTGTCAGTCTAATCATGTGATATATTTAATCATTTGCCCCTGCTTTCTTTACTATGTGGGACGTACCACTCAAGCTATAAAAGCTTGCTTGAGTGAACATCTCTCACATTTAAACACCAAAACACTTTCACCTCTGCTCGTGGAGCATTGTCTTCAGTATACCCACATTTTTGACCAACTGCGTTGGCATATAATAGATCATGTACTACAAGATCCAAGAGACGGTAATCAGATCTTTAAGTTACAGAAGTTGGAACAATGCTGGATCTACAAACTAAACACGGTTTCCCCATCGGGTCTCAATGTGATGCTTGAATGGCACAGCATTCTTTGAACACAAACACCCTATTGCAGGGGTGGGCAATTCCGGTCCTGGAGGGCCGCAGACCAGTCATGTTTTCATGATGTCCCTAATGAATATTCATGGGCCTATTTCCATACAATGGAAGGCAGTGGATGCAAATAGATCTCATGAATATTCATTAGGGACATCATGAAAACCTGACTGGTCTGCGGCCCTCCAGGACCGGAATTGCCCACCCCTGCCCTATTGCATTTCTTAGGGTTTGATTGACAAACATCTTGCTCCAATCAAAATAAGGCGTTCCCCTTCTTTATAGGGTTTCCCCTTCTTGATTGGTAGTTGAGTGAATGAGAGGAATTGACTGGGTGATCATGCCCCTTTTTCGTCAGCATTGACGTCAGACGCTGTCTTTAAGAAATGCTGAATCGTTTCTTTGGATTTACTGAAGCTTTGGCGACGATAGGACTTCTTCAGCCTGAAGCAGGGTCGTTCTTTTACAGACCCGAAACGTGACACGTTGTTGTTATATTGGATTCCTTTGCTTCACTAGCTCGGATAGAAAAAAGATAAGTGATAAGTTTTTGTTGACTCCAAAACTGTATTAAAAGGAGCAACCGCAATGAGAGGACGGCTTTCTTTCTGTCTGCTTTTGTCACGGTTGCTCCGACAAAAAAGAAACATTTCTCAATGTACAACTGACGGCAAGTATGTACGCGTATAGAGTAGTGGTATTTTTATAGAGTTGATCGTCAGAATAGAGAATTTTCCTTGTTTTTGGTTTTGTTTTAAATGGGGCTCAAAAAGTAAGATTCTTTTATTTTTAATATAATCGTTGTTTTTAAAGAGTAGATAGTGGAATGTTTCCCAGTATAGGTGGTATATTTTTGATATATTCAAATGACAGAGTGGAAACGAGGGCTGATTTACCTTGTTCCCATGTGGTGTGAAAAGCTGTTTAAATAATGCTGTGGCAGGCAGGTCTCTTTTTCTGTTTACAGCAGTGAGATCGTGTTTTTATATTCCAGCTATGTTTACTTATACAGTATTGTGATTTTAAGGCAATTTGAGTAAGGTTCTATAAGGATGTTTTACTTATAATTTAAAATCATAAAATAATTAATTTTAGGCTTGTGTATGGATAAGGAATGGTTAATAACAAGTCAGTAGAATGATGCTGCTTTTCTTATTTATTTATTTATTTTTTTTATTTATTTAAAGTCTTTTCTATACCGTGCTTTTCAAATTCAGCTCGGTTTACAATAAACATTAACTTTGTCCAGTCGAGAGGCCCGTACTGGACTTACAGAGAACAGGGTTGGTAAACTTGGGTTGAACTGGGTAAACTATATACAGGTTTAAGCTAGATATTTACATTCTAGGTTATTACAAACATTCTTAGATACTATATACATGGTCCTAGTCAGCTTCTGGTAGGGCTAACATGTTGTGCTGGTGTCATGTATAATGGGTGGCGTGGGATGGCTGTTTAGTTGATTGGAGATGACTGGTTGTTGTGTGGTGCCGTAGTGTTGCATGAAGAGTTGATTTTAATTTTAATTATACCTACTGATACTGTTTTTATTTTTGAGTTATTTTTTGGCTTTAATATAAAATATAAGCAGAATGCTTTTTAATATTGAAATGTTACCAGTTTTAATTTTGATCTGGGCACGTATTTTATGTATGAATATTTTTTTGGAAGCTACTGGAAAATTAATGATTATATTCCACTGTGTGACTATCTATGGTAAAAGAAAAGCTTTTTTTAATATAGTTTAGAAATATACTCTACAATGTATAGATAACGAGTATTTGTGAATATTATTTTGCCCCCATGAATTTATACCTTAATTAAGTAAAATAGAAAGTATGTTATTACAATGTCCAAGAGTCAAATTATATGGATGAAATTAATTTTGATTGTCTATAAGCTCTGTGTTATAATTATTTTACATATATGCTTTCCCTCCTCCCTTTTCTTCCCCTTTCCCTCTTTCCCTTCTTCCCCTCCCCCTTTTCTTCTCCATTCCCTCTCCCTCCTCCCCCTCCTCTCCCTCCCCCCTTACCTTCCCCCTTATCTTGCCTCTTCCTCCTTCCCCCTTCTTTCTTTCCCCTCTTTTCTTTCTTCTGTTACAATTGAAGAAATGCATCACTCTACACATTTTTATGAATGCTAGTCAGCCAAAACTTGGCTAGGTCAGGTCCCTGAGAACTTGTTGCGGGTGCGGAGGGATACCCATTACCCATGCACTTGTGGTCTCTTGGTGGTTGTTGGTATGGGAATTTGTACAAAGATCTATTGTCCCCGATATACTATATCTGAAGATATCAGAAACTGACTTCCTTTCTCTACAGAAAAGGTGATTTTTGTGACCCTACCTGACTGCATGCTACTACTACTACTGAGCATTTGTATAGTGCTACAAGTTGTACGTATCACTGCACAGACATCTAAGAGACAGACCTTGCTCATCAGAGCTTACAATTTAGTCAAGATAGACAACACAGAAGGTGTAGAGAGGGATAAAACAAGGGGGAAAGGTAAAGAAACAAGGAGTTCAGGTGTGTCAAGATACAAATGCAGCAGCAAAGAGGTGAGTTTTCAGCCTGGATTTGAAAAGGGTCAGAGAAGGTGCTTGGCGTACAGACATGGGCAGTTTGTTCCAGGCGTAAGGTGCAGCAAGGTGAAAGGAATGAAGTCTGGAGTTAGCAATAGAAGAGAAGGGCACAGATAGAAGCAGTTTGGCAAAAGAGTGGAGTTTCCGAGGGGGGGGGGGAGGTGTGTAAGGAGAGATAAGAGAAGAAAGGTAGTGAGGAGCTGCAGAGTGAATGAATTTATAGGTCAGCAGGAGAAGTTTGAACTGGATGTGGAAATGGATAGGGAGCCAATGAAGTGACTTGAGAAGAGGGGTAATATGGGCATGACAAAGCTGGCGGAAGATTAGCCGCGCAGCAGTGTTGAAGAGATTGAAGGGGAGAGAGATGATTCAAAGGGATACCAGCAAGGAGTAGGTTATAGTAGTCAAGATGGGAGGTGATTAAGGAGTGGATAAGTGTCTTAGTACTGTGTTCAGAAAGGAATGGGTAGATTTTGTTAATGTTATGGAGAAAAAAACGGCAGGTCTTAGTTATCAGATGAAGGTGTGTGAAGGAGAGAGAGGAGTCAAAGACAACCCCAAGATTGCGAGCCAAGGAAACTGGAAGGAGTAGAGAGTTATCCACAGAGAATGAGAAAGGAGGAAGAGGAGAGGATGTTTTAGGGGGAAAGATAAGAAGTTCATTCTTGGCCATGTTCAATTTCAAATGGCGGTGAGACATCCAAGCAGCAATGTCAGAAAGGCAGGCAGAGATCTGGGTCTGGATTTCCAGAGAGATTTCAGGCATAGAGAGGTAGATCTGGGAGTCATTGGCATAAAGATGATACTGAAAGCCATGGGAAGAGATGAACGCACCAAGGGACTGGGTATAGAGAGAGAAAAGGAGCGAACCCAAGACAGATCCTTCGGGTACACCGACTGGGAGCGGGACAGCAGAAGAGGAGGAGCCATCAGGACTAACATTGAAAGAGTGATGGGAGAAATAGGAGAACTAGGATAATACAGAGCCCTTAAAACCAAGCGAGGACAGGGTATCAAGGAGAAGGTTGTGGTCAACAGTGTCAAAAGCAGCAGAGAGGTCAAGAAGGATGAGGACAGAGTAAAGGCCCTTGGAGTTTGCCAGGAACAAGTCACTGGAGACTTTGGCAAGAGCCGTTTCAGTAGAGTGTAAAGGATGAAAGCCAAACTGTAAAGGATCCAGGAGGGCATGAGAGGAGAGGAAGTCGAGGCAGCAGTGGTGGACCTCATGTTCAAGTAGTTTAGAAACAAAGGGAAGGAGAGAGATGGGTCGATAATTAGAAGGACATGTGGGATCGAGTGAGAGTTTTTTGAGGAGAGGTGTGACCATAGCATGCTTGAAGGCTGCAGGGACAGTTACAATGGAGAGTGATAGATTGAGAATATGAAAGATGGAAGGAACAACAGTGGAGGAGATGTGACTTAGGAGATGGGTGGGGATAGGATCAGAGGAGCAGGTGGTGAGTTTGGAGGAAGAAAGAAGGTGTGCAGTTTCCTCTTCAGAGATTACAGGAAAGGAAGAGAGGGTAGCAGAGGTGTGTGTGTGGGGGGGGGGGGGAGTTGGGAGTGAAGAGGGGGAGGAGGGGAAGTAGCGGACTTTGTGGGGAATTGGAGGGTGATCTTGTGGGTTTTGTCATGGAAATAGTCAGCCAGGGTTTGGGCAGAAAGGGAGGGAGGGGTCAGAGGCAGAGGCACTTTGAGGAGAGAGCTGAGAGTAATAAAGAGACAGCGAGGGTCAGAGTCAAGAGAGTTAGTCAGAGAGACAGTCTTATTTAGCAAGAGCTATGGCTGACTGGAAAGAGACAAGCATGAATTTGAAGTGTAGAAAGTCTGCAAGGGAGAGGGATTTGAGCCAAGCATGCTCAGCAGAATGGGCACAGGGACGTAGATAACGGGTAGTGGATGAAAGCCAGGGCTGGGGTGTAGAACGCTTCACAGGATGTGGCATGGGCAGAGCAAGAGTATCCAGAGCTAACTTAATTAATAGCAGGGCCAAGAAACAGGAAGTCGCTGGGGGACCACATGGCTGGACATATATCAAGCTGTACCTCCCTGACATTCCAGAGTACGGGGGGTAGAGGACCAGAGGTGTCTTTAAATTGAAAGCACAGTGCACCTAACTGCTTTAAGGTCACTGCCTCTGAGTGGCTGAGCTCCTTCCCTTAACCACCCACTTTACATGTCTCCTTGTGATAATGTCCATGTTAGGTCTCAGTGTTAGCTTAACATCAAATGTGTGACACCTTTTTGTCACAGGCATATTTTGTTAAATGCTGCTGTGGCTGGAGGCTGAGCCTGAAAGAAAAAGAGGCTTTATTACAACCATGTCAGGGGGAATGGCCCAAGTAGCAAGGCCTTGTGATTCATGGAGGGCCATCGCTCATGGTGCTTCTGTTAGAGGTGGGGCCTTTCAATTCAAGGTTGTCCCAGAAGTTGTGTTGCAGCTTTGATGAATAAGGGAGGTGTCTGACCAACCCCACTCTTATGAATATGCTTGATAAGCATTGTATGTCCCCCTTCACCCTTCAGGATGTGAACTCCAAATAGGAAGCTCAGCGATAGGTATGTTTAGTTAGGTAGGATCAGGCTCAGGCACCTGATGATATGATGTATGTTTACTCTATAAAGATCGGGCCATTTATATCTAATTCCTGTTTGTGGGTGTGGTCACGTAAAAGCCAAGGGGAAGGGGAGGGTGTCCCAGTATCCCAGTTACCCAGGAAACAGCCAGACAGTGCAGTTTGGATTGCACATTGTGTCTCACTTTCTTAGGGCCAGAAATTAACCGCTGTCTGGTTAGCTTCCTGCTTCACCAGCTGACCCAGATATTTAAGACCAGTGGTCAGATATGGCCCTGGCATTGAATATCTGGGTTTCGTGTTCAGTAGTGATGGCTAGCCCCTGTAATTGCGCTAGCTGCCACCTCTGAATATCGGGCCCTTATTGCTTTCTGATCAGGGGGAAGAGCAACTGCTTTTCCATCTTTCAAAAATAGCATCCTGTTCATTCCTGTGGTCTTACAGGACTCGGTGTTGGAGATTCAATTCAACAAAATGTACACAGTTTACAGCAAAAAGAAAACCTGAGCCCTTTGTATTTCAATGAGGAATAAACCTAAATGAAGTTTAGGCTGTTATCCTATCCACTCTAGCTTTATGTTCCTTACTGCTCTCTTCCTCCTGTCTGCCCATGCACTGCAAAATATTGTTTGATTGCTTTTATTGATTTCATTTTATATAGTCTCCTTTATTTACTTTAATTTACTTTCATTTTGGTAATTGCGTTTATCCATTAGGATATATGTGCCAGGTTCAGTTTTAAAGTCTCTATTCTCAGCGACTGTCTGGCACAGAGTTTCTCATTACTTACAACACCAGCAAAACTTGTCATCCATCAACTGTATTCAACTTAGCACAAGCATTGTTCCATGCTGGACGTACATGTGCAAAGATACAACATGCGTCTTTGTGTAGGACCTTCTGGAAATTCATTAATTTTATTGCAAGCATAAGGAGCCCATCACAAAGGCATGTAAAGGCTTCTGCGTGAGTAGATGCACTTGCCTGGCCTCTCCAGCCCTGTGGAATATCCCCTTTCTCAACCATGGATAGTAAGCGTTCCTATTTTACACCGTGGATTAAGGTACATGCACTGTTTCACTGGTTTGTCTTCATCTGTGATCCAATAGAAGCCAAGAGCAAATACAGAATCTTATTAGCCATACTCTGAAGTACTGTACTGTTTCTGTTGGGTGTATGAAAGGTTGCCTAGTCCTGAAATGAAAGTCTTGCTAGGGAGTGGCACGTTAAAAGTGTCTTTCCTGTTTTCCAAGCTAAACGTTTTAATGATCATTAATTGCATGCACTCTTTGCATGCTTTGATTCCAATTTAGCCACCATCTAAATTAGCTAAAATCTATGAGCTTGATTTATTGCGTTTGCAAGAATCGCACTAAAGGAAGGTAATTCCTTCTGAAAATGCCACATGCAGGCAGGAACAGGAAACCAATTAGGAATCAGTGGATGATAAATGGGCATTTTTACCAGCAGTTTACTTAATATCCCCATTAAATAAGCCTCTTTGCATTTATCATTTCATTCTCCCTCGGTCTGTAAGGTCCTTTAATTGCTGCCTGAATGAGCTTTGCGTTTTAGTCCAAATTTAATCTTGGATAGGGAGAGAGATAGGCTTGCTTGCCCTGCTGCCAGGAACTGTCAGGAATGATCACTTAACTTCTCACATTTTTTACAGAGTAACTAGAGAAATATAAGATTGACAAATGCAAAATCCTTAGGGGTTTTTTTTCAGTTTAAAAAACCTTGTAAACCATAGTTGAAACAGTTTCTTTTCTCAATATTATGTTCCATTCTTTACATAAATTAAACTCAAAATAAAAGAAAGTCACAGGGGCATGTTTACTAAGAGGCGCGCTAGTTGTGCTTGAATGTGCCACCAAACATCTGACCCCCTGGCGATAGAATAAGGCTAAAGAGCAGCACCACACTAACTGGCATGCGGGGGCACTTAATGCCACCCATTGAGGGTGGCCCATAGTGTTATGCTATGAATTTTCTTTTAAAATACGACCTTTGCATAAAGCAAAAGGATCACAGAGCTGTGGGATATTAAAGAATTTGTGCAGCAAATTTTCTGGTTTTTCTTCAGTCTACAGATAGGTTGGTTATAGAATGGTTGATTTTTAGGCAAACCATGGTTCATGTAGCCACATGACTAATGGTAAGAAATCTAGACTGATCGTACCTCCCAGTTTTCTTATAAAGAGACTGTGATGCCTATTTACTAATCTCCATTGTGACAATAGCACGAGTATGTGAAAACTCTTAATTTTTGTCTGTCATGCGTTATTTCACAATAACTTGTGAAAATCTACCCCAACATGCATAAAAATATAATGAGATGCATCAAATGCGAATGCATTATTATGGGAAATGAATAATGCAGCTTGTTAAACTGTGTTATTTATTTATTTTATTTATTATTTATTTAACACTTTTTCATGAGATCAAAAGCAGTTTACATTAAACTTCAACCAGGTCAGTTACATGTAACAGTATCGATAGCTATGTACAATAAACGGTGTCCAAAACAATGATCTATTTCAATAACTATGTACAATGCATATGAGTACAGGAACTTGAGACATGACGTAGTCATCTTGAAACTATGTACTACAGAGTGTGGAGTGCTGGTCCGGACATCTAGTCTTGATGGGAGTTAATTATATTGAGTCTGTGTAAGTGTGAGTGGGGTTAGGATTATTTTATGTAAAGGGTGGAGAGGGAAAAGTAGAATGGTGATGATCTTAGTTCATATGCAGTGTTTTCTGGTGTGATATTATGTGGGGTCGGTATTCGGGTGTTCGACTGTATTTCCAAAATGCTGCATAAAGAGGTAGGTTTTGAGTTGTTTGCGGAATGAGGAGAGATCTTTGATGGTTCTTAGTTCATCAGGTAAATTATTCCATAATATCGGTGCAAAGTGTAAGAATGCTTTGTTATTAGTGGTTTTAGTGGATTTCCGGTAGTCTAGAGGAAAAGCTAGTTTGTTCCGGTTGCAATCTCTTTTTAAACATGTATCTTTTTGATTGGTGATAATGGAGGTTAGATAGGAGGGTGCTATTTCCCTGATTAGTTTGAAGGTAGTCATCACTGTTTTGTAGTTAATTCTACTTTGGATTGGCAGCCAGTGTAGCTTGTATAGAATAGGTGAGATGTGTTTGGTTAAATGAGCTCTCCAGACTATTCGTGTACCTACTTATTGGGCCATCTGAAGTTGTTTCAGGGCCTGTTTAGTTGAACCTTGTAGAATGCTGTTGCAGAAGTCAAAATGAGGAGTAATTAGTGCCTAGAGGACTGATCTGAAATCACGGTTGGGGAGCAGTGGTTGCAGGTGTTGAAGCATTCTGAGCTTGTAGTGGATTTTTTTGGTTGTGAGTATTATGTGTGAGGTCATGCTTAGAGTCTGATCTAATATTACCCCGAGGTATTTTACTTCATTGCTTACTGAGATGTCAGTATCACCAATTCTAACTTTTGAAGGAGGGGAGAAACCGTGGTTCCTGGTTATGTATAATACTTCAGTTTTACTGGTTAATCCAGAGGTTATGACTGTTGAGCCAGTTTGATGCTTCCTTGAAGCACTCTATAATTTGGTGGGGGATAAGGTTTGTGATGTTAAGAGAGAGATATAACATAATATTGTCCACATAGATGTGATGTCTTATTTTAAATTTTTTAAAGATGTTGCAGATGGACTGGAGGTATATGTTAAAGAGAAGTGCTGATAGGGCAGAGCCTTGTGGTAGGCCTTGTTCCTGTTTATTGGGATTAGATGTTTGCTGTCCGATTTTGACCTGTTGTATTCTGTCTGTAAGATATGACTGGAACCATTGGAGTACTGTTCTATTTATTCCTGTTGAAGTCTGTTGAGTATTATTCTGTGATTGGTACTATTGAATGCTGAGGTGACATCTAAGAATATGAGTATGAATGCCTGTTTAGTGTTATATATGGCACATATTAAGTTGTCAAATAAAATGAGTAGGAGTGTTTCAACACTACGGTATGACCTAAAACCAAATTGGTGTTACTTATGGAAAGTTAACAATACCTCTAGAGCTTTTATTAATTTTCCTCCTAAGGAGCATCAGACCACTAAAGTGTGGTTTGATGTTCCTGGGAAGCAACTTAAAGGAGCTAGTGCTTACTAATAACCACCTACCCTTGATTCTTTTTCCAAACTCCTCCATCCCCACTCTACTTTTTAAATATGCCAAACCTCATATCCTTTTTTCCAACCACCTCACCCACCCGCACACTCCTGGAACCTACAAAGGGTCTCTCTGTTGGGTAGTGGGGGTGAATATTAGAGATTCTGGGGCACTCCTGCTCTAGTTGCTCTCAGCCTCAAAATGGTAGCCCCAGCCCCCTAGCTATGCTCTCAAGGTACATTGCTAGGGGTCTGAGGCAGCCATGTTGAGGATGGAAACCTCTGGGGATTGACCACTCGAGGATTGCTCCTGCCCCCTTACTACCACCAGGAATAACCTCAGTAGGTACCATGGTGGGGGGGGGGGGGTGAAAAAAGGATCAGTAGGGATGATGAAAAAAAGAGGAGGGGGTTGAAAAAAGGATCAGTAGGGATGATGAAAAAAAGAGGAGGGGGTTGAAAAAAGGATCAGTAGGGATGCTGAAAAAATGATTGATATGTAAAGAGGGTTTGGAAAAATGATCAGGTGTTGAATGTTTAAAAAAGGACTGAGGGGTAGAGCTTGTTTGAAGGATGAGAGATGCGCAAGGCATTACTAGTAAGGACCATCTCATCCCTTTTAAAGATAGCAAACCCAACTTGGAGCCTATTTTTATTTATTTTATTTTATTTATGACTTTTCTATGCCACCTTTCAAGTGATCAAAGGTGGTTTACAGTGAAATATAACTTTTTACATTGAACATAAAGATACCATAATCAGAGAGAGTGTCAAATGTCAGGAAGGAGACTTTGACCATTGAATTTACAATATGATTACTCATAACATATTTACAATTAACCTATTTACAGATAACATAGTTACAAAGCAATTATATTATGAGAAGGGAGGCTTTCAGGTACTTTTGTTACATTGGCAATATTTTGTTCTGCTCTGGTGGATCCCCAAAATGTTCAAGGAGTAGATATGCCTTAATCTCCTTCCAGAATGTTTGCAAGTCTTTAATGGCCCTTAGTTTTTCGGCAGGAAGTTCCTGAGAGTAGGAGCAACGTATGAGAAGGCTCTATTAGTTGTAGAGCGATTAGTTTTTCGAAAGTCGCTAGGAACTATTATGGTGATCTGGGTGCAACCTCTTCGTAATCTATCGCCAGACGGTATGTTGATTAAAGTGGATAGGTATGAGGAGGCTATATTTCTGAGCAGTTTAAAAGTGATCATTAGTGATTTATATGTTATCCTACTTAGAACCGTTAACCAATGAAGATTGTAGAAGATGCGTGTTATGTGATCTGTGCTATGGGCTTTATAAATTATACAGGCTGCAACATTCTGGGCCATCTGGAGTTGGTGAAGAGTTTGTTTTGGGAGTCCCTGGAGTATGCTGCTACAAAAATCGATCTGTGGTGTGATTATAGCTTGGAGAATAGATCTGAAATCATAATTTGAGAGTAATAGTCTCAGCTGTTGGATAATTCTTAGTTTGTAATAAATTTAGCTGGTGGTATGCTTTATGTGGGTAACCATGCTCAGAGCCTGATCGAGGGTTACCCCAAGGTATTTGACTTCACTTTTCACTTCAAGTTGAGCTTCTTAAAGTTGGATCCTGGAAGGTGGAATAAAGCTGTGGTTCCTTTTTATAGTTTCTTTTAAGGTTGTTTAAGTTTAACCATTGTGCCATTTCACTGAAGCAGGACTTAATTTGATGTGGTATGGGATCTGATATGTTGATGAGGAGATACAGTATAACATTATATCATCGGTAGATACTCGTAAATAAAATCCTACATTAAATTTCTTGAATATGTTACATATATGTTGAAGGTATAAGTTAAATAGTGGGGCTGAGAGGGTGGATCCTTGGGGTACTCCTTGCTCTTGTTCATATAGGTTGGAGGTCTACTGTTCAGTCTTGACTTGCTGGATACGATTAGTGAGATATGATTGGAACCACTGAAATACCTTGCCATGTATTCCTATTTGGTGGAGGCGTTTGAGGAGGAGATTATGATCGATACAGTCAAAGGCCAAAGCAATATCTAGAAAAATAAGAATAAATGCCTTATGGGAATTATCAATACCTCTGATCAGCTTATCCATGAGTGCTATTAGGAGTGTCTCAACCCCATGGTATGGTCTAAAGCCATATTGTTGCTCATCTAATAGGGCGTTAAGATCAATATAATTTTGCAATTGAGTTTACACTATTCTTTCCATCACTTTTGCAAGGAAAGGAAGGCTAGAAATTGGTCTGCATGAAGTGGGGCTATCTTTATCCATTGATTTATTCTTCATGTATCGAGTGGATCATTGCGTGTTTTAATGAAGTTGGCATAAAACCTTGACTCAGTGATTGCTCCACCATGTTAAGGATAATAGGAGATAGCTCCGTGCATGTTACTTTCAGCCAGTTAACTGGACAAGGATCTAGACTGGAAGTTGTAGTGTTGATCTTTGTTATTATGTTATTCAGGTTATCTAGGCTGATGTTGTGAAAGGCCTGCCATCCAACTGCTGGGGTGTGTTCTGTACTTGGTTGAAAGGTGGTTTCAATTGGGGGTCTTTTCAGTTTATTCCGTAAATGGATAGCTATGGCCTGTGGATTTATATTAATATTATTTGAAACCATATTAGGTGTCTTAGTGAGTGTTTTGACTATTTCAAATAACTCCCTGGGTCTGTTGAGTGAGTTGGTAAGACTATTCGAGTGGTGTTCCTTTTTTTTGCTGTTGACAGAGTCTTTATATTGTTTGAGTGTTTTTTTTTTATTAGGTCATGTGGCTTTCCATCTACGCTTGATCCTCCTCAATGATCTTTAAATTTTCCTAAGGTCCTGTGAGTACCAATCTACTGAACAACATTGTCTATTAAAGTAATGTGGGTTTGGGCGGGATGAAGCCTTTGTTAATGCATTATTCCAGTTTTCCACTAAGGCTTCTAGATCGATGGATGAAGCGTTGATTTGGGGAAGGATTTATTTTAAGAAAGTCTCTTTCTTGAAAGCTTTAAATTGTTTGGTGTGGCGGACCTTATTATCTGATAATGTGTGAGGAACATGTGAAAATCTATTAGACAGTGGTCAGACCATGGTACAGGTCTAGTTTTTGGAGGGGAATATAAGTAGTGCTGGCAAAGCTTGCTGGGCAGAAAAATTAAATCCAGAGTATTACCTTTTTGGTGAGTAAGTACCTGGACAATCTGTTCAAATTCAATATCGGACATGGAATTAAGGAATGTTGATGCATGGGCATTGTGCTGATGGTCCCCTAATAGAATTAATAAATAAAATGCAAATAAAATTTGTGCACTTACAGGAAGCCAATGCAATTTAATCAAAAACACGTTACCCTCTCCCACCTGTTTCCTCCCAAGGCCAACTTCGCTGCCACATTCTGCAAAGTTTATAATCTCAGTAGCTGTTTATCTGGTAAGCTTAGCAGGACTGTACTACAGTAATCCCAGTTGGAGGGTACAACAACATGCATTACAGAATGTAAATGATTCACCTCCAAAAAGGCTCTATGTCTGATAGCTTGCAAATTACTAAAACGTTTCTTTACTAGATCCTATACATACGCTTTCATAGCTAACCAAGAGTCAACGATGATCCCCAAAATTTTAAATTCACAACTAAGGGAAATTCTTGAACCCACAATACTATTTAAGTGGGGTTAAATTCAGTCCACCCACCCATAAAATTTGGCAGGAAAGCCCCAAAGCACAAACATTGGAGATTGAAGACATTGGGAGAGGGGTCTCTAACCGTGGCATGAAGATCCCAAATTCTATTTATTTAATTTTTCTATTTATTTATTTCAATAAATAAATTCTATGGACATGCAGCAAGGAAGCACCAAGAGGGTTAGGTTTGGATTGGAATTTTGTGGGAAAATGAATCTGTTTCAGGGGTACAAGAAGAAGTACATGACTACTTAATAGACAGACTGGCTTGGGAACATTTGAAGACAAGAGCCTACTTTCTGCAGCACTGCTAGAGAGGTCACATGAAAGGAATAGAACCCTTTCTTTGAACGAAAGGCTGGAATGGGACCTCTAGGATTGTAGCATGTAAAATCAATAAATAAAGAAACAATGACCTAAAGAACCCAAGGCACTGGGAGAAAGGTAGAGAAGCAGAAATGCTGACTAGTGGAGCTCTAGGCAAGGAGAATACAAGTTTTGGCATCAGTGTTCAGTGTATGAGGGCGCGGGGTTCTCCCCCAAAGATATGTCTATTTGGGTTCACTGAACAGGTCAACATTAGAAGTGGCATCAATATTCAATATTCCTGAGATACTCGGGTGTATGAAATTTGATAGCCCAGGAAATGTTATCCTGGATGGCATTCAGTAATAGAAGGCTAGGAGGTGCAGCAATCATTTCCTGTCTATATTATGGAGGGAAGAAGACCCAAGGCACCAAGAAGGGTGCAAAACAGGCAGAGGAGGAGGACAGTGGGCATATGTGTAGAATATAAGGAAGAAGTGACAGTAAGCCTTACCTTGGTGGCAGGAAAAGTATGGATGCACTCCTGAAAGAGCGAATAGTTGACTTCCTCAAAACCAACAGGTTGCATGATCCAAGGCAACATGGATTTACCAAAGGGCGACCTTGCCAAACAAATCTGATTGAGTTCTTTGACTGGGTGACCAGAGAACTAGATCAAGGGCATGCGATGGATGTGATCTACCTAGATTTCAGCAAAGCTTTTGATACTGTTCCTCATATGAGGCGTATCAATAAACTCAACATCTTGGGGATGGGTCCAAAGATGGTGAACTGGATCAGAAATTGGTTGAATGACAGACAACAGAGGGTGAATGAAAGGAAAGTGATTAGCAGTGTGCCCCAGGGTTCGGTCTTGGGACCGGTACTGTTCAATATATTCATGAGTGATATTTCTGAAGAACTGAATGGAAAGTCTGTCTTTTTGCAGATGACACGAAAATTTGCAACAGAGTGAACTCCCCTCAGGGAGTGGGGATCATGAGGAAAGATCTACAAAAGCAAGAAGAATGGTCTAATGCTTGACAGTAAAGATTTAATGTGAAGAAGTGCAGTGTAATGCACTTGGGCAACAGAAATCCAAGGGAATTGTATGCAATAGGGGGCAAGAGATTGATGTGCATGGACCAAGAGAAAGACCTCAATGTGATTGTTTCTGATGATCTCAAGGTGGCAAAACAGTGTGACAAGGTGGTGGCAAAAGCCAGAATGATGCTGGGTTGCATACAGAGAGGAATTACCAGCAGAAAGTAAGAGGTACTAATGCCACTGTACAAGTCGCTGGCACCTCACTTGGAATATTGTGTTCAGTTTTAGAGACCGTATCTCACAAAGGATATAAAAAAGCTGGAATCAGTTCAGAGGAAGGAAACAAAAATGATTTGGGGCCTGCCTAAGAAGACTTATGAGAAGAGACTTGAAGACCTAAATATATACAGTCTGGAGGAGGGGAGGGACAGGGGAGATATGATTCAGACTTTTAATTACTTTAAGAGTATTAATGGACAAACAAACCTCTTGAAAGACGGGGAAGCTGTAAAACTAGAGGGTATAACAAGAAGCTGCAAGGGGGTAAGCTGAAAGGGAATGTCAGGAAATACTTTTTATTGAAAGGATGGTGGATGCTTAGAATGCATTCCCGATGGAAGTGGTGAGGGCAAACACAATGGCAAAATTCAAAATGGCATGGGACAGACACAGTGGATCCCTTTATAGCAACAGGATAAAATCAAAATAAGCAAAACTATCTCTTATATCTCAACAAATAGGGGTTACCTACACGGAGTGGTGGGTACACCCCTAAACAAAGGCATGGGGAGAGGTGACCTGCACGGAGCGTGCAAGTGCACCTACTCTTGATGCCTTGCTGGGCGGACTAGATGGACCACACTGGTCTTTATCTGCCGTCATATACTATATTACTATGTAAAAATACTGATTGAAAAAGATGTAAAATTACAGCATGGTTGGTAGGATAAGAATGGCAGACCATGTGTAAGCAATATTAGGCAGAGGCAACGATGTCAGAAAATAGAGAGGGATGCAGCAGAAGCTATATGTCAGGAACCTCCCCAGCAATGTTAACATAAGATAGTGTAATAAATATAAGGAAAGGCATTACTTAATCATTGTAGTCTTGAAAGACTAAAAAAGGAGACTGCTATTTCTGGGAAAGATCTGCAATTGTAAGTATTTACTTCTGGCAATTTTTCAAATCTTGGGGAAAAAGGAATTCTTTAGATTAAAGCTGATTAATCTGTGAACCCAGTGTATTTTTTAAATCAGTCAGGGTCTAGTAGCAGCAAAGAGCTTTCAGTTTAAATTTAAAACACAGCAGAGAGCTTTCCTGTTAAATTTAGACCCCAAGACTCCCTCTATCCAAGCAAGGGCTGGGGGACTCCCCCTGGAAATTGGTCACAGTTTACCTTAGAAGCACAGGACAGGGTATTATGTAGCAGCCAGCTTTTAATATGTTGTTTTCTCACCCTCCCTCCCCAGCATCCACCCCTGGGATAATTGTAGCTTTATGGGTGCATAAACCTCTCAAAGGAAAGAAGGTGCCATATTCACTCTCAGGTGCAGCTGCTTGTCCTCATCAGACATACATTAAGGACCAGAGATTAATTAAGCTTCAGGTGAACAAAGTAGATTAAATGTAGTTTTATTGGTATAAGTATCCACACCAACCCTTAGTAGGTAAAGAACTTAAATACCTAAACGCAACCTTAAAACTAATATGCAGATGGCAGTCCAGCAGCAAGATGGAGGTTTTCCAGCCTTTTGCATTGAGTGTCAAATGCATGATTTTCTCTCCGTTGGGGAGGGGTCTTACATGTGCACTAGGAACTCTTTACTCTCAGGGAACGAGTCTGATCTCTGCAGGCTAGAGTAGCAGACTTGGAGTACATAAGGAAGACAGAGAAGTACATAGACGAGACCCACAGGGATATGGTACTGAAGTCCCACCTCCAGTCTGGCAGCATCCCTGTTGCCATGGAGGAGAGAAGTCACGTGACAGGAGAGCATCACCCTGGTGTGGCAGGAAGTGATCCTGTAGCTAGGACCTGTCCTCCAGGTGATATAAAACCCTCGCATACCAAGGACGTTTCTCCAGGGCCATGTGCCCATGAGGGAAGGGTTAGGGCAGCAGTTATAGTTGGTGATTCAGTCATTAGGCATGTAGATAGCTGGGTGGCTGGTGTATGTAAGGATCGCCTGGTAACATGCCTGCCTGGTGCAAAGGTAGTGGACCTCATGCGTCACCTAGACAAGATCTTAGATAGTGCTGAGAAGAAGTCTGCTATCTTGATACATGTTGGTATCAATGATATAGGAAAATGTGGTAGGGAGGTTCTGGAGGCTAAATTTAGACTTTTAGGTTGGAAATTGAAATCCAGAACTTCCAGGGTAACATTCTCTGAAATGCCTCCCATTCCACGCGCAGGACCAAAAAGTCATGCAGAGCTCCAGAGTCTCAATGTGTGGATGAGACGATGGTGCAAGAATGAGGGTTTTGGATTTGTTAGAAACTGGGGAACATTCTGAGGAAAGGAGGGGCTCTTCCGAAGGGATGGGCTTCACCTTAACCAGGATGGAACCAGGCTGCTGGCATTAACCTTTAAAAAGGAGATAGAGCAGCTTTTAAACTAGATAATAGGGGAAAGCCGACAGTCGCCCAAGAGCACATAGTTTGGAATAATGTATCCTTGAAGGATACTACCAAAAGAATGAAGCTAGAGCATATCAGCAGAGAGATTCCAATAAAGACAAAAGTAGCTAAAATGCCCTTGAGTGCGGAGCAGACAGAGCTTAAAGATTCCAAATAACCCCTGCCTACCGATAGCCAGATTAATATGAATAAAATACAGTCTCTAAAATGCTTGTATGCAAATGCTAGGCGTCTAAAAATAAGATGGGAGAGTTAGAATATATAGCACTAAATGAGAAGCTAGATATGATTGGTATCTCAGAGACATAGTGGAAGGAGGACAACCAGTGGGACATTGTGATACCTGGGTACAAACTAAATCATAATGATAGAGCTGATCAAATTGGTGGAGGGGTTGCACTCTATGTTAGAGAGGGCATTGAGTCACAAAGGATTAAAGTTTTGCAGGAAAAAAAATTCTGTAGAACCTCTATGGATTGAAATTCCATGTAAAAGGGGGAAGACAATGGCAGTTGGGGTGTACTATCGACCGCCTGGACAGAATGAACAGATGGATGATGAAATGCTCAAAGAAATCAGGGAACCTAACAAAAGTTACAGAACAGTAATAATAATGGGTAATTTCAGTTACCCCGGTTGACTGGGTCAATGTCACGGCAGGACATGCTAGGGAGATAAAGTTTCTAGATGAAATAAATGACTGCTTCTTGGAGCAGCTGGTTCATGAACTGACCAGAGGGGAAGCCATTTTGGACCTAGTCCTTAGTGGAACACCAGATCTGGTGCAAGAAATAAGGGTGTTGGGGCCACTTGGCAATAGTGATCATAGCATGTTCACATTTGATTTAATTTATGGAGGAGGGATGGTAAGAAAATACATAGTACTACCTTTTAACTTTCAAAAGGGATACTATAATACAATGAGGAAAATAGTTAAGAAAAAACTAAAAGGAGCAGTTGCAAAGGTTAAAGATTTACATCAAGCTTGGGTGTTTAAAAGTGCAATCTTGGAAGCCCAGACCAGCTGTATTCCATGCTTTATTTATTTAGCTGCATTTATATCCTGCTTTTCACTGGGTCAAGGCGGTTGGGGGATACATTTAACACAAGGGGATATGAGACACATACACTAATACTTACAGGGAACATGGGCAAATGGAGGGTTAAGTGGCTTGCCCAGGACCACAAGGAGCACCTTTGGGACTAGAAACCCCAGTCCTTCTGGCCCAAGGTTGCTGTCCTCTAGTGGGATTTGAACCACTGACTTTCTTGCCTGTAGAACCTTGCCCCAACCACTAGGCCAACTCCTCCCTTTAAGAAAAGTGGAAGGAAATCCAAAAAACTGTCAGTGTGGTTTAAAGGTGAGGTGAGAGAGGCTGTTGTTGCCAAAAAAGCATCTTTCAGGAAATGGAAAAAAGAGCCAAATGATGAAAACTGGAAACAGCACAAGCACTGGCAAGTAAGATGCAAGGCATTGATAAGGCAGGCAAAGAGAGAATTTGAGAAGAAGCTTGCTGTTGAAGCAAAAACACGTAATAAAAACTTTTTCAAGTACATTTGTTCCAAAAAACCTGTGAGAGAGTCAGTTGGACCATTAGATGATAGAAGCGTAAAAGGGGCACTAAGAGGGGACATGGCCATAGCGGAGAGACTGAATGAATTCCTTGCTTTGGTCTTTACTGAGGAAGATGTAGGGATATTTCCCATGAATGAAGTAGTATTTAAAGGTGACACTGTAAAAGAATTGAATGAAATATTGATACACTGGGAAGATGTATTACAACTATTTGATAAACTAAAGAGTAGCAAATCACCAGTTGAAAGAACCAAAATACAAAATTGCAAATCTGTTATTAGTAATTTGTGAACTATCATTATAATTATCTATAATACCTGAAGATTGGAGGATGGGCAATGTAACATCAATTTTTAAAAAGGGGTGATCCTGAAAACTACAGACCGGTGTCTGATGTCAGTACTGGGAAAAATGGTAGAAACCATCATAAAGAACAAAATTACTGAACATGTAGATAGGCATGGATTAATGGGAGACAGTCAACATGGCTTTAGACAAAGAAGATCTTGTCTTACTAATCTGTTATATTTTTTTGAAGGTGTGAATAAACAGGTAGAAAAAGGTGAGTCGGTTGATATAGTGTATCTGGACTTTCAGAAAGTCTTTAACAAGGTCCCTCATGAGAGACTTTTGGCAAAACTAAAGAGTCAAGGGATAGGAGGCAGTGTACTATTGTTGATCAGGAACTGGTTAAAAGATAGAAAGCAGAGGGTAGGACTAAATGGCCAATTTTCCCAATGGAGAAAGGAGAATAGTGGAGTACCTCAGGGATCTGTGCTGGGTCCACTGCTTTTTAACATATTCATTAATTACCTGGAAATGGGAATAACGAGTGAGGTTATCAAATCTGCAGATGACACAAAACTATTTAAAGTTGTTAAAACCCATGAGAATTGTGGAAAATTGCAAGAGGATCTTGATAAATTGGAAGACTGAGCATCTAAATGACAGATGAAATTTAATGTGGAAAAGTGCAAGTTATGCAGCTAGGAAAGAACAACCCAAACTATGGTTACACAGTGCAAGTTTCCACATTAGGAACCACCACCCAGGAAAAAGATTTATGCGTCATTGTGGATAACATGTTAAACCCCTCCGCCCAGTGTGCAGCGGCGGCCAATAGAGCAAATAGAATGCTAGGTATCATAAGGAAAGGAATGGAAAATAAAACAAAGGATAATATAATGCCTCTGTATCATTCCATGGTGCGACCGCACCTTGAATATTGCGTGCAATTCTGGTTGCCGTATCTTAAAAAGGATATAGCTTTATTAGAAAAGGTTCAGAGAAGAGCTACCAAAATGGTAAAGGGGATGGAAAGATACCTCTGTGAAGAAAGGCTAAAAAGGTTAGGGCTCTTTAACCTGGAAAAGAGATGGCTGAGGGGAGATATGATAAAAGTCTATAAATTAATGAACGGAGTGGAACGGATAAACGTAGATCGATTGTTTACATCATCAGAATATAGAAAGACTAGGGGACATGCAATGAAGCTACAGTGTAAACTATTTAAGACAAAAGAAAATATTTTTTCACTCAACATGTAATCAAACTCTGGAATTTATTACCGGAGGATGTAGTAAAAGCTGTTAGTGTGGAGGAGTGGCCTAGTGGTTGGGACAAGGTACTTAAGGTCAGGGGTTCAAATCCCACTAGAGGACAGCAACCTTGGGCCGGAAGGACTGGGGTTTCTAGTCCCACAGGTGCTCCTTGTGGTCTTGCACAAGCCACTTAACCCTCCATAGCCCATGTTCCCTCTAAAATAGTTATCTCCAAGTTATAATGCCCTGTTCAATGTAATTTCAGTTTGTTCAATGTAAACTGCACTGATGCAGAATAGCACGGCATATAAGAGAATGTAAATAAATAAATAAATATGCTGGTACATGGAAAGGTCCATAAACCATTATTAAAAAGGGACCCAGGTTATCACTGCTTGACCCAATACAAGCATTGTGGAACCTGTGTCTTTTGGGGAAACTGCTAGGTACTTATGAACTAGATTGGCCACTGTTGCAAACAGGATACTGGGCTTGATGAACCTTGGTCTGACCCAGTATGACATATCCTATGTTCTTATGTTCTTATGCCTGACTGAAGACCGAACATAGTTTAGGACGGCTATCCATAGGGTTGCCATGAGTTGATACCGACTCGATGGCACAACAACAAAATCCAGAAGGTCCCCATTCATCGGCACCATAGCTGATATGGGTGAATACACACATATTAGGTCCATGGTATTATTATAATTATTATTATCGTTATTATTAATGAGCAGTTCACCAGCTATGGCATGGGCAAACATAACTCAAGACAAAGAAATCCTGAAGCCCTTCAAAGATGCCACAGAGTAGCAAAATTCCAGAAAGGCAACCCTGGGTGTTGTCATCCTGATAGTAAATATCCTGAAGGCAAATTTAGGGATTTTTGGCAACAAGAAGGACTAACATCAGAAGTGTTGAAACTTTACTGGTGGATGTCTTGAGACTGGAAATACAAAAAGCTTTTAACACCTCACCAAGGAGGATGCTTACATGCAAATGAAGCCTTATAACGTATGGGTAAAAGGAAGTATTGCCTTTCAGTGCAACACATAGAAGTATTGGAGGGTGATTTAGATAATGGCAGCATAAGCAGCACCCTATCAGCTACTCCTTGCTCTTCCACCTTCATCTACCAGTCACTTATAGGCACTACTGAACCATCTTTGTTGACACAGGCCCTTGCTACATCACTTAGTTGCAGAAAGTAGCATCAGTCTTTTGCCACTGAGAACTATGCATGGACTTCTGTGGCATGGTATTTTTCAGAAAATCCTCTTCCTTCCCTGCACTTCTCTGTTTCTGCTGTCATGTCACTGCCTGCCCTTCCTGCTCTAGGCCATACCACTGCTTTTCCTGTTTCCCATCAGCCCCGGTGGGCTTAACAGAGTAGCGAGAGGGAAACATTATTTTTGCGGCTCTGAAAGCCGGCGCTGATGGAGCTGATGCCGGGAGGGCTCTGCCGGGCAGGCGGGGGGGGGGGGGGAGGGGGGGGCTGTAGGGCTCTTGATTCTGGGGCTCCGTGCAAACAACATTCTTGCTCAATGGACGGGCCGGCCCTGTGTGTGCAATTAGAGCGATTGTGCGATAATTTCCATAGTCAGTTGGATCACTTTTCTTCAATATTGGTATGAACAAAGATCTTTTCCAGTCAGTTTGCAATGATGTTGTCTTCCAAATTTCCTGGCAGAGCTTAGTAAGTATTGAACAGCTGCATCTGATTGCTGTAATATGTCAGTGGGAATGTCGTCAATACCTGGTGCTTTGCTCTTTAATAAGGCTTTCACTGCTGCTATGACTTTTTCTTTCATCATCAATGGTTCCTGATCATAAGACAGAGGTTTAAACGGCCGTTGGTCCATGTGGTCTTTGTGGTATAATGATTCTGTATATTCTTTTCACCATTTCATGATCTTCTCAGCATCATTAAACATGGATCTCTGAGCATCTTTTAGCATTCCAATTTCAGGCTGAAATTTTCTCTTTAATCTCGTAGCTTTAGGAAAGCTGATCTTTTTCTTCCTCTAATAGTTTCTTTGCATGTGTCATGGTAATGCTTCTCCTTGTCATGTCTTGCTGCACGTTGGAAATCTCTGTTAAATTCTATGATTACCTCCCTTTCTCCTCTAGCTTTAGCATCTCTGCATTACTGGGCAATTTTCAGAGTTTCTTTGGCCATCCATTTTAGCTTTTTCACGTTTTGTAGAGACTTCTCACTTTCTTTGAGCACAACTTTCTTAACTTTTTTTGTGCTTTGTCATTTGTATCCAAAGTGGCAAATCAATTTCGCAGGCAATCTTTAAATTATGGTGGTATATTTTCAAAATCATATTTTGCTACTTTCATGAGTGGCTTGGTCTTTTTCAATTTTATCTTGGGTTTTCTTACTAGTAGCTTGTGATCTGTACCACAGTCGGCTCCAGATTTTGTTTTTGTTGATGCTATTGAGCGTTTCCATCATTGACTTCCACAGATGTAGCCAATTTGATTTTTGTACAATTAATTGGGTGAAGTCCATGTGTACAGTTGTCGCTTGTGTTGCTAGAAGAAGGTGTCTGAGCTAAATAGATTGTTGGTCTTGCAGAATCCTATCACTCTTTTTCAAGCTTCGTTTCTGTTGCAAAACCCATAATTGCCAACCACTTTGCCGCCTTCTTTGTTGCCACTTTTTGCGTTCCAGTCACCCATGACTATCAGGATATCCTGTTTGCATGTTCTGTCGATTTCAGCTTGTACTTGTTCATAGAACTAATCAATTCCATCCTCTTCTGCAGCTGTTGTTGCGGTATATACCCGAATAATAGTTTTGTTGATGGGCATTCCTCGTAGACAAATTGAAATTAGGTGTTCACTGATTTCATTGTATTTCATCACAATTCTTGTTAAGTTTCTCCTCAATTATAAATGTAACACCATTTCTTCTTTATCTTTCATTTCTGGCATCATATAGCATGTGATCATCAGATTCAAATTGCCTGATGCCAGTCCATTTCAGTTTGCTGACACCCAACAGATCGAGTTGTACAAGTTCCATTTCATTCTTGACTACCTCCAACCTCCCTTGGCTCATGCTTCGTACTTTCCATGTTCCAATACGTAAGGCATCTTTGCAACTTCTGACTCATTTCATGCACAGCTACATCAACAGTCAGATGTCCCAAGGGCTTTGATCCATGCACATAAAAGCAATTTGTATGCACTTTATGGGGTAATTTTATAACAGGACACTTATCTGTAAAGGCATAGTAGTCATCTCTTTCTAGCCTAGTTTTTGAAAACTAATAGTACTATTAGTACTACTTCTTATGTGTAGCACTACAAGGTGTATGCAGCACTGTATAGACATCTAAGAGACGATCCCTGCTCATCAAAGCTTACAGTCTAGTCAACACAAATGTGCCTCTGACCTTTATTTTAGAAACATCTCCACATGTAAATAGTGGCACATGCATGTAAAGACTGACTACATGTGCAAATAGTAATTTTAGAAATCCGCTGTTTGCTCATGGAGATCCACATCACACAAAGGTTTCAAGAGAATGTGGTTTGAGTGTGAATAGGGTGTGGTTTGGGTGGGCCCAAAATATAGGCATATATTCCCCATTTTATGAGGGGAAAACACATGTATAACGACATTTTTCTATATTGGGTTTTATACCCTGACCGAAGCATAAGTATCAGTTTGAAGAGGCAGGTGCAAAGGCCAATGGAATCCCTTCCCCACCCCCTGACATCACGAGACCTGCCCCTTACTTTCGGAATCCTGAACACTCAGAGATCAGCAAACCCCGCTCTACTAGACCCACCGTTCACTGGATCCCTCTTAACAGCATGGCTGCCCTAGCCTCCACACCCCTGGATTCTTCCAAATTTCACCAGGGGTTCTAGTGGGGAGCATGATTGATCTCCAATTGCTCCTACTCTATTGAGCACTTGCTTGCAATACCAAAGGCTTCGACAAAGTCCAACACAAAAGCCACAAACAGGGCATTCAGTTTTTACGTCCCCAAATGTTGGAACGCTTTACCCCCCGACATTAGGGCCATTACCAATCTATATCAGTTCAGGAAGGCTCTCAAAACCCACCTTTTCCTCCAATACTTCCCAGACAGCAATTGAACTAGATATCCCTCCCAGGAAATGACCCAATCTAGAAAGGCCCTTACAATTTTTATCTGCAGTGTAGATAGCTTATGTATATAGTTAACCCGGTTATCCAAGTTTGTACTCCTGTTCATTGTAAAAACCTGACAGTTGTCGTTATGGTCGTTATGTTATGATGTAAACCGCGCTGATCCTAAATAGCGCGGTATATAAGAAACTGTAATAAATAAATAAAAATAATAAATAAATGGGTTTAAAATAGCACCTCTGACCCCTAGAGGTAGTCTCATAGTACTAAAGCTAGGGGTCTAGATACCAAATAACAGTATACAGCCAAACTTGTAAGCTGTATTATTCTTTCCCCAGGGAACATCAGACCACTAATGTGTGGCCTGATGTCTCTCGGGCAATCTAAAGGAGCCAGTATTTAAAAAGCCCCATGTGGGGCTTTTACCCCCAGTCAAGCCACCTTCTCCCACATAGACTTTCCAGTAGTTTCCTGCTATCCAGCAGCTGGGACAAGAGTGATTCACAGTCACTCTAGTCTCTCTTCCTCATTGGGTTCCATGTTCAAAATAATACCTGTTGACCCCTAGAGGTAGTTTCTCAGATACAATCCCAGCACATGCCTATTCCCCCAGCACTCTGGCATGCTTAGCATAACACAAACATTCTATTATCACTGGAAAGCATGCACTTTCCCCATCTCTCCTGTCCAACCCTCCCACCCCTGAGCTCCAGTACTTGGGTAATTGGATTAATATGCCAGTGGCTGGCTTAAAGCCATTTTGTTTAAATATAATTGGTTTTTAACTTTATTTGACTTCCTGCCCCTTTAAGAGTGCTGGGCTGCCAGGCTTATTCAGCCCAAGGTTGTTGTTGTTAAGTGCCGTTGAGTCAGTGTCAACTTATGGCGACCCTCTGGATAGTTGTCCTAAATTGTGTTCGGTCTTCAGTCAGGCGGCTCATTGTTGACAGACTGGTACCTGTAGCTGCTGTTATTGTATCGCTCCATCGCATTGCTGGCCTTCCTCTTTTGCATTGACCTTCTATCTTGCCAAGCATGATGTCTTTCTCTAATGATCTCTCTCTTCGCATGATGTGTCCAAAGTATGAAAGTCGAAGTCTTGTCATCTGAGCTTCTAAAGATAGCTTACGTTTGATCTCCTCTAGTACTGACTGGTTTGTGCTTCAGGCAGTCCATGGTATACACAGTATTCGCCGCCAGCACCATAATTCAAAGGCACAATTTTCTTCCTGTCTATCTTTTTCACTGTCCAGCTTTCACATCCATATGATGTTATTGAAAATACCATGGCTTGAACAAGTTGAATCTTTCTATGGAGAGAGACATCTCTGCTCTTGAGAATCTTGTCTAGGTCTTTCATAGCCATTCTGCCAAGAGCAATGCATCGTCGGATTTCTTGACTGCTTGTTGCTTCTTTATTAATAGTTGATCCAAGTAGGTTAAAGTTGTCCATGATTTCATTTTCTTCTCATTCAACGATGAACTTGTTGATTTTGCCATTTGTCATGATCTTTGTCTTCTTTACATTAAGGTGCAGGCCCATTTTGAGACCATGTTCTTTGATAGTGAGAAGCAAATGTTTCAGATCATCTTCACTTTCAGCCAGTAATGTGGTATCATCAGCATAGCGAAGTTTGTTGATGAGTCTTCCATCAATCTTCACACCTCTGTTGTCTTCATACAGTCCTGCTACTCTGATGATTTGTTCTGCATATAAATTAAGCAGGTAGGGGGAAAGTATGCAGCCTTGTCTTACAACTTTGCTTATTTTAAACCATTCTCTTTCTCCTTGTTCCGTTCGAATTGTTGCTTCTTGATCAATGTACAGATAGTGCAAGAGAACGATCAGTTGTTCTGGTATACACATGCTTCTTAATGTAGCCCAGAGTTTCTCATGGATTACACAGTCAAAAGCCTTGCTATAGTTGATAAAGCACAAATAGATATCCTTTTGGTATTCTTTAGTCTTTTCAAGGATCCATCTCACATCCGCGATAATGTCTCTCATTCCTCGCCCTTTCCTGAACGCTGCTTGCACTTCAGGTAGTTCTTGTTCCAGGTATGGTTGTAGTCTCTGTTGAATAATCTTCAGTAGAATCTTGCTGGTATGGTGGATCAGAGTAATTGTGTAATAATTTCCACAATCAGTTGGATCACCTTTCTTTAGTATTGGTACAAACACAGATCTTTTCCAGTCAGTTGGCCATAATGTTGTCTTCCAAATTTCTTGGCAAAGTTTTGTAAGTACAGTAACAGCTGCATCAGATTACTGTAATACTTCTATGGGAATGCCATCAATGCCTGGTGCTTTGTTCTTTGATAAGGCTTTCCATGCTGCTTCAACTTCTTCTTTCATCACCAATGATTCCATATCATAAGGTACAGGTTGAAATGGCTGTTGGACTACTTGATCTTTATCGTAAAAAAACTCTGTATATTCTTTCCATCTTTTCTTGATCTTCTCAGCATCATTCAACATAGAACCTTGAGCATCTTGTAACATTTCAATTTGAGGCTGTAATTTTTTCTTTAACTCTCATAGCTTTAGGAAAGCCGATCTTGTTCTTCCTCTAATAGTTTCTGCTTCTATTTGCTTGCATGTGTCATCATACTTTTCTTTGTCCTGTCTTGCTGCACACTGGAAATCTCTGTTTAGTTCTGCGATTGTTTTTCTTTCTCCTCTGGCTTTAGCTTCTCTGCGTTTCTGGGCAATTTTCTGAGTTTTTTCCGTCATCCATTTTGGCCATTTTTGTTTTTTCACCTTTTGTAGAAACTTCTCGCTTTCTTACAACACAACCTTCTTGATGTCATTTGCATCTAAAGCATCAAATTGATTTTTCCAGGCAGTCTTTAAATTCCAGTGGCATATTCTCAAGGTCATATTTTGCTGAATTTATGAGTGGTTTGCTCTTTTTCAACTTTAGCTTGAGTTTTCATACTAGTAGTTGATGATCTGTACCACAGTCAGCTCCAGGTTTTGTCTTTGTTGATTTTATAGAGCTTTTCCATCGTTGACTTCCACAGATGTAGTCAATTTGATTTTTGTACAATCCAGTGGGTGAAGTCCATGTGTACATTCACCGCTTGTGTTGCTGGAAGAAGGTGTTTGAGATGAATAGATTGTTGGTGTTGCAGAATTCTGTCAGTCTTTCTCCAGCTTCATTTCTGTTGCCAAGTCCATATTTTCCAATCACTTTGCCTTCTTCTTTGTTGCCAATGTTTGCGCTCCAGTCACCTATGACTATCAGGATATCCTGTTTGCATGTTCTGTCAATTTCAGCTTGAACTTATTCATAGAACTCTTCAATTTCATCCTCTTCTGCAGCTGTTGTTAGGGCATGTACTTGAATTATAGTTGTGTTGATAGGCATTCCTTCTAGACGAATAGAGATTAAGCATTCACTGACTTCATTGTACAGTCAAACCTCGGTTTTCATGATTAATCCGTTCGAAAAAGTCTGACTAAAACCGAAACGTATGAAAACTGAAGCAATATTTCCCATAAGAAATAATGTAAATCCAATTAATCCGTTCCAGACACCCAAAAATATTCACAAAAAATACATTTTATAGAGAATAACTATTTTTACATACAGAAAACAATGAGAAATAAATATAAATGACTAATGAAATGGATAAATGAACATTTAACATCACTGAAAGCAAGCTAAGTACAGTACTGTACAGTACAGTACGTTAACATCTGGCCTTAGCCACCCCTGACAAGCTGCTGTGCCCAGCTCTCTTCGGAATCACATTGAATTCAGTCCATTAAAATACCTTTACTTTATCTGCTCAATGCTTCAGAATGGCAGAAAATCTTAATGATATAGCTTCAGACGTACCCTGCAAGAGAAAGAACTGCCTCCCACATTCATGCAACATCTCCTGCTTACGTTGACAGCTTTTCTTCCCTGCTACCGGGACAAAATCTCAGTCAAAAGACGTTGAAAACCGAAGCAATGCATGAAAACCGGGACAAAATCTCAGTCAGAAAAGACGTTGAAAACCGAAGCGTATGAAAACCGGGGCAAATGAAAACCGAGGTTTGACTGTATTTCATTACAGTTTTTGCAAGTTTCTTCTTTATTATACATGCAACACCATTTCTTCTTTGTCTTTCATTTCAAGCATAGTAGACCATGTGATCATCAGATGCAACGTGCCCGATGCCACTCCATTTCAGTTCGCTGGCACCCAACAGATCAAGTTGTACACGTTCCATTTCATTCTTGACCACCTCCAACTTCCCTTGGTTCATGCTTCATACGTTCCATGTTCCAATATGTAAGACATCTTTACAACCTCTGACTCTCATTTCATGCGCAGCTACATCAGCAGTCAGACATCCCGAGGGCTTTGATCCAACCACATCATAAATGCTGGCTTTACTCTGAAAAGTCTTCAGCTCTTCCCCAGTAGCTAGTTGAGTGCCTTCCGACCTGGGGGTCTCATCTTCCAGCACTATAGTGCAATTTGTTTTTTTGTGACTATCCATTGGGTTTTCATGGCAAGATACAGAAGTAGATTGCCGGGCCTTTCCTCTGCGCAGTTTAAGTTTAGTGTTGTAGCCATTGTTACAGAAATGTGATCCTCTGCCAGAAGGCAGCAGCAGGAGTAGACAGCTGTCTTTGGAGGTTTCTCCATTAGAGCCCTGAGACTGCAACATCCAGTGACGTTGATGTTGTATCTGGAAGAAATGCTTTAAGACTGGCACCACAAGCAAACTCAAAACTCACAAATTTGCACTGCCTGCTGCAGATTGCTTGAGATCAGTAAGCGTATATGCAGACCTATGAGTTTTGAAGGCACTTACATCACTGGCACGAAGTGGTTGTAAGCTGCATGACATGCTCTAGTCACTTCTCCTGTAGGGTGACATCAGCATGACAAAGGCCTTTTCCCTGTTAGCTGTCGGGGAAATGATCGGTATGTTCCCGGCAGTGAATGCATGACTGGGTACCCTAACGAGCAGCAAAGTAATGTGGGTGCACCTAACAGTACCCATAGAGGTGAACTTGTGTTATGTGCCTCATTAACTCAACTCCCACAGTAATATGTTTGCCACAGTTCAGCCCCACCTCTAACCCGCACACTGCACACATTAACATGCAAGTGCCAGTTAATGTGTGTTTTGGCAGTCTGTAGCTGGCATGTCTGCCTGTCAGGGTTCACCATGGCTAGTTATAACTCACTACATCGCAGATTAACTATTAGCAGCATTTAGTAGAAGGGTCTCCCAGTCTTACAAGCTCTGCCTTTTAGTGTACTGAGGCAAGTAAGAATAATATTGAGGCATGAACCGTTTAAAACTAGAAATGAAATTAAACGTTTACGGTTAATCTCTTTTGTGCTTCTTACATTTTGAAAGTAATTTGAGGCTTAGGAGTGTAACAATATGCAGCAAAAGACATTGGTTACTGATAAAGCTGTCCCTTAATCCTTCCTATGTTAATTTAATATTCTGTATTGCTTTTCAACAGTTTACCCACAGAAATTATTAAACTATAATATATTCCATAGGGGAAAAAGATCCCAGGGATCTGGGAAAATGCAAGGAGTACATAAGAAATTTGTAGAGTTTCTATTGTGTTTAATAACATGACTTTAAAGGAATTCTTAACTGTTTTAAAAGTAAAAATATGGAGTTCCAAAGGTAATATTTCACAATCTGCCTTCTAGCTATTCATACAAACTCCTCTCGGGGATAATGTGGGGAAATGCTATGATAATGAGAACTTTCCAAGGACTTGTGTGAAAAATAATGGTGGTTGAAGGCTTCCCAAGGACTGTTCTCCCAGCTTGCTGCTCTCTCAGCATCAGATCAGCGATGGTGAAGGATTAAAGTTTCACATCATTCATCCTTTCTCACTGAATAAATAGCATGATTAAGGCACACATGCAGATCGAGTGGCAGCAGCATGCCCATAAGTATAAACTCCCTCAGGGCTGTACTGCAATATATAGTGATTTACCCCGTAGCTATTTGCATGCAATAAATGTTTGTTCAAATTTCCGAACATTTCAACCACGTGGCGTGCAACCTCGGTCACAAATAAAACTAAAGTCTCCAGTCCATTCGTTCGAAGTCAGTAGGTTTTTGTTTTCAATTTGGAAAACGATGACCTCTTAAGGAATTTTGAACCCAATACTAAGAGCTTCCAAGGCTTGAAAATAATGTCAAATGCTTCAAGTGACATTAGATGAATCACTCTTACACTGAAGATGCAACATTCTAAATATTCATTTATTTAAGCAATTTATATTCCACAGAATCGCAAATAGTCAAAGAGGCATACAGTAGACATATATATAATTTTACAAATAAGTCATAGACATGGACAAAAACAATCTATAAATAAATAACAGCATCAGGAAGGTAGCACTGCAATTGTTAGAACATGCACCAAGCAATAAACTTAATACAAAAAGTGATACTTTCAATGGGTCTACCCCAAAATGTTCTATGAACAGATGAGTTTTCAGTGGTTTCTTAAACATGTGTAAATCCTTAATTCCATGTTTCTCATCCAATAACAGATTCTGCAGTCCCTGGGCGACTAAACTGACTCATATTCACTCATAGAAGTAAGGACATACAGTAAATATATTGCAAGCATGCACATGATAGACAATTAGCTACATAGATATGCAACTTTGTCCTCATAAATATATAAATAATGAGTGGAGTATAACGGGAAGATGTAGATCAGTTGTTCAAAACAGAACATACAGACTTCCCTGGAACACCTCAGCCATACATGCATGCACCATAGATGTGATCGCGCCAAACATGCGTAAATCTGGGCCTTCCTAAAATAACTCTTGGGGTGTGGATGTGAATGGCCACTTTCAGAAATGCCCAGATATTTGAAAAATCTGAAAACAAGTTTTTAAAAAAAATCCTGTTTACAAAACTAGTTAATAAAATATCAGCAGCACTGCAGCCACATGATTTTGAAAAACAGCTTGCAAGCCCGTGGGTAGAAAGTACCCGTAGGTCTGCAGTCTGCCACTGGAGGCTGAGAATTGTCTTCACCATAAAGTTCCAAAGAAAAGCTCGAGAACTAGGAGTCATCCTAAGAAGCTTAAGGAAAGGACGCCCAAAAGGCTTTCACCGGTTGGTAGCTGCTACAGACTTCCAGCAGAAATTATAAAAGCCGGCATGGTGTCAGGTTTGAAGCATGCATGTGAGAGAAAGAAAATTACAGCTGAAAAAGACCTGTAGGCAGACACAGATTGAGTGTACTAAATGATTCTTTTCTGGTGAAATATTCTGAGTTTCGCTGAGATCTGAACCATATTAAATCTGGATTAGTTCCTGCAGTATTCAGCAAACTTCAACAGTTGAGTATGTGCAAATGTTATTAGTCAAATTACACACTTAAGCCAACAGAAATCAATAGTCAATCAACCAACAATGTGAATGGTCTATGCAGGTCTACCTTCAAGAATAGCATGTTCCCAACTCCTCCCCCATCCCAAAGTATGGCTTAAAAGGGGCTTCATGTCCTCAGTTACAACCCCTCTGGTCACAGAATCCCTTTCTCTACTTTCTTCCCTCCTTCTGAAGAAAAAAAGACCCCTCATGGGCTCACTCCCTGATGCCCAAATATAAAACCTGAAATCCTAAATTGACAGACTCCATCCCCTACTGAAAAACAAAGGGGCGTAACTTTATACAGCTTCTTATAAAACTGCCTCCCATTTTAGGGTGGGGGCTGAGCAGCGAATGGATAGAGTATGTGCCCTACAGTTATTATATCTGAACAAATAGGGGTAGCATACACAGAGTGGTGGGTGCACCCCTAAACAAAGGCATGGGGAGGGGTGGCCTGCACGGAGTGACAAATGAACCTACTCTTGCTGCCTTGCTGGGCAGACTAGATGGACTATACTGGTCTTTATCTGCCATCATATACTATGTTACTATCTCTGATGTTGTAACTAATTTCACCATGCATTAATGGCATTGCGATTAATGAAGAGTAGTGACTTCTTCCATGCATCAACTGCATGGCATCCCTGCCAAAAAATACTGGGAACAACCCTCACTTAATGTAGAGATTTTGCAGTTAATGTGCGTTAATTTTGTCTAATAGTGTGCGGTAATGATCTACTGCTTTATATAGAGAAGTCCAAAAATGTGTATAGTATCAAAACATAAACATTAAGGGGCCAGTAAGATTTTCAGCTGTACTATCCATATAGTTCCACTGAATAGACCCTTTGACTGCCTCAATACTATGCAGATAGAGCCGGGGTAGTCTGAGGGCAGAGACTGGCAGAATTAGAAGTTATCCTGTAAGTGACAATATCCAGTCCGCTAACCAAATAACTATCTGGATAAAGACAGGGCAGCAATAAAGTTGGCCCTACTTTTTTCGGCTCCTGAAAGTATGTGTAATGTGTCTTACGCGCATGCTTACAGAATAGCGGCCGCTCAAAGTGAGTACCCCTTCACATGCGTAAGTCTTTGAGAATAGGGACTTAAGCTTCTTTCTAGAGTGTAATTGTCCATGCAGGTTATTTAGAAAGAGCTCCTAACTAGACAGCAATGTCGGTCACTGCTAAGTCCGGATATTCGGCACCAGCCAATGTCCTGATACTGATGCTGAATATCTGGATATTTTCAGCCGCAGCGGTTGATGTTTAAAAACCCCCCACCAACCCCCAAGCTGAATATTGGCCTGTAAATATCCTGCTAATTCGACTTAGAGCTCATATCACAAATATGGCATCTTATCAAACATCTGAAGGCTTATTTTCCATATTTTCATCCAGGTTGAGACATACACAATTACTCGAGTATTTAACAAAAACTCTGCTAAATGTAGAACCTTTTGTAAAATACCTAGACCATGGCATTTGCAGGCATGATTAGTTGGCATGTCCAACCTTGAGAAACTGCACAGCTGAAAAAAGAGAGTTCCTCTCTTTCCAGATGTGCACGTCTGCAGCTTTTTAAAATCACTTCTCCAGAAATCCAAGACCCTTCTCACCCCTAATTTCCCTACTACTTAAGAACCCAAACCATCCCTTCCAGAGAAGACCCTTGAAGCCCACCTGTCAGACAACATCCCTCCACCTGACAAGACCATCCTGCCACAGAAGACCATCCTCCACCTCTGGATCCCTTGTGGCTGGTGGTGGAGGAAGGAACAATCTGTGAACTGTCCTGTCCCATGTGTGCCAGTGTTCAAGATGGCATGGAGGAGTAGCCTAGTGGATAGAACTGGGGATCCAAGAAACCAGGGTTCAATTCCCACTAGCACTCCTTGTGCAAGTCACTTAACCCTCCATTGCCTCAGAAGAATCCAAGTTATCGATGTCCCTTTTTAATGTACATTACCAAGTTTAAGTTACAATGTAAACCACTTTGACTAAAATGATAAAGTGATATAAAAATACCTGTTAAAAAATAAAATGGCATCAGTTGAGCCCTAGCAGTGGTCTCATGGTGCTGCTGCTAGGGGTCAAGTTGCCAAATAAGGACATTTGAGAGGGTCTAGGGCAGCGATGGCGAACCTATGGCACGCGTGCCAGCTGTGGCACGCGAAGGCCTTACAGCTGGCACGCGTGAAGGTCCGCAAAAAAAGAAAAAGCGGGCTCTGGCTGCTGCCGCGGACGCGGCAGCATGCAGTGTCCCGCGGGGCCCCCTCCGCCCGCTAAGCCCCTCTGCAAGGGCTTTCAGATTCGCGAGGGAGACAGCGTCTCCCTCGCGTCTCTGTTAAGCCCGTAGGGGTTAATGGGAAATTTCCCATCAGCCCCTTTAGACGCGAGGGACTGATGGGAAATTTCCCATTAGCCCCTGCGGGCTTAACAAGAGACGCGAGGGAGACGCTGTCTCCCTCGCGAATCTGAAAGCCCTTGCAGAGGGGCTTAGCGGGCGGAGGGGGCCCCGCGGGACACTGCATGCTGCCGCGTCTGCGGCAGCAGCCAGAGCCCGCTTTTTCTGTTTTTAAATTTGCCGGGGGGGGGGGGGGGGTTAGGACTGCTAATGGGCTGGGGGGGGGGTTGGACTGGTAATGGGCGGGGGGGGGTTAGGACTGCTAATTGGCTAGGAGGGGGGGGGTTAGGACTGCTAATGGGCTAGGAGGGGGGGGGGGTTAGGACTGCTAATGGGCTAGGGGGGGGGGTTAGGACTGCTAATGGGCTGGGGGGGGGTTTGGACTGCTAATGGGCTAGGGGGGGGGGGTTCGGAATGCGAAATGGCTAGGAGGGGGGGGGGGTAGGACAGGTAATGGGCTGTGGGCTGATGGGGGCTGTCTGGAAATGGGGTGATGGGGGGTTAGGACTGCTAATGGGCAGGGGGGGGGGTTAGGACTGCTAATGGGCAGGGGGGGGGTTAGGACTGCTAATGGGGTGGGGGGGGTTTGGAGTGCTAATGGGATGGGGGGTGTTTTGACATCAAAAGGGCTAGGAGTGGGGGGGTTAGGACTGCTAATGGGCTAGGGGGGGGTTAGGACTGCTAATGGGCTGGGGGGGTTAGGACTGCTAATGGGCTAGGGGGGGGGTTAGGACTGCTAAAGGGCTAGGGGGGGTTAGGACTGCTAATGGGCTGTGGGTTGATGGGGGCTGTCTGGAAAAGGGGTGATGTGGGTTAGGAAAGGTAAAGGGCTATGGGGGGGTGTTAGGACTGCTAATGGGCTAGAGAGGGGGGGTTAGGACTGCTAATGGGCTAGGGGGGGGTTAGGACTGCTACTGGGCTGAGGGGGAGGGGTTTGGACTTGAGGTGGGCTGATGGGGTGGGTTAGGACTGGAAATGGGCTGATGGGGGGTTAACACTGGAGGTGGTCTGATGGGGTTAGGACTGGTAATGGGCTATGGGGGGGTTTAGGACTGATAATGGGCTATGGGGGGGCTGGGACAAGAAATGGGCTGATGGGGAGGGGTTAGGACTTGAGGTGGGCTGATGGGGTTAGGACTGGTAATGGACTGTGGGCTGATGGGGGGGTTAGGACTGGCAATGGGCTATGGGGGGCTGACTGGAAGTGGGGGGTTAGGACTGGTAATGGGTTATAGGGGGGGGCTTAAACTGAAAATGGGGTGATGGGGGGTTAGGACTGGAAGTGGGTTGATGAGGGGGGGATAGGACTGGTATTGGGTTGGGGGGCTGCTAGGACTGGAAATGGGCTGATGCAGGGACTAGAAGGGAATGGATGCTGGGTGAGGCTGGAACTAGAAGGGAGCTGGTGTTGGGGGAGGATTAGAATGGGATGGGGCTGGGAGAGTAAAATGGAGAGGGGAAAAATATTTTGTGTGGGAGGGATAAAAAATCTACAATTGGCCGGGTATTGGGAGAGTAAGTGGGGATTGAGGATGGAGGGGTAAATTTTGAGTAGATGAAATAGGAATGAGGAAAGAGCCAAAGGAGAAAGATTAGTATGTTAAAGCAGATGTAGAGAGAGAATGACAGAAGAAAGGACAAATGGACAGCAGATGGAGAGTTAGCAGAAGACACGAAGAAACCAGAAGAAAGTGGCTGGAACAATTGCAACTGAAAAAAAATGCACAAAAGGTAGAAAAATATCTCTTTATTTTGAATTTATTAACTGGAATATGTCAGCTCTGGGAAATGTGCATCATTAATTTTTGCGCTTTGTTTAGTACAAGAGGAAATTAATATATAGTTTTATTTCTACAGTGTTGTTGTATATTCCAAGTTTGGCTTTTGGGGTTCCCAGTTTAATTATTGTCTTCCTGTTTCTAAATTGTGATTCCTTGTTTGGTGATGGTCTGTTCTGCATGTGTAACTGAGCTGAGGTATTCTGTTTATATAATTCCTATTTGACATTGCCACTTGTTCTTTCCCCAGTAGGTCATGTATTGTTGTTCTCTGAGATGTATTGGTTTAATATTTGCAGTGTTGCCTTTTGATAGGTAGAGTATGGTGCTTTGTGAGTCCTGGTAGTGCTGTTAGGATACGGCGGGTTTGCTATGGGTTCTAAATGGGCAGCGTTTGTAGTAGTTCCTAATGTGCCTGGCGGTTGGTACTGGATTATAGTAATGTAGAAACCTTTTAGTCTTTCTTTATCCATATACTCATTAAGAGGCATGTTTACTAAAAGTTAGTGTATGGTAACATTATGCAAATATTTATGCAAATGAAGCACCTTATGCAAATGGGGCTTTAATTGACGTGCTGGCACTTTGAGGAAATTCTTTGGTTTTGTGCGGCAGTTTGGGCACTCGGGCTCAAAAAGGTTAGCCATCACTGGTCTAGGGTCTTATCTGGTGGGGGTGTTTGAGGGGTTCTTGATTGGGTGCATGTCCTGAGACAGGTGCAAAATCAACATAGAACTTTTTTGACATACACATGTATTTCTCACTCAACCACCCCCTCATCACGCACTCTTGAAAACTTTGCATGATGTGTCTCTCCATATGTAAAAAATAACTTTTGAAAATCATCAGTTGCATGTGCATGTCATCTAAATGTCACTATTTACACATGGATTTGCTTCTAAAACAAACTCCACAGCTTTCCATCACCAGTGTTTCAGTATGTCTTTTGCAGATGGAATGCAAATGGATACTGTATATGACTTGCACATTATGAGGGGCATTCTGTGCTGGCCGACTCCCCCCTGTACAGTCGATCAGAATCGGGCCGTACAGAAGTAGACCCGATTCTGATTGCGTGGGGGATAGACGTGGCTGCAGGATCAGAATCAGGTCTACGGCCTGGATGTAAAGGCTGTGCCCCAATTCTGATCAGCTGCATGGCCAGCCCACATACCCAGCGAACTCAGCCAAGCTCCTGAATGAAGCCGCAGTGACACGGCATCTCATCACCATGGCACTGCAACTCCATTCAGGAGCTGCGATCCCCTGCCACAGCTTCTTTCCCCACAGCCTGACTCCCAATCTGGCCTTCTATGGCCAGGGTCAAGCTGCGGGGAACCCCTTGCACCCCCTCGCCCTCCTTACCGGGCACAGCCGCGTTGTTTTGCTCCATCCAGGGGGACTTAGTCCACCTCCGATATGGAATAAGTCCCCATCTCTGTGGCTGACCCCAGACATACAGGGCCAACCTCGGAATTGGGCCAACTTTGGAATTGGGTATGTCCGAGGTTGCTCTCCGCCCACCGCCTACCCTCGCTCTGCCTCTGTCCCATTCCCTCCCTCCCATGAACAGAGCTCCCCATACAAATCACCTGTTCATACAGGGAGCTCTGTTCCCAGCCGGCTGCCCGGCCATATAGCGGGTCTGGAGTCTGGATCGGAAGTCCAGACCCGCTAAACGGTGTTCAGGATGACTCCATGTGGCTCTAAATGGTTTGAAAAGTGATGTTCCTTGATACAGCTTTCTTTCTGTAACACCTTTCAACTTTTAAATGGTAGCTTAGACTCTAAGATGTACACATCTTCTCACTAATTGCATGTAAGAGGTCCTCAGTGAAAGTGTGCTTGGCTGTTTTGAAATTTCTATGATCTATCACTCTTGGTGCTCCCTACGAGCTGACATATAGAAGAATAGATGACTGACTTAGGTTTTTATTGATGACAAAGGAGATCATTTGCCCAAAGAAGTTCCATATTAGGAAACACCACCCAGAAAAAGGATTTAGGTGTCATCGTGGATAATATATTGAAACCCTCTGCCCAGTGTGCAGTGGCAGCCAAGAACGCAAATAGAATGCTTAGAATCATAAGGAAAGGAATAGAGAATATTATAATGCCTCTTTATGGTTCCATTATGCAACCATATCTTGAATATTGTGTGCAATTCTGGTAGCCATATCTTAAAAAGGATATAGCAGAAATAGAAAAGGTACAGAGAAGAGCCACCAAAATGGTAAAGGGGATGGATGGATACCCTCTGAGGAAAGGCTTAAAAGGTTAGGACTCTTTAACTTGGCAGAAAGACGGATGAAGGGAGATATGATAGAAGTCTATAAAATATTGAATGGAGTGGAACATGCAAACATAGATCGGTGGTTTACTGCTTCAAAAAGCAGAACGACTAGGGGGCATGCAGTGAAGCTACAATATAGCCCATTTAAGACTAATAGAAGAAAATATTTTTTTACTTAACATGTAATCAAATTATGGAATTCACTACCAGAAGATATAGTAAAAGCTGTTAGTGTAGCTCTATTTAAAAGAGGTTTGGACAAGTTCATGGAGGAAGTTCATAAACCATTATTAAAACCATTGCATGCCTGATATACCCAGATGCATAAATGTTACCTGTAAACCGCACTGATTTTAAAGAGCGCGGTATATAAAAGCAATAAATAAATAAATAAATAAATAAAGAGGACCCAGGAAATCCACTGCTTGTCCCACTACAAGCATTGTGGAATCTGCGTCTTCTGGGGAAACCATTAGGTACTTGTGAACTAGACTGGCCACTATCGGAAGCAGGATACTGGGCTTGATGAACCCTTAGTCTGATCCAGTATGGCATCTCTTATGTTCTTATGTCATTAACCCTTTTCAATAGTACTACCTCATGCTGTGAGCTGATGCTATCTTTGGAAGTTACCACAGAGCAGGCATTGTGTGCCACAACACTAACGTCGGAATGCTGTATTTGTAGTGGGATGCTGTATTTTGTGATATGAACTCTTACTGGGATACTTATCCCTTACTGATACAACACACAGTTTTGAACATAGAATAGCTTTATTAAACTTGTAGATCTTTAGTATCAATCCCACTCTTCAAGGGCTGCCGGCAGGTCAGGTTTCAGGATATCCCTAATAACTATTGTGGTACTGCAGACCCTCTGCAGACAGAAGAAAATGCTTTTAACTTAGAAAAAAGAGGCAGACACCGGCTGCAGCATCGCGAGGAGCCATATAGGGGGAGCAAGAGGGACCTCTGGAGGACTGAGGAGCCACACCACAGAGACAATGATGCAATACCGGCCTGCACCCAATCCAGAAAGGGAAGAATTCCTTTTAAAAGCCCAGACACAGGAGACACAAGGGACACAGGAAGGAAGCTAACCCTGGAAGGAGAAAGGAGAGCTTTCCTGGAAGGAGAGAAGGACCAGGGAATAGGAGTCCTGACAGAAGGAACCAGCCCAGCAGACTCAACAGAACCAGGTGAAGGAATCCGCTTCAAATATCCCAAGAGTGGAGAGGATACACTTTCCAAGTGGGAAAGATACAAAGAAGAAGCTAACCCTGGAAGGAGAAGGACTGTGCCAGAGAGTCCTGGACCTGAGTCTGGCAGAGGCCAGCAACCTTTGAAAGACACAACGAGGAGTAACCAAGAAGGAGGTGAAAGAGTTACTTTGAAAGGTAACATTCCTGGCCCAGAGAGAAAGAAGCTGTGGTGCAAGTGTGGCTTAACCCCAGCAGAAGGCCGGCCGGAGAACTGGAGGCCTACCTTGGTGTCAGAGAAGCCAAACCACAGCAGGAACAAGCATCAACCCTCACTTGGCCGTGATAAACCCAAAAGGAAAGGTAATCACTATTTTACTGATTGTGATTTTATGAATGCTGTGACGCAGGAGGAGCAGGGCCCAGAGGAATGTTGTCCTTCTAGAACTATTTGTGCTACAAAATACAAACCGGTGCCAAACAAGAAACTCTCTAGTATAAGAGCAGTAGGCAAGAGAAACTGTCCTCACTCTAGAGGTGTACAAAACCAAGGCTTACCTTTGGATGCAGCTCATTGGGACATCGTACAAACATTGTATAAAAAGCCTGAATGCGAGCCACTAGATATTCTTGACTGTGAACCAATGCAGGTGGAATTCCCAGATGACCTTTCGGACCCCGAGATGGATTGCAGCTATTGCCTGGCAGAAAGCTTTGAGCCCTTAGCCGAGGAGTAGAGCTGTGGTCTGGGGTAAGGTTTTGAATCTGTGTTTCTTATAGTACTGCTGTGAAGTTAACAGGTCTAACTCAGTTCATGTTTCTTTTTCTTTCAACCTGAAGCAAGGACATTTTTTGTGTTGATATAAATTCTGAGCTATTGAACCTATTTGCAATACGGGAAATAAAAGCCTTTATTCTCCCTACCCTCGGACTGTTATATTCTTTGGAGCTTTGGTTACCCAGAAGGCTACCAGGACTATAAAAACCTGGGCCCTGTCTTTGAGCTAAACTCCACCATAAAATATTTTTGTGTCCACCCTCCCTGCTGTGACATCCCAGTGCCACCAGGGGGGCGTTGTGACACTATGCATGAGAGAGATTTGCATACAATGAAGATAGTGGGCATGGAAATCTCTCTTATGATCTGTTTGTGATCTTCATGGACTGCGATTGAACACCAAGGCCATAGATGATTACATCTAGTGCATTTGGATGATAGTGATGCATGTAATTAATATGTAATTATTTGATTTATTTGGACCTAGCATTGGTAAGTCAATGCAAATTGCATTCAGATACTGTCCCTAGAAGACTTATAATCTAAGGGACTCTTTAAATAATGTGCCCTAGACAGTTAACGTGCATTTTCACGTGCTGTACATGGTAACTGTTGTCATGTGGCCTTGACAGCGCAAGCTAATTCATATGTAAACTACCAATTGCGCATTGAGAAGTGCATAAGCGGCTTAGGGAAAGTGAATGAGCATGGAGAGCACTTTTCAGTTAGCATAGGGGACATATATGCTAACGGCCAATGTTGCAATTAGCGCGGGAGCAACTAATGATCCCTCAATAGGCAGAGTTAGGTGCACCTGTGGTAATTCTGCTGTGCATTAGGATAGTAATGTGCATGTTAACAGCTAGGAATTTAGCACTTAACGCATGCTAGTATTAGTGCTAAATGCAAATACAAAAGCCTAATGCACTTTAGTAAAAGTGATCTAAATTTGTATCTGAGGCAACGGGTGCTTATTAACTTGCCCAAGCTAACACGGAACATTACTGGGAGAAGCAGGATTTTAACCCTGACTTCCCTAATTCTCAGCTTACTGCCCTAACGAATTAGCATACTTCTCCTCTTAAGTTTTTTCATTTACTTATGCCTACCTGCATAATTTGCTATGAATTGGAATGTGGTTTGTTTTTTATTCTCCATTATATTACTACAAAGTATAACATAATATGCATGAAATCCATCTGAAAAATACCTTCATTCTACAAAGTTTATTATAATCAGGGCATTATTCTATACCAGGCATGTCCAACAGGTAGATCGCGATCTACCTGTAGATCGCGGAGGGGTCAGAGGTAGATCGCCAGCCCCACTTGGCTCCATCTCTCCAGCAGCTTGCCCCATCGCTAGGCTTGCCGCCGCTGCTGATCCTTTGCCTGTCTTTTTTCCCTGCATGCGGGAATCTTGCCTGCAGATGTATTGGAGCGCTTGTTGTTTTCGTGCCAATAGTTTGTGTGTACCCCAGGGGGCCACCGCCCGTGCCACGTGACGAGATGTCACAGACACGGCATCATACCTGGTCTCCTGCCTCTCAGAATCACCCATTCCTGCCTCCACCCCAACACTCCTTAGAAGTGTGTTATATACCGGGCGATATCCATTTGCCCGGGCTTTACCTGAATACACTTACCGTATTAGTTATGTCGTGTGCTGGTCGTTAGTTGCTTTATAGTTCACTTTCATTAAATGTTTTCGGGCAGACACAACAAAGTGTCAAGAATTTGGTGATTTTGGCGGGCTTTTCCAATTTTGTTCTAACTTGCCTATGCCTTGCCTTTGAATTGGTTCAAACCACTGTGACTTTTGCTTGCCTCTGCAATTTTATTTCACCTTGCCTTTGCATTGATTCTACACTGTGTGCAGAATTTATTAAATCGTATTTGAACTTGTTTGACAGTATTTGATTTTATCTGGTTTGCTGGACAGGTGTTTGAGTTTTTTTGATGATTGTTTGGTGGTATTTGATTGGTGCCAGTATGATGAATTCTTATTTTTACTTTTAGAACTGCATGTGTGTTTTTGGCATCTCCAGTCCTTGTATTGCACATCATCCAGAGGTCTTCAGTTCCTGTTGATCTTTAATACTTTGGGGCAGTGACAGTTTTGGACCAGATTCAGCCAGTGTTTATACTAACTTAGCAGATTTGGCCTTCTTACATCCAGCCACCCCAGTATAACAAAGATGAGTGTTCCAAAGAAGAGCAAAACCTACAACTTTCATGATGAATGGGAAATGGACTACTTCTTCATCATGGTGAAAGACAAGTGTTGTTGTCTAATTTGTAACGCCCCAGTATCCTTGCCCAAAAAGGGTAGTCTGGAACGTCATTATAAGGCTTTATCTTTATCTTTATTAGGAGATTTAATATACCGCTCAATGCGACAGCGTCTGAGCGGCTTACAAGGTACATAAGCAGCGACAAAATGCCTATCAGTGACATCTAACAGGGCCTTCAGATTCTATGCCCCTAAGTGCTGGAACACCCTACCTCCAGAGATTCGGGCTATCACTGATCTATCCCTTTTCAGAAAGGCACTCAAATCCCACCTTTTCCCCCAATATTACTTGACCAGCTAACCAATCTCGATCACTACCCAAACTAAGAACAAATCCTGTTATGTATACTTGTAAATACTCATGTAAATAGTTGCAGTAATGATGTCCCATGTTTTATCCAAGTTCTCTGTCCTTGTTCTCTGTAAAACCAAACAGTTTGTTGTTCTGGTCTGTTGTTATATTGTGAACCGCGCTGATGCTGAATAGAGCGGTATATAAGAGCCTGTAATAAATAAATAAATAATAAATAATAAATAAAAGCTGCATTGGAAAAAGGAAAGGAATGCAAATTATATTATAGGACAGACAAGAGGAGGTTAGAGAACTAGAGGAAAAGTCAAGTGTCAGGCAGATTGAAAGATGTCACCGGGGGGGGGGGGGGGGGAAGAGGGGAGAGGGTGGGGGAAGATCAAAGGCTAAGCAGAAGAGATGAGTTTTCAGGTGAGCCTTAAAGGTTTTGAAGGAAGGTTCCAGGCGGAGGTCCAGGGGAAGCGAATTCCAGAGATGGGGACCAAGGAAGTAGCAGGCAGAGGAGCGGGTGCATTCAAGGTGGGCTTGAGAAGGGGAGGGTAAGACTAGGCGATTGGCATGGATTGAATGGAGAGAGCGGTGGGGAGTGTGGAGGTGGATCAAATCGGCAAGGTAGAGGGGGTGCCGGTGTAAATGGATTTGTGGATGAAGGTGAGAAACTTATATTGTATACGAAAAGGGATTGGAAGCCAATGCAGACATATGAGAAGGGGGGTAATGTGGTCAAAGCGGGAAGAACAAGTGAGGATGTGGGCTGCGGTGTGGTGGACTCTCTGTAAGCATTGTAATTGGGATTGGGGAAGACCGGCCAGGGAAACATTACAATAATCAAGGCGAGTGACGACAAGAGAAAGGAGAAGGGTGGTTATAGACGAGAAAGAGAGGAAGGGGCGAACAGAACGAAGTTGTCTTAGGGTGGAGAAACAGCGTTGGATGACAGAGGAGATGTGAGCTTTGAAGGACAGTGAGGAATCAAGGATCACGCCAAGGTAGCGTAGGGACGTTACGAGGGGGATGGGGGAGGAAGAGAACAAGGGGATCGGGGGGGGGGGGGCAGGACTACCAGCGGTGAACCAAATGGCTGAGGTCTTGGAAAGGTTGATGTGCAGGAAGTTAGAGGAAAGCCAAGACGCCATGGAAGAAAGACAGTTGTTGAGAGGAACAATGTCGGGGGAAGCTGAGTCAGTGTGGTAGAGAAGAAAGATGTCATCGGCATAGTAATGGGCAGATATGCCATGTTGCTGCACCAAGAGAGTGAGAGGAGCTAGAAAGATATTGAACAGGAGGGGCGCAAGGACAGACCCTTGGGGGACACCGCAAGGGAGGGGAGTGGAGGGTGAAGATAGAGAGCCAGAGGAAACTGAGAAGAAACGACCCGAGAGGAAGGACTGAAACCAATGAAGCACAGTGCCGGCGAGGCCGGCACCATGTAAGCGTGAGAGAAGGGTGCGGTGGTCGACAAGCTCAAATGCAGCAGAAAGATCAAGAGAGACGGCAAGAGTGAAAGATCCGCGGTCGTGAGCAGTGTGTAGTTCATCGAGAAGAGAGAGAAGGAAAGATTCTGTGCTATAGCCGGGATGAAAGCCGGATTGCCGTGGGTGCAAGGTAAGGGAGGCTTCAAGATGGGAAGATAGTTGAGAGATGTAACCTAAGGGTTAAATATGAAAAAAAATATATTTTTTTTTTACTTGAGGGGAGTCAGCCGCAAGGATCAGGGTCTGGCGGGGTTTGGGACCGATTGGAGACGTTGGTGGCCTGGTTAGGTGGTTCGGGGGCTTAAGAAATGTCTTTGGGGCACACGCGCGTTCGCGTCTGGAGGCCTGAATGCAGCCAGGGTCTTGTAGTGATTTTCTGCCCAAATTTGGTTCCAGCAAAATCACGGAATATTTGGCGAAGGGTTAAAATTGGCGCCTGCGTGGAAGTTGGTGACTGGTTTGAATTTTTGTTAATTATACTTGATAGTTTGGAGTTCTAAGTAAATATGAATATACTTGTTATGTAAATTGGACAAAGTTTTGGGTGATTTTATGAAGGAAAATGTACAATGCCTAAAAAAATGTATGAATTTAAATTTGGAAATAATAGAGTATTTAAGTTAGATAAGCTGAATAAGATTATAGATTTTAGACTATTTTGGAAAGTCTTTAATGTGTAAAACTTCCAAGCTAAGGTTTTGCCATTCACTTTAATGAGAAAATACAGTTGAAAAGAAAACTGATTTTTGCAGAATTCATAACATGTTTTAATGCCTCATTTGCATATTCCTAAAGCATGCCTGTGATTGGTTAGCGGCTCTGGAATGCAAATAGGTGATGTCAGAAGAGTCACCGTAACCTTGACAACAGGCAAAAATATAGTTGTAGAAGAGCTTGGACAGTGAAAGAAAGCAGAAGTGTGTTGTGCTGTGTCTGGAAAAATGTACTGTTTTTGCCAGTAAAAAGGTACCAATATGTGAGAAATTGTTTTTGAGAGTGGAATTGCTGTTAGGACTATATGAAAATCAGGCTAAGTAAATGATAACACTGATTTTGTGTGGTACTGGACAGTACTGATTGAGAAGTATTGCCAGGTAGTGAAGCAAGTGACATTGGTTGAAGATTCCATGAGAGCTCTCTAAAAGAAAGAGACTGAGAGGAAGTGGAAGTGTCATTTGGGGAGTGCTTTTCTATTAAATAGCCTATAATATGTTGTGCCTGAAACCTTAAAGTGAAAGGATACTTGCACAGTAAGTGACTGACGTCATTGATGATGAGAAATATGCCTGAAGCCATATAATGCGATTGATGAATGAGTGCATTGTCTTGGGAAGTGAATTCTTAAATGAAGCTCTGCTAGTAGTTAGGGAAAACAGTAAAGAATAGGCTTCATTATTTAGGGACATTAATTATACTTTGTTTTTATTTAGTCAGTTAGGGAATTTTAAATCTGTACTGAATAGTTTTACAGTGATTGTTCGCTGGTTTGTAAGATAGATAGGGTTTTCTATTTTTGGTTTATTAAAGGCTTAGGTAGTAGGTGGGTGTTCGGGAACTACTGTCAGCTTAGCAACACCGGCGTTAACATCAACAAGAGCTCCCACGCAAGGAATACCAAAGTCATCAAATCTATCAAGAAAGTTCTACAGCTACAGATACCAACAACTACTGCAACTAAGGAGAGTTAAGTTTTTGAAGGAGAAGGAAGATGACCAAGCAGAGTTGGAAGATGAGGAGTGGTAATGTGATCTGGCACTTCTTGCTGACTTTACAGGCGAACTAAGTGATATGAACCTTGAACAACAAGGTAAAATCAAATGCATTGGCGAGATAATGAGTACAGATTCATCCTACAAGAGCAAATTTGAGCTAATGATGACTGATCTTGCAGACAACACTTTTGATCATTTTCCTAATATGCAGGACCATCTGGGACAATATCCAAATTTTGTTTTTCAGAATGAGAAGTATGTGACAGAAATCTGTTCTGTTATCCAGGAATTCAAAAATAGATTATGTGACTTCCAAAAATAGGAAGAGTTGTGGAGTATAGATGTGGACATTAAAGAAACTGCAGCTGCTATCAGTAAAAATTACTCATTGAACAAGCCATCTCTTGAAAACAAAATATTAACCCTTAAAAATGACATTTTTCTCAAGACACGTGCCGAGCAAGACTAGTTTTGGAAGCTAGTGCCTAGAGACAAATTTCCCAAGTTGAGGAGATGCAGTGAAGCTGTACACTCCTGTTTCGGTTCAACTTATTTGTGTGAATCTGCGTTTTCCCATCTGAAAATGACAAAGAGTACACAACGTTCCAACATGACAGATGAACATCTCCAGGATTCCCTGAGACTGGACCTCACGCAATATTCACCCAACTTCAAAAAGCTGGTGGATGAAATGCAGGCTCAGACGTCTCACTAATGAGCAAGAGCGAAATATTAAAGATTGCGCAAGATCAGCATGGATCAATACTCAACCTAAATTTAACACAAATTACTCAATAAAAGTTAAAGAAAGTTATTAAGACAGTTAAAAAAGTTATTACTCAATAAAACTTTAAGAAAAAATGTACTTTCCATTTCCCCTCGCAGTTCTTACTGGATCTTCATCTCTCTGTTTTGTTTTTGCTTAATTTGCTTAACAGCTGATCACATCCAAGTAAATGACAGAAGGTTCATTAAAAATAGGGGGGGGGGGGAGAATCCTCCAACGTTATTGGGATAAAATTTAATTTGAAACTTAATTTTCATGGTGGTAGATCACCGGCACTTTTGGCCGGAAAAAGTAGATCACGACCTGTTCGAAGTTGGACATGCCTGTTCTATACTAAGGATGTGATTTTGTTTTAAAACTAATGGGAAAACATGATGAATAAGGCCATTTTTGCTTCGGATCCTTCAAAAAATTGAAGGGCCTCATGATCGAAAATCATAACTTTTTATTCATTTTCATTTTCATTATAGTTTATGAGGCCAGGAAAACAACCTACCCTTCTGTCTGAACATATGTAATAGAGTCACCTTGAGGAAGGACAGCTAAGAAACCAGAGTCACTGTACCAATGATGGTGAAACTTTTTGATAAGCAGTGTGACATACATATCCTGGACTCACTTCCATTTCCCATGACTGATGATTCCAGCAGGAAACTGAAAACAGAAAGCAATTTTTTATGTTATTTCTTTCCTGGGTTTCAGAGGGATAGAGTGACTTGTTAGCTGTAGCATATGAGAGTTAAAAAAAGAGGTGAAAATGGAAAAAAACATTTTCAGCCTACTCAGGCTTTAGTCATACTCAGTGTTGAGGCAGAGAGTGGTCTGGCTGTCTAATTCAGTCTGTGTGTCTTAAAAAAATGATATTGTGTGTGTATAGTGAGAAGCTTGACTGTGAAAGACCTGAGGTCTGGCAGAAACAAGACGGGAAGGTGGAGCTAATGGCATGCACATGCTGACTTTGTGAGTACAAGAGTCACTCTACAAGTTGAGTCTAGCATGCTGTGTGGGTGCACAGAAGTAAGTGGCTGTATTCTTACTATGCAGGGCAGAAGGCACCCACAGACTGCAAAAAGTCTGGAATACTGTAAGAAAATGACCATACAAATACAGCAGATTGGCTTCTTTTTTGTGGTACAAAGCTTTATTTTATTGGGTTTTATAAACCACACTTTTTAAGATCAGCATGCTTTAAAGGGCCTGCTTTCAATAACCAAAAAGATGATTGGTTGTGTGATGGTGAAAGCATAGTAGAAAGCTTGGATATGGATGAAAATCCTGAAAGCCCCATTGAAGTCAATGACAGTGCACATGTGCAAGGGAATTTCAGCCTACGTCAGAGGAAAGCTCAGCTCCCTGCAAGGGGTGGAACACGCCCTAGCTCAGGGGTGGAGACAAGCCAGCCTCCTGATTGGTCAGAGGAGGGCGGAGCACAGGGAAGGCCCAGAAGGAAGCAGTGGTTAAAAACCACGTGTAGCAGACAAGGAGGAGGACAAGGAAGGAGCCAAGGAGAGAGACAAGCACAGAGTCAAGCTCAAGGACAGAGACGGAGAGACGAAGGGAGATACCAGGGAGTGAGAGTCAGCGAGAGACCTGCTGGAGTGAATGCCAGAGGAGAGTGGCTGAAACCAGACAGAGAGAGAGAAGTCTGGGTGAGAGAAGGAGCCAGAGAGAAGGCTCAAACTCAGGCAGCAGCAGCTCACCGAGAGGCAGTGGCAGTCTCAGGCCAAAACCCGTCTACTGTTTCAGACCAGGAAGAAAGAGATATTGTGCCAGCATTTAAAAGCAGAAGTACAAGTAACTGGAGGAGAAGTGCACATCAGGCCAGCAACCGGGACAATGGTGATAGCTGGAGAGTTGGAAAAGGTATCAGTGCTGACATACAGAAACAGCCTCAAGGTAAAGCCGATAATTTCTTTCCTGACAATGTGGCAAGAGGGCTAAGGGCTGGTTTAAAAGGGCAGGAACTGAAACCTTCACCTTCCACCGTTGATCAGTGGATTGAAAGCTTAGCCAGTGTTGGAATCCCCAGTGCAGATAACAGAGAAGCTTTTGAATCCTCTAAATTAGGGGCTTTGCACGGGATACACTCTAATGAGAGGAATTCTATCTCCAATGCAAAAATACCTACGAGGGCTGACTTGCTGTGGGACCAGTTTCAGCAGGTTCTAAGAGAGGGGAAACTTAAAGAAACTCCACAATATGAGAGAGACTCTGTTGGTACAAATGATTTTGAAGAAATGCAAATAGAGACATGTGTGCCTAATGAAGTCTGTTGCCCAGTTCCTATGGATTGTTCTCTGGCTCAAAGGAAAGCTACAGTTGTGAGATAAGAAAGGAAGAAATGTAAAAACCCTATAGTAAGGGTAGTGCTTACCACGAGAGTTGTAAGAAGCATTCAATGTTTGGTTGTTCACTGACTGAGAGCAACAGAGCTGTGAGGGAACGTTGCTTTACAAAGTGAGAACAGCTGTGATAGAGTTCTGCTGCAGTTCATTGTGTGACAACACGGAGCAGTGCAGAGTGTGAAGACACAGAGCAGCAGTAAGGCTGAGAAAAGAAAAGTTTATTTGATTTGTTTCTCCTGGTTTTCCTGAGTTCATCTTTTCTGTTTGGAGATGTTATTCTTCTGCCTTGGTTGTAATTGAACCCCAGCATGCTTTTGGAAATCCCCATAAAAGAAAATAAAAATGTATTGCCTGAGGAGTAAAGGAACTTTATTCTAAAGGACATCAAGGCCGCCTACCAGCTGTCAGCCTCTTGGCCCAGCCGGTGGGTGTCGCAAGTTGGCGTAGTTGGCAGGATTTTCACGCATGCGCAGAAGATACCACATCAGGATTTCCACTGCCGGAGAAACTGTTCTGAGGAGCCCAGCTGAGGAGGGTCCAGAAAAGTAGGTCCGCGGTGCAGAGGAGACGACGACTGAACGTCGGAGGTGTTAAGCGCGAAGCTTCACTCACGCCAGGTAATAGGTACCTAGCCGTGGGTCGGTTGAGGATACCAGGGCAGGGGTGCAAGCGCTAGCTGTGTTCAAAAAAAAACAAACCTCAAAGAGGGAAATTACCTGTGTGTTTGGTACCGCTCTTGGGTTTGTGTTTGTATTTTACAGGTGACTAAAGATGACGCTCGAGCTGCAGGACGTACTAAAATGGATGTCACTCCAGTTTGAACGCCAGGCTGATCTGTCCCTGAAGGCGCAGGAGCAAAATGCTGCACAGCTACGGGCACAACAGCAGCCGTTGTTGGAGATGTTGGAGGCCTGTCTGGCTGAGCGAAAGAACCAGACCGGACCAGAGGCCGCACCATCCGGTTCCAGTACACCAGCTGCTTCTCTGAGGATGGACTTGCAGGCTGGTGGGACATTCAATATCGGTCAACTTACACCTAGGGACGATATTGATGACTACATAGAGGGATTTGAGAGGGTGGCTCACCTTACTGGCTGGCCACGCGAACAGTGGGCCATGCGCCTGGCAGCATCCCTTACGGGGGAGGCTCTAGCTGCCTACCAGGCTATGCCAACCACGCTTGCGGGTAATTACAGTGAGCTTGCAAAGTCAGTTAGAGAAAGATTGGGGCTAACTCCTATGGTATACCGCCACCAATTGAGAGCTGTAAAATTACAGGCAGGCGAAACTCCAAAGGCCTTATGCCACAGAGTTCGCACCCTGATAAACAAATGGCTGACTCCGGAGGGAAAGACCGTTGAGTCAATCATTGATAGTCTTATACTGGAACAGTATTTGGATGCTGTACCCCACCAGTTAAGAACCTTCCTTATACTCCAGGACTGTAAAACCCCACAGGAGGCCGTAGCGCTGTCAGAGAGATTTATGGATGCAAAATTAAGTGCCCATAATGGTGACAGTACCTCCCAGGTTGCAGTAGGGGAAGTATCAGAAAGGCGGAAGGGGAGAACTGAGGATATGGTGGAAGTGTTTAAACCAATGTCAAAAGGTTATGTTTCTCGTAGAAAATGTTACAAATGTGGTGGAGAGGGACATATACAACGTAATTGTGTGGTTTAAAACTGTTTTGGTAGCGGAGAACCATCCTAAGGATAAAGAAAGATTTTTCTTAGATGTGGAAGTGCAGGGGATTGCAACCACTGCGCTTTTGGATTCAGGAGCTGAACAATGTATGCTATCCAAAGCGCTCTGGCGGAAAATTGAGGCCAGATGTGGGAACACAGCAATTCAGCCCATAGGCCAAGTCAAAATCCGCTGTATCCATGGAGGCATCTCCCAATACCCAGTCTACAGTTTAGAAGTGAAAGGCTTAGGTGTGAGTAGACAAATTCATATAGCTGTGGTGCCTAGACTACCGCATAATTTGGTGCTAGGGAAAGACTGGCCACAGTTCTGTACGAGTCTGGAGGGGGCTTGGTGGCCAAGGAGGCCTTGGTATCCACAAGGGCCCAGTTAAAGGCCCTGGAAAGTGAGGAGGAGTCCTTAGAAGAAGCTAGGGAAGAGCTTCCCTCGCATGATGATTTAATAAGGGCTCCAGCAAGAAAAAGTAAAAGAGGGAAAGGGGAAAAGGGTAAAGAAAAGCTGTCCTGATCCCAGCATAAGTCTGATGCTCAGGAGGGGCCAGGTTTCCCATGGGTGCCAGCGGAATTAATAGCCAAGTTTCCTACTTTCCCCAAGGAGCAGAGGGCAGATGCCGCTTTAACCCAGGCATTTAAGCATGCTCAGCCCCCGAGGAATGTCTTACCTAGATTCCTGGTAGACATGGGGATACTCTACCGGGAAAGCCGGGATCCCCATACCGGGATAGAGCGTAAGCAATTAGTGGTGCCTACAACGTTTAAAGAGTTAGTCCTACGGCTGGCACATGACCATCCTGTTGGTGGTCATAAGGGTATCCAGGGAACCCTGGATCAAATTTTAACCCGGTTCTATTGGCCAGGGGTATTTAAAGAAATGGCGAGGTTCTGTGAAGCATGTCCAGCGTGTCAAAGGGTTTCGGTGGCTCATCCAAGGGGGGTACCTATGGCAACCGCCCCGGTGATTTCAGAGCCTATCCATAGAATGGGGATGGATATTGTGGGGCCACTAACAAAAACACTGCGCGGGTTCCAATACCTATTGGTAATCGTGTACCATGCAACTAGGTTCCCGTGGGCTATACCACTGCGCACTATATCTGCCAAAGCGGTGGCTGGAGAGATCATAAAATTGTTTTGTGAGGTTGGGTTCCCACGAGAAGTGCTCACAGATAGAGGAAGCAATTTCCTATCGCGGTATCTAGCCCAAGTATGGGACGCCTTTGGAATTCGGCATATTAAAACTTCGGCCTACCATCCCCAAACGAATGGGTTGGTCGAAAGACAGAATCAGACCCTAAAAAGAATGTTACGGTGTAGCTTAAAAGGGGACATGGCTAATTGGGATACGATGCTCCCCTTTGCCCTGTATGCTTGCAGAGAGAGGAAACAGGCATCCCTCAGCACGGCACCATATGAATTAATGTATGGCCGGTCCCCTCGGGGCGTTTTGGATATTTTAAGGGAGCAGTGGGTGGAGCCCGATATACAGGAAATAGGGGTGCCGGAGTTTCTTAGAGACCTAAAGGGCAGGTTATGCCGTGCCTCCCGGGTTGCGGAAGGGAATTTAAAAACTAGTCAAAATAAGCAGAAAGCATATTATGATCGGGGCACAAGGCAACGTCAGTTGCAGGTGGGCGAAAGGGTCATAGTAATGGTGGCCACGCCCGCTTCAAAGTTTGAAAGCCAGTGGAAGGGCCCGTATAAGATAGTAAAACCTGTAGGACCAGTGTCCTATTTAGTTGAAACTAGGAAAGGCCGCAGGCAAGTGTATCACGTGAATGTCTTAAAGCTCTGGCACAATAGGGTAGTTCTGGCCCAGCTAGCTACAGTTGATCCGCGGGCCGCAAGCATAGCGCAGGCACATTCCACTGCAGATCCCTCAGAGGGTATCATGAGCTGTGCCAATGTGATTGAGCCAGCCCGTGATATCTTAAGGGGGGGGGATCTGTGATGGTGAAAGCATAGTAGAAAGCATGGATATGGATGAAAATCCTGAAAGCCCCATTGAAGTCAATGACAGTGCACATGTGCAAGGGAATTTCAGCCTACGTCAGAGGAAAGCTCAGCTCCCTGCAAGGGGTGGAACACGCCCTAGCTCAGGGGTGGAGACAAGCCACCCTCCTGATTGGTCAGAGGAGGGGGAAGGCCCAGCAGGAAGCAGTGGTTAAAAACCACGTGTAGCAGACAAGGAGGAGGACAAGGAAGAAGCCAAGGAGAGAGACAAGCACAGAGTCAAGCTCAAGGACAGAGACGGAGAGATGAAGGGAGACTCCAGGGAGTGAGAGTCAGCGAGAGACCTGCTGGAGTGAATGCCAGAGGAGAGTGGCTGAAGCCAGACAGAGAGAGAGAAGTCTGGGTGAGAGAAGGAGCCAGAGAGAAGGCTCAAACTCAGGCAGCAGCAGCTCACCGAGAGGCAGTGGCAGTCTCAGGCCAAAACCCGTCTACTGTTTCAGACCAGGAAGAAAGAGATATTGTGCCAGCATTTAAAAGCAGAAGTACAAGTAACTGGAGGAGAAGTGCACGTCAGGCCAGCAACCGGGACAACGGTGATAGCTGGAGAGTTGGAAAAGGTATCAGTGCTGACATACAGAAACAGCCTCAAGGTAAAGCCGATAATTTCTTTCCTGACAATGTGGCAAGAGGGCTAAGGGCTGGTTTAAAAGGGCAGGAACTGAAACCTTCACCTTCCACCGTTGATCAGTGGATTGAAAGCTTAGCCAGTGTTGGAATCCCCAGTGCAGATAACAGAGAAGCTTTTGAAACCTCTAAATTAGGGGCTTTGCAAGGGATACACTCTAATGAGAGGAATTCTATCTCCAATGCAAAAATACCTACGAGGGCTGACTTGCTGTGGGACCAGTTTCAGCAGTTTCTAAGAGAGGGGAAACTTAAAGAAACTCCACAATATGAGAGACTCTGTTGGTACAAATGATTTTGAAGAAATGCAAATAGAGACATGTGTGCCTAATGAAGTCTGTTGCCCAGTTCCTATGGATTGTTCTCTGGCTCAAAGGAAAGCTACAGTTGTGAGATAAGAAAGGAAGAAATGTAAAAACCCTATAGTAAGGGTAGTGCTTACCACGACAGTTGTAAGAAATATTCAATGTTTGGTTGTTCACTGACTGAGAGCAACGGAGCTGTGAGGGAACGTTGCATTACAAAGTGAGAACAGCTGTGATAGAGTTCTGCTGCAGTTCATTGTGTGACCACACGGAGCAGTGCAGAGTGTGAGGACACAGAGCAGCATTAAGGCTGAGAAAAGAAAGTTTATTTGATTTGTTTCTCCTGGTTTTCCTGAGTTCATCTTTTCTGTTTGGAGATGTTATCCTTCTGTCTTGGTTGTAATTGAACCCCAGCGTGCTTTTGGAAATCCCCATAAAAGAAAATAAAAATTTATTGCCTGAGGAGTAAAGGAACTTTATTCTAAAGGACATCAAGGCCGCCTACCAGCTGTCAGCCTTTTGGCCCAGCCGGTGGGTGTTGCAGTTGGTGCTACTTTATCCCTCTTCTGTTATCTTGTTGTCTCAATGCCATTGTTTCTTCATTTATTGATTTCACAGGTTACAGTCCTATTGTTCCAGAAGCTGTATTTGGGACTTGGCAATAGCAGCTACTTTGTGACAGAAGAACCGCAAAAATGCAATGTGTGTCATCAAAAGATGAACATTTAGGCTGCATTCCTATCTTCATTTAAAAGAAAGGGTCCTATTTCTGGGAATTTGACAGAAAGTAGGCTCTTACTATCAAATTCTCCTGTGCAAACTTGTCTATAGAAACACTCCCTCATGGGCTCATTTCCTCACAATACTTTGACCACAACCTAACGCCGTTGGTGCTTGTTGCTCGATACTCAGAGGATTTGATATCTGCATACCAATACTGGTGCCACTTAGCCCTCTCCCAGTGCCTTGATTCTTCCTGCCATTGTTGGTGCTGCTTTATTCTCTCACAATGGCTTTGAGGCTTCGTGCCACTTTTGCTGACCTTTGATCCTCTTCTAGTGCCATGGGATCTTCATGATACTCTTGATGCCTTGGAGTGCTGTTGCGTCAATGGCAAATGCCTGCCAGAACGTTTTAAGCCAGTTGATTAAAAATGGTTGAATAATTCAGCAATTAAAGTAGAAAATTGTTTGTCCATTGACTTGAATGGAAACAAATGAAATGGCTGACCTGAAAAATTCAGAAACCAAATATGGACAGATGATTAATCTAAAAGAACCAAACTGTGTTTTTTCTCAGTCATATTCCTAAACTCTACTAGCAGACTGAGTGATTACTATCAAAAGGTTTCATTATTCCAAATTCTCAATAGATTTATTCATTTATTTATTTATTTCATTTCAAGATTTCTAAACCAGTACTTCTCAACCTTTCCCTAGAGACACCCTAGCCAGCTGGGTTTTCAGGGTCACTGCAATGAATATGCATGGGCTAGATTTGCATATAGTGGATATTCAATGCATGCACATTTATCTCACGCATATTCATTGTGGTAATCCTGAAACCCCAGCTGGCTAAGTGTGCCTCCAGGGGAGGGTTAAGCAGCACTGCTCCAAATCCCAATTTCAATAAAAGAGCACCCAAAGCAGTGTATAAAACTGAGATGGATATGTTTACTAATGTGCATTAAGCTTTTGCACATACCATATGTTAGGCAAAACTAAGTAATGCATGAGGAGAATAGTCAGCAAATATGCTAAAGTTAGCTCATAGTGCACACACATCAAACCTATGGACGCCTAATCCCACTTTAACATTAAATTCACTAAAACTGGGCACAATCCCATTGCAGAGGGGTTTATGTGCTCATGGACCTCAGTCAACAGACTAGGTACCTTTTTTTCAGGCAACTCACTCCAGGCAGTATCCAGGAGAGAGGTGAGCTGGGGGCATGGCTAAATTTTAACTGGATAGCATTGTTATCCAAAATGATCTATTAGGCTACAGAAATGCCTGTCCTATAGTTAACTAGATAAGTTATGTTATTATCTTGAACCAATTATACTGCAGCTGAATATCAACTCCAGTTTTCGTCCAGACAGTTCTAAAATAGTCTTGTACATGTTCTCTGGGTGAGTGCTTAGAGGAAAGATAACAGGACAATAGCTAGGCTAAGGAAGGAAGGGTTTGGGAAAGTTCAGTTACGTGTTTAGTGTCTTCATTTTTATTGGTGTGTGATGTTTTAGTCAAACCATTTTCGGGGTTATATGACTTTGTCCTAAGTCTTGAGGGCGCGGGCAGGGTCCCGGCGCCCGCGCGTAACCGGGTGCCCGGCCCTGCTCGCTTCACGGGGAATGGAGAGGGGTGGGGGGTGCGCATGGCGTGGCACGCCATGACGCGAGGTGCATCTTTTGAAAGGATTGGCTCCGCTGGTTGCTGGGTGCGAGCGGAGCCAATCAGGGGGGGTCTGGCCATGTGCTCCAGCGTGCGCGCGGGCGTACGGGAGCACATGCGGCCGGACGGTAAGGCAAGTGGCAGCATTTTGTTTTTCCTCACGTTCTTGGGAATTGAGCGGGTTGTCAGCCGTTGGGAGCAGGCAGATCAGCGGCGGATCTTGCGCGTTGTTGGCAGCTGGCGCCCGTCCTCTGACCCGAGTCCAGGCGAGTTGACGGGTTTCCGTTGGGGGAATTGGTTTGCCGACAGTTTTAGCTTTACTGCTAACTTCGGCTCTTCATTAATTAGCACCGGGTACTGTGCGGGAGGAGGGGTGGCCGGGTGAGCGCTAGTGGGGGGCTCAATTTTATCTTAAAAAAAAAAAAAAAGAGGAAGGTTTGCTTTGCCTGCGTTTGTTCTCTGGCTGTGGGGGAGGGGTATACTATGGCTGGTAAGAGGACTGGGAAAGGTGGGGGGTGCAGGGCTGCTGTGTGCCAGCCCGTAGGGGGACACAGAGGTCGGGGGTTGGGCAGGGCTGGAAGGATTGGGCAGCAGAGGGTGGAAAGTGCGAGTGCTAGCAGGGGGGGTGCAGCGTGCGGCAAGGGAGCGAGGTAGGCTCTCCATTTCTAGGAGGAGGGCACGTAGCATGGGCAATGGGCAGGGCAGAGGTGCTATTGGTGCTGAAGGGCAAGGGGCAGGTGGTGCCGGTGTGGGGGCTGAGGTATCCTTGGGATCCAGGTGTAAGGGGGAGCAGGGGGGTATTGTAGGCCCTGTGGGCCAGTGGGGGGAGGGGGGGTTAAGGCCTGGGTTTGGTGTGGTAGCTGGAACTGGTTACAGTTTGGGATCTCCGGTTGGGAGTATGGTTTTGCATAGGGGATATGGTCCGGCTGAGCAGCAGGCGGTTTGGGAACATTGGTTGAGTGGGGGGCAAGGCTCTTCCAGGTCGGATTGGGCGGGGGCGTGGCAACCGGCTTGGTCTCCTGCTTTTCCCTCCTTGGGTTTTCCTTTTTTGTCTCCGCAGGTTCTTTTTAGGTCAGCGCCAGGAGGTGTGCCGTCTACAGTGCTGTCACCGGCTGCAGCGAATATGGATTCTGGAGCTTCTGCCGCAAGGGGAGCTTCGAGGGAGGTGGATTGGGCTCAAGGAACTGGTGGGCTGCAAAGGACTGTTGCTTCCCCCCGTTCGTCTGATGTGATGGCCGCTGAGGACAGGACAGGTGAGTCGCTATTGGGTGTGGGGGACGAGGCTGGCGGGAGTGGGTTGAGGGCTGAGCAGTCACAACAGGCGCGCAGGAAGAGGAAACATGTGTGTCGACATAGGCGTAGTTCGGACTCTTCCTCCTCCTCGTCTTCGGACTCGGCTGAATCATCAATGGGTGAGGGCGGGGGCAGTGAACCACTGCCAGGGTGAGGGTCTTCCGGTGCGCACGCTGGTGCCAGGTCTTCCTCATTGGTGGCTTTATCGGAACTATGGGAAGGCGTCCCGAAGAAGTTGCGGAGAAAAATTCGGAAGCGGAAGTACATCGACATTTTTCGTTTGCTGGAGGGGCGTAAGCGTTCGGGGGATAGTAAGAAAAAGCGCAAGGAGGATGAGAAGGCGGGCCATCTTCGTAAGGTCTCTAGGAATGTCATCAATTGGGTTAGAGTGTTCTTGCGGCTGGCGAGTGTGTGGGGTCAGCATTTCCCGGCGCAGTACGGTATGTTGTTGTCTTATGCGGATTCGATTTTGGAGGCTTCTCAGGTGCACGAAGGCTGGTCATGGTTGAATTATGATGAGAAGTTTCGTGACAAGATGGAGGAGAATACGTTTGTGACGTGGGGTACTCAAGACATTAACCTTTGGCTGACTCAGATGTCGGTAAAAGGCGGGGCGGTTGCAGGGGGCGGTGGAAAGGTGGGGTCGGGGGTTCTGGCTGGTGCAGGTCATTCCTTTCGGGGGGCCGTTTCTCCAGTCCAGACCAGACCAGTCCCCAGTGGTGGGGGTGACATGTGCTGGAGGTTTAATAGATCAATGTGTCCCTTTCTGGACTGTAAATTCCGCCACTTGTGTTCGATCTGCAGTGGTCCCCATTCGGCTGCCAAATGTGTTAAAAAAGGGGCCATCACCCCGCCTGCTTCAGGTCCCAAGTAGGCGGGTGCTATTTGAGTTGGCTCCTTCTCCGATACGGGTACCGCTATTACATAGTTGGTTGCGTGGCTACCCGCGGAAAAGGGATAAGGTAATTTTGCAGTTAGGTTTTCAGTTCGGTTTCATTGTTCTGATTCGGGGTGCCGTGGGGTGTTCAAGGGCCCACAATTCCCCTAGTGTACGGAGATGGGCGTCGATAGCTCGAGAGAAGTTGGCGGTAGAATTACGGTTTGGCAGAATTGCTGGCCCTTTCCAACTCCCTCCTTTTCAAGGTTTTGTGGTGTCCCCGTTGGGAATTGTTCCTAAGAAAGAACCGGGGAAGTTTCGATTAATCCACAATTTGTCTTGCCCTGTCGGGGCCTCGGTGAATGATTTCATACCATGCGAGTTTTGTACGGTTCGTTATGCCTCGTTTGATGGGGCGGTGGAGTTAGTCAGGAGGGCTGGGCGAGGCTCCTTGATGGCTCAGGTGGATATTGAGTCTGCCTTTCGCTTGTTGCCGGTCCACCCGTCTGTCTTCAAGTTCTTAGGTTTCCAGTTTGAGGGCAGTTTTATTTTGATAAGTGTATGCCGATGGGTTGTTCGGTATCTTGCTCTTATTTCGATAAATTTAGCTCTTTCCTGCACTGGATGGTGGTTAGGAGGGTGGGGTCCTCGGAGGTTGTTCATTATCTGGATGATTTCGTGTTTGTCGGCAAGGCGGGGTCTCCACATTGTAGCGAGCTTCTGGATGGTTTTGTCGGTTTGGCTAGCGAGTTGGGCGTGCCTTTAGCTGAGGGTAAAACCGTAGGCCCGACGACGATCCTCACCTTTTTAGGTGTGGAATTGGATTCCGGACGAATGGTAGCGCGGGTGCCGTTAGAAAAGGTGGAGAAATTGCGGGTGCTGGTTGATAATTCATTATCCTCTTCTAAGTTGACCTTGAAGGAATTGCAGTCGCTAATTGAATCGCTTAATTTCGCCTGTAAGGTCATTCCGATGGGGAGGGTGTTTATTCGGCAGTTGGCAGCGTTGACAGCTGGAGTGCTCAAGCCGCATCACCGTATTCGTGTGTCGCGAGTTATGCAGGAGGATCTGCGGATTTGGGACGTCTTTCTGCAGGACTTTAATGGGATTTCGGTATTTCGCGATCCGGAGATCTCCAGTGAGGACTTGCAGCTGTTTACGGATGCGGCCGGGGGCATTGGTTTGGGTGGATGAGGGACTAGTACGTAATATTACCTTTCTGGAGCTTTTTCCCATACTGGTGGCTATGGAGTTATGGCCACACAAGTTGGCCAACCGCAAGGTCGTGTGGTGATGCGACAATGATTCGGTCGTGGCGGTTATTAATCGGTATTCTCCGCGCTGCAGTCAGGTAGCATCATTAATGCGGCTGGTCATCCTTGCATGTTTGCATTTGAATGTGGACCTGAGGGCTCGGCATATCCCGGGGCATACTAATGAAATCGCTGATGCTCTTTCTCGTTTGCAGTTGGAGCGATTTCGGTGCTTGGCTCCGGAGGCGGACGAGGACGGGCTCGTGGTCCCGTGGAGACTGTGTAGCTGTGGCCGGCGGAGATGAAGAGCCTCCTCAAGAATTCGGTGGCGGAGCGGACTTGGGCTGCTTATCAGCGTGGTTGTGAGCGGGTGTTGGAATATCTGTATCAGTCGGGCTGGGGCAGAGGGAGGTGCCGGAGTATTTGCTAGGAGGGTATGTTGGTTGGGCTAAGGGGTGCAGGGTTGCTCGATCGGCTGTTAAAATTCATCTGGCTGGGTTTGGATTTTTTGCCAAGGCTGCGGGTTGGGGATTGTTGGGCCGCGGATTTCTGGCGCGGCAGCTACTACAAGGGTGGGAGCGTGCTTTGCCTGGGTCACGTTATCACCGGCTGCCGATTACGCACAATTTGTTAAGAAGGCTGGGGGTGGCGGTGTCACCTTATGAGGCCACTCTTTTTCGGGCGGTCTTCTGTCTGGCATTTTTTGGTGCCTTTCGGGTTGGCGAACTGGCAGTAGCTTCGGGGAATGCGGGCTTAGGTAATTGCTTGCGCCGCAAACATGTGTGGAGTGAGCCGGGGATTGTACGCGTGTTGTTAGCGAAATCCAAGACGGACCAGAAAGGGAAAGGGTTGTGGGTGGTTCTTAGAGGGATTGGGGGACTCACGTGCCCGGTGGCCGCCATGGAGAGCTACTTTGGTGTGCGCCCGACGGGTGCCAAGGGGTTGTTTGTGCATAGTGATTCCCGTGCGCTCACGCGATTTCAGGTGACGGCGGTGCTGCGCCTGGTGTTGCGCCGGATCGGGGAGGATCCCAGGTCTTTTTCTGCACATTCCTTTCGCATCAGGGCAGCGACTAGCGCCGCAGCGTTGGGATTGTCTGGGGCACAGATTCAGAGTATCGGCAGATGGTGGTCGAAAGCTTTTAAAGGGTATGTTCGTTTATGAGCTGCTTGTCTTTCACTGGGGGGGGGATTTTAATGATGTTTTTTCTGTTGCAGATGTGGGGCTGAAAACATGGGGCTGTTGGATCTTGGGGCATTCCTACGTGTTCTGGGCCGGTCAGCGAGCAGCAGTGCGGCCTATCGGGCTGAATCTTGGACTGGATCCGGCGGTGGTGGCGGTGTCATGGCTGGGCGAGCGTGGGCTGCGGTGGCCTCAGCTGATGCCTTTGCTTCGTCATCATCTGCGCATCCGGGATATACCAACAATTGTACTAGTGCATTTGGGTGGCAATGTTCTGGCGGATTGGTCTTGTAAGCAGTTGATCAGAGCTGCCAAGAGGGACTTTGCTGTACTGCTGCGTATGTTTGGGGGTGTAGTCTTGATCTGGTCCGATATTATTCCCAGACCGGCGTGCGGGGGGCAGAGGAGATGGTCCCGGGGATTGACAAAAATAAACAGGCAAATCGGGAGGTGGGTTTGCGAGAAAGGGGGGTATCAGGTGCAGCATTCTTGGGTGGAAGTGGCCTGTGCTGGGCTTTATCGGGCAGATGGTGTGCATCTATCTCCGGTTGGGACAGATTTGCTCCTCAATGACTGGCAGGAGGTGTTGGAGAGGGTGGTTCAGGATAAGACACACTGGTCGCAGCTTGGTGAGGTTCGGGGGGGGGGGGGGGGCCGCCCCGGGAAGGTTTGGTTCCTGTGCCGGTGGCGGGATCCCGAAGGTTTCCGGGGTCCGGAGCCTTAGGCGACTTGGGAAGGGGGCAGGGTGCCCTCGACCCGGACTACCCCTGGAAGACTTTTGCTAGTAATATGGCGAAGTTGGATAGGGGTGGTTGGAACGTTGCCGGTGGTGGGACGGGGGCTGGAGCGGAGGCGAGGTCACCTTGCTAATTGCATGGCTGGTGATGCATCATACCACTGGGGGGGGGGATGATGCATTCCTGTTTATTGTTAAATATGTTGTTTGGAAATAAAGCTGCAACCAGTTGTTACCACAAAAGGCTGTCTGTGCATTTTGTGGGAAGGGCGGGGGAAGGTTAAAGGGGGATAGGAGGAGTGGTAAAAGGGGGGGGAGCGTCGGGGAATGGAGAGGGGTAGGGGGGGTGCGCATGGCGTGGCGCGCCATGACGCGAGGTGCATCTTTTGAAAGGATTGGCTCCGCTGGTTGCTGGGTGCGAGCGGAGCCAATCAGGGGGGGTCTGGCCATGTGCTCCAGCGTGCGCGCGGGCGTACGGGAGCACATGCGGCCGGACGGTAAGGCAAGTGGCCCACCCGCCTACTCCTTATTGTGGGGGGAGGGGTTTGTGTTTGGATTGGGTTGTCGCAGCTGGGGGGGGGGGTGTGCAGCGGGATCCCGGAGGTTTCCGGGGTCTGGAGCCTTAGGCGACTTGGGAAGGGAGCGGGGTGCCCTCGACCCGGACTACCCCTGGAAGACTTTTGCTAGTAATTTTTTATTTATTTATTTATTTTATTTATTACAGTTGCTTATATACCGCACTATTCGGCATCAGCGCGGTTTACAGTATAACAAAGTGACCAATACACACATTCTGTTTGGTTTTACATCGAACAGGAATATAAACTTGGATAACAGGGGCTGAACTATATACATGAACTATTTACATGAAATATGCTATATACAAGAGGTAAAATTCCTATAACATTGTTGAATTGCACAATAAATGATGAATCCGTTTTGAATACTTGAGACCTTGTGAGTATGTGCTGCAAAAGGGCGGTGATTCTTAGGTGGTGCTAACTAAATTCATCACTGGTTGGGTAGTATTGGAGGAAGAGGTGATATTTGATTGCCTTCCTGAATTGGGTCAGGTCTGCTATAGCTCGAATGTCTGGTGGGAGTGCATTCCAACATTTGGGGACGTAAAGGCTGAAGGCCCTATTTGCTGTTGTATTATTGCATTTTGTCAAGGTCTTCGGTGTTGCTAATAAATTTAGGGCTGTTGACCTCCTAGCTCTGTTGGGGGGCACTGTATGGATGAGATCCGTAAGTGCTGTGGAGGAAAGGCGCTTGATTGCCTTGAATGAGAGGATTAATGTTTTGAAGATAATCCTTCCGTGTATAGGTAACCAATGAAGCTGTTTTAATATCGGAGTCACGTGGTCTCTTCTGGAGGCTCCATGAAGAATCCTTGCTGCAGCATTCATGGCCAGTTGTAGCGGGTTTAGTGTGGATTGTGGGAGACCTTGTAGGATGGAATTGGCAAAGTCAAAGTGCGGCAGGATCAGTGCTTGGTATATGGTCCGGAAATCATCTGGCTCCAGTAGGGAGCGCAGATGTCTGAGTGAACGGATTTTAAAATAGACCGCTTTGACAATGTTGCTTATATGACATTTCATGTCCAGATGTTGGTCTAAAGTGATCCCCAGGTATTTTATTGTTTCTTTGGTTTGTAATTCCGCTTCCTTTACCTTTATATGTGTCGGTGGGGTGAAGTCTGGGTCTCTAGCGATGAACAATACCTCCGTTTTCTTGTGCTGGATGCGGAGGTTTTGTGCTTGTAGCCAATCTGATATGGTATTGAAGCATTCTATAAGAGGTGTAAGGTCCATTTGAACGGTTGAAAAAGGCATATATAGTAGGATGTCGTCTGCATATATCAGACAGCTCACGTTAAATGATCTAATGATGTTGCAGATGGGCTGCATGTAAATGTTGAATAGTAAAGATGACAATGAGGATCCTTGCGGCACACCTTGTGTTTGATGGAATTGTTTCGACTCTTCTGCTCCAGATTTAACATATTGACATCGGCCATTTAGATAGGAACTGCACCAATTGAGCGCGGTATTACAAATTCCCTTTTCTTTCAGTCGCCCGAGGAGAATCTCATGATGGACCGAGTCAAAGGCTGCAGCGATGTCTAAAAAGATGAGCACAAAGCCTTGTCGGATGTTGTCAATGCCTGTGAAAATGTTATTGAATAAGAAGGTGAGAAGTGTCTCTACTCCATGGTACTCTCTAAACCCGTGTTGGCAATGATCCAAGGGCGCTGTGGAGTCTATATGATCCTGGATTTGCCTTTGGACCTCTTTCTCCAATATCTTTGCTAGTATAGGAATACTAGCTATTGGTCTGTACGATTCGGCTTGTTGTGGATCAAGTTTAGTGTTCTTCAGTAACGGCCTGATAGATGTTTGCTTGAGGGTTGTAGGGAAGGAACCAGTAGTAAAGGAATGTTTTGTCAATTTTGCGATGAATGGACTAAATTCCTTGCGTAGCTCCTTGATCCAAAAAGCCGGACAAGGGTCTGTTTGTGCAGTGGAGGTATTGAGGGAAGCTATTGTATCTTCAATGCTTTTTCTAGATGGTACGGAAAACTTACTTAAAGGGGTTATGCTGGTATGGTCTTGGAGTGAGGCTGTTGATATTTTGTCGGTCTGTATGATCTTTGACTGGAGGTAGTCAGCGAATTTTTGTGGATGGATATCCACGTGTTGTTCAGGAGTTGGTTCTTTAGAAAGGGCTTGCACCAAGTTGAAAAGATCCCGTGGTTTGTTCAGAGATCTTTTCAAAGTGTCAGTGTGGTGCTGTTTCATTTTTATTGAGATCGCTTCCCTGTGCCTTGTTAGGTGGAGTTGGTAGGCTGTCAAATCTTGTGTGGAGAGTGATCGGCGCCATTTTTTCTCTAGTCTGCGTAGTTGTGTTAGAGAAGTTCTCAATTCTTGGGAGAACCAAGGGGCCGCATTTCTTATTCTCTTGGATGTGTTATTGCTTTGTGTACGTTGTGAGATAGTCTTGAGGTTGAGGTTCCATGCGGTGACTAGTTCTTCCGGGTCCGATGAGGTTATGGTGAAGAGGGATTGGGTTTGCGATAGTATTAACTCTCTGTCAAATGCGCGGAAGTTTCTTGTTGGGGTTCGAGCTGTGTTGTAGCATATTTGGGTACTGTGCCGCTGGCTGTCCCTGGTGGGTATTTGAAAAGTGATAAGTTTATGGTCAGACCAGGGGACGTCAATGATAGACAACATCGTGTTATGGTTTTCCTCGAGGGCTGCGTGAGGTGCGAACACCATGTCCAAGATATTGCCCTTATCGTGTGTGGGTTTGTCGATGATTTGTGTAAAGCCAAGATTCTCGATGGCTTCGAGGAATGCAGTTGCATGGCTTTGATGAAGTGAAGGGAGGTTAAAGTCTCCCATTATCCAAATAGGTGGGTTGAGGTTGTGAGCATTGGCAGCAAGGTCGAGAATTGTGGGGAGGTTCTCAGGTGATGAAGATGGTGATCTGTATAGTAGAGTGATGGAACATTGCTGGTTTTTGATGGAAAGCGAGTCCAGGTCACTTGTACTGGAGGCTTCAGTGATATGGAAATGAAGATCTGATTTTGTAAGTATTAGTACTCCCCCTCCTTTTTTAGTTTCTCTGTGTCTTATATGTACAGAGAAGTTGGGAGGTAGGAGTTGGTTGAGGATGACGTTATCCTCCGATGATAGCCAGGTTTCCGTGATCAGAAGTATGTCCAGGTTATACAGGGATATTATATCTAGGACAACGGGCCATTTCTTGCGTATGGAACGTGCATTAATCATGGCACACTTTAGGTTGTGGCAGTATTTTAGTTTCTTGTGGTCGGGTGTCCTGGAAGGTTGCAGTGGAATGTGTATAAGGTGAGAGCGACGTGTGTCGTGACTTGGGTGGGGTCCAGACCATCTTTTCGCACAGTTGCTTAAGATGGGGATATGGTTCTGGGATTGAGATAGTGCATTGGATATTCCCAGCCAATGTGTAAGGAGATACAGGCTGGCAAGAGTCAGGATGTGTGAGGCCATCTTGTGTGTATAGGAGAGAGTGATTGCAATATGGATAGGTTCTCACTGCAGATTACACAGCAATAGTAGAACTAGTAAGTATTAAAGGGGTATCAAGCACTAGATGATGATGTCAAACGGTTGTAAAAGCGAACATGCTTACATGTTGTAGTGGGGTAGTAAGATGTACATACACGATAATTAAGACAATGATGGCAGTAAATGTTGGTACTTTTGTTGGGTAACTAGTAGAACTATGCAGCAAAGATACACTCATAAGAGGGTAAGCTGAGGAGCAATTACTCAGACAATTTAAATGCACAGTAAAAGCTAGCAATAGGGAACAGATAATGAACAGAAAATGCACAGTTTAATCTAACAGGGATAAGCTACAAGATAATATACAGTATAGGCTACCAATAGGGAACATATAATGACAATGGTAAAGCCATAATATTGTTAATGGTAGTGATATGCAAAGCTGTTAGGATCAGTACCTGTGAGGGTTACAAGTATGTCTCTGATAAGGTGTTTTCTTAGGTGGTGCTGTGCTTCCGTGTTTCGTATCCGGGAGCTGTGTGGCTGGAAGTCTGATGGTGCACTCGTTTGGCGAAGCTTTCTGCCCTGTTCCACGCCTAAGGGCCACGCCAAAGGGCCCTCTGGCGAGGCCCTCAGGCGCAGGCCCGACCAGGCGCGGGCCCGCCTGGCGGCGGCTTCTTTTTATGCCGGCCCGCTGCTCCTCCCCCTCCCACAGCCCCGACTGTGCTGGAGGGGCTTCTCAGGCAGGCCGGATGGCCTGGCGGCGTTGCTCTCCCCGAACAGGGGAGGAAGATGGCCAAAGGGTTTTCCCGCCGGCGGCGGCTTCTTTTTATGCCGGCCCGCTGCTCCTCCCCCTCCCACAGCCCCGACTGGGCTGGAGGGGCTTCTCAGGCAGGCCGGATGGCGAATATGGCGAAGTCGCATAGGGGTGGTTGGAACGTTGCCGGTGGTGGGACGGGGGCTGGATCAGAGGCGAGGTCGCCTTGCTAATTGCATGGCTGGTGACGCATCGCACCGCTGGGGGGGTTTGATGCATTCCTGTTTATTGTTAAATATGTTGTTTGGAAATAAAGCTGCGACCAGTTGTTACCACAAAAGGCTGTCTGTACATTTTGTGGGAAGGGCGGGGGAAGGTTAAAGGGGTATAGGAGGAGTGGTAAAAGGGGGGGAGGGAGCATCGGGTCCGGCTACCCGGTTAATGCCTGTGTGCCAGTGGGTGAGCTCTATGGATCTGTCTTGTCCCTGATTCGTTTTCGGTTCATTTGTTTTTTTCTTGATTTTCAGATTTTTGGGGGCTTGTTTCCCACATTTGTTTTAATATAACATTTTCAATACATATTAGAAACGTTTTAACACATGCTAACTGACTTAACACGTTAATTCATAGGCTAAAGTGCCTTAAATCGATTTGGCATGCATTACATTTTATAAGGGATGCTAAGAAAATGAATATGTGCTAATAAATTTACATCCATGCTAATGAGATAATTTATAATTAAGGTTTTCTCTTATACGTGTTTAAAAATTGCAAATTTAGGTGTCTATTTTCCAGTTAATTAAGGCTTCGAGGATACAAAGAAAACTGGTGTTCATCAGTGCTTATGTGGTGCAGGTACTATTACTGGGTTACCCTTTATGATGGAATCAGATATGTATATTTGTCACATTGGAGTCATCAGAGCAGGGGAAGGGTGAGAGAGAGCACTAGGGAAGTGGTGCTTTTCCAGTGCTTATCCAATAAACACCAATAAAATATCCAATAAAAAGATTTTGGCGTCATTGTGGATAACATGTTAAAACCCTCGGCCCAGTGTGCAGCAGCAGCCAAGATAGCAAATAGAATGCTAGGTATGATAAGGAAAGGAATGGAAAATAAAACAAAAGATATTATAATGCCTCTATATCGTTCCATGGTGAGACTGCACCTTGAATATTGTGTGCAATTCTGGTCGCCATATCTTAAAAAGGATATAGCGATTTTAGAAAAGGTTCAGAGAAGAGCCACCAAAATGGTAAAGGGGATGGAAGGATACTCCTATGAAGAAAGGCTAAAAAGGTTAGGGCTCTTTAACCTGGAAAAGAGACGGCTGAGGGGAGATATGATAGAAGACTATAAATTAATGAGCGGAGTGGAACGGGTAAACGTAGATTGATTGTTTACCTTATCAGAATATAGAAAGACTAGGGGACATGCAATGAAGCTACATGGTAAACTATTTAAGACTAATAAAAGAAAATATTTTTTCACTCAATGTGTAATCAAACTCTGGAATTTGTTACCGGAGGATGTAGTAAAGGCTGTTAGTGTAGCTGGGTTTAAAAAAGGTTTGGACAAGTTCCTGGAGGAAAGGTCCATAAATCATTATTAAGAAGGGACCCAGGATATCAATGCTTGAACCAATACAAGCATTGTGGAACCTGTGTCCCTTGGGGAAACTGCTAGGTACGTATGACCTAGATTGGCCACTGTTGGAAACAGAATACTGGGCTTGATGGACCTTGGTCTGACCCAGGATGGCATATCTTATGTTCTTACCTGTCTTAAATTATTTTGCATCGTGTGTTTTGTTGGTTCTTATTGGTCAAATCCTAAAATCTGATTCTCTGGGGGGGGGGGGGGGGGGGTATTCAGCGGCGGCAGCAGCTAGCCTATTTAAAGCACCCAGTCGCTGCCACTTTAATTAAACCCAGATATTCTGTGCCAGAACGCATCCAGGTTCCGGTGCTAAAGGTCAGAGTGTGCCGGACAGCTAAGTTCAAGCAAAATCATGCAAGTAAAGTCTCTATGGGGGTCATTTTGGAAGCTCTATTCATGCTTGGGACATCTGAAAATGGGCATAAAGACATCCAGAGCACAGAGATATCGCCAGGGCCATTTTAGAATCTGAGTCTGTGGACATCCACAACTTGAGAATGTTCAAGTCTGAACGAGGACATGGTGGAGGAATGGCTGGGATGTTCCTGGGAATCGGGATGTCCCCACCAGATCTCAGAAAAATACTGGACGTCCAGAGTCATGTCTAAGTTTAGACCTCCTCTAGACATAAGCATCTAAAAAGTGATCATTTTGGCTGAAAAACATCCAGAAGGTCTAGAGAAGAAAACACTCCATTATCCCCTGTTCTTAGAATAATTTCCTAGCCCACTATTCTAGCCATTACATGTAGACTATTCCTAGATGTCCAGATTCTGAAATCTATTCTGGGAAGGTCTATGTAGATCCCCCTGTAAAATGGTGGCCCCCCCTACAAGTCCAAACTCTAATAGCTAGCCATGGCAGCAAAAACATGCAATTCTAAAATGAGAAATGGCGGGAACCCCTGCTGTAATGGCCAAATAGATGTGAAAAATCCATGGGTCCAACAGGCATAAGCAAGTGCAAAGTGGGCCAATTTTGATACTATGCATGCAGCTTGCACCTACAATTGCCGCATGACAAATTGTATATACCCTGAATGCTCGTGGCACGTGTGTAACTATGCATTCTCAAATCCAATACACCTGAATAGAAGATTCCCAAAATAGCAGCGACACGACAGCAAAATCTTTCTACAGCTGAGACTCTGCAACTTGTGAGGTTCACTTGCAAATGAGAATGTCCTATACTAGTCTAGAGGATGCAGGGCACCACATGCTGCAGCACAGAGGATCTGGGAGAGGATCCGCATGGCCATGGCCAGGTAAGAAAATTTTTTTTTTTTTTTAATTCTTTATTTTCGTTTTATAACAACAAAGGAAAGGAAGACATACAGCTAAAAGACAAACACATGACGTGTAATACATACACCAAAGTAAACCCCTACCACCCCCCTCCCCCCTGCTTCTTCTCTAGAAAACTAAGCATTCCCGAAGCGGGCGTGTACTTACATTATTGTATTACAAAACCTAACGGTGATCTAAGACATGATGAGTGCACATTATACAGGCATGTTGGAGCAATGAGCAGATTGTACATAATCAGCAAGCATCTGCCATTTAGGCAAGCAAGAGTGAGTTTGGACATGGGGGATAGCTCACCGAGGTATCTGCTCATATTTACTATATAAGCAGACTAGGTTCCACATTCATTGACAGTAAGTCGAGAGCTATCCTTCCAATTCCTCGTGATTAAGCATATGGCTATACCTAACAGGAAATCAAGGAGAAAGCGACCCTTCTTAGGAAGAGAGGGGACCTCCGCCACAGAGCGGAGTCCCACGACCTTCCAAGAAAAGGTTCATGAAAGTGTAAGATATATTGAATACGACCCCAGACCCGCCCCCAATAGACCTGCAGTTGAGGACGTTCATAAATAACATGAGCGAAGGATCCCACAGCAGTATGGCAAGACCAACACAGGTCCCTAGCATTTGGGTTCCATTTGGCTATCTTTCCTGGGGTAGAAAAGCATCTGTGTGCAAAGAAGAAGAGAGGTTGGGTAACAGAGGCAGACCGGGAAACCCGCACTACTTTACTCCAAAAAACGCTCTATTGCACAGGGTTTATAGTGGTTTGCAGTTCGCGCTCCCAGGCTTGTTGGGCTCTAAAAGTGTCCGTGTCTGCACCCTGACAAAGTATTTTATAAAAATTAGAGGCTACCCCATGTGTACTACTAATGGAGTGAACTATCTCTAATAGCCCATGCTCAGTAGGGGCAGAGGGCGGCATGATTCGAGCACTGTTGAGGCAGTATTGAAACGGCATCAATTGAAAGTAGTGTTTCGCTGGTAACGCAAATTCTTTTGTAAATCCGAAAGGTTTTCCAACGAGCTGCAGAGAAAAGCTGTTGGGGTGTCCAGATCCCCTTGAAAGGAAATGACAACATGATCTGAAATATGTAGGAAGTAAATCTGTGCAGTGTCCCCTGAGGAACTAACAGGTCTAGGATTAGAAAGAAGTCTATGCGAGACTGAGATTTATGAGGGGAGGAGAAGAAGGTGAAATCAAGCTCATTAGGGCGTAGCAATCTCCATAGATCAACTAAAGCAAAATCCTTGATCAGGGAGGTAAGCGTAGCGTGACTCTTGGGGGGACCACTCGTCCTAGGCGGCTGTTTGTCAATCAGGGGATCAAGGACTAGATTGAAATCCCCCCCAATGATCAATAAAATATTAGCAGCAGCTTGCGCCACCTGAGCAATGGTAACAAAAAATGCACGGTCATCAACATTAGGAGCGTAAAAACATATACATGTAACTTCTAGACTACCCATCTTGAGGTGAACTCCAGACCATCCACCTTCTACATCTGAGCTAGTCGCAACAACAGTGGCATGCAAAGACTTCCCAACCAGTATGGCAACCCCACATCTCTTAGAAACGGCTGGGGAACAAGCGGCCACCATGTAAGGTTTAATATTGAGTTCAAGAGTTTCCTTCTAATTTAAATGCGTTTCTTGGAGAAAATCAGATTCGCTGCCTCCGGACTGAGGCAGCTTAGGATTTTCTGCCGTTTTATCGGATTATTGATGCCTTTTACGTTCAATGAAAAATCTTACATGGTGTCATCTATCAGTAGTAAACATTTTAGGTAGGGGCGCTTAATAACATAGAACATAAGCAGAATCTGTACAACAATGTCATAATCACCGAGTATTCTGGCTAATACACCCCATATTGAAAAGCCTGTACCAACGTATCTTAGAGAAGAAGCAAACCCCCAAAGAATATGGCGACCTGATGTCTGCGGGAGGAGGCCCCAGAGAGGAAATAGAAGACATGTATAAAAGGAAAAGAAACACCAGAGTCCATAATAACACTGTCTCTGATACTCATCGAGGCCACTGTGGGTAGATGGAGTCTGGTCACAGATACCATCAAGAGTAAGGCAACAGACTGCCCACGCCAGACTCTGTGCTAGGCTGCGGCAGATCCAATATGGCCGGTACAGCAGATACAAGGAGACGTGCAGGAACATTCTGGAAGTCAGCGCATCAAGTCGGCTTCTTTGGAATCCAAAAACTCCGCTAGTAGATCAGGGTCCTCGAATGTTCTTGTCTGATTGTGAAGCGTGACTCGGAGCTTGGCCGGGTACATCAGGCCATAGCGTGCTTGTAGTTGTTGAAGCCGCGGCCGGAATTCCAGAAAGCGCTTTCGGCGGTCGACTGTGGGTTTAGACAAGTCGGGATAGAAGGAGATCTTGTGGCTCTCAAACTCCATATGGCCCTTTGCCCGAGAGGCACTTAGAATTTGCTCCACGTGTTGATATCTCAATAGTCGAAAAATGATAGGCCGCGGGGTCTTCCTGTTGAGCGTTGTGCTGGTGGGTACACGATGAGCGCGATCAATCTCCAAATCTTTGGTAAAGGTGATTTGGAGCAAGGAAGGGAGGATTTTGCATAAAAACTCTTTCATGTCTCCCGATTCCGCTCCCTCCGGTATGCCCACGAGTCGTATGTTATTGCGGCGCGCCCTATTATTGCCATCTTCCACCTCTTTCTGCAAGGCCCGCACCTGTCGTTCAACTTTGTCGAGTTTGGACAACCGGGCCGCATGGGAGTCCAATATGCTCTCCATTTTGTCCTGACGCGAAGAAAGCCCTTCTAGCTTGCTTTGCAGCACACCAAAATCGTCCCGCAGCGCTCGGAGTGCTTCACCGTTTGCCTGCACAAGGTTTTTGACCCCTCTAATCTCTACGAGGATTTCCTGCTGCATTTCGGGGCCCTCGCACGAGGCCTGCCCCTTCTGCGGGGATGGAGGTTCAGTTTTGGAGCGTTTGCCGTGAGAAGCCGCTGGAGACCCAAACTCCAGGCGCGTTGATTTGGTCCCCGCCATCCCACCAATATGCCCCGGCAAGATCAGAGTAAAAGTTCCAAATATGTGAGGTGTCAATTCAGGATTCTGAGTAGGCCCCTCGGGAGCCTCAGCGTTATGCGACCATCCCGCTGGACATCAGGCTCCGCCCCCCCAGGTAAGAAAATTTTTAGATAAAGGGAGCTATCTATTAGTAGGCTGACACCCAGTGTATAGGCAGGGAAACATGGCAATCAGGGTTGTCCCAACCATTGGCCAATACTGGTTGTTTGTCTACAGCAGCAGGTTCTGAAGACTTGCAAAGAGCTGCAGCAATTAAAGCAATAAAATGCAACCTTACAGCCACACACACACTCCAAAAGCGGTATATAAAAATATGTTAAATAAATAAATAAAAATAAATAACTAAAATAAAACAAGACTTTCTTTGGTTAAACCCATTATGGTGTTTTCCCATTAAACCATATAATAATGGTTTCTACCATCTTTCCCAGTACCGATGTCAGGCTCACCGGTCCATAGTTTCCCAGATCACTCCTGGAATCCTTTTTAAAAACTGGCATTACAATGGCCATTCTCCAATCTTCAGGTACTACAGATGATTTCAATGATAGTTCACAGATTTCTAATAGTAGGTCTGCAATCTCAAATTTCAGTTCTTTCAACACCTTTGGATGTATACCATCTGGTCCAGATAATTTGCTACTCTTTATCAAATAGCTGTAATACATCTCCCTGTTTTATTGATTTTTCTTTCAATTTTTCTCATACATCACCTTTAAATACCATTTTAGGCATGGGTAACTTTCCTGCATCTTCTTCAGTAAAGACCGAAGGAAAGAATTCATTCAGTCTCTCCGCTATGGCCTTGTCCTCCCTTAGTGCTCCTTTTACCTTCTATCATCCAATGGTCTGACTCTCTCAACGTTTTTTTTAATATGAATGTACTTGGAAAAGTTTTTATTGTGAGTTTTTGCTTCCACATTAGGTTTTATTTTCATATTATCTCTTTGCCTGCCTTATCACTATCTTGTATCTAGCTTACTAATGCTTATTTTGTCTCCTGTTTTCGTCATTTGTCTCCTTTTTCCATTTCCTGAAAGATGCTTTTTTTGCTACAACAGCCTCTTGGACCTCACCTTTAAACCATGCTGGCAGTTTTTTTGGAGTTCCTTCTACTTTTCTTAAAGCATCGAATACATCTAGTCTGGGCTTCCAAGATAGTATTTTCAAACAACTCCCATGTTTGATGCCAAACTTTAACTTTTGTAGCTGCTGTTTTAATTTCTTCTTAACCATTTTCTTTATTTTATCATAGTCTCCCTTTCCAAAGTTAAAAGGTAGTACTGTGGATTTCCTTGCCATCCTCCCTCCATTTAGAAGGAGGTGATAGTGCCTCTGTATAAGTCTTTAGTGTGATCTCATTTGGAGTATTGTGTGTAATTCTGGAGGCCACAACTTCAAAAGGATATAAACAAGATGGAGTTGGTGCAGAGGGTGGCTACTAAAATGGTTAGTGGTCTTTGTTATAAAGCATATGAGGATAGACTTAAAGATTTTAATATGTATACTTTAGAGGAAAGGCACGATAGAGGCGATATGATAGAGGCATTTAAATACATCCATGGCATAAATGCACAAGAGGAGAGCCTCTTTTGATTGAAAGCAAATTCTGCAATAAGGGGACATAGGATGAGAGTGAAATGGGATAGACTCAGAAACAATATGCAGAAATAGTTCTTTCTGGAAAGTGTGGTAGATGCTTGGAATAGTCTCCCAGTGGAGGTAGTAGAGATGAGGACAGTATCTGAATTCAAGTAAGCATGAGATTAACCTAGAAGTTCTCTAAAGAAAAAGAGGGGACTATACTCTTCTTCTTCCTGTTCCCTCGGCCTGCAAGCTTCTCCCCACATATTCAACATATAGCTTAATCCTGTCATTATTTTCTTTACAGCATTGACAGGATTTGTTCCTTCCTCTCTGAACACATTACTAAGGCTCTTGTCTACTTTTTGATCACCTCCTGTCTTGACTATTGCAACCGCCTCCTAGCCGGTCTCCCTCAGTGTCATCTCTTTCCTCTTCAATCTATCCAGAACTCTGCTGCATGGCTAATCTTCCGCCAGCCCCAATACACTCATATAACCCCTCTTCTAAAATCACTTCACCGGCTCCCTTTCCATTTCTGCATCCAATTCATACTTTTCATTCTGACATATAAATGCATCCACTCTATTGCCCTTCATTACTTTTCCTCTCTTCTCTCTCCTTACACCCTTCCTCATGAACTCTGCTTCTCTTCTGGCTTTATTCCCTCTATGCCCTTTTCTTCTTCTGCAAACTCCAGACTTTTATCTTTTCACCTTGCTGTTCCTTATGCATGGACAAACTTCCTCTATCTTTACGTCAAGTCTCTTCTCCCCCCCTCTTCAAATCCATGCTAAAGGCTTAGCTTTTTGAGGCCGCATTTGGATCCTGATCTCTTGTTCTCCTTATTTATGTATTTATTTATTTATTTGGACTGTTTGATATACCGCCCCTTCCAGTGATCAGGGGTGTTTACATCGAACAATTAGGTTTACATAGAACAATGTATAACCATGTAGAACTATAAACTATATATATGGAACATATCACCTTTCAACAATCCCAGAATGGGTATTGTGTAGATTAGTTGAAACAAAACTATATACATATTGTTGTACATAACTATATACATATAAGGACACATGGATATCTAAATGGTTGCATTCCTTATGGGGTGAGCGGAAATGGGGGAGGGGGTTCTACCTAGGCGCATGTGCTCGGAGAATGTTGATTTGCTGGGCAGAAATTTTTTGCAGTTGGAGAGATGTTTTCTATTGTAGTGTTATAATGTTCTGTAAAGAGCAGCGTTTTAAGCTCCTTTCAGAATTACAGGAGGTCCTTTATTGACCTGAGTGTGTATGGAAGTGTGTTTCATAGTGCAAGTGCAGTGTAGGTAAAGGCTCTATTACTTGTAGTTTGTTTTGTATTGCAGAATGAGGCTGGGGTAGCTAGAAGATTTGATTTACTTTTTCTTCTGCTTCTGTTTTCCGGTTGAGCTTGTATCTTGGTAGACAAAATAGATGAGGATATGCAATTGATAAGTTTGAAAATGATGACTAATGATTTGTATATTATTCTATTGGCCACCGGGAGCCAGTGAAGATTGTAGAGAATGGGGGTGATATGGTCAGTTAGCCTTGCCTTGAATATGACTCTCACCGTAACATTCTGGGCTAATTGGAGGGGATGGAGGCTCTTCTTAGGTAATCCCTGCAGTATGCTATTACAATAGTCCAGTTGAGGCGTGATGAGTGCCTGGACCACTGTACGAAAATCATGAGCATCTAGGAGGGGACAAAGGTTTTGTACTGTCTTTAGTTTGTAAAATATAGTTTGTGCCATGTGTCTAATTTGAGTTGTCATCGAGAGAGATCTATCAATTATGATGCCTAGATATTTAACCTCATCTTTGATTGGGACATCTGTGTCATGAAGTTTCAGTGATGTAGGAGGGGTGAAGTTTTGGTTTCTTGTTACGAATAGTGATTCTGTTTTTTTGAGATGTATTTGAAGATTGTTTTCTTTTAGCCATGATTCAGCCTCCTCTATACAGTTAATGATGTTTTGGTATGTGGGTATTTTATGTCAATAGATGTGTAAACCTTGATATCGTCTGCATAGATATGATAATTTATGTTGTATTTTTTGAAGATTGAACATATAAGATGAAGGTATATTTTGAACATGAGGGCGGAGAGCACGGAACCCTGGGGGATTCCCTGTTCTTGTGGGAAGGTAGATGAAAGGTCCTGATAGACTTTCACGTATGGCCTACAGTTGGACAGATAGGATTCAAACCACTTGAAGGTTGTTCCAGATATGCCTAATTAAGCAAGCCTTGTTAGAAGGCTGTTGTGTTCTACATTATCAAAAGCAGAGGTAATGACCAGGGATACCAGGAGGTATGCTTGATATACATTATCTAGGCCATGTAGTAGAGTATCAAATAGTACCAGGAGTAGAGTTTCTACTCCTTGATAAGGGCGAAATCCATATTGGTGTTCATCTAGAGGGGCATCACTGTCAATAAAGTCTTGGAGTTGGATTTGCACAACTTTCACCAAGATTTCTGCAAGGAAGGGGATGCTCGCAATGGGTCTGTATGATGTAGGGTCATCCTTGTTTAGGGATTTGTTTTTGAGTATGGGAAGAATAATAGAGTGTTTTAGTGCTATTGGCATTATTCCAGAGGATAGAGAGTTGTTGACTATTTCCATAATGAATGGTGCAAGTTCCATTTTTGTTACTTTGATCCAAGAAACAGAACATGGATCAAGGTTCGACGTAGTGGTATTTATTTTGGTTATTCTTTCTAGGGTTTGCTTTACATTGATAAGGTGAAAGGTTTGCCATTTGGCAGGAGTGAAGCAGCAGTTACCGAAGGGGGGGGGGGATGATTAGGAGGCAATTCTGTTTTAATTTAGTTGCAAGGTGGTTTGCCATTATCTGGGGGTTAATTCCTATGTTAGTTGTATGGTTTTGATGTGTTTTGCTTAGTGTTTTTACTAATTCAAAAAGTTCTCTGGGGCAATTTATGGCCTTCTTTAGTAAGTTTGTGTGATGGACCATTTTAGTTCTAAAAACTGTTTCTCTGTAGGTGTTCAAAGCAGTAGTGTACCGGTCCTTGTTATCAAGGGTTTTACTTGCTCTCCATCTTTTTTCCAGCTTACGAAGCTCCTTTTTCTCCTTGTCTCCTTTCCTATTTGAACCTCCTTGTTTCTCTTGTATTGTTCTTTCTATCTTGATCAGATTGTAAGCTCTATGAGCAGGGACTTGTAGCGCTATATAAATGATTAATAGTAGTAGTAGTAGTATAGTAGTTTATATGGATGGGCAGACTAGATAGGTCATATGGGCAGACTAGATAAGCCATCTGCTGTCATATTTCTATGTTTCTTATTAAATCAAATGTGATCATGCTATGATCACTATTGCCATGTGGCCCCAACACTGTCATCTCTTTCACCAGATCCTGTGTTCTAATAAAGATCCCAACCAGGATGGAACCAGGCTACCAGCATCAACCTCCAAAAAGGAAATAGAGCAGCCTCCAAACTAGAAAAAAGGAGAAAGTCAATAGTCGCCCAAAAGCACACAGTTCAGAACAATGTATCCCTGAAAGACACCACCAAAACAGGGAAATCAGGGCATCCCAACAGAGAGGCTCCAAGAAAGGCAAAAGCAACACAGATGCCCTAAAGCAAGGGCAATGGAATCAGGCAAGAATGATCCTCACTTGCTTCTTCCTAGGCCGGCTCTAGGTTCAAAATGATACCTGCAACCACTAGAGACAGTCTTATGGTACTATCCTAGGGGTCAACCTGCCAAATAAGGGCAGGGTTAAATTTATGCAAATGAACTACCCCTGCAGGTGTGTATTTTATAACCTAAGTGAATATTTAGCAGCTCCTTTCCAGAACATACCTATGTGTGGGTTGCATACAGGTACATGCATGCGTATCCTGCAAGGTAACTTTTTTTAAAATTATTTACTTATGCAATTTCAAATTTTACACAAGAAATACTTGTTACAGTAAAGAATACAATACAGGGAAAAGAAAACATATGAAGAAAAGGGAAACACACCCTTATCTTACACTAAATATAAACAAAGTTAGGATTCACTAGCCCACAATGTAAGAAGAAAGCAAGTCACAATTCAAAAGAAAAAGTCAAAAGAAATGGACACGACACTGGTGTAGAATTACCCAGACCCACAATCACTCCCCCCTAAACCAAGGGGAGGAAGTGAAAACGGCTCAACTGCTATGCAGGGGAATATCCTTACTAATAACAAACTGAGTTAAATGTGCTGGTTCAAAAAAGGTATAACTAACACTTTGATATTTAATTAAACATCTACACGAATAACGTAAGAAGAAAAATCCACCCAGTTGTAAAACCCGGGGTCTTAATAGAAGAAATTGCTGCCTACGCTTCTGGGTAGATTTAGAAACATCCGGAAACATTCTTATTCCCCCCCCCCCCTTTGAAGGGCTCATTCCGTACCTTGAAATAAAGTCTCAAAAGAAAATCTCGGTCTGGCTCCAGAGCCACAATAAGAAGTAAAGCGGCCCTCGGGATATACCCAGGGTCAGTGCTTTCCAAAAACCCAGTCAGATCCAAAGAGTCCATCAGCGGCGAATGAGCAGGCGAAGAAGCACCATGGATCTTGTGCTTGGCAGTAGGGAGATAATAAATTCTAGCCAAAGGAGGGACAAACTCCAAGGGGAGTTTCAATACAGATGTAGCATATGTATTGAACAACTCCTTTGGCGACACTGTAGGCACCCAAGGAAAAGTCAACAAGCGCAGATTTCTTTTACGAAAAGAGTTCTCCAACATCTCAACCTTTCCATGGATAGCAGTTAGATCATTAGAAACAGTACCTGAAAGGGTTGTTACGCCCTCCACTTTTTCCTCCAACTGGGCCACCTTGGCAGAAATAGTGGCCACTTCCTTCTTTTGATGATCAGCAGACTGAGTCATAAGAACCAATGCACTCTGAAGAGCTCCAAACTGAGATGTAAAAGAATGCTCCAAGGCCTGGAGCCCTTCCCAGAGGGAGTCCAATGTGACTGCTGCCGGACGGCGAAGGACAGACTGCACAGGCTGAGCACCTGTGATCCAGGTAGATGCAGAAGGAGAAATGCCTAAGCCGGCACCAAATTCAGTGGGCAGACTTCCTCCACTCTCAGCTGAGCTGACCACTGTACCCGCAGGCTCCGTGGCCACAAACATAACTGCCGCGGGGCGGACCGACATTGCAGGAGTGAATGACCCAGTGGGAGCGGCTTCCCCGACACTTCGAAGTTCCGTTTCTGCTCCTCCTGCAGCGAGCATTGCAGACTGAATGGGAGGGGTCCGCGCCTCGGGCTAAGAGAAACCTGCAGCTCAGAGGGGCACGGCAAGCCTCCTTCCGCTCCCTATGCCCCCAATGAGCCTTCTAACACCGGAGCTTCCACCACACCAGCAGGCCTCAAGAAGGCAATAAGAGGACACTTAGTCACCACAGCCGTAGCCACAGATAAAGTCCAGCTTTTGGCTTTTCATTTACACGACATTTAAAGAAAGAGGAAATGCAACACAGACACAGCTGACGGTGACTAATGCGTGTCAGCCATCTTGCTTCCATATGTAACCTACAGGGTAATTTTAAGAGGCCTTTTATGCACTTCAAACCAAAATTTATTGCATGAAAAGTTTATAAAATTACCACACAAAAATTGTATTAACATTTCTAAATCGAAAGGCAATTTTGAAGTATAGTTTATTCACATGCATGCTTTCATTAAAACTAGAAAAATAAATAAAATGCAAAGAAAGGAAGACCCTCTGAAGCTGATTCCTATTTATATACTCCACCATAGATGTGTAGTACATTTCTCTAATTTTAAATCTAGTCACTTCTCGATGTAAATTACTTTTGCCCTAGAAAAAAATGGAAATATTTTCCAGTACCAGTTTTTCTTTCATAATTGCCCATGTTTCTGACAGCTAAATAAATGGATTTTATTAAACAGATGATTATGGGCTGAGATTATTTAGTATTCCTTTTTCATTATCTCATGTGGATTCTACTGGGAACTGTGAGTGTCTTTTCTTCACTCCCGTCATTGATTCCTGCATTAGACTGTTACATTGAATAATTAATATACTTCCAGTGACTGATGATTTGCATGGCTTGTATATTAGGTTATCAATCACAACCCACTTGTTCCAATGTAATCGTATTGAAAACGTGTCAAAAGCTGTTTACCCGACAATGACAATGGGAGTGGTAATATCGAGGTACACAGCACTCTCCAGCAGGAAATATGCTGGTTGAACATTCATAATGCAGAGATGATGAGCCCCTCATAAGGATGTAACAAGAGCCTGGAGCTTTTCATGAAAGTTATCAGTTTCAATAAAAGAGACTTTTTTTTCCAGCTTGAAAATAGCCCTGATGCTGCTGCCTTTTATCAGCTGCTTAGTGACGTATTAAGCCTTCGATTTAATAATGGGCTGAAATTGACAACAAAAAGCAAATTTGAGAGAAACTGAAGTATTTTTGAAGACACAGGTGCCCTGCAATTCATGGCAGAACACCATCATAATGAGTTTCTATTTTTCTTTTTTCAGAAATTAGATTTAACTAAAATAAAAGAATGAATGACTGTTTGGGCTTTAGTAAGTGATGTGAGAATAGAAGGATAGATCTCAAATCTCTCCTAGTGGAGCAGCAGTCAGGATTCCCCTAATGAGCATGCATAAGATAGATTTATCTGCAATGCAAACACATTCAAGGCAAGCACACTATAACATGGGGGTTCACTAAAACTGCACAGTAGGTCATGTGCACAACCAAACTTTTCATTGTATATGAACGGACTTGTTCTTGGTTTTGTCATGATTGTGCAAATTATGTGTATACTTCAGAATTTATGCATACATTATTGATATACGCATTTGCATGCAGTTTGCATGCATCCATAAAATTTAGTTGTACAAACGAATGACCAAAAAATCTGAAAATGAACAAGCCTGAGGAGGGGAGGGGGTTCCCCGCAGCCCAATCCTGGCCCTTGAAGGCCCGATTGGGGGTTGGGCAGAAGGGAAAGATACAATTTGGAGCTGTGCAGGAGATCGTGGCACCGCGACTCCATGCAGGAGCCCAGGCTGGGCTGGCCAGGCAGGATCCAGGATGTTCAGTGGGCCGGAATCGGGGCATGTCTGGGACATCTAGGCCCTGTGATCTAATTCTGCTCCCGCAGGACCTTCTAGCTCCAGCGGGAGCAGAATCGTTGGCAGATCCGGCAGATCTGGATGGTCCGGATGTGCCCTGCGCTGAATTGATCTCTATATGGATAAATTCTTTGGGCTGAAAATTGCTCTCCACTCACTGGTAAAAGTATGTGCAGAGGTTTCACAGCACCTGTTCTGTGGGGCAGGAGGAAGCAGTACTCAGGAAGGTGAGCTCAGATTCAACCTATTGGGTGAGCCACTTAGGATTGCTTCTCTTAGGCTTATCTGTCATGAAAGTAGTCATCAGGGTCAGTGTACTGGCACTGAGGCTTTAATGTTTGAATGAAGAGCAAGAAAGAATGAAGAGCAAGAAAGTCTTCAAATGAGTGTGACTTGGCATCAAAGTTTCTTGCTTTCTCAGCATCAGCGCTTGACTGGCAGTTCTTTGTTTCATTCCCTCCTCAAGACTCGTCTCCTGTCCTTTTTTGCTGCTCCCATGTTCCTTTATTCAGCCCAATTCCTCTCTCTCAACAAGCCCCTGTCCCAAGGACACCCTTTTTTTTCTCCATTTTTTTTCCTTATATGAAGCTTTATTGGCATCTCAGTTCTTCTTTTCTCCTGGCATATAGTTTCTGTGTCTTCTCTTCCCCTTAAATATGTCAATTACATCACACACCTTCCTTCATAGAAATTACAGGGGAGGGGGGATATTCAAAGGCATTTACATAGTATGCATAGTTAGTGCCACTGAATATCCATGGGTGTTGATGCTATAGGGTTCATTCCATTCCGGACATAGATCCCCTCTGCATGTCCGGTCTAAGCTGGATGTACAGAGGGGATCAGGATTGCGATCCCATGGGGCACGTCTAGCCCCGCGGGATCAGAATCACAAACAGTCCTGTATGTGCAGACCAGGACTGTGATTCAGTTTGGCCTGCACATACAGGACCTTCCCGGCTAACTCAGTCAAGGCTTTTCAATGGAGTCACAGCACCATGATGTCATGCTGCCATGGCACTGCAGCTCCATCGAAGAGCCATGATGCAGGCCGCCAGAAAAAAAATCTTATCCCCCGCAGCCCAAGCCCCGATCTCACCCCCTAAGGCCAGGGTCGGGCTGCAGGGGAATGTCCTCGGGCCCCCCCTGTCCCATCTGCGCTCTGGCATTGGAAAAATAACACATCCAGGGAAGTTATTCCACCTTAGAGGTCGAATAACTTCCCCACACATGTCGCAGGCCCTGGATGTACAGGGCCAACATTAGAATCACCCACCGCCTGCCCAGACTCTGCCCCCAAGCCACCATTTCTCCGCCCCTGTCTAACTTCCCCGCACAACTGGCGGTGAAGTTAGACGCAGCAAGGGAAGGCACATCCCCACTATTCATGGCACAGACTTATGCCTATACATCCCAATGCTATGCGGTTAGCATCGGGATGTGTCATGGGCATTCCAGACAGAGCGGAGGTGGCACCCATCACTAACCAGGCAATGATGATATTGAGCCGCTGCCTGGTTAGCGACCCATGGGAGCTAAGCAGGGCAGCAGCTCAATATCGCCACTGCCCGGTTAGCTTCCGGGCTATACAGTGACCTGGATATTCAATACTGTTGGCTGGATATGGCCCTGGCATTGAGTATCCGGGGTTAATATTCAGCGGCGACAGTTATGCGCTAAGTGTTAGCCACTGCCACTGAAAATGGGGCCCCTACATGCCTACACACATGGAAGGTAATTTTATAAACAATTTTTGTACATAAAATAGCATTTTATGGTGTGTAAATAGGATCTTATAAAATGAGGTCATGCCTAAAAGTGCATGAGGTGCAAGCTATTCAAGTCATTGTATACTTGTGCAGTAGATAGAGGCAGAGTTTAGGTGGAATGTAAGCAGTCATAATTTATGTGTGTATTTTCTAAGATACACAGAAACACAGAGGGAGCAAAGCCCTCGCAGCGACAGCAGGAACACACAACAGGCGAAGGCCAGTAGAAGGTCACAGGTGCTAATTTATTAGATAACATCCCCTACGCGTTTTGGTGTCAAGCCTTCATCGGGGGGGGGGGGGGGGTATGCATCTAAAAACAATTACAATGAAATTAAATAATTAAAAAACAACAATACAACCACATTGGTAATGTGACTGATAGAAAACATGGAAAATATATATAAAAAATATGTATAAAAATTATATACATATTTCAAGTAATACTAAACATTAATATACAATGTAATTTGCTCGAAATGTATATAGTTTAACCTTTCCCAGCAATCGTGGCTTCACATAAACAGCCGCCAGCGTGAAGGAAAAAGATCTTCATGCTGGCGGTTGTACAGAGGGAGCCACCGGGGCCTCGCGCGGACTTCCCCAGCTCCCTCCCCTGCGGACTTCGGGAATTGGGAGAAAAGCCGTTTTTTTGCTCTGGCCACTCCCGATCTTGCAGCCAGAGCAAAAAAACTGCTTTTCAAGGGCCGGTTTTACATCTCTACCGGTAGCCGGCCTGGCCATGGAAAGACCGGCCAGGCCGGCTAAAAACCGGCCGGTTAGCAACCCTACCCAGTAATAAGGAGAACTCTGATTCATAGAATGCGGTATAAACCATAAAATAGGAAACTATGCATCCTAGTCACTGTGTCTAGTGCTCTTCTCTCCAACAATAGAGAGTTTTTCAACTAAGAGTTGTTTCTTTGATTGTCTTCCTTCTTACAAATCACCTGTTCACATTAACACTTCATTTTTTACCACTGTTATACACGCCCACCTGTCTGCCAACGCCCAATTCGGGCTATATAACTAATCACGTTTTACGCATAGTTTCCTCTATTACGGTTTATATGTACCCCCCGATGAAGGCTTGATGCCGAAACGCGTAGGGGATTTTATCTAATAAATTAGCACCTGTGACCTTCTACTGGCCTTTGCCCATTGTGTGTTCCTTCTTTTCTAAGATACACATACATGCATGTAAAGTTTGTGCTAGCATTAAACCTGTTCTCTTGCAGGCATAATGTCCGCACCTTGAATATAGGTGCTATTGATGCTGGATTTTTGTTAGTATTTTATAGTCACAACGCTGCCTATGTATCTTTATAAAATACCAACCAAATAGATACCTTTCTGCTCACTTAAACTAGACACCCTGTGTGAAGGAGCATATAAGAGAACCCGAGGTATCTTTAAACATATTCCCTCACCAGCCCACCTTAATGGAGTAAGAGAGGCAAGATCCAATCAGGAAGAATATAAACCCTGAGTAACGAATTCTAGACCAGGAAGAAGCATTCTCCAGACTACATGATGTTTGCTCAGAGAAAATAATACTTGTTGCTTTGTTTAGGAGAATTTTGACATTTTATTATCAGCAACGGTAACAGACCTCTTAATTATTGCCAAAGAGAATTCAGAGAACCTTAGTGGTCTACAAAGATGCCAGGCTACTCTTATGTTTGAAATGAACTGCTTATGTGTTTGAAAGTGGACTGCCAGCCTGCTAGGGAAGTGGGGCTTCCTTTTTGTATTTATCTCTCCCTACACCCCTCCTCGGGAACACCCCTCTTCTGGCAGATCCCTTCTATTTGTTCCCATCTCTTCCACTACCAACTCCAGACTTTGATCTTTCTTCCTCACTGCTTCTTATGCCTGGAACAAACCACTTTAGTGGGTCCATCAGGCTCCATCTGTGGCCCTGTTCAAATCCAGGCTAAAACCTCACTTCTTTGAGACTGCTTTTAGATCCTGTTCCCCTAGTCTTCTGTTCACTTCTTACGTGTTTCCTTACCATTCCCCTAGATATATCCTAGCCCCCCACTTGCTGTGTTGTCTGTCTTAATTAGACTGTAAGCTTTTATGAGAAGGGACTGTCCTCTTACATGCATATGCCTTGTAGCACTATATAGGTGATAAGTAGTAGCAGTAGTAAATCTGAACCCTGAGTTAGTGAGAGTCAAGAAGGTTAAGAGCTCCTAGAAAATCAGCCTCCAGACTACATTATGTTTGCTCAAAGTAAATAATACTTGTTGCTCTGCTTAGGAGAAGTTGGATGTTTTATTGTCTGGAAGGTAAAAAAACTTCTTATGTACTGCCAAAGAGGATTTATAATACCTTTGTGAGCTTGATTTTCTGGCCTGCAATGAAGCCAGCCTACTTTTATGTTTGAACTGAACTTCTTTATGTGCTTGAAAGCCTGCTAGGGAAGCCCAACTTTTTTATGTTTAAATCTAAACTCGCTAATAAAGAATTAGTTGCCTCTGACCCATGGCCTGTTTGATTACCTAAAGGTCCAAGCTATGCACACTTGCCCATGGTTTTGCACCCTGTTATAAAATTACCCCATGGTGTCAATCATATTCTCCTTCCCAAGACAGAAAATCTGCATTGCCTTATTCACTGTAGATTGGAGGATCAGCCTAATGGTTAGAGCATCAAGTTAGAACCATAGAAGCCAGGATTCAACCCCACTGCTACTCCTTGTGATCTTGGGCAAGTCACTTAACCCTCCATTGCTTCAGGTACAAACAGATTGTAAACCCTCTTGGAGAGGAAAATACTGTACCTTACAGTAGAATGTCTGAGAAAAGGAGTGAGCTAAATCCAAGTCCCTTTCTCCTTGTTAGAGCTGCACTGTGAATTTGTATTGTTTAGTGCTAGTGCATGATGTCAACATGTGTTTCTTTCATTGCTTGTAAGCAGAAATTAGTGATTTAGTTCAGTGGCTGGTGTCAAGGGTCTTCCTTGTAGGTAATATTTGAGCATCTCATAGCCATTTCATAGTGAGACATTCTCTTTCAATAATTCAGTGGTTAAGTTCCCTGGAAAATAATGTTCTATTTAGGTAGACCATTGGGTGTACTTCTCCTTTGCCCTTTCATACAAATCCTGCTTCTAGTCCTAACATGGGGGTATGTGTCTGTAAAATAAATTTCTTCATGAGGTCTAGCCTGCATAGCTGTTTGTCTTCATGCAGTTGCACTTTTAGGAACTGAAAGGTTTATTCACAAGACTTGGTCAGTCTTACTTGGCTCAGGTACTGAGAAGTCTATCTTTCTGAAATCAAAGGTTGAGATGTATTAACCTACTTGAGGCGGGGCCAGTGCAAGGATATGAGACACCTAGGAGAACCTCATTCCTACCAGCCCCCCTACTCACACCGCCACACCTACTGCCAGTGCTGCCGCCCCTTTCCTGGACCTGCAGAGATAGCAATTACTTTTAAACAGCAATCCAACACTTGCCATAACCTTCAGAGCTGCATGCTGTTTCTGCTTCCGCACCTTCTGATGCAAACTTCCTGTATGCACTGGGGCAGAAGCACTGATCCAGCCACTTCCACCTCCATGCAGACAGGAAGTTTGCATCAGAGGCAGCGGAAGCAGGAACAGCACGCAGCTCTGAAGGTCATAAAGTAATGTGATTGCCATGTCAGTCCACTTTAATGGTAGCTAGATAAAAGGAGGAAAAAAAAGGGAAATAATTAGTTCAATAAAAAGGTATCACCGTAACATATTCTTGGACTAACTTTCGAAGGTTAAAACCTTCTTCTTCAGGTTAGAACAGTATGAACAATGGATGACAATACTGCAATATATAAATAAATTACAAAAGCATTCCATTGGCAGTCTCAGAGGGAGGGGATTGGGGGGAAGTGGGAGTGATGGATGGGTGATCAAAAGATGACCCCTCCTGTAAATATTTATAGTTTGTAATGTAATATAAAGCACATATCTTTATTAGGCCCTGTTTGGTTTGATAAGGGCTGTATCACTGTTTAAAAGTAATTGCCTCTGCTGTCCCAGAGAGGGGCAATAGCGATGGCAATGGGCCGCCCTCCAACCACTGGTGCTCTAGGCAACCACCTAGTCCACCTAATGGTAGTGCCAGCCCTGACTCTAGGAGGTCTAGCATAACGGCCCACCACTGAATACACCTGATTTTGGAAGTTAAGCAATGGTGGGCCTAGTTAGTATTTGGATGGAAGACGAGCTGCTATAGGCTTCCTGCACAGAAGAAAGGTCTGCCAATCTGCTTTCAATTGTGCCTTGCCAAGAAAACCCAGGGGATAGTCACAATAGGGACAACTATCCAGAGGGTTGCCAGGAGTCAACATCACCTTGATGGCATACAACAATAGGAAATCTAGCAATTTGTCAATGTGGGACGCTGGATATACATAGAATTTTGCAGTTATATAGACTATCCTGAATCTGATGCAGAACAAGCCAGAATAATCAGATTTAAGCCAAAAAAGGAGGACAACAAAACAAACTACATGTACGAACTAGATGCATACCATGCAGAAACAGACAAAGCAAAAAAGGCCTATCATTCGAAGATCATAAACACATCAATAAACAGACCGCGAGAACTCTTCTAGATTGTCAAAAAACTGACAAAAACGCCCAGCCATTCCGACCAACTGCCAAACATCCCACCGGAATTACTAGCACGACAATACAAACAGCTTCAGCCACCACAAAATCCGCAATTAAACACAGAGACAACAGCAACAAACCCCACCACTATTAACAGAGACTGGAGCACTTTCGAAACGATCACAAAAGAAGAAATATCATCCACCATCTCCCGCCTGAATACCACCACCTCTCCGCTAGACCCCTGTCCTACAGAATGGATAAAGAAAACCAAAGAAGACCTGAGCACACCATTAACCCGCATTGTTAATGAATCCCTCAGCCAAGGACAGATACCAGACCTCCTCAAAACTTCAATCATCCGACCAACCCTAAAAAAAACACAACCTGGATCCCCTCGACCCCGCCTCCTACAGACCTATAGCAAGCCTCCCGTTCACCGCCAAAATCATTGAGAAGATAGTCCAGCAACAGCTCCAAGAACATTTGGATACCAACAACATACTGGACCCACAGCAACATGGCTTCCGTCCACTCCACGGAGTTGAGACCCTCATGACAACATTAATCAACACCCTCATCATAGGAACTCAAACCAAACACTCTGGATATGCCATTATCTTCCTAGACATATCATCAGCTTTCGACACCATCTCCCATGACATCCTCATACACAGACTACAAGCAATTGGCATCAAAGATACCGTACTTCAATGGTTCCACTCCTACCTAACCAACAGACAACAACTGATCCGCACAAACATATCAACCTCACCCCCTTCCAGCAACACCAAGGAGTACCCCAAGGATCCACACTATCTGCCATGCTCTTCAACATCTATCTACAACCACTCTGCACAATCATGCGCACCCACAACATCAACTATCACATCTATGCAGATGACATAATGCTCTATGCACCAATCACAACCTCTAACCCAACAAATGAACACCTAACAGAATGCTTCACAGAAGTATCCAGCTGGCTGCAAAAGAACAACCTATCCATCAACATAAAGAAAACAGAAGCCCTTATAGTAACAAAGGACCCAGACTTCACACCACCTTCACACCTCAACATTGGAACCACACAAATACAAATACAACCGCATATAAAGTATCTAGGAATCATCATAGATCAAGCACTCACACTCAAGCAACAAATCAAAAAGACCACTGGAACAATATTCCTCAAAGCCAAAACAGTACAACGCCTCAGACCTCTCCTTGAACCACAGGACTTCAGAACAGTGATGCAAGCCATGACACTCCCCCACCTGGACTACTGCAATATAATCTACCACGGACTACCAGCCACCCACACCAACCCACTCCGAACTGCCTTAAATACCACAGCAAGGATTATCCAGAAAGCAAAAAAATGAGACCAAATCACCCCTGTCCTAAGGGAGCTACACATACTCCCCCTCGAAGCAAGAACCAAATACAAAGCCACCCTACTTACCCATAAAGCTCTCTACCAGACTCAGACCTCCCAGCTCCGTACACTACTACCCCGACCAACCCACAACAAAACAACCAGACAAACCTCCAACAACTCCCTCACCATCCCCCGTAAACGAACCAAATGCAATCAACGGACCTGCAACAGAGCCTTCGAACTGTATGCAGCAACCCTCTGGAACTCTGTACCAAGTCACATCAGATGCAATAGAGACCCCTCATCGTTCAGGAAACAGCTAAAAACCGCCCTATTCCAGGAATACCTCGGACCAGAAACAAGCACCCACCCCCGACCACCCCCCTACCCCCCCCCCCCCTAGTTCACCTCCATGAACATATGCTCTAAGAGATTGTAACACAACATTTATGGCTATATCCCAAGTATTTGTTAAAATCATTAATGTTGGACTCCTGGTGATAGCCCCCACCCCCAGAAGCTGATTATTGTCCACCCCCCCCCCCCCCACTCAATGTTGCACCGCTTTGACCCGGAGAAAGGCGGGATATAAATACAGTTAAATAAATAAATAAAATAAATAAATAAATTTAAGCACCACTACCATTGTGCTGAATCATTCACTAGGTGACACCTTAGTGACTTCCATCTGGAGCATAGTTTGCACCTCTTTCTTCATCATGATGTGACATGCTTCTGAGAAACATTTTAGGCCACTGGCACACTGTCTACCTGGGGCCATCTAGATTTGATGTTGAATTATGAAGGTATTTTGGAATTGAATATGAGAGTTGCACAACATCCAGGAGCTTCTTTTCAGCCTTCCAAAAACAATGAAGGTATTGATGTGCATTCATTAGTGCACATTTGATTTATTACTATGTATTTAGTGCATACAAAATCAATTTATTGTACACTCACCTAGGAATCAACATGCATAAAGTCAATTTGTGCACGTTAAAAAATTCTAACGTGCAATCATTTTTCATTTAAACTGTGTGAAATGGACCCAAAAATTGTGAAAATTGAGAAAAAAAGCCCAAAAATTAAAGAATGAATTTGAACATTAGATTGTAAGCTCTGATGGGCTGGGACTGTATCTTGCATCTCTATGTGCAGCACAGCATACACCTTGTAGCGCTAAATAAATTAGTAGTAGTTGTTGTAGCAAATGTGGAGCTAGTCTACTCCTCTGGTGGTAAAGCATGTCATAAATAATGCCCGAAGATTATGTTATTTTACTGGCTCCTGCTTTCAGCTATGGGCTCGAGGAAAGTTAGTAATTTTTGCATCCACGGATCTCTCTATCAATCAAGAATTCATTCTTGTACCCTCTCAGTCTGAATGTATATGACTTCTTCAAGCACTACGTATATCCTGATTCATGGTTTCTCCTACTGATGAATGTAATCAGTTTGCATACATTCTTTAATTATTGTGAGCAAAGATTGGGCTCAGCTTGTCACGGTACAATGCATTGACCTAAACTTCATCTTGTTGGTTTCTTGGAGTAATACTAAAAGAATCTTACATTCTTTATAGTCACTAGCCATCTCCGATAGGGCAAGATATGAGACTTGTACTTCCCCTGTCAGATAGAGGCTAAGCTTAAGGTCCACTGATTTCTGTGCCAGACAGTGATTTCAACCACCTTCACAGAAGTCATCCAATAAGTTTGGTATCCATATTAACATACCTGGAAGCCCACTAGCTCCTGAAGTACCTAGATAGATCATGGACCAGCGTTTTGTTGCAAGAGTTCCTAGATAACTTGATACTGTGCATTTAAAAGTGCTTCTGGAAAATGGCTTCTGGTGCTTCTGGTACAGCTGCTGGTGGTAGATTGTTCTAATATCCATTCAATTGCTTATCTATATCCACTGCAACTTAAGTAGAGAAGGAGCTGGAGGTTTTTCAGATAAACAAACTCTTTTAAAGAGAGCAAAGAAGGCGGCTCATGGAAAAGATTCCTTTTTCTTTCTTTTATGGAGGAAAGTGGGAATACTAGAAGGCAAACCAAGTCTCCCAGCATTCTGAATGTGTGAACAAATGACAGGCCAACCTAACCCAAGAAGATCAAAAGAGATTGTGAATATTGAGGAGGGGTAAAGTGGATTGATATTTTACTTGAGTAGCTTCCATCAACACTCTTATCCCATTTCTCTGATCTAACAGCTGATTCACTGACTGCCTTTCAGTCTCCCCCAGGGCCTTAGAATTCCACCACTGACACTATATGTGAAGATCCTCTTCTAGATCTCTTTCAAGTACCCAACAAATCAACTTTTATGTAATATGTTAGTTATCTGTAAACTGCCCTGATCTCTGGAAGGGGTGGTATAGAAAACTGAAACAAGTAAATGAATGAATAAATAAATAAATAAAAATTATCTTTTCTACTGTCACCAGACAAGAATCTTCAACTTCTGGGATGACTGCAGTCTCCTACATTATGTATTCTGAACTTCATAATGGTCTAAGGTTTTTGTTCAGTCTTTCACTATCTCTCTGCATGCAGAGAGATCGTGAGAGACTGAACACCAGTCAGGTTATCACTTTCTCAGGATTAATGCTTTACCAGCAATACTCCAGTTGTAAAACTCCTTTCTGGAGGCTCCATCTCCTTTCTGCTTTTCCTGTGTGCATATACCCAATCAGGTAGAGGTAGATGATGGCTTGGGAGGAGCTTGATCTCTCTCTTTCCCAGACTTCTCTTCTGTGGATGCCTCTTTTTTGCTTTTTTATTTTGTATGGTAACTCTACTAACCCTCCACTCTACTATACAACCAAACTAACCACTAAGAGTGAATATATAGTGACTAAATATTTTTTGTCGGAAGTTTTTGCCTTGAGAGAATTCTCCCTCCTGAAGCGTAACTTCCCTTTTAATCAAAACTGCGGTACAAAAACCGCTAGTAAAATATCGTGAAATAATTGCACACCCTTTCCAGTGCTATATCATAATGAATCATTTCCAACGAACCAAGATCCCGGTCACTTCAAAGAGATCTATTTGAATGCTCTACCCACATTTTGCAGTCATTTTCGAACACAGCACTGTGTTTAGGGCCACGTCATCTCTATCTGGCCCTGTCTCAATGCTTAATATTACTGCAAATATATTGGATATGATGTACTTATCCCAGTGAGGTGTCTAGCTGAGACTTTTTCTCCCACGAAGACGCTTTTCATAATTCAGTCCAACTTGCTGACCAAACAATGTGTGTTCCAAGAGGTTTTTTAATTAAAAAAGATATGTCACATTTCTTGCAAAAAATAGATTCTTACTTATCCAATAGAGGAGTTATGGTTGGTGTCCCTTGATGTTGTAGCGCTTTATACTAACATTGCTCAAGATGAGGCTTTGCAAGTTATTGAGAATTTGGATATACCTTTACCGTCTAGGACACCTAAAATGTTTTTCCAGCAAATATTATCCCTGGTACTTACAAAAAAAATTTTTCAGTTTGATGGGTTGTTTTTTCATCAGGTCCATGGTATAGCAATGGGCGCTACAGTAGCCCCATCCATTGCTACTTTGTATTTGGCAGAATTTGAAACGAATGTCATCTTTCCTTCAACAGGGTATTCGGAAGTTATGTTATGTTATCGGTGAGGTTTTTAGATGATATTTTTTTCCTATGGAAAGGCACAGAACAAAACTTAAAAATTTATGTGGATTGGTTAAATTCTCAAAAAGAGCAGTTGAAATTCACATTGCATTATCACTTTGTTGAATTGGAGTTTTTAGATGTAAAAATCTTCAAAGATGGTTCTAAGTTACATTCTACGCTGTTGCAAACCAGTGCAGAGACACACCTTGCTTGATTTTACTAGTTTCCATCCACCTGCTTTGAAAAGAGGGCTGCCGTATGGTCAATTTCTGAGATTGAGACGTATTTGCAGTTCGGTGCAGGATTTTGATCAGCATGCCCATGATCTGAAGCAAAGATTGTTACATCGGGGTTATCCCTTACATATTATCAAACAGGCCTAGAAGAGAGCAAGGTTTACGCATAGAGAATGGTTAGTTGGTTCAAATGCCTTTCATAAGCCAATTGAGGTGGACGGGGGAAAAAAAGTTACTGGTATATTACCCTATATGTCGAATATTACTCAAGTATGTCATATTTTGAAAAAGCACTGGCATTTATTAACATTACATTCTTGCTTTCAAAAACCACTACAGATTGCATATACGAGGGGCCCTAATGTTGGTGATCTTATAGGGAGTACGTCATTAACAACAAAAATAGTTACACAATTGGGGCATTACTCTTGTTCTACATGTGACCTTTGTGCACAGACCATAGAAGGAAAAGAATGGTTCATACCAAATACTAACAGGAAGGCAGGAGAAGAGAATCTTCCGCAGGAGTATCAAGGGATCAGAGCGGAAGCTAATGCCCATGCAGTTCTTTTTCTATGAGTTTTGGCCATATTTCAACTCACATATATTCCCTCCTTTTCTTTTCATTTTCTCTCATTTACTTTACCGATTTGCCCTGCTTTTCTATTTTATTCATTGATGTTCATTTTTAATATTATTTTATTTATTTATTTATTTTTTTTTTTTTTCAAAAATTCTTTGTTTTGACTCATTTTTAATGCATCTTTTATGCACTTTTTTCTAATAAATTCACAACTTGTAAACAACAATTTAACTTATTGACCTCTCCTTTATGGGTTACACACTATTCTTTTTCTTTCTATTTTATTCTATTTTTTTCTTTTTATTTTGTCTCTTTGTTTCACCCCTTCCTATGGCACACAACATATACTTTTATTTGTTTTCAATGAGCATGTATATCTACTGTTTTCTCTGTACTTGCCGTTCCACCATTATAAAATATTTATGGTTTTTTAATGTTTTTAAAATAAAAATATTCATTGTTTTTTTAATATTTTTAATATATTCTGTTGATGTTGAGCATTGAAAACTCCTCCTTGTATATGTATATTTATATTTTTCTGAATGACCATTATATATTTCTCTTTTTTAGACTGGGAAGAGTGGCGTTGTCCACCTTGTTCTGGTTGTCTGTTTGTTGTCTATGGTAATGTACTCTTTCTCCCCTCTTCACTTTGAACGAATATGTTTCGCTTCTCCACTGGTTTTATATTACAATTTTGTTTATTATTATAATTTTTGTTTTTGATATTGATGTTTACATTTGTCTGTTTTTAGACCCCTGAGGAAGGCCTCCGGCCGAAACCGTTTGAGTTGGGTCTGTTAATAAAGGCTATTTTATACCATCTTCATTGTGTTGGTCGTGGTCATACCAAATACTGACATAAAACATATTTCGAAATGGTCCACTACATGCTCTACATCTTTTGTGGTCTATGCGCTGTTATGTCCTTGTGAGAAATTGTACATAGGACGTACTACTCGAATGATACGACGGTGATTACAAGAACTTGCTTCGAGAGTACGAAATGCAATGATTTCTGCCCCTATAGTACAACATTGCCTTGACTCACAACATACGTTTTTGGATTTTAAATAGAGGATTTTAGATCATGTTCCTGAAAATCCAAGAGGGGGAGATAGAGAGTGGCGGCTTCAATGGCTTGAACAAGCATAGATTTTTCATTTGTCATCATTAGAACCAAAAGGATTGAATTTGGAACAGGATTGGGCCAGTTTGTTGTGACGTATTGGCTAGGAATTGGCTGGGGGAATTTTAAAAAACCTCTTGGATCTCACATTGTTTGGTCCGCAAGTTGGACTGAATTATGAAAAGCGTTTTTTGTGGGAGAAAAAGTCTCAGCTAGACGCCTCACTGGGATAAGTACATCATATCCAATATATTTGCAGTAATATTAAGCGTTGAGACAGGGCCAGATAGAGATGACTTGGCCCTAAACGCAGTGCTGTGTTCAAAAATGACTGCAAAATGTGGGTAGAGTGTTCAAATAGATCTCTTTGAAGTGACCGGGATCTTGGTTCATTGGAAATGATTTTATTGTGATATAGCACTGGAAAGGGTGTGCAATTATTTCACGATATTTTACTAGCGGTTTTTGTACCGCAGTTTTGATTAAAAGGGAAGTTACGCTTCAGGAGGGAGAATTTTGTCAAGGCAAAAACTTCCGACAAAAAATATTTAGTCACTATATATTCACTCTTAGTGGTTAGTTTGGTTTTTATTTTGTATAGCTTTATTGACATTTCGGTTCTTCTTTCCTGGGACACAATTTCTGGTTTCTTCATCTTCCTGATTACGTTGACTTAGGGCTTCTTTTACTAAAGCCTGTTAGCTGGTTAACGTGCATTCTAATGTGCAGCATCTGGCAGTTGGGAACACTAATGTGCAAGCATGTCTGCCATCCCATACTAAAATGCTCATTATTCGTCATTCATGGGATGGGGTGGGGAAGGGGCCGAGAATGGGCTTAGAGAGTGCATTACCATTAGTGCCAAGGCAATTTCGGCATACTAAGTGGCAATATGGCTCTTAGCGTAGGTTCCTCTACGGAAGTCATTAAGTGAACCCACCTTAGCAGAGCACACATTTGAGAGGCCCATCATGCATTTGCTGCCAGGAACATACTGGATATGCCTTCAACAGCTAACATGGAGACTTTGCAATTCATGTGTGTTTGTATGGCGCATTAATTGCAAACTATTTGTGGGCTTCAGTAAAAGGGTCCTTGAGCCATTTCAGGTGAAGTTTTGGAAATTCTGTTCATAGATACAAAGTTCTTGGGCACCTTAACCTGCAGGCTTTGCTTCATTTCTCAAAGGGAACGTGCAAGCATGCTTTCTGAAAATTACCATGCAAAAAGTGCCCACAGAGTGCTAACCCTGCTTTTTCTGGGTACTTTTTCCCTTTAAAAATGCAAGTAGATTTAAAAATGTCAGGCCTTATATTCAACAGTGGCTAGCCATCATCAATGAATTTTAGACCTGGATATTCAATTCCAGGATCATATATTGCTATTGGCATTGAATATCCAGGTGAGCCAGATAAAGTTGAAGCTAACCGGGCAGCAATGACATTCAGCCGCTGCCTGGTTAGCTTTGGTGGCAAATGTTAGACCAGTCTTTAGTGTGCCTAACTTTCACCACGAGGGATAACTGGGCAGTGGCTGAATATCGCCGCTAGTTGATTATCACCGGGTGCCGCCCCTGCTTCATCAACTATCCTGGTCACCGCGATTGATGTGGTTAGCAGATCACTTTGAATATTAGACCTGTCATCTGCATGTGCTATTTCCCTCCCAGGGCTAAACTTGCATTCTACCTAGCTACAAATATGTGCTTTTTGAATCCCATGCATGCTTTTTGACAACATAAATGTGCAATTTTCAGACAGACAATTTACCCAGCTTAATGGCTTCTCAAAATTTCCCTGCCCAAGCTCCTGTTGTGATGTGGCATTTTAGAAAAGACATCCAAGTCAAACTGGGGATGTCTAGGGCCGAACATGCTAAGAAATGCCAGGGACATCTATGTCTATATCTAATTTTAGTAACATAAATGTCCCCAACATATACATCCATGCCAGCAGCCACATAAACATGTCCCTTAGGAAAGTGTGGGGGTGGGGACGTCCTTCTCATGCAAACTAGCATAAGGGGACATCCAATGGTGTAGCAAAATGAGCCTTCATTCCCTGTCAGTGTTCGTTATTGTCATGGAAAATTTAGGGGACATCAGTGTACCTCCTACTCCACATCCTCCAGATGTCTGCCTGACAAAACAAGCATTTTTCTGCTGCCTATTGGTGCCTGGATCAAGTATAAGCTTGGACACGGCTCAGGATGTCCAGGGTGTTTCTGAAATTGGGTAAAGATGCCCAAGTTCTGGGAATCCCCCAGATGTGCCTACTTCATGCCTCTGTTCAGACTTGGATGTCCTTGCTCCAGGAACGTCTACAGAGCCAGCTTCTAAAATGGCTGTGGGGAGCATCTCCATGCCATTTTGAAGATGTCCAAAGCATGAATAAAGCTTCTAAAATAACCCCCATAATCTTTATGATATTGTATTAGTCATGGCTTTAAAGAACAACAGTACTAACTAATAAAAAATTTAACTTCTAAATTCTTACATGCAAAGCTAAGAACTCTTAGGATGGATGGATCCATATACTTGAGCCACTGACCTCCACCGAGGGTACGCAACTCCCTGGTGGCCCAGTGGCCCGATCACCCACCTGACAATGTTTTGACCGCATCAGGGGTTTCTCCTGATGCCGCGCTCCCCCGATGCCATCAAAACATTGTCAGGTGGGGGGATTCCCGCTACTGCAGAGTCAGCGTGTTTGACCCGGTACAGCGAACATGGGCTGTGACAGGAACCAGTTTGCATGAACCGGGCCAAACTGGTTGAATCCTACCACTGCTTAGGAGGCTAAAATCATTTTGGGGTGACTACTGTATTTTCACACATATAAGGCATACATTATATGTATTTTTCCAAACTGTGCAACCCCCATACTGCATGGGCACACTATATATGTATTATTGACATTACAAGACAGAAAATCAAGCAGTTGTTTTTAATTTTTTGTAATTTCTTTATTTCTTAAATCCTGAATTTTAATATGGGTTATTTCTGTACATTCTTCGTTATTTATTCTAAATTAGTTTAGACTAATTCCAGTTCAATCAACATCATCATCATCTGATTCCTCGAACCCTTCAAAGTCCATTCCCTCCTCACTGTCATTGTTGGAATATCTAAGAGCCAACTGTAGACATTCTCCTGTAATTTCTGAAGTGATGTTGCTGTCACTGCTATTGTCATCTTCACCTTTGTCGTCGTACCCAAATGTGTCTTATTCTGCTGGTAAGCTATCCCAGCCTTTCTGAAGCCATTGTGGATGGTTTGTGGCATTATTTTCCCCCAAGCAGAAGCTACCTACTTGCAGACTTCTGAAAATCTCACCTGTTTCAGTATTCCTGATGGTGTGACTTCATGAATCCCACACTGCATCCATTCGTCCCACTCTCTTCTCATGAACGTCTTGAATGGATGGTTAGCCACTATATCTATTGGTTGTAGCTTGCAGGTAAGACCACCAGGTGTTACAGCTATGAGGACATCAATGGGGTTTATATAATTTTATTTTATTTTTTTTTTGTGGGCAGCCATGGCATCGAAAATTAGCAAGGGCTCCTTTAAAAAGAATCCTCCCTGCCTGGCCCTATAATATTTATCTACCCATACTTTCATAAAGTCACGGTCCATCCATCCCTTCTTATTGCAATGGACAACCACACCAGTAGGCCTTTTTTTGTGGGGCATGGTAACTCTCTTGAAAACTACCATCAGCTTTAATTTCACCCCACTTGCAGTGCATCCACGGACTACAGTGAAGCAAGCCCTCTCATGCCCAGTGGTTGTAATGACTACAGTTTTTGTACCTGAAGCAGCTACAATTCTGGTGGTAAGGATGTCAAAAGACATTGGAACCTCATCCATATTTATAGCATCCATTGCAGAGATATCATGTTCAGAGATTTCTTTGAAGATAAATTCACGGAAGTTAAATATTTTTTGCTCCCAGTCGTCCAGAGGTCGCTGGCCTACAGTGTTTCTCATACTCACTGAAAGTCCATTTCTTTTCATGAATCTAGAAATCCAGATGAAACCCACTTTGAAATTTGTGATTCCTCTTTCATTTGCCAGAAGCTTCGGTTTGATCTGAATAGCTTGATTTTGTTCCTTCCAAGAAAGAACCCACCCTTTTGAGTCATTTTGCAGTTGAGACCATTTCACTTTGGACCCACAACGGGCACGTTTTCAGGGGTTCATTTTCTCGAGCTCCTTTTTCTCACAGTGACTTTCAGTTTGAATTCGGCAGTGTAGGACTTGTGTTTCATTCCTGGCATGATCCCAATCCAATAAGACTGTGCGCAGTATATATGTGTATGCGTTATCCAGAAACGTTTACACAGAATGTCATCATTTCCATGTGATATAGTATATGTGTGTGCGTGTTATATAGGTGGGCGTGCTATTTGTATGAAAATACAGTATATCTTCAAACATTTAAACAAGCGAGCATCTGCATTACACCTCAAATATCTTCATATGAAATTTTTGAGAGAGGCTTTTTTGTGTGTAGATATACCTATCCTATCTATTTGTATCTGTCATATATCCTTTTTTTTTTTTTTTGGCTGCATATTTGTCTGAGCCATCTTTCAGATGCTTTCAAAAGAAGTGTCAAAAAAGATATGAATAGTTTTGGTGGATTTGAAACAAAGTGAATACCTCACTACCAATCATTGTTTACAATGCTCTGGAAGAATGGATATGAAATGCAACAGACACTAGATAAAAAGGAATGTGAAAAACTAGGTGTCTAAGCACAGGCGTGACATGAGAACAGGAGAGATGTCAGTTATATTGGAACACTCTTTTCAGCTGACAAGGTCACTTGTGGTAATAATCTGCTCATTAGGGTTGTAATCCATCACTCAAGTAGTATCAATTTGGTGCCAGGGTTTTAATACAGGTTGTACTAATCATTAACGGCAGTTTGTCAACTGCATAATTCACCGGGGATTGTGGGTATGCATGATTTAGCAGGTGACCCTTGACTTCTGCTGAGTAAGAAGCTGCCTTAAAGGCAAAATCAAGTGGGACAATAAGCAGCGCTCACTCATGAACAATTATTATGCTTAACAGCTTGACTGTCATTTTAGAGGGATGGGGGGAAAAATAGTTATGTTCTGAATAATGAAGGACTCAAATTCACCTGAGACTTGGAATTAGATAGAGACACGGTACTTTGACTCCTCGTCTCATTAAAGAAGAGCTTCATCAGACAGATAGACTATGGTTGTTTACTTTGGCAGCGGCTTATAACAGGCTAGGCTTATTTTTCTGATCCTAAAAGAGGGGACAGCAGAGTGCCCCCCACACTTTGGCTATCAGGAGTTCCTGTAGGAAAGATCCCCTGCTCTGAGATATACACAGAGGTCCAATATGGGATATTTGTGTCACTGCGATAAGGGAAAGATGTTAGTTAAAGGAGCACCCGCTCCCCTGTCTTGACAAGTAGAGGTCTGCCTTAGGCTTCTAATTCAATAGCAGAAAGGGAACAGTAACCAAAAACAAATTTCACTTTACAGCTGAAAGGACTGTGATTATTACAGTAAAGGCCCACAGATATGTGACTAGTCATTACATTCACCGTAGTAAATGCTGTTCACTGCTTTTTTTAGTCCACATGTTGAAAAATGAATAGTCTAGGGCAGTGTTTCCCAGTCATGTTCAACTAGAACTATATTTTGGAGGAAAAAGACAACCAAGCTTTTAAATATTCAGATTAATGATCCTTAATTCACACAAATGCCTACAGTTTGAGCTTCAGTCATTTGGAAGCACAACGTTAGTTTTCATTATGGATTAAATATTATTCTTTTGATTAAAAGAGTGCCTGGTTATTTCTCTACAAGATGTTTTTTGGGGTTTTAAATACAATCATTTTGCAAGGAGTGCCCATACCCATAGTAACCTAGTATATGACAGCAGATAAAAACCAGTATGGTCCATCCAGTCTGTCTAGTAAGATGGCCAGAATGGTTGTAACCGCTGCTCCGTGCAAATCGTCACCTATATGCCTTTGGTTAAGTCTGTTCAGGTCAACAACCCCCCTCCCCCCTATTTATTGAAGTAGAAAAGATATTTAAGTTTGCTTCAATTTCGTCCTCTTGCTATATAGGGATCCACTGTGTCTGTCCTATACCATTTTGAATTTTGTCACTGTATTTGCCCCCACCACCTCCATTGGGAAGACATTCCCAACATCCACTATTCATTCAGTGAAAAAGTATTTCCTGATGTTACTTTTAAGTGCCTTGCAGTTTCATCATATGTTCTCTAGTTTTACAGCTTCCCTTTCTTTTGTCCTCCAAAAATATTTGTGACTTACTTAATAGTACCTGTTGCAAACCATAGTCTGAATAAAGAAATTCAGAGAGTATGGGAGGAAAAACCATCATATTCTATTAATGCTGTGATCTGCACCCACATGCATGCCCTAAAATACTTGAGGGGGGGGGAGTCATTGTAGGAGCCTATTTTAGAAAGGCACACAAGCACCTAGGTTGCATTTTAAAAATAAGCATCAAATAGGCACCTTTATGGACATTTCAACTAAGTATCCCATCATGAAATTACTCCCTCAGGGCTGTTAGATAATTGAGTGTGAGAATATATGCATAAAAACAGGCAATCTGTGCAAAAGCATATAGAAGCATACCCTGGGGCATAGTTTGGGCAGAGCTGAGGTAGATTTGTAATATCTGTGCGTATTTTATAAAAGACGTGTGCACATGCATAAAGGGGCCGTGGCAGCGGCAGAATCGAGCGTCCCGCGGGGCCCCCCCTGCCCGGCAGAGTCCTCCATGCGGCCTCAGCGCGGGCTTTTCAGAGCCACGAAAGGAGAGTTTCCCTTACTTGTGGCTCTGTTTAAGCCCACGGGGCTGATGGGAAACAGGAAATCCTGTTTCCCTTCAGCACCAGCGGCTTAACAGAGCCGCGAGGGAGAAGCTCTCTCCATTCGCGGCTCTGAAAGCTGGCACTTAGGGAGCTGAGGTCACATGGAGGGCTCTGCTGGGCAGGGGGGCCCCACGGGCCGCTCAATTCTGCCGCTGCCATGGCGGCAGAGGCAGCAGCAGCAGCAAGTTTGAGTTTTTTTTAAATTTACCGGCAGATGTAGAATGTTGTTAACGCGGGGCCCTGTGCAAACAACATTCTTGCACAATGGATGGGCCGGCCCTGCTAGGGCTCTCCCTTAGTCCAACTCCCTGGTCACCCAGTCAAAGAAATCAATCAGATTTGTCTGACAAGACCTACCTCTGGTGAATCCATGCTGCCTCAGATCTTGCAATCCTTTGGACTCCAGAAACCTTACTATTCTCTCTTTTAGTAGCCTTTCCAATAATTTACTAACCACAGAGTTTAGACTAACGGCCTGTAGTTCTCAATGTCATCCTTACATCCGCTTTTGTGTAAAGGGACTATATGTGCCCGTCTCCAGTCCTCTGGCACCATTCTCGACTCCAAAGAGGCACTAAAAATGTCAGACAGTGGAGCCGCTAAAACGTCCCCAAGTTCTCTCAGGATTATTGGATATATCCCATCCGGACCCATGGCTTTGTCTACTTTTAGTTTAGCTAGTTCCTCACAAACACAGTCTTCTGAAAATAGTTCAAGATCCTCCTTGCTTCTGTTCCTATTTGTGGGTGTTTTCTGAGGTCCTGCTTCTGGCCTTTCATCTGCGAAAACAGAGCAGAAATATTTGTTAAGCAATTCTGCTTTATTCTCATCAGTTTCTGCATATTCCTCCCCTGCACCTTTGAGTCTGACTATACCACTTTTGCTCTTCCTCATCTCACTAACATATCTGAATAATGTCTTATCCCTGCATTTGATTGCATTGGCTATTTCTTCTTCTTTTTGTACCTGCTTTCCTGACTATTTTGCTAGCTTCTCTAAGTTTTTCCAAATATAGATGCCTGTCTTCCTCTCTCAGTGATATCTTGTATTTCATGAAGGCCTCCCTTTTTTTCTTCACTTTTTTAGCTACTTCTTTTGAGAACCACAGCAGCCTCATTTTCCTTTTATATTTATTTACCTTTCTAACAAAAAGGTTTGTTGACCTTAAAATATCCCCTTTCAGTTTTGCCCACTGTTTTTCAACACCCCCCAGCTGTTCCCATCCCACTAACTACTCTTTGAGGTATTGTCCCATCTTGGCAAAGTTAGTTTTCCTAAAGTCTAAGATCCTCGCTTTTGAATGGATTTTATCAGCCCTAGTACTAATACTGAACCATACCATCTGGTGATCACTGGATGCAAGATGATCTCCCACTGTAACATCAGAGACACTTTTTTCATTGTAAGCACTAAGTCCAACATGGTCCTCTCACATGTGGGTTCTATTACCAGTTGCCTGAACAGTTCTGCCTTTAGTGAATCCAAGTTCTCCTTACTTCTAGATGGGCCAATCCACATCCAGAATATTGAAACCACCTATCAGTAGCACTTCTCCTTTCATGGCAATACTATGTATGTCTTCTAGTACATTTTCGTCCACTTCTGTGCCCTGTGAGGGGGATCTGTATATAACTCCAATGCAAATGGATTTCCCAGTCCCTCTTTCTATGTATGTATTTATTTATTTAACAGAGTTTCTATGCCACTTTATCCTTTGGTCAAAGCGGTTTACATTGTAACAGAACATTATATATTAAACAGAGAAGTCACCTTGGAGGTAACATTTAACAATTTGTTCAGATTTGGAAAGTCATATAAGTGGTCGGGGAGGAGAGAGTAAGGAGGAGTGTGAACTTGAGAAGGAGAGGGGAGGGTGGTTGTGTAGTTGAGCTAGTGGCTGACAAGGTTGTCGGAGAAGCAATCTTTGAATATGTGTATCTTTAGGGCTCTTCTGAATGTTGTTGTGTCCATTGTGGTCCATAGTTTGTAAGGTATAGAGTTCCATAATTGTGGAGCATAAAGTTAGAAGGCTCTCTTTGTGGTGGTAGAGCTGGTTTCCATGATTAGTGCTGGTGTGTGTAGTATGTTCTGTGAGCCAGTTTGTCTTTTCTATTGCTAGGTATGATTTGAAGTAGAGACTGCAAGTGTGGTGCGGAACAGTAGTTGATGATCTTGAAGGTTGTGAGAATAGATCTGTATCTTATGTGCTCTGTTATAGGTAGCTAGTGCAGTTGTCTGAGTAAGGGTGCTATGCGGTCTGTTTTTCATGAGTTGAAGAGGGTTCGTGCTGCAGTGTTGAGTGCAAGTTGGAGCGGATGGAGTGCTGCTTTTGGAAGGCCTTGAAAGATGATATTGTAGTAGTCGAAATGCAAAAAAAAGGTAGCCTAGAGGACTGAGTAAAAGTCATGGTTGGTTAGAAGAGGTTTTAGATGTTTGATAGTTTTGAGCTTGAAGTAGATGCTCCTTGTGATGTTTCGTATGTGTCCTGTGAAGGTGAGGTGTTGATCTAGTGTAACTCCAAAGTATCGTATGTCTTGTTTTACTTGGATTTGTGTCCCATCAAGGGTGATGGAGCTTTATGACCAAATTGTGTTTTCTGAGCCATTGGCTGACCGAGGAGAGGCATTCTGTTATGGGTGTGATATCCGGGTTTGATGTATTGATAGGTGTATAGAACATCATGTCATCAGCATAGATATGGTATAGGAAGCTGAATCCTTTTATCACAGTGCAAATTGGTTGGAGCAAAATGTTGAATAATAGAGATGAGAGGGTGGAGCCTTGTGGGACTCCTTGAGATTGGGTTTATGAAGTGGATTTTGCAGAGCTTGATCTTAAGTGTAGTTGCTGGCCTGTTAGGTATGATCTAAACCAGGTGAGGGGTGTGTCTGGGAGTCCAAGGGCTTGCATTCGCCGGATGAGTAGGTTGTGTGGTATGGAGTCAAATGCTGCTTTGATGTCTAGGAAGATGAAAATGAGGCTGGTTCTGGGTTTGTCAGTGCCTTTGAGTAGGTTGTCAAGAAGGGTGGTCATTAGGGATTCAACTCCATGGTATGGTCTGAAACCGTATTGTTTGTGGTCGAGTGGGTGATGTGCTTCTATGTAATCCTGAAGCTGTTGGTAGACAATTTTTTTCTAGAATTTTAGTCATGAAGGGAAGGCTGACTATAGGCCTGTATGAGGTTGGTTGGTTGGTTGGTTGATGTTGTTTGAGGTCCCTTTTCTTGCAGTTTTTAGTTCAGGCGGTACATGCAGTGATAGATGAATGACTTTTAGTATTGTGGGAATGAGTTCCTGTCTTGCTAGCTTGATCCAGCTGACTAGGCAGGGGTCAAGCGGTGAGGTAGTTGTATTCATGCTTGTGATGATTTTCTCCAAGTAGTCAGATGTGATGGTGCTGAATGAGCTCCAATGGTTGAGTATGTTGTTACTTACTGTTCTATTGTGATGATGAGTGAGTTGTTGCTGTTAGCTGTCAGGGTTTGGAAGTAGTTTGCCATCATTTATGGAGAAAGGATGTTTTTTTGGTTTGTTGTGTTGTGTCTTTGCTTAGAGATGTTAACAATGTTGAAGATCTCTCACAGGTGGTTGAGAGAGCTTTGGATTAGTTTTGTATAGTATTCCTTCTTTGCTTGAGATATGGCATCTTAGTATGTCTGTAGTTTTTGCTTGTTGGTATTGAGGCTGTCGCTTGTTCTGGTGTTTCTCCATTTTCTTTCTGCAATGCGTAGGTTTTGCTTCATGTCCTTCAGTTGATGCGTGTACCAGGTTGCTGTCGTTTGTCTTGCAGGGTGGCTGGATGTCGTTGGTTTTGTTGCAACATCTGCGATGATTTTGTTCCAGGTTTGTATTATGGAGTTTATGTCGTCAGGGGTGTCTTTCAGTTTTGTTAGAATAGTTGCAAGAAATTCTTCCTTTTCCAGCTTGTGAAATCTGTGTGTGGTATGTTCGGAGATGTTTTGCTTGAGCTTGCATAGGTTGGGTGCTATGTTGGTTGAGATCATCTTGTGGGGTGACTAGGGGACATCAACGGTGGTAGGAGGAGGTATTGTGTTTGGTTGAGTAGGTTTTATGGCAAGAAGATCATGTCAAGGATGTTTCCTTTACTATGGGTGGGCTGATTGATGATTTGTGTATAGTCCAAGGATTCCATGGCTTCCAGGAAGTTTCTTGCTCTGCTAGGTGATATGGAAGCAAGGTTGAGGTCGCCTAGTAACATGAGGTAGATTTTCTTTGAGTTGTTGTTTCAGATAGTTTCTAGGATTGTGTCCAGTTGATCAGGATCATGATCTGTAGGTGAGGAAGATGGTCAAGCTATCACTTGTGATTGTCAATGTGTCTAGACCTTTATCAGATGTTTTTGAGAAGGTATGGAAGTTCAGGAGCTTTCTTGTCAGAATGCAGATGCCACCACCCTGGCGTTTTGTCCTTGGGGAGCTGTAGAGATGGTAGTCCCGTAGGGGTGAGTTGTTTTACTAACACTGTGTCAGTTTCATTGAACAAGGATTCAGTTATTTAGAGAATGTCAACGTGGTTATTGAGGAGTACATCCGAGAGGATCTGTATCTTGTATCTTGCGGATGTGGTATTTACAGTAGGAGAGTGCATTTTAAAGGGTTGGTTTCCCTCACATGTGATAATGGTGAAGGTGTAATTGTAGGTGTTAGAGTTTGATTTTAATGATGTGCTGAGTATGTCTGGGTTTGCTTCTGTGGTGGTAGGAGGGAATTATGGTGAGAGGGAGTGTGTGAATGATTGGAATGCATGTCAGAATGTAGGTTAGGGTTGAGAAAGAAGGGGAGGTGAGTGTGAGTGTGAAGAGTGAGAAGCAGAGTCGCCATGGCCAGGGTTTGTGGTAGGCTGGCTGGTTGCGATCTTGATTATCCTTTCTTATTCAGAGGTGCGTGGTTGTCACTGTTTGCTGGGCAGTTCTGTGGTGTTTTTGGCTGTTATATTGATGTGCTGGGTTGGGAGGATACCCAGGTAGTAAAAGTTCTGGTTGTAGTTATTAGTGTGTTGCTCCTCTGATGTCCCTGTGTTTGCTCAAGCTGTTGTCGTTGGATCTGGCAGGCTGTGAATGTTGCTGTGTTGAGGTGCCAGCTTGTAATTACATCAGAGTTATTGTCAGCTGTTAGTGTACAGCCTTCTGTAGATTCTGTCATTGGGGTGTTGCTCCAGTAGTGGCGATGTCTTTGCAGTCTTTCCTTGGTCATTTCGGCAGGTCTCCGCCTAAGGGCCCTCTGGCGAGGCCCTCAAGCACAGGCCCACCAGGCAGGGGCCTGCTCGGTAAGCTTGTGCTTTTGTTTGGCACAGGGGGCCTCATTGGCCTTTGTGGTGGGGAGCGGGGTGGAATTATGAAGCCCGCTTCCTGCTGCCAATGCCAATCAGATTTTGGAAGCTTGTGCTGCTGTGTCTGGTGAGCTTATGCTTTTGAGTTTGGCATGCTGGGGTCTGATTGGTCTTTGCAGTGGAGAGCATGGTGGAGTAATGCAGCCAGCTCCCTGCTGCTGATGAAGCAGGGAGCGGTTTAGCCCATAGTGCCTCCTCTCTTCTTTTTAAGCCCTGCAATTCTATAACTTTAATATCATTTTTTTACATATAGTGCATCTCCACCTCCCCTTCTTCCTACCTTGTCCTTCCTGAATAAAATATAGCACGGTATAATTACATCACAGTCATGGTTTTCCGTGAACCATATCTCCGTAACCACAACTAAATTCAAGTCAGCATCTTCCATTAAAGCCTCAACATCTGAGATCTTATTTCCCATGCAACAGGCATTTATACTCACTGCTTTCCAGATGTTGCCCCTACAGAGGCATTTAATGTTTCACTTACCTGGGAGCTTTTTTCACTTACCCAGGGAGGCTCTCTTCACCCACCCCCAATGAATCTAGTTTAAAGCTCCCATCAGTAGGTTAGCCAGTCTGTTGCTGAAGACACTTTGACCCTTCTTGGACAGATGGACACCATCTCTGCTCTGCAGCCCTTGGACAACCATTCCATGGCCCAGGAAAACAGAACACTCTCGATGACACCATCCATGCATTCATCTCCAGAATGTGTGCTTCTCTGCCTCAGCCTTTACTCTGAACAGGGAAGATTGAAGAGCACACTACCTGCACGCCTATCTGCTTCATCCTCTGTCCCAGAGCCATGAAGTCACTTTTGATATGCTTGGAGGGATACCTAGCAGTGTCATTTGTGCAAACATAGATAAGCAACATCGGCTAATTGTCAGTAGGCTTCATGAGTCTCAGCAAACTCTCCGTAACATCTCGAATTTTGGCACCTGGCAAACAGCACACCTCTCTGCTCATCAAATCTGGTCAGCAGATGGATGCTTCAGTTCAAAGAGTTAGCTGTGAATGGGTAGCTGGAACAAAGCCAATGAACTCTAATTGACAGAGCCTTGCCCAAAACCACAAGCAAACAAAAAAAAATCTCCCTTTGCAGTATAGTAAAAAAGACTTAGATTTTAAAAATGAACACCAAAACCCCTTTAAGAATTAACTTTAAAAAATGAACACCAAAACCCCTTTGAGAGCTTTCAGGTTGAGTATTACCTTGCTTTGCAATGGAGTCCTCAGGCACATAGTAACATTTAATAATATGCATCTTGTCAACCTCGGTTATCTGTAAAATCTCCTTTCGATATTTTTAAGCAGCATTTCTAGTGCTAACAAATGTGTCTTTGGAAAATGTAACAGTCTTAAGTTCTTAGACCTAATATCATTCTCCAATGCCTCAGTCTTGTGTTGAAGAAATAAGCTGTCCTTGACTGCAGTAAGTGAGGTCATTAGAATCCTGTGCTAATGATTTAGCAGACAAAGATGAAATCTGATTTTCTAGATCTTTCAACTTTGCAAAGGTTTCTTCAGAGAAAGTACATAGACAAAAAAAACATAGAAATTAGAGTCTTCTCTGTGCATGAAACCACTTGCCAAATGTCAGATAAAGAAGCCTGAGCTGGGATAGTTTCTTTAGAAATTGAAAAGGAATCCATATCAAATTTATCTACTTATAGGGGTCTTTCTGGAAGAAACAATGGGTGACCAAGAAAGATCAAACACCACAGGAGGAGGATATGGAGTCCTGTCAAGGGAACTTAAAGAAGCCCCCTAAGAGGAAGTCAAATTAGATGAGGCAGGAACAGTCTTAGGGGTATGTTTACTAAACTTTCTTAACGTGCGCGCCGCGCAATTAGTGCATGCTAAGGTACCTTAGCGCGTGCTAAGGTACCTTAGCGCACGCTAATGATGCTTTACGGGGCAAAAATGCGCTTTAGTGCGCGCTCATGCGCGCAGCGGTGCACACGAGCGCTGAAGGCGGGGAAAGGCTCCCGGAGGGCGGAGGAAGGCTCCCCAGGGGCGGAGAGAAGGGGTCAATGGGTGGAGAGTGGGAGGGGAGAGGTTCCCCGCACACTAACGAGGTGAAATTCGAGGCCAAAGATAACGCGAGTGAAAACCTCGTGTTAGAGAGGATTTAAAGGGAAGAGAAACCATTTCTGTCAGCAATGTACAGCAAAACCAGGGAAACCTACAAAAAAGTGATAAGTGTGATACATGTGCACAGAACAAAAATACAAATAAACATTGAAAAGGACCCCAACAAAATAAAAAAAATCATAATCAAGCTGGGCAATAGTGATAGTAATGGGAAACATCAAAAAACACTCCCAAGAAAGCCCCAAAAAATAAATATGAATTTTGGAAGGGTCTACGCTCAGTCCCCATACAAGGTGAATGATCCCACAGTGAAATAGCACTGATCAGGGTTTCCCTCTCCATTGGACAGGTTACCTATGGCATGCACATGTTCCACAACAGCAGGGCGGGCATGTCAGAATGGGCAACTGGACAGATGCTGGGAAAGGGGATACAGAGGGCTGCAGGCGGCACATGCTGTGGTGCAGCTGGGGCACAGTGTGGACTAGGCAGATGCCTAGATGGCACTTAGGAATGCTGAAACTGAACAGCAGCCAGACAGCAACTGATGAGGGCTGTGATAAGGAAGCTTATCATAGCTCAGGTAGGAGCTATAGAAAAGATGATGTGACTCTGAACAAGCAACCTGTCAGTTTTGGTAGAAGTAAGAAAACAGAGTTTTCACATAAAAGACTACCAGTCCCAGAATGCACCAGGTTTCCAGCAGCCATGAGAGGGGCTGAAGTGAGAAAACGTGTGTGCAATCAAGAGAGCTATGAGGTAATCCCTAAGCACTCATCTCAAAGGGCAGGGCCTGATTCAACACAGCTGCACTGTGTTAGGGAGGAGCACACATTAGAACAGAATAAGAATAGAGCTTATTCTTCAGATAATAGCTACAGAGGGAGATACAGCAACAGCTTCAAGCTCAAGCACCAGTATCACCTGGAGAAACAGAAGCCAAGCCAAGTGGATAGAGAGAGAAGGAAACTCTCTGGAAGGAAGAGAAGGAAGGCCATTGGAAGGTCTGGGAGAATCCAAGGCAGTACCCATACTGGGAGGTATTCCAAGTGCCAGCAGAGTCCATTGGACTGGAGTCAGCCAGAGGAATGGAAGGGCAGAGATAGGAATCACCAGTGGCTACCTAGAAGAGAGAAGACTGCACGTGGAAAGGACTTTCAGACCTATGCCAAAAGGTATGTGAGGGAAGATCCAGTGTCCAGGGATCAAGATTGGAAGGCTGGACATCAGAACTGGATTACATACTGGCCAGGATATACAGAGAGGAATTATGATAGCAGGAGAGGCTCAGATATGAACACTGATCCAGACCCTATCTATAATAGTGAATGGCAGCAAGGGAATAAGCATTCTCATGATAGTGCCTTATGGAAAGACTCGTCTGTGCCAATGTATGATAGTGACCCTATGCTGATTGATGAAGGGGGAGATACAGCAGATGAAACTATTCATTACATGGACTGTTCTCTATCTAAATGCTATTGCTAGCTTTCTGTGAGCAAACACCTCAGCCATCATAAAGAAACCTAACTGTGTTCTTTATTTCCACTGCAAACAGCTCTTAAAGCAGGATTTGGGTTCACACAGTAGCAGCCAGCCAGCTAAAGGGTTTCAGCTGGTCAATTGATAGTAATTAAAGCTGCACCTGATTGTGTGTGTGAGCAAGGGAGAATCACTGCTGGGATCTGCGTGGAAAATAAGCAGAAGTTAACCTAACAAGCAAAGTTTATTCATTTCTTTGTGCCTTTTTATTTGGTAATTATTTGCTAAGAAAACATTAGCTAATTGCCTGAGAAGCTGAAGGTTGTTTTCTGATTTGCTTTGTGACTTTATGTTATCCATTTAAACACTGCAAGCAAGTAACCTCATTTATATTGCTAACAAGCATACTTGTGCTGGGTGAATTAAACCCCATCAATAAAAGAAGTATTTTATTGGCCTTACCACTGGTTTCACAACTCAATTATTGTCTTCAGCTGTGTTTGGGAGTGAATGAACTACATTACCCACAATACCTTGCAAGAATCATATGAATTTATGCATCGTCAAGATTGTGTAAGTTCTCGCCCTAGGCAGCCGTCTGACAGGGCCCAACATGGGCATGAGAGTATTTATCACAGTGTCACAGGGGATAGTACCCAGCAGGTACCCTCAAGGGCACAGAACCTTGACAGGCGGTGTTGGGGGGAAGCGTGGATGCCTATGCAGGCACCCCTACCCCAGAACACGCACCATAGGCAGCCGCCTACCTGCACACTGGATGGCTTGCGACTGCACACCACCAGCACCACCAGCTGAAGGGCATGTCAGCATGGTGGCAGAGGGGTACTGGTGGTGGAGGGGGGCAGTGGCAGCTGCCCAGAGCCAACCATGGCCTAGCCCTGTGTAGGTGGGTGCCATGTACTGCAACAGACAGGCTCTGTCTGACAAACAACCATGGTATCTCCAGGGACTGCACTGTCTCTGTGAGCACAGTGTGGTGTGGTGAACACAGCCAGTGTTTTCAGGAACAGAAAGTCACAAGTTCAAGTCCCAGCTGGGGCTACTGCCAATCCAGTCCCCATATTTTACCCGCTACTAAACCGTGATAGTAAGGACAAACCTTTATTGCAGAGAACATACGCATGGTTCAAACACCTATATTTTACCCCACCGAGCACAGACACCAGAAACATGCGCATTACTTAGAGCAGAGTCCCCCAAATTCAGTCCTGGAGGGCCACAAATCATTCAGGTTTTATGCTGTCTCCAATATAAGGCCATGTCCGCATGGTGGCGGAGGGGTATTGGTGGTGGAGGGGGCAGTGGCAGCTGCCCAGAGCAGACCATGGCCTAGCCCTGTGTAGGTGGGTGCCATGCACTGCAACAGACAGGCCCTGCCGGACAAACAGTCATGGTATCACCAGGGAATGCACTATCTCAGTGGCAACACGGTGGTGCAGTGCACACAACCAGTGTGTTTGGAGGCAGAAGGTCACAGGTTCAAGTCCCAGCTATGGTGCCTGCCAACCCAGTCCCCATATTTTACCCACAACTGAAACGTGCTACTACAGACAGAGCGTTTATTGCAGATGACGTAAACATGCCCAAAACACCTACATTTTACCCTACAGAGCAAAGACACCATAAACAGGCGCATTACCTAGAGCAGAGTCTCCAAAATGCAGTCCTGGAGGGCCAAACACCATTCAGGTTCCATGCTGCCTCTAATAAAGATGCCTGTGCTGCATATCTATGCACCACCCCCATGGTATGCAGATGTATCTCATGCATATTCATGAGGGGCAGCATGAAAACCCGAACAGTGTTTGGCACACCAGGACTGGAGTTGGGAACCTCTGCCGTAAAGCAGCAGCCAACAGGGGCAGACACACCCACACCCACAACCACAGGCTCCATTAGCCAATGCCTCCTGGAGAGGCAGGACATTGGGCCCTGCGTGCATCTCCCAATACTAGCACTTGCATACCTTAGCAATGCCACCCTACACCTGGGAATATGGTACACAGCTATCAAAAGTTTGCTATGATTACTGGCAGATAGCAATTCCTACGTTAAGCACAGTTTGCTGATTGAGCTCCATCATAGCAATCTTTCTGATGTCTGTGGAGTGTGCTGCAGGTCTGGTCTCTGACAGTGTTTACCACCCTGGGGAGTGACCCCCAACAGTATTGCGTACCATATCCATGCCTGCACTGTGCCCAGGACTGGTGTGGTGGCCAGGGCTGCTAAACTCCTCTATAGTAGCACAATGCTGGCATAGGTGTGGGAGTGTGTGTCTGTCTATCCAGTGTGTGGTGGCTGCAAACACCCTCCACAGCCCACACTGCCAGCACTGTTGCCAGTATTGGCCTGCCAATGTGCATAATGAGGAGCAAGGTACCATGGGTATAGCCCGGACAGGGTGGCCTGGCCAGGATGCATCTGCACAGGGCATAGGGCACTGGCTGGGACATTGTAGTGCCTGGCCACCACCTGCACAGACAGGGTGGCCACAGCATGTCATGCGGGGAGATCACTCTCATCCTGACTGTGCAGTGACCACAGCATGGCTAGGCACCCCCATAGTGCTATATAGTATTTCTCTCATGTGATATTTATGGGTTTCCTTTTGGGGCCCAGTCACTGACTTATCTGCTTGTTGTGTATGCTGACATCCCAGTTCTGGGTGCATGCATGTCCACCAGGAACATGCACTATGGACTAGCTGGCAGACTGTTTGCAGCTGGTATGTGTCTTGATGGAGCGCCTTGCAGGGTGCAGCGGCTGAAGGCTTGCTGCAGGAGAATATCAGATAGTGGTGGGGTGCAGCTTAGCATATCCAGGCCTAATGTCTGTCTGCTATTGCGTTATGGATGTGTACAGAGCTGCATTGACTGCCCTGTAGGGTGTCTGTTCCTCAGCAGGACTGGGGTTGATGGTCCCCTCTACTGCCACAGTTGCAGGGAGGTAGAATGTGGATCTGTTGGTGGGAGACCCTGTTTACCACCCTCAGCCCTGGAGGAGGAGGAGGGTGGTGGTACATAATCCTCCTAGGGGTCCATAGGGGCTACACCTGACTGAGACATACAGATATATCCAAGGTGTGTCTGCAGAAACTACCTATCTCACACATTAGCACTGCTGGGGACCTGCAGCATGGCCTATCTCTGCTGTGGACCTGGTGCTGGGCGCCCAACCTCACCCTCAGGGTGAGTGCAGTACCTGCACAATGTGACGGTGTGTAGCTACTCTGTGCCAGTACCACACACGGTCAGTTCCCCCTACCAGGCCGAGGTGCTGTGGGGGTGCATACCCCATCTTGTGATCATCTGTAGACTGCTGATTTGCATTTGCAGTGCATCATGGGTATGGGTGGGTTAACCCTATCCTGGTGACCACATCAGACTGTTTGTGTGGTGACTTGCTGTCCTTCTGCAGCCAGCCAGGGGTTTGCTAGCAGCTATAGAGCTGTAGCCCACTGGTTACTTCACTGCCAGTGGAGCCAGAGGTCATGGGTTCAAACCCACAGTGGGGTTATTTGATAGGGCTGTCCAAAGCATTATCCATTTTTAATGTACATTAGTGCTGCCAGCAAAAACACCCTCAGCGTACTGTACCCATAAGGTGCCTCAGAGGGCGCTTTATAGGGCGCCCTATAGGGCACCTTATGGTTACCGTCCATATAATGTGCACTATACAGTATCCTATGGAGCGACTGATAGGGTGCCCTATAGGGGACATTATAGGGTGCCGTGGCGGATAGTGCACTTTATAATGTGCCCTATGGAGTGCCTTATAGGGTGCCTTATGCGGCACCTTAGGTTGCGGCACATGAGGGTGTGTTTGCTGGCAGCAATTAATAAAATACAAATAAAGTGCCACAGGAAACAATACTTACATGTCACAGCTGATGCCTCAGCCAGCCTTACGTATTAGACACACTGGGGATTGAACTCATGACACCTGTATCATCAGTAAGTGCCTTAACCATTGTGCTACACTGCTGTTCCTCCTTGCATGTCAGCGCACCTACTTAAGATTTCCATGCGTTTAAATGCACAGTGCTGCCATCAAAAACAGTGCTATGACCTTGCTGTGCCTCATAGGGCACCCTATATGGCGCCCTATACGCCACCCTTTCAGCAACATCGTAGGGTGCCGTGGCGGACAGTGCACTTTAAAATGTGCCCTCTGGGGTACCTTATGGGGTGCCTTATGCAGCACCTTATGTTACAGTGCTTTGAGAGTGCGTTTGCTAGCAGCAGTAATTAAAATAAAATTAAAAAGCCTCATAATGCAATATTACACATAAATGGTAGTGCCTCAGCCAGCCTTATTCATTGGGCACAGTGGGGGATTGAATCCATGACCCCTGCACCAGCTATCAGTGTCTTCACCATTGTACTGCAGCCCTGTTCTTCTGTTTACACATCAGCGCGCCTGCTTATGCTTCCCGCGTGCGTTACTCGTGCGCTGTGTGCGGCGCACAAGAGCGTGCTCGCTAATCCCGTTTTGCTATTTTTGACCGGACCGCCCACTCCTTATATGGCATCCTGCAGACTAACGCGGCGCACATTAAGAAACTTTAGTAAATATACCCCTTTGGGTGCAAATATTTAACCATCAGTCCCTTAACCCTGGAATTACTGGGATTTTTTGCACACACTGAATACCGTTGGGGTCATAAATGACCCCACAATGAATTTTAATTGTTAACCATGAAAAATTTAAACTAAACAGACAAAATATTATTCCAAATTAATTATTTATTATATGAAGGTTAAATGTTTTGAAATTTAATGCTTTATCATAAAATTACATGAAGAAGAGTTGCCATGAAAGCAGTTTTTGCATACACTTGATGAACACAGTAAAGTACTACAGTCATTTGCTTGAGACACAGACAATTTCTGAATATTCTTTGCAAACATTGCGCTTGCAGGAGGTGCAAACTAATTTGCTTTTCTTGTCTTTTTTTCTCTGGAACAGTAGTGACACCTTGCCCTTTTCTTTGGGATCCTGACATTGCAAACAGCATCAGTGGTTTCTTCAATACTGGAAGAAGTCTTGCTGCAATTACTCTGAAGCAGCTGCTTTCCTAATTCCAAGAGGAATAGACGACTCCTGTGCTTTGACTTGGACTGCCATTCTGGATTTAGTGACATCCAAACAATGAAGGCGTTCAAAGCACTGATGTCCAACATGTTGTAGAAGAATGACACTGGCCAGCATCTTGTCATTCGTTTTGTGGTATACGTGCGCAACATTTGATCTGTCATATGTACTCCACCTTTACTAGAATTATAGTCCAAGATCATGCGTGTTTTTTTTGTCTGGACGTGTGTTATCTACTTTTTCTTGATCATGCAAACTGCTCAGAAGAACAACCACTTTTCCTTTCTTCTGGCAATAGGAAACCAGAGTGGCGTCATCGTGAAAGGTAAACAGTGAAGTGAATACCTCTCGGCCCTTTGCTATTAAAAATTCTGGTGGTAATTCTTTTCTGTTCTTTTGAATTGTCCCCAAAAGTGTCATTTGTTTTTCTAGCAATGTCCGTGACAGGGATAAACTGCAGAAGAAATTGTCAACAGTAACATTTCTGCCAGATCGCGTCAATCCTTCAGTGAGTTGCAGCACAACCCTTTCACCCTGATTCTGTTCCCTGTTTTGTCTGAGTTCCCTTCCTGTATATACTTGAAGACACAGAACATATTTATTTATTTATTATTTATTTATTTATTACAATCTTTTATATACCGCGCTATTTGGTATCAGCGCGGTTCACATACAACAACATCAACAGAATAACAGGCTATTCTGTATATGATGTTGCACTGTCACACAACATCCATAGCTTTATGCCATATTTCCCAGGTTTGCTGGAAATATATTGTCTGAACGGCCACGAAATGTAAGCAGTTGCTCATCCATGGTAACATTTTCACCAGGAACAAAGGCGTCACTTAGAGTTGCTTCCCAGGTATCAAAAATGTGTCTGATTGGAGCAAGCTTATCCACGCCTCGTTGTTCACATCTGTTGGTTGCATCATCAAATCTGAGAGCAAACGGTTACGGGCCATATTTTTGCTGGAAAACAGAACGACCATCTTCAAGGTTCCACAACTGAACTATGGATTCATTTCGTGGCTTGTACACGCCTGAGAGGATCAGAAGTCCAAGAAAACATTGAAATTCTCCATCTGTTAAATCTTTCCAGGTGTCGTCATAAATGTGTCTTCCTTGTTTGCTCGTCCACATCATGATTTCATTCAATAAGTTCTTCCTCATGAACAAGTGGAATGCTGCGAGAGGGCCATCAACATTTCGTACAGCATACCTTGTAGGACCTTGTTGTACGGGCATCAATGTTCCCTCTAATTTTCTGTAGGCTGTGTGTGCATAAAATATCAGCTGTGCAGCTTTTGAAGGAAGGTTAAATTTTGTGCGCCACATAACGACACTCAGAGTTATATACTTTAAAATTTGACTACACATCAGAATACAGTATGTACACCACATTGATTGCACTAGAAAACATTGTAGAACTTGTGAAAACCGTAAATACATAGCAACTTTTAAATTTTAAGACGTCTGTGTTGTTTTCTATCAGAATCAGAACCGTAATTTTTGTGCGCTCTGTTGTAAAGTATGTGCGCTCACTTGGCGAGGTGTGTGCGCGCGCGCGCACACGCGCACACAGCTTAGAGGGAACAGTGACGGGCATGACATTAGCTCTGGCGTATCTTCCAGCAGCTTGCTTTATAGGTTTCCTGTTCCATGATGTGGCATCCTTAGATACATAGGTTTCAATGGCAACATTTGTGCTTATAGTTGATGACCTCTTAGCTCCTCTATGACCACAACTAAGATTCCTCACAGATGATACTGACACCAAGGACTCCTGCCTTCTTCCCCGTCCATCACAGCCTCGACCTTTGCCTCGATCTGTAACTTGACTCTTTGCTGCAGGCAATCTTACTGGCTCAACATCAGTCTCACATTCACTTGGCAACCAACTGTTGTCGCCATCTGAATCATGACTGTCATCATCAGATTTGTCACCCAAACTTGGCTGATATGCCTCTTCGCTTGCTGAATATGCTGCATCATCAGACGACTCAGAGCCGTCACTGTCAGCATCTCGTTGCAATATTTCTCTTACTTGGGCAGCTGAATACTTTTGTTTTGACATCATAAACAATAACCTAAAATAAATAAAGATAAAGTTGAATAAAACACAAAGCAGTTTTACTATAGGTGTAGAATAATCGTGATGAACAAGCTGAAAGCCTTTAGATTTCATCGGAAATAATGAGAGAACGTATGATATCAATTACAGAAAATGCGTAATTTTCATAAAATAAGAGTACAAAAAATAAATGATACATAATTAATGATAAATACCTTTGTCAGATCAAAAAATTCACAAAACTGCAAATTGTATCACGATCCAAACCGGACGTAAGCAACTGGGGTCAAAAATGACCCCACTGGTACTCTGTGCTGCAATTCATCACTAGCGTCACCTAGCAGATGAAAATTATTCCTCTCATGGCGCAATATAAAGAGAATATTGACATGTGAAAAATGATAAAAAGATTGCATTCTTGAACAACTAGTTTCCGAGATATGTGTTGTGAAACTTGCAATGGGGTCACTTTTGATCCCATCGGTACTCCCAGGGTTAACTGTGACAGCTAAAATGCAAGGGATGAGCATTTGTTTGAAATGACATAGGAAATATCAATAAGCCGTGTATACCACCATCTTCCAAGGCTAAATATAAAGTCAACCATCTCTCTGTTTTTTCCTTTGTTGCCCCCTTTGTTCCTTCTAATCTTCATTTGGCCACTACATTTAAAAGTTTCAAAACAGATCAGAAAACATCTCTTTTTAATCGTTTCTTTGAGCTAGTTTTCAGATTGTGGAAGGGTGAGTGGGTAGTGCAGTATCACCATACCTGGATGTCTTTTCTGCTCTTGTACTTTTGACTTGACTGGTGTTTTTTTCATACTATTTTAATGTGTTTTATTTAATTTTAAGTATATGTAAACTGCTCTGTTACACTGGAAAAGGGGTATATTACATTTGAAACCATAAATCATAATCCGACAAGGACACTGAAAAATCAGAAATGCATTTCCCCTCTAGTTTCATCACACACTGACCTCACACCAGCTACTTTAGGGCTGGAAGGCAGGCATCTTACAGAAGATCCATCATGTCAGAGTCATTTAGCAAGCTTAATCTAGATCCTGGTTGATGGACGACCTCTCCATAATCCTTGATCTGGTATGCAACCATTCATCAAAGAATATACCATTCTGAATTTGGGGTGACTTCAATCTTCCAACTTTATCAAAGAAGAACTCCACAGCCTCTCTTGATGTAATATCTGCACTAAGCTATGATTAACTAATACACGCTCCTACCCACATTAAAGGAAACACATTGGACCTTATCTTTGCACCCTCCTACACATTTAAAACCAGCAACTTTGTCCAACCACAAATTCTTCCAGTACCCTGGTCAGACCACAAGGCCATTGTATTCCACATCCCATCTGCTCTGCCTGACAAATGTCTCTTCCACTACCACATCACCACCAGTGTGTCGTTTTAGACCATTCAATAAGAGACATTCTTTGAAGGAACTACCTAACTTTAACCCTGACACCACTGAATTAGTTGACCTTATTATCTCTTGGATCTCCACCCTAAGCCAAGCTGCACTCCTAACTCAGCCCATGAGTTCCAATAAAAGGTCTCATACAGCTATTTGGTTCACAGCGGACCTACGTAATTCCTTACCGTGCCTCAGGAAACTAGAGTGGAAATGGTGCTACTCCAGGCTCCCCCATGATCGAGAAATATACATGAAGGCCTTGCAAAAATACCGCATTACTATTATCCAGAGACGGATGGAATACCACACCAACATCCTTATGTGCGCCCTCAACAGGCCCCGTGAGCTCTTTTGATTAATTCAGTCCCTCACAAAGGACACATCTCTGCAATCACGAAATCCTCGCAAGCAACAAGGAACAGAGTCTTTGTATTCTATGCACCCACATGCTGGAACGCCCTCCCAACCACCATCTGGTCCATTACAGACCTTGCCCAGTTTAGGAAGGCACTGAAACACCATCTCTTCCTCCTACACTACTCCCAGGCTAGTGATAAACCACAATCAGACATACCCAACCACCAGAACAGCACCCCTGCACACCCACCTCACACTGATACAACGCCACTAGCACAACTTTATAACCTGTAAATAGCAACATATATATAGCTATCTATTCTTGTAAATAATTGATAAGCAACTCTGGTCAATACTGTATTTGTGACCTGAGTGCCCAGCCTGTATATAGTTACCCACGTTAGTCCCAAGTTACACCACTTGTTCATTGTAATGTACAGTGCAGGTTTCCACCGCACTGTACAGGTTATTGTTTGCTTGTAAACCACACTGATTTTAAAGAGCACAGTTTAGAAAAGATATAAAATAAAATAAATAAATAAAAAACAAACTGAGAGTTTACTCCACCCACAGGACCTCACTATCCACTTTCATAATAAAACTATTGTGAACTCCTATAATATAGGACATCCCTGCATAGACATTCCTTATAGTAAAAGCACCAACATCCCTTCTCTAAACTCATTCCACCCATACTCTGCTGAGCAACTCAAAGACATAATAAGAGGACTCAACTCCACCACCTTGCCTGCTGATCCATGCCCCTCTCACTGGATTATGTCAGCTTACTTTGAATTAAGTCCTCATATATCAAGAATTGTACATCTCTCCTTCACCAAAGGTGTGGTTCCAACACCACTGAAAACTGCCATTATCAGACCCCTCCTAAAGAATCCCAAATTAGACCCTCAGGACCCAAACTCCTATCATCCCATATCTAGCCTTCCTTCCTTGGCTAAGATAATGGAGAAGATAGTCCAATAGCAGATCCAAGACCACACTGATTCCCACGTGCCGTTGGATCATCAACAGCATAGTTTCCATTAGCAACATGGTATTGAAACCTTGCTTGCCTCCCTTATAGACAACCTAGTTAAGGGCATGAATAAAATGAAATAAGGCTTCATTTTGATCTTCCTAAATATCACATCAGCTTTCGACACAGTCTGTCACAGCCTCCTGCTTACTCAACTGCAGCTAAAGGGCATTCAGAAATTAGCATTAGTTTGGTGTCATTCAAATCTGACAGACCATCAACAATTAATTTGCATAGGTTCTCAAACATCATCTAAGTACCAACAAACCCAAGGAAACCACAGGGATCTTCCCTATCTGCCTTGCTTTTCAATATATACATCCAACCAATCTGCACGATCATCCAATCCTACGGCATACTTTACCATATCTATGCTGATGTTGTGCTGCTCTACTCCCCATTCGCCACGGACAATCCCAGCTACACTGGAATCACTGACTGCTTCAACGCCATCTCTGACTGGTTAGGATCTCACAACCTAAAAGTGAACTATAAAAAGACCAAAGTCTTATTCATCACAAAGGATCCAACCTTCATACCACCATCTGCCCTACAGGTTAAGGATGCCGAACTGAAGACTAAATAAGAGGTTCGATACCTAGGTATCACTTTGGATCAGTGCCTGAATATGGAATCACATATAAACAATATCACTAAGGCTGTTTATCTCAAAATACGTTCCTTCCATCAACTACGGCCCTTACTGGAACCCGTCGACTTCCGTACTGTATTCCAAGCTCTCATCATCCCTCACTTCGACTATGTTAACATCATCCTACATGATCTACCAGTCTATACACTCCATCCACTACAAATGACCATGAACACTGCTGCATGGACAATTTATGGAGCTTCTAGATATGAGCATATGACACTTCTCCTAAAGCAGCTACACTGGCTCCCTATAACTAGTCGCTTCAAGTACAAAGCCCTCCTAATGACGCTTAAAATCCTTCACCACCTCTCTGCAACCTCCCTTGAAGATCTTTTACATTGGACACCCGACAACAGAGTTAGGAGGACAAACATGGCAAACACTTGCCATCCCCGCCCTGGCTAGTAAAAGGTCCCAATCTGCCAGGCACAGAACCTTCACTCTATTTGCCCCTCCGCTCTGGAACTCCCTCCCTGCTCCGATCCATCTCATTGCTGACCTGTCCACCTTCCGAAAGGCAATAAAGACACATCTCTTCCAGCTATACTTTGACCATGTAACACAGCCCACTCTGACTCGCCTCCTTACCATTGCCCAATCTCGTCTAGACATCATAATCCCCCATTCAACTTGTAACATAGCCCACTCTGGCCTCGCCTCCTTACCATTGCCCAAACTCACCTAGACATCATAATCCTCATTCAGCTTGTAAATAGTTGCCCATGTTCTACCCAAGTTATTACCTTTGTTGTAGTCTATATACCTATGCTCACCTTTCTAAGAAAGGCTACCATTTATTGTTCTGTTTGTTAAGTTCTGTTCACTTCTTCGATGTAAATCTTTTCTATGTAATGAGCTGTTCTGCTGTAAACCACACTGATTTAAAATAGTGTGGTATATAAAACAAAATTAATAAATAAATTCCCTCTTCCTGGATCTCTATCAGCTCATTGGCCCTCCTCTTGTGAGTACTTTCCATTTTAACAATAGCATAGCTACTGGTATCTTTCCTCTTTGCTGGAAAATTGCCAATTTGCGACCCATCCTAAAGAACCCCCCTTTAGACATCACCTCCACAGCACACTACCACCCAGTCTCCAATCTTCTTTTCCTATCTAAGACCCTTGAAAAATTGGGGTTTCCACAATTATCTGATCACCTAAGAAAATGAATACTCTCCATCCACAACAATCAGGATTCTGTTCTGGACACAGTACAGAAACCATCTTACTTTCTCTTCTTAGCGAGACCCATGAGGCCATTGATAAAGGTAATATCTCCCTAGCCATTTCTCTTAATCTGTCTTCCGCTTTTGATTTGATCAATCATTCCATTCTACTTTCTTGATTGCAAGACATTGGTCTTTACAGGACTGTCCTCCACTGGTTCCAATGTCTTTCCTTCAAACCGTACATACTCTGTCAGCTTCACATGTTCTATCTCTACTAATTTCCCTCTTACTTGTCGTGTTCCTCAGGGATCTGTTCTCACCCCCCTCCTTTTCAACATCTTTCTGGCTCCATGGACTGTATTTATTCAGTAATCTGGCTTCTCTGCTTATTATTATGCAGATGATATTCTATTGCTCTTCCATACATATCTGATGTCCCCTGACCTCTCTGCTCTGAACAAATGTCTTTTCCAGGTTGCCCTCTTGTTGAAGAATAATCACCTTAAGCTTAATGCATCTAAAGCTGTTCCATTCCTCACCTCACTTCCTGACAACACCCTCTCTGACACTTTTCCTTCAAGTACCTAGGGGTCATACCAGATAATGCCCTCATTTTTCATGTCCACATCAGCTCAGTGGTAAAGCGATCCTTCGATACCCTTCACCAAATCAGAGTCATTTATCTATTCCTTTCTACCTAAGCCCTAATCACACTGTTTATATCCCTGGTCTTGTCCTGTCAAGACTGTTGTAACGTTATTTACACTGGTCTCCCCAACTATCAACAAACTGTTCATAACACATCTATAAGATTATTAGCCCATGCCTCTATGTTTGACTACGTCACTCCTCTGCTCATTTCACTTTCACTGGCTACCCATATAATTCTGAATTCAATATAAGATCCTCACATTAGTTCACAAGACCGTATATTCTGGTGCACTTCCCTATCTTTCATCCTGTATTATACCCCATAATCTTTTGCATCTGCTGCGCTCCATTCATGGTGATCATCTGTATCTTCCCCCTCCGTTCCACTCAGTACGAATCTACCCGCCATTCTGATTTTTATTTCCTGAGCACTAGCTTATGGAATGCATTGCCACCTGATCTCCACCTAGAAATTTCCTATACTAAATTTAAATCACACCTCAAAACTCACTTATTCCTTCTAGTCTTTGACTTCGTCCCTCAGTGACATAGGGTCCTGCTTCCCTCCCCCACCCTTGATTCCATGTGCATACCCCTCTATGACCCCACCCTACCCCCTTTCCTTCTGGTATTATTTTTGTGAATTGCGATTACTCTCTTCTCTACTTTATTGGAGTTTGTTTCTCCCTATAATTTTTTATGTACACCGTTCTGCTGAATCAAAGGGTGGTATTTCAAAACTTAATAAACCATAAACCATGGGGCCTGTCTACTAAAGGATTTTTCCCATTTTGTGCCTATGTGGAAAATGCTTAGTAGACAGACTAAGCATTTTCCCCATAGGCACAAAATGGGACTGTTTGCAGATATAGAAGAATTGCATTCATATATAACAGAAAATGTTATAATACTGCGTAATAATCCCCCACCCTCATCCCGCTATTCCTTCATGCCACTCGGCTGAGCAGAAGGTGAAGACTTGTACTCAAACAATGGCTATTATACAAGAAGATGACAAGCAACTAAAGAACATATCAGCAAATTTTTCTAAAATTAATTTGACTTTGCTTTGTAAACAAGAGAATCTTGGCGATGCATCTAAATATCACAATATGAGATTGTAAAATGTTCCCAAATAATATGCTGATAGATTAGTTAACGTTTCTGGCTTAAATCTTTTGAAAATGTTCTTTAGCTAAAATTAATTGGCTAAAAAGAGATAGAGAAGCTTTTAAACTAGAAAATAGGGGAAAGCCGACAGTCACCCAGGAGCGCATGGTTCGGACAAAGGTATCCTTGAAGGATACTACCAAAAACAGTGAGGTTCCAAAAGGGAGTATAGTAGCCCAAATGCCCTTGAGTAAGAAGCAGACAGAGCATAAAGATTCCCAATTACCCATGCCTACCAATAGCCAGATTAATATTAATAAAATTAATAAAATACAGTCACTAAAATGCTTGTATGCCAATGCTAGAAGTCTAAACAATAAGATGGGAGAATTAGAATATATAGCACTAAATGAGAGGTTAGATATGATTGCACTCTCAGAGACATGGTGGAAGGAGGATAACCAGTGGGACACTGTGATACCTGGATACAAACTATATCGTAATGATAGAGCTGAACAAATTGGTGGAGGGGTTGCGCTCTATGTTAAAGAGGGCATTGAGTCAGAAAGGATTAAAGTTTTGCAGGGAACACAATTTGCTGTAGAATCTCTATGGATTGAAATTCCATTTATGAAAGGGAAGGTGATGGCAGTGGGAGTATACTATCGACCGCCTGGCCAGAATGAACAAATGGATGATGAAATGCTCAAAGAAATCAAAGAAGCTAACAAAAGCCACAACAGAGTAGTAATAATGGGTGATTTCAATTACCCCGGTATCGACTGGGACAGTCTCACAGCAGGACAAGCTAAAGAGATAAAGTTTCTAGATGAAATAAATGACTGCTTCTTGGAGCAGCTGATTCATGAACCGACCAGAGGGGAAGCCATACTGGACCTAGTCCTTAGTGGAACGCCAGATCTGGTGCAAGAAATAAGGGTGTTGGGACCACTTGGCAATAGTGATCATAGTATGATCATGTTTGATTTAATCAGTGGAGGACAGATAGTAAAGGAATCCACAGTACTACCTTTTAACTTTCAAAAGGGAGACTATGATAGAATGAGGAATATAGTTCGGAAAAAAACTAAAAGGAGCGGTTCCAAAGGTTAAAGACTTACAGCAAGCTTGGGTGTTATTTAAAAATACTATCCTCGAAGCCCAGACCAGCTGTATTCCACGCATTAAGAAAAGTGGAAGAAAGTCCAAAAAACTGCCAGCATGGTTTAAAGGTGAGGTCAGAGAGGCTGTTGCTGCCAAAAGAGCAACCTTCAGGACATGGAAAAAAGAGCCAAATGATGAAAACTGGAAACAACACAAGCACTGGCAAGTTAAATGCAAAGCATTGATAAGACAGGCAAAGCGGGAATTTGAGAAGAAACTTGCTACGGAAGCAAAAACACGAAATAAAGACTTTTTCAAGTACATTCGTAGCAAAAGGCCTGTGAGAGAGTCAATTGGACCATTAGATGATAGAGGGGTAAAAGGGGCAGTAAGAGGGGACAAGGCTATAGCAGAGAGACTGAATGAATTCTTTGCTTCAGTCTTTACTGAGGAAGATGTAGGGATGTTACCCAAGACTGAAGTGGTATTTAAAGGTGATACTGCAGAGGAATTGAGAGAAATATCGCTACACCTGGAAGATATATTACAACTATTTGATAAACTGAATAGTAACAAATCACCTGGACCGGATGGTATACATCCCAGAGTGTTGAAAGAACTGAAATATGAGATTGCAGACCTGCTATTGGTAATCTGTGAACTTTCATTAAAATCATCTGTAATACCTGAAGATTGGAGGGTCGCCAACGTAACACCAATTTTTAAAAAGGGTTCCAGGGGTGACCCGGGAAATTACAGACCGGTGAGCCTGACGTCAGTACCAGGGAAAATGGTAGAAACCATCATAAAGAACAAAATTACACAGCATGTAGATAGCCATGGCCTAATGGGAGACAGCCAACATGGCTTTAGACAAGGAAGATCTTGTCTTACTAATCTGATCTGTTTTTTTGAAGGTGTGCATAAACAGGTAGACAAAGGTGAGTCGGTTGATATAGTGTATCTGGACTTTCAGAAAGCTTTTGACAAGGTCCCCCATCAGAGACTTTTGGCAAAGCTAAAAAGTCATGGGATAGGAGGCAGTGTACTATTGTGGATCGGGAACTGGTTAAAAGATAGAAAGCAGAGGGTAGGGCTAAATGGCCAATATTCCCAATGGAAAAAGGTGAATAGTGGAGTACCCCAGGGATCTGTACTGGGTCCCCTACTTTTTGACATATTCATAAATGACCTGGAAAAAGGAATAACTAGTGAGGTTATCAAATTTGCAGATGACACAAAACTGTTTAAAGTTGTTAAAACCCAAGAGGATTCTGGAAAACTGCAGGAGGATCTGGATAAATTGGAAGACTGGGCATCCAAATGGCAGATGAAATTTAATGTGGACAAGTGCAAAGTTATGCACCTAGGAAAGAACAACCCACACTATAGTTACACGATGCAAGGCTCCACATTAGAAACCACCACCCAGGAAAAAGATTTAGGAGTCATCGTGGATAACATGTTAAAACCCTCCGCCCAGTGTGCAGCGGCGGCCAAAAAAGCAAATAGAATGCTAGGTATCATAAGGAAAGGGATGGAGAATAAAACAAAGGATATTATAATGCCTCTGTATCGCTCCATGGTACGACCGCACCTTGAATATTGTGTGCAATTCTGGTCACCGTATCTTAAAAAGGACATAGAGTTATTAGAAAAAGTACAGAGAAGAGCCACCAAATTGGTGAAGGGGATGGAAGGCTACTCCTATGAAGAGAGGCTAAAAAGGTTAGGGCTCTTTAACCTGGAAAAGAGACGGCTGAGGGGAGATATGATAGAGGTCTATAAATTAATGAATGGAGTGGAACGGATAAACGTGGATCAATTGTTTACGCTATCAGAATATAGAAGGACTAGGGGACATGTAATGAAGCTACAGGGTAAACTATTTAAGACAAATAAGAGAAAATATTTCTTCACTCAACGTGTAATCAAACTCTGGAATCTGTTACCGGAGGATGTAGTAAGGGCTGTTAGTATAGCTGGGTTTAAAAAAGGTTTGGACAAGTTCCTGGAGGAAAGGTCCATAAACCACTATTAAAAAGGGACCCAGGATATCAATGCTTGACCTAGTACAAGCACTGCAGAACCTGTGTCTTTTGGGGAAACTGCTAGGTACGTATGACCTAGATTGGCCACTGTTGGAAACAGGATACTGGGCTTGATGGACCTCGGTCTGACCCAGTATGGCATTTCTTATGTTCTTATGTTCTTATGTTCTTAAATTATCACCAGATTTACATCCTGAGATAACTGAGAAAGCTATACTTCTTGTAACAGTAATTTTGGAATCTGAATGTAAATGGATTTTCAAAATGTTTTTCCTGCACAAGTTAAAATTTTTTTAGGATGTATCATAAGAATGTTTCCGGATGTCTCTAATGAAGCTCAGTCTCCTAGACATAATTTTTTAGCTTTAAAATCTCAAGGACGGCAAAATGGAAATTTGATTAGGTGCTTCCCAACATTTAATGGAGATTAAAATAGGGCTTGTACATTTTGAGAAAAATCAGGGGTCTTTTTATGTTATTTATTATTTTATAATGTATATTCTATAGTATTACACCAAACAAAACATGGAAAGCCGCCTGTGAAACATGACAAATAGACAAGTTCTGATCCTTTTCTGTAATTCTGGATTTTTTTTTCCTATTTGTCTTTTCATCTTTATGTTCCTTTTTTTTCCTTATTCTCTCATGCTAAAAAGGCAGGAGACTTCATTTTCTGTTCAGACTCCCAGAATGAATTTGCTATAGCGTTCTAGTCTTTATTTCGTATTTGGTAATAAAAACAACCCCATATGGATGAATTCACATGTTAGCACTATAAGATGTCACAATGCTGCTTTCCGTGAATACCACTGCCTTAATATTCTCAAAGGACAATAGTGCTTATAGGTTTAATGTGGACATTGCTAGCAATTCATTAGCTAGCATTAAAGATTGATATCCTGGGAATTATTGATCCATCTCTATTTTTTTTGTATCTATCCTTGATTAATTTTCTCTCTGTTTCACTTTCTTATCTCAATTGTTTCCTTTTTAAGCAGTTTTACCTTTAACCTCATATTTTAGAGCTTAGGCTGGTTGGTATCCACTTCTGAATACTGCTATAATTCCCTCTGGTTCATCCTCTACTATGACTTCCCATCCTCTCTTACCATCTGTCACCTTTCCGGAATACTTGAGTGAAAGGTCTGATTCCTGAATTACACACTACATTATATAGATTTGTGGACATTTCTCTAATATATCAAAAGACGTTTTGGAAATTTAAAGTAGAATTTGATGCTTTGCTGGCTACAAAGTATAATGATGATGGCAAATGAATAAATCACACAACATATTTTTTCTGTATGGGTGAGTGATCAAGTTTCAACTATTAGCCTTTGGACGCAGTTAATATAATAGTACATGATCTATAAAAATAAAATTACTGTTTTTAAAAGCAAAATCTTTCTGAAGGAGGACTATATGTATTTTTGGATGACATTTGGAAAACTCTACTGCAAGGAATCTTTATGTATTTTTATGAAAGCATTTGATTGCATTGGTGGTTGGAAGCATGCGATTGATGTAATGGGTGTGTTGAAAATGTATAGTATGAAAATATTAAAACATGCATACCAGACTGTACATAGTTATTATTCTTTGAAGTTGTGTTAATTTTGCATCTATATTCCACCAGTCTTGATTTGGTTATGTTTATGGTTGCCTTTAATTGATATACCACAATTTCAGCAGTGCAATATCGATGCGTTATACACTGAAAAATTAAAATTAGATGTGTGGAAAGAAACCCCAACTTTGCCAACAATATTAACATTGTAATGCTGCTTATAGCTATGAACTCATAACAAAAGGAAGCTGATTCCCCACATTAAAAATGTATAGCAGAAAATATAGGTACACAAATGGTAAAAAAAAAAAGGTGGATTGATATGCAGATCTACTAATTTCCATATTAGCATAAAAATATGAAGGACATAATCGCTTGTTGGACTATATTTGCTTTGAGGATTTCTTTTTTGCTGTTACTGTGGCTACTTTTTATTTCTTTGGGAGACAAAGGAATGCTATCAGACTCAGAAAACGCTTTGGTATTGCTAAGGCGTTCAACCTCAATGTAAGACTCTCAATGCAGGGATTTATAAGGGATATGCATTCATTCAGTTCATTAGAGTGACTTAAGAAAATGTAGAGCATGCAAAATCAATTTACTGTGTGTCGACCTATGAATTAATATGTGAAAAGTTGATTTATGTGTATTAAAGTTCTAACGTGCATTAAAAACTTGTTAATTCAAATGTGTGAAATAGATCTTTAAAAAGTAAATTGGGAAACAAACCCAAAAATTTAAAAAATGAACTGAAAATTGTCCCCTGTGCACATCCTAATTTATAACCCTTCATGTTCTGCTTTGTGGGTTTTATTTATTTTATTTTATGTACTTATTTAACAGTTTTTCTATACCGCCTTTATCCAAGGCGGTTTACATCGAATAAAATAACAATCACAGAGGGATTGTTTTACATTAAACAAGGGAGTACAACTTGGAGATAAGTATGAAATCAACTGTGTGAGGGGAATGAACTATTTACATGTAGAGGTGATCTTCATTTTATGGGGGGGGGGGGGGAATTGACTGGTTTAACTTAACTGACATTCTGTGTGGTATGTTGACGTTTAGGTTATGTTTTGTCATAAGGTCCATCAACTTTATATTGAAACTTTCTTTAAGGGCTTCCCAAACCTGTCCTAGCAATGAGGACTGGTGCTACCATCAGGGAAAATAGGCAGTCACCTAGTGTACTGGCCCTTTGGAGATGCCCATTGCCACAGCTGCTGGCCCCTCTCTGGGGCCAGCAGTAGCAGCAATTGTAAAGGAACCATGATGCAGTGACTATCAAAGGCTCTGGTGCTGCAATGCGGTTCCTGCCTGCTATCTTTGGGCATTTCTGTCCGCCCTCTAATGCCGACTTTTCATTTATGCCAAACCGGAAGTCTGCATCAAGGGGGGAGCAGAAGCACCTAAAGATAGAAGACAAGAATCATGATGCAGCGCCAGAGCCTTTGGTAGTCGCAGTTCTTTTTCCATTGCCGCTGCTACTGGCCCCAGAGAAGGGCAGCATTGGTAGCAAGGGGGACAGAGGGCCGCAGGATGGAGAGGTCTGCCTAGAATGCCTCCTATACTTGTACCGGCCCTGCCCATGGTCAGTTGGGTTTTCAGGATATCTACAATGAATATGCATAAGATAGATCTGCATACATTGGATCTTGGTATATGCAAATTTTATCTCATGCATATCCATTGTGGATATTCTGAGAATCTAACTAGCTGTAGAGTCCCCAGGGCAGGTTTGGGACATTCTAGTGCAAGTAGTGAAACAGAAACTAAGTACTTTCTGTCACTGTTTGTAAGTTAAGTTGACAAGAAACTTCTGCAACTATTTTTATTTTCTGTCATGTTTAATGTTTTGTATGTGTCAGGCTGAGGCTGAAAACCCAGGGACAGAGTCATGGAATAGGGATTTATCCTCAAGGAAGAGAAAGGCAAATGTCTAGTGGAGAAAGAAATGAATTAAAAGATCCGTGAATGTCAGACTGGAAAAGCTGCATGGAGACGCTGGAAGGAGGCCAATTCTAAATTCACCAGGGTGCTGAAAGCAGAGCTCTAAGAGAAATCCAGCGAATGAGCCAGGCAGCAAAAGAGATGAGGGCCTTCATAAAATGAACAGCTGTCCCTGTAGGTAGAAAGAAAGGGTGGACATTTGAATTCCCATAGCAAGCTAGGAAGGATTCTTTCAGAGACAAATAACTAGCACAGTATTTGTGCTACAGTCGCTGAACTACAGGGCAGCACAACAAAAGAAAACATCTTTGTGTCTGCCTTACGATTTGACTGCAGCATGGAGGGTGATTTTACATAAGAACATAACATAAGAACATAAGAACATAAGATATGCCATACTGGGTCAGACCAAGGTCCATCAACAGTATCCTGTTTCCAACAGTGGCCAATCTAGGTCGTACGTACCTAGCAGTTTCCCCAAAAGACACAGGTTCCACAATGCTTGTACTGGGTCAAGCATTGATATCCTGGGTCCCTTCTTAATAATGGTTTATGGACCTTTCCTCCAGGAACTTGTCCAAACCTTTTTTAAACCCAGCTACACTAACAGCCTTTACTACATCCTCCGGTAACAAATTCGAGAGTTTGATTACACGTTGAGTGAAAAAATTTTATCTTTTATTAGTCTTAAATAGTTTACCCTGTAGCTTCATTGCATGTCCCCTAGTCTTTCTATATTCTGATAACGTAAACAATCGATCTACGTTTACCCGTTCCACTCCGTTCATTAATTTATAGACTTCTATCATATCTCCCCTCAGCCGTCTCTTTTCCAGGTTAAAGAGCCCCAACCTTTTTAGCCTTTCTTCATAGGAGTATCCTTCCATCCCCTTTATCATTTTGGTAGCTCTTCTCTGAACCTTTTCTAATATCGCTATATCCTTTTTAAGATACGGTGACCAGAATGGCACACAATATTCAAGGTGCGGTCTCACCATGGAACGATATAGAGGCATTATAATATCTTTTGTTTTATTTTCCATACCTTTCCTTATGATACCTAGCATTCTATTTGCTCTCTTGGCTGCCGCTGCACACTGGGCGGAGGGTTTTAACATGATATCCACAATGACGCCTAAATCTTTTTCCTGGGTGGTGGTTCCTAATGTGGAACCTTGCATCGTGTAACCATAGTTTAGGTTGTTCTTCCCTAGGTGCATAACTTTGCACTTGTTCACATTAAATTTCATCTGCCATTTTGATGCCGTCTTCCAATTTATCAAGATCCTCTTGCAATTTTCCACAATCCTCTTGGGTTTTAACAACTTTAAATAGTTTTGTGTCATCTGCAAATTTGATAACCTCACTCGTTATTCCACTTTCCAGGTCATTTATGAATATGTCAAAAAGCAGCGGACCCAGCACAGATCCCTGAGGTACACCACTATTCACCTTTCTCCATTGGGAAAATTGGCCATTTAGCCTTACTCTCTGCTTTCTATCTTTTAACCAGTTCCTGATCCACAGTAGTACACTGCCTCCTATCCCATGACTCTTTAGTTTTGCCAAATGTCTCTGATGAGGGACCTTGTCAAAGGCTTTCTGAAAGTCAAGATACACTATATCAACCGACTCACCTTTGTCCACCTGTTTATTCACACCTTCAAAAAAAACATAATAGATTAGTAAGACAAGATCTTCCTTGTCTAAAGCCATGTTGGCTGTCTCCCATTAGGCCATGACTATCTACATACTGAGTAATTTTATTCTTTATGATGGTTTCTACCATTTTTCCCGGTACTGACGTCAGGCTCACCAGTCTGTAGTTTCCCGGATCACCCCTGGAACCCTTTTTAAAACTTTGTCTTACATTGGCGATCCTCCAATCTTCAGGTATTAGAGATGATTTTAATGATAGTTCACAGATTACTAATAGCAGGTCTGCAATCTCATATTTCAGTTCTTTCAACACCCTTGGATGTATACCATCCGGCCCAGGTGATTTACTACTCTTCAGTTTATCTAATAGTTGTAATACATCTGCCCGATGTATCGATATTTCCTTCAATTCTTCCGCACCTTTAAATACCACTTCAGTCATGGGTAACATCCCTACATCTTCCTCAGTAAAGACCGAAGCAAAAAATTCATTCAATCTCTCCGCTATTGCCTTGTTGCCTCTTAATTCCCCTTTTAACTCCTCTATCATCTAATGGACCAACTGACTCTCTCACAGGTTTTTTGCTAAGAATGTACTTGAAAAAGTCTTTATTTCACGTTTTTGCTTCTGCAGCAAGCTTCTTCTCAAATTTTATAACAGTAAACCTAAGCTTTCAAGAAAGATAAGCGTTATGGATGTGCAGGCTAAAAAATTCTGTTCTGTTTCACTTTGTTCTGATTATTCGCTTTTTTCCTTCTTGTTATCGTTTTTTTGCTAAGAGTACGCACTATTGGCACAAAAAGTGAAATGGCAAATTGACATCATTTCCCATTGTGCTCACATCATCAGTGTTGTTCGAAGAGAAAATACATAAGTGCCGATTCGTCTCCTTATCCATCCCTCCCTCCCCGGAAATGCCTATGTGTATATCACATAAAAGTAGCTGCTATATTTTCTGAGTTCCTACTTTTATGCACATTTATCTCTGGGTCATTTAATAAGCGCCTGCTTGGGTATGCAAAATTCTGTTCTATATGCTCAAGTTACTAATAAAATTGTCCCATTGAGGATAATTTTAGAAGGGGGCCCCTAAGTTAATATGTGTGTATTTCACCTCTATTTCAGAAAGTCAAGTGCGCACACATTTGACTTTATAAAACAGGGCATGAAGGTGAAGGTCCACGTGTTCCTTTAAGTTGCGAGAACTTATGCCAGCCCTATGACTGGCATGGATGTCTATGCCTACTCTTTTCAAAATATAGTATGGGCGCAACTTTGCAGGCCACCCAAACTCCACTCCGTACATGTTCACAGTGAAAGTATGTGCAATCAGTCTGATGCGAGTACTTCCAGAATGACGACCATGTCAAATGCACATGCAAGTACCCATTTATAACACACCTCTTCTCGGAATACTTTGAATCTGACTCTTAACTTCCAATAGCAACATTTACGATATGACCACAGTGATATTATATTCATCCGACCTCCTTCCCTACATCTATTAAATCCTTAGACGCTTTATAGCAAAAATAAGTTATTATTAACCCTAGTTTTGTTTGTCCTATGCTCAAGTCCCTCCCTGATTATGGTTAATAGCCCTTAAAATGTAAAATTTTTACTTCTACTCCTACTCCCTCTGTGCCCAGTTGCGTTCGTTGTAAGTTGTTACACTAAGTTTATTGTAAACCACTTTGACTTTCAGACAAAGCTGTATAAAACAAAAAGTTGTTAAATTAAATAAATGACTGAAATAACTCTATTTATGCTGTTAAATCTAGGCACGACATATAAAATCATCCCCATTATGTCTTGGGATGGAACTAACCATTGTTTAACTGTCCTGTGTATTGGATACAGCAAGTTTTGAGCATTTCACAGGAACGATCCCTTCAGCCTTGGGGTGGGGGAAGGGATGATATGTGCCACTCTATAGGTGATCTTTGATAATCACAGAACTGTTCTTTCCAGTAATAACAATCTTGCTAGCACCACGTTCAAGTCAGGCTGTGCACAGTTCCCATGTAATTTACAAAGTGCTCTATCAAACATGGAGCCTCTTCTAAAATACCTACAAAGACAAGCAAGACTGTATGTCTACATGCTGGCTCGTCCAGTGGGAGCAGCAATTTTAAAAAGCAGCACATGGGGGAAAAAACAGCATCCTGCTCTCTTCCAAATGTGCGTGGGAGCAGCTTTTTAAAATAGTTCCTCCTGATATTTTAGCAACCCTTCGCCCCCATGTTCCCCTTCCATGCCGGCCCAGACACTCCCAACACCCCACATCAGTGAAATGCCTATATTTGATAGCTTAACTCCTAATAGCAATACTGCGAGACTATCATTAGGGAAGAAGACCCATTTTTCACCTGGAGACGCACAAAGTAAGAGCAATTGGGCATCACTCCTATTCTCTATTGACCACCATGGAATCCTGGTACAAATTTTGGGGATGTCAAAGTATTTGGAAGGGTTAGTGCTAGGTGTTGATGTCAGGAGGATGTTGGGAAGGATCGATGCTATGCGTTGATGTTAGGGGGTGTTGGGGTGGCCTGCCATATATTGATATCAGAAAGTGTCCAAGGTGGGATCAGTGTTGATGTCAGGGTGTTGGGGAGGTTGTGAATTGCCTTCCTAGTGGGGTAAGTGTGTTGGGGGTAGGAGTGGTGGTGTCAGCCTTTGCACCTGGCCCTTCAAGCTGTCACTTGTTTGTGTGTGCCTTGGGACAAGTATAAAGGTTGACATCCAAAGTTTTTGGCCAACACATGTGTTCCCCTTGTAAAATGGGGATTACATGGCTAGATTTTTGGCCTGTCCAAATCACACACCCCTTGAAATCAGGATATTGTATAGATCTCCAAGTAAACAGTGGTTTTCTAAAATCATTATTTAAATGTGCAGCCAGTCTACCCTGTAAGATGCTGCTGTTTACACATGGAGATGCTTCTAAAATAAGGACATAAGTGCCTAAGGTGCAAATGTCTTCCTTCTTGCACATTATTTGCTAATATATGTAATGCATTCTCTTTCTCTGCCTATTTTCTAGGTTCAGTATTAATTTTTCATTCTTAGACTGCCATCTAGGCGTGACAAGTTTCTTCAGTGTTTATCTACTGCTTTTACAAGAGAATACGTTAGGTCCCAGAGATCCATGAAGACGCCAGGAACACACTTTTCCTGTCTTTGTGGATATGGTAACTGAAAAATAATGTTTCCCATCATAGTTATAGTTTCTAAAACTATAGAAAATGACATATGTAAGACACAGCTTTCTTATGGAGTCGGATTTCTTGTTATTTAGTCACGGTTTTCAGTTTTTGACCTTCTTGACCCCATTCTTGAACAAAAAGAGTGATTGAAACAGTATCTTTCCATGTGATTAGCCAAATAGGCATAATGGTCCCATATTTTGATGTGTCCTTGTCTTAACGTTAATGCTGTTTGTTCTCTGTTTTATGTGAGAAGCCACTCTGTATCTTTGATAGAAAGGGTGACAAATATTTTGAATAAAAAAATAGATCATAAGGCATGAAAATAGAATAAATGAAAGTTTTTAGCAATACGTAGATGACAATTATTTTCCTATAAGGTTTAGAAATGGAAGAGTAGCCTAGTGGTTAAAACAATTGCCTAATTCCCAGAAGATTGAGGGTTTGATTCCCACTGGCACTCCTTGTAACCTTGGGCAAATCACTTTATCCTCAGGAAAAAAAGGGCCTGGCAATCTACTTCCAGTGATACATTGCCAAGAAAATCCAGAGGCAGTTGGGTCGCCAGGAGTCAGCACTGACTTGACAGCACTAAAAAAAATTGTTTGGAAGGAAAATCTCATACATTCTTGAAATCTTCATTTCTGAAGTTTCAGAAATTGTAGGTGGTTGTTATGAAAATTTTTCAAGGGGTTTGACTATGTAATTAAGACATTACCTGGCTAGATTCCCTTTGTTGAAAATTGCCCAATTCACAGCGGCTAAAAGTTCACATAGATTTTGGCAATGCGTGTGCTTTTAGTTAAATTGGAAAAAAAGGAGGTGTTTAAACGAGGGATAATATAACATGTGTGCAACTGCATTTTCAAATGTATACGCAAAGGATTATACTCAGAAAGGCAGTTGGTGATAAAGTTAATTGAATATATATTTAAACAGTTAACGGCGTTATATATAGTCAGCAGCACTTATCCAGTTAAAATATCACTAAATATACTCAGCTAAAGTTATCTGGATCCCTAAATTACAATGCTCAAGTCACAAAATCTTTTTGACCCTATGCATTTTAATAATTTAAGATTTGTTCAGGCAGTTATGCCCCATTCTGCTGCCCACAGCTAAAACAAATGCAAGGTATAAGGACTATTTTTCATAATTTTTAAATCAAAATTGCCTGCATAGTTTTCCTTTGAAAATTGGGTGAAAGTTCTGTGGGTACCAAATTGCGCACATACTTTGTCATACTACGGGCTATGGAAATTTGCCCCTATAGTCATAGGGCAAACAAAGGCTGGGTCATGTCATTTTCCTATTTTTCCTGAAGAAACAATATCTGTAAGGTAACTTGATACTTCCACGTCATTAAAAAAAAGTCTAAGCCAATTCTTTCTCTACTCTATCACATCTATACAGTGGTGTACATTCTGACCAAGCAGCCCCCGCAATGTGGGGGAGGGAGGAGAGGGAAGGGGCATGCAGGAAGGGAGCCCATACAGCAGCACAGCAAACGTACTTTGTTTGCTGCGCTGCCTCCACTTCAGACCCTGCGGCTGTTACTTCTCAGATTGAAGTCTCGTGATAACAGTCATACCGCGAGACTTCAGCCTGGGAGGAACATGCCAGACCTGGAACAGAGGCAGCGTAGCAAAAAAAGTAATGTAAGTTTGCCATGCGGAGGTCCCCAAAAATGGGGGGAAGGGTCGCCATTGGGGGGGCAACAATAGAAGCCCTCAGCAAAATTTTGCTTGTGGGCCCCTCATTAGAACTTTCGCCACTACATCGATAGGTGTGAAAGCCAATTTTGCATTACGCTTCTAGGTAAAATTAAAAACATCGAAGTCAGCATATGCACAATTTGATGGGCAATTATCAAAAGACTCACTGACCACGGAGCCTTTTGCATAATATATACAAGCGGGGAAAGCTTGCAGAGCATGGCTAATGGAATTTTGCACACATCTGTCTAATTCTATCTGCATTGCCCATGTATGTGTGTGTGTTTCTTGTGGGTGTAGTATCTTAATGAGTATGTGTGTTAATGAGTGCATGTATATCACTGTTTTGTATTTTTATTATCTGTTTTGTGTGTGTATGTGTGTGTGTGTGTGTGTGTATATAGGTATCTTTGTGGGTTGCACATACTTTACAAAAGAGCGCACAAAAATTACAGCTCTGATTCTGATAGAAAACAACACAGACGTCTTAAAATTTAAAAGTTATGATTGTAATTACTAGAAATTTCCCACTTCATTTAGTAATCGTCTATTCTCATTTAATTTGATTAAAATCAATGTGGTGTACATACTGTATTCTGACGTGTAGTCAAATTTTAAAGTATATAACTCCGAGTGTCGTTGTGGTGCACAAAAATTTAACCTTCCTTCAAAAGCTGCACACAGCTGATATTTTTATGCGCACACAGCCTACAGAAAATTAGAGGGAACATTGGTCACTGCATGTGTGCTTATATATGTCTGTGCATTCCTGCATGTATGTGCATGTTTATATGTGTGTGTGTGTGTGTGTGTGTGTATGAACAGGAGATGAGATAAGAGGGGAGGGCTGCTGAACAGTACAATTGCATAACTGCTATGTTATTGTGAATCAGTGTTAGCATGCTGCAGCTACTTTTCCTAGAGAAATACACTGAGGCTATTTTTTGGTTGGGGGGGGGGGGGGGGTGACTTCATTTTTCTTCTATCTCCCATTGCACACAGAAACAAAACTTGTACAGCACAAGAAGTTTCCCCAGCTCACCTCCTTCCTTCCTGTGACTAGGGCAGCATTCCAGTGCTCCGCCCCCACAGCCTTCCCATTGGCTGGATCTTACCTACAGTCCCTACTGCTAGTTATATTGGAAGCAGGCAGGGCAGGCTCACTCACACTGGGAGAGGATTAGAGAACTGCAGATAGAAGTATTAAACCCCCAAAAATGCCCAGACGTGTTAGCCTTCCTTCCAAACATTAATGTACAAATCAGTAAAATCATGAAAAAATCCAGTTATCAATCCTAACCTGCCAAGTGCTGAGCACATGTGAAAGGAACATACCTAGGATACAAATTTTAGGAGTGTGCTGTCAGTTCCTTAACTTAGCCCTGCCTTTGGCAACAGTTACTAGCTGACACTATAAATAGCAACCAATAAGAAAGCAGCAGTGCTGGCCTGTCCACGAGGCAGTTGCCTAGGGCAGCAGACCATGGTGGGTGGCATGGCATGGCGATCCCTCCTTGCTTCTTCAAACTGGTGGCTTTGGAGGTGGCAGGAACAGCAGGTCATGAGATGCTTTAAGGCCCACCACAACACTGGAAGAGCAGCAGAAAGCTGCCACTTTGAAGAAACAAGGAGGGATCACCATGCCGCACACCCCTCCAGCTGAGAGGACGGATGCTGAAGGGAGGGGGTGACACGGTGGACCTGCCTCGGATGCCAGAAATCCTTTTGCCAGCCCTGGAAAGCAGTGCAATTCAAGCAATAGTTTTCACGATAGACATAACGGCCAAGGGAATTAAAAATATATGTGAATAATTTAAAATGCAGTACATCACGGCTAAGGAATTATTTGCCATCCCTGTATCTGTGTGTTCTGTGTTCATTGTGTTTGTGTATTCAGGCAGTTGTGTGGATATATTCTTTTTTGTGGTGGGGACATTTGATAGATTGGTAGGAAAGTTGCAAGGGACTATTTTGGGGATTTGGGGCAGTGTGTGGGGTGGCGGGGAAATTGTGGGAAAGGGCAAGTTTTGGGAGTGGAGACAGTTTGGGAGGTTGGGATAGTAGAAAACAGAGAGAGAGAGTTTGAAATGAGTAATTCCCTTACTGATACTGTATATAAGGGACATGTTTACTAAACCGTGTTGGCTGTCAATGCAACAGCCTGGGTTATTGATCCCTGTTGACAGCCATTGTGGATGAAATGCAAATAGCATGGAGATTTTTCACACTTTCTGCATTTTGCATGGTAGATGAGAGGGGAGGTGGGATCAGGGTGGGAAAAAGGTGCGGTGATAGGAGGCAACCAGTGTGCAACAAATTGTCAGATGTTGGCTGCCCAAATTGCCAATAGCACGGTTTCAGATAATGTCACCTCAAGAGATGGCCCTATCTACAAGTCAGCCATTGGTGATGCCACTGCATGGCCACTGCCAATCGGCAGCAGCAGAAGCATGCTGCAATCCCATGGCCCCCCTCTGGCCTCCTATTAAAAAGGGTGCTGGCGTTGTGGATCTTCTGATCCATGTCACCAACACCTGATAAGTCAATCCCTCCCCCTTCACAACCAATCCTCCTAGACAGCACCCAACCCCTATGGGATGCTGTCGAGGGGTGGGGGGGGGGGGGTCGTATCTTCAGAACTCTCCTGGGCAACAAAGATCTCAGCTAGCCAGCTGGGCCCCTTAGACTCCTCCAACCTAAGCCCTTAACTTCCATTCCCTGTTGCTCCAGCGCCGAAGGGAGCAGGAGCATTCCCCCCCCCCCCCCGCTCCAGTCCCTGTCTCTGTCACTATTCAAAATATTGCCACCAGGAAGTGCCATTGTCTCACATTGCCACTTCCTGGTGATAAGACATTGATGGAACCATTTTGATTAGCATCAGAGAGAAGGGCAGTAGTGTGGGGAGGAATTCTCCTGCCTCTTTCGCCGCTGGAGCACCAAGGAATGGAAGGTAAATGCTGGGAGGTGGGGGACGGGGAGTCAAGATGGTTATCCAGGATCTTTGTTGCCAGGAGGGGCCATGAAGGCCCCTCCCATAGTGTATCCCATAGGGATTGGGTGCTGTCCAGTGTGGTTGGTTCTGAAGGGGGGACATTTGCATTACCAGGTGTTGATACCGTGGATCAGAAGATCTGTGGTACCAGCATCCTTTTACCATGGGGTCCTGAGGAGAACCATGAGGGGCATGCTGCTGCTTCCTATCAAAGAGGACAGAGCAGCTACTTGTTCTGACTCCCCTTGCTCACTCCCTTTATCTCACATTCCCTGCCTTGTCAGACAGCATGGGAGTGTCTGTGCTACCTGCCAATGGAGGGAATGCAGGCCTGTGTGGTAATCATCTGCCCTGTGCAATATCTGCAGGGCAGATGCTTACCACACACCTGGCAGATACTGCACAGGTTTTGCACTGTCAGACGGCTGCCTAGGGTGAGAACTTACACAATCTTGACGATGCATATATTCATATGATTCTTGCAAGGTATTGTGGGTAATGTAGTTCTTTCACTCCCAAACACAGCTGAAGACAATAATTGAGTTGTGAAACCAAGTGGTAAAGCCAATAAAATTCTTCTTTTATTGATGGGGTTTAATTCACCCAGCACAAATATGCTTGGTAGCAATATAAATGAGGATACTTGCTTGCAGTGTTTAAATGGATAACATAAAGTCACAAAGCAAACCAGAAAACAACCTTCAGCTTGTCAGGCAATTAGCTAATGTTTTCTTAGCAAATAATTACCAAATAAAAAGGCACAAAGAAATGAATAAACTTTGCTTGTTAGGTTAACTTCTGCTTATTTTCCACGCAGATCCAGCAGTGATTCTCCCTTGCTCACACACACAATCAGGTGCAGCTTTAATTACTATCAATTGACCAGCTGAAACCCTTTAGCTGGCTGGCTGCTACTGTGTGAACCCAAATCCTGCTTTAAGAGCTGTTTGCAGTGGAAATAAAGAACAAAGTTAGGTTTCTTTGTGATGGCTGAGGTGTTTGCTCACAGAAAGCTAGCAATAGCATTTAGATAGAGAACAGTCCATGTAATGAATAGTTTCATCTGCTGTATCTCCCCCTTCATCAATCAGGATAGGGTCACTATCATACATTGGCACAGACGAGTCTTTCCATAAGGCACTATCATGAGAATGCTTATTCCCTTGCTGCCATTCACTATTATAGATAGGGTCTGGATCAGTGTTCATATCTGAGCCTCTCCTGCTATCATAATTCCTCTCTGTATATCCTGGCCAGTATGTAATCCAGTTCTGATGTCCAGCCTTCCAATCTTGATCCCTGGACACTGGATCTTCCCTCACATACCTTTTGGCATAGGTCTGAAAGTCCTTTCCACGTGCAGTCTTCTCTCTTCTAGGTAGCCACTGGTGATTCCTAACTCTGCCCTTCCATTCCTCTGGCTGACTCCAGTCCAATGGACTCTGCTGGCACTTGGAATACCTCCCAGTATGGGTACTGCCTTGGATTCTCCCAGACCTTCCAATGGCCTTCCTTCTCTTCCTTCCAGAGAGTTTCCTTCTCTCTCTATCCGCTTGGCTTGGCTTCTGCTTCTCCAGGTGATGCTTAAACCTGTAGCTGGGCTGGAGCTTGTAGCCGTTGCTGAAGCTCTCCCTGAAGCTGTTATCTGAAGAATAAGCTCTATTCTTATTCTGTCCTAATGTGTGCTCCTCCCTAACACAGCGCAGCTGTGTTGAATCAGGCCCTGCCCTTTGAGATGAGTGCTTAGGGATTACCTCATAGCTCTCTTGATTGCACACACATTTTCTCACTTCAGCCCCTCTCATGGCTGCTGGAAACCTGGTGCATTCTGGGACTGGTAGTCTTTTATGTGAAAACTCTGTTTTCTTACTTCTACCAAAACTGACAGGTTGCTTGTTCAGAGTCACATCATCTTTTCTATAGCTCCTACCTGAGCTATGATAAGCTTCCTTATCACATACCCCCCTGCTTAAGTTATTACGGACTGGTTTTACTGGTGAAACTGCTTCTCTACAGTCCGTAATACCTACGAGAGTGTTATCTTCTTGAAGCTCACTTACTTCCTCACTGGGTTCAAGGTCATTATTTACAGGCCTCTCCTTCCAAGACTTAAGTACATTAATATGGTAGGTCTGCCTACGCCCTCTTGCATTTTCTACCATATAAGACACTGGGCTCACTTGTTTAACAACCTCCCATGGCCCTTTCCACTGTACCTCAAATTTTGGAGCAGTTCCTGCTACTTGAACCAAAACCTTTTCACCAATGCTTAATTGGCGGCTTTTGGCCTTTCTATCATACCACCCTTTCTGGCGAACTTGACTGTCCTGCAGGTTCCTCTCAGCGACCTGCGACGTCCTTTTCAAACGTGCTCTCAAGTCACGTAGAAACAGTGGCACCTCCTGACTTCCTGGTTCAGGATCAATCCATTGTTCCCTCAAAATATCCAATAAACCCCGTGGAGCCCTACCATACATCAACTCATATGGAGTTACACCTAGGGACCCTTGAATTCTTTCCCTGCAGGCATATAAGGCAAAGGGTAATAACATATCCCATTCTTTTACCTCTCCTGCTAACCCTCTTCTCAACATTTGTTTGAGAGTTTGGTTGAATCTCTCCACCAAACCATTTGATTGTGGATGGTAGGCTGAGGTTTTCACGTGACGAATGCCAAAGGCATCCCAGACCTGGGCCAAATATTTGGATACAAAATTGGACCCTCGGTCAGTCAACACCTCTCTTGGGAATCCCACTTCACAAAACAATTTTACTAGCTCTAAAGCTATTGTTTTTGCAGAAACATTCCTCAATGGTATGGCCCAGGGAAACCTTGTTGCCTGATCTACCATAACTAGGATGTATTGGAAACCTCGGGGCGTTTTGACTAATGGGCCTACAATATCCATGGCAATGCGACCAATTGGGTCTGTGATAATTGGCATGGGGATCAATGGCACCACCGGTGGGTGAGCCGCTGTAACTCGCTGACACGCTGGACATGCAGCACAAAACTGGGCAGTTTCTTTGAAGATACCTGGCCAGTAAAAACGCACAAGTATTTGATCCAGTGTTCCTTGCATACCTTTATGACCTCCCACTGGATGATCATGTGCTAGTCTAAGTACTAGCCCTTTGAAAGTTGTGGGTACCACCAATTGTTTACGAATGGCACCATTTCTGGGGTCCTGACTCTCTCTATATAATATGTCATTATCTAGTCTGAATCTGGGCAATTCCTCCCTGACCTCCTGAGCATACTTAAAAGCTCGGGTGAGAGCTTGATCAGCTCGCTGCTCTTGTGGAAAGTTAGGAAACTTTGCCACCAACTCAGCTGGCACCCAGGGTAAACTTTGACCAGCTAACATCTCAGCCCTACCCTGTGCTCTGCAAAGTCTCTCACGCCTCTTTTGTGCTTTCAACTTTCTTACTTTACCAGATGATGGGGTTATTAAATCATCATGAGAGGGTAAGTCTCCTAATAACTCTGCCTGCTCCCCCTCCTCCTTCTGCTGGCTCTCTAACTTAGCCTGCGAGCGGGTGGATACAAGGCCCCTCTTATTACCCATAGTTTGGCCTTCTGGAAGCTTAACCATCTTTTTAGCTAGGGACTGAGGACTTCCAAAGAAAGGCCCGGGAGCTATTTCCATTATTAAACCTTCTCCCTCCTTCTTTCCTAGCCCTTTCACTAGTTCCTGCTTAAATCTTGGCCAGTCCTTTCCTAGAACCAAATCAAAGGGTAGCCTAGGCACCACTGCTAATAGGACTTCCTCTTGTTCCCCCAGGCACTTAACCTTTAGCCTATAGGTGGGATATGATGATGCAGCACCATGAATGCATCTGATGTGAACTTGGCTTTCAGGGGTTCTAGGCACAAATCTTTCTTGGGCCTCTATCCTCTTCCAAAGCCTTTTTGACATCATACTCTGGTCTGCCCCAGAGTCTAATAATGCATTTGTGGTAATTCCCTGCACATCAACCATCAAAAGAAATCCTTCCTTGGGCTGTTTTAAATCCAGACCCATTAAACTAGTGTGTGTCTGGCATCTCTTCTCTAAGTGTCCCAATTTCCCACACTTGAAACATTTCTTTCTATTCCACTGTGTCATCTGGTTTGATACAGTACATTCATTTTCAGAAACATTCTTAATTATTCCCTTTTCTGATACAGCACATCTAGCCTCAACATCCATCTTTAGAGGGCCACCCATTCTATGGCAAGCCTGCGTGGCTTCCAAGAATCTCTCTGCTAGCATGGTTGCCTCTCCAAGATTTTGGCAATTTTGCTGTATAAGAAAAACATTCAAATCTTTAGGTACCCCAAGCATAAATTGTTCCAGCATTATAATATCTAATAACATTTCTACTGTCTTTTGCTCAGGCTCCAACCATTTTACAGCTAAATTTCTGATTCTCTGACTCAGAGCCCTGGCTGTCTCACCCACTTTCAATGTAACAGCTCTAAACCTTCGCCTATACTCTGACATAGACAACCCTAGGCGATCTCTAATAGCTGCCTTTACATCCTTATAATTCAAAGCCTGGGCTGCTGGCATTGCTCTGTAAGCTGCTAGTGCCTCTCCAGTTAATGAGGCTGCCAGCCTTACTGCCCACTGGGTCTCTGGCCATGCTAAAGCCTGTGCCACTCTTTCAAAAGACTCTAGAAAATCATCAACATTATCATCTGGAGTTAATTTCCCAAAATTAAATGCCCCAATCCCTTGATTGAGTCCCACACTGTCCACATGTGGTGTACCAGTACTAACTGCTGGTCTTGCATCTGTTCCACTTTGGCTCTGCAGCTGAACTAGAGCTTGCACCAGATCAAGCACTGGTTTCTGCTGTTCTATTAAGGCCTTCATAGCAGTGTCCTGGGCCTGCTGTGATAGCTCCTGCTGCTTGCTGAATTGGGCTGCCATCCACTGAGCCATCTCCCTCGGATCCATCTTGACCCCTGCAAGAAATAAAGAAAAAAAACCCCAAAGAGCAGCACCTTCCAACCAGGTGTGTTTTTTTTTTCAACTTTTTTTTTTTTTTAATTACCCTCCCTGTGCTTACACACATCCACCACTAGACATGCCCAGGTACATATTACCTTGTCTCAGTGATGAATCCAGCTTTGCACAGGGTCTTTTCATCTGGGACAGCTTCCTGGAACAACCACTTCTCCTCCAAAGTGCAGATGAGGGAAAAAAAATCTTCTTTCAGCTTCAAACTTGAATTTTATTTGTAATCCACAGCAAATAAATCCTCTTGGTGCAAAAGCAATCCTGCCAACTACGCCATTTGTCAGACGGCTGCCTAGGGTGAGAACTTACACAATCTTGACGATGCATATATTCATATGATTCTTGCAAGGTATTGTGGGTAATGTAGTTCTTTCACTCCCAAACACAGCTGAAGACAATAATTGAGTTGTGAAACCAAGTGGTAAAGCCAATAAAATTCTTCTTTTATTGATGGGTTTAATTCACCCAGCACAAATATGCTTGGTAGCAATATAAATGAGGATACTTGCTTGCAGTGTTTAAATGGATAACATAAAGTCACAAAGCAAACCAGAAAACAACCTTCAGCTTGTCAGGCAATTAGCTAATGTTTTCTTAGCAAATAATTACCAAATAAAAAGGCACAAAGAAATGAATAAACTTTGCTTGTTAGGTTAACTTCTGCTTATTTTCCACGCAGATCCCAGCAGTGATTCTCCCTTGCTCACACACACAATCAGGTGCAGCTTTAATTACTATCAATTGACCAGCTGAAACCCTTTAGCTGGCTGGCTGCTACTGTGTGAACCCAAATCCTGCTTTAAGAGCTGTTTGCAGTGGAAATAAAGAACAAAGTTAGGTTTCTTTGTGATGGCTGAGGTGTTTGCTCACAGAAAGCTAGCAATAGCATTTAGATAGAGAACAGTCCATGTAATGAATAGTTTCATCTGCTGTATCTCCCCCTTCATCAATCAGGATAGGGTCACTATCATACATTGGCACAGACAAGTCTTTCCATAAGGCACTATCATGAGAATGCTTATTCCCTTGCTGCCATTCACTATTATAGATAGGGTCTGGATCAGTGTTCATATCTGAGCCTCTCCTGCTATCATAATTCCTCTCTGTATATCCTGGCCAGTATGTAATCCAGTTCTGATGTCCAGCCTTCCAATCTTGATCCCTGGACACTGGATCTTCCCTCACATACCTTTTGGCATAGGTCTGAAAGTCCTTTCCACGTGCAGTCTTCTCTCTTCTAGGTAGCCACTGGTGATTCCTAACTCTGCCCTTCCATTCCTCTGGCTGACTCCAGTCCAATGGACTCTGCTGGCACTTGGAATACCTCCCAGTATGGGTACTGCCTTGGATTCTCCCAGACCTTCCAATGGCCTTCCTTCTCTTCCTTCCAGAGAGTTTCCTTCTCTCTCTATCCGCTTGGCTTGGCTTCTGCTTCTCCAGGTGATGCTTAAACCTGTAGCTGGGCTGGAGCTTGTAGCCGTTGCTGAAGCTCTCCCTGAAGCTGTTATCTGAAGAATAAGCTCTATTCTTATTCTGTCCTAATGTGTGCTCCTCCCTAACACAGCGCAGCTGTGTTGAATCAGGCCCTGCCCTTTGAGATGAGTGCTTAGGGATTACCTCATAGCTCTCTTGATTGCACACACATTTTCTCACTTCAGCCCCTCTCATGGCTGCTGGAAACCTGGTGCATTCTGGGACTGGTAGTCTTTTATGTGAAAACTCTGTTTTCTTACTTCTACCAAAACTGACAGGTTGCTTGTTCAGAGTCACATCATCTTTTCTATAGCTCCTACCTGAGCTATGATAAGCTTCCTTATCACAGCACCTACCATACAATTGTTTAACATATGCCACGTGGTAGGTGCAAAGCCATTACCACATAGTAGGAAACATGGCCCTAAGTTTCTACGCTACAGAAGCTGAACTCATTCTCCATTAAAAATGTATTGGACTGGTTTAGGGGGTGGGCTTATATCTATACCACTCTCAGTCTGGTTTGGTCCAGTTTCAACCTCAATATCGTTTTATGAGTTTTTTTCACATGCCAAGTTTCATCCCATTCTGTTACATTTTTGGAGAGTTATATTGCCCCCAACAGACAGACGGATGGACAGATGGATGCACAGACAGACAGAAATTCTTGACCCCTTTTTAATCATTCTTTCCAACTTCCATTGAGTTGGAAAGAATAAGAACGATGCTGGGAAGCGCATGTGTAAATGCAGGTGTGTCCAGCAGGAGCAACCACTGCAATAAGCATGAGAGATGTGCGCGTCAAAATTTATCTTCACTTTATTTTCAGATTAATCACCCATTCATTTCATTTGTTGAGTGTGAATCGTTTCTTTCATTCATTTCCATTAAAGTCAATGGGGCAAGCCATTCTGCACTCCAAAGAAGTAATTTTATAAAAAGCCACCAAGATCTATGCACAGTATGGTAAATCTAGGTATTTTAGTCATGTATACAGGTAAATGGGTATTTCCGTGCAGATATAATGTGGTCTCTATTCTGAAAGTACATGTATCAGGCCTGTCATGTGTACTTTTACTATGGGCATGTATGAGGGTGGAGTTTGGGCAAAGTATAGCAGGGTGAAAAGTTATGTAGATAAATTGTAAAATACTATAATGAAATGCTATAATTTACACCGATTCTAAAAAAAAAAGTCTAGGTGCAGGCATTTACACTTACCATAGGGCTGGTGTAAGAACTTACACTTTAAATTAGTATGTGTTAATGACCACTTATGGCCTATTTTATAAAGTATTCTGGTGCTTGACTATAAAATAGGCCTGAAATGCATGCACAACAAAGTTACTCACCTGTAGCAGGTGTTCTTTGTGGACCATAGGATAAGTCCTCACAAATGGGTGACATCGCCCACACAGCCCTATATGTGAACATTTCCCAGCTCCTACTAGAAGCTTTTTGATTGGTTCTACCATGCATTCACATGAATTCCCACCTGCTGCTGCTGCACTTCATACCCTCAGTCTGATGATTAGTTAATGCTAGAGCAGAAATCCAAGGGGAGGTGGGCAGGTTGTGAGAATTTCTCCTGCTGTTCACAGAAAACATCTCCTACACGTGAGTAACTTTTTTTTCTCCGTGGACAACAAGCAGGATAAGTGCTCATATATGTGATTTTCTAGGTACTGGCTGCTTCATAAAGAAAAAGGGGAAATACAAGTGTTACAAGCAGACACAACCAAGAATAACTTTGTTTTCTTTAAAGAAGTTACATCAGCTACGCCAAAGTAGCACAGAACAGAAAGAATACGGCCTATGGGAGGATTGGAGTTGGATTCTAATCCCTGAACAGATTCATATGGATTGGCTAAATCTGTTGTTGTGTCAGGAGTCCCTTTCCAGACAGTAGTAGGAAGTGAATGTGTAGAGAGAAGGCCAAATCTTTTCCATGCAGGCTGAATGCAAATATGCTCCCGACGTAGACAAGGTTCAGATATTACGAGCTGTGATTTGACTCTCAACCATCAGATCTGCCTGGGTGTAAGCAAAAGAGATGTAATCTGCCAGCCAAATTAAGAGAGTGTGTTTATTGATGGCAGCCCCCAATCTATTGGATGGAAGTCAGACATCGCTTTAGGAAGAAACGTAGGATGCGTACACAATACCAGCCTATTGTTGAAAAACTTTATAAAAGGTGAACCTGCTACTAGTGCCATGAGCTCACTAACTCTGCATGCTGAAGTTACCATCACTAAAAAGAGGACCTTCCAGGTCAGGAATTTCAGAGCACAGTGGCTTCAAGAGCTTTTATCAGCTGAGATGAAACCACACTGAGGTTTCAATACACTATAGAAGGCTTGAGTGAAGGCTTTGCAAGAAGCAAACCTCGATGAAGCAAACAACTAAAAGCTGTAGAGAGATGGGTTTACCTTCTACAGGATAGTGATAAGCACCAATTACACTGAGGTAACCATTATGGAGGACAAATGTAGAAGGTATTCCAGCAGTTTTTGTGTGGAACCCAACAAAGGGTCTAGGCTAGGGCCTGTCCTATCCCTCCTGGAAGCCAAGAGGATGCTAGTGACACCAACTGGCAAGTTTCAAGAGGACAGTGCTATCCCTTCAACATCCAAGCTGTGAGGGCAAGTGACTTTATGTTAGGGTCAACAATGTGCCCTGATCTTATTTATTTATTTAACCGCTTTTCTATACTGCCTTTATCCAAAACGGTTTACATCAAACAACATACTAGGGTTGGTGAGCTGCCTAGGTGAATTGAATTCCTGATAGGGTTGATGAGCTGCCTAGGTGAATTGGATTCCTGATAGAAAGTTCAAGAAGAAATGGAACTATGTTTGTCGGAGCCAATGAGACACAATGAGAATCGTGCACCCTTGTCTTCCTTTAGTTTCAGGAGAGTTTTCACTATCAGAGTTATAGGAGAATACACATACAGAAGACCCCCCGATGGGGGAGGAAGGCATCTGAAGCTAGTTTGCCATGTGTCCCTACCCTAGAACAGAACTGAGGCATCTGCCTGTTCTCAGGAATGGTGAACAAACCTATTAAGGGGGTATTCTACTCTCAAAAGATGGTCTGAGCCACCTCCCAGTCCAGGGTCCATGAGGTTGAAGGACAAGGCTCAGTCTGTCTACCAGGGCATTGCTCTCACCAGGCAGGATGTAGTTTTGAGGATCATCCCTTGAAATATGGGAAAGTTTGACATCCTCAGTATTTCCCAACACAGGAGGTACAACCCCATTCCTCCCTACTTTTTGATGCAGTACATTGCTACTTGATTCACCATCTGAATCATGACAATTTGATTGGATAACTATCTATGAAATCTCTTAGAGCATTCAATATTTCTCTCAGTTTCAGTAAATTGATCTGCTAGAGGCTTTCCTGGGCAGACCATATCCCCTGAACCTATCTACATGGACTTCCAAGCCAATTTTGATTGTATCTGTCATGAGTAACCTTTGGAAGGGAGGACTTTGAAAGGTCGGACTTCTGGCCATATTAGAATGATTCATCCACCAGGAGAGGCAGTCCTGGAGAGAAGGAGTGACAGATATGATATTGCCAAGACTTGCAGTGGCCTTTGTTCACTACATGCTCAGGGCCCACTGAAACTGTCTCATGTGGAGATGTGCCAAGGGAGTAACATGAATCACTGAAGCCATGTGGCCTGACATTTTCAACATAGTCCTTAATAAGGCATGCCAACTCTGTTTTTCTTCTGTGATTGCCACAAAGGGAATGGCCTATGTTGTGGAAGAAAGATTTTTGCGTAAGTCCTGTCTAGCAGAGTTCCTACAAATTCCAATTTAGTGTGATGGGTTCAAGTTTGATTTGCACCTTATCTCCAAAGAGAGTTTCTTCATGGCAGGGCACATCTGTGAGCTGCTCCTGAGCACTGGGTTGCAAGTTTGAGACCCAGAACCATGAGAGTTAGTACTCATAGAGGAGACCCTCAGCATCATATCAAAAATATCATATGTCACAAAAACAATATATTTTCCTACATTCCTTCCCTTAGCTCACTAAGGATTAGTATTATGCAGCTTTATCTGGAGGGAGAAAGCCTGAAAACTTGTCCAGGTCGCAAATGATGTTCCACAAGTGCATGCTCATGAAGAGCTGATAGGATGCAACACGGGACATTAGAATGGCATTCTGAAAAAACTTTCTCAAAAGAATCCAGAGTCCAAGACTCACTCCTAGGGATGACAAAGAGTGAGACTTGTAACTCTTGGCTCTTTTTTTTTTTTAAATTTAATATCTTTTATGCATTTTACAGAACATGAGTCCTTCACAACAATTCCCTTCAAACAATTACATAACTTCATAAACATAAAACACGTAAACATCCATGAACTGGCTGTTATCAATCCAATCCAATCCACCTGACATCTTCTCACTATATTCATGCTTTATTAATTTAGTTAGTTAAATCTCATAGTCAGCACAAAAAACTGTAGAGCTGACGTTTAGCTGGTGGTCTATTCTCTTGGTATAATGGAACGCAACTGGTGCAACACCATTCTAGCTTAACTCCATATATTTATTCATGGCCTCCCATTTATTAAGCAGCTTGTCGGTATTAGGATTTTTAAGCACATACAGCTCCTCGTACATCTTGTGCTGACATTCACTATGCACTTTCTCAAAGTTCTTCCAGTGAATCAAAATTACCTTGATGGCTAAACTGATCAGAACATCTAGTAGCTGGCTCTCTTGCTTTCTCAATACGAGGCCTTCCATCGTAGATTTATATACTACTATTTGATACGAGATGGGGAGCTTCACATCTAAAATTGTTGATATTAGTTGCAATACGCACTCCCAGTATCTCTGAAGATGATCACAATAATAAAGCATGTGCTCCAGCGTCCCAATCTCTGTATTGCAAGACCAGCACCTATATCCAGCGTGCGGTGCCCATTTCATTTTCCTCATGGGAGTCATATATGCTCGATGCGCAAGAAAGTACAACGACTGCATCAGGGATGCTGCTCTAGTAATTCATGTTAGAGACTAGAAAGCGTCCTACTTCTCCGGCTGTATATGATCTCCTGCTTCCCTTATCCAAGCGGACTGTACTCCATCACATTGTTTGTTTGACCCTGACCTGAGCAGTTCCAGAAATTTCGACATTGCCCGGGCTCCACTTTGAATTTCACGAAATTTCTGGAGTAGGGGCCACCCAGGTCGTAGTATCAATGGGGATACACCTACTTTACTCTGGCAGTATCTAAGTTGACACCACTGAAAGTAACATATACCTGGCAGACCAAATTCTCTTTTCAGCATTTCAGAAGTTTTAAACTTGTTCTCATGAACCAAGCGTCCCAGGGTTGTGAAGCCACAATTCATCCATTTCTTCCACAATACTGATTTACCTCCTATTATAAATATTCGATTCAGCCACAATGGCGTTTCCAAGGCAAAATCCTCACCCCCATCAATACACGAGGTAACTAGTCGACACGCTTGCTGAGTTGCCAGGATAACCTCATTTTGTAGTTTATTGGATGTTCCAATCAACATAGTCATCTGCAGAGGGTCATTCATAACTTTTTCTACCTGCAACTACCTGGGGGATTCCTTGTAGTCTTCATCCACTGTCCATTGCGCTCCTTGCTTAAGTAACGAGGACATGTGCAACCAACCAACATCTGGGAAATGGACTCCCCCTTTCTATTTAGGTAATTTAAGTATCCACGCCGCTATCCTAGGAACTTTCTTGTTCCAGAGAAAGGATATAAGCATACTGTTTAATTTTTTATAAAAACCTTGTGGAAAGTTCACTGGACTCATACTCAGTATGTAACTAAGTTTGGGGACCAGAACCATTTTAATTGTCTCCAATCTGCCCCACCAGGTTAAATGTAATGGTGACCATTTTAAGGCGCTATCGCTTACTATTTCTTTGCAGACTTCAACATTCATACTCACAGTCTCCTTAATCGTATGTCCATACCTGACTCCCAAATACTTGAAAGACGAGTGCGCAAACTGCTAGCTGCAGACCAGGACAGTGGATTATAGATGAGATGGTTTAGAGCGAGCATAAGAAACCCCCCCCCCTGCAAAACAGATATTTGCAGGGTTTCATAGAACACAGAAATTTATGTGGACTCAGGGAAGGCATTCCCAGGATGAAAGTTAGAAAACAACAATACCCTTTAACCTTTCCCAGCATTCGCAGCTTCACAGATACAGCCGCCAGCATGAAGGAAAAGGCTCTTCATGCTGGCGGCTGTACAGAGGGAGCCAGGGCCTCGCGCGAGCTTACCCTGCTCCCTCTGAAGCCCCTCAGACAGCCGCGGTGCTGGTCGGGGGGGCAAGGACTGCATGGGCTGTGATTGGGGGGGACCTGTACCAGAAAAGGGCTATGGGGGGGGGGACGACTTGGACTGGAAAGAAATGGGCTGTGATGGGGGGGGGGACCTGGACCGGAAAAGGGCTATGGGGGGGGGTGGACTTGGACTGGAAAGAAACGGGCTGTGATGGGGGGGGGACCTGAACTGTAGAAGGGCTTTGGGGGGGGGACATGGACTGGAAAGCGGATGTGATGGGGAGGGGGACCTGGACAGGAAAAGGGCGAAGTGGGGGGGGGTTAAATTGGACTGGAAATGGGCTGTGATGGTGGGGGGGGGGGAACTAGGACTGCAAATGGGCTGTGATTGGGGGGACCTGAACTGTAAAAGGGCTATGGGGGGGGGGGACATGGACTGGAAATGGGTTGTGATGGGGAGGGGGACCTGGACTGGAAAAGGGCTATGTGGGGGGGGGGGGTAACTTGGACTGCAAATGGGCTGTGATGGTGGGGGGGGGGAACTAGGACTGCAAATGGGCTGTGATTGGGGGGACCTGAACTGTAAAAGGGCTATGGGGGGGGGGACATGGACTGGAAATGGGTTGTGATGGGGAGGGGGACCTGGACTGGAAAAGGGCTATGGGGGGGGGGACATGGACTGGAAATGGGCTGTGATGGTGGTGGGGGGGGGAACTAGGACTGCAAATGGGCTGTGATTGGGGGGGGGGACCTGAACTGTAAAAGGGCTATGGGGGGGGGGACATGGACTGGAAATGGGTTGTGATGGGGAGGGGGACCTGGACTGGAAAAGGGCTATGGGGGGGGGACATGGACTGGAAATGGGCTGTGATGGGGGGGGGGAACTAGGACTGCAAATGGGCTGTGATGGTGCAGGGGGACTCGGACTGCAAATGGGATGTGATGGTGGGGGCTAGGACTGGAAATAGGCTATGATTGGGGGGGGCTAGGACTGGAAATAGGCTGTGATGGGGGACTTGGACTGTAAATGGGCTGTGATTGGTTGGCGGGGCTAGGACTGGAAATGGCCTGTGATGTGAGGGCTAGCACTGGAAATGGGCTTATGAAGAGCTGGAATAGGACTGGAAATGGGCTGATGTGGGGCATGGGAGAATGGGACTAGAAGGGAGTGGATGCTGGGTGGGTCTAGAACTATAAGGGAACTGATTTTGGGGGAGGACTAGAATGGATGGGGAATGAGAATGGAGAGGGGAAAATATTTTGTGTGGAAGAAAAGTCTATGATGGGCTGGGTATTGGGAGAGTAAGAGGGGCTTGAAAATGGAAGGGTGAAATTTAAATGGATGATAAAGGAATAAGGAAAGAATTGGGGGAAAGAGCAAAAGGGAAACAATCAGTATGTTAAAGCAGAAATAGAGAGAGAATGGAAAACATCTAAAAGAGAAGAAAGGACAAATGGATAGCTCGCAGAAGACACAAAGAAACCAGAAGAAAGTGACTGCAGCAATTGCAACTGAAAAAATGCCCAAACAGAAGGTAGAAAAATACTTTTTATTTTGAATTTATTAACTGGAATATGTCTGGTCTGGGAAGTGTGTATTGCTAACATCTTTGCGTTTTTGTTTAGTGCAAGAGGAAATTACTTTATAGTTTTATTTCTCCAGTGTTGTACATTTCATGTTTGGATTTTGGGGTTCCCAGTTTAATTATTATCTGACCAAGGAAGTTAGCCTACACGTATCCTCGGTAATTTTTGTGGGTGGGGCTGGGGGCGGGGCAGGGGTGGGACTAGGGGCAGAGAATGGGTGGAGCATGGCGAGCCACAGGTGTCGGGTTTTTCTCGGTGAAAAAGTTGGCAACCCTATTTGTGGGTGTGTTGGGTATAGTCAGAGTGAGAGGCGGGGTTGTGCGAGCCTGGATCCCTCGCTCTCTAGAGAGAGTTGAAATTGCTGCGGCCTAGCTGAATGGTGCCGTCCGCGAGCTTCTCCAGGCCCTGGCATGAAGGGGAAAGAGGAAAAGGAGAGTGGGGGAGGCGGGAGTCTGGAGAAGAGCACTAGTGCTCAGGAGTTAAAGGAGCAGGGAAACAGACTCTTCGTCACCCGCAAGTACCAGGAGGCGGTGGCCTGTTACACCAAAGCCATAGTGAGTACCGGGGAGCAGCAACGGCCAGGTCCGTTTCCTTTAGCTGCTGTAGTACCGCCGGATCATTCAGTGATCCTCTTCCCCAATGGATAAGACATTTTTTAATGTATTTCTTGAATGCCGATGCTGATTTTGTCCCTATTGCCTCTTTATGTCAGGCAATTCTATACATCTATTGCCATTTCTGTTTTGGTAAGTTGATCTCGTTTTTATTTTTTCTGTGGGCCCACAATTTTTGTTGGCGTAGGGCCTCACTCAAGGTAAATCCGGCCCTGGTCTTTGGTGCAGCATAAGTTGAAAACTGATGAAACAACTTCAGAATCCCAGGCCTGCATGAAGGAGTGGAAGCTGCTGATGAAGTGAGATTTTTAGAATCCTTTCTTAAACTTCTTGATCTTCAGTTTGACTGCCAACTTGAAATTGAAAGGGTACATCATATGTCATCTTCTTGATCTGCTACCTCCACGTTTGCAAGATCCCTTGTCATTTGTATCTTGCATTACTCTGACGTACCGGCTATTTTATAGGAAGCTAGATTAAAGGTGTTGCACTATGAGGCAGCCAAAATTATGATTTTTTTTCCAGTCTCAACAAAGTGAGTGTTCGACAGAGGAAGATGTTTTGGCATTGTGAGATCAACTGAAATGCCTGAGTGTGCATCTATGCTAAATGTTTTGACATTTTGTGTAGATGAATTTACAAAGGCCCATTTTACGCAGCACGTAGAGATCAGAATTGAGATCTGAAGATCAAGACATGCTCAATTTGAGCAATATTTTTTTTAAAAATGACTCTGCTGAATATCAAGCCTTTTGTAAAATATGTTTAAGGACTTTTGGCAGTGCCTGGGGATTTGCTGCCATATACAGCCAGAGAAGTCATTTTACAAATCAACATATAGGAAAACAAACTGCAACCAACACAGCAACTTCCACGTGTAGCCAGGCCATTTTGCAAACCTATGGACCTGATGCAGAGACGCAGGTTGTGGGGCTGCATGTCCTGCAAGCCGTCTGGGCTTGTTTCCCGTTCTAGCCCTCCCCATACGTCCTGATGCTCAGGATGAGGAGAGTCGGCGGGGGAGCAGGAGGGGGTGGGATCGGGGAGGAGCGGGGGCGGGTCATGACTCTGTACATCCTGCCAGGTCCATGGAGATGTGCTGCTTATTCCACCTCAAAGATGAAATAAGCAGCACTTTTGGCATAATCGGGGCCAGGGATCCCACCCTGGGGCCGGGGCCAAGTGTGGGGGGGTCCCCACCGCCCAATCCAGGCCATGGCAGGCCAGTCTTGTGTCGGGTGGCGGGGAAAAGGGAGTTGGGGGGGCCTGTGGGAAGGATGTCCTCACAGGCGGCAGGGGCATGCTGGGCCATCCTCGGGTCCATTTCTGGCCACTGTGGGAACATTTTGTTCCCATGGTCTAGAATCGAGTCCAAATGGGCCCATCTTGTTTGCGGCCTTCTGGATGGCCTCGATGTGCCCCTCTCTGAATTTGGCTGCACATGTATAAGTGCCACAAATTAAGTACTGAGCTTGCTCTTTTTGTTGTTTTTCATTTTAGAAGAGGAAACAAAAAAATGGGGGCTTAAGGAGAATAATTCCCTTAATGCCTTGTGTAAAGCCCTGGTTGAAACGAGCATTTCTGAAAACTCTATTTGTGCCCCAGAGAAGGCATAAATCCCTATCTGGACATTTTCAGGCATATATGTTTATTCCCTTTCAAAAATGAGGAATACTAATTGTGAATTTTTGGCACACCAAAGCCACTTCAGAACCCTACCCTGCCCCTTGCCTTCTTGAAATTTCTATATGGTATGGACATCCATGAGTAGCAGCTTTCTGAAATTTCACTTAAACAATCTACACGAATAGATGCCAGTATACTGTATATACGTGGATGTGCTTCTAAAATAACCCACATAGCATTTTATACCAGCTTCTTCTACTCCATATCTTTAACCAATTTCTCAGTCCTGTTTTTACCACCTCCCACTACATCTTCTCCACATATACTTAAATTCATTTACAGTACTAGTCTCCACCACCTCTAGTGGTAGACTTTGCCATCCTCCCTTTTGCTTTTCACAATTCCCATATAAGACTAATACTAGGGCCCACCACATCTCCTTATCCACTTCTCTAATAAATTAAACCATCAGCAAAACTAGTGAAGTTATTGACTACTACTTTTGTAACCTCCCCCACCCCACAATTTGTACATTGGTACTAGGGTTATAATCATAGCTGCTCTGCATAGGGTACCCGAGATGTCATGGAAATCTGATACCTCTGCTGTTCAGGTGACACCTACCTGCTTGGACTCCTGATTTTTTATTTTAGATTTTTGATGTAATTTGTTTACTAAAGATGAATACCAAACATAATAAAATCAAATCAAAATCAAATTTAATTACTCACTTTTTCCAATTCCAAGCTCGAGTGAGTTAACAAGCAAGTGTGCCAGTTATTTTCCTGTTCAGCTGGACTTGCAGTCTAAGTTGCAAATGATAAGTCATTTGATAACTCTACTTTTTACTTTTTGACCTTCAAAAATTCCATATGACTGAATGAGTACTCAAGCTCCTTCTCTGATTTTTTTTTATATTATCCCTCCTGCTCATGCCCTCCAATCCCTGTACATATTTGCCCTTACCTTTTGTGTCTATCTCAAACATGATTAAATTGTTATGATTTTGTTTGCCATTCCCTCTGCTGAGAGGTTATTCCTTGCATTTAACAGCCTCTTAGTAAAGAAGACATTTTTTTTGTTGTTTTGTCTCAACCTTCCTCTCTGTAACTTTGATTTACAGGTCCCATGCAGCTGCATTTTTTCTTTTCAGGATTGTTTCTGCTAGGAGATTGCCACCAGGTGCCCACCCACCCTAGGCAGGGGCTGCACAACCAAGGATTGTTGAGCTACCTGGATGGAATTTATACCAGTGGGTTACCATCTTCATAAGAAGTGATCCACAGGCCAGGTTTCTCTTTAGGATCTGTTCAGTCATCTGCTGGATATCTGGCATATATGGTCAATGGAAAATAGCACCTGTCCTGATATAGGCCCATTCCTTGGGTAAAAATAATCCCAGAGGACTAGAGAAGGCCAGGTGTCATCCCTTGTCACAAAATTAACTTGCCCCACAAATTCTATTGATTAGGAACATCAGCTTCCAGCTACAGTGGGGTTTCTAGGTCAGTAATTGTGACGTCCCTACTAATCTCAGTGCATGGATGAGATGATGATTCATAGAAGAGGACTTTTGGTTTCATAGGAACTGGGAAATGTTTTGGGGAAGAATGGACCATTTCCAAAAGGATGGGCTCCACCTTAACCAGGGTGGAACCAAACTGTTGGTGCTAACCTTTTAAAAAGAGAGAGGGGCGAGTTGTTTGGAAAGACTTGTGATTTTGCTGTTTTACCATCTCTAGCAATTGCACCCCTGCAGAAACCAGCTGTAATATTGCTTCTCCCCCCTCCCCCCCCCCCTATGATCAGCATTGGAGATAAAAGCTTATTTCTCCTGCAGTGTATTTGGAGAATTGTTTGGAGAGAGACGTGCTTTTGCTGCTTTACCATCTCTAGCAATTGACCCCTGCAGAAACCAGCAGTAAGATTGCTCCCCCCCCCCTTTGATCAACATCTGAGGTCAAAGCTTAGTTCTCCTGCAGTGTGTTTGGAGAGTTGTTTGGAGAGAGACTGTGTGCTTTTGTTGCTTTACCATCTCTAGTGATTGCACCCCTGTGGAGTCCAGCTGTAAGACTGCTTCTCCATCCTGTGATCAGCCTCGAAGGTAAAAGCTCAGTTGTCTGATGGGATGTGGCCATGGGCGTGTGACTGTGGGCAAGTGACTGAAGGGGTGTGACCAAAAGGGCATGTTCTGCCCCTTTGGAGCTCCCTTGGAGCATGAAAGAGCACCGGAAGAAGCTCTGAATTGTTATGGGTAAGCAGAATGCAATGAACAAGGCATCGGGAGGTGCTAGAGGAGCAGGCCCGGTCAAGGGGCGTATGGACGCCTGTTGCTTTGCCTCTTTCTACATCCATGAGTAATATTTTGGACACTGAAACCTCCTTTAGCTTCGGTTCCCCTATAACTCCATCCCAGCCTTCTCCTATGATAGGGTTGTCTGCTCCGGGCGCTAGTAGTGGTTCTCAGAAAGCCCCTTCTTCTCTGTCTGCAAGTTAGTACTCTCCACGATCCCCCTCCTTTTCGGGCCCTCTGGTTGGTGTTTGATACCTTTATTCAGCTAACCATCCCAAATCATGCTACAAACAAAAACAGAAAACAAATAGCAGCAGAATAGCTCAGTGTCAGTGCAAGTCTCACAAACTTTAAAAACAACTGTTATAAAACAAATACAACGCTTACCAATTGCAGCAGGACACTAAATTGAACAAGCAGCAGAAACCTGCATACAAAAGCTCAAAAACGCTGCAGAACGATATGTATGCACATATAAAACTATGGAGAACACCCCCCTCCCCCGATGCACACCAAACAGTCATAGGGACCCAATTCACAACCGGCCAGCCATACTTCATTAATAAAGCCACCACTGGTAATGGGATAGCAACATCTGACTTCACTCATCCCCTGCCATAAAAGACTTTTTAAAAAAAACACACACACTGAGAATGACGCTGATTATCTACCACCCCAACTCCACCGTACACATACAAAGAAGCCTATTACACCTCAAACTCAAAACTACAAAAAGCAACAAAGGACTATTCCGACAGCTTTTTAAACAAGCTTTTTAAAAAAACAACAACAACTTTTTTGTACAGCTTTAGTTTAGAAGATCAAATGTCCACCCACTAAACCTATACATACACAAACTGCAAAATTTAAATAACAAACATTGAACCTCATAATTTCACTAACATACTCTCAACAACATACCTTCCAATCAATACTCTCGTTCAACTCACCTGGACTTACAGTTCCGAAATGAAAAATACAATATTGCTTCCTACGTAATACCCATAGAGCCCGATCATTCTCACCTGTACTCAATGCCGGAATATGGTCTATCAGGGTAACTCCTCTCAGATAATGCCCTAATAAGCCCCTGAGATTGTTGTTTATAACCATACACTGTGTTACAATTACGGCGGTACCGAAGGAAATGAGAAAAAGGCAGACCATTCTTCAAACTCACTGGATGGACATTTATATAATGCAATAGAGCATTCCTATTGGTGCTTTTCATATATATGGAGGTAATTAAACCATCCTGAGTATTACAAATATGTACATCCAAGAAAGAAATCTGCTTCCTATCAGAAACCACTGTAAATTGCAAGCACAGGTCACACTAGTTTAACCAGTTCAAAAACAATGCAAGTTCACTTTCCATCCCATCCAATAGCACAAAAATGTCATCGATATAACGGATCCACATATGGACAAAAGATTTATATGGACCATTGATGAGCCACAGTTCCTTGAACTGCGCTATATACAAATTGGCAATCAAGGGGGCCATTGTGACACCCATAGCTACCCCAGACCACTGTTGATATTACTGATTATTTTAGCTGAAAAAGGTTTCACATAAGGCTAACCTAGCCAATTTCATAAGGAATTCCAACTCTGTAACAGATACAGAAAATCTTTTGCCTAAAGTGGCCTTTAAAACTTCCAGAACTCCTTCTTATGGAATATTAGTATATAAGGAATTCACATCAAGGGTAACTAGCACCTTGTCGTAAATCAGTGACTGTAATTCTTTTGCTCACAATAGATTAAGAAAATGAGTGGTATCCCATACATACGATGGGATTGGTGTCATTAATGGGTGTAAAAAAAGTGTTCAAATATATAGACAGTGGTTCTAATAAGGCATCCCTAAAAGAAACAATGGGTCGGAAGAGACTGTAAATTTTTGTGAATTTCAGGAAGAATGTAAAATCTTGGAATTGTCATCATTTTTGCATTCAAAAACCAAAATTCTTTAGTTGTAATCAACCACTATTGAAATGCATCAGTGGTTATCTTCTCAATCTCTAATTTGCAGAAAGATCACTAGTGAGCCTCCAGTAAATCATTTCATCTGAAAGCTGGCGTATGAATTCCTGCTGATAATCCTGTGCATTCATAACTACACGTCTGATGACAATCTCCCAATTCTCATGCAATTGGTCCATAGCTCTGCATTAGGATCTCTTCTTATTTCCATTTTCTAAAGCATGCACATCACATAAGACTAAGTCCTTAAAAACCTGGACTGCTGCTGGAAGTGGTGTCGTAGGGATCCAAGAAGAATGTATGGGAAGATCAACTCACTGGACTAAAACATCAGCAGACTGATTTGGAGCAACAATGGCTGGTTGAGACACCATTCCATCCTGTTCTTTAAAAAAATAAGACCACAGATGTAATTTTTGTATAAATTTCTCCAAATCCACACAAATGAAAAAACATCATACTGAGTAAGTGGTACAAAAGAAAGCCCACGCTTCAAAATATCTAATTGATCACACTGGTCAACATTGAAATTGTTACTGACTTAAAAAGACCCTAATCCATAGTATCTTGGTGAGCTTGTAGCAGCAGATAAGCATGCAATAAATTAAACCAGGAGTCTTTTCAAGGATCCAAGCCAGTTTAATGTGCACAGGCTCAAGCAATAATCAATTTCAAAATGGCTGAGCAATGGTTTCTAGCAAAACAACAACTTTTATACCGTTCTTCTCCATTCTAGACATAGGCAAACTTTTCATTGGTCCCAGTAACCCCTCTCACCCATCTATTGGTCCCGGTACTGATATGGCTATCCAATTGGGACTCTGGTCTGGGCTCAGCACCTGCTCACCCCCCCTCTAGTCCCAATTACAATGGTCAGTGTCTCTAACTTGTTACATCTCTCCTCCAAGGTCGCTCAGCTAGTTTAAAACATATGGGAAGCAGGGCACTGTAACCTTGCTTTTTGCAGAGTTAATTAATTCCATAGAAGCTGTGCTCTCTTATCAGTACCAATTAGAGCTGTTTTCTGTCTTTTCTAAGTTTCGTTTCTGCTTAGCTATGTTCAGTTAAGCTGAGTTAAGTTTCAATTCTATGGTGTCATCATTCAGGGGGGGTTTCATTCCTCTGGGCCTAACTACAGGCTTCAGTTACAGGTCAAGCTGCTCAGGCCTGTCTGCTCACTTCAGACACCATGGATCACAGGCCTTCGCCTACCACATTCCCCCCTTTGATTAATCTCACCCGCATGTTAATAAGGTGTGAGAATCAAATCACATAATACTAGGTAAAGGTATCACTCTGTGGTATAGGGTAGTAAGTTCACATAGCTAGTATCTTTGTAGCTGCCTTATGCTCTACAGTGTTATTAATAACTGAAGTTATCATTTGCATACAAAGTGGCAAGAAACAAGGGAGCAACAAGCAGATAGTCAAAGTCCATAGTTTGGCAAGAGTGGGAAAAAGAACTAAAGGATTAGAAGGTTCAGTTGCATCTTTGTTGTGCTGTCGTAAAGCTTCTGATTTAGACAGACCAGCTGTCCATCCTTCATAGTAGATTGTGGTCCAGTCCGAACAAAACACAAACTGTCAACAATGGGGTGGGCCAATACCCACTCACTAGTAGTATTATGTAAATCAGTCTGATTGTATAGGATAGAATAGTTCAGTTCTTGGGCCTCCCAAGGCCATTAGTCTCCCATTGTTGTTCCTCCACAAGACAAGCAATCTGAAACATGAAGACCGAATGCCACTGCTCCTGCTAATTCAAGAAATAAGTTCTGGTGGCAGGAGGAACTTCAAAGTCTGATTTCATGGCTTCATAGAAAGAGTGATCTTTTGTCCTGTTCTGGTGGTGGTTATGCAAGCTGCACAAGGGGGTAGGGCAAAAGTCATTTCAAAGCACCCCAAAACTGTTGCCAGAATAAAGCAATAATAATAATTCATAATGGGCATAGTCTCTGGAAAATTGGAGGAACTGTCGGATTTCACAAAGGTAGAGTTGATTGTAGATCCTCAAGCTTCTGCCGTACGTAGACCTACCAGCTTTTTGGCAGGAGTAGGGCTGTAGATTCCAAAGTATCACTGTCTTCTGGGATGTCTCAGGTTCTTAAAATATCATAGCATAGTCTCTTAGGCTATTATTGCTTCTTTAGAGCAGTTCACTCTTTAGAAGATCAAAACAGTATTTTCAGAGTATTTAAACACAGTCTCTTAGAAGATTCAATTTCTTAACACAACACAGTCTCTTCCTGATGATTGCAGTTTTCTCCAGATGCGAGGCTTACCTTCAGATAAACAAACAGTCTTGAAATAGTGCAGTGTCTGAGTGACCAATAAGTCTTAGGTCAGTGGCTGTTGTCGTAGGGTGAGGTGCAATGGTGTCTCAGGATGCTGTAAGGTAGTCCAGTGATCAGGTTCAAGAGCAGCTGCTGGCTTCCCTTGATTATGATGGATCCAAGGTTCAAATTCTGCGACTTTTACTGCAGTTGGAGTTGACAAGATGACGACATAGGGTCCCTTCCAATGCAGGGCTAACGGTATCTTTCTCCACTCTTTGATCCACACCGAGACTCCAGGCTTGAAAGGATGCAGGGGTTCAGGCAAATTGATGAGTAATCGATTTTGTACCCAGGTATGGAGACTTCTGCAAAACAGAACTTAAAACCAATAGTTCATGTCTAATAATTTCAGATCCTATCTGTCTCATATCTCCTTTTATTTCCTATACAATAGGCAGGGGTTGCCCATACAGAATCTCAAAAAGGGGAAACTCCTAAAGACTTAGCAGGGGCTAAGTATATCCTAAGAAGGGCTATAGGAAGAACCTGGGGCCACTTCAGATAAACCTCTTGGCAAAGTTTAGACAACTGAGATTTCAGGGTTCTATTCATACATTCTACTTTTCCTATATTCTGAGATCTATAGGCAGTATGTATCTGTTAATATCAATATCTTGGGGCTATACTTAATGGACTTGCTTCCTAAGGTTATCCACCCTCATTCTGTGTACAGGGTCCCATGTGCATGCAAGGTTGTAAGGGCATACTTGAAATCTGGGTACACATTTAGACAGGGCTCTTTTCCTATTGTTAGTGCTCTAGTGAGGGCTATCAGTTCAGCTTTTCTGTGGTGAAGTTTCTGGGGCCAGGGCTGAGGACTCAACTACCAAATCAGGGGTCACCACTGCATATCTAGCACAACAATGTCCATTGATGATGAAACTGCCTTCAGCCACAAAGAAAGTCTGTTCAGAGTTCTCCATAGGGACATCAGTCAAATCCAGGCAGCTTGAGAATACAGTGTCCATAATTTCTAAACAGTCATGATCAGGGGATCAAGACTAACTGATAACAACATAGCAGGATTGAAAGCTTGACTGACCCTTCAGTTGTATCTGAGGTTTTCACACAACATACTCTAATACTTCAACATTCATAGATTTGTTAGCTAGTAATTTCCTTTGTATTTCATATTGGTTAGAACAGAGTGTGGTACAGTAACTTGAAGATTCTGTCTCAAAGGGATTTTTCTTTTCGTTTTTTTGCTTACTAGGAAGGCTGTAGCTGTAACAGCTTCTCAAATAAGGTCCAAGAGATTGAGTCAACACTCCTAGAACATTTCCTTGTGACTCATGAACATAGAGACTGAAAGGTTTTCTGGACATCTGGTAGACCCAGAATTGGTGACAACATCAGAGTGTTTTTTTTTTTTTTCAAAGATCAAAAGGCTGCATCCTGTTCAAGTCCCCATTCCAATGCAGACTTTTCCATTCCTTTGATAGCTTGATACAATGGTTTTGCTAGCAGTGCAAAATTGGGGATCCATATACAACATACTCTGTGGCACCCAAGAAGGCTCTCACTTGCCTCCTGGTGGTTGGAGTAGGAATACTGCATACAGCTGCTTTGCGTTCTGGTAAGGGTCCCAGGCGTCGAATTCCGCTGGACAACTGGAATCCTAGGTGTTTAACTTGTTGGACATAATTGCACCTTAGCTCTTGAGACTTTGTATCCAGCCTCATTAAGAGGGTGCAAAAGTTCACTAATGGCTTGTAGACATTTACTTTCTGAGTTGGTGGTTATGAGCAAGTTGTCCACATATTGAAGTAGAATTTTTTCTCCTGCAGTTTCTGGACAACTTGTCAAATCCTTGCTGAGTGAGGCGAGTTCTTGAATCCTTGAGGTAATCTTGTCCAGATGAGTTGGCCCCCCCTCCTTGTAGTGGGGTCTTGGGCTAAGCGTATGCAGAAAAAGACATCTTTTTAAGTCCAGAATGATGAAATGTATAGCTTCAGCAGAGATCAGTTCCAAGAGAATATAAGGATTTTGGTAACACTGGTTGTATAGTTTCAGCTGCATCATTCATTCTTCTTAGATCCTGCACTGGGCGGTAATCACCTGTCCCAGGCTTCTTGACTGGCTTGAGGGTGACAATGACAGGGGCTATGTTCTTCGCTAGGCCAGGTGGATTATCTTCTGCCCATACTCCAGGTGGGGCTATAAGGTTGGTAGGTATACCGGAACTTGTTGACTTGACTGGAGATGCACTATAGAACTGCTACTCTTTTTCTCGGGGAACAGTCAGCACCATCAATCCAGCAGGTTTTGGGTTTACAGTCATTTGCATTTCTCTCTCTTCAGCAAAGGATATCTGTGTCTGAAGCTTTGCAAGCAGATCTCGGCTCCAAAAATGGAATAGGGCATTCAGGCATATACAGGAACTGGTGCATTATTTTCTGTCCCCCTAGTTCACACATGCGGTTCTGCAGGAAAGGCTTTGCGGACTTAGCCCCAGTAGCTCTGATAATGGTGATGCATCTGGCCTAGTCTTTATCCATGCTGTAGCCCTCTTTAGCTGCCACTTACTCTATAGCTACTTCCTTCTCCTACTAGAACATTGTGCTTGGTTTATTGTTTTATGACTCTGCAATCAAGTACTCCCTCCTCCCCTCCTGGGGAGGAGTCAAGATACGGGCATTCACTTTTCTAATGTCTTTCTCCTCTGTAATGGGCGCACTCACACCCAGTTTTTCACTTCCTCTGCTCCTTTGATTAGGAAACCCTCCTCCACATCATTCGACTAAAATATCAGCAAAAAGATCTGTTCTCTTTTTCCATCTTACAATTTTTACATTTTCTGTCCTTCTTCAACAATCCACATACTTTTCTGATCAACTTTTCATTTAACTATTATGCCTGCAAATTCATCCAGTTCTCTGCAATTTCCGTTCATTAGTTCAATCAAGTCCTAAACGTCTCAGTGTATAATGCAGTTTTTTTTTTTCAGTTCTAAACAAGTCTGGTCAGCTGACTTTCACTTCTGGTCCAGAGGGGGTGCACATCCCCCTGCTGCGGAGGTGGCTGGCAAACTAGGGAATCTACAGGGAGGAGTCCCCCCCCCCCCTCTCCTGGGTTCTGTTTCTCCTAGCAACGCTCTATCCAGGAGGTTGATTTTTTTTTTTAAATGATCTACTTCTCTGCTGTGGGCACATTAGTTCACGCCTACCGGGGGGTGACATCATCGGTGGACTGGGCTCCATCCCCCCCTTAAGCACTCTGAACGGAGCTACTTACAGAGAGAGAGAGAGTGACGAGACAGGATATCTAGAGATTCTGGGGCAAAATATGGTGAACTAAGGAAATATGAGCAACTAGCAGAAGCCACTCCCTTTCACATAGCATTCCTGATTGGGACAGAGACATTTCATAGTCTTCAGTAAATCCCTTATTGAAATTCTTGATCATACTTGAAAAGACACTTATTATTTCTGTAAACATAGGGCAGGCAGGAAACACTTAGATTGAGCACATACATCCATTATGCTTATTGCAACTTATTCCAAACAGGAACAATTTAGATACAGTTAAAACGATTATTTTGAACAACAAATCCAACAGAAAAAGTTACTATGGCTCTTAACATGACAATCACATTCTGCAAAAGAAATTATTATTTTTTTAGTTCAGGAAGCAAATATTCAAAAGACATGAAACGGATAATTTTCCATAGCTGTGGTGGATATCTAAAATGCATATACACCCTCTTTTTGTTTTGTTTTTAACACTAAATGTCTTCTATCAGGTGCTTGCCACAGTATATCAGGAAATAACGTCTTGAAATTTAAAAAACAAAGTACCCTCTTTCTCTGGACACGGACATACAAAATTCAAATACCCATCCTAAATTGTAAAGGTCTTCATTAATCACTAGTACAGATTTCAAAGATAAAATCCTAACACAATTTTCTTATTCACTCAGAATTTAAACCATTCATTCTCAGGTTGCAATCTGCCGTTAGTTTTTGAAACAACAGATATACTTCCTTTATTTTACACAAGCAAGAGACTGCTCAATCAGGAACGGCTGTCTCATTCCCTAGTAAGCTGTGTGAGCCACACCCCTCCGCTCACTGAAAACGAAATGATCACAGTTTCACAGGCACACAGAGACATGCTAGCAAGAATCATTTAAATCAGTGTCAAGTCGTGATCTAATAATTACTTTGTAGGTTTATAAATCAAAGGAAATAAACCCAAAAACAGTTTGCTTAGTTTATCATTTCTGAAAGGTAACAATAAAAATACAGACAAAGCAGAGAATATAACTAAAAACAGTTTACGGAGCTCCGATGAGGTTAATTCGACCTTCAAAACTAAAATTCTGACTAAATATTCCTATCGAATGGTATACAATACCTGACCATAGTAGAAGGAACATCACCATTAAAACACAGTGAATAAAACAGGTACAATTTTCCTGACATAAGCACAAACTAACAGCATTGAGATTTAAGCCTGCACAGGGTTAGAAAGACACTGTACATTCTTTCCTTCAGACACGCCCCCTGTCAGTTTTTTTTTTTGTGCAGTAGGAAAGCGAACTGGGTCAGACCAGCTTTTGGATTTTTAAAATGATTCTTGGTGTTTTGCGTCTTCGTTCTGCTTTATTAATACAATTTCTTAATCAGTGAACTGTCACAAATTACTCAACAGAATAATCTCACATTTATAACAGAAGGGAAACTCGTGGTTTCAACAGAGAACAAAACAAAACAGATACACAGTAGGGCAGACAATACACATCAAACGCTTCACAATCATGCTAGCAACGTATCCCAAAATGCATTTCGTTCTATCTATTCTGACTAGTCTTATCCAATTTCCCAATTACAAAAAGACGGGGGTTTCGCCCTGCGAATACTCATGCGGGGTTACTCGGCTCGTCTTTGAGAGGTGATCAGGCTCTCTTACCAATTTCCAATTTATCTCGAGATTACCAATTCCAAGTTCCAATGGCAGCACTGCTCTTTCTATTTCTGTCTAGACATACCAAATCAAAACTCTACTTACCAGATCTGGTTCCCAAGCTTCTGAGTTGGATCCTGGACTCCCCCGGGTCGGAGGTGTTGGCCAGCTGGATCCAGTGCCTGCCGAGGCCAGGCAGAACCCCCTCCGATTCAAGAGGATCGGTGGGCCCAGGGAAATTCCCCTGCGTCGGATTGGCATGGTTCCAACTGGACCAAACCTCAAGGCGAATTACGTGGATTTATTCACTTGAACACCATCCACCACTCGCACTTCCCGGCCAACGCACCAAGAAATGTAGCAGCAGATAAGCATGCAATAAATAAAACCAGGAGTCTTTTCAAGGATCCAAGCCAGTTTAATGTGCACAGGCTCAAGCAATAATCAATTTCAAAATGGCTGAGCAATGGTTTCTAGCAAAACAACAACTTTTATACCGTTCTTCTCCATTCTAGACATAGGCAAACTTTTCATTGGTCCCAGTAACCCCTCTCACCCATCTATTGGTCCCGGTACTGATATGGCTATCCAATTGGGACTCTGGTCTGGGCTCAGCACCTGCTAACCCCCCCTCTAGTCCCAATTACAATGGTCAGTGTCTCTAACTTGTTACATCTCTCCTCCAAGGTCGCTCAGCTAGTTTAAAACATATGGGAAGCAGGGCACTGTAACCTTGCTTTTTGCAGAGTTAATTAATTCCATAGAAGCTGTGCTCTCTTATCAGTACCAATTAGAGCTGTTTTTCTGTCTTTTCTAAGTTTCGTTTCTGCTTAGCTATGTTCAGTTAAGCTGAGTTAAGTTTCAATTCTATGGTGTCATCATTCAGGGGGGTTTTCATTCCTCTGGGCCTAACTACAGGCTTCAGTTACAGGTCAAGCTGCTCAGGCCTGTCTGCTCACTTCAGACACCATGGATCACAGGCCTTCGCCTACCACAAGCTGAACACGAATATAACATTAAAAAAATTGTATTGGCTCTCGTTTTGAAGATATTGCATGTAGTTTTGACATTTCACCGTGTAAATTTATCCAGTAGGACATCAACAACATCCCAAATAAGCCTTGAATGATGTAATATTGCATCACATTGCATAATACCAGCATGCACACATCATCCAGAGTTGATTGCATCATTTTCTGATGCAATGCAATACTACTGCCAGATGGCTGCTGAAGCCATCTGACGTCAGCAGTGTACTATACGCAGTCGGAAAGGTTGAGCATTTAAAATATTTCAGACTGTGCGCGAGACAGTTTAAGCTACTGTTACATGTAACTTTTATTAATCATATAATTTTAGCCATTTAGGTACAATACAGAACAGTAATGCCGCGAAAGTGCGTTAATACTATTGACAATTTCTGCTACATTTGTGGGGAAGTGACATTTGCCAACCAGAAGAAAAGTATCACTTCTCAACTGAAGAAAGCATATCATCTTTACTTCGGATGCAAGATTGGTGACCAAGACAAGCCTTGGGCCCCGCACTTAACCCTCCCATAGCCAATGTTCCCTGTAAAATAGTTATCTCCAAGTTATAATGCCCTGTTCAATGTAATTTCAGTTTGTTCAATGTAAACCGCACTGATGCAGAATAGCGCGGTATATAAGAGAATGTAAATAAATAAAATAAATAAATATATGCTGCGCTACATGTACAACAGCTTTCACAGTGGTAGAATTGCAAAAGGCCATCAATGCCGTTTGCAGTCCCCATGGTGTGGAGAGAGCCAAGCGACCATATAAATGACTGCTACTTCTGCTTGGTTCCTCCTCTTTCCAGTGGAATAACGAAGCAAAAGAAGTCAAGCATAGTCTACCCAAACATTCCGTCTGCATTGAGACCAGTTCCACATGGTGATGGACTTCCTATTCCAGAACCTCCTTCAGAATATTCGCTTGATTCATCTGATGAGGACAAGGGTGAGCCGACCTGTTCTTCTCCTGGTCCGTCAGCATGCAGTGACCCAGATTTTCACTGGGATGCATTATCAACTCCACACAGAATAACACAGGAAGAACTAAATGACCTGGTTTGTGATTTGGACTTATCCAAGAACAAGGCAGAATTGCTAGGATCAAGACTCCAACAATGGAATCTTCTAGAAGAAGATGTCAACATTACTCCATATCGAAAGTGCCACCAGCACATGTGTTTCTTATGTGAGTGAGATAGCCGAGCAAGGGATTGGCACTACTTGCGGAAGGAATGGAATCGCAGACAAAATGTAACAGTTGCAGAGAAGAATATCCAGCACCCAGCTCTGGTTGAGGCTCACAAAATCTTGCTACCACCCCTTCACATCAAACTAAGTTTGATGAAAAACTTCACGGAAGCCATGGACTGCACTTCGCCAGCTTTCCGATACCTGCATGAAAAATTCCCTTGACTCAGCGAAGCAAAGATTAAAGAGGGAGTTTTTGTGGGTCCTCAGATTCGAGAGCTCTTCAAAGATGACCGGTTCAACAACTTACTGCAGGGTGATGCGAAACAAGCATGGAATGCTTTTCGCCTAGTGTCAACAAACTTTCTCTGGAATGTTAGGGCAGAAAACTACATGGAACTAGTAGAAGACATGCTGATGCAGTATCAGAACCTTGGCTGTAATATGTCTCTAAAGATCCATTTCCTTGATTCCCATCTCGATTTCTTCCTGACAACTGTGGTATGGTTAGTGATGAACAGGACGAACATTTTCACCAGGATATCGCAACGATGGAGCAAAGATACCAGGGAAAATGGTCCATTACAATGCTGGCTGACTACTGCTAGACACTCCCCAGAGAAGCTCCCGAACAGCTGTACAAGAGACAGGCGAAAAAATCTAAGAAGTAGTCTATGACTTGTTTTTTTACAGGTATTAACCGAAGGCCTATTATATTTACTATTGACATGCATTTCATGATGTAAACATTAATTCTTGTAGATTACAAAAAAACTAGAGCCAATTTTGCAATTTCACTGTCATATTCGTGTTCAGCATATAAAAATTGATAAGAAATGACTATTTTTATTTCAGTAACATGACTTTTGTAAAACATTTGTTGACCAGTGTCATCCGACAGGCACATGGAGGAAATATTCACCACTAGGTTTCTTGATCTGGTTGATAACATGTCCAAGGGTGGTGTCCCTTCTATTGGTCTCCACTTCCAACTTCAACACCACCCTCTGCGTGGCGGCCCCTGCCTCTCTCCAAAAAATCTTCATTATGTTGACTTTTATCTGTCCCATCTGAATCATCAGATGTAAAATCATAAGTAACTTGCTTAGAAGCCTTACGATCAGGATTTTGACATGGATAGACATAACCCGTAACATAATTGGAACCATCCCATTGTAATTTCTCCATCTTCAATTTTTTTATATCTAATGTATATTTGTCCATCTGTTGTTGCAATTTAGATAGCTGAGCTTGCTCTTCCATAGTAGCTTTCAACTTCTCCAAGAACGCTTCTAGCTCTTGTTGCTTCAATGTCACAAATTCCTTAGTTATATCGACAATCAATACCATTAAATCACATGCACATTTATTCAATATTTTATGCCATTGATCCATAAATTCCATATTATCAGTAAACAAATGTGGTTCCTTAATTAGTCTCAATCCTCCAAGGATCTGTTGTCTTCTAATGCATTCTAAAAATGATGCTCTATGTAATTCTGAACGTATCAAACACTTCCAAACAAGAGTAAGGTTATCCCAAGATGTCAAGTCACTCTCCTTATCTGTTGGTTGACATAAACTTGGTTCTTGTAACAATTGTTGAATATAATTGAATAACAAAATGTGTCTTGCCACACCAATTGAGCAGAATCAGTGGAAGCCATCCCAATCAAAAAAAGTTTACTTCTTCAGATACCAGTCAAAATTAGCTTGCTTCACATTATTGCACCGTTCTGAACACATACAATACAACATTGCTGGAGGAAAAAGACCTCAGAACATAAGGCCAATGCAATGACTCCCAGGCCAGTCAGGTTTTCATATCCACAATGAATATGCATGAGATAGATCTGCATGCAGTGGAAGCAGTGCATGTAGATCTATCTCATGCATATTTATTATGGATATCCTGAAAACCTGACTGGCCTGGGGTACCCAAGGACTGGGTTGGGAACCACTGAGCCAAAACAAGCACATTTCAGGTGCCTGGAGCAGGTCTAAAGAGATCAGGAGGGGGACATCCAGGTTCCTGGGAATGCTCCAGCCATGTTTCCACCACTCCCCGTTCAGACTTGGACTTTCTCACACTTGCGATGTCCCCAAAGCTGGCTTCTAAAATGGCTCTAGAGAAGTCTCTGTGCTTTGGACATCTCTATGCCCATTTTCAGATCTCCAAAGCACAAATAGGGCTTCCAAAATTACCCCCATAGGGAATGAAGCAACAGAATTTGCAAACCTAGAGCAAGAACTCTTCAAAGTAGACCAACAAATAAGAAGAAAACAAGTGGCAAATACTCAAATACAGTGGGGATTACAAAGTGTTACTCATTTGTCAGTCTAAACCCGATACATGAATTGGTTAAAGAGAGATGAACTGGCACAGAAGGATGAGAGATTGCTAGCTGCAGACCAGGACAGTGGATTATAGATGAGATGGTTTAGAGCAAGCATAAGAACCCCCCCCCACTGCAAAACAGATATGCAGGGTTTCATAGAACACAGAAATTTATGTGGACTCAGGGAAGGCATTCCCAGGATGAAAGTTAGAAAACAACATATATGGACTGGATTTTCAAATACTGTATATACATCCTGTTTTCCAGAAAATATCTTCCCACAGATGAACACAGTGCAAAGTCTGAGGATCCTTTGGGGACAACATGCACACCTGAACGTGTGTATAACCACCCTCAGTTTTATCATGTTTCAGAAAGCTTTTGACCTCCCTCCCACTGCCCCTCCTTGAGTTTTGTCAGTTGTGTTTGGTTTGTCTATTGTCAGTCTTGCACTGTCCTCCCTCTTTCCTATTTTATTTGGCGTTCCTTTTCTAGTCAGGTAGCGTAGTTATTATTTTATTTATTGTAAACCGCTTTTATGCCTTGGCCAAAGCGGTATATAAAGTTTAGAAATAAAGATAAAGATCATAGCCATTTCCCATATGTAAAATATGCTTTACTTGCAGAAACATGGAGACTACATTACCCACCTCCCTCCACATGTGCACTTTTGCTTTTCAGAAGTAGATAGAAAGTCTGCACATTGCACTTAGAAGTGCTGGTGCAAAGTCCACTGATAGAAAGTACTTGCAGACTTCATTCCTACGCATACAGTTTGAAAACTGTCCCCATGCCTTTTCTTTTCCTCCTACGCTTATGTGAGCCACTTGCATTAGATCCATAACACTCCTTTTCAATTTCTATGAAATGTTTTCTCTTTACCTAATATTCAGTCTTCTACTCTTTGTTCTTTTCTTCTGTTTTCTTATTTATTTTACTAATTATTCTTCTGCTTTTATTGCATCACAATAGTGTTACTGCTAGCTCATTTTAGGTTATAAAGTTTCTGCACAGGTAAATGCTGCTTTGCCTGCATAAAAAGTTTTTTCATAACATTCCCAATATATGTGTATAAAAATACACATAGTGACATGATTTGCATATTCAAACGTTCAAAATGTGTACTATTCAGGTATAGTAGGTATTTTCCTGTCCTCGGGAGCTTACAAAGTTTGCACTCGAGGTAATGGAGGCTAAGCGACTTGTCCAAGATCCCAAGGGGCAGCAGTGGGATTTGAATCCTGGCTCTTAGCCACCTACATTAAACACTAGATACTCCTCCATGCCATACTTTTATCTGACCTACACGCAGGCTTGTTTGGCGACATAGCTTTTAACCATAACAGACAAATTCAAATTCGACTCAATTGTATTCAGTAGTCATAATATAATTTTATTTTCCACTGGACAAACACTCTGACCAATGTGCCATGAAACCAGGGAAAGTAAAGTACAATATATGGCTGCAATTCTTTAGGTTTTCAAATTCTTAATAAGAATCAATATTTCTTTATGAGCTGGATAGAAATGAATAAGCCAAAAATATTTCCAAGAACGACTTACCACATTAGTATCCAACAAGCTCTGGTTTCTAATGAAAGCAATTATTAGATGCCTTAGAAAAAAAAAACAGCCCATTACAAGACATTCTATATTTCCATTTACATTCTAGGGGAAAGAAGAAACCAAAACAAAAATGACTTTTTAATGACAATACCTGAAAAGTGTTTTTCACTAGGTCCATACATCATTGTCAAGTGAAAAGATTAAACTTTATTGTTTCTTTTTGAACCAAGAACTCAAGGTGAGTGGAAATGTCTTGAAATGCAAAGTAGTTTGGCAGATAAAGTAAAATGGAGATGAAAACCGACAATAAAAAGACATTGGCTTTAATGGAGGAAACAGCAGGGAAGTCTGCATTTTTTAAAGTGTTGCAGAGCCCGACCTTTTTTTTTTTTTTAATTTTGGTTAAAAACAGCATTTAAACCCCAACCACAGATGATACTGCACTGTGTTCTGGTTTAAATACAGCACCAAAATCACTCCAGTCTGAAACATTAGTAATGTATATAGTTGGTATCAAATCCCTGGGATCTGCACTTAAGTATTCCTCTGTTGAAGATATTTAGTTATGAATAATGTCTATTCACAGGATAAAGTCATGATGCAAAGTTACCAGTAATGAATCTAAAGTTCAAAGGCTTAAATTCTGGGATTCAGTGTTCCATAATGATTTCTTTTCCTTAGCTAGCAACTTGATGATCCCCTCTTTTCCTTCAGCAAGCCGATTATTGCGGCTGTAAACTGCTTTACCACTTGAGAACTCCCACGTTGCCATGAGTGTTTAAAGATTTGAGATTTTTCAACAAAACTTTGCCAGAAAAACTTTAGTGGGAATGAAGTAGAAGGGTCCTATTTTTATCTTTGATGATGATTATTATGTCATCAGTATTTGCACACTTCCTAATGACCTAAGTTCCATAACCATGAACAGTGCAGGTATCTGACAAAAACATGGCTGCAGCTTTATTCCATCAACAATTTGATAAGTTGACAACATACCAACAGTGTTTTGAATTTCACAGAATTAGAATCAGACTGCACTAGACACCGTCATCCTAGTCTCCACTTACTGAATCATCAGCCCACAACCTTCCCAGCCCTGCAGTGACGGCAGGCTGATGCCATCTTCAAGAAATGTGTGCCTGCAATATCATATCTGAATACTGGAGTAAGCCCGTATACAGGGCAAGCTTACTCCACATAATATCCTGGTAAAAATGTAAAATGCTCGTATCCAATTAATAGTCTTTGTCATCTTCTGCCACCCTTATTGTCTTCCTCCAGCAAAGCATGTGAATCCCTTTAAAAATGCCCCCCTAGAAGTTTATTGTATAAGACAGAGGTATACTCTCCTCTGCCCTAGATGCACTCACTCCACCTGTTTTTTGATCTGTGAGGCATTGTGGTTTCATTATGTGTCCCATAGTCTTTCTACTTTTTGAAGGGGTAAACAACTGAACTACATATGTCCGTTCCACTCCACTCGATATTTTATAGACCTCTATGATATATCTCCTCAGCCATCTCTTTTCCAAGATGAAGTGCTAATCTTTTAAGCCTTTCCTCATACTTTTAGCACACATACAATGCACACATTTAAAACAAATTTGTGAAACAAAAGAACACATATGAAAATCGGGACAATTTTGAAAAATAAGAAAAGGAGTTGAATTTTTTTGGATCGTGAACATCCCTACTTAACATCAGTGCCTTTTTTTGACCTTAACATCTACACCTGTTTTGAAATAGGTGTAAATATTAGGGATGTACATTCATTTGAAATTACTGAAAATTAAGGCTCCAATCACTTTATTATGCCGCCGAGCCGCAGGGCAGGGTCCCGAGGCCGGCTTGTAACCGGGTTCCCGGGGCCCTGTATCCCTGGCGGCAGCACCGCCGTGCAGGCTGGTAGGAGGGGGGAGCACGGGCGTGAGCGAGGCCAGCACCAGCGACCTACGCGTGAGGTGGGGAAAAAGGCGATTGGTACTGGTGCCGGCTGGGGGGCGGAACGGCGGCGTGCGATCTCCCTCTTTTCGGTTGATCGCCGCTTCAAACAGGTGCGTTGTCCAGGGGCTTTCTGCTGGATTGGGCCTTTTTGCGTGTCCAATATTAAAAATAATAATAATATATAAATCTATATCCTTTTACCGTTGGGGGCTGGCGCGGCTGTTCAGCAGTCGGCGGCAAGTCTTGACGGCGTGGAGCCACGTGGGCTTGGCTGGCCTCCGGGCCTAGCTGCACGTGGGGGGCTTAGAAGCCTCAGTGGGGCTGGGCAATAAGGGGCTCCCCTAGCTGTGGGATTATTCTTTGGGAGTGGGGCTGGCAGCGTGAGGTTTGAGAACTGCGGGGTGGGGTTCTATAAAAAAAAAAAGAAAAGGAGAGCATAAAACGAAGATTCCATACGCAGGTCAGGAATTCTTTAATTTGGTGGCAGGGCTTTTAACAAATAAATAAATAAATAAATAACATCAAATCAAATAAATAATAATCTAAAATAAGGTTTTGGGGTCATGGCTCGCAGGTTTGGGAGAAAAGTGGCCAGAAAAGGGGTGGAGGCCACGGGGGCAGGTGTTGGTGGAGGGAGGGCACAGGGGTCTGGGCGTTTAGCCTCCTCAAGAGAACATGTGGCAGCGGTGGCATCCCAGAGCTCCCACAGGGGGCGTGGTAGGGGGAAGTCAAAAGGGGCTAGCGCTGGCGGGGCCACGCAGGCCGGTGCTGGTGTGGTTTCATCTGAAGTTCTGGGGCATGGGGTGATAGAGCCTTCTGGCCTGGGGGGAGATGGTGATGTGTCGGGGGGGGGGGGTGGTAGCTGGACCTAGAACTGTGGGTCCCGCGGGGCTTGAAGGTGTAGGGGCAGCGGTCTGTTCTAGGGGGGTAGGGTCGGCTCCGGTTGATGGTCGACCGGACCCGGGGGATGGCGGTTACACGGGCATGCCTTCTCCTCCGTCATCCGGGTGGTATGCCCCTGGCTTTGGTAGCGGTCCTTTCCCGCCGGCTGGATATTTTGGAGCCCAGGGGCCATGGGCGCTTGGTGGTGGTACCTGGGGCGGTCCGGGGCATTGGGGTGTGGGGTGGGGTGACTGGAGGGGGGCTGCGAGCCCCACGGGCAGTGGGTTGGCGGCCTGGGAGGCTGGTGGACTCGTGTCCTCGGCGTGGGGTTGGGGCAGGGGGCCGAGTGTTGCACCGAGCGCTGTGCGGGCGGTGCCTGCCGATTTCTCTTCTGCTCTTTTGCCACAGGTCCCTCGGAGTGACACACCTGGAATGGATGTGGCCGACCCTGACCGAGCTGGCAGTGCAGTCATCCGGAGTGCGGCGAACGAGCGGACCAATGCTGCAGTTGGAGTTCCGACCGTCTCGGCGCCGGCGGCGCCTTCATCTGAGGCAGGTGAGTATGTGGCGGGAGTTAGCAGCACGGAGGGTGGCATACATACCTCGGGTGCGGAAGTCTCGGGTGGCAAAAAAGGGAGGGTAAAACGCAAGCGTGGGCGCCGTTGTAGGCGGGCCTCCTCTTCTTCCTCGACCTCGACTTCATCGATGGTTTCCTCGGTCGACTCGGTGGTTGTGGCGGGGGATAAGGGCGAGGGCGGGGGGTCCACGGTAGTGCGCTGCGCGGAGCTGTGGGAGAGTGTCCCGCGGAAGCTGCGGCATCGCATTAAGCGTCGCAAGTATATCGATATTTTTTGCTTATTGGAGGGCAGGAAGCGATTTGGGGGAAAGTAAACGAAAACGGAAGGAGGACGAGAAGGCAGATAGGGTGCGGAAGGCCTCCCGCAACACCCTTAACTGGTCCCGGGCCTTCTTGAGATTAGCTAGTGTTTGGGGTCACTATTTCCCAGAGCAGTATGGGGCACTGCTGGCATATGGGGATACGATTTTAGCGGCGTCGCAGGCACATGACGGGAGGGCCTAGTTGAACTATGATGAGGAGTTCAGAGACATGATGGAAGAAAACAGGCAGTTATCATGGGGTACAAAGGACATTAATTTGTGGTTAACACAGATGTCCATGCGGAGCCGTGTGGCGGGGGCCGGTGGAGGTAGCGGCAAGCCGGTGCCATCGACTACATTGGCAGGTGTGCGGTCCTTTCGTGCGTCCGTTATCCCGGCATCTCAATCGAAAGGCGGCGCGGCAGGTGGAGACGTTTGTTGGTGTTTCAACAAATCGTCTTGCCCGTTCCCTGATTGCAAATTTAAGCATGCCTGTTCCCTGTGTGGTAGCGGGCATGCTGCCACTAAGTGTAGTCGCAAGGGCACGGCAGGATCCCCAGCAGGGGGCAAGTGAGGGAGCTCTCGAGGCTTTGGCTCCTACGCCCGTTAGAGTGGAGGTGATGCGCCCGTGGTTATTGGAATATGGGCGGGATAAATCGGGTGGGGCGTGGAGTTTGCTTTTGGAGGGTTTTTCTGTGGATTTTCAGATTCCGTGTCAAGGTTCGCCAGCTGGGGGCCGGTCAAGTAACTCTGGTTCGGTGAACTCCTTAGCCGAGGTCACGTGTCTCCAGAAACTGGTGGCCTCCGTAGGATCTTCGAACAAGACCACCCTTCGGGTCTTGCAATCGTTGGTTGGGCATCTCAATTTTGCTTGCAGGGTGCTGCCCATGGGACGCCCCTTTGCACGGTGGTTATCGCTTGCTATGGCGGGGCTTCAACTGCCGCACCATCGTATTCGCGTGACAGCAAGTATGCGCGAAGATTTACGGGTGTGGAGCTCTTTCTTGACTGATTTCAATGGTCGCTCCGTTATACAGTTACCGCAGACGTCGAATGAGGACCTGCATTTGTTTACAGATGCGGCGGGCAGTTCCGGGTTTGGGGCTTATTGTCAGGGAGTGTGGTGTGTGGAGCCATGGCCTTGCGACTGGGTTCAGTCTGGCTTGACGCGTAATATCACCTTTTTGGAGCTTTTTCCCATAGTTGTTGCTTTTTGGGTTTGGCCGGGGTGCCTGAGGGATTGGCAGGTTGTTTTCTGGTGCGATAACGCAGCGGTGGTGGAGGTTATGAACCGGCAGGTCCCTCGGTGCCCGAGGGTGGCTGCCTTGATGAGGATATTCGTGTTAGCCTGTCTCCGCTTGAATGTCACCGCTAGGGCGCAGCATGTGCCTGGCTCTCAAAATTCTATTGCTGATGCTCTGTCCCGTTTCCAGTGGGAGCAATTCCGGCTGATGGCTCCGGAGGCAGATCAGGCGGCTTCTCCAGTCCTGGAGCATCTTTGGAAGGTTGGGATCCAGACCTGATGGCGCTGTTGTCTGCGTCGTTGGCGTGTGGTACTTGGGCCCAGTACCGGTGAGGATACTTCCAGGTGAGTACGTTCCTCAGCGCCTTCGGTTGGCGTGGGGGGAGGGTTCCTGATGGGTTGATGGGACAATTTGTGCTCTGGGCAAAGAAGGCAGGCTGGGGCCGAATGGCGGTCTTGTCTGCGGTGTCGGGGTTCTCCTTCTTTTGTAAGGCGGCGGGATGGGGGAATCCTAGGGTTTCTTTTTTGGTTAAGCGCTTATTGGCAGGTTGGGTCAGGGTGCACCCCAGGCAGCAGGATTGGCGGCGCCCGGTTTTGCATGAACCTTTGCTGCGCATTTGCGAGGTGTTACTTTGTGTCGCGGCCTTGAGTTCTGAGTCCATTTTGTTCCATGCTCTGTTTGTGATGGCATTTTTTGGGGCATTTCGTGTGTGTGAACTTGTTACTAGGTTGGCCAGGTGGGGTGCTTTTGGCGGTATCGTGCTTGAGCACGTGAAGGTGGAGGCGTCTCAGGTCCGTATTTTCCTCCCGCAGCCCAAGACGGATCAGGCGGGTAAAGGTGGTTGGGTGGTATTGAGTGCTATCTTCCCTGTGCCATCTTGTCCGGTGCATGCCTTACGGAGTTACTCGCAGTCGCGCTTGGGCTTGGAAGATTCTTATTTCTTTGTCCATGAGGACGGCAGGCCGGTAACTCAGTTTCAGTTTACGGCTGTGTTGCGCCTGGTTTTGCGGTTCTTGGGTGAGCTCAACCTGAGTTATGTATTGCATTCCTTTCGGATCGGCGCGGCCACGAGTGCAGTGGCAGTGGGTCTTGAAGGGCGGGTGATTCAGCGGATTGGGAGGTGGCGGTCAGGTGCTTACGTAGGGTATGTTCGCCCTTAGGTTGGCTGCGCCCGGCCTGGGGGGCGGGGCGCAGAACTTGTACCTGGGCGGCTACGCTGGACTGTGGCATGGGGTCGTGGGGGGGGGGTACTAACTGTTTTCTTCCTATTGCAGAGTGGCTTGCTGGTGGCAGTGCAATTTCTCCTTTCAGATGGTGTGTGCTCCGGCGACTGGTGGATCATCGGCCACTCCTTCGTCTACTGGGCTGAGCGACGGGCTGGAATGTGGCCGCTGGAACTTCACCTTGATCTGGCAGATTCCGGAGTTCGGCTTTGCTGGATGGGACAACACGGGATGCGGTGGTGGCAACTCGTGCCCTTTGTTCAGGCGCAGATTGCACAGCGGGGTCGGCCCGTCGGGCTTCTTCTACACCTGGGTGGCAATGATCTGGCGAGCTGGTCGTGCCGGCAGACCATTAGAACGGTTCAGAGGGACATTGGCCTGCTGCAGGAACTGCTTCCGGATGTGACCATTATTTGGTCGGACATCATTCCGCGCCCCGCGTGCTGGACTCAGCGGCGGTGGTCGCGGGGCCTAGTCAAGATCAATAGGCAGATAGGATGATGGGTCCAGCAAACAGGGGGCCGGCAGGTGTTGCATCAGTGGGCAGAAGTCCGGTGCAGTGGATTGTATCGCTTGGACGGGGTTCACCTTGCCCCTGTCAGGCAGGATCTGTTGCTGAATGATTGGCAGGAGGCCCTTGAATTTTGGTGTTGGTCGCAGCTTGCTTTGGTGGGGGCGGCGCAAAGATAGTGGGTCTACCTTGCGCCAGTAGCGGGGTAGTGAGCTGGCGCTCGCCGACCCGGAGGGGCATTTGAGGCAGATGCCGCTTGGCAGGGGAGCGGCAGTGCTCTGTAGGTTGGGAGAGACATCACGGTTGTGGTCTCTGCCCGGTGGAAGGCAACTTGCCGGCCTTTGCTAATAACATGGCGAGGCGGGCGGTAGGGGAATGGGGGTGGATGATGCACCACTTTGCTATAAATGGCTGGTGGTGGGGGCATCATCCGGACAGGAAATGGGGGGGGGGAGGTAATGTTTGACTTAAGAATGTTCAGTTGGCCCATGTTGAGCCGGTTTGCAATAATTTGAATAAAGCTGCGACCAAGTAATTGTTCACCAAAATTATGGTGTATGAGTCTTCTGTGCTGGGAGTAAGGTGGGGGGGGGGGGGCGGATAGGTGGGAGGAAGGGAGGCAAGGTTGCTCATAGGCAAGGGATGGGCATTCGGATACCTCGGTTAATGCCGCCGAGCTGCAGGGCAGGGTCCCAAGGCCGGCTTGTAACCGGGTTCCTGGGGCCCTGTATCCCTGGCGGCAGCACCGCGGTGCAGGCTGGTAGGAGGGGGGGAGCACGAGCGTGAGCGAGGCCGGAACCAGCGACCTACGCGTGAGGCGGGGAAAAAGGCGATTGGTACTGGTGCCGGCTGGGGGGCAGAGCGGCGGCGTGCGAGGGAGATCGCCGGCGTGCGATCTCCCTCTTTTCGGGTGATCTCCCCTCAGAACAGGTGCCCACCCCCTCCCTCATTTGTGGCAGTAATGTTTGGGTGTCGTTGTCGCAGCTGGGTAAGGGGGTGGTTTGTTTCAGCCATTGTGGTGGTAGGGGTAGCGAGCTGGCGCTCGCTGACCCGGAGGGGCATTTGAGGCAGATGCCGCTTGGCAGGGGAGCGGCAGTGCTCTGTAGGTTAGGAGAGACATCACGGTTGTGGTCTCTACCCGGTGGAAGGCAACTTGCCGGCCTTTGCTAATAACATGGCGAGGCGGGCGGTAGGAGAATGGGGGTGGATGATGCACCACTTTGCTATAAATGACTGGTGGGGGGGCATCATCCGGAAATGAAAAGGGGGGGGATAATGTTTGACTTAAGAATGTTCAGTTGGCCCATGTTGGTCCGGTTTGCAATAATTTGAATAAAGCTGCGACCAAGTAATTGTTCACCAAAATTATGGCGTATGAGTCTTCTGTGCTGGGAGGAAGGCGTGGGGGGGGGGGTATGTGGGAGGAAGGGAGGCAAGGTTGCTCGTAGGCAAGGGATGGGCATCCGGATACCTCGGTTACAAACGTTTACAACTATAATACAATATAAACCTCAAAGGCAAAGTACCAATATGGATCACTTTCAAAGGCTGCCAGTGCTATTTAGAACTTAAATCTATCATTCCCTCTAAGCTCAAAACTCTTTACGGCTAAAACAATTTTAAGCCAATTTATATGCTCATCATCGCTGAAAAAGGATACTCTATACTCTTTATACTCTTATTATGGAGCTGCACAAAGCAGGCAATAGCAAAAGCAAAGTGTCTCAAGAAGAAAGAAACTTCACTAGTACTTATCTGAAGCAAAGTTGTAACCAGAGCGTCTCCACTGTGCTTATGTGCAGTCTGTCTTTGCATCATGCTAACTGCAGGAGGATAGGTGCACATGCCCCCTGAAGCTAGTGGGGCCCCTTGAAATGATAACATGTGTTACTGGCTCTGGCTTTAGTAAACATGCCCCTTTTTGAACAATAGGGTGCATTATTGCGCAATAGTGCACACTATTGACGATACTTTCCCTGAAACAAAAAAAAAATTGAGAAATTCCATAAGTAACAATGGAAATTAACCACTCTTTACATAACATTGTGCATTTATGCCATGGAGGTATTTAAACGCTCTATCATATCTCCTCTATCCTGCCTTTCCTCTAACATATACATATTAAGATCTTTAAATAAATAAATAAATAAATAAAAATAAAATAGAAACATAGGAGCATGACAGTAGAAAAAGACTACATGGGCTATCTAGTCTGCCTTTCTATATCAAATACTATAGTCGCTTCTTTTCCTTTAGAGATCTTCTGTGCTTGTCCCATGCTCTTTTGAATTCAGACATTGTCATTGTCTCTACTACCTCCACTGAAAGACTATTCCATGCATCTACCACTCTTTACATAACATTACTCCTGAGTCTATCCCCTTTCACCCTCATCCTATGTCTCCTCATAGCAGAGCTTGCTTTCAATCAAAAGAGGCTCTCCTTTTGTGCATTTATGCCATGGAGGTGTTCTATCATATCTCCTCTATCCTGCTTTTCCTCTAACATATACATATTAAGCTCTTTAAGTCTACCCTTATAGACTTTATAACAAAGACCACTAGCCATTTTAATAGCCACCCTCTGCACCGACTCCATCCTATTTATGTCCCTTTGAAGGTGTGGTCTCCGGAATTGCACACAATACTCTAAATGAGGTCACACCAGAGACTTATACAGAGACACTAACACCTCCTTTTTTCTACTGGCTATTCTCCCTATGCACCCAAGCATCCTTCTAACTTTCAGCATTGCCTTTTCTACCTGTCTAGCCACCTTAAGATCATCAGAAACAATCATACCCACATCCTACTCTTCTTTTGTGGACAGAAGTACTTTGCCCAAAACACTGTACCGCTCCCTTGGATTTTTGCAGCCTAAATGCATTACCCTGTGTTTTTTAGCATTAAATCTCAGCTGCCAAATCTTGACCATTCTTCAAGCTTAGCTATATCCCTCCTCGTGTTATCTAATCCTTCCTAGGTGTCTACTCTATTGCAGATTTTGGTATCATCTGCAAAGAGGCAAACCCTACGTGACAGCCATTTTGCAATATCACTAACAAAGATGTTAAAAAGAATCTGACCAAGGACAGATACCTGCAGCACAGCACTTGTAGCCTCCTTCTCCTCAGTGTGAGCTCCGTTTACCTGTATCCTTTGTCCCCTCCTACTCAACCAATTTCTAAACCAGTCAGTCATTTTAAGGTCTATCCCTAGGGTGCTCAGTTTGTTTATATGTCACCTATGCAGAACGGCATCAAAGGCTTTACTGAAATCTAAGTACACCACATATAAGGCTCTACCTCAGCAATCTCTCTAGTCACCCAGTCAAAGAAATCAATCAGATTTGTCTGATAAAACCTGCTTCTAGTAAACTCATGCTGACTTGGATCCTGTAATCCACTGGACTCCAGAAACCTCACTATCCTCCATTTTAGCAGTGTTTCCAATAATTTACTTACCACAGAGGTTAGACTATAGTTTTCAACCTCATCCTTTCTTCCACTTTTGTGTAAAGGGACCACATATGCCTTTCTCCAGTCATCTGAGACTGCTCTCAACTCTAAATAAGCATTGAAAAGATCAGTCAGTGGAGCCGCTAGAACATCCCCAAGTTCCTTCAATATTCTGGATGTATCCCATCTGGTCCCATGGCTTTGTCTGCTTTTAGTTTAGCTAGTTCCTCATAAACACAGTCTTCTGAAAAGCGTTCAAGATCCCTTTCACTTCTGTTCCTATTTGTGAGTGTTTTCTGAGGTCCTGTTCTTGGTCCTTCATCTGTGAATACAGAACAGAAATATTTGTTAAGCAATTCTGCTTTACCCTCATCAGTTTCTACATATTCCTCCCCTTCACCCTTGAGTCTGACAATACCACTTTTGCCCTTCCTTCTCTCACTAACAATTCTGAAAAATCTCTTGTCCCCTCATTTTATTGCATTGGCTATCTCTTCTTCGTTTTGTATCTTTGCTTTCCTGACTACTTTCGAGATTCTCTGAGTTTTTCCAAATATAGATGCTTGTCTTCCTCTCTCTCTGATTTCTTATTTATGAAGGCTTCCCTCTTTTTCTTCACCTTTTCAGCTATTTCTTTTGAGAACCATAGTAGCCTCCTTTTCCTTTTACATTTATTTAACTAACAAAAAGGTTTGCTGCCCTTAAAATATCCCTTTTCAGTTTTTTCCATTACTTTTCTAGATCCCCCAGCTGTTCCCATCCCACTAATAATTCCTTGAGGTATTGTCCCACTTTCGCAAAGTAAGTTTTCCTAAATTCTATGACCCTCACTTTTGAATGGATTTTATCAGCCCTAGTCCCAATACTGAATCACACCATCTGGTGATCACTGGATGTGAGATGATCTCCCATCTCCCCTAGTAAATATGTGTAAGAGCATTTGTGCACTATTGGAGAAATGCTCCCAGTTCTCTTTTTTTATGTTTAAATCTTTTTATTCATTTTAAACATATTAAAACATTAAAAGCAGCTTACATATAGAAACATTGTAAATAACAAGCAAATTGAAACATTGTAAGCAGCATACATTTTTAAAACTCTGTAAGAGTAAGGCCGCGGCGCCACGTGCCCGCGGCCGATGGTAACCGGGGGGCGGCCGGCCTCGTGCTCCTATGAGGCGTATAGCGCGGCATTGGGGGGGCGGGGCCGGTGGCGGCCATCAATCTCATTGGCTCCCACGGGTTGCTTTGCACGCGGAAGCCAATGGGAGGAGGTAAGGGGGCTCGGTCGAGGCTAGGGAGCCGCGGCGCCGCGAGGCTTCTGCCCTTTCGAGGACGGAGCCGGGGCGAGAGGTCGTGTGGTGAGTGGCTCCAACTTACCGGGAGGGCAGGCCTGGGCAGGCGTCCTTGAAGTGTGCGGAGGTGGTGGTAAGGCATGGGTGGAGAGAATACCGGAGCAGGCATTTAAAAAAAAAAAATCCCTGAAGAAGCGGGGGGTCATTTGCACGCGGCACGAGGATGATAGGAGCAGAGCTGTTGGGCCCTGCTAGCGCTGCCGAACAGGGCAGTTGGGCCCTGGTAGCGCTGCCGAACAGATTTAAAAAAAAAAAACCCCCGCAATTAGTGTGGAGCAGGGCTTCGGTGAGCGTTGCCAGCAAATACAGCTCAGCACTAAGCGGTTCAGAGTGCCTCAAGGGCTTGGGGGAGACCTGCAGTATGCCTGCTGCAAAGGGTAGGGGGGGCCCTGGAAAACGAGCTGGTAGGGGAAAAGGGCTTGACCAGGAGACCGGGTTGGGAGGGCAGGCAGCGGCCGCGCGTGGTGATAGTCGGGGTGGCCATGGTGGTGTGCAAAGGCGCGATAGGGAGAGCGGGGTGTTGGCACGGAGCTCAAGAGGCACTGGGGGGAGCAGGAGGGGGGTTGCTGGTAGGATTAATGCGGCGGCACCCAGTACTAGCCGGGGAGGGGGGGCGAGCGGTGGCCAGCAGCGCTCTGTTAAGTGCGGGGCCTGGTGAAGGGGTTGTGAGGGGGGCAGGGGGGGAAGAAGCAGAGGGGCAGGGGGCGCCGATCGTTTAGGGGGGATGGTGAGGGGAGGGGAGAACGATGTAGGGGAGGGGCCGGTTCTTAGGGAGGGGGAGGGGCAGGAGCAGTGCAGGGGAGGAGGTGGCGAAGGGGTGGGGGCACGGGGCATGGGGAGTGGGCCCGGAGTTTGGGGGGGTGGGTATTCCCCGGCATGGGAGCATTGGCAAGGTGGGGGTCAGGGTACTTCACAGGCGAATTGGGTGGGGGCGTGGCAGCCGCCGTGGGCGATGGCAGGTACTGTGTCGCCTTTTGCTTTGTTTTCTCCACAGCCCCCTCCGGGATGGCATTCCTCGGCGAGTCCGTGGTTGGCGGGGATTGCGCAGCGGCAGTGCGTGGCGGGGACCGGCACAGGAAGTCCCGCCGATGGCAGCGCGCAGAGCAGGTCGGAGGTGGTACCTCAAGACAGCAGCGGCGCACCTACAGCTGGGACACGTGACGCGGCAGGTGAGTTGGTTGCTGATAATTTGATGGTGGTGGGGGGTGAAGCGACGGGGGGGGAGAAAGTTGGCAGAAAGGCGAGGAGGAAGAGGAGGCATTCGTGTCGCAAGAGGCGTCGATCAGGGTCCTCGTCCTCATCGTCTTCGACTTCCACATCGCGTTCATCCTCGCCGACGGGCAACTGGTTGGCGGGTGGGGGACTCGTTGCGGGGTCGGGTGCGGTGGTGGCATTCTCGGAACTATGGGAAGGCGTGCCTAGGAAGTTGCGACGGAAAATCCTAAAGAGGCGGTATCTTGATATCTTCCGGTTACTAGAGGGTCGGAAACGGACGGGGGACAGTCGACGGAAGAGGAAGGAGGATGAGAAAGCGGGGAGAGTTTGGCGAGTGGCGCGGAACGTAGTGAATTGAATGCGAGCTTTTTTGCGTCTTGCTAGTGTATGGGGTCAGGAGCGTCCTGAGCAGTATGGGATGTTGCTCGCGTATGCTGACTCCATTCTTGAGGCATCGCAGGTTCATGGTGGTTGGGCTTGGCTTAACTACGATGAGAAATTCAGGGACAAAATGGAGGAGAACCATTCGTTATCCTGGGGAACGCAAGATATAAATTTATGGCTGACGCAGATGGCGGTCAGACCGGGTGATGCGGGGGGAAGTGCCCTCAAGATGGGCATGGTGGGTCCCTCAGGGGCGGGGCGGCCCTTTTGGTCGGGTGGGCCCCAAGCGGGGCCGAAGGTGGCGAGTGCAGGAGGTACGGGAGATGTCTGTTGGCGATACAACAAGTCTTCCTGTCCCTTCCCGGATTGCAAGTTCCGGCATGCCTGTTCGATTTGCAACGGACTCCACTCGGCCATCAGATGTGTCAAAAAAGGTGCTGGAGGGGTCTCCGCGCCTACGTCCAAGCAGTAGTGTAGACTGGGGCGTTGCGCCGACCCCGATCCGACTGGCAGCTTTGCGACCGTGGTTGCGCAAGTACCCTAGACGGAAGGCGAGTTTGGTTTTAGAGGAGGGTTTTCAATATGGATTTCCCATTCCGGTAGTGGGGAAGTGGGTTATAGCTAAGGCCAGGAATGCACCTTCAGTGAAAAAGTTTGCGTCATTGGTTCGGGAAAAATTAGCGAGTGAGATTCGGTTGGGTAGGATTGCAGGCCCTTTTGCGGAACAGCCTTTCGACAGATTTGTGGTTTCCCCGTTAGGCATAATCCCGAAGAAGGAGCCGGGGAAGTACCGGTTGATACATAATCTATCCTTCCCGGTGGGTTCTTCGGTCAATGACCACATTCCGAAGGAATTGTGCTCGGTGCGGTATGCCTCGTTTGACGAAGCGGTGGGTCTGGTGCGGAGATGCGGACCTGGTTGCTTGATGGCGAAGGCTGACGTGGAGTCAGCGTTTCGTCTGCTTCCAGTACATCCGTCCGCGTTTCCTTTGTTAGGTTTTTGTTTTGAAGGTAACAGTTATTTTGATAGGTGCTTGCCCATGGGATGTTCTATCTCCTGTGCGTATTTCGAACAATTTAGTTCCTTCCTGCATTGGGCATTTGTACAGCAAGCGAGCTGTGGTAATGTAGTACATTACTTAGATGATTTCTTTTTTGTGGGGGAGGCGCGGTCGGGGACGTGCAGTGCTTTACTATCGGCATTTGAGCAGTTGACTCAGGAGTGGGGGGTGCCGTTGGCGGCCGGTAAGACAGAGGGCCCGGCGATGAGAGTTACGTTTTTGGGGGTGGAGCTGGATTCGATGGCAATGGTGGCGAGGTTGCCTGACGATAAAGTGGAGAAACTCCGAGTCCTCCTGGCTAATGAATTGGTCTCCAAAAAGATGACCTTGCGCGAGATGCAAGCGCTGATTGGGTCGTTGAATTTCGCATGTAGGGTGATTCCCATGGGACGGGTATTCCTGCGACGGCTTTCGGCTGCAACGGGGGGGGGGGGGGGCTACTAGGCCTCATCACCATATCAGGGTGTCGAAGTCCATCCGGGCGGATTTGCAGGTATGGGAGGACTTCTTGCGTCAGTTTAATGGGACCACGGTGCTGCAGGAAGAGGAGGTCTCCAGTTGTGAGTTGCAGTTGTATACGGATGCAGCCGGAGGAGTTGGGTTGGGGGTCTACTTTGCGGGATCCTGGTGTGCGGCAGCGTGGCCTCCGGCTTGGAGGGAGGCTGGCCTGACCAGCAATATAACCTTTTTGGAGTTGTTCCCAATCTTAGTAGTCTTAGCGGTCTGGCCTGCCAGATTGAGGGACCATAAGGTGGTATGGTGGTGCGATAATGAAGCAGTGGTCAGCGTGATTAACAATTATGCTCCGCGTTGTAAGCCAGTAGCCGAACTGATGCGGTTAGTGGTGTTGGAATGTTTGCGTTTGAATGTGGTAGTTTGGGCTCGGCACATTCCGGGGTGTACTAACAACATTGCTGATGCTCTTTCCCGTTTTAAGTGGAAGCTGTTTCGGACCTTGGCGCCAGAGGCGGAAGAGGAGGGGGAGTCGGTCCCCGAGCACTTATGGAGGATTGGCCTCGGGAGTTGACGGAACTGTTGCAGAGGTCGGTGTCAGCGTCGACCTGGGAGGCTTATCAGCGTGGCTGCAGCAGCGTGTCCGCCTTCTTGGCGGGGCAGGGTTGGCGGCAGGGCCCTGTGCCAGATCAGTTGATTGGTCAGTATATTCTGGCGGCGAAAGCAGCAGGGGTGTCGCGGGCTACGGTACGCAGTCACTTGGTGGGGTTTTCATTTTTTGCAAAAGCGGTGGGATGGGGCGCTCCAGGGGGGGTTTCCTGGCACGCAGGTTGATGCTGGGTTGGGAGCGGACTTTTCCGTCATGAGGCGACAGGCGGCAGCCTATAACTCACAAATTATTGGGGCGGTTGTGTGGGGTGTTGCCGCAGGTGGCCTCCTCCGTGTACGAGGGTGTGCTGTTTCGGGCAGTATTTTCGGTAGCGTTTTTTGGGGCATTTAGGGTTGGGGAGTTGGTGGAGGAGTCGACTCGGGTCCCCGGGTGTAAGGAATTGCAAGTACACCATGTGAAGTGGTGGGAGGGGGAGTTCGGTTGTATTTGGCGCGGTCGAAGACGGATCAACGCGGGAAGGGGATGTGGGTGGAGTTACGTGAGGTGGGGGGGCAGGTGGTGCCCGGTGGTGTTGTTACGACAGTACCAGCAGGTGCGGCCTGCGAGGGAGGGCAGTTTGTTCGTACATGCGAATGGGCGGGCGCTAACGTGCTTCCAGTTGGCGGCGGTGTTGCGGCTGGCGTTAAAAAAATTGGGGGAGGATTCGTCTGTGTATGCGCTGCATTCCTTTCGGATCGGGGCGGCCACTAGCGCAGCGGCGGTCGGTCTGCGGGAGCAGGATATACAGAGGATTGGGAGATGGAAGTCAGGGGTTTTCCACTGCTACGTTCGTCTCTAGGGGTCGGGGGTGCTAACCATGCTGTCTTTTGTTTTGCAGAAGGGGTTGCTGGAGTGTGTCGATGTTGGGTGATTGGCCACTCCTATGTTTTCTGAGCTGGTCGGCGAGCGGCAACTCGACCTTTGGGGCCCAATCTTGGACTGCAGGCCTTTGGAGTGTCCGTCTCATGGTGGGGCGAACGTGGACTTCGATGGTTCCAGTTGCTGCCTTTGCTTCGGCACCTCATGCGGTTCAGCAAAACACCGGATGTATTGGTCGTGCACCTTGGAGGCAACGACCTAGGGACTTGGACTTGCAGACAGCTAATTCGGGCTGTGCAGAAGGATTTGGGGGGTGGTGGGGGTGTTGTGTCCAGGGGCTGTTATAGTTTGGTCGGATATCATTCCAAGGCCAGCCTGCTAAGATCAGAGGTGGTGGACGAGGGGTCTGACAAAGATTAATCGCCAAATCGGCAGATGGGTGGGGGAGCAGGGTGGGTGCCAAGTGCTGCACCCTTGGGTGGACGTGGAATGTGGGGGGTTGTACAGATCGGATGGAGTACATCTATCGCCAGTAGGCATGGATTTGCTCTTGAACGATTGGCAGGAGGCCTTGGAGAGTATCTTGTTAAGGAGGAGGGCTGGTCGCAGCTTTGCCTTGAGGGGCGGCTCTGGGCGGTAAGGCCCGAGCTGGTGGCGGGATCCCGGAGGTTTCCGGGGTCCGGAGCCGGATACAAGCAGGAGGGCGGGGGTGGGGTACCCCCGACCCGGACAATCCCTCAGGTTTTTGCTAATAATATGGCGAAGCCGGAATGAGGGAGGGATAAGAAACTGTAGCCAGACTCGGTCTCGGCGGAAGCAGAAGCAGCGTCACTTTGCTACTCACATGGCTGGTGAGGGCTCGCTCCGCGGGGGGGGGGGGGGGGGGGAAGTTGAATTGTGTTAAATGATGTTTGGTGTTGTTAAAGGTTAATAAAGCTGCGACCAGTTTAAATCCAAATATGTTGTGCTGTGCCTTTGTAAGGGTAGGGAGCTGGCTGGAGAATGGGGAGGGGGGGTGCATCGAGGCATCGGGTCCGCCTTACCCGGTTAAAGTAAGGCCGCGGCGCCACGTGCGCGCGGCCGATGGTAACCGGGGGGGTGGCCGGCCTCGTGCTCCCATGAGGCGTATAGCGCGGCGTTGGGGGGGGGCGGGGCCGGTGGCGGCCGTCAATCTCATTGGCTCCCACGGGTTGCTTTGCGCGCGGGAGCCAATGGGAGGAGGTAGGAGGGCTCGGTCGAGGCTAGGGAGCTGCGGCGCCGCGAGGCTTCTGCCCTTTCGAGGACGGAGCCGGGGCGAGAGGTCGTCCCGCCCACCCTCCCTTCGGATGGGGGGGGGCAGGGAGGGGGGTTGGGGTGTTGCAGCTGGGGGGGGTGGCGGGATTCCGGAGGTTTCCGGGGTCCGGAGCCGGATACAAGCAGGAGGGCGGGGGTGGGGTACCCCTGACCTGGACAATCCCTCAGGTTTTTGCTAATAATATGGCGAAGCCGGAATGAGGGAGGGATAAGAAACTGTAGCCGGACTCGGTCTCGGCGGAAGCGGAAGCAGCGTCACTTTGCTACTCACATGGCTGGTGAGGGCTCGCTCCGCGGGGGGGGGGGGGTAATTTGAATTGTGTTAAATGATGTTTGGTGTTGTTAAAGGTTAATAAAGCTGCGACCAGTTTAAATCCAAATATGTTGTGCTGTGCCTTTGTAAGGGTAGGGAGCTGGCTGGAGAATGGGGAGGGGGGGGGGTGCATCGAGGCGTCGGGTCTGCCTTACCCGGTTAGCAGCATACCTATTGAAACATTGTAGGCAGTATACATTTTGAAACATTTTAAACAGCATACATATTAAAACATAATAGACAACAATATTATATCCCACTACAGGGAATAACTATTACTTTTTCTCCCTCCCCCCTTCTTTTATCCACCACCACCCTTCCCTTCTCCCCCCCATTCCACACCTCTTCCTCCCCCCATTCCCACCCTCACCTTCAACCCCCCTTCCCTTTAGCACTCTAGTCCTAATTATGCCAACTTAAACTGCTAAGATATAGTTTTTACCAAATTAAACAGTTAAAATATCATTTTTTTAAATAAATCTAGATATTCAGCATCAATGTCTGGTACCATATATCTGGATAGTAGAGCCAGAACTGCCACAATCTATACAGTGATAAGATGCAGTGGTGGTATAGGGAGGGCCTATGCAGATAGTTTTAAGACAGCTTTCTTACTGTCCTAAGATATTTGAACAGGTACCAGTTTTATTTTTTTTTGTGCCATCAGGTCAGTGCTGACTCTTGGTGACCCAGCTATCTCTGGGTTTTCTTGGCAATGTATCACTGGAAGTAGATTGCCAGGCCTTTTCTTTCAAGGCAAAGGAGGGTAAGGTGACTTGCCCATGGTCACAATGAGGGAATTGAACCCTTGAGTCTTCTGGGGCTGAGGCAGCTGCTCTAACTACTAGGCTACTCAAGGTACTAGTATAAAGAGTAATTTTATCAGTGGGCATCGACTTAAAGAAAGCAAGTAGGCCTCTACTATGGCACTATCTTATAAAAACACACAGACACCTACACGTATGTGTCTTTACACAATACTAGCATAAGAAACAGGTCGCGCTTTAAATGAGGCCACAGACATTTGCACCTAATGAATGCATGTACATGTAGATTAAGGTATTTGAATGCTGTGAGTGCTCTACCCAAACTGCACTCCTAGCTTTGCCTACCAACAAAATATGTGCCTTCATGTCAGTGGGCATTTTCGTGCATATGCAACTACCGGTACATACACATGTATGAAGCAACATACGCACAAAAATGACTTTATAAAATGATCCCAGTAGTGGCATTGAATATTGCCAGTCTACTGATAATTGCCACCACTCCCCTGACTATTCCAGTAAGCAGAATTTATCCAGACAATAGGTGCTGCCGACTAGATAAGTGCTGCTGAATATTGATGCACCACCTTTGCCTTCATAAAATAGGAAGTGTTATCCCTTAGGCGCCTTGTTTTGAAATTAAACCATCACTGTGTTTTTACCTCATGGTAAAATGTGGATGCCTTAAAGAAATCTACTAGCTGAGCATTTACAGTACATAGTGAACACAGTGGATCCTATGGACACAGGACTGTGACAACTTCAGTTAGGTTTTTCATATTTTAGAGACAAGTTACCATTCTGGGAAGTTTCAGTGCCATTTTAGTTTTCTACATAATTCACCTATTCATTTATCAGGAATGGTAATTAAGGAAAAAACACTGCCAAAATTATGATGTGCAATTAAAATTCAGGTTATTTTGTAGAATACAAATTCCTTTCCTTTTATTTTACCTTCATCTGACAAAGCCTCTTATAGAAAGTTTCTGCTTTTTTAGTTTCCAAGCTGGTAATAATACGCCATCTGGCTAACATAAACATGAAAGATTAAACTGATATACAGTATGAAGGCTTCCTATTCAATTGCTAATGTCCAAGAACTCGGCTCTAGTGGAGAAATCTGTCATTTGGGGAGAAGAGGTAATTAAAAGATTTCCTTGTAGAGATGGATCCAGTAATAAGAGACTGGCACATGCATACACTCACACACAGATGACACCTTATCCAAAAATGCATAAGTGATATATCAAAATGGAGTCAAGCATTTTTCTCATATAGGAAGCAATTTTCAGTGGTTCCTGTTGTTTGCAAAGTACTTATGAACTTTTATACCCATGGACATGCCTAACAATTGATTCATTGGATGGTTGTTTTTATATGTATCACCTTTCTGTAATCTGAAAAATGAATTGGCTGGGTATGCCCTGAGAACAGGTGTGAGAACCACTGTTACAGCTCTTGATCTACACCTATTTTGAGGCATAAATCTACTTATCTTAGATAGGCAAGGACACTGAACCCAATACCTGAGGACCAAGCCAACAGTTTACTCATTACATTTGACCACCTATGCATGAAAAAGAGTAATGAGAGGGGAAACACAGCATGTAATTATAAACACAAAAATAACAAATAGTTCCCAAAACAAAATTCTGAATGACGCACAAATTCTAGTTATCCATGATCATGCAAATTCTGTGCTGGACAGCTCACCTGCTTCTAAAATGAATGAGCTATAGCAAAAATGGTTTATAAATCAAAAATAAATAAAAAGATCAACCAGTCCTATAAATGCATTTATAAACAAAGCAAAAGGATGCAAAATGAACCCATGAAAAAATTACAAAAAATTTAAAAAGACAAATAAAATAAAAAACATTTAAGGATGGGTATCCCCCAATAAAAATTCCAGATTCATTAGAGTCTTCACACCTATATTTAGAAGCCTAGAAAGGGTGAATCTATTTTGTGGACACTTAGTATTCCCACATGACAGAATTTCACATACTTCTATGGAATGAATTTATAGAGCATTATTCTTTACAAAATCAATTTAAAGTCATTGAAGCATTTAAAATAATTAATAATGATAAGGGTGTTAAAGAAGCAGGGGATATTGAGAGAAAATGGCAGCATTAAGGGTGTTTCCATGCGATAAAGGCACGGGGTGGGTATTAGGTGTTCCAGGCGCAAGGGCCTGCTTAATGTGCACTAACAAGACATTGGGCATTAAGGTACCAAGCATCAGGCATCAGCCATAGAGCAGCCGTCAGCTGTATCGTCTGGGATTCTCAATCTACTACAGCAAGCACAGTCAGTCTGAATTTGTTGGCCACCACAGGGTGGTGGCAGCCATTCACATCCCAAATGTGCCCAGTCTGCTAGCCCACACACAGAGTGACCATGTTCATTCTGGCTTGGGAAAAACAGCATGGCCACCCAGCAGTCTGATCCATGATTGAGCTCCCAGGAAAGGATGAGCACCCACAGGACTGCAGCCTGCACCATATAGCACTATCTGGATATATAGCCGTGAAATGGTCACAGCTTGGTCACAGTATATGACTATAGACTATTGCTCTGTATTGTCTCAACTAGATTGTAAGCTCTGACGAGCATCTGATGAGCATAACTCTGATGAGCAGGGACTGTCTCTTGTATGTATACATGTATAGCGCTGCGTGCGTAGTGCTATATAAGTGCTAAATAGTAGTAGTAGTAGTACAGTGAGAGTTCTTCTCAGCATGAACTGCTGTGGGCACCCTGGCCATGCATGTGACAGACAGGCACTACAAAGTCACAGCCATTGCCCATACCTCCGACACATACACATCCTGGACAAACAGCTCTGTTTCTGGCCATACCCACAATCCTCGGCTCCTCATCATGCACAGTTCCAGACTAACGCTGGGAACAGCTTCTGCAATGCAAGGCACAGCGCATTGCAGAAGGCCAGAATACCCTAGAGAGAGGCACACACACATTGCTGCACTGTGCAAAATTGGTGATGGTTAGCATTCCTGCCTGCCATTCCATTCTCCTTCTCTGATCAAGAATTGTTAACATGTGCTCATTGTGCAGATACTATCAGCATGCTGTGTATTGCTTGCTCATTGTTAATGCCTGCTTAGTGTATCGGTGCTATCAGCCTTCTTTTCCATGCAGCTGAAGGTAATGGAGCTCATCTGTGTGGCTGATGGGAGTGTGCACCATTGCTAGACGAATCATTGTGGGTTACACATGCTGGAGCTCTACCTACAATGTAGGATAAAGTTAAGCCACAGGGACATGATCCACATTCAGGTCTTGAACCTGTGATCCACCACTCATATACATACTTGACTACTGTGTTGAGCCACAGTGCTGCCTTATGGGTTCAGTAGTTCATGGTTGTAGATGTGGTCATTGTCATGGTGATCGTGGGCATGTGTAGGCATCTGCCCATGTCTGCTGAGATGTCTGAATGCCCTGTACCATATCTGCCTGACAAGGTGTGTTTGGCAGGTATGGGAGGGGGACGTGTTGTCTGGTCTGTATGGTGCAATGGTTGTTTACACTGCTGGTGCAATAGACATTCCTGCCTTACACATGGGATATGCCCACTCAGAGGGGCAGCCCATGTAACAGACACATACAAATCGCATGCCATGTTGGACGTAGCAGAATGGCATTGATTCCACATACCTGGTGTGTGCCTGTGGTGCAGTCATGGCATGACCTCACATCTTGCAGCCCGATTTGGCTGATGTGGATGCACATGTTCCCCAGGTGACTGTTGATGGTTGGGTCCTCACATTTGGAGTATGCCCCAGTCCATACAGAGCCCCGTGCTCTCAGATCACACCCTAAAAACCCATATCCACCCTATAGTTACCTCCCGTCTTGCCACTGCACCATTCTCCCTGCTGGTGTCACCTCTCTCCCCATCCATTTCTTCATGACTTTGCTGCACGCCTGATCCTCTGCCAGCCCCAATGCACTCATATACCCTCTTCTACTGATATCACCTCACTGGCTCCCCGTCCATTTCCAGATCCATCTCACACATTCAATGTGTGCTAACCTATAAATGCATCCCCTCTACTGCCCCTCATAAACTTTCCTCCCTCCCCTCTCACTACACCCCTTCCCGTGGACTCCACTCCTCCTCTGGCTACCTCTTCACTATGTCCTGTTCATCTACTGCCATCTCCAATCTCAGATCCTTTGATCTTGCTGCTCCTTATGCCTGGTGCAAGTTGCTGCTATCTGTACATCATGTCTCATCTCTCTTTCTCTTCAAATCCATGCAGACGGCATACCTCCTCTTCTTTCCCCGTGTTTCCGCTCCCTATTGTATCCCTCTGTCTCTTTCATTGTATTGTCTGTCATCCACTCGATTTTAAGCTCTTTGGACAGGGACTGTCTTCCTATGTGTTTGTACAGCACTGTGTGCACCTTCTAGCGCTTTATGACAGATTTACAGTAGTAGTAGTAATGTTCTCATCTTGCAGGTGATGGTGCTGGCAGCACATTTTGCCTCTGACATACCTGTTCTCTGATTGCATCGTATTCCTTTCACAGTGTCATTTGTACCCCCCACATGCACACTATGTGCGGGTGGGGGGTATTCTGATCCAAGGGTCAAGCGATCCACACAGTTGACTAGACTGGTGCCATGGACCAATGGTCATTGTGGGCAGCCTGCTGGCAGCTCCATCCCTCCCACCCATCAGTTCAGTGCTGCAGGTGATCTCCCAGATGTTGCACATATGCAGCTATGCACACCTTGCCAATCCTTCTCAACTCCATCGGGGAATGTGGGCATGTGTCCTGCTATGTCTGACCTCAGTGGGGAGGGATCAGCATGTGCTCTGATCACCCTGCTGCTGCAATGCTTGCCATCAGACAGACTTTGGCAAATGTGACGTTGCACCGGAAACACAGGGCAGGGACACTGCTTTTGTCTGCTGAAGGTGGGAGCCGCTGCAACCGCCACCATCACCCCACACCATGCTGACATGGCAGTATGGTGTCAGTGGGGATGGTGCACAGTGCCAGCCCATCCACTGTGCAGGTTAGGTGGGTGCCTAGGCCAATAGGTCCGAATGGATGCAGCAGCAAAACACATGCCCAGCTGTGCAGCCCATTACCCAACTGCTGCTGCCCCCCTCCAGCTGCCACTGATTTCGTCTCAGAAGAGGGAGGCAGACAGCCACACCGACAGTATTTTGGCAGGTGACTGACAGCCTATCCGTCCACAGGTGGCTTCGGCAGCAGTGGGGGGGGGGGGGGCACGCCGAGGTCTTTGCCTATGGCACCAGGGACCCTTGGGCCACTCCTGGTTGCGTATTGCCTTTGCTGCAGCATCGGAATGTCTGTGTGCTGCCACTGTCACTGTTGGGACAATTGGCAGCCATACCAGATGTGCCACCTGGGCAGCGCTCTGGTCAACCTTGCACACCAGCACCAGCACCTCCCCATCATCCACGTGCCACCTCCTTTGCCCCATTTGCACCAACAACATAGTGCCCTTTCATACTTGGCCACTGTGTTGCTGCTGCTAATGGAGCAGCACTATCACTGTCTTGGTTTCCTCTGTGTGTTGATCACATTGCAAACATTGGAATAGGCTTTCTCCCCTCAAAGAATACCTTTGCCGTGAGGTTTTACTAGGTGTTGGGGTTCTCTGCAATGAGGGCTCTAAAGCATGAATGTACAACTGACGCTAAGGGAGCACCCGCTGTCAATGCCCACTCTCTGCTCCATTAACATCCACTCTCCATCTCCTTTTCCTTAATGCTGCGGGACCCTGTAACCTCGTTACTGCAACATTATCATCCCTTTCTGCAGCTTTAAGGGTGCAAGGGTGCCAATAACAGGCATCAACGGGACACTTGCTTCCTTACAGACCTTTAGCAAACATACCCCCGAGTGTATCATTCTGCATACAACATTTGGGGGTAATTTTATAAGGAGCCATCTAAAGTTGTACACCATCATAAATCACACACACAAATCATACTATTTTAGTGATTTATGCACATAAATTATTATTTCTGTGCATGCATGAAACAATCACAGTTTTATCTGTGTATATTGCCTCAATGATGCGTAATTTCACTGTGGGCATGCGCATGGGTAGAATTTTGGTGAAGCATGAGCATAGCACACAAATATGTGTGTAAATTTTAAAATCTTTTCATTTATGTGCATTGTTCACAAATTTAGGAGTGGTCATTTACACCAGTGATTTTCTGCCTGGGTGTCTCACCACCGTTTGAAATTTAACATGCCCAAAATCGAGCTTCTTATTTTTCCCCCTAACCCCCCCCCCCCTTCCCTTTCTCAATCTCTGTGGATAACAATCTACTACTCCCTGTTTCCTCAACTTGCAACCTTGGGGTCATCTTTGACTCTTTCCCTCTCCTTTTATATACACATCCAACTGATCGATAAAATCTGTTGTTTCTTTCTCTATAACATCAGCAAAATTTGCCTGTTCCTTTCTGTATACAAAATTAAGACACTTATTCACCCTTTAGTCACCTCCCATCTAGACTATTGCAACCTTCTCCTTCCTGGTCTTCCTCTGAATCATCTCTCTCCCCTTCAATCTGTTTAAAACTCATTTGCATGGCTAATCCTCAGCCAGCCTTGATGTGCTCATATAATCCCTCTTCTCAAGTTGCTTCATTGGCTCCCTATCCGTTACCTTATCCAATTCAAACTTCTCTGGCTGTCCTATAAGTGCACCCATTCTGCTGCTCCTCACTACCTTTCCTCTCTTATCTCTCCCTACACCCTCCTTATGAACTTTGCTCTTTTGGCAGATTGCTTCTGTCTCTCCCCTTTTCTTCCACTGCCAACTCCAGACTTCAGTCCTTTCACCTTGCTGCTCCTGTGCCTGGAACAAATTACACTGGTAAGCAACCTTTTACAAAAGTCATGTTACTGAAATAAAAATAGTCATTTCTTATCAATTTTTATATGCTGAACACGAATATGACAGTGAAATTGAAATGTTGGCTCTAGATTTTTTGTAATCTACAAGAATTAATGTTTACATCATGAAATACATGTCAATAGTAAATATAATAGGCCTTCGGTTAATACCTGTAAAAAACCAAGTCATAGACTACTTCTTTGATTTTTTCACCTGTCTCTTGTACAGCTGTTCGGGAGCTTCTCTGGGGAGTGTCCAGCAGTAGTCAGCCAGCATTGTAGTGGGCTATTTTCCCTGGTATCTTTGCTCCATCATTGCGATATCCTGGTGAAAACGTTCACCCTGTTCATCACTAACCATACCACAGTTGTCAGGAAAGAAATCGAGATGGGAATCAAGGAAATGGATCTTTAGAGACATATTACAGCCAAGGTTCTAATACTGCATCAGCATGTCTTCTACTAGTTCCTTGAAGTTTTCTGCCCTAACTTTCCCGAGAAAGTTTGTTGACATTAGGTGAAAAGCATTCCATGCTTGTTTCGCATCATCCTGCAGCAAGTTGTTGAACTGGTCATCTTTGAAGAGCTCTCGAATCTGAGGACCCACAAAAACTCCCTCTTTAATCTTTGCTTCACTGAGTCGAGGGAATTTTTCATGCAGGTATCGGAAAGCTGGCGAACTGCGGTCCATGGCTTTTACGAAGTTTTTCATCAAACCTAGTTTGATGTGAAGGGGTGGTAGCAGGATTTTGTGAGCTTCAACCAGAGCTGGGTGCTGGATATTCTTCTCTCCAACTGTTACATTTTGTCTGCGATTCCATTCCTTCCACAAGTAGTGCCAATCCCTTGCTCGGCTATCCTACTCACATAAGAAACACATGTATTTTATATATCCCTGCTGCAGTCCCATTAAAAGGGCAACTACCTTCAAGTCACCACAGAGGTGCCAGCTGTACTTGTTATAGTTAATGGAAGTCAGTAGATGCTTTACGTTATCGTATGTCTCTTTCATGTGGATGGCATGCGCTACTGGAATAGATGGAAGACGGTTTCCATTGTTCAAAAGCACAGCCTTCAGACTCAGTTTCAAAGAGTCTATATAGTCTCCAGTCTTGTGGGTCATGAGTGATTTTTAAGGCTTTCATGAGGCTTTCAATATCGGAACAGAATACCAGATTACTTTCTTTTCTGAAGAAAGGCTCCAACTGCTGGTGGCGCTTTCGATATGAAGTAATGTTGACATCTTCTTCTAGAAGATTCTATTGTTGGAGTCTTGATCCTAGCAATTCTGCCTTGTTCTTGGATAAGTCCAAATCACGAACCAGGTCATTTAGTTCTTCCTGTGTTATTCTGTGTGGAGCCGATATGCATCCCAGTGAAAATCTCGGTCACTGCATGCTGACGGACCAGGAGAAGAACAGGTCGGCTCACCCTTGTCCTCATCAGATGAATCAAGAGAATATTCTGATGGAGGTTCTGGAAAAGGAAGTCCCTCACTATGTGGAACTTGTCTCAATGCAGACGGAATGTTTGGATAGACTATGCTTGACTTATTTTGCTTCGTTATTCTGCTGGAAAGAGGAGGAATCAAGCAGAAGTAACAGTCATTTATGTGGTTGCTTGGCTCTCTCCATACCATGGGGACTGCAAACGGCATTGATGGTCTTTTGCAATTTCATCACTGTAAAAGCTGTGTTGTACATGTAGCGCAGCATATATGCGGGGCCTAAGGCTTGTCTTGGTCACCAATCTTGCATCCAAAGTAAAGATGATATGCCTTCTTTAGTTGAGAAGTGATACTTTTCTTCTGGTTGGCAAATGTCACTTCCCCACAAATGTAGCAGAAATTGTCAAAAGTATTAATGCACTTTCGCGGCATTACTGTTCTGTATTGTACCTAAATGGATAAAATTATATGATTAATAAAAGTTACATGTAACAGTAGCTTAAACTGTCTCACACACAGTCGGAAATATTTTAAATGCTCAACCTTTCCGACTGCGTATAGTATACTGCTGACGTCAGATGGCTTCAGCAGCCATCTGGCAGTAGTGTTGCATTGCATCAGAAAATGATGCAATCAACTCTGGATGATGTGTGCATGCTGGTATTATTCAATGTGATGCAATATTACATCATTCAAGGCTTATTTGTGATGTTGTTGATGTCCTACTGGATAAATTTACACGGTAAAACGTCAAAAATTAACTACATGCAATATCTTCAAAACGAGAGCCAATAACATTTTTTTTATGTTATATTCGTGTTCAGCTCATCAAGATATTACAGATTAGGGCCTTGTAAAATCAGTAACGATTTCAATGTTGACCAGTGATACCTAAGTCTGTATGTCAGGCTTCATCTCTGGCTTTTCAAAACCATGCTTAAAATTCAGCTCTTCGAGGCTGCTTTTGGATCCTGTTCTGCTTAGTCTTCTATGTAACTCCTTACTATTCCCTAGATGTATCCTTGTCCTCAGCTTTTGTGTCGTGTGTCTTGATTGATTCGAGCAGGCACCATCTTTTACATGTGCCTATGCAGTGCTGCGTACGCCTTGTAGCACTATATAAATGTTCAGTGGTAGTAGTAGTGTAAGTGATCACTCCTTAAATTAACATGCTACCTTTGCACTTACCCTTATTTTATAAAGTCATGTTACATGTGTACTTGACGTTATAAAATGGGCATAAAATACACACATGAAAGTGTGTGTTAACTTGGTGCCACTTTATAAAATTGCTCTTTTATTGTCTAACACACAATACAAACTGTTCCAAAGAAAAAAGTAATGTTCAATATATATTCTAAGGGAAATGATTGCTAAATTAAACTTTGAATATAAGCCTAGAAATTTGTATTTTGAATGTGCAGTATAGTCTGAGCAAAAAGAAGTGTATAATTTTGTTCACTTTGAGACTGAAAAGCAAGGCAAAAGGGTTAATACTGAAAATGGATAGGAAACTATTTAGAGGATGCTCAAAATTTGATGGTTTAGCTTCTGGATTTTTTAGGCAAGGAAAATGATAAGGGGCAAAATTTAAAAAGGGTAAGCCTGGGCACTCGTTTCTGATCAGCCCTGAAAATGTATACTAAGTAGCAATGGGGTCTATTCTGTCTCGCGAATAGCATTGGAACTTACATTACTGATATTTGTCCCCCTTGCAGTCCCCGACTAAGCCTCCCTATACAAACAAGGAGTTTGTACAGGGAGGCTTAGACGGGGGCAGGAGAAGGTGGTGCTGAGGCAGAGTTAGGGCAGGCAGTGGGTGGTCTGCGGCCCCGGACATACAGGGCCGATTCTAAAGTCTACCCTGTTTGTCCGGTACCGGCAGACTGGACGGGGGACTTATTCCACCTTGGGGGTATAATAAGTCCCCCTAGATGTCGGGGGATGGGAGGCCCGGCAGGACTAAACAGGTGAGGGGGTGCAGGAGATTCCCCACAGCCTGACCCTGGCCAAGGGAGGCCAGATCAAGGGTCAGACTGTGAGGAAAGGCGAACGTGGTTGGCGGCGGGGATTGCAGCTCCTGAATGGAGCTGCGATACCATGGCAACTGGACGCCATAGCACCGTGGCTCAATTCAGTAGCCTGACTGAAATAGCCGGCAGGGGCCTGTACGTGCAGGCCGATGGAAATCGAGTCCCGGCCTGCATGTGCAGGCCTAGACGCTATTCTGATCCCATGGGGGCTAGATGTGCCCCAGAGGATCAGAATTGGGTCTATCTCTGTGCATCCAGTTCCGACTGAATGCATAGAGGCCGGGACACGCAAAATGGAATGTGCCTCAATGAGAAAAGAAGCTGCTCAGTCCTACTGCTGGTCTGGAGTTCCCTTTTACTCTGGAACCAAAGCTCGGAGTATAATGAGAGACGATCAGAGCCTGCAAGGGAGGTTTTGCCATTGATAGAGAGGTATTCTGGCTTCCTAAGCATACAAGTTAGCACCACTTCCTCCCACAAAAAAAACCCCTGTTATTTTCTTTCCTGTTTGAAAAATAATGGTTTTACTTTGTTTAGCACTTGACTTGCAATTTTGTCAAGCTCCGGTAGCTGTTTAAGATCTTTTATACTTGAGTTGTTTAATACTTCCTCAGACCAGGTGAATCAAAGCCTAACACAGCATAGAAATCTGCAACAGCAGAAAATAAGTCATAGTAAAAAAAAAAGGCACAGAAAAGCAGCTCCCCCCCCCTTTTATTATATTCATTGAGATCAAAGCCCTTGTTTCAGCTCTAATTAACAAAAGCCATTGCCAATTGGAGACCTTCTGGCACTCAGTGGAGCCTCGAAGGATATAGCTGAAATTTTATAAAGATTTAAATAATTAATATGACACCTTGAGCTTTGAGGGGGAAAAGAAAAACATTAGCCCGGTGCTCAAGGATTTCTTTTAACAATACTATTGCCAAATTTGGTGCCATTTGCCCTGTCAAAAAACAAATGGAATAGACCACGTGGACTTCATTGTCTGGTACACTGGCAGTTTGGTGGATTGTTTCACCTTTTTGTCATGCTAAGAAAGTCTTTTGTGCCATAGTTTGTTACTTCCCAGCCCCCTCACGGTCTGCCCCCAGTCGAGGAAGGCTAGAAAAAGGCAAATCTGCTTGAGGGAGTTGGAAGATGGTCATCTAATGGATTTTAATCCTCTTAATCCAAGTAAGAATGGAGATCTCTTAGAGAAAATCCTATCCCTGAAGTCCTTATGATTCAAATGCTTGACTCAGGAGACTGTCTTTTGAAAAATTAAAAGGAAGGCACTAAAATATTCTGAAACCACGGTGACACTGTGCTTTATGATTCCCTCTAACTCAGAGCTGTCGGATAAAATATTATTTAAGCAAAACAAAACTGAAACCTCCTATGTTGCCTTTCTGGAGCCTTTGCCAATTTTCAGGACTAACTGGGTACTCGAACCAACATTGTTCCTTTTATTTATGAAGATTACACACCATCTTCTAATTGTCTCAACTGTATGCAAAGCTACCTTGATTAGGCTGTGCACTGATCCCCTCTCCAAGCTGTTTTTGCACTCATTTGTTTTCTAGGTGATTGAAATCCAGTATTAAGGGGATACTGGTTCATTCTAAACTGACATAATCATAAGCTAATCCTTTCTGCTCAGAGTTCATTATTACGCTATAAAAAAAGAGATTTTTATTAAAAAAAAAATCAATGGGAGTAGCAGGACAATTCAACATAAAACCCCCGAGAGGTATTTTCAGACCATGATGCTAAGAAAGTTCTTGAAATTGCCACTTTTCTCCCAGCAAATTCTCCAAATATGTGACATTTCTAAACGAGTTTACAATGTGCTTTATCCTACATTCCAAAGGGAAAGAAGGAGCGTGAGATCGCTATGCCTGTGTGTATATTTCCCTAGTAATTTTTAAGTTTTGTTGTCCTATCTACACTGAATTTTTAGGTGATGTTGGGGGAGAGGGCGTGAGGACTCTGACAGAGGTGTTTTCTCGGGATCCATGCATTTATACAAACTATGGATGCACAGACCTGCTCATTTAGTTCCAGGTGGATCTTAAATTTCAGGTAGAAATGTTTATTTTGGCTTGGAAAGTCATTTAGGAGATGCTGACATTGCTTTTTTACTTGCTTATTTCCCCGCTATGCTTTCTTCAAGCCTAAAAAGCAAGATCTGTTTCAGGAATCTTTCAAAGGTAGTCCCTTTTAATAACTGATCTATCAGCTTCTTTGTTTTATTTCATTTACCAGAATGTGTTTGTATTTGTTTTGATTTAAAAATTTGGAAAAACATCCATCAAAAGCCCCCTCCCCAAATAAAATATCTCCCTTTTTCCAGGCCACTCTCAACCCACTCTCCCCAGTTCTTCATCCAACCGCCTTACTCCATCAGTAGTGATTGGTGTTTTTTTTATCTGGTCACTATTGTGTAGCTAATGTGGCACTAGTCAACAATGCTAGAGGATCACAACTGATGCCAGTGTGTTAAATTCTATCTTGCATAACAGTGCTCATTTGCTATTGTTGATGGCAGGGCAGGGGTTACTGGATGGGCTGAAAAAAGTAGTCTAAACAACCCAAATAACTGTATGAGAGCCACATTAAAGCTACACAATAATTAGATCTCGTCCAAAAGACCTGATCGGTCACACAGTTTTTCTAAATTTAAAAAAAAGATTAAAGCTTCTTTCACTGTAGGCAAATAAGACCTCAGGATGGCTCATACCCTACATTTAGTGAATTTTCACTATAGGGAACAGCTGACACTCACATCAATGGTCATTATAGCCTCCACAGAATCTTTATTCAAAACAGCTTTATCAAAATTTCATCTATATCCTTTTAAGTCCACAAGAGTACTCTTCGAGATTCAAAATACTTATAACTTAATCCAACACCAAACATACTATAATATACATAGCGTCATCTTAAAAAATCAACGGAACCTCTGCGGACGTATCTGCAATCTCCTGTAAAGTAACAGAAGAAAAACCTAATGAATATATGTAATCATACAGACGCCTAAAGAGGTCTGCAATTACTTAACTGTCTGGAAGATCATATCCAGTGTCACGCATCAGAATGGTCCGTTAGCAAAGGAAGCGAAGCAACTTCTATACCACAGCCGGGCAAGGAAATCTTCTTCCGATGTACATCTGAGTACCCCACTATTCTATTCACTCATACCTAACTCATACCCTACAAAAGCTTTTGTTTCGCCAATCACCGGCTTCTTCAGGGGTTAAGAGTAACAGACATTGAAGGTCAGCTATCTAAGGACTTCTATGCCCTTCATTTTCCCGGCCATTGCTCAAAATGGTGTCTGACGTATCCTGTTTTAAAGGACCATCACCCAATTAAAACCTAACTTAAATAGACACTTTACATATGTGCAATTAATTAAACATCAATCCTTAACAATTACCTAACTGAAGAACGATTGGAACTCCATAGCGACACTGCACGGGGCATCAGAAAAATAACACCCATTCAATCTTATCATTTAATCCGTAAGGATGTAGAGTATTTAAAGTATAGATCCATTTTTTGTTCTTTTTGTAATAGAAGTCGCCCTCTATCACCTCTTCTTATGTTATACGGGACATGTTCTAGCACTGTGCAGCGCAAATCTTCAAAGCAGTAATTAGATGTTAAACAGTGCTGTATCAAGGGTGTATCCACACGTGCTTTATTCAGACTATATTTATGCTCTGTAAGTCGCATTTTCAGAGGGCATATAGTCTTGCCCACATATAATTTGGAACAAGGGCACCAAAGTGCGTATATCACAAACGAAGTACTGCAAGTTGTATTACAGGTAAGCTGATGAATTTTATTTTGATACTTTAGAGAAATCTTTCCTTCCATGATTTTACAGAAGGAACAGTGATCGCATACAGTGTGGCCATTCACAACAGTATTAACCTGACGTGGAACAGCAGAGCATAACCGATCTCTCAAATTTCTACCACGGCTATATGACATGCGTAAAGAATAGCCTGCAAGTTTAGGATGTGTTTTAAATGGGATACGGAAACTTCGCCCCCCACATTTTGCCCCTCACATTTCGCCCCCGAGGAAACTTCGCCCCTGGGAAATTTCGCCCCCCACATTTTGCCCCCGGGAAATTTTGCCCCTGCACATTTCGCCCCCGGGAAATTTCGCCCCGAAGTTCTAATACATTTGACATTGTGCAGTTATTATTGTTTATCTCTTGTTGCCGATGATCAGCCAATCATAAATGATGGCGGGGAAAGTTTTGCAGCCTATTGGTTGCCAAGATCGTCGGACGTGTATATAAAGGTGAAGCGAATATCTGCAGTCAGTATATCCAATTCTTTATAACACGCACATGGACTCGCTTGTTTCAATCCATGGAAAAAGGAAGCTGGTTCACGAGAACTATGTTTATGTCTTTTCAAAGAGGACTCAAGATGAGCTTAATGCAATATGCGTCTGCGAAAAACGATCGACGTGTAGAGGCCGAGTGTGGACATCCTGTGCCAATGGTGAATTTGTGAAATCTGTTATGGCGCACAATCATGCAGCTCAAGCTGCAAGGCCCGAGGCAGTTCAATTGATCAACGAAATGAGGAACAGAGCAAGAACCACGCATGAAACGTTGCAACAGATCGTTACAAACGTTGTGAGTGAAGCCCATGCAAATGTGTCCGCCCTGCTGCCAAGGAAAGATTCACTGAATAAGTTTGTCTACTTCGGGGGCAAAATTTCCCGGGGGCGAAATGTGTGGGGACGAATTTTCCCGGGGGCGAGATGTGCAGGGGCAAAATGTGAGGGGCGATGTTTCCTCGGGGGCGAAATGGGGGGGGGGGGCAAAATGTGAGGGGTGAAATGTGGGGGGCGAAGTTTCCGTAAACCGTTTTAAATAAGTCCCATCGCTTCCGCAACAAAGCTGCTATCTGATTAGAGAGGCTAGAGTATTGTAAAATGCATGTTATTAATGACGTTTCAGTTTAACTTGTCAAATCTGGTTCAACATGACCATTCACGATGATTATTAACCGAGGTATCCGGAGGCCCTACTCGGCCTGGATCCCCAACCCGCCATCGCCCCCCCCCCCCCCCACCCATTGACAAAGCAAGCGGACGTCAAGTGATGGTGTTAATGCATGGTCGCAGCTTTTATTAACAGTAAGCAAACCGGCCCCAACATGGGCCAACACAGCAACTCAAACCATAACAGGCAAGAGCCCCCCCCCCCCCCACCCGTCATCCGGATGATGCCCCCCCACCAGCCGTATAGCAAAGTGGAGCACCATCCAAGCCACCCCCCCCCCCAGCTGCCCCTTCCTGCCCGCCTCGCCATGATAGCAAAGGCCGGCTGAAGGGGTTGCCTAATTCCGGGCGGAGACCCCAACCGGGACGTCTCCCCCCAACCGCATACCCGGGCCGCTCACAAGGAAAGCGGCCTCCAGCTGAAATGATCCACCGGGTCAACGAGCACCAGCTCGCCACCCCGCTCGCGGGTGCCACATAACCCCCGATACCCTACCCCCCCCCCCCACCAGCTGCGACAACCACCAACCCGCCACCCAACCAACCGAAAACGAGGGCGGGAGGGCGGGAATCCGACCCGATCGCGAGCAAGGAGGGAAAGAAGGAATCGCCTGCGGGCGTTCCCTCCTTGCTCGCGCTGACTCCGCCCCCCCTCCGTGGCCCAAAGGACCAATCAGTGGGCTCCCTCCGGGAGCCAGGAGACTGCCGGGTGCGCGCCTAGCCGCGCGTCACCCCCCCCCTCCCCCCCCCTCCCGACAATGACCTGCCTCGTGGCCGGGCCCCGGGAACCCGGTTACTAGGCTGCCGCGGGACCGGGGCCCAGTGGCTAGGCCGGCACATCTGGCTCTTTTGTAGGCTTTCTTAAGTACTGAGCTAGGATACCCGCGCTCTTGAAATTTAAGAATCATATTCTTTGCTTGTACTTTAAACTCTTGCTGTGTAGAACAAATACATCAACATCTTAAAAGTTGTGAATATGGCAGACTGCGTTTCAAATGTTCTGGGTGAAAGCTTGTGAAATGTAACAAAGTATTCCTATCCGTAGGTTTTGTGTATACAGTAGTGAAAAATCCCTCTAAATGTTTACTGATTTTAATATCTAAAAAGTGTATTTCTCGAGCTTGTATATCAATTTCAAAACTAATATGGTCATCACAGCTATGTAAATACTGGAAAAATTTGTTCAAAAGATCTTTCGAACTGGTCCACATTAAGAAGATGTCATCTATATACCTATACCATTTAATTATGTTGGAAGCGTATCTAGTTTAAAATTTCCTATGTCTGTTCCAAACTATAGTTAAAGGACTCTTTCCATGAGATAGCCATTACAGTAAAGATAGTCTAAACAACCCAAATAACTGTATGAGAGCCACACTAAAACTACACAATAATTAGCTCTCGTCCAAAAGACCTGATCAGACGACCCTCAATGTCTGTTACTCTTAACCCCTGAAGAAGCCGGTGGTTGGCGAAACAAAAGCTTTTGTAGGGTATGAGTTAGGTATGAGTGAATAGAATAGTGGGGTACTCAGATGTACATCGGAAGAAGATTTCCTTGCCCGGCTGTGGTATAGAAGTTGCTTCGCTTCCTTTGCTAACGGACCATTCTGATGCGTGACACTGGATATGATCTTCCAGAAAATTAAGTAATTGCAGACCTCTTTAGGTGTCTGTATTATTATATATATTCATTAGGTTTTTCTTCTGTTACTTTACAGGAGATTGCAGATACGTCCGCAGAGGTTCCGTTGATTTTTTAAGATGACACTATGTATATTATAGTATGGTTGGTGTTGGATTAAGTTATAAGTATTTTGAATCCCGAAGAGTACTCTTGTGGATTTAAAAGGATATAGCTGAAATTTTGATAAAGCTGTTTTGAATAAAGATTCTGTGGAGGCTATAATGACCATTGATGTGAGCATCAGCTGTTCCCTATAGTGAAAATTCACTAAATGTAGGGTATGAGCCATCCTGAGGTCTTAATTGCCTACCATGAAAGAAGCTTTAATCTTTTTTTAAAATTTAGAAAAACTGTGTGACCAATCAGGTATTTTTGGACGAGAGCTAATTATTGTGTAACTGAAAAAAGTAGTACCATCACCATAAATAAAATAAATAAATAAATAAACAAAAGGGTAAGAGCATCTTGAGGGAAGGGAAGAGACATGGCAGGACTGGGAGAGGGCCAAGGGGTTTGGGGGGGGGGGGGTGTTGTGGTGATGGAAGGAAACAGACATATTTTTTTTCTTTTATGAATCATGTGCTTTCTAAAATTTCATTGACTTGTTTTTCTTTCATTTTAAATGGATGATATGAAACAACCAAAAAAAATCCATAAACATAAAAAATGAAATGAACGGCTAATTCTGGATCTTCTGAGGTAGACACCCCTACTGTTGAAACCCTCTTTATATACTTGAAAACAAATTACCCTGCAAGAATATAATAAATCATACACCTAAAACAATAAAAACGATATCTGAAATTCAACAAAGACCTCTCTTTTATAAAATATTTCTGAAATAACCAGGTTTGTAAAAGATGATGGAAACCCATAAAATCCTTCATTAATCTGATATACAAAGGAAAGCTGTTAAGCTGTTCCAAAAACAAGCAGCCTTGAAGCTTATATTTTTATCACAGTATCTCTTATGCATGAATTCTTTAGAAGAAGATCATAATTTAATAGTGCCAGTACATCTTGTGTGCCTACTTGACCAACTCAGTTCAACCATAGACCTCATATAATAAGAAGCCAAACCATGAATGTTAAAGGTGAAAGCATAATTTAATAAGTTGAAAAGTGTACGCTTGCAGTATTCCCCCATTTGCAGAATCAGGCATGTGAGGGAATCTTATATGTGTCTCAAAGGAAGTGTCGGGTGTGTACGTGTGTGCGTGTATCATGGGAAGCGTCAGGGAAATGTCGTGTGTGGGTTATGGGGTATGTGCACATTTTGGTATCATGGGGAGTGTCAGGGGCTACATGTGTATGTGTGTTTGTGTGTGTCATGGGGAGTGTCAGGAGCTGTGTGTGTGTATATATCAAGGGCTTAGTGTGTGTGTCATGGGAAGTGTTTGATGTGCACTCATGTGTGGGTTGGGATGTGCATGCATATGCATGTATCATGGGGAATGTCAGCGATGCATGTATGTGTATATGTCATGAGGAGTGTTGGGTGCTGCATGCATGTGTATGTGTGTGTGTGTGTGTGTGTCTCTTTCTCTCTCACGGCCCCCCTTCCCAGACTTTCCCCTTCTCTCTCTCTCTCTCTCTCTCATACACCCCTCCCAGGGTTCACCCAGCCTCTCTCATGACCCCCCCCCCAGGCTTTATCCATTCATTCACTCTATCATGTGCCACCCCTTCCCCCAAACTTTACCCAATCTCTCTCTCTCTCCTCTCTCCTCTATCATGATCCTCCCAGGCTTCACCTAGTCTCTCTCTCTCTCTCACACACACACATACCCCCCTCACACATACCATCCTTCCCATAGTCTCTCAAGACACCCCCCCAAAAAAAAACAACCTTTCCCTAGCTTTTTTTCTCTCCTCTCTCATATGACCTTACTTCATCTAGTCACTCTCTCACTTATTGATTCTTGTACCTGACTGCAGCTCCTGCAAAATGCAGCATTTTACACTTGACATTGCAAGATCAGTCCGAATTTCCTCTACTGCATGGCTCAACCATGTAAAAAGCCAATCACAGTGAGGTAAGTGTAAAAATGCCATGTTTTCTGCAGCCAAATTGAGGGCATGAAATCCAGGACACCTACAGTAGGTACAATTTCAAGGCTCCATGGCAACCTGACATCCAAAATTTGTCAAGCCCTGGAGTAGGATGTTCATGTTTGTTGGCACACACTTACACAAGCGTATGTCCAGCTGCCTGAACCCTCAATAATAGTTAAACATGCCTAAAAATGGTAACCTTGGCAAAGGAAGGGTGTCACATTCACAGCTTTACCTCCCACAACAAGTTTCGCTGTTGCATTCTGCCATATTTGCAATCTGGTCACTTATCTTCCAGGAATTCCAAAAAAGATAGAACAGTAATCTAGCTTTGCTAAAATAATTGCCCAAACTACCTGCAAGATATGTTCTTCTGATAGGTCCACTCTGATGTACTTCCTTTCATCCTCAATCAATTCAGACCTTTTCTCTTTACCTGTCCTATAATGTTTGTGGTGATGAGAGTGACCAGGAAAGAATGGAAATAGAAGAAAATGGTACTTGTGCGTTTAAAACTGCTGACAGCCAAGCTTTGCACAGAGGGAGAAAATCTGCTTTGAAAAAAAGTCAAGCCAAGCCACGCCCTAGCTCTGACGAGGAGGCAGGCTTGCTTACTGATTACGAGCACACGTGCAAAGAGAAAGGTGGGGCAGGAAAGAAACAGGTTTTTAAACCCGTCTCCAAACAGAGCAGAGGGGAGAAGTGGAGAGAGAGCACACGGAGCTTACAGAGTTTACAGAGGAGTTCTCAGCATGCAAGGAGGAGTTCCCAGGAGGAAGAAAGTTCCCAGGGGGAAGAAAGTTCCCAGGAGGAAGGAGCTCAGAGAGTAAGGAGAGCTGAGAGCCACGAGGAGTCTGACTTCCAGTTGCTGAAGGCTGAAAGCAGAGAAGGAAGCAATCCATATCTGAGAAAAACTCCCAGACCTAAAGCCAGCAGACGGTTAGTTGGAAAGGCTACAAACCAGCTGGAACAGGTACCGCTGTCCATTATCCAGGACCCTATGCAGAAAGGTCCAACTGCTAGAAGGTTGGTGGATACGTTCCTTTGGGGAAAGAACCATAACCCAGCCACAAGCAGGGCAGTAAATGTGGACACAATAGAGACTTTAAAGCAAGCATTAGAGGGAGGGAAAGCTCACCCCTCGAATGTAAATGTTCATGACCAGAAACAGAACTTATGGATGAGTTTTATGAATTCCTACAAGCCAGAAAGTTTGAAGAAGCTGTTGAGTTCAGAGATAAGCCAGCCATAGTACCAGAACCCATGCAGATTGATTGCTGTGAGTCCCAATCCATTCCAGAGGACTCTCTAATGGATTGCTCTCTTTGTTTCAAAGAAGCTTGAAAAGCCTGTAAGCAGGGTTAAAAGAAGGTTTTGAGAAAGAAGAAAATTACCTTTGCTGAAATTGCTCATAAGGCTGTGCTGTGTTTTGCTTTATTGAAGATAACAGTTTTTGTTAAAGAGACTTGTGCTCAGTTTACCTTCAGTTCCAGTTTCCTTAATTTACTCTTGTGTTATTGGAGAAGTATCCATTGTGTTTGTGTGCCTGAACTTTAATGCGTTTGGAAATCCGCAAAATAAATATTCTTGTTTGCCTCAACCAATGGTTGCACAACTACAGTTTGTCTTTGAATGTGAATTATCAACTACAAGTCCCAGGGTGCATTGCTGGCGACAAAGAATAAAGTTGCATTTAAGGACAGACAAAAGGCAGCCCATAGCTGTAAGCCTTAGGCCCAGGCTAGGGTCCCACAGGTTAGCCTTTGATGCTGGAACTTTCAAGTCTGTGAGCCAGAAATGGTTACCTGTGTAGCATGTAACCTGGATGCTAAGGCCACACCTTCTGTACCATGATATTGCCATCAAGTGAGGGAGCCTATATGTAACACTGGCCCTTTCTAAGCTGACTTCTAGGGATCTACAATTACATTTTCTCCCTCAGATAAATTGACTTACCACCCATGAACTTTAAAATAAACTGCGCTTAATCTTAAGAGAAAAGTGAAGAAAAATAATGTCATTATTTTATTCTTAACAGTTTTCCGTAGCACAAAATCTTATCTTTGAACCTAATGTGGATCCGGTCTACTTGTAATGGCCTCAGGGACATAGACACAGATGGGTATGGGTAGGCTGTGTCCCCCTTCCATATTTAGGAGTTCGTCCCACCCAGTTAATGACAATGGCATAGGAAAATGAGAGGAAACATAGAGGAGGTATCAGTATCCGTACAGCCTAGTATCCTTATTAACCTCAAGTCCCACATTATAATCAGTCTTGGCTACTCCACTGAACAGATTGCTGCATTTAACAATATTATTAAGGACGTGCATTCTTTAGTGTACATTATGGTTTGTTAGCATGCCTTGAAAAATCTGGTATGCACTAAACTGATTTAGCACAAGTTACAATTTTTTTTTAATTGAAACAAATGTGTGAAACAAACTACCCAAAAATCTGAAAAGAAAATCCAAATGAATTGAAAATGAACCAAAAGACTTTGCCCTGAGCAAATCTCTAAAAAATAAATGTTAGGTGTTAAATACAAACTTCTATTCCTACGAACAAATTAGCCAATACATTTTGTCTCCTATGAGTCACATTTCAAATCTGCAAAGAATTCAACTGAATTTATGGCTAAATGGGGCAATTTTTGATAAGTGGTTTAGTGGCAATTGGCATTTTTGAACCAGCATAAATGTAAGTTGTTTTTTTTCAAGGCAAATTATTGGGATTGATTCTCTCTGAAGATCTGCTAAAACTTGCATGAGTACCAAAGTACACATATTTCTTGCACTATTAACGCACATGGACGACAATCTTTATGCTTGTATTTATATTTCTTTCCCCCTATATTTTCTCCTTCTCTCCCTGTGATGTGGGCTACGCTTGTTTAATATTGCCTTTGTATGTTCTCTTTTCCCATTTGTATTTGCTAATATCAATATTTTCTTTGCTTTTTGAGTGAAATGTATATTTCAAATTACAAATTTAAAAAACTCTGTCTAGTCACGTCAGTTTTAGAAGGGAAAGTAGATGGATGCATGCCTACCTGACTTATAAAAGCATCTCATGGGAAGTACATGCAGCCATTGTTGCATGTTTTCAAGAACAAATTTCCTTGTTTACTTTATTGACCTACATGCATATTTTATCAGGTATGGGTGTAAATCCAAATCCCGGCACCAGGAATGATTCCATGTAGGTCAGAGGATCAGGTATATATAGGTTGTATGTGCACAGGTTTGTGCACGCATCTACCTTGGACAATTTTACAAATGACCATTTCTGTGCAGAATTGCTTTACAAAATTATTCCCCTACTAAATCTAAGGGAGACATAGCCAAAATGCTTTAGGCGTTTAGCAGACCTGCTAACTGGCTAAATTGTGGTCAGCAGGATATTCAGCTCCATTAAAGTCTGCCACTACTAATCATTTGTACGGCGCTACAAGGCATACGCAGCCCTGTATATATAGATGTTAAAGTGGTTAGTACCACTGAATATCTCCTTCTACCCTGTTTAAATGCCCTGATGCTAACCATTTAGTATTGGGGTGTTCTGTGGGCGATGACATTGGTTAGCCAAGCAAAAGTGATATTCAGTGCCGCTGGATGGATATGGCCCTGGCACTCAATATTTGGGCATAATTTAAAACGGTGATGGCCAGCCACATTGATTGCCCTGGCTGCTGCCGCTGAACGTGCCCGTTATAGTCACTGATGTGCAGGAATTTTCAAACCCTTTCATCTAGTCATCTAACGCCGCAGTGAATCAATTAAATCATTTTGAATATGTATCCTAAAACGTCTCTATGGTCCAGGAAACTTGTTAAGATTTCCTATAGCAATATGGAGGTAATTTCTGTGTGAGAAAATAGTGTTTGATGTGCGCAAATGGTCATTTTTTAAATTGCCCACGGGTATATGCATGCAGTCTTACACACATAAATTGAAAAATTGCTCTTAATAATAAGTTTAGGTATCACAGAAGCACTGTCTTTTGTCTCACTTCCAAGAGGAACTTTTCTGTGTTTATCTTTTGAAATAAATTTGTTTTTAAGCAACATGGGGTATTTGTACAAAGCAGCTTCCTCACAGATACACAAAAGGGAGGAGTGGCCTAGTGGTTGGGGCAAGGTACTTCAGGCCGGAAGGTCAGGGGGTTCAAATCCCACTAGAGGACAGCAACCTTGGGCCGGAAGGACTGGGGTTTCTAGTCCCACAGGTGCTCCTTGTGGTCTTGGGCAAGCCACTTAACCCTCCATAGCACATGTTCCCTGTAAAATAGTTATCTCCAAGTTATAATGCCCTGTTCAATGTAATTTCAGTTTGTTCAATGTAAACCACACTGATGCAGAATAGTGCAGTATATAAGAGAATGTAATAAATAAAAGGGTAAATGCTTAAATACCTCAGGTCAAATGACAGCATTAATCCAGGTTTGTTCATTTATTTCTTTATTTATTTAACATCTTTTCTATACCGTCTTTCTATCAGTGAAGACAGTTTACAATGAACTCAGTGCAATCGCGACTTAAGGTACAGTCATAACATGATGTGCAAGAAAAATCATGAGTTACATGTAACATTAAAAAGACCTGGAATCGTAGTAAACAATAGGTAAAGAAAAGGCGTCAAAGGTGGGCTAAGGTAACTTAGTTTAATTTATAGACAATATTTCTGTTATGCTGGCATGGGTGGCCGAGTCATAGTGAAGTTGAAGTAATAGGTTAATGTGATGACACCTTCCATGGGGCCGCAGGACAGCGTCCGGTCAGACTGCACCCTGCTGCCAAAAGGAAAGAAAGTCTGGAATATGTTCCCTGGAGCTTATATTTAACAGGAAATAAAGAAAGAACCCTGGCATCTTGATACCTTAAAAATAAAATAAAATTCTTCAGGGGCACACTGAAACACTCTGCAATGCCCCTACAGCTCAGCTAGTTGGAAACGCCTTCTAGTTTTCCTTAGTATGCATCTCCACAGTTTCCGCAAAATAATTTTGAGGAAATATTTTTTTGTTTTTAAAGAATTGCTGTGGGGAGGAGGAAGGGGCTGCATAAGGGGAGCTAACAAGCAGGCTGCCTCCCAAACATCTGGTGAAAAGCAGAAAACACCCCTTGACACACCCATAGGCCAGTGAAGCTCTAGCGCAGGGTTCCCTAACACAAGTTTAACACTGGCTTTTGGCACAGCGATGCTACAAGCAAACAGCATGCAAATCAGCTGTGCTCAAAATGTCACGGGGAGTAAGCCAGACCCATGCGCACAGGGAGCTGTGTTAAATCTGATACCTGTGTGCGTGCTGGATTGTGTTAAAAAAAATAAAAGGTTATCTGAAGTGAAGTTTGACACACCATCTCAAATGACAAGTTCCCCCGATTTTGGTCTCCTCCCCTGATCATGGCACCCCCCATCATTTTTCTCCCCCTATCACAATTCCCTCAAACCAATAAAATAGCCTGGTGACACAGTGGCCCCTACCCTCCACCCACTGAATCAAGGAAATAGCCTGGCGGCCCAGTAGCCCCTAGCCTCCACCTCCCAAACCCTCCCAGAAGCATTGGGACCCTTGGTATCTTAAATGTCAGGGGATGGGAGTGATGCGCGCACACTCACCGCCCCCCCCCCCCCCCATGCTCCCATCTTGAAAAATGGCAGCACCTGGCTCTGTGCAGTGCATCCAGGGAAAGCTGACCTCACGTTGTACATCTCAGGATGCACCCCGGGTGGGGGGGTCACTCTGCCATTTAAAAAAAATTGCCTTTTATGGCAGAACAAGCCTGCTGCTCAGGGCCAGGTGCCGCCATTTTTCAAAATGGCATTGTAAATTAAATTGGGATTGGTTATGTGACTGATGTTGGGAGTCAGAGAAATTATTTGAATTTAATATTATGTAAATGGTCTCTTTGAGACCCTCACTAGCCCAGTGTATTTCTGGCAACAGGTCAGGAATCTTAGGGGCATGTTTACTAAAGGGTAATGTATAATAAGTAAAGTTAACATGCGTTAAGTGCTGCCACTCCCCATTCATTTCTATGGGCCACTGCAACACGTAACATGCATTAACCTATAGTAGATATGCCCCTTAGTGTAGTGAGAAGGTGCTGGAATGGTTGAACTGGTTCTGCCTATCTCTATATAAGCGAGAAAACTCTAGGGCATGATGCAGGTTTGTGGTTGTTTTACGGATTTACTGGAGGTAAGATGCATTTCCTTAGGACTCTGCCTTATTTTCTTTATATCCTATGATAAGCATCGCTTGAGATTTAAGTTACTGTCCATCATAAAGTATGTGTGAGGTTGGAGAATTCATCCACCTCCCTACCTCACTCTAAACCCAAGAAGTGAACCCAGACGTTTGGGCTATAAGCATACAGAGGCGGCTAGAGAAAGTCCCATTTAAAGCTTGAAGGCAGGAGAAAAGGTCCAGTGGAAAATTCTCACCAGTCTATGTGGAAGAGGATCTCATAGTGGCAGGGAAAGGCCCCTGTAAAAAGCAATCAGGAGGAAACAGTTTCACCAAGCACTTGGGAAACCACTAGTATTATACTGAAACAGTGTGGATTTGATACTGTTCATCCTCTGGACAGAAAAGCTACCTCGAAGCAATATATGTTTTGCACAAATATTCAGTAAAGTTAGTTAGAGCACCCCAGAATAGTCTCTGAATACTTGTGAAATCTACACACACCACCACCACCTTCAGCATTCCCACCCCCCATTAAATACCCCATATCACCCGCACGTATCCTTCCCATACAGAGACCTACACACACCTGCATTCACATACCCTATCCACGCACACTCCCCCACTTCCCCAAGCACACTCCCCCACTTCCCCACTGCCACTCACACACCTACTTACAGCGCCCATGTTCCTACACCCATAAGTTGGCATTGCTAGCATATACTGAAAATATAATGGAAGAAACCAACACCTTCTTTTGTAAATTTGAAAGCATTCTCAAAGCTCCACTCCTGCATGCTTTCCCTATTAGCTAAATTGGTAATATGAATCCCTGTATGTTTGAGAGAGCATAGACCTGCTGAAATCTACAGTCTGGTTGTGATACAGTCTAACTGCTTAGATCATCTGCCCTATTTCCACAATAAGTGAAACGCTCAGAAACCTAATTATAAGATCTAAAACCAAACCTTAGGCGTTGCTTCCCTGATGGGGGAAGGAATTTGTCTCCTGAGTGATCTCATTGTAGAGACAAAGGCATACAGTAGTTGCATCTCAAAATCTATATTTGTTGGTTCAGTTTAAATGCCCACTTAGCTTTTAATTGCATTGGTGATAATAAACGTATAATAAATTGTAATGAATTCAGATGTTTCTATATTCATGTGCCCGTGACCTGATGTCATTGTGATTTCCCTATAGACTGGCTGGCTGACCAGTGACAGCTGGTATTCTTTTTTGAGAGCAGAGAAAATAAGGCTTTCAGTGCTAGGTCCAGATTTGATTGATCACTGTTTCTGCATTTGCAACATACATTAATGACTATACTCTTTTTATAATCCATTCCACTGACCTTTCAAAAGTATGCATGACACAATGAGATGTGCATTCCAAATAGTTCCTAGACCAAGGACAGATTGTACCACTCCATAAGAGAGCCTGGACCAGCACTGTTCCAACACTTGTGCTCTTAGACTAACTCATGTTGTGTCTACAGCCCACATTTAATATCAATCCAGCTATCTGATATCAGAGTGTAGAGCTTTATCCAGGGCTTTTACCATATGAACATTTTTACTCCCTTTCTCCGAAAGCTGCATCTTATTACTATTATTCCATCATGTATATAATTTTTCTTTATTAATGTTTCTAAATTGATTTAATATTAAAAACTGGAAGCACCATTGACCACCCAAAATATAGAAACAAATTATACTTGTACCCAGGCACAACAGGTGAAACAACTGCTGGACTGAATAATCTAAAACTGGCGTTGCAAAGAGTCCTCCAATTTTATGCTTTATTTTTTCACTGTTATATATAGGGCTTCTGTTCCTAGGTGTTTATACACTCCGAGGGGCATGTTTACTAAAACGTGTTAAGCACTTAGGGGCTTGTTTACAAAGCCGCGGTAGCGGTTTGCGATCGTAATCGGAGCCGCGGTCCCATTGATTTCAATGGGGCCGCGGCTGCGATCGCGATCGCGAACCACTACCGCGGCTTTGTAAACAAGCCCCTTAGTGTGGGTTTTAATGCACAGTAATTGTTAGCACAGAGCTGAGCTGCAGGCTACTGTGTAATAAAAACTACTATATGGTAAAAAAACCCACAAGAAGTGGCATGTAGTCACAGCATTAGCGCATGATCAGCCCTAAAAATGAGTAAAGGGGTGGTGTTTGACCCACGCTAAAAAATAGAGACATGCCCAGCATGTCCCCATGTTGCTAGCGTGTGTTGCACTCCACGTCCGTGCTCCTACAATTTGGCACCATCAGCACGAGTGCACTTAATGCCACCCATTGAGTTGGCGGTAAGTGCACCCATGCTAAGTGCGACATTGCCAGATAACGTGTGTCAAAAATATTCACGCTACCCACAATGTGCCTGCTTCTCCTCAGAATCACCCAATCTGCACCCCAACCCACGTGACTCAGTCAGCATGGGATTTTTAATGTGGTTACATTTTTAGTGCGTGGACTTTTTACCATGGCACACTTGGCATATGCTGAACCCTGTGCTCCCTGGTAAATATGCCCCTGAGTGCTTAATGCAAGTTGGACTGAGATTGATTGCCCTTATATGGCAGATTGACCTTACCATGAGATTACCACTAGGAGTCATAGTTACCATTTTGTACACCGGAAGCTCTGGGGCAGGAGTGGCCTTGTCTACTAGAGACCTGGTGGGATTGTGGTAGGGCAGAGGGTCTTGGTCTGGCCCTTAGAGTGCTTCAGGGGGACTGCTATTGGGATGTTGTTCAGGGGATGTTAAGGGGTATTGGACTGAGGGCAAGTACTGTTGGGGGGGGGGTTGATCGGGGATACTGTCAGGGGCAATCAGATCAGGGGTTATATGCTGGAGCAAAGGGTCAGGTTGTACCTCTACACAGTGTACATTTTTTATATATATGCATTTAGTGCCAGAGCTTGTAGCGCGGATACACTTGCATTGTCTGCCGAGGCGTGGAACGATGACCCATCTGATAGGTGTTTGCTCTGCGAGCTAACTGCAGGGCAGATCATGGACACACCCCCAACAGCCAGAACTGGTGTGACTAATAGGTGAACTAGGCATCATTGCCGCCGCTGTCACTCTTCTCCTGGACTTGCAGTGGTGGCGATGGCTACAAAGAGCCCCATGATGCTTACCTTAAAACCTCAGAGCCGTGGGGCTGTTTGTTTCTGCCTTCTCAGACCACCCGATGCTGACTTCCTATTTGCAAAGAGGAAGTTGACATCAGGCATTGGAGGGGGTGAAAGCAAACAGCCCCATGGCTTCAAACTTTTAACGTAAGCACCACTGAGCTCTTTGCGGCAATTGCCACCACTGCAGGTCCTGGAGAGGGGTGGCAGTGGCAGTGTTGGCAATGGGCACCTGAGAGGGGGGCGTAAGGGGTGACGTTCACCTAGGGTGCCTCATCTCCTTGCACTGGTCCTGCTGACAGCACACAGGCTTTACACGTACCGTGACTTATATTTGGCTTATAATACATGGTAAGTGCAGAAAATTTACTATACTTTGCTAAACATGCTCCTAAATCTATGTATTTATTTTCCAAATACTCTAATTGGGTGTTTTGGGAGGTTATTTAAAATAGGTATCATTTGTGTTTTCATGTCATGAACACCACCTCTAGATGCATTTTTTGAAATGACTCAATTTTATAAAAAAAAAAATCTAAATCAGAACAAAAAACGAAAAAAAAAAAAAAACTTGGAGAAAGGGAGAAGAGAGGGCAGGGAGGGCTGATGGTGTCTGTGCATCTGGATGTGTGTCGGGCTGGGGTATGGTGGTATATGTGGCTGTCAGGTGCAAATGAATGGGTGGGAATGTGACTGGGGTGAAGCAATATGCATTCAATAGTAAGCATTTGGTTCGTAAGTAAGCCTTACAAATTTTAGATCACACAAAATCCATTTGGAGCACATTAACCTATGAATTAATGCCCATACAATCAATTTACATGCATTAAAATGTTCTAATATACATTAAAAAGCTATTAAAAGGAAAATCTGAAATGGACAAAAAAGATGCCCAAAAACGGGGTGAAAAAGCCAAACTGAAAACAGACCAAAATTATTTTCCTTGTGCATATCTCTATTATGGTATGGGGGATTGTGTGGCTCACTTCCCCTTGCACTCTTCACTCCCCCTCTTCCTCATACTTTTAACTCATTTCTCCCCCTCCACCTTAAACTCACTTCTGCTCCTCAGCTCCTCTGATATCTATTCTTGAGATTCCTCTCCACCCCTTTCCGACAGGCACTAAGAGATGTGCTCTTCAGTGGCTTCTAAAGGCTTCTCTTCACCTTTCCAAATCCTTCAGGGGTACTTCCTCTTTTCATATACTAGAGCTTGGATTTCTTGCTAGTCAGAGGCTGGATAATATCATCAGAGCGCCACAAAGACTGGTACCTCAGACTGATTTTATCTGGTGATCTTAAGGTGGCCAAACAGGTAGAAAAAGCAGCTTCAAAAGCCCTATGCTTGCATGCTGAATGGCCAATAGGGAAAAAGGGGTGACAGTTCCCCCATAAAAGTCTCGGGACCTCATTTGGTGTACTGTGTACCATTTTGGAGACTGTATCTTCAAAAAGATATAAACAAGATGTCGTTGATCCATACTGTGCATATTCCAATCACTAAAATGAAAAAAACGAAAAAAAAAACGTTTTTCTACTCCCTCTGTCCCAATTGCTGGAAAAGAAGACAGGAGGCTTGCTGAACAGGAGGGAATCGGGAATAGAGCTCTACAGTTGGAAATATCTGGTAACCCTACTCTAGTCTATGAACTCTGAAAATGCATAAAACAATGGCAACGATAAAGCAAAAAAAAAAAAAGTTGGGAGAGAGTGAACACAGGGGAAAAAGGATAAAGGATAAGAGCAGAATAAAATATTAGTGCAATTGTCAAATAAGCAAATAAACAAAAACTAGTAGAGATGAACCTAAAAGTATTGCAAATATTTTTGCAATAGAAAAACAGTGAAAACCTGGATTTGTTCAGGCAGGTGGAGTTTTGATTGCTTTGATTTGAAATTATGCTAGACTAATTGGAGCAGAAACAGCATACAATTGCAAGTCTGATGAACCAATGTTGACTGTCAGGAAGCAGAAGAGCTTCTGCAGAGAATGTGATCCCAGTTTGCACTTGTCATTTTTCAGAATTTTTGTAGTCTGCAGATATATTTCATTGGAGCAACTCAAAAGATGCTGTAGTGCAAGTGCCTTCAAGAGCATAAGTCCCTTTTTCAGGTGTGATTCCAGTTTCTTCAAGGTCAGGGCCGGCCCCAGAGATGGTTCAAGGTGCTGGGACCCTAGGCAAACCTTAACCCTTATCCCCCCTAGCTGTCAAAATCTACTGTTTAGCTTTGAAAGGCCTGCTTTTTGCCTCCCCAGAAAAGCTACCTCCCTAGATGATCGCTTAGTTTGACTGATGTTGGCCAGGCCTTGCTAGAGATCTTTGTGGCTGAAAGACAAGAAAAATGAGCTTCTAAATTTAGGGATGAAATTTAAGTTACTAGATATGTCCCCTATTTTCAGCCAAACCCAGGGGTATGTTTATTAAGCATTGTTAAGGGTGCACCATTTGCGAGCACAAAACGGCAGAAATAAGGGCCTCAATATGCATTAAGGGTGGAGTAGACATTCTAGCGATAAGGGCACTAGTGTCCGGTTACCAGGCCAATCAACTGCCCTGCTCAACGGCTTAAGAACTGCCGTTGCCGGGGCCTCGGCTGAGCAGTGCTTCAGTCCGGGGTGAGAGCAGGAGCTCCCCCTTCCTCCCCGAGCCGCCAATCAACTGCCCTGCTCAACGGCTTAAGAACTGCCGTTGCCGGGGCACGCCCACGCCTGAGGGCCTCACAAGAGGGCCCTTTGGCGTTGGTCCGTGGCGTTGGTTTCTGGAGCCTATATTGATGTCCTGCGTATTTATCAGGGTAACTTGCTGTTCCGTGTCCTTCTCCTCTTATCTGTTTGACTGTTTCTGTCCTCTACTCTGTCCTATCTTATAATTGGTGTTCCTTTCATATTTCACTAAATGATGTAGCATTGTAAACCGCTCTAATACCTTTTGGTCTGAGCGGTATATCAAATTTAAATAAACATAAACATAAACATTAACAAGCTATTGGGTAGTAAGGGTGCCAAGCATGCATGTCAAGCCCACTAAGGTTGGTTACCTCAGCACGGGATAACGGAACCTTTCTCCAAGTCACATTTCTATTGCTGGATAGGAGCCAAGGTAATAGCTGATGGACATATCACATCCAGATGTCCCTCAAGTGTTAGACACTGAGTGGGAGGATAATGTGGGAGGAAGTTAAACATTATCAGTGAGGGTTGCCCTTGTCATAGGTGTGATATCAGTGGGTGGCATAGGAAAAGAAACATGTGTGCCAGTGAGGAGCTGAAATGACTGCGCATCCCAGGTGATGTGCGTGTGATATGTGCTAAGGAGCAAAGTGCCACAGTGTGAACCAGGGTGTACCAAATGCCAGGAGAATACATAAGTGATCATGAAATCTATGTGGAGATGAATGTGGAGAATTATGAGTGGAGGTGGAAGTGAGTGCTGTATGGGCTTGCTGACGCAATGTACCCCTGCTGCAACTATGCCCTTAGTGTTATGCATAGTAACGTTTGTGAGGCCAAAAAAATATCTGTCCTGTATGGTTCAGTAAGCATCACACTAAAATAAATAGGTAGTGTCATTGTGATTAACCAAACATGCATCAGTCAGATCTGTGACATTCAAGTCTGAAGTATGTGCTCTGACTCCCAGCAGAAATGAGAATTGGAGAATTTTGCAGTAATCCCATTGTCATGATCACAGAAAGGATGGTCAGTAATCCTGGTCTGACAGATGCAGCAGGCCACGATACAAAGTGCAGTGCCATGTGTGTACATCAGGCTGCTCGTGGAATGGCTGGGTGACCACCTTGGCACCAAGGTTCATGGCAGCAAGCATGGGCCACGACAACTCTCTGACATTAACGTTAGGTGGCAGGAACCACCATGGTATGGACAGCCATAGTAGCTTTATAATATGAGAAGCAGTAGGATTATCAAAGGGAGGACAATTTGAATCCTACAAAAACTCTGTGCACACACAGAGATGACATCAGCAGACATTGCTGCCGTCACTGATTCTGCAGTTAAACTCAAAAAAGGAGGAAGCAACAAGTCCACAAAGCACATAAAAACCCCCTCTAAAGCTGTGCTCAAACAATACCTGCCTATAAGGAGTCAGAGAAGTAATTAACCTTGATAAAAGGAAATGGGATAAAAGCCTCAGACCAGGGCTTATGGCTACACAAACGTGACTGCAAAGCCACTTATGTCAGCTCATTAATATACCTCCTTCCGCAAATCATTCATAGGTTCCGAAAGTGTGGTGCCATTTTTATACAATTTTTAAATGCATTTAAATCAACTGAATAAATCACCACCAACACAGCTTTCTAAAAATGATATCCCATGTACTCTCCGAGAGGTCCTCCAAACAAGTCAACAGTCAGACTGTATGGTAGAACAATGCCCCTCGCATGATTAACATACCTGTTGTCCACTCATATTTCCAAATTGATATGGCTCTCATATTAGTAATATGCAGCCTGTACTAAAGTGTGATGACCTGTGCAGTTGCCCAGGCCATAAATGTGACTTTGCCTAATGTAATGCATACAATATGTGATGGATCTACAGATGCACATTTAATGTTATCAATAAATTTCACATTAATGTGAAACCCATGTGTCATATATATAATGGTTGAAGTTGTAGGACTCTTGGCCATATACTGCAGCAGAGGTTATTAACTCATGTGGTCAAACAAGTCTGATTGTGCTGTGCATGCTTGCAGACCAAAGGTACTATAAGATAGTATGTCAATGTGTGTTGTGTCAATGTGTGTTGCTTCACTGTTGCCAAAATTGTGTACAGATGCTGTCCTTGTGATATGGGTATCCTGGGTCATTTGTTGCCCCTCACTTTCGTGAAATTTTATGCTCAGTCATGCCACATAAGGATCCTCAGTGTTGCAGCACACCCCTCCTCTAACCTGCATGCATTCCCTCCACACATGTCCAGACTTTGTTGCCCTATCTCTGTTCCACAGTTTACCAGCAGTGAGCATATACATGTGTTGTTTATGACATGTATTCTCATGCATGATTAGCATGTCAAATGCACATCTGCAGAATACATATATAGAAACATAGAAATATGATGACAGAAAAAGACCACATGGCCTATCTAGTCTGTCCTTCCATATCAACAACTACAACTGTCCCCTTTTTACCTTTAGAGATCCTCTGTGTTTGTCCCATGCTTTTTTGAATTCAGTTATTGTCCTCATCTCTACCACCAAAACTGGGAGACTATTCCACAGATCCAGTACTCTTTCCATAAAGAAATATTTCCGCATCACTCCTGAATCTATCTCCCTTCACCCTCATCCCATGTCCCCTCGTAGCAGAACTTGCTTTCAATTGAAAGAGGCTCTCTCCCTGAACATTTATGCCATGGAGGTATTTAAACATCTCAATCATATCACCTCTATCCCGCCTTTTCTCTAAGGTGTACATATTAAGATCTTTAAGTCTGTCCTCATATGCTTTATAATGAAGACCACTAATCATCTTAGTAGCCACCCTCTGCACCAACTCCATCCTGTTCACATCCTTTTGAAGGTGCGGTCTCCAGAATTGCACACTATACTCCAAATGAGGTCGCACCAAAGACTTATACAGAGGCATTATCACCTCCTTTTTTCTGATAGCCATTCCTCTCCATATGCACCCAAGCATCCTTCTAGCTTTTGCCGTCGCCTTTTCTACCTGTTTAGCTACTTTAAGATCATCAGACACAACCACGCCCAGGTCCCGCTCTTCTTTAGTGAAAAAAAGTACTTCACCCCTTATACTATTTTATTTATTTATTTATACAGTTTTGTATACCACCTTATCATTCAATCAAAGTGGTCACAACACAATTGGGGAATACATTTCACACAAGGAGATATGAGACACATACAGGGACATGGGCAATGGAGGGTTAAGTGGCTTGCCCAAGACCACTATATTGCTCCCTTGGATTGCTGCAGCCCAAATGCATGACCTTACATTTTTTAACATTAAATCCCAGCTGCCAAATTCTAGACCATTCTTCAAGCTTAGCTAGATCCCTCCTCATGTTATCTACACATTCCTGGGTATCTACTCTATTGCAGATTTTGGTATCATCCGCAAAGAGGCAAACCTTACCCGACAACCCCAAAAATATATGGCAGACATGAGCTATGTGTGCACTCAACATGTCAACTATTTCTGGGACACCCTTTCCACACAATAGCTGGTGCATGACAGATGGTACTGCTACTTGCAGTTGACCTGTAATGGTTACCTGCAGCCATGTGACACATTGAAGTGCATCTTTCAGCTACAAGGGATACGTGTACATGGGGACCAGCTGCATGTTGATGATTAACCTGAACCCCTCCCCTTTGACAACTGTATACATAGTTACACATTGTGGGTATGCAAAGGGCATGTCATGTCAACTTGCATCAAGCTGCATGGCCCAGAGCTGTCATCCATGTAGTGGAGGTGAGAAGACCTGTCAACATGCAATGTCCATCTTTAGCGCTGGGGAGATGTCTCAAACTGTATCCTCACTAATAGCCTCTTCCATTAAACAATCTGTCATAGGTCTGATCAGCATCTCAACATAGCCAGATATGTTACTACATAGCAGAAAAGTGCAGGACAATACCTGTACCATCTCTGTAGTGTGGGATGCATCGACACGTGTGCACTCTAACTGGATGCTGTGAAGTTAACAAGGAGAGTAGGTGTTGTTCACACATTGCTGGGGCTATACAGGCAGGCATTTTCAAAATACTGCATTAATATATGTTCTGTCACTCCCATATGAAAGCTGTGCAATATCATCAGGAGGGGTCCATGGGGATACAATCCAAGGCACAAATGTCTCTATCATGAAACACCTACAATCATATGTCTGGTATACTCATTCTGTCCAATATACATACATGTATGATCATTTCACAAAACATGTTAATGCATTCCATGACACAATAACCCACTTGATGGTCCTTCTCAAAAGGCATAGCCCTCGCACTCACATTGCTCAATAGTTTGGGATTCACAAAGGCTAAACACATCTCTTGCAAACAACATCACAGTGGCAAGATGGATTCGCCCCCTATCACAATTTGAAGTTAAAATGTCTCCAACTCCATGCAGGGTTTCAAATAGCTTCTGACTCAGGGTGATGACTATTTTTTTATGTATATATTTATTTAACAGGTTTTTTTGTACTGCTTCATCATTTAGTCAGAGTGGTCTACATTGTCTCTTCAACTTGGCAATGTGCATTAAACAGGAACATTGATAACTTCAATTCTTCTGAGGCAATGGAGGGTCAAGTGACATGGCCAAGGCCTCAAGGAGTTTCAAAGGGAATCAAACCCTGGTCTCTTAGAGCACTGGCTTGGACACCAACCATTAGGCTACTCCTCCACTCAGCTGCTTCCATGAATCTTCCTTTTCTAAATTCAAAACATCTCTCAAAAAACATATTTATTCCACACTGCTTATGATCTTCCCACTCCTGTATCTTAAGTAACGACACTCTATCTGTTCAATCTCACACTGAATTCTTACTCTGGCCTCCTTCCCCTGTGTGTTTTTTGACCTTCTTAATGCCCTTTGATTTTTTGGTGTTCACCTTCCTTTTTTAACCTGGTTTTCATTTTATTGAACACCGCCCTGGTGAAAATGAAGGGCAGTATATGACGTTTTTAAATAAGCCATAAACGATATTGTTTGTGCATTGAAGTTCATATCATGAGATGTTACTACAATGAATATGTCAATGCAGGTACAACAGTTGTCTCCTTGCAGCAGAAGCTGCTCATGACCTGATGTTCCAAACCCAGTGCTCTGTTGTAGACTCAAACATTGAAATGTGATGTGGATAGTCCAACATGGAACTGTGAAGGTGTTAGGCAGATAAGTGTTTGGCCCTTTTCCAAACCACACTATTTTAGCCACATGATTGCCAGTGCTATGCCTCATTACATGGACCATCAAGTGGAGTACTGTGTCATGCAATGATGTGACATAGTGTGCATGATGTGTTTGGCCATTGTAATAAGGATTTCCCTCTTGAAACATCTGAAAGCTGGATAGCAAGCATGCACCTCACTGATAACACATATTGCTACCTCCCAATGACCCCTTTAGCTCACCCTCACTACCAGCTGCATCTCCATGTTGGGAATGCACTGTGAACCGATGTCGATGATGCTCATGATCCCCTCGCTGAACCATGTGGAAAACAGCACATCTTCCCATGCACTGTTTCATTAGACCATATACATGCACAAAAACCTGGTGGATGCCACAAGCATAGCCTTTCCCAATGTGTAGGATCCCACAGCATTGCTGATGTGTGTTAAAAACAACACCTTACACCTTACTACATACGCTTATTGTCATGCTGTTTGCAGTGATGGAAGTTGCATCCCGATGGTTTGAGCCCAAATGCTATCATTTATCTGGGTGCTACATATTTGATTTGCCAGGGCTGACCTTAACATGCACAATTAATGCTGGCAGAATTGTCTGTAAGAGGGCATGTGCTGGAGTGTAAGATAGCAGTTCAGCATACAGCATCATTTCCCTTCCAATATCATATGCTGCCTTGTGTTCATCTGTTCTGTCATCATGCATTGTTACAAAGTGGTGCTGTCTTTGCAAGGGTCAGCCTCTTGGATAAGTGTGCAGGGAATGGTCAGCTGAAGGCACATACTTTGGGGAGACCATAGCCACCTGATAGCTCTCTTTTGTTAAAAGTTTCTGTGCTGCCCATGTGTCCACCTGCAGGATTGCCCTCACCTATGCCTGCGGTGCTTTGTCAGGACCATGATGTACCCTCATGGGAAAGGTGGCCTGGCTAGTGGATAGGTAATAGAGCTCCCCATGGTCTTTCAAGGTTTGTTCCATAAGTCAATACAGGCACAACATGTGCGCAGCTGGTGTGTTAGTGGTCAGTCGCTCCCACTGCAGCATGTCAACATGCCAGAAGTTGGCTAACAGTTTGCTGCATGGTCACAATGCAGCCAGCTACTGTGAGGCATGTTGAGTGGCCAACTGGAGGTGTGTCTGAAATGGGTGGACATGTTTCTGCTAACACGCACCACACAGTGAGAACTCAACACTTTGATAGACCTGTACCTAGAGAAAAACACATGTGAGGCAGAATAACCAGAAAATAAGCTATATTTGTCATAAAAAAATTATGTTTTACAAAACTGAAAAGAAGACTAACATGACTTTTACAAAATATGTACCTGGAGAGGGGAGGGGGGAGGGAAAGAGGGTGGCAACATCCACCACATGACCCCAAGCCACCAAGGAGGACACATGGGTATGGATCTAAGTGCCCTTACAGGAGTGGTGCATTACTCCCATGTGGGACAGGCTCATGCCCTGGAGGAGTAAAGATCTGTTTCACCAACTCCTCCAGGACATCAGTCTGCCTAGCCACTTTGGCAGTGAGCTGTTCATTGGTCTCCTCCAAGCTCTGGATCATCTGTCGCAGGGCAACTTCAATAACACCCACCCCAGGCACATTCAGTGTTGCCCAACCACAGGTGCCACCAGCAGGGTTCTGGGTGGCAGCATCTGAATGTGCCTGGGACACTACAGAAGCTGCTAGTTGAGTCCGAGTCTCTGGGATCTAGAGAAGACTGTTAGCCAGCTCACTTCTCATCCCATGCTCCTCAGCAGCCAGAGATACTGGGGGAGGGGGGAGGAGGCAGCAGCAGTTGTTTCTTGAATATCACCTGTGTGAGTGCTCACCTCTGCTGTCAGGGGTGATTCCTGCCCCATGGTATGGGCGATGGACTCCTCTATCTCGTCTTCCTCCATTATCTCCATGATAATGCTGGTGGTGGTGCTGCCTCCTCCACCTTGGCAGCCTATTGTGCAGCAGCTGAGGCCCCCTATGGTGCTGATGATGGCCCTGCACCTTCACCTGTGCAAGGAAGAAAGACTGCTCAGCATGATGATGTACATCCCCCAAAGCTCTGACTAGGTACACTCATGCTGTATTGTAACTCCTATGGGCCTGATATTCAAAGGCATTTACACAGTTTACAGACCTGTCAGCCATGTAAATGCCACTGAGTGAGATATTCAGCGGCACTAACATGGTTAGTGCCGCTGAATATCCCCAATTAATGCCGCTATGTGCCCTGATGCTACCCATGTAGCATCAGGGCATGTCGTGGGTGTTCTGGGGCATTCCAGGGGTGGCACCAGTCGCTAACTGAGTAGTGGTGATATTGCACCACTGCCTGGTTAATGACACATGGGCAAAGCTAGGCGCAGCAAAATCTGGCCTATCTTTTCCTGTGGGAGCTAACTGGGCAGTGGCTCAATATCACCGCTGCCCGGTTAGCTTCTGCAGCTTCTTGGGCTGTGCGGTAAAGCTGGATATTGAACTGTAGTGGCCGGATATGGCCCCAGAATTCAATATCTGGGTTAACTCTACAGCACTGGTGGCTAGCCACATTAATTGCGCTAGCTGCTGGCGCTGAATATCGGCCATTGGTTTCTACACAAAAAAACATCAGATAAGCTTATAACAATCAGCAGGTCATGAACAATGCCACTCTGTTCCCATTTGTCAACCAAGTCAGGTGCATTTCAAAATAATCTGTGACCTAAAAAAAAAATATTACATGTGCCCTGCTGATGCATGCGCACCACATAGAGTTGAAATGTTCCGCTGACCAATGTTCCCTCTAATTTTCTGTAGGCTGTGTGCGCATAAAATATCAGCTGTGCAGCTTCTGAAGGAAGGTTAAATTTTTGTGCGCCACATAACGACACTCGGAGTTATATACTTTAAAATTTGACTACACTTCAGAATACAGTATGTACACCACATTGACTGCACTAGAAAACATTGTAGAACTTGTGAAAGCCGTAAATACATAACAACTTTTAAATTTTAAGACGTCTGTGTTGTTTTCTATCAGAATCAGAACCGTAATTCTTGTGCGCTCTGTTGTAAAGTATGTGCGCTCGCTCGGCAAGGTGTGTGCGTGCGCACACGCGCACAGCTTAGAGGGAACAGTGCTGCTGACCAATGTGCAAGCACAAATCATGACAGCAGCACAAAATACATTCTGAGTCCATGGTCAGTTTCCCTGTCTGTCAAGCATGTTGTACTATGGTCATAATGTGACATCCATCTAAGGAAGGATAGGGAAGCTCTCCTGCTAAGGCTATTGATTGTCCTTCTCTCATTGGATATAGGTGCTGTGAAGATAGGCCTTTGCATGGTTATGCATGCAGCATGTGCAGGACTGTACTCCCCATAGTACTGTGGCCATTGTGTCCATCATGTGCCTCTGGTGGTAATAGCAGATGCATGGAATCAATGCTCATGGTCAACACAACTGGACCCGCATGTCAGAATGTTTCCTGTATGAGTATTTCCCCCAAATGATAATAGCTTGTGCACGAGAGGGTAATGCGGCATGCACTGGGGTAGGCATACATGGTCAATTTCTCAGCTGGCCTATGACTGGCACTGTCCAAAGGGAATAATCTGTGAGGTAACACTATCAGCACTGTCTCTCCTTTCACATATAGGCTGTCCATCCTCTGACAGTTCATGCATAGTGATGCCTCTCCAGATCCCTATGTGTGTCATTTGTTGAGGGGGGACTGTGTGCATTTTCCATTTGGCTATGGTATGTCCATTGTAAATCTGGCCACATAGCAGATGATCAGGATATTGGGTAAAAAGCATGACAGGATCAGGGAGGCTGAGTGTGTTGCAAGACTGTTGGCAGCTGCACTTGGCTAGGTGGCTAAGGCATGCACTGCCATCATTTAGATATTTTGACTTGTAGGTGGCAAATGGCACTGGTCATACTCTTGTGAAGCAGTGCTGCAGGTATGATGATGCATCCTGACAAGATTGTTAGAAATGCAGGAGTGGTCACACCTATAATTGAAATGGCTAACATGGAAATTCTCTCATAGGCCTGGAGGAGCCATGTTGCAGTGCGGTATTTTTATCAGTCAAATAATGCAGCACCTACCCTGACATGTGCATCCAAAAATTTCCAGGAACTCATGTGTTTGTGCAGGGAGCGCTGGACAGGGGGGAGGTGGTGGGATGGAGACAGAGAGGGGCAGAGTGGGATGGGCCGAAGCACCCTGACATACAGGGACTATTCAGGTCAAGGCCCTGTATGTCCACCGGCAGCCACTTAGACGCCTGGCTTATTCCATCTCAAAGGAGGAATAAGTGACGGGCACAGGGGAGATCAGGCCCTGCAGCCCCCCCCAGATGTCAGTGTGCCAACTGAGTAGATGTTCCACCACTTGGTCCTGGCCCTCGCTGTCCCCATTTGGGAATTGGGAGCTCCTGCTGGACATGCCAGTGCCATGGCGATGGAACGCCATGGCACCGGCACACCTGCAGTAGTGTAGAGAGGGCTGGCCAGGCAAGTCCAAGGATGGCTCACTTGTCAGAATTCGGGGCATGCCAGGCCATCTAAATGCCATGATCCTGCAACTGTGGGAACACAGCTCCCACAGTTGCAGAATCGGGTATGTATGGAGAAGGAGGGGGGTTTAGCTAGGTGTTAACATAACTTAGTGTGGAAGCGGGCAAGGGAAGAAAGTTGGGTGAAAGCAGACAGATTGTGTTGTGCTATGTGATGGTCTCAAAGTGCTCTATGTATAGGAAGGTTTTCAACTTTTTCCTAAAGTCTTTGCTGTCCTTGATGGCCCTATTGTCTTCTGGTAGCAAGTTCCACAGTGCTGGCACCGCGAGGGAGAAAGCTTTTTAACTGGTAATTTGTCTGGCCTTTCTATGAGTGGTAGGGGTCCTGGCCGTCTGCTGCTGTGTTCTGTAGAATTTTAAATATAGTGAGTATAGTCTTGAATCTGATGTGTGAGTGTATTGGGAGCCAGGACAGATGGTTCAGGAGGGGAGTTATGTGTTTGTATCTTGCTGATCCAGTAATGATGCGGGCTGCAGTGTTTTGTGCTATCTGCAATGGGTGCATGGCTTGCTTAGGAAGGCCTTAGAATATTGAATTGCAATAATCCAGGATTGGTGTTATGATGGCCTGGCAGACAGTATGGAAATGGTTTTGATTAAGTAGTGGTTTCAGCTTTCATATGATCTTCATCTTGAAATATGCAGTCTTTGTGGTCTTATGTGTGTTTGTAGGCTGAGACTTTGATCTAATGTGACACCCAAATATCTTACTTCCTTCTTTACCCTTAGATTTCCATATGGTAGTTGTATTGTAAGAGGGGAGAAAAATGCTGTGTTTCTCGTGATGTGGAGAGCTTCTGTATTTTTATAGTTTATTTTCAGGCTAGTGTAGATGAGCCATATAGTCATTGCTTCTAGGCAAGTGGTGATAGTCGGGTGTATCTATGTTGATCGAGGTGTATATCATGACAGCATCAGCATACAATTGGTATTGGATGTTGTGTTTTGATATGATGTTGTAGTTGGTTTGTATGTATAAGTTGAAAAGTAATGAGGATATGGAAGAACCTTGTGGGATGCCCTGGTATATTGAGAATGGGGTGGTTTTGTTCTTTCCGTGTTTGACTTGTTGCTGTCAGTTGTCGATGTAGGATTTGAACCATTTTAATGTGGTGTTGTGGAGGCCTATTTCATTTAGCCGTTGCAGCAGGATGTGGTGGGAAATGGTGTTGAAAGCTGAGGATGTGTCTAAGAAGCTGTTTTTTATGTTGTCTACGCCCATGATTATGCCATCAAGGAGAGATGTAAGTAGGCTTTCCACTCCGTGATTAGGTTTAAAGCCATATTGGTGAGGGTACAGTGGAGCATGCGAGTCTATGTGGTTCTGTAGCTGTTGCTGAACTGCTTTCTTTATGATTTTGGCAATGAAAGGTAAGCTGGAGATTGGCCGATATGATGTAGGATCGTTATGATCAAGTGAGGTGTTTTTAAGGATTGGTCTTATGGACGCCTGTTTAAGAATAAGAGGCATATATCCTTGAGTTAGGGATATATGCGTGATCCTATGTATGATTGGACTGAATTCATCCTTGACTGCTTTGATCCACAACACAGGGCTTGGGTCTGTTGACGATGTGGTAGTGTTTAGTTGGGTGATGATATGACCTATTTGTTCAATGGTAGAAATGTGAAATTTGCCCCATGTACTGCTGGATTTGGGGCGTATCATGTACTTATGTGCCTGTGGTTGGGTAAGAAATCTACTATCTGTTGTGGGTGTAAGTAGGTTCTTTTTGTGCAAGTAGGTTCCTTGGTGAGTGTACGAACTATGTAGAAAAGCTCCCTTGATTTGTTCATAGATTTCAGGATGAGGTTTGTGTGATAATCTTTTTTGACTTGGTTAATTAGGTGGTTGAATTCAGTCTGTTTATTTCTGTTTTATTGAAGGGTCCGTGGTTGACCCCATAGCATGCAAGGACTTGTAAACTACCTTTGTTTATGGAGTGCCAAGGAGGAATCGTAGCTACCAATCCCTGCATGCACTGGGGTAAACCCTAGAATGGATCAAGGCAGTATGATGCATCTGCAGCCAGTTGCAAAACTATAGGCAGCAGTGATGGCAAATGGTTCACATCAGGGAGCACATATGCCATACAGCATTGCAATGTAAGTAGAAGTGAAAAAGTGGCAATAAAATCCCATGATGGATGTGGAGACCTGGGTTAGTCAGAAGGGTTGCCAAGTGGCTTCAGATGCACCCATCACCCTTGGTGCAGTCCTGGCTTTATCCCAAGGCATGCAGGGACATGTAGTTCTGATCCTCCCATTGCACTGCATAGGTAATGGAAAACTACAAGTCTCTGCAAGCAAAGATGAAAACCTGGCAGGAGGAAAACCTGGCGGGCAAATTCGGAGTCACTTGGGAAACCTTCTATACCTTAGAGAGAAGTTGTTTACAGGTACTCACTGCTCTGGGATAGTCAGCCATCTGATTGAAGCAGCACAGAACACACTGCCAGCACCGCAACAGCTGCTCCCTATCATGTCGTGCCCCAGAAGTGGGGAAAAGCACATCCTGCTTGGGGGTAATTAGCCCAGCCAACAGGCACAGATCTGCATCGAAGAAATGTGGATTCTTCGAACAGGCAGCCATATTAACATGTGGTCCCATGTTGGCAACGTTAGACATTATGCAAAACCGCAATGCCTGCTGGGAGCACCTGTTGTGAATGGGTGCGCGCGCGCACACACACACATCATAATGGCCATTGTCCACGCACATTCGTGTACCACCACATCTCTGCCAGGACTTTTATAGTACAATGCAAAGCAAGGCTGGAATAAGAATAGGGGTGAAATGTTACACCTGAGGCAGGGTTAATAACCACCTCTCTGCATCCAAGCAGGCACAACTCTGAACACTCATACCATACTGCATCACACAGCATGTTAAGGAACCCCGCTACAGAGCGTCCAATGTACACATTTCCTGCACTGTGAGCCACTTCAGGAAGTCAGCCTGGATAGCTGTTGAAAATGTTCTATGTGTTTGCCTATCCCTAGCACTATACTGGGGGAGGCCTAATGGTTGGGGCACGTTACCTCAGGCCAGAGGACCAGGTATCAAATCCCACTAGAGGGCAGCAATCTTGGGCCAGAAGGACTGCCTCAGGTACAAAAACAGATTGTGAGCCCTTTGAGGACAAGGGAAAAATATATATACAGTACCAGTATGTACACCGCTTTGACTGGTAGAAAAGTGGTATATAAGCCTAGTTAACTAAATAAATAGTTAAATAAATACATGCTGCCTTCTAGTGATGCTGCAACTCTTGATTCTTCTGTCAAATGTGATCCCAAGATATATCTTACCCTCCTATGGAGGTGACCTTGAATAGCCAAAACTCACATTTGGCAGCAGTGGGAAATGAACTCACATCCTCTGCTTTGAAAGGAAGTACCACAACCAGTAGGCTACACCTCCTCTTGCAAGGAGGTGGTGTCCAGAAAATGTTAGGTCTGTGCCCCAAGTGGAGTGTTTACTGATAACTGATGGGTCTTGCAATGTCTCATCTTTTTGTGAAAGGAAATATTTTATTCTCAACTTTCTAAAAAAATTTTATAGGTCAATATGTGTCGTAAAGGGATCATGTCTTTAGTGGAGACAAACAAGAGGCCGTTGTTGAGCATTTGTATCTCAATCTCACTTAATCTGGACTAGTAATCTTACAACTGTGTCATGAACAGTATGTAGGTGACAGAGTTGATAGCTGGGGAGACCGGCGTAAATAACAGGACAAGACCAGGGATATAAGCAACATGATTAGGAGTGAGGTAGAAAGGAATGGATGAGTGGCTCTGATTTGGCAGAGGGTATAAAAGGAGTGTTTTACCACTGAACTCATATGGTCATGAAAAGTGAGGGCATTATCCTGTATAACCCCGAGGTGAAGGAAGGTGTCAGGGTAATGGGTGTATTGTCAAGGAGTGGAGTGAGCAATGGAACAGTGGAGGAACCAGTAAGTCAGGTGCCAGAGGTTTTAGATGCATTAAGCTTGAGTGATTATACTTCAACCAGAGGGCAACTTGGGAAAGACAATTGTTTAGAGTAGTAAGGTCAGGAGACGTTGAATGTTTATGGAAGAGCAGTAAAATATCATCCGCATAGTAATATGCGGAGATACCAGATTGCTGAAGTACAGTAAGTGGAGCCAGAAAGATGTTGAAAAGTAGAAGGGTGTGAACAGAACCCTGAGGAACACAGCAAGAAAGAGGAAAATCGGTAGAGGTATAGGATGCAAAGCTGACAGAGTATGTACTTTTATATATATATATTTATTGAATTTTACAATATATTATTAAGTATCCACTTGTTAGGAAAAGGAACATAGTCAAGAAATATCATGAAAAAGCCAGTTTACAAGAAAAATAGTATACAAACTAGGTCCCATAAGCCCACAATATAGTGGAGGATGTGCTATAGAGAATAGATAAGGAAATTACATACCCCACTAGGTGCAACAAAAGGAAAATAAAGCTTAACCTGAACACAACAGTGTACTATTTAAGTGAGCATCTAGAACTCAAGGCACACTAGGTGGAGAGGAAACTACCTGCCTAGCACTAATGAAAGCTGTCAACTCAGAAGGCAGAAAACATAATTCACAGAATTATATTTACCTAGGTACTTGCAGGGGAATTTAAAAAAAACAAAACACTCAACTGCAATATACCCAATTTCAAGAACAGGACATCTCTACGGCGTGCCTGGGTCTCTCTAGCGAGATCTTGGAAGACCCGAACATTATAACTAAGAAAGGGGACATATCTCTTTTTAAAGGAAAGCTTAAGAATTCAATCTCTGTCCACAGACAACACACAGAAAACCAAAAGAGTTGCAGGAGACACAGACTCCAATTGTGATTCTTCCAATAGTGTGGAAGCATTCAAAGTGTCAATAGCTGGAGACTCCTCTGATGACTGTTTCTTTCCCACAGGCATGTAATAAATACATGGCACAGGAGGAACCACTTCTTTGAACATTAGTAACACGTCAATTAGAAATCTACAAAACATCTCCCTAGCAGATATAGCTGAGGATTCTGAAAAATTTATAAACCTCAAATTGGATATCCCGATCATATTCTCCAAGGCCTCCAATTTAAATCTTACAGCGGTTAAATCCTACAATGTGGAAATATGAGAATCATGAAGAGAGTCAGTCTTAACAGCATGGTCCATAACAGTGTTTTTTAAACCTTCCATTACAGTCTGTTGGTTCATAATTGTATTAGCTTGATCTTGAAGTTTAGACTGTAGTTGCTGGGTTTGACTAGAAATGACTACTGTTAACTTAGCAATCATGTCCCAAAGACCTGAGTAAATTTGTCTGGTCTTACCAGTACCAACGCTGCTGAGAGAACCTCAGGAACAGTCAGACGAGAAGCAACTGACACACTAACTCTACTCTGGTCGCCTGATTCAGGCCCACTCAGTGGCTCTCCTGGCACTGCTGCCAAGCCTGACAACAGCGAAGATACTTCGGCACTCGCTTCAGCTGTAACTTCCTCAAATGCTGAATTCCACTGCATCACCTTCTGACTGGGTGTCAGCTGCGCTCCTCTGCACCTGTGCTGCTAATCCAGGAGGTGTGGGGGAGGGGAAAACACTCCTCCAGGGATGAGGAGATGTCAGCCTTCAAGGAAGACACTGGGTCCACCGACTGCAGCGACGAAACCACCAGAGTCACACTGGAGCTTGATGCTGCAGGAGGCTCCTTCAAGAAGACATCCATTGGACCCAATACCAGCAGATTCAGGGGATTCGAAGGTGCCTTCCCTGACTTTGCCTTAGCTTTTCTCTTGCCCATAGGAAATGCACAGAGCAACACAGTGTTCAGGCAGACATCTTGACATGCCCCCGAGTATTTATGGTATGAAAGAAAAGAGTGGAACAACTTTAGGACAGTTCTGTGAAGAGCAATGGCTAACAAATGAGAAAGTAGGATAGTATGATTGACCAAGTCAAAGGCGAAAGACATATCAAGAGAAACAGCTAGGTAGATACTACCTTTATCAATAGCCTCATAGGTTTCACTAAGAAAATGCAAGATGGTTTCTGTACTATGTCCAGAAAATAGTTCTGATTGCCGTGGATGGAGGGTGTTAGTTTTTTCAAGATGATCATATAATTGAGCAAAAAACAATTTTTTCTAGGGTCTTAGATAGAAAGGGAAGATTGGAGACTGGGTGGTAGTGTGCTGGGGAAGTGATGTCTAAAGAGGACATTAAAATCTCCCAGGACTAAGAGATTACTGAAAGAGTTGGTCGTCTCACAGAGGAGGAGAGTATGAATGACAGGGTGGGTTGGAAAATAAATCAGTAGAGATTCAGGGTATGTAGGGTTGGAGAATTTACTTCTGAGATATTCAAAGAGTCCCTAACAGTATGGCGATGCCCCCGCCTGTTCTAGTGGTATGTGAGGTAGACAGAGCATTGTAGTTGTAGGGAAGGCAGTGATAAAGATAGGACTCTCCCCCTCTTTAAGCCAGGTCTCCGTTCTAAAGATAGCTGGAGAACTAGATTTGAAAGAAGAGTAGATCTGGAACAGAGTGACCTACAATTAAGATGTGCACACTGACAGTGGGCTTGAGGAGTGCAGCGGCAGTCAGCCTGAGTAGAAGCAAGTGGGGTAATGCACGGAACGAAGTTATTCACATTTCTTCTGATAAGGGAACAGGAAGGAGCAGTTGAGTGATGACTTCAGTGCACCAGGATGGGGCATATTGCAAAGAGGAGTAGACCAGAGAGTAGAAATAAGTTGAGCAGGCAATAAAAGGAAGGTAAAGGAAGGTAAAAGACAACCCTTTTCCTCAAATACTATGGACATACCCCCTGAACCAACATCCATTCAGATCATCCGCCCCCCCCCCACACCGAGACAATACATAAGACTGTATAATAGCTCATGATGTATTATAGCGCACTATGTATTTAATCCAACCCTAATCACTTCCCCGCCAACACACACATGCCACACTCTACACTGCATGAAAACACTTGCCCCCTTGATTGTTTGCTGTGTAAACCACTTTGATTGAATGATAAGGCGGTATATAAATACCATTAAATAAAAATTTTTTAAAAAAAAGTGTGAGAAATGGTAGCAGGAAAGAGCTGTTTATTGAATAATAAGGCTGTCCAAGCTACCCCAAGGAGCCCACAGAAAGGAGCAGGACCTGCTCCTCGGGCGCTCTCCTCCAGCAAGTGCCAGTGGGGCAAAGAACTGCAATGGTGCTTAATTTATATGGACAACTTCTGGGTCACCTGATCAGGTGGTTCATGTAATCAGGGCTTCAAGGCATTAGTAGCAGAGGCAGAGGCAAGAATTAAGGCAGCACAGGACTTGCAGAAAACAATTACACAGATACACTCAAATGCAGCAGGGAGGAGCATAGTGAGCACAGTACAGGCAAGAGGTTAAAAATGCTGCAATGGTGTTTAATTTATACAATAACTTATGGGTCACCTGATAAGGTGGGTCATGTGATCAGGACTTCATGGCTTTAGACGCACCAGCAGCAGAGACATAGGCAAGAATTAAGGCAGCACAGGATCTGATCGGGTGGGTCACGTGATCGGGACTTCGGGGCACCAACAGCAGAGATAGAGGCAAGAATTAAGGCAGCACAGGACATGATTGGCTGGGTCACATGATCGGGGCTTCAGGGCACCAGCAGCACAGACAAGTTGCCCTAGCACTGCATATACTAAGAACTAGGTCCTGCATATTCTAAGAACTAGGTCCAAAATAGGCCCCCCTCGTGTTAGTTCCTGAACCAGGTCTCCATGAAGGAGTCATTTATTCCATCTAGAAACTTTATGATCCTAGTATATCCTGATTTGACATTGATTCACATACATTGAAAATCATACATCTATTACTAGGACTACTTTTAATACTCACAAACCGATTACATACATGTTAATAAAAATTAGAAATACATTAAAGATATTTAAAAATATATAAAACTGAGAAAAAAGACCTCAGTGTCTTAACTGCTCATTCTTCTTCAATGAGCTGTTGCACTAATCACTTCAACGGTCTTAAAAAAACCTTTGCTTTAAATATTACAAATGGCCTTAAATTCTGACATATTTTTTTCTTCTTTATGTTAATAGAAATCACTTGTGGACAAATTCATTATAAGACATCTTAAATATACCATCATGAAAACTTTTATTTGAATTATATAAAAAGTGCAGGTGCAAAAAATGTCATCAAACCTTTCTTGACTTATTAGATGTCAACAATGGCCTCTCTTTTGCCAAATGTGACTGCTTCACAGCTTTAACTAAAACTTTTTTTAATTCAGTCCAACTCATTGTACAAAAATCAATTAGTATCAAATCCTTACACTTACTTTCAATAAATTGCTCCATCGCTGTTAGACCATAACCTGATGTATCTCTTTGCTTTACACCCTTTCTAAAAGAGAACATCTGCGGTAAGGTGCAAGCCCCATCAAAAGGAAAATGAAACCAAATTATCAAATTTAAAAGGACACTATTGACATTTTGCTCTTCATTGTCAATTTCAACTATGGTAACCTTCTCATAATTAAATAGAAAATAATGCCACCGCTGTATGGCTGCATTCATATCTTGAGGAAACGCCAATGCAAGTCTATAAAACCAACATTGTTCTGACTGAGAGCTAATCATCGATTTCCTTCTCTTCACAGCTGAGCTGCTGCATCAATGGCAAACATTTCAGATCACCAAATTTATGGTCTAAATCTACACAGTGCAGTAGAAAAAGTGTTTGCATACATTTCAATTTCAAACTATTCCAATGTTCAATCACCTGAGTCTGCAGCGTCTGTGTAATCTTCCCAACATATAATTTACTGCAGGGACATTGTAATACATGAATTACAAATGTGGAGGAAGAGGTGCGGAATTTTTTAAACATACTTCTTTCCATCTACTGAATTGATAAATTCCTTCAACTACACCATAATTTTGCACATTGAGCAGTGGCCACATCTGAAGTGTCCACTTACTATAATATTAGACAGTGTCTGTTTTATGTCCTTCAAAATGCAATCATCCTTAGGCAGATTGAGAACTTCCTCTAAATTATGACCTCTTGTATAAGCAGTTGTTAATCTGTTATTAAAGCAAACCAATCCATCTGCATGATCGACCAATGTTTTCTTTTATTTTGAAAGATATATTTGAAAATTGTCTTAGAAACGTCACATCAGAATTATCCTTTTCTATTTTTTCATGGCATAAGATAATCACAAAAGGGCTCATTCCATTCCCGACGTCCAGCCCCTCTGTACATCTGGTCTGAATGGACATACAGAGGGACTTGCGATTCAGATCCTTTGGGGCACATGTAGCCCTCAGGATACGAATCGCGATCATTCATGTACATGCAGGCCAGGACTGCAATTCAGTCCAGCCTGCATATACATGACAAGCCCGACTAACTCAGTCATGGCTTTTCAGTCCAATAGAAACAAAGAAACATGATGACAGAAAAAGACCACATGGCCTATCTAGTCTGTCCTTCCATATCAACAACTACAACAGTCCAATAGAAACATAGAAACCTGATGACACCTGTGGTACCATGGTATCCTTTTGCCATGGCAGCGCGGCTCCATTTAAAGTCACGATGCCGGCCACCGGATAAAAGTATTTATTCCCCACAGCCCTTTCCCTGAGCTGGCCTCCTAAGTCCAGGGTTGGGCTGCGGGGAATGTCCTCTGGCCCCCCTGCCCCATCCGCGCCCCGGCATTACAAAAAAACCATATCCAGGGAAGTTATTCCACCTCAGAGGTAGAATAACTTCCCTGCACATGTTGCCAGCTCTGGACGTACAGGGCTGGCGACTGCCCAGATTCTGCTCCTTCCCTGCCCCCATCTAACTTCCCCGCACAACCGGTGGGGAGGTTAGACGCCGGCAGGGGATGGCACGAATAGTCCCCAATGTGAAAATATTATGTGTATGAATGATATCAGGTGAATACCCTTTATCTCTGTACTACTTATGCAACACTCTTGATTCTTGAAATCACCATTAGAAGAACATATCCTTGGATAACAAAGAAACTGTGACTATGGCAGACCTCTGTTTGTGGAACAAAGGTGAAAACTATTAAAGTGCAGCAAAGTATTTCAAGCACTGTTTTTAATGGATCCAGTAGTTATACGCCCTCCTTAATAATCTTCATATCAAAAAAATTCATTTCCATATCATGATAGGTAATGCCATACTAGATGAATTCAGTCACTCATAAGAAAATGCTAACTCATTCATTGATCCATTCCATTCTATTGATCCAAAAATGTCATCAATATACCTGTGCCAAAATTGTTCACCTTTTAAGGAGAAGATTCAATCTATTGTTCTTCAAATCTGGCCATAAAGAGATCGGCAATAGAAAAAGCCAAGGTAACACCACTAGCTGTCCCATAGATCTGTGGCTAGAACTTATTTTTGTCATTCAAAAAAACCCCAAAAGTACTGAGTGTCACAATTACCAGTCCAAAATGTTACTCAAACTCACACATCTAAAGGTTGAACTAAATCTGTCTAACCGCTACTAAAAATACAAAAAGGGAAGAAAAAGGCCTCAGTAGTATTAAAAAGCTTTACATCGCTGATTCCATATCACTATGCCAGTTTATTTGTGCTCTTATGATATCGCATCAAGAATCATAAAAAACTCCCAAACATTCAATAAATGGTGAAGGCAATGTTATATAGGTTTTAACAGCTCTATTCAAAATTATCAGATGGTTGGAGATGACTTATATTAATCTTGCCTCCTTCTCCAATCTGCTATGTTAGCATTCTAACAACTTAAAGAATACTTGAGGAATAATTGAAAACTGTTCCAATCATTTTATTCTAATCACTCCCGCTACCAGCATTTCACTGAGCGCAGCATCAGGGAGTGGTCAATTCGTTGTTATTATGGGACCAAAAAATACATCTTAAAATTACACAATAGCTCTCTACCCATATTTTCTACAATACTAGATAAAAATATACCTCTTAATGTGTTAATTTTATAGTGGCTAAAAACCAATAAATAGAAAAATGGTTCTAAATAGAAAAAGTGACCAGCTGAATAGCGTTCACAATATCCCCCAGGGAAACATTCACAGCGCAAACCCCTTCCAACCAAATTCCCATCCTGAAATGTGAAAGGGTTCTACATAAACCTCTGATTCCCATCTATTCATACTATAACACATGTCTGAATGAATTGGAAAGAGGGAGCATGGTCTCATGTGTTTAGTATTATATTGCTCTTAAAAAATAGTGAGATCTTACATTTCACTGTTCTTCACTATCTTATTATGTCATATATTAACAGTGCCTACTGGCTTGTCCTAAACAACCATGCATAAACCCTGAAAAAGCTACCATCCTGTGTTGAATCATGAAAATAGCTTACATCCTCAGAAGATAACGAACTAAGAAACATTAACTTGTGTAGCTAAACAATTTGCTTTCCCAGAGTGCTATTTATGCACAGCCATTCTTAACCGGCTTTCTCTGTTAAAACTTTCAGTTTGCTCACTCTAAAATGCCACGCATGCGCTTTTCAAACCGACTCACTAAACCCTACTGGGTGTGCATCGGGTTGGTCCTAAAATCTACCACTTCTTCTTACTCTAATGACCAAATGCTGTTCAAGTCACAAAAAGGAAAAAAATTGAACCTACAAACTTATTCAGGTGTAATGTGACTAGATAAAAAAAAATGATTGAAGAAGAGTGAAAAAAGAAGGAAAAAATATACAAAATATGCAAAATATGCAAATCACCCATCCTACCTGATCCAATTGTCATTACGACCACTGGCATTCTTCTCTCATCTTTATATTCATACCTTCACTTTCATCCATACACATTCCATTCTATACTGCTATTTAACACATGCAGATGACAGTTTGCAGCCTGAAAATCCATTGTTGTTCTCTCTTAAGTAACTATTTCTTTCTACCCCCCTCCTCTAATGTTCTTGAACATAAAATTATTTTTTTCTTAAATATTATAATAGATTACTTAGAAATTTTGGTGACATCACCAACGGCAATGGTGGGCTAACTGGAGAGCTCCGCACCTCACCCCGAAAAGTTCAGCATACCTTCCTTTAAGGGAGAATAGTAAACCCCAGTGTAAAATGTTAAAGATTGACTTGACCCCCCGAAGTTGGTCAGACATGGCAAGAAAAAAAAAGGCATCAACTTGACAGAATATGCCTTTGAGCGCACGGCAAACAGCAAGAAAGACCCTGGAAAAAAGGCGGCTCCCGAGGCAGTGCAGTGCTGAGATCCAGAGAGTAAAGAGAAGGGGAGTAGAGCTGGAGGGGTAGAGGCAGGAGGAGGTTTCCCTCTAGGAGAATTTCGGCAAAGGATGGCTGAAATAAAAAATGAAATGCAGTTGCTGCGCGGAGACTTTGCAGCTCTAGCTACTGACCTGCATGCAGAAATGGCAGATTTTGGTAAGAGGATCGAGGATGTGGAACAACAGATAGAGGAGCAAGCGGGGATCTATGGAGTCATAGAGCAAAAGCTATAGAGGATGGCACAAGAGTATGAAGTGATCACAGAAAAACTTGAGGACATGGAAAATAGAAGTAGGAGAAGTAACCTGAAGTTCTGTGCAGTGTCAGAAAAGCCGGAATACCAAGACTACACTAAAATAATCTCAGAGATGGTTTCAACGCTATGGAAAGAAACTGAAAGGCCTACTATCAGGCTAGATGGGATGCATAGAGCCCTGGGCCCAATGCGCAATAACCTGCCTAGAGATATAATTGTTTGTTCTTACAATTACTCCATCAAAGAATATTGCAGAGGGTGAAACACCAAGGCAGGATAAAATGGGAGGCACAGGAAGTCAAAATATATGAAGACCTATCACCCACTATGTTGCGGAAAAGAAGGGAGCTTAAAGAAGCAACTTGAAAACTATGGGAATTAGATACAAAAGACTTTTCCTATTTTCCCTTGCAATAACAAAAGTTGGGCACAGCATTCAAATTAAGACCAGAAAGGAGATGGTGACAGCCCTCACAGACTTGGACAAAGTGGGAGCAGAGGACTTCAGAGCTGAACCGGAACGTCCCTGAAGGAAAGAGAGCACTTGGCAGAGCGTGGCAGAAGGGAAGAGGCTAAAGAGACATTTGAACCAACCAACAGGAACCTCTGGAGAAGATTCTATAGCCTGAAAGTTGGGTAAAAATCTGAAGGATTATTTGACTGTATGAGAGGGCCATGGGAGGGGGAGGTATGGAAATAGAACTGGAATGCATGGGAGTGTGGAAAAAGAGGGTGGAAGCAGGAGGGGGAAGTGTGAAGGAGAGAGGGGAAATGCAAGGGGAGGGGGGAAACATGGAGCAGGAGATTAAGGGAAGAGGAACAAACTGGGGGGGGGGGGAGGTATGCTAGACTGGGGTGGCAACATGGGAAGTGAACACCGGTATCGCCTAATTAGGAAAGGCAGACAACTGATTCAAAGGGAGGGAGGAAGAGAGAGGGATGGCTCAACAGAAAGTGGAATAAAGGGTACGGCACAAGAAGAATGGGGAGATTGCGGGTAGAATCACTCAACATGAAGGGGTTCAACATCCCTAGAAAAAGGAGCTTGCTATTTAATGAGGCACAAAGCTTGCAACTGGATATTATTAGTGTTCAGGAATCATACCTGAGAGTCAGAGACCAGGACCTCCTTGCACATCCTCAATATAAACGGATCTATCAGTCATCAGTTAAAGGTGGGGAAAAAAAGGGGGAGTGGCTCTAATGCTGTGAAACGCAGTTCCCTGGGAAGAGTTGGGGATAGAAAGAGATAAAGAAGGGAGATATGTAGCTATCAAAGGGAGAATCCAACAGAAACTGTTAATTATCATGGGAGTATATGCACCCAACAAGGAGGAGAAATTTTTCAAAACGCTACAATTAGAACTGGATTCAAAGAAGGAGAAGTCCTGATAGCAAGTGATTAAAACACAATTCTGAACCCCAGTTTAGATCACTCCAAAGGAGGAAAGGAGGGGAGGGAAAAGGGGAGGAAATTGGCGTGAATAGAGCTGATGGAATGGATGAAACAGTGGCAACTATTGTACGGGTGGAGGGAACATAACCCTAGAAGTAGGGTGTATTCTTATTACTCCCATCCACATGATAGCTACACTCACATCGACCTGATATGCATGAGTACTAATATAGTGCAAGCATTGAAGAGAAGGGAATATGAACCCATCTCTTTGAGCGATCATAGGCTAGTATGTGTGGAAGTTCAGGAGTGGGGATCCCAGCCAGGAAAGCGTATTGGAGAATGAATGATACCCTGCTAAAGAACGAAATCCAAGTAGATGAACTGCGAAAGAAATACAAGCGTTTTTCAAGATTAATGATAATGAGGAAGTAGAGCGATATGTGGTCTGGGATGCCTTTAAGGCATATTTGCAAGGCCATTTTATAAAATGAGGAGCACAGAGGAAGAAAAAGCACCAGGAGGCATATGAGCACTTAAAAGCTCTGAGAATTGCCCAAGGGAGGCAGGGTGACCTAGTATCAAGGCAGGAACTGGACATTGCAAGGTTGAAGGTTAAGGAAATGCAGCTGGAAGACTTGTATTCCAACTGCAAAGAGGGCAGCAACGAGCCTATGAGCATGGGAATCGCCCTGGGAAATATTTAGCAAAAAGTTTGAAAACCATACAAACCAGCTATGCTGTGACTAAATTAAAAACAGACACTAGAGGATGGGCATGAGGCAATAATCAACTGAGAAATTAGTTTAGCACATTTTATAAAACACTTTATAGTGAAGTGGGGGATTAGCCAACACAACGTGACTGAGTATTTGGGTAAGATGGAATTGCCCAAACTTGAAGATCAGGAACAAGAGGATCTAGACAGAGGACGATGTGGTCAGGGCAATAAAAGCATTGGCAAATGATAAGGCCCCAGGGCTAGATGGCTGGATGAGCTTACAGCTAAAGTATACAAGACCTTCCAGAACTAACTAACACCCTGGCTGGCGAGGTTGTTTAACGATGTGAGTGAGGCGGTAGGCTACCACGAACAATGGGGCAAGCAGGAATTAGTGTACTATCTAAGCTGGGCAAAGACCCAGCTCAGTGCTCTTCATATAGACTTATTTTGCTTATAAATCTGGACACAAAAATCTTAGCAAAAGTCATAACTTATAGGTTAGGAAAATACATGCCTGAGCTAATAAACTTGGATCAAACGAGGTTTATACAGGGCCATCAAGTGAGAGACAATGTAAAAAGGGTAGTAAACCTAATACAGAGAGTGTCACGCCATACAGATGGTGGTGGATGCCAAGAAGGCGTTCGACTGCGTGAATTGGGAATTTTTGTGGGCCACAATGGAGAAAATGGGCATGGGGGGAGATGTTTATCAGATGGGTAAAAGCATTGTATAAGCAACCAGAAGCAGCAGTTAAGGTAAATGGAGGGGGGGGGGGTACTCCAAATTCTTCATGCTGCAGAGAGGGACACAGGAGGGGTGCCCCTTATCCCCCTACTCTTTGCGATAGCACTAGAACATTTTGCTGAAATAGTCAGACGGCAACCAGAAATAAGGAGCATTAAGGTGGGGGGGGGAGGGGGACAAGTTATAAAATATCACTGTTTGCAGACGATATATTGCTGACACTAACAAATCCGGATGGTTCAATGGCAGCAATTCAAGCAGAGATGCAAACTTATCAACTAGTACTAGGGTTTAAAGTAAACATGGACAAGACAGAAATTTTAAATTTGTCCGTACCAAAGGCAGATATTCCACACTTACAGGGAAAATATCCTTTTAAATGGGCGAAACACACTATTTGATATTTGGGTGCGCAACTGAGCGCTAAGATTGCAGAGCTGTATCAGCTGAATTATGCACCGCTCTGGAAGGAGATCTTCCAGGACATGGAAAGGTGGGTGAAATTGCCCCTAGCCTGGCTGGGAAGCGTGGTGGGGGGGGGGGGGAGGTGGGAACTAGCAGTACTTAATCTTTGGTGGAACTATTTAGCAGCGCAGCTAACCTCCATTGTGGCATGGAATAGTACCAAGCCACAAAAGTGGGTGCACTTAGAGGAAGAAGAAGTGGAGGGGACCCCATTAAATATTTGCCTTGGCTAGGTAGAGCAGGGGCAATTGTATACGACCCATTTGTACAAGTGATTATACACATCTGGACCAGAGTAGCAGAAATCCAAAATCTCAGGGGGGAAAAATCCCTGCTCCAGCCAATACAATACAACATGGGTTTTCCCCTGGGCATAATGGACCCCCTATTTCGGAGGTGGGAATGCCAAAAATTGATGAGGATCATCCATCTATGTAAAGATGGACATATGGCTTCATTTGAGGAAGCTGTAGAGGAATTTTCGGTCCCTAGATGAGACTTCTATGGGCATTTACAGGTTAGGCATTGGCTATCAACACCCACATGGAAAGACAGAATGCAACAAGAACTCACAGATTTTGAGCCTTATGCTGGTCAAGGCAGGAAAAGAAAAAAAACACTGTCCCAAATCTATAGGATGTTAGTAGCAGCCCAGATTAAAGATAAAGATAGAGTGTCATTCCAACTCCAATGGGAGAGGGAAATAGGCAGGGAGTTGGACGAGCAAACATGGAAGCATATACGAGGTAAGACAAAAAAGAAACAAAACTGTCAAATAAATGTTTTATTACAAAATCTACAGAGTAATTATGCATTGTCCCCTTCAAAGTAATCCCCCCCCCCCCCCCAGGGTTAATGCACTTCTGCATTCGCTTCTGCCACATATGGAAGCACTCGGTAAAGTCCTCCTCCTTGAGGTCCCTCAGCTCCCTCGTCACAGAGGCATTGATCTCTTATACAGAGGCAAAATGAGTTCCTTTGAGCACAGTGTTCAGCTTGGGGAAGAGCCAGAAGTCACACAGTGTGAGATCTGGCGAATAAGGAGGGTGGTCAAGAGCTGTGATCTGTTTGTTGGCCAAGAACTGCCTCACACTGAGCCTTGTGTGTGCGGGCACGTTGTCGTGGTGGAGCAGCCACGTCTCTCCACAGAGCCCACCTGCTGCACCGAACCCGGTCATGGAGGCGATTGAGGACCTGCTGGTTAACTGTCTGACCCTCAGGCACATACTCATGATGGACCACTCCCTTCGGGTCGAAGAATGCGATCTGCATTACCTTGATCCTTGATTTGAACATGCGCGCTGTAAACGGGGGTGCTTGTTGTGAAAGTTCCACAATCTTGGCAAGGACATGAATTTACTTGACCTGCAAAGAATTGTGGGTCTTGTAGTTCCTTCACACAAAAACTAGCCGTTTAACAAGAATAAAGCATTGTAGTTGCTCGAGTGTAAAGCAGAAAACAGATTTTATTTATGGGGTGTTATTCCCTCGCACAGATATGCTTGGTAACATCAACAGGATAATTTCTTCAGGAGTTTTATTCAGGAAACAAAATATATAAGGCAACTGAATTTCTTATGCAACAACTTAGTAAAGACCTTGATGGAACAGAAAAGGTCTTTCTAGCCCCTGCTAATAAACTTTCTTAGCAGTGCTGGAATGAAAAATAAACCCAAAAGGAAAATTCTCTTTATCAAAAAAAACAGCTTTCTTCCATTCACACAGAGAAGAAGATTTTTCCAAAGTCCCACGTGCACTTGTGCCTTGCTCTAATCACAGGTGCTTAACCAGCTGCAAACAATTGCTGGCCCACTCTCCACATGGCTCCAACTCTCCCCAAAGCTTTCTCTCAAAGAAACTTTTCTGGGAAGCTAAAAAATCAGTACAGTTCCTTTTGGTGTTTGATCCTTAACTGAGGATTACTTTAGAACAGCAGCTTAGAAAGAGAACAATCCATACATTCTACTTCCTCCTTTGATATTTCCCCTTGCTCTTGAAATATCATAGGATCACTTTCAAACACTGGCTCAGAGGATTTCTCTAACTGATCTCTACCAGGATAGAAACTGTTTCCCTGCTGTCTTCCTTGTGCAAAGCTAGGGAACAGATCAGAGTTCATACCTGAGATCACGTTGTCATTAGGTTTCCTCTCTGGGTATTTTGGCCAGTAGGTAGCAAAACTTCTGTGCCCAGCTCTCCAGTCAGAATCTCTGGACTTTAGGTCTCTTTTCCCATACCTCCTTAAATAGGTATTAGAGCTCCTTCTTTCTGTAGATGCAGCCGTCTCCTTTACAGGTGCTGTCCGAGGGTTCCTGGCTGTATATCTCCAAGCCTCTGGCTCCTTCCAGTCCAATGAAGAATGCTTGCCCCAGGAATCTCTCCCAGCATACGTACTGCCTTGGGCTCCTTTCTTAGACCTTCTGGACGTCTTGCTGTTCTTCCTTCTGTTCACGATCAGTCTCTCCTTCTCCAGCTCCCGCTGCTGTCCTTGCTGTCTTTGCTCTCCTTGCACTCCTTGCTGTCTTCGCTGTTTGTCTGATGAATTCCTTCTAGCTTTAAAGTGCCTAGATGGCCGCTCCACCCTAGCACACTGCAGGTGTTCTGAATTAAGCCCTGCCCTAGGAGATGTGTGATTAGGGATTACATCATTGCTTCTCTGATTAGGCACACGTTTCCCTACTTCAACTCCCCTAGAGGCTTTCTGTAAACCAGTGCATTCTGGATCTGGTAGTCTTTTAGGTAAACACTCTGTTTTAGTGCTTTTACCAGCCAGCACAGGTTGCTTATTCAGAGCCAATTCACCTCTTGTATTATTTCTTCCTGAACTATGACAAGCTTCCTTATCACAGCGCCTTCTTGGGTCTGGGTGACAGTCAAGTCTTCCACTGCAGGCTCTGTCTCTTGCTTTCAGGGTCATACTGGAAGACCCAAGTCTTGTCTCCTGTGATGACTCTGGATCTTCTCCGATCTTCTCTAGCAAGTCTCTACAAAAATTGACCCAGTGCTCTTTCTGGTCATCTCACAAAGGTTTGGGTACCATCTTGGCACACACCTTCCACATCCCCAGCTCCTGCACCAAGATGGTCAGCACTGACTCCCTGTTCAGGCAGTGTTCCTCAGCTATCATCCGCACCGTTAATCTGCGATCATTCCTCACCAGCTGGTTCACTCTATCAATGTTCTCAGCCGTCTTTGTCGTGGAAGGCCGTCCTGAATTGGGGTCATCCTCCACCTCCTTGCAGCCAGTCTTGAAGCATTTGTGCCACTCGAAGACTTGTGGCCTTGACATTGAATCTTCTCCATAAGCCTTTTGGAGAAGTTGGAGACACTCAGTTTTGGCCCTTCTCCAACTTAACCAGAAATTTCAATTTGATTCTTTGCTCCATATTTCTGCCACCTCCAGTTGCATGACAAAGCGATGGAGCAATGTGCTACAAAAAAAACCTGAAAAAGAAAAACAGAGTGAGAGAGATGAAAAATATTACAGCAGAATAGTGCACAACACAGTGACATAAGCGGTTAGCCAAGTGACATTGATTCATGGGCGTGGCTGCCACAGTCTCGTTTCCTTTTTGTCACACCTCATATTTAAAGATATGAACAAGGGGCTGGTTTCAGCTGGCCACATAGAGCTTACTTAGAAGATGACCCATTGGTGGCATGTCACACTACAGAAGGTGCATCGTTTGGGGGGGGGGGGGGCGGACAGCACAGTGTTGGAGAGGATGTGGAGGGGAAGGTGATTATTGTCATATGTGGTGGGCATGTAAATATGAATAAGGATTTTGGGGACAAGTCCATGGTGAAATGGAGAGAATAATAGGGCAACCAGTGGAATGTAATATAAATAACATATTATTGTTGATGAAGGGAAGAGGATGGGAGGAGCTTGGGGGGAAATTGATACGCATGTGTGTTATAGCAGCTAAAATGGAGATTGTCTGTTTTCCAGCATACAGCAATAAGCCCAATATGGAAGCCTGGTGGATCCGAATGAACTTAATATACCAGATGGAAAAGCTAACTGCAATCCAAAGATAAAATCAAGACACTTGGGAACCTTACTTAATTGAACTAAGAAGGACCGGAGCTGTGCCAGGGGAGGGGGCGGAGGAACAAGGGCAAGGGCAGGGGAGCGATGAAGAGGGAAATGAGGGAATATGTGTAAAGAAGTGTACACAAAAACAAAAATGTTCATAGTTGAGATGCTGTTGTTGGAATAATGCAAATAAAAAGTAAATATAAAAAAAAAATTAACAGATTACTTAATGACATCAAGAACTCTCTTGGTACAGTATGAGGACATTGTCTTAAGTCTAAAGTTTCAAACACATTTGACAAAGCGTCCTCTTGTGGCATACTTGTATAAAAAGATCTAACATCCAGGGTATTCCTAATCAAAGAAGAGGCCCAGTTTTCAAAACTTCCAATATTCAAATGCCATGGCAGTCAACTGTGATGCGTAAATATTGGCAGGATATTCAGCTGCAGAATCTGGATAGATACTACCACTGAATATCCAGGCTGTACGGTGCAAACCATGCAAGTACGGACACCTACCCGGTTAGCATGATTTTCAGCCAGCACTTGCCTGAATTACAGCTTAGGCCTGCTTTTCATGTGGCCTAATTTATCTGGACAAGGGGCACTGAAAATTTCACTAATCGGATAAGTGCTGTCACCAGATAAGCGTTGGCATTGCTCCTGCTCCACACACAGACTGCTCCTGCATTAACCAGATAGCGCAGGGGTGGTCCAAATAGTGGCCATAGTCAGCCAGTAAGTAGCCTGTCAAGGAAGATTAGATGAAGTTTTTTTCACCTGCACTTTTTTTTAATAATTTGAAGAAGTTTTGTAATGAATTTATCCAAAAGTGATTTTCATCCATGTAAAGAAGAAAAAAAATCACAAGGGTTTTTTTTGTCCAATTTGAATCTTTTTGTAGTATTGATGTGATTACTGTAATCAGGGCCTACCACAGAATCTATTGTTTAGCTTTGAATGCCCTGCTCTTTGCTCCCCCATCCAAAAGTTGCCACCCTAGGTGGCTGCCTAGTTCATCTGAAGGTTGTGCTTGCCTGGAGTATAATGGCTCATTGAGGTCTTTTTTCCCTGTTTTATATATTTTTATATTTTTTAATGTATTTCTATTTTTTTATTAACATGAACGTAATCAGATTGTGAATATTAAATGAATTCCTACTAATAGGTTTATGATTTTCTGTGAATGTGGATCATTTTAAGATACACCAGTATCTCTGAGTTGGTCTGATGTGACACTCACCCAGTCAATACTGGTGTAATTGAAATCACTTATTATTATTATGCTGCCAATTTTGTTAACCTCCCTAATTTCTGTTAGTATTTCATCTGTCTGTTCATTCTGGCCATGTGGTAAGTAAAACATCTCACTGCTATTTTTCCCTTCTCTCTTCGAATTTCTATCCATAAATGTTCTACAGTGCATTTTGTTTGCTGCAGAATGTTTATACTGTTTGATTCAAAGACCTGTTTAACGGAGTAATTTTAGAAGCTCTGTTCATGATTTGGACATGTGCAAATCACAGAAACGACCCTGGACTCACTTTAGAAAGCCAAGTATATACGAGTACAATCAAAAAGAATCAAGACTTGTACAATAACACAAGAAGTATAACACTGACAGTTATTGCATTCAGTCTCCTTCAAAGTAGTCCCCTTCTGATAAAACACACTTCCTCCAGTGTCCCTACCACTGCTTGAAACAATTTTGAAATGCCTCTTTCATTATGCTGTGAAGCTGCTGTGTCAGATTCTGCTTAATGGTCTCCAAGCCATCGAATCTCCTTCCTTTCAGTGAAATTTCAGTTTTGAAAACAGGGCGTGAGGTCAGGTAAGTATGGAGGCTGATGGGCTTGCTTGATTTTGTGTTTGGCCAAGAATTGCTGGATAAGATGTGATGCGTGGGCTGGGGCGTTATTACGATGAAGCAACCATTTACCTTTCCTGTGTAACACTAGCCTCTTATGATGAACTGCATCTCTTAAACAAGTCAGAACTTGGATGTAGTACTCCTTATTGATGGTTTGGTCTTTTGGAGCAAACTCATGGTAATCAAAGAAAACTATGAGCATGATCTTGACATTGCGCCTCATCTGACAGGCTTTCTTGGGTCTAGGAGAGATTAGAGTCTTCCATTGTAAGGATTGAGCCTTAGTTTCTGGTTCATAACCATAAACCCATAATTCATCACCAGTATTAATCTTTTTGATGAAATCTGAGTCATTTTCAATGCATTCCAATAACTTCCTGGCTGCAGACAATCAATCTTCTTTTTGTTCAGGGGACAGAAATATCTAAATGAATTTTGCAGACACACATCTCATCCCCAAATCGACAGAATGGACTGTACCAACCTGAAACTGATGTCCATTTCCTCAGCAAACTCCCTGATAGTCAATCAATGATTTGAGCATATTGCAGCACGCACTTCTTCAACTTTGTCTTCATTCCTGCTCGTGGATGGCCTTCCAGAACATTCGTCACTGTCAACACTTTGGCGATCCTCTTGGAAATGTTTGTACCAGTCATAAACTCGAGCACGACTCATGCATTCATCACCTTACGCTTGCTGTAACTTGTCATAAGCCTCTTTGCACAAATCTCCAAGTTTCTGGCAGAATTTAATGCAAATTCGCTGTCAATTTTTTCACTCATCGTAAATCTGACGAACTGCTTTTACACGATACCAAACATCACGTGATTTAAAAATGTACAGGTATACTGCAGCCACACTACACTCTGCACATGCAGAGCACATAACTAGGTCACTGTATGCTTAATAGCTTCATGGTGCAATGTATTGTTATATAGCTACACAAGTTTTGATACTTTTTTATCACACCTCGTAGATGTCCCTGGCATGAACATGTCTATGTAGCATGGGGGTTTGGTGGAGGCGTGGCCTGAGCAGAGCAACGGAGATGCACATTGCAGTGCAATTTCAGAATGGCACAATCACATCTGGCCCTGGTTGTTGACTCCTCCATGCCTATATCTGCTCCTTACCATGAATAAGGTACCAAAAATGTGTGTTTCATGACTGCAATGCTTCCAGAAGGAAGAGCAAAATATGCTTTCATTGCCACAGTTAATATATCCTGGCCAAAGAAACCTGTATATAAATACATATCCCAAACAGATTATTGGCCTGCTGCCACATGTCTGATTATCTGAAATGCTTGGCTGGGATATGCCAGTCTCATAACATATTCACCCCCTTCTGAAATACCCCAGCCGGCATGTCCAAGTGAAATGGCTTACAGCCATGTACGTACCTGGCATCGCTATCTATACAGGCCCGTTGCTAGAACTGGTTACTGGGACATTCATCTTTCGGGGCAGATATGGTGCGATTTCAGAAGGCACTTAAATGTGCCTCCCTTCACTTCTGCCACTCTCCTGAATTTTTGGACGTTGTGCTTTGGACGTCCCAGATTCTTCCTAGATGTCCCTTCTAAAATCTCACTTTAACTGTGTGCACAAATTGTGTGTGTGCATGTATATCCATAGTGTACACATAAATTCATAGGTATAAGCATGCACAAGCAATTTGTGCACACATTAGCTGTAGAAGTATGATGAAAAAAGAAAAAAGTGGTCCATTTTTGGTCCACATACTTAATATAATTTGTGCCCTAAAGAAACTAGGTCTCAAATGAAAAAAGGTGTTTAAAAAGATTCACTACTAACCATGGCAATAAAAATCACTGCAATATATCTCAAAAGTAAATTAAGATTAGTCCCAGCAGAATACTGAATCAAATTGGGGAGGAATGGGGACCTCAGTGAGCGATACTCGCAACATATACATAAATATGACAGTAAAAACGAGCTTCAAACCCCTCGAGATTCAGTCATAGGTTTCCCCCCACATCCGTATTTTGTTTAAAATTTTCAATACATTTAAAAACCTAAAAGCAAAATATTTAGTTTTTATGTGAGTGCACAAGAGTGCTGCTGAAGCCACCACTGGACAAGACTCAACTCGAGTTTTACCAAACCAATAACTTAATAAGACTGCGTCAGGTAAGTCCTGATAGAGACTGGGAATAACCACCGCAGACAAAGGAACAGACTTTATATCAATCTCAGTGGTTTGCCAAAGTCATTGTATGGTTTCGTTTTATCGATGATATTTTTTGTTTATGTTTTTTTGTTTAGGAGGGAGGAGTAGCCTAGTGGTTGGGGCAAGGTACTTCAGGCCGGAAGGTCGGGGGTTCAAATTCCACTAGAGGACAGCAACCTTGGGCCGGAAGGACTGGGGTTTCTAGTCCCACAGATGCTCCTTGTGGTCTTGGGCAAGCCACTTAACCCTCCACTGCCCATGTTCCCTGTAAGTATTAGTGTATGTGTCTCATATCCCCACATGTTAAATGTATCCCCCAATTGTGTTGTGACCGCTTTGATTGAAGGATAAGGCGGTATACAAAACTGTCTAAATAAATAAATGGTACTGAGGAGGAATTAAAGATGTTTCATATTTGGTTGAACACTCAAGATTGCCACTTAAATTTTACATTATCTTTTCTGTGGAGCAGATACCATTTTTGGACATTCTTGTTTGCCATCAAGAGGGCCAGCTGACCACTACTGTATATCATAAAACCATAGAACTGAATGTTTTAATACAATTTGTCAGCTGTCATCCATTGCCTATTGGCTAGTTTTTGAGAATAAGACGAGTTTGCTTAGATTTAGACCAATTTAAAGTTCAAGCTTAGTGAAAGCAAGATTCATACCCCTCGGGATTCAGTCATAGGTCTACTATGGCTGTAATACTTCTATGGCATTCCCATATAAGTATTAAAGCAATCTATTACAGCTGTTACAATACGTGCAAGGCTCTGTCAGGAAATCTGGAAGACAACATCATGGCCAACTGACTGGAAAAAATCTGTGTTTATACTGTGGCCTCCTACCCCTGCCACACATCCCTAAAAAACAGATACCTACCCCCTACACTAAAACACGCACAGATCCGCCCAATCCTAAAAAACACAACCCTTGACAAATCATCTCCTAAATCCTACAGACCCATATCGAGTATTCCGTTTATGGCTAAATTAATTGAAAAAGCCGTACAAATTCAAACTCAAGAGTACATCGATAGTTCAGCCCCACTAGATGACCAGCAGTATGGGTTTCGCCCCAGACACGGTGTAGAGTCACTCCTAACAGTTCTTATCGACACGCTTGTAAGGGGAATAGACAACTCAAAACAAGCATTCTTACTTATATTCATTGATGTCTCCGCAGCTTTTGACAGTGTGCACCATTCAACAATGATTAATAAACTTAGGCAAATAGGTATAAAATCTACTGTTCTAAAATGGTTTACCTCTTACATAACAGACCGAACCCAAACGGTACAAATCGGTAACCTCACCTCAAAAACATACAATCAAGAACTAGGCCTCCCACAAGGTTCAGCACTGTCAGCGTTACTATTTAATATATACTTAAAACACATCTGTAATATCTTTAAAAAATTCAATGTCCACTATCACCTATATGCGGACGACATTATGATGTATGTCCCTTTCAAAATACCAAATATCCCAATACATCTCATTAACGAATGTCTCAACGAAATAAAAACTTGGCTAAATGAAAACAACCTGTACATCAATCACTCAAAAACAGAAGCCCTAATAGTAACCAAAAGCACAACGTTCATTCCACCATCACATATATCATTGCAGAATAATGATATCAAACTAAAATCTGAAATACGTTACTTAGGCGTAATACTGGACAAACACCTTAGCATGGACACACGTACGAAATATAACAAAAAAAGTTTACTTTAAACTGAAAATACTAAAGCAACTCCGCCCCCTAATGCACTTACAGGATTTCCAACGAGTCATACAAGCAATTATAACCCCCCATTTCGACTTTGCAAATCAAATCCTACTTGGTGTAACTAAGCAAGCCTTAAAAAAACTTCAATTAGCACAAAACGCGGCAGCAAGGACTATTATAAAGGCCCCACCTTTCCAACATATAACCCCGATTTTAGAATATTTACACTGGCTTCCGATTCAAAGCCGAATAGAATACAAAACTCTCTTAACCACCTACAAAGCCATAAATAAAACCGCACCCCAGACCATAAATAACCTCATCAAAATAGAACCCAAAGAAGAGACCAGTTAAATAAACTAACAACATCAAAAGAATTCATTAGGGCCAAAAAATCCACAAACAAGAAAGCCTTCTCCCATGCAGCCCCTATCTTGTGGAACACAATTCCAATAGAATTAAGACAATTACCAGAAATCATGGAGTTTAGGAAAAAAATTAAAACACACTTATTTACAATGCACTATGGATCCGAAACGAACTCACCTCGCACCTCTCAGCTCGATAAAGGATAAACTTACTCCAGACAATACATTTTTTCAACAAAGGAATGAAGTACTGTAGCCCTAAAACAATGCATTGAAGACATTTGAACAACAAATAACTCTGTATATAGTTTAATTCTGTTCATTTGTATATAGTTCACTAATTGTTAATTGTTAACTGTAATTCCCAAGTTACAAATTGTTATATGTAAAAACAGCTTACTCTGTTTATTGTTGTTCTATGTGAACCGCATCTGATCAATGGAAGGAGCGGTATATAAAAAATCTGTTAATTAAATTAAATTAAATTAGGCAGTTGCCTATAGGGGGGAGTATGCCTTTCAATGTCCCTTTATATGGGTTCCCAGAGCCGGGGCTTCTGGGAGTTGTAGTTGCTGAAACAATGAGTTGTAGTTGTGAACAGATTAATGATTGAGCCAAGGGTTTTTGAAAGCAACACAGGAATTTATTTTCTTCCTTTGTTCAAAGGAACCTCCGTAGAAGCTCAGCACAACGTACAAGGTGGATACTTCTCCCCTCAAAATAAAGATAACTTCTATACAAACTTTCCACAGTGTCACTAATTACACTTGCTTTCTTCAGCAATGCAATTCTTTCTTCTTCAGACAAACATATCACTTCACAGCCTTTTGCTGTCTTTAGGAACAACCAGAGGCTTTTAACTGCACCACATGTACATTAAAGCTTTCCTCTTTACTTTGGTTATCCTAGGTTTTAGATAGCTGCTCCAGCCACATTCAAAACCAGCCTTTGAATGTCTCATGCACTATTTAAAACGGCAGCAATTTTACTTTCAAACGTTCTTAGCCTTTTTAACTGCAGACATTCAGGTACAATAACTCTTGGGTTTTCTTCAGGCTTAAAACCTATAGCCTTTCATTCTACCCTCAGAGACAGAGAACAATCCATCTCACACTCTGAGAAATCATTTTCAGTATCATAATTATCTACTTGCATGCATTCACCGTCAGGCTCTGGAGTCTCCTGACTGGCAACAGCTTGGGACAGCATGGGCTTGATTTCTTTCAATAACTCAACAACCCTTTCCCAACGAGACCTCCCTCTTGACTCAGGGGTGTTAGCAGGGCACTGGAGATCCTTATCTTGCAGCAAACTGTTTAAAACTTCTAAAGGGTTCACCTCCCTTCTATTAACAGCTCTTCTTACCGGCCTTCCCCGAGGTAAAACTCTTTGACCCAGCTCTTCCTGGAAAGTCCCCGTACCTGGTTTATAGACAACAGTCTCCTTAGGATAAAACCTCCTGTTTCCTGGGCCAGCAGTAGTCTCTCTACAGCACTGGCTTTGTTCAGGACTGTGGTGCTGGCTATGAGGGGAATCCTTCCTTAGGCTGTCCCTGGAGCACCTCTCTCTCCCGGTCTCTCTGAAAGAATCCCTTCTTTCTGTATCTCTCGGGATCTCTTCAGCTTCTGTTTCTCTGCTGGTCTCCCTGCAGTGCTCTCTGAAAGAATCCTTGCTGTTCTCCCGGCTGTGTCTGCTTCTGGTCTCTCTACCGTTCCCGTTCCTGTTCCTGTTCCCGTCTCTGTACCTGTCTCTGTCTCCGTACCTGTGCCTCTTACTTCCTCTTCTCTGGGGCTTAAATGAGTGGGGCTGCCCTACAACTTTCCACTCCTCCCCCAGCTGTCTCTCGTTACCTCCCCTAGTTGCTATGGAGCTTGGGCGAGGCCTGCAGCCATCAGCTTTGGGCATGGTTTTTTTCTCTCTAGCTGAAGTTTTAAAGTCACGGCTCCCTGCACTTCTCTTCTGCTTGGAGGTAAATGTTTGTGTTTTTTTCTATTTTCAAGGGCTCTGGAGCAGTTTCTTCACCACAATACCAATACTAAAGAAAGATGATGCGACTGGCTGTGCAAATTATCACACAATCTCTCTGATCCCCCATGCCAGCAAGATTCTGCTGAAGATTATTCAGCAGTGACAGCAACCACTGTTCCCTCTAAGAAGTGGAGGAGTGGCCTAGTGGTTGGGAGCAAGGTACTTCAGGCCGGAAGGTCGGGGGGTTCAAATCCCACTAGAGGACAGCAACCTTGGGCCGGAAGGACTGGGGTTTCTAGTCCCACAAGTGCTCCTTGTGGTCTTGGGCAAGCCACTTAACCCTCCATAGCCCATGTTCCCTGTAAAATAGTTATCTCCAAGTTATAATGCCCTCTTCAATGTAATTTCAGTTTGTTCAATGTAAACCGCACTGATGCAGAATAGCACAGTATATAAGAGAATGTAAATAAATAAATAAAATAAATAAAGAGTGTGCATGTGCGCATGCACACACCTCGCCGAGTGAGCGCACATACTTTACAACAGAGCGCACAAAAATTACGGTTCTGATTCTGATAGAAAACAACACAGATGTCTTAAAATTTAAAAGTTGTTGTGTATTTATGGTTTTCACAAGTTCTACGATATTTTCTAGTGCAATCCATGTGGTGTACATACTGTATTCTGACGTGTAGTCAAATTTTAAAGTATATAACTCCGAGTGTCGTTATGTGGCGCACAAAAATTTAACCTTCCTTCAAAAGCTGCACAGCTGATATTTTATGCGCACACAGCCTACAGAAAATTAGAGGGAACATTGACTACAACCATACCTAGAATGAGATCTACCTGAAGTGCAAGTTGAGGTCAGGAAAGAGCAAGGAACAACAGACATCATCGCGGATGTGAGATGGATCCTTGAAAAGACAAAAGAATACCAAAAGGATATCTATATGTGTTTTTTCGACCACAGCAAGGCTTTGATTGTGCAAATCATGAGAAATTCTGTGCCACATTAAGAAGCATGGGTATACCAGAACACCTGATAGTTCTCTTGCACAACCTTTACATTGATCAAGAAGCTACATTTCAAACGGAACAAGGAGAAACAAAATGGTTTAAAATCAGCAAATGTGTATGATAAGGCTGCATAATTTCCCCTTACCTGTTTTATTTATATGTAGAACAAATCATCAGAGAAGCAGGAATGACTGAAGACAACCGAGGTGTGAAGATTAGTGGAAGACTCATCAACAACCTTCGCTATGCTGAGGATACCACATTACTGGCTGAAAGTGAAGATGATCTTTAACATTTACATCTCACGATCAAGGAACATAGTTTTAAAATGGGCCTGCACCTAAATGTAAAGAAGACAAGGATCCTGACAACTGGCAACATCAATAAGTTCATCATTGATGGAAAAGAAATTGAAATAATTGACAATTTTAACCTTCTTGGATCAGCTATCAATAAAGAAATGGCAAGCAGTCAAAAAATCCGATGCCGTATTGCTCTTGGCAGAATGGCTATAAAAGACCTAGACACGATTCTCAACAGCAGAGAAATCTCTCTCCATACAAAGATTTGACTTGTTCAAGCCATGGTATTTTCAGTAATGTCATATGGATACAAAAGTTGGACAGCGAAAAAGATAGACAGGAAGAAAATTGATTCATTTGATTTATGGTGCTGGCAGGGAATATTGTGTATATCATGGACTGCCTGAAGAACAAACCAGTCAGTACCAGAGGAAATCAAACATAAGCTTTCCTTAGGTAGCTCAGATGATAAAACTTTGACTTTCATACTTCAGTTATATCGTGAAAAGAGTGAGATCATTAGAGAAATACATAATGCTTGGCAAGGTAGAATGTCAATGCAAAAGAGGAAGGCCAGCAATGAGATGGATAAATACGATAACAGCAGCTATGGTTGTCACTCTGTCAATAATGAGCTGCCTGACTAAAGACCAAACACAGTTTAGGACAACTATTCAGAGGGTCGCCATGAGTCGACACCAACTTGATGACACTTAACAACAACAATAAAAACCAAATATAACCAAAAGACCTGAACTACCATGATCCATTATGATTCTCAGGTCATCTAACAGCCCAATAGAACAGTTTCTATATCATGACTAGGATGGAACCTGGACTAAGTTTGATCTAGACTTTGAACATCATCTATAAAAGATTGCATTTTTCTGTAACCAAAGATGTTGTGAGTTTAGTTACCACAGTCAGACTGGAAATTGGGTGATATTTTATAGCCCAAGTTACATCTTGCATGAGCTTTGAAAAATAGGGTTCTTCACTGCTGCTTTTAAAATGTATGCATATGAACCCATTACAGAGGCTAACTTACGGAAGACACCAAACATTCTAAAGCCTGATCTAGCACATATTTTAATAGTAGAAGTTGTATTTAATATTTCCTAGCTGGCAACCTGGTACTTACCTAATTTTAGGTTCCTAAAAAAGCAGTAAGGGCAGGGAAGGTCATAGGAACTAAGTTAAATACTCAATGCTGATTTCCAGTGCTGAGTGAATAACTTAGGTGGCTAAAGCTAAACAAATAAATAGACAGGGTAGTGCTAGATGCATTTTTAGGCATCTAAAATTTAGGTGCTTCTTTTCACATTGACATTTAGGATCCTAAAGTTGCCTGAAAATAAGTGCCTAAATAGGGTCACTTAACTTTCAGGTACTTAGGGGGTAATTTTATAGCAAGTTGCCTATGCTGAGAGGGAAGAAGGCATCTACTACTACTACTACTACTACTAAGCATTTATAAAGCGCTACCAGGCATACACAGTGCTGTACAAAGACAAAAACACAAAAGAGACAGTCCCTGCTCAAAGGAGCTTACAATCTAGTAAAGACAAAACAAGAAAAGGAGAAGGATAAGAAAAGAACAAGGGCAAAGAGAGGACAGCAGTAGAGACAAGACAAAGGAAAGAGGAAAGAACAAGTGTAAGAGGAAGTAGGATAGGTAAAATAAAAGAGGGAAAGGAGGAGAACAGCTAAATCAAGAACCAAAGGCAGAAGCGAAAAGATGAGCTTTTAACTTAAGTTTGAAGAGGGAAAAAGAAGATGCCTGACATATAGACAAAGGAAGTTTATTCCAGGCATAAGGTGCAGCAAGGTGAAAGGGCAGAATCTGGAGTTGGCAATAGACAAGAAGGGCATAGCAAGAAGCAGTTGACAAGAAGAACAGAGCTCACGAGGGGGGAAGTAAGGAGAAATGAGAGAAGAAAGGTACCGAGGAGCCGCAGAATGGATGCACTTATAGGTCAAAAGGAGAAGTTTAAAGTGAATGCGGAAACAGATAGGGAGCCAGTGAAGGGATTTGAGGAGAGGAGTGATATGGGCAAAATGAGGCTGACAGAAAATCAAACATGCAGCGGAGTGCTGAATAGACTGAAGGGGGGAGGGATGAGTTAGAGGGAGACCAGCAAGGAGCAGGTTACAGTAATCAAGACGGGAGGTGATTAGGGAATGGATGAGGGTTTTAGTAGTGAGTTCAGAGAGAAATGGGTGGATTTTGCCAATGTTGAAGAGAAAGAAGCGACAGGTCTTGGCGATGAGTTGGATATGAGAGGAGAAAGAGTGAAAAGTTAAAAATAACACCAAGGATGCGAGCGGATGAAACAGGTTGGAGAACAGAGCGATCCACAGAGACTGAAAATGAAGAAGCAGAAAGGGAAATGTTAGGGGAAAAAACGAGAAGTTTGGTCTTGGCCATGTTCAATTTCAAGCGACGATGGAACATCCAGGCAGCGATGGCAGAGAGACAGCTAGAGATCCGGGACTGGAATGAAGAAAAAGATCAGGAGTAGAGAGATAGGTCTGGGAGTCATCAGCATAGAGATGGTACTGAAAACCATGAGAGGAAATGAGCGCACCAAGGGACTGGGTATAGAGAGAAAAAAGGAGGGGACCCAAGATGGAACCTTGGGGGACACCAACCGAGAGTGGGGTAACAGAGGAGGAGGAGCTACCCGAACATACACTAAAGGAGCGATGGGAAAGATAGGAGGAGAACCAGGAGAGAATAGAGTCCCAAAAGCCAAGCGAGGACAAAGTGTCAAGGAGAAGATCATGGTCAACAATGTTGAAAGCAGCAGAGAGGTCAAGGAGGATAAGGACAGAGCAAAGGCCCTTAGATTTAGCCAGGAACAGGTCACTGAAGACTTTGACAAGAGCTGTTTCAGTAGAGTGCAAGGGACGAAAACCGGATTGTAAGGGATCAAGGAGAGCATGGGAAGAGAGGAAGTCAAGGCAGCGGCGGTAAACCACACGTTCGAGCAGTTTAGAAATGAAGGGAAGGAGAGAAATGGGATGATAATTAGAAGGACAAGAGGGATCAAGTGAGGGTTTCTTAAGGAGAGGCGTGACCACAGCATGTTTAAAGTCAGCCGGGACAATAGCAGTGGAGAGGGAGAGGTTGAGGATATGAGAAATGGAGGGGACAACGGTAGAGGAGATTGAGGAGAGGAGGCGGGAGGAGATAGGATCAGAGGAGCAGGTGGTGAGCTTGGAGGAGGACAGAAGATGAGCAGTTTCATTATCAGAAATCGTAGGAAAGGAAGAAAGGGTAGGATGAGAAGGGGGGTATTGAGAGCAGGAAGGGGAAATAGCGGACTTAGAGGGAAATTGGAGTGTGATCTTGTGGATTTTATCATGGAAGTAATCAGCCAGGGTCTGGGCAGAAAGGGAAGGAGGGATCAGAGGCGGAGGCACTTTGAGGAGAGAGCTGAGAGCAGTGAAGAGACGGCGAGGATCAGAGGCATGAGAATTAGTCAGATGAAGAAAATAATCTTGCTTGGCAAGAGCTAAGGTGGATTTGAAGGAGAAAAGCATGAATTTGAAATGAAAGAAATCTTCAGGGGAGCAGGATTTGAGTCAGGCACGCTCAGCAGAGCGGGCACAGGAGCGAAGATAGTGAGTAGTGGGAGAGAGCCAGGGCTGAGGTAAGGAGCGCCTCACAGGACGAGGGGTGGGAGGAGCGAGAACATCCAGAGCTGAGGAAAGTGCAGCATTATAGGACATCACTGCCATATCAACAGACTTGGAGGACAAACTAGAAGAGAGAGAAGGAGAAATGGTAGAGGAGAGAACCAGGGGATTGATGGCAAGAAGGTTCCTAAATAGTTTGGAGGAGATAGGACGAGGCAGAGGCGGTGGGAGGTGAAGATTAAAGGAGAGAGGGTGATGTTCAGATAAAGGAAGAACAGTATTACTGAAGTTAGAGGGTGAGGAGAAAGAAAAGAAAATCAGATCCAGACAATGGCCACGAAGGTGAGTGAGGGCAGAGGAATAAAGTTGAAGGCCAAAAAGAGGAGGTAAGAGAGAGGAGTTTCAGAGTAAGAAGATCAGAGGGGTTATCAACATGGATGTTAAAATCACCAAGGATAGGAGTAGGGGAGGTAGGGATAAGAAAGAGGGAAAGCCATGAGTCAAAGTCGGAGGAAAAGGAAGAAACAGCCTTGTCAGGACAACAATAGACAACAGCAACCCGGAGAGGAAGCGGGGCGAAGAGGCAAATGGAGTGGACCTCAAAAGAGAGGAAGGAATGAGACTGAGGCAGGAGAAGAGGTTGGAAATGGCAGGAGGGGGAGAGAAGAAGGCCAACCCCACCACCACGGCCTGTAGGACGAGGAGTATGGGAGAACTGAAAGCCACCATGGCAGAGGGCAGCAACAGAGGCGGTATCATCAGGGAGGAGCCAGGTCTCGGTTAAAGCAAGAAGATGAAAAGCGTTGGAGATGAAAAGATCATGTGTAAAAGAAAGTTTATTAGAGACAGAATGTGCATTCCATAGGGCACAAGAGAAAGGGAGAGAGGAAAGGGAAAGAAGGGGGATATAAATAAGATTGAGCAAGTTACGTGAGGAACTCAATACAGAAAGAGGCAAACGTCTAGGAGGGCAAGGATTAGGGGTGATATCACCAGAAGAGGGAGGTGGAGGAGAAGGAGAAGCAAGAGGGATATGGATGATATTAGCCAGACTGTGCATCACAAAGAAAGGCAGAAGTCAAGGAAGCAGCAATAGGGAAGGAGGAAGACAAAACCTTAAGTGGAACCAAGGTAAGGACAAGAGAGGAGAAGAGAAAGTAAGCAGTGGGGGTAGGAGAAGAGAGTAGGTTAATTAAATGTAAGAGGAATCAAAGAATTCAATAGGATATGTAATAAAACAACAGGCATTGAAGTAACAAATATTCAGGAGGGAAAGGGAACAGACAGTTAATGATGCAGCGGAGGAACCCAGGAGGCGATGTCAATAGCAGAGGATACAGACAACGAAGCAGCAGGAGAAGACCAAGTGCAGAATGCCATACATCCAGAGCAGAAAGGTCACCTGCAGATCCGCACCTAAAGGCCACACCCAAGGGCCCTCTGGTGAGGCCCTCAGGCGCAGGCCCGCCAGACGCATGCGCGCCTTGGAGCGCTGACAGTTAATAGACGCTGTGGCGGTTTCCTCAAGGCCTGATTGGCCTTGGTGGTGGGGAGCAGGGAGGAGCTCACCTGCCTGCTCCCTTCCCGATGCCGATCAGGCCGGTGTGCTCAGGTCCCTCGCGCCTTGGAGTGCTGACAGTTAATAGATGCTGTGGCAGTTTCCTCATGGCCTGATTGGCCTTGGCGGTGGGTAGCAGGAAGGAGCTCACCTGCCTGCTCCCTTCCCGATGCCGATCAGGCAGGTGTGCTCAGGTCCTTCGTGCCTTGGAGCGCTGACTGTTAATAGACGCTGAGGCGGTTTCCTCACAGCCTGATTGGCCTTGGCGGTGGGGAGCAGGGAGGAGCTCACCTGCCTGCTCCCTTCCCGATGCCGATCGGGCCGGTGTGCTCAGGTCCCTCGCGCCTTGGAGCGCTGACAGTTAATAGATGCTGTGGCGGTTTCTTCACGGTCTGATTTGTAGTCTATTTTATAAAGACACTTAGGTTCCTATGGGTCTTTATAAATACTAAGGGTAAACCAGAAGAAATCATGCTAGACTGAAGAGTGGACATTTATGCCTGCTTGGGAGCAGGTATAAAAATTAGCATAGATACTGTGCATATATGTATATATTTCATATAATAGCCATGTAGTTTACAATTCTGCCTGTTCTCTGTGCAAACTTCACTCCAGAACATGCTTACATGAGAGTCACGTAAAAGTATGTGCCTTCTTCTCACCATACATATTGAGGCCGATTTCAAAGGTGCACATCCGGTCTGTTCGGACATCCAGAAATCTGGATGGCTGGGAGATGTACCCAATTCTGCTTCCGCAGGGGCTAGATGGCCCCATAGGCGCAGAATCGCAGCATAAGGCCTGGATGTCCAGGACGTGCCCTGATTCAGGCATCCCAGACATCCAGGCACTTCCCAAGCTAGTCCAACCAGGCTCCTGCATGGAGCTGCGGTGCTGTGGCATCCCATCGCTATGGCTCTGCGGCTCCATGTAGGAGCCCTGATTACCCGCAGAAATGCATTTCAGCTCTTTCCCCACAGTCTGACCCAATCAGGTCTGCCTAGGCTGTGATCGGGCTTAGGGGATCCCCCTGCTCTCCTCACCTTGATGCCTGGTCTTCCCGATGGCCTTCACTTACTTTGGGGGGAACTTATTTCACTTTCAATTTTCCTGTCTATTCTCCAGACCCCAGATGTACAGGGCCATTCGTTGGAATAGGCCCTGTATGTCTGGAGTAGGGATCATACCTCCGGCCTGCCCTCTCTCAGCCCGCCCCCTCCTGCACCCCTACAGAGTTCCCCGCACATCTCTGCTGTACATGCAGGGGAGCTCTGTGAGTGGAATCGGCACCCTGGGGTTTAGTGGGGATATACATCAAACCTGGATGCATATCCCCGCTAAATGCAGGTCAGAATTTACCCCATTATGTACATAATCACTGGAGTAATTTTATAAAGTCCTTTATGCATGTGAAACAGGGTTTTATGCATGGGAAAAGTTTATAAAATAATGTCCTTAACATTGCCTAAATATTGGGATCTCAGCATAGGTGAACACACGGTAGACATATTTGTTCTATGAAGTGTTCAATTCTGTGATTAAAGTAAGTAATCAGTTCCTCATATAAAAGAAAACTAATCACTTAAGATTCATCTTAAAGCTTGGCCATCCAATTAATATACTGTTTAAAACTTGGCACAGCAGAGCACATCATCTAGTAGCATATTTAATTCTTTATCAGTAATTGGAAGAGCATTTAATTGTGCAAAATGAGAATGATCTGCTTCTTCAAAACATTCCAGAAACTCTATAGGCAGTCGGGAGAGTGCATCTCCTTATGAATGTGCAGTTGTCTTCCTAAACTCGGTATGACATTGGTTTTCTGCCAGAATTCTAAGCTTGTCGTGGTAACCAAAATGCTTCAAGAGTAGGCAAATCTGCTTACAGGCTTAGAATGGCCAGCCAGGGCCTGCGATTTGTCACCGATGTAAATGTCCTTCTATAAATGTAAGAATTAAATGTTTTGACTTCTGATATTAAAGCTTGCGCTTCCTTCTCTGTCTGGGATAGTTTTTCTCACCGTTTGTGTGTGTTCAAGATTCTGATGAGCTCATATCTCTGATGAACCCTTTGCAACATGCGAAAACACAGGCGTCGATATTCAACGGGCATGTTAACTGTGTTAATTAAAGCTCTGACATTGGCACTGAATATAAGCATGGAAGAAAATTTTATAAAGGGGTCTCTAGTTAAAGCATATGTTAAGGTGCTTCTGCTAAGTTTATTCTATAAAATACTAGTGCATGTGCTCTAATGTGTGTCTACCTTGCAGGTGCAGACATTTATATGAACCACAGAGCTGGTATAAATGTCTGTGCCAGGGCCGTAGCAAGTGTAAATCGCGCCCTGTGCGACTTGAACATCGAGCGTGCATGCCCCCACCCCCCCCGTGGCGGGAGAGAAGAGGCGTGCCCGATGTATAAGTCGCCAGCATGTTAAGCAGATCTGTCCCTCCCTGCAACAGCTGTCTGTCGTTGCCTGCCGCCGCTGAGAGAAGAAAAAGTGGCAGCGGCAAGCAATGGCAGACAGCTAAAATGCGCCCCTTAAGCCTTTGCGCCCTGTGTGGCTGCACCACTCACACAGGGCTAGGTACGGGCCCGGTCAGTGCCCATGTTTTTCAAGTACATACGCAAATTATAGTATTTTATAATCTACATGTGAATTTGTATGCTCCACCCATATTCTTCCCAAACTTCGTCCATGTGCACGACTATCAGAAAAGTACATGTCTTAATGCCAAAGTTCATACTTTTACACCAGTCGGTATTTTATAAGTGGTCATTTACATGCTTATGTGGCCGCATACGCTTGGGAATGACTTTACAAAATTACCTCCATACTGTGGTTACTATATTAGCACTATCTGTTTAATTTAGGCCTACTATTCAGCAGTCCTAAAATAAGGGGCATGTTTACTAAAGTGTGCTAACCATAAGCACAGGGTTTGTTATTTACTAAAAGGGTTATTCTGCACCACGAATAGCAAGGATGTACATCCTACCCTGATGTACATCCCCGCTGTTCATCCCCCAGCTGCTCCTGGTGTAAAGGCTTCTGAGGTCGGCCCTGTACATCTGGGGTTGGCCTGAGGTTGGACACCAGGGAACTGCAGTGCCAGGACAGGACAAAATGGTGAGGTAATGCAGGTGGTACCCTGCAACCCGACCCTGGCCATGGGTCGGGCTGCAGGGAAAGAACAATCTTGGTTGGGAGCCATGGTGCCATGGCAACGAGACTCCATGGCACTGCGACTCCATTATGGAGCCTAGCTGAGTTAGCTGGGGATCTGCTGGGCATGTGGCCCATCAGATTCAGGGCCCGGCTTGCACATCCATGCCAGTAGACTGTATTCTGATCCCATGGGCACATCTAGCCCCCGAGAGATCAGAATCATGTGTTACTGCTGTACGCCCAGATTCTGAGGGGGCCACAAAGGGGCTAGACGGCCAGAATAAAATTGTCCTCTAAGTGTACTACACCTGCTGTTACTGCTGGGCCCTGAGACAAAAGTCCCATGCTAACTGGGAAGTGTGTGACTGGGTAGGGACTGAGTGGGTTGGAGTGAAATGTGGGCATCTATGGCACCTCACAGTTAACATGGCCGCTATGGGTGCGTGCTAACCGTGAAGGTTGCCATTAGGTCAGGCACCCATAATGCCACCTCAAGTTGTGTTAAGGAACTCCTCTGTGTAGTAACTGTAGGGGACATGCTGGCCAGATCCCCGATAGTTAGCACATGACCTTTGCACTTACCACACGTTCCACTTAACTTGCATTAGGAGTGAAAACTAAAAACCTACTGTACTTTAGTAAACATGCCCCATAAATATGAACATACGATCTACCTGTGCTAGTTTCTAATTTAGACCAAAACATGCCTTGTACCTCAATCCTGCTAAAAGTAGTTGTACAATGGAATAATGCACTTTGTTTGAGCTAGACTGGCTGTCTTTATATTGTCTTTATTCAATTTACCCCAAATCACTATTTATCTAAGTAAATAACTCTAAACATTTTCTTTTGTGTACCTATGAGAAAAAAATGTACTTCTAACCACAAGGCTGACTATGGAAATAGCTAACAAAACAAAAACAAAAGAAAACATAGTTCAGATACTTGCAAGATATGCCAAAAAAAAAAGAGAAAGTTTCTTTGCAATTATATTTTTTAACCTTTGATACACAATCCAATAAGATTGAAGGTTTGACAACAATTTTGACCACCTCAATAAAAGTATTCAGATGCTGGCTAATGTATTTATATAATCTGAACTACCAAAAATAGTGGTTCTTTGACAATAATTCATATACTAGTTCTGCTGAATTTGCATCTTGCCAAATAATGTAGTAAAGCATATTCAGGTTGTTCCATACCATTCAGGATCAATTCATTCAGCAGAATATTTTCCGTAGGTGTTCAAGCAAGTTTTAAAGAGGAATGACAATGATAAATGTTCAATTCTACAATGTAAACTTCCCACAGCTTTCTCGTAAACTGCTGGAACATAATATAAACCGTTACAAAACTGAGCTATTTCTCAAATACTATCCAAGGACCATACTCGGTCTTCTGCTATCAGACCTCGCCATTAAGGTGGATTCTTCCCAATTAATGGTAAAATGTCACGTATGTGAATATGTAAACCACTTAGAAGATTATAGACAAGTGGGTATATATAAATGAAATGAAATGGCTCTTTACAGTCATCCCTCGCCACTTTGCGCTCTTCGACTTTCGTGACTTTGTGGCAGGCTATGGCCTATAATAGTCTGCAAATATGGAAGGCCTGTAAGTTAGGCCCTGATCCCAACCCCCATCTAAGAGAAAGAACCAAAGTCTGTAAAAGTTTGAGAAAGCTGTTTTAAAATTGCTTAATAAGAAGTTTTCATGAGTGCATAAATCTTCCATTATTCTTTTGTGTTCTGATGATAGAAATGTTTCAATACATGTATTCCTAGAGCTAGAAACGACCTCGGAGCAGGATAGTATCAATGCCTAGAAACTGCACCTTTGTTAGAACAGTCCAGGAAGGGGGAGCAGGGAGCTAGGCCCAGAAAGGATCTCTGATTGGACAAGTGCAGGGGGCGTTGGAACCAATAGAAAGTCTGCATGTATCAAGCTGAAGAAAAATGTATAAATGAATATGTTTCTGTAAGAACTTTGCTCAGTCCTTTTTGAAGCTTTGACTAACTGAGCCATGTGCACAATAAATTGGCTTGGATCTTTGAACTGACTCCTGGTATTATTTATTGCATGCTTATCAGCTGCTACATATTCTTGGTGCGTTGGGCCGGAATGTGCGAGTAGTGGATGGTATGCAAGTGAATATACCACAACTTCTCGCCTCAAAGGTTTGGTCCGGTTGGAACCATGTCTGTCCAACCGCAGGGGAATTCTCTGGCGCCACCGGTCTTATTGTATCGGAGAGGGTTCCGCCTTGCCTCGGCGGGCCACTGGGTCCAGCTGGCCAACACCTCCGAACCCGAGGGGAGTCCAGGATCCAACCCAAGAACTGGTGTGGTATCCGGATCAGGTGAGTAGATATTTTCTTGTTTAAAAGTCAGTGAAGCCTGCGGAAAGAGTCTTGCATGTGTGCGTGAGACTGAATTGGTATAGACTAACTGGGAAAGTCTTGCATGAGTGCGCGAGACAAGAGAGATTGATCACCTCTCATAAGGGCGGTCCTAGTATGCTCTGCATGAGTGCGCGGAAGCAGAAGCCACCGACCCTATGGTTGGGAATAGTCAGTTAGTCAGAAAACCTTGGGCATTTTTTTTTTTGGACAACGGGGGGGCGGAGCCTGATGTCCAGCGGGATAGTCGCATAGCGCTGAGGCTCCCGAGAGGCCTACCAAGACTCCTGAATTTTTGAACCGTTTTAATTCTGAATATTGCTTTGACTCTACCGGGGTACCTTGGGGTGATGGCGGGGACCAAACCAGCACGTCTAGATTTCGGGACCCCAACGAATTCCCATGGTAAACGCTCCAAAACCGAGCCCCCGTCTCCGCAGAAGCAGCCCGCACCTCGGGAAGGTCCCGAGATGCAGCAGGAGATCCTCACTGAAATACGAGGGGTAAAAGACCTTGTGCAATCCAACGGGGAGTCACTCCGAGCGCTGCGTGAAGATTTCGGCATGCTGCAAAGCAAACTTGAAGGGCTTTCCCTACGACAAGACAAAATGGAAGGCATACTGGACTCACACACGGTCCGGTTGGCGAAACTTGACAAAGTAGAGCGCCAGATACGGGCCCTTCAGAAAGAAGTGGAAGATGGCAACAATCAGGCCCGCCGCAATAACATACGGCTCGTGGGCATACCGGAGGGAGCTGAGTCTGGAGACATGAAGGAGTTTCTTTGTAAGGCGCTTCCTTCCCTACTTCGGATCACATTTGCTAAAGACCTGGAGATTGACCGGGCTCATCGAGTGCCCTCAAATATGGCGCTCAATCGGAAGACCCCGCGGCCTATTATCTTTCGGCTCTTAAGATACCAACATGTTGAGCAAATTCTGAATGCCGCTCGCGCAAAAGGCCCCATCGAGTTTGAGGGCCACCGGCTATCCTTCTTTCCTGATTTGGCTAAGCCCACGGTTGATCGTAGAAAGCGCTTCCTGGAATTTCGACCGAGGCTACAACAACTGCAAGCTCGCTATGGCCTGATGTACCCGGCTAAACTCAGGGTAACGCTGCACAACCAGACCAGAACATTTGATGATCCTGAATTACTTGCGGAATTTTTGGAGTCCAAAGAGGCAGATCAGATGCGTTGATCCAAGGAACACTTAGCTAATTGACCTTATATTGGTAAAACCCGCCATATTGTTTTCGGACACTCTCTACCTTAGAGACTGCCTTGGCAATTCACAGCCTTGGCTTTCACTAGCCTTGATGGCCCTGCTCTATCATGCCCACAGCTACTTCGGTGGAGATCGGAGACTATAATAACAGAAGGGTTCAAACATTACAATCGCACTCTCTTGGGCCTCCTCCCGCAGACATATGGTCGCCATTTATATTTGGGGTTATGCTTCTTCTCTGGGGCACTTCGGTGCTTGTTTTCTCATATGGGGTGTATCTGGTATATTAATTGATGTGTATGATATAGATGTACAGATGTGGTATATATTCCATACTCGCCTGCGCTTTTACTTCAAATGTATGACAATGTCTTATGGCCCTATGTAAGGTTTTTTCATTGAACGTAAAGGGAATCAACAACCCGATTAAAAGAAAGAAAATCCTTAGTTATTTGAGTCATGAAAAGGCGGATCTGTTTTTTCTTCAGGAAACGCACTTAAATTCTACCGAAACTCTGAAACTCAATATTAAACCTTACATGGTAGCTGCCTACTCTCCGGCTGTTTCTAAGAAATGTGGGGTAGCTATTCTGGTGAGGAAATCCTTGCCTGTCACCATTATTGCCACTAGCTCTGACACGGAGGGCAGATGGTCCCGCGTCCATCTTAAAATTGGACACCTTGAACTAACATGTATATGTATATGCCCCCAATGTGGATAATCCTGCCTTTTTTGCTACCATTGTTCAGGTTGCGCAGGCCTCTGCTAGCACCTCACTGATAATAGGTGGCGACTTTAATCAAGTCGTCGATCCTCTGATAGACAGGCAACCGCCTAGAACGAGTGGCCTGCCCAAGAGCTCCCTCACACTCACCTCCTTGATCAAAGATCTCGCTTTAGTGGATCTTTGGAGATTGTTGCATCCTGCTGAACTGGAATTTACTTTCTATTCTCCCCCCCATCTATCACAGTCTAGAATAGATTTTTTCCTAATATCTAAAGTGCTGGTATCTCAGGTAGACACAGCGATGATTCACCCATTACATATCTCAGACCATGCTGCCATTTCCTTCCAGTTGCACGCTAGCCTGCCCAGTGGGACTCCGGGAAATTGGTTTTTTGATAGGACCCTGCTAGAGCAACAAGAGTTTCAGTTAGACATTCGGGCCGCCATTCAGGACTATTTCCATTTTAACTTACCACATGATACCATGAGCTGGGCTTGGTGGGAGGGCTTTAAAGCTGCCATTCGTGCAACCATTACTAGCTATCAAATTCGCTTGGGGAAACAGCGTAAGCAACAGTTATTAATATTAGAGCAACAAATTAAAACTGGGGAACGGGTTCTTACTTCCCGCACTGATCCTTGTGTGTTGTTACGATTGCAACGCCTACGCTTTCAATATAACTCAATCCTGTCTGCTGCAGCTTCTAAAAATATCGCATCGCAGCAAGGGATGTACTATCGGGAAAGCAACCGTGCTGGTAGACTCTTAGCTAATGCCTTGAAAGGTCAAAAAGAAGCCAAACGGGTAGCGGCTCTCCGAAACCCGGTAGGAGGGGACATAGTGACAAATAATACAGAGATAGTAGAGCTTTTCCGGGATTTTTATACTCGTCTTTATAAATCAGAATGTGACTTCACGTCAGAGGCTTTTGAGCGATTATTATCCGGAATCCAACGGCCGACCCTCTCTGAAGAGGATAGGGTTGCGATGGATAAACCCTTCTCTACTAATGAAATTCACTCTGCCCTTAAACGTGTGGCCTCGGGACGCGCCGCAGGCCCTGACGGTCTTCCGGCCGAATTTTATAAAACGTTCAGTGCTGATCTGGCCCCCCACCTAAAACTCTATTTCACTGCTCTGGCTGAAGACACATCTTGCTTGGGATCCTTTTCGGCGGCGAATGTGGTAGTATTTGAAAAAGAAGGGAGGGATCCGCTGTTAACAGCTAACTACCGCCCAATCTCCCTTCTTAACGCAGACTATAAAGTTTTTGCGACTATCTTAGCCTCTCGACTATCTGACCAAATGTCTACACTAATCCACCCTGATCAATGTGGTTTTATACCCGGGAGATCCACTGCCGACAACGCTAGGACTTTATGTCATGTTTTGACTAATGCTGCAAGCCTAGATCTACCACTAGTTGGCCTCTCCCTAGACGCCGAGAAAGCCTTCGACCGTCTAGAATGGCCCTTCTTATTTGCTGTTCTCCGTTGGTACGGCTTTGGGGAGGGCTTTCTTCGGTTTCTTCAAGTCATGTATGCCGAACCCACAGCCAGTATATGTGTGAATGCCATCAAATCTCAGCCATTCAGCCTTCAAAGAGGTACACGCCAAGGGTGCCCCCTATCTCCTCTGCTCTTTGATTTAGCGCTTGAACCTCTAGCCCTGTTACTTAGGCAGTCCGCAGACATCCGAGGTGCCCCCTTTAGACACAGAGAGATCAAACTCTCCGCTTATGCAGATGATCTTATGCTTTTTATAACTTTGGACTCGGTCCCAGTAGTCTTAGAATTACTAGACAGGTATTCGCAGCTCTCGGGCTATAAGATCAACTGGACCAAATCGGTTGCTTTCCCACTTAGCCACCGGGTACATGCGGCCGACATGCAAGCCTTTCCCTTTCTCTGGCAGCATAGTATGGTGAAATATCTCGGGGTCTATTATTGCTATCCTTTAGAGGACACTATTAGTTTCAACGCCAAGGCGATAATCTCCAAAGTCCGTGAACTTACCAATCGGTGGTCTCCACTAACCCTTACATGGTGGGGCCGCTTGGAAACAGTGAAAATGATGATAGTTCCTAAAGTGAACTACATTCTCGAAATGCTACCATGTTTACTGCCCCGACACATCTACAAAGATATTGAAGGCCTTCTTATCCGTTATTTATGGCAGGGTAAAACACCCAGGATAGCTAAACAACACTTGCAATCTGATAAAGCGAGAGGAGGAGCTAGATTTCCAGATTTTCTCAAATATCATAAAGCCTTCCTCTTAAAGCAAGGTGCCCGTTGGTTGGATACCCCGGCAGCAGGCCGCCCGGTGTGGCTAGACATTGAAGAAGAGCTTAGTGGACCAGTTCCGCTGGCCTACTTCCCCGGAATGTGCCATCATTCAGACTCCCGCCATTCACCAATGGTTGTAGACACTCTAGTGGCCTTTAATGCCCTCATTCAATCTCTGGGTCCGCAGGCGTGCCCCCTGGACCATCTCCCGATATGGCATAACTCTCGATTTCAAATTAACAACAAAACGATAGCATGGAGACCCTGGTACTCCAGGGGGATTTGGACACCTAAGCAGCTGTTTGCTGGGGATCGCTGGAAAACCTTTAATGCTTTACAAACGGAATTTGGTCTACCAGCGAAATATTACTTTCAATGGATGCAGCTCCAACATTGCCTTAAAGGCGCTCGGGTCATTCCGCGCTCTGATACTAGCGTGGAAGGGCTGTCTGAGGTGATTCGTTGTATCGGGAGTTTACCAGGGGTGGCATCTAACTTTTATAAAATACTCACTCATAGTCCAGGCAGGGACACCCCTAGGGCCCAGCAGGCATGGGAGCGCGAATTGCACATCACTTTAACTCCCCAGCAATGGAAGATAGTCTGGAGCAAAGTGGTGCGGGTCTCTAGATCCGCCTCTGTCACTCAAACGCTCTTCTATTTTGCCCACAGATGCTTTTATACTCCTGAGAAGATGGCCAAATGGAATGTCAATACAAGCTATCGATGTTGGTCATGCCATACAGCGGTGGGTACCTTCGCCCATGTTATCTATGAATGTCCAGCACTACAGCAATATTGGGGGCGGGTTTGGGACCGGATACAAAGTATCCTATACTTCCGGGAGCCCCTTTCTTGGAAGATTGTGGGACTCCGCTCTGTGGCGGGGATCCCCTCTCTTCCCAGGACAGGTCGCTTCCTCCTGGATTTTATGTTGGGCATGGCTGTATGCTTAGTCACGAAAAATTTGAAGAATGGCTCCCGCCTCACTTTTACCGAATGGTGGAATTCTGTCTGCTTATATAGTACATATGAGCAGATACCTCGTCGGATGGCATTCCAGGTTCAGGACTGCTCTCACTTGTCTAAGTGGCAGATGCTTAATGACTATGTTCAGATTGCCAGATGCTCCAATATAGCCGTATAGTTACACTCATCATGTTGCAGATAATTATATTATCACGAAAGATAATAATGTGTATATACACCCGATACTGGATTGTTACGTCTCCCAGAAGAAGCAGGGGCGGAGGGGGGTGGTGGGGGTTTACTGTCCGTGATTGTATAATATTATTTGTTCATGTCTTCTATTCTGTATGTCCTTTTGTTTCGATGTTCCAAAATGAAAATAAAAGTTAAAAAAAAAAAAGAAAACCTTGGGCATTTTGAAAAATGATTTCTTGTGCTGGTATGATTCTTTGTGTGATTGAGAGGTCTTGAGACACAGACCGAGCGAGAGCGGACTCCTGAGTAGCGCAGTTCCTGGCCAGGCAACTGCCCCCAGGTCGCGAAAAGGAGGAAGTGTTTGGTGTTTGTCCGTCCTTACTGTTTGTTGTTTGTATCTGATTTTTGTTATCTGTTGAAACCGCAGGTTTCACCTCTGGTATAATGTAAGGTTATTAATTAAGGAACAGTACTGAGAAAATGGAAAAAAAACACTCCGGAGTCACTTTAAGGAATCGAGTCTAAGCACAGCACAGCGAAGACAAGCTGTCTCTGTGATTTTATTTTTCTTCAGCACAGCATGAGACTGGCAAGCAGAGAGAGAAGGGGCGTGTCGGTAGAAATGAATGTTTAGTATCTTTTAACCCTGTGAAGGCTTATTTTCAACATTCTGCAGCTGGGTTAATTTGTGCTTATTTCAGGAAAATTGTACCTGTTTTATTCAATATTTTCTAATAGTGATGTTCCTTCTGCTATGGTCATGTATTATATATCATTTAATAAGAATGTTTAGTCAGAATTTTGGATCCCGACAGTTTTGGGCTCAGCCTGGAAAGGGTTAAGTTCTTATTAACCCCGTTCGAGTTCCTCAACTGTTCTTGTACAGACCAAGTGAGGAGGATTTCTGTAGAGCTATAGGTATAATGCTTTTGTGGGCTTAGCCTTGTCTTGTGTCTTTTTATGTTCCAATTTTCAGCAAGCACTGTAATGGTTCAAATAGAAATGATAGAGAAATTAAGGAAACTGCTTTTTTTTTTCCTTTGACCTACGAAGTAGAGGTTAAGAACCCTGACAGGACTATGAAGCATCCCGAGCCAGTAGTTACCAGATCACGATTTGAAAGTGATTTAAATCCTGAATGAATGAGGAGTTAATCGTGCTTGAATTCTAATTCCTGATATACTGCGGCAAGCACCTCATAGAGGACATACTTATTGTTAATTAAAAATAAAAAATGAAGAAAAAGGGGTGTATATGTATTCCAGATATCCACCCACTTTATGAAAAAGTATCCAGAATGTCTTTTGAATATCTGCTTCCTAAACTGTAAGATTTAAAGTAATTTCTTTTGCAGAGACATTGTTCAGCTTGAGTGCTGATTATGGCTGGCAGTTAGTTTCCATGCCAAGTATTTTTATTCCAGTCATACATAACAGATATGTGGCCGTCATGTTAGGAGCCATAGTTCTTTCTGTTGGGATTGTTGTTATAACATGTTGCAAAATAATAGTTTTATAATTTAAGGACTTTATCTAAATTGTTCCTATTTAGAATGAGCACACACATCCATTATGTTTAGTCCACAGGAAAATGCAGCCTGACTGCCCGCCCCCTCTGACTGTTGTCAAGTACGTCATCATGGGGGGGGGGGGGGTCGGAGTCCACGCAGATTTTGTTGAAATGTATGACTAGGAATTTTAGCAAGGGATTTGCTGGAGACTATGGAATTAGAATGTCTCCGTCCCTATTAGAAATGCTCTGTGAAAGGGAGTGGCCAGTGTTAGCTACTTCATGGCCCCATGAGGGCACCTTTGATGTTAATGTAGTTTCCCGTGTTCATCAGATTGTGCAAAAAATGTTCCCTGATCAGTTCCCCTACATAGACTCCTGGTTAAATGTTTGTGAGAAAAAAAACAGTGTAGGAGATTAGTAGCAGCCACAAAAGGGGGGGGGGGGGGGGCTGGAAGTCTGAGAAAAAAAAGCTGCCTGTTTATTCTGCCCCAGAATCTCCAGACATTCCACTCTGTCCATCCCAGTATCTTTATAGGCCAGTCCCCTCAGCTCTGTCACCACCCCGGGCAGAGCCTGGGGCAGGGGGGACACCTCCCTGCAGATGTACCCCAAGTAGTTCACCAGCCACCTTTGCAGCAGGAGGACGTGCACCCCTTCTTGACCGGAAGCCCCGGCTCAGTTTAAAGTACTCCGAGTGGGCCACAGTCCACCAATGACATTACAAGCAGGGATTCATTTGCCAGTTCAGGGTCACTTACAGCCAGCGCCCAAGAGCATAAAGCAGAAACCAGACAGTCCCGATTGCCATATGCCTTCAGAAGTACAACTACCAGTAAAAGGGATGGTCACGTTATACCATTGCGCCAGGTCCAGGGCCTACCCACCCTTAACCCTTTCCAGGCCAAGACCAAAACTCTCAGGATCCAAAATTCTGACTAAATATTCCTATCAAATGGTATATAATACATGACCATAGCAGAAGGAAAATCACTATTAGAACATATTGAATAAGATGGGTACAATTTTCCTGAAATATGCAAAAATTAACCCGGCTGCAGAATGTGGATTAAAATTTTAAAGTAGGCCTTCAAAGGGTTAATACCAAAAGCCAGCCGACCAGCCTTGTTTCTGACACTGATTTACTGAACTGAAAGATGCATTATGCCTCCTACACTGAGAAGCCTTAGGATTTGATTGAACTAATGAACAGTATTATGCAGACCCATCAGCCTTGATAACCCCAAGTGGGATCCAAATAGTGCAGGCAGCCCTCACTATATACCCCATGCGATTCAGCAGCCCAGGAAAATTTGCGCATGATAAATGCAGTTTTTGTCAGTCAGTCCCAGAGAGATATAAGACAAAAATTACAGAAAATGAATGGATTTGCGGGTATGAATACAGCACAGTTAATGGAAGTTGCTCAGAAAGTGTTTGTGAATCGTGAAAATGAATGTGACAGAGAAAGTGAATGTAAGATGAAGAAGAAAGCAGATCATCTTGCTGCTGCTTTAGTTGAACGACGTGAAGGAGGTTTTCCTAATCGAAGGAGCAGAGGAAGTGGAAGGGGCGAGAAAATGATCGGCCCCCACTGGGTGCAAATCAGTGCGCCCATTGCAGAGAAGAAGGACATTAGAGAAGTGAATGCCCGCATCTTGACTCCACCCCCAGGAGGGGAGGAGGGAGTACTTGGAGAACAGGAGGTTGATTTCAGAGTCATGGAAGAATAAACCGAGCACAGTGTTCCAGCAAGAGAGGGAAGAAGCTATTGAGGGAGTGGCAGTTGCAACAGGCTATGACATGGATGAAGACTAGGCCAGACTGGACTCCAAGTTTTCCCTGGGTCCCCAGGAGCCTAAGTCAGTCTGAAAATAGGGGACCAATATATGGACTTTATGGGGGATACAGGAGCAGAATACTAAAGCCAGTAGCCCCTTTGTCTTCTCGATGCATCACCATTGTCAGAGCTACTGGGGCTAAGGCCACAAAGCCGTTCCTGCAGAACCGCATGTGTGAACTAGGGGGAGAGAAAATAACGCACCAGTTCCTGTGTATGCCTGAATGCCCTATTCCACTTTTGGGCCGAGATATGCTTGCAAAAGTTCCAGGCACAGATATCCTTTGCTGAAGGGGGAGACATGCAAATGACTGTGAACCCAAAGCCAGCTGGATTGATGGTGCTGACTGTTCCCCGAGAAGAAGAATGGCGGTTTTACAGCGTATCTCCAACCAAGCCAGCTAGTTCTTGTATACCCACCAACCTTATAGCCCCGCCTGAAGTATGGGCAGAAGATAATCCACCTGGCCTAGCGAAGAGCATAGCCCCTGTCATTGTCACCCTCAAGCCAGGAGCGGAACCAGTGCATGTGAAGCAGTATCCTCTTCCCCGACTGTCCTGGACCTGAAAGAGGCCTTCTTCTGTATACGCTTAGCCCCCACCAGTCAACTTTTGTTTGCTTTTGAATGGCAAGACCCCACAACAGGAAGGCGGGGTCAGCTTACCTGGACTCAATTACCCCAAGAATTTAAGAATTCACCTACTCTCTTCAGTGCTGTTTTAAATCAGGATCTTTCAAGCTACTATGTGAACCCAGGAGAAAGGGTTCTTCTCCAGTATGTGGACAACTTGCTCATAGCCACAAATTTAGAAAGTGAATGTCTACAAGCCACCAGTGAACTCTTGCACCTTTTAAATGAGGCTGGATACAAAGTCTCAAGAGCCAAGGCGCGATTATGTCAAACAAGTTAAATATCTAGGATTCCAGTTGACCAGCAGAATACGATGCCTGGGACCAGAACGCAAAGAAGCTGTATGCAGTATTCCTACTCCAACCACCAGGAGGCAAGTGAGAGTCTTCTTGGGTGCTGCAGGATACTGTCGTATATGGATCCCCGATTTTGCGCTGCTAGCAAAACCATTGTATCAAGCTACTAAAGGAATGGAAAAGTCTCCATTGGAATGGGGACTTGAACAGGATGCAGCCTTTCGATCTTTGAAAACTGCTCTGATGTTATCACCAGCTCTGGGTCTACCAGATGTACAGAAAACCTTTCAGTCTCTATGTCCATGAGTCACAAGGAAATGTTCTAGGAGTGTTGACTCAATCTCTTGGATCTTGGCAACGGCCTGTAGCCTATTTGTCAAAACAATTGGATGTAGTTGCAAAAGGCTGGCCCCCTTGTTTGAGAGCTGTTGCAGCTACAGCCCTCCTAGTGAGCAAAGCAGACAAGCTCACTTTGAGACAGAATCTTCAAGTTACTGTACCTCACTCTTTTTCTGACCATTATGAAACACAAAGGAAGTTTCTGGCTCACAAATTCACAAATGTTGAAGTATCAGAGTATGCTGTGTGAGAATCCTCAATTGCAATTGAAGGTCAGTCAAACTCTGAATCCTGCTACATTGCTCCCAATTGGTCCTGGCCCCCCTGATCATGACTGTTTAGAAATTATGGACACTGTATTCTCAAGTCGCCTGGATTTGACTGATGTTCCTCTGGAGAATCCTGAACGGACTTTCTTTGTAGATGGAAGCAGTCTTTGTCATCATTAATGGACATTGTTGTGCCGGATATGCAGTGGTGACCCTTGATCTGGTGGTTGAGTCCACAGCTCTGGCCCCAGGAACTTCAGCACAGAAAGCTGAACTGATAGCTCTCACTAGAGCACTGACAATAGGAAAAGGGCTCTGTCTCAATGTGTACACAGATTCCAAGTATGCCCTTACAACCTTGCATGCACATAGGGCCCTGTACAAAGAATGAGGGTGGATAACCTCAGTAAGCAAGTCCATTAAGTATGGACCCGAGATATTGACATTATCAGATGCATACTGCCTACAGATCTCAGAATTTAGGAAAAGTAGAATGTATGAATAGAACCCTGAAATCTCAGTTGTCTAAACTTTGCCAAGAAGTTCACCTGAAGAGGCCCCAGGTTCTTCCTTTAGCCCTTCTTAGGATATACTCTTTAGGAGTGTCCCCTTTTGAGATTCTGTATGGGCGACCCCCGCCTATTCTACAAGGAATAAAGGGAGATATGAAACAGATTGGATCTGAAATTACTAGACAAGAACTATTGGTTTTAAGTTCTGTTTTGCAGAATGTTCATACGTGGGTACAAGATCAGCTGCCCATCCATCTAACAGAACCCCTGCATCCTCTCAAGCCTAGAGTCTCGGTGTGGATCAAAGAGTGGAGAAAGACACTGTTAGCACCGCATTGCAAGGGACCTTATGTTGTCATCTTATTAACCCCAACAGCAGTTAAAGTTGCAGAACTCGAACCCTGGATTCATCACAGTCGAGTAAAGTCAGCAGCCATTGATAGCATTGTAGAAAGGAAGGCAGGTATGAAACGTTTTAGCTATGTGGCAATATTACCCTATACCCCAAAATGATGCTTTTACGCAAGTATAATATGTGATTTAATTCTCACCCTTTCTCACTTGCAGGTGAGAATAATCAAAGGGGGAATGTGGCAGGCTATGGCCTATAATAGTCTGAAAATATGGAAGGCCTGTAAGTTAGGCCCTGATCCCAACCCCCATCTAAGAGAAAAAACCAAAGTCTGTAAAAGTTTGAGAAAGCTGTTTTAAAATTGCTTAATAAGACGTTTTCATGAGTGCATAAATCTTCCATTATTCTTTTGTGTTCTGATGATAGAAATGTTTCAATACATGCATTCCTAGAGCTAGAAACGACCTCGGAGCAGGATAGTATCAATGCCTAGAAACTGCACCTTTATTAGAACAGTCCAGGAAGGGGGAGCAGGGAGCTAGGCCCAGAAAGGATCTCTGATTGGACAAGTGCAGGGGGCGTTGGAACCAATAGAAAGTCTGCATGTATCAAGCTGAAGAAAAATGTATAAATGAATATGTTTCTGTAAGAACTTTGTTCAGTCCTTTTTGAAGCTTTGACTAACTGAGCCATGTGCACAATAAATTGGCTTGGATCTTTGAACTGACTCCTGGTATTATTTATTGCATGCTTATCAGCTGCTACAACTTCACTCCATCAGGTTTTTTTCAAATACGAGTGTAATGGTGACTAAAGGGGTGTTATAAATAAATAAACCTACTTCATGGAAATTCACTTATCGCGGAAGAGTCTGGAACTGATTAACCGCGATAAACGAGGGGCGACTGTATCTCTATTTAAATCCTCTTTCTCTTCAGGAATTGCTTTTCATGTCTTCAAATCTGTTCTTGAGTATCCCACACTAGGTTCTACTCTCAGCTGTTGGGCCACTTCTGTCCTTCACTATGAGATTCTCAAGACTTTCATGTACTGTCAAATCCTTGCCCTCCTTCTCTCCACTAATGCTATGGATAGGGCAGTTTCTGGACAAAATGGTGCCATGCCAAGGGTGGCGTTTAACAGCTCTCTTCCTTTTGGATGTCTGTGCTAGCAGTCACACAGGCTAATCCAGAATGACAGCGTGGATCCTCCACAGTTTAGTGCTAGGGTGGCTTCCCTGTTGTTTACCTCTTGTGGTAGCATAGGCTATAGATTCCTTTCATTATGACTTGTGATAAGGAAGCTTAGCATAGCTCAGGAAGGAGTTATAGAAAAGGTGAAGTGACTCTGAACAAGCAACCTGTCAGTTCTGGTAGAAATAAGAAAGCATAATTTTCCCATAAAAGACTACCAGTCCCAGAATGCACCAGGTTTCCAACAGCCATTAGAGGAGCTGAAGTGGGGAAACGTGTGTTCAATCAGGAGGGCTATGAGGTAATCCCTAAGCACTCATCTCAAAGGGCAGGGCCTGATCCAGAACAGCTGCGCTGTGTTAGGGAGGAGCACTCATCTAAGCAGAATAAAGGTAGAGTTTATTCTACAGAGGAGCAGCTTGAGCTTGATCATCTTCATCATCAGGAGGATCATCAGAAGCAGAAGCCAAACTGGACGGACAGAGAGGGAAAGAAACCCTTTGGAAGAAAGAGGAGAAAAGCCTTTGAGAGGTCTAGAAGAGTCCAGAGCAGTACGTATACTGGGAGGCATTCCAAGGGCCAGCATACACCATTGGACTGGGGAAAGCCAGAGGAATGGTGCTGCAGAGCTAGGAATCTCCAGACGGTACCTGTGAGGGAGACGGCTGCACGTGGAAGGGACCCTAAGACCCGTGCCAGAAGGTATGTGAAGAGAGATCCAGTGTCCAGGGATCTGGATTGGAAGGCTGGACATAAGAACTGGACTACATACTGGCCAGGCTATATAGAGAGGAACTCTAACAGCAATGGAAGCTCAGGTATGAACACTGATCTATGCCCTAGCTATAACCTTGAAAGACAGCAGGGAAACAAGTATTCTCCTGAAAGTGCTCCATTGGGAGATTCATCTGTGCCAATCCATGATATTGAACCCATGCTTGTTGAAGAAGAGGGGGTGATAGCAGATGAAGAATCTGTTTACATGGACTGCTCTCTGTCTAAACTCCTTTGGTGATTTTCTGTTATAAAGTACAGCAACCATCACAAAGAAATACAAACTTGTTCTTTAATCTACTCAGAAAAGCCCCTGAGTAGGATTTTTAGCCACGCAGTAGAAAGCAAGCCAGCTAAGGGGTTTCAGCTGGATAACTGCTAGCAATTGAGCCTTACCTAATTGCTTGTGAGCTCTGTGAGAATCACTTCTGAATCTATGTGGGAAGATATAAGAAGTTAACCTGAAAAGAACAGTTTTTCTCTTCTTTATGGCTTTTGTTTGTTGTTTGATACATGCTAAGAGAATATTAGCTAAAGCCTACACAAAAGACCAGTTTGTTACCAACCAGGTCTTATTTCTTTTGCTTTGATTGCCTGACAGTTCAAATGTTGTTTTCCTGATTTTGTTTTTTTTCAAGTTTAACACTGAAAGCAAGTAACCTGATTTATGTGCTACCAAGCATATCTGTGTTGGGAGAAATAACCCCATAAATAAATATCTTATTGGCTTTACCCAAAAGCACAACTAATTATTGTGAGCAGCTGTGTCTGGTGTGAATGAACTGCATTGCCCACAATCCCTTGCAAATCATATAGATATATGCACTTGCCAAGACTGTAAAGATTCTCACCCAGGCAGCCGTCTGACAAATGGCGTAGTTTTTCGGATTGCTTTTGCACAAAGGGATTTATTTGTTAAGGATTACAACTAAAGTTCAAGTTTAAAGCTGAAAAAAAAAAGATTTTCCCTCAACTGCACTTTGGAGGAGAAGTGGATGTTCCAGGTAGCTGTCCCAGGAGGAAAAGACCCTGTGCAGAGCTGGATTCATCACTGGCATAAGGTAACAAGTACCTGGGCATGTCTAGTGGTGGATGGGAGTAAGGCACAGGGGTAATTGGAAAAAAAAAAGTAGAAAAAAACACACCTGTTTGGAAGGTGGTGCACTTTGGTTTTTTTTTTTTTTGTTTCTTGCAGGGATCAAGATGGAACCGAGGGAGATGGCTAGCTGGATGGCAGCCCAGTTTAGCAGGCAACAGGAGCTAGCACAGCAGGCTCAGGACACTGCTATGAAAGCCTTAATGGACCAGCAGAAGCCAGTACTTGATCTGGTGCAAGCCCTAGTTAAGCTGCAAAACCAAAGTGGAACAGATGCAAGACCAGCAGTAAATACTGGTACACCACATGTGGACAGTGTGGGACTCAATCAAGGAATTGGGGCATTTAGTTTTGGGAAGCTAACTCCAGATGATAATGTTGATGATTTTCTAGAGTCTTTTGAAAGAGTGGCACAAGCATTAGCATGGCCAGAGACCCAGTGGGCAGTAAGGCTGGCAGCCTCATTAACTGGAGAGGCGCTTGCAGCTTATAGAGCAATGCCAGCAGCCCAGGCTTTGAATTATAAGGATGTAAAGGCTGCTATTAGAGATCGCCTAGGGTTGTCTATTTCAGAGTATAGGCGAATGTTTAGAGCTACTACATTAAGAGTGGGTGAAACACCCAGGGCTCTGAGTCAGAGAATCAGAGGATTAGCTGTGAAATGGTTGGAGCCTGAGCAAAAGACAGTAGAAATGTTATTAGACGTTGTTATGCTTGAACAATTTATGTCGGCAGTGCCTAAAGATTTGCACACTTTCCTTATACAGCAAAATTGCCAAAATCTTGGAGAGGCAACCATGCTAGCAGAGAGATTCTTGGAAGCCACGCAGGCTTGCCATAGAATGGGTGGCCCTCTGAAGATTGGTGCTGACGCAAGATGTGCTGTATCAGAAAAGAAAATAATTAAAAATGTTTCTGAAAATGAATGCACTGTATCAAACCAGATGACACCGTGGAGTAGAAAGAAATGTTTCAAATGTGGAAAATGGGGACATTTAGAAAAGGGATGCCAGACACACATTAGCTTAATGGGTGTGGATTTAAAACAGCCCAAAGAAGGATTTCTTTTGATAGTTGATGTGCAAGGAATTACCACAAATGCTTTGTTAGACTCTGGGGCAGACCAGAGTATGATGTCAGAAAGGCTTTGGAAGAGGATAGAGGCCCAAGAAGGATTTGTGCCTAGAACCCCTGAAAGCCAAGTTCACATCAGATGCATTCATGGTGCTGCAACATCATATCCCACCTATAGGCTAAAGGTTAAGTGCCTGGGGGAACAAGAGGAAGTCCTGTTAGCAGTGATGCCTAGGCTACCCTTTGATTTGGTTCTAGGAAGAGACTGGCCAAGATTTAAGCAGGGTCTAGTGGAAGGACTAGGAAAGAAGGAGGGAGAAGGTTTAATGGTAATAGCTCCCAGGCCTTTATTTGGAAGTCCTCAGACCCCAGCTAAAAAGATGGTTAAGCGTCCAGAAGACCAAGCTACCCCAAAGCAGACATTCATCCTAAAGTACCATAGGGTCACAGAGAAGGCCCAAGTTCCTAAGCGGGCAACCCCTCAAGCTGCTGGGTTTGACCTGTGCAGCATAGAAAATGTGACTGTACCTAGCCAAGGGAGAGCCCTGGTTGACACCGGTCTCCAAGTGGAAATACCTATTGGATGCTATGGGAGAGTAGCCCCAAGGTCCGGATTAGCCCTTAAATATTTCATCGATGTGGGTGCGGGAGTAATTGATTCCGATTACAGGGGCAATATTAAAGTTCTGTTATTTAACTTTGGACAGAATGATTATCACGTGAAGACAGGAGACAGAATTGCCCAATTGATCTGTGAGAGGCTGGGTTTTCCACCTGTGGAGGAGGTCACATCCCTGGAAAATTCTGAGCGTGGAACCAAAGGCTTTGGTTCTACTGACGTCAAAGGGGTTAAAAGCCTAGCTGCCACCTGTGCCCGAGAGAGGGAGGTGAATGAAGAGGAAGATTTGGGACCCCAGGTATCTGATTGTAAAGAAAAATCAGAGCCCCAAATAGGTGAGGACCTGACAGTGGTACAACAGGAAGAAATTAGGAAATTGCTTAAAGAATTCCCAGATGTGTTGACACCCATACCTGGGGAAACACATTTGGTTGCCCATGAAATAATAACTCCACCTGGGAAATTAGTTCGTCAAAGGCCATACCGCTTGCCTGAAGCCAAGAGACAAGACGTAGTGGCACAAGTCCAGGAGATGTTGGACATGGGAGTAATAGAGGAGTCAAAGAGTCCCTGGAATAGCCCCATAGTCCTGGTGCCGAAGCCTGATGGATCTTTAAGATTTTGTATTGACTTCCGGCAGGTAAACGCCATATCAGTTTTTGATGCATATCCAATGCCAAGAATTGAAGAGCTGTTGGACCAGCTGGGACAGGCTCAATACTTAACCACCCTTGATATGACAAAAGGATATTGGCAAATCCCTCTCACCAGGGAGTCGAAGCCGAAGACTGCGTTCAGCACCCCCGTTGGCCTTTTCCAGTTCAAGAGGATGCCTTTCGGACTGCATGGAGCGGCGGCTACCTGCCAAAGGTTAGTGGATCAGGTACTTTGACCCCACCAAAATTATGCTTTTGCATATATGGATGATGTCATAATCCATAGTAACACCTGGGCGGAGCATCTAAAGAGGATCATGGCAGTCTTGTGCTCCATGAAGCAAGCGGGAATCATTTTAAACCCGAAGAAGTGTGCCTTTGCAAATAGGGAGGTAAAATACCTGGGCCACCTAGTGGGAAGAGGAAAAATTAAACCTCTAATGAGTAAAGTAGATAGCATCAGGAATGTTCCTCCTCCAACAACAAAGAAACAACTAAGAAGTTTCTTAGGACTTATTGGATACTACTGAAGATTTATACCGCAATTTGCAGAGAAAAGTGCAATTTTCACGGATATGCTGCGGAAGAATTGTCCAAACCAGCCAAAGTGGACACCTGAAGCTGAAAAAGCATTTTCAGTCTTAAAAGGAAAATTGTGTACAGGACCGCTACTGAAAGGGGTGGACTTCAAGAAACCCTTTCTGGTTCAAACAGATGCATCGGATGTAGGGCTAGAAGCGGTTCTTTCCCAGTGTCATGAAGGGGAGGAGCATCCTGTGATGTACCTGAGCAGGAAGTTGTCACTGGCTGAACAAAAGTATTCCACAATAGAAAAAGAATGTTTAGCTATTAAGTGGCCAGTGGAGGCATTAAGGTTTTACCTTACAGGGAGAAAGTTCCAGTTGGTCACAGACCATGCCCCACTTAAGTGGTTGCAGCAAATGAAGAACCACAATGCCAGGTTGACACGCTGGTACATGGCCTTACAGGCATTTGATTTTCAAGTGGAACATCGTGCTGGGAAGTTACACAAGAATGCGGATGCCCTTTCCCGTATTACGGACTGTAGAGAAGAGGTTTCACCAGTGACACCAGTCCGTAATAACTTAAGCAGGAGGGTATGTGATAAGGAAGCTTATCATAGCTCAGGAAGGAGTTATAGAAAAGGTGAAGTGACTCTGAACAAGCAACCTGTCAGTTCTGGTAGAAATAAGAAAGCAGAATTTTCCCATAAAAGACTACCAGTCCCAGAATGCACCAGGTTTCCAACAGCCATTAGAGGAGCTGAAGTGGGGAAACGTGTGTTCAATCAGGAGGGCTATGAGGTAATCCCTAAGCACTCATCTCAAAGGGCAGGGCCTGATCCAGAACAGCTGCGCTGTGTTAGGGAGGAGCACTCATCTAAGCAGAATAAAGGTAGAGTTTATTCTACAGAGGAGCAGCTTGAGCTTGATCATCTTCATCATCAGGAGGATCATCAGAAGCAGAAGCCAAACTGGACGGACAGAGAGGGAAAGAAACCCTTTGGAAGAAAGAGGAGAAAAGCCTTTGAGAGGTCTAGAAGAGTCCAGAGCAGTACGTATACTGGGAGGCATTCCAAGGGCCAGCATACACCATTGGACTGGGGAAAGCCAGAGGAATGGTGCTGCAGAGCTAGGAATCTCCAGACGGTACCTGTGAGGGAGACGGCTGCACGTGGAAGGGACCCTAAGACCCGTGCCAGAAGGTATGTGAAGAGAGATCCAGTGTCCAGGGATCTGGATTGGAAGGCTGGACATAAGAACTGGACTACATACTGGCCAGGCTATATAGAGAGGAACTCTAACAGCAATGGAAGCTCAGGTATGAACACTGATCTATGCCCTAGCTATAACCTTGAAAGACAGCAGGGAAACAAGTATTCTCCTGAAAGTGCTCCATTGGGAGATTCATCTGTGTCAATCCATGATATTGAACCCATGCTTGTTGAAGAAGAGGGGGTGATAGAAGATGAAGAATCTGTTTACATGGACTGCTCTCTGTCTAAACTCCTTTGGTGATTTTCTGTTATAAAGTACAGCAACCATCACAAAGAAATACAAACTTGTTCTTTAATCTACTCAGAAAAGCCCCTGAGTAGGATTTTTAGCCACGCAGTAGATAGCAAGCCAGCTAAGGGGTTTCAGCTGGATAACTGCTAGCAATTGAGCCTTACCTAATTGCTTGTGAACTCTGTGAGAATCACTTCTGAATCTATGTGGGAAGATATAAGAAGTTAACCTGAAAAGAACAGTTTTTCTCTTCTTTGTGGCTTTTGTTTGTTGTTTGATACATGCTAAGAGAATATTAGCTAAAGCCTACAGAAAAGACCAGTTTGTTACCAACCAGGTCTTATTTCTTTTGCTTTGATTGCCTGACAGTTCAAATGTTGTTTTCCTGATTTTGTTGTTTTTCAAGTTTAACACTGAAAGCAAGTAACCTGATTTATGTGCTACCAAGCATATCTGTGTTGGGAGAAATAACCCCATAAATAAATATCTTATTGGCTTTACCCAAAAGCACAACTAATTATTGTGAGCAGCTGTGTCTGGTGTGAATGAACTGCATTGCCCACAATCCCTTGCAAATCATATAGATATATGCACTTGCCAAGACTGTGAAGATTCTCACCCAGGCAGCCGTCTGACAGACTTCACACCTGTTCATTTACGGAATTTGTCACCTCCACAATTCTATTCTTGCCTGCTCCTCTACTCTCCTTGTCCTACTTGATGTATGTTTTACTTTTCACATTGCTAACCATATCATCGTTTCTGCTTTCTTCCACTTTAGATCACCTTGTCGGCTCTTTGATTGTTTTCCTTCCTGTATCACCGCAAGTTCTTTTACAGTACTTGCTAGCTATTCTTATTACAACCTTTCATTCGTTCATTCATTCAAATTTATTTAGGTCTCATCTATCATAAATTTCTAGGAGAGGTACATACTGAATGATTTAAAACAAAAAAGTAATTTAGATAATTAAATATAAGCAGCAGTAAATAACTGTTTTCAGCTTTTTTGCAAAATGCTAAGTAATCCTTTTACTGAGATATCTAATGGAAGACTGTTCCTTAATTGGGGACTAGTAAATCATCAGATTCTTTTCCTAGTTTCTACTAAGCATGCGCTATTATCAGAGGGAATAAGAAAGTGATCTTGTTGACTAGAAAAAAAGACTTCTAGAACGCTGATGTAAATTACATAGCAAAATTAAATCTGTATTTGCTTGCTTATTCTTGACTCCAAACAAAAGGCATAAACATTAAAATTGTATACACTGCACAATTGGTAACCAGTGTAGTTCTTTTAACACTGGCAAAATATGGTCTGATCCCGCGAGGCACATCTAGCCCCTGTGGGATCAGAATCCCGTCTAAGCCTGTATGTACAAGCCCAGACCCGATTCTGGGCAGCCTGCAGGTACAGGCACCTGCCTGGCTAACTCAGTCAGGGCTCCTGAATGCAGCCACGGTGGCATGGTGCCCGGTTGCCATGGCACTGAGGCTCTATTAAAGAACCATGATCCCCGGCCACCGCCAACTGAATTAATTCCCCCACAGCTCGAGCCTTGATTTGGCCTCTCAAGGCCAGGGTTGGGCTGCAGGGAATTTTCTGTAGCCCACCCACCCTTTGCCGCACCCCAGGACTAACATCCCCTCCCATTTACTCCCCTTCTACTCTGCCGGCCTCGGACATACAGGGCTGACATCAGAATTGGCCCTGTATGTCCAGGGCCATAGACCACCACTGCCTGCCCTGTCTCCGCCTCCATGCCGCCTCTTTATTTATTTATTTATGTATTTATTTATTTAATGGTATTTATATACCGCCTTATCATTCAATTAAGGCGGTTTCCACGGCAAACAATCAAGGGGAGGGCAAGTGTCTTCATGTGTAGCAGCGAAGTGCAGACAATGAATAAATCAAGGAGTCAATTGCAGGGTCCAAGCCAATTTATTGTGCACAAGGCTCAGAGAGTCAAGCTTCAAAAAAGGACTGAGCAAAGTTCTTACAGAGACATATTCATTTTATACATTTCTTTTCAGCTTGATACATGCAAACTTTCTATTGGTTCCAACGCCCCCTGCATTTGTCCAATCGGAGGTCCCTCCTGGGCCTAGCACCCAGCTCCCTCCTCTAGGATTGTTCTAACAATGGCACAGTTTCTAGGTATGGATACAATTCTACTGCAAGGTCGTTTCTAGCTCTAGGAATGCAAGCATTGAAACATTTCTATCTTCAGAATACAAGAGAATAATGAAAGTTTTATGAATTCATAAGAAACTTCTTATTAAGCAGTTTTAAAGCAACTTTCTCTGACTTTCAAAAATTGTTGGTTCTTTACTAAGATGGGGGTTGGAATCAGGGCCTAACTTACAGGCCTTTCATATTTGCAGGCTATCATAGGCCATAGCCTACCACATTCCCCTCTTTGATTATTCTCACCCGCAGGTGAGAAAGGGTGAGAATTAAATCGCATATTATACTCGTGTAACAGCATCAGCTTGGGGTATAGGGTAGTATTGCCACATAGCTAAAACTCTTGTAGCTGCCTTCCATTCTACAGTGTTATCAATTACTGAGGTTATCATACGTAAGCAAAGGGGTAATAGACATGGGAGCAATAAGCATGCAGTTAATATGAATAATACAATAAACACAAGGGTCTTTAGACCACCTAACCATGAAAATGCTGAACCAAACCACCCATCAAGCTTCAGGCCATGCCAATTCTGAACAGGCACATATGTTTGTTTTCGCATTTGAGTAGCTATATCTTCAACAACTTGTCCATTATTATCAATCTGCAAACAACAGTTGGTTAAATTCAATTTTCCACATACTCCACCTTCAGCTGCTAACAAATAATCTAGAGCTAAACGATTCTGATAAATAGCTGTACGCATTTGTGTACTCTGCTTAGCTAAAAGAGTTAGTGCTTTACTGGTTTCATTGGTTATTATTTCAACAACAGCTTGTAAACGTATAATACAATTTATCATATATACAGTAGTGCGATATCCCCATGTCCCATCTTGTGTCCAAGTAGCAGGTCCGTAGTATGAAATTATTTTATTTATTTTATTTAACAGTTCTTATATACCGTGCTATTTTTTATCAGTGCGGTTTATTCTCTCCGGTGGCCACTCCTCATCATTCCACTTGTCCCATTGGCCTATTTTCAAGACCTCTCGTTTCTGTCGACTCCTGTACATGGGAAATCCCAGTTGTTCTCCATGGGAAATGGGCAGAAGAAAGAAGGAAGGTCGTATAGTTCCCAATGCACATGCTCTTCCCCAATGGGGAGGAAGCCTAGCATATGCTCGGGTTCTACAAATCCAGTATAGTCCAGGTGGAGCTTGCCAGGTACCATGAAACACTAAATTAGTCCAGATGCTGGCAAGATTAGGAAAGAGGACTAAAGGGTTGGAGGGTTCTGGAGTGTTGACCCCCGACCACCAGGACGTCTTCCTAGTGGTACTGTTGTAGAACCTCTGATTGAGACAGACCAGCTGTCCAACCTCCATGGTAAACTGTGGTCCAGAGCGAGCAAAACACAAGTTACCAACAATAGGGTGGACCAGTAGCCACTCACTAGTAGCATTATGCAAAGCAGTCTGATTATAAGGAATAGAACAGTTCACCTCTTGCGCCTCCCAGGGCCATTGGTCTCCCATCTTAGTTCCACCGCAGAAGAAGCAGTCCGAGATGTGGAGACTAGATGCTACTGCCCCAGCGAGCTCAATGAACAAGTTTTGTGAGGTATGAGGGACTTCAAATTCTGCCTTCATGGCCTCATAAAAAGAGTGATGTATTCGATAAGGTGCGGATACATGAGTCTTAGTATTTAGCTGTATATGTATAAAAGTTCCAGGATCTATGCCTCCTCCTGCTATACACAATCCAAATCTGAACCCTTGCTTCCACTGGCTGGGGTTAAGTATGAGGAGCTGTAGAGGATTGCAGGCACCTTTCTTGCACTTCTGAGGTTCTGGTAAGGATAATCTTTCCAGGCTGGCTATGCGTTTATCTCCCTCTCGTCCAGTAGGCCCACCAGACCAAGTGGCATAGTACACGCATTCCCACTTTGGACAGTAGTAAGCATCTTTAGATGATGTGCTGTAGATAGTTGGGGAACTCTTTCCAGTACACTGTCCCCATCCGTTTGCTCCTTCAGGACACATATATTTATCATCATAGTAGTAGGCTTGCTCCCATGATCCACACTTGTGATAGGCATTTCTGTTTATCACATCACAGGCATCAAAGGCCAGGATAACATAGTTTGTGGGATTGGAGAGTTGTTATGTAGCATTTATGAGAGCTCCCTCCTCGTTATTCCATCGTATCTCCAGTACATAATAAGAGGGGTTCTGCCGGGGGTTGTAGCAAGTCTTACTTTTCCCCTTCGTACAGATATTCAACTCTGTACCATTATACACACACCGGCTAACTATACCAGTGCAAGTATAGTAAGAATGATAAAGTAAAGTCTGAATGACCTTTATTCCAGTTCGGGTGGTAATTATACAAGCTGCACAAGGGGGTAAGGCAAAAGTCTTTTCCAGGAGTCCCAGGACTATCACTCCCATAAGACAGTAGTGGAGGAATATCATGGTTACAGTCTTTAGAGATGAACTGAGATACTGGGTATGATGAACTTGTAGAGTCTTTTCTTCTTCTCCTTCTCCACTTCCGCTGTATGTAGACCTATCGACTGCCACCCTTGTGTGACAGGGGTAGGATTGTAGATTCTGAAGACTCTTACGCCGGTTGTCTCCGCAATGTAAGCCACAATGGAGTTACAGGGTCATTTACTGAAGTCCATTGACCAAGTTCAGATGCGGTTGCCGACTTCACTCGACTGTGATGGATCCAGGGTTCGAGTTCTGCAACTTTTACTGCAGTTGGGGTTGATAAGATGACAACATAAGGTCCCTTCCAATGCGGTATCAACGGTGTCTTTCTCCACTCTTTAATCCACACCGAGACTCCAGGCTTGAGAGGATGCAGAGGTTCGGTTAGATGGATGGGGCAGCTGATCTTGTACCCATGTATGAAGACTCTGCAAAACAGAGCTTAAAACCAATAGTTCTTATCTAGTAATTTCAGATCCAATCTGTTTCATATCTCCTTATTATTCCTTGTACAATAGGCGGGGGTCAGAATCTCAAAAGGGGAAACTCCTAAAGACTTAGTAGGGGCTAAGCATATCCTACTTGACAAAGTTTAGACAACTGAGATTTCAGGGTTCTATTCATACGTTCGACTTTTCCTAAATTCTGAGGTCTGTAGTCAGTATGCATCTGATAATGTCAATATCTCTGGGTCATGCTTAATGGACTTGCCTCCTGAGGTTATCAACCCTCATTCTTTGTACAGGGCCCCATGTGCGTGCAAGGTTGTAAGGTCATACTTGGAATCTGTGTACACATTTAGACGGAGCCCTTTTCCTATTATCAGTGCTCTAGTGAGAGCTATCAGTTCAGCTTTCTGCGCTGAGGTCCCCAGGGCCAGAGCTGAGGACTCAACTACCAGATCAAGGGTCACCACTGCATACCCGGCACAACAATGTCCATTGATGACGAGACTGCTTCCATCCACAAAGAAAGTCCATTCTGGATTCTCCAAAGGAACATCAGTCAAATCCGGGTGACTTGAGAATACAGTGTCCATAATTTCTAAACAGTCATGATCAGGGGGGCCAGGACCAATTGGGAGCAATGTAGCAGGATTCATAGTTTGACTGACCTTCAATTGCAATCGTGGATTCTCACCCAGCATTACTCTGATACTTCATCATTTGTGAATTCGTGAGCCAGAAACTCCCTTTGTGTTCCATGAGGGTCAGAACAGAATGTGGCACAGTAACTTGAAGATTCTGTCCCAGAGTGAGCTTGTCTGCTTCGCTCACTAGAAGGGCTGTCGCTGCAACAGCTCTCAAACAAGGGGGCCAACCTCTTGCTACCACATCCAACTGTTTTGACAAAGAGGCCACTGGCCGTTGCCAAGATCCAAGAGATTGAGTCAGTACCCCTAGAGCATTTCCTTGTGACTCATGAACATAGAAACGGAAAGGTTTCTGGACATCTGGTAGACCCAGAGCTGGTGATGACATCAGAGTGGCTTTTAAAGATTGAAATGCTGCATCCTGTTCAGGTCCCCATTCCCATGGAGACCTCTCCAATCCTTTGGTGACTTGATACAATGGCTTTGCCAACAGAACAAAATTGGGGATCCATATGCAACAGTACCCTGCGGCCCCCAAGAAGGCTCTTACTTGCCTCCTGGTTGTTGGAGTGGGAATACTGCATACAGCTTCTTTGCGTTCCGGTCCCAAGCGTCGCATTCCGCTGGACAACTGGAATCCTAGATATTTAACTTCAGTAATCAGCCTCATTTAGAAGGTGCAAGAGTTCACTGGTGGCTTGTAGACATTCACTTTCTGAATTGGTGGCTATGAGCAAGTCGTCCACATACTGAAGGAGAACTCTTTGTCCTGGGTTCACTGAGTAACTTGAGAGATCTCGATTCAAAGCAGCACTGAAGAGAGTAGGTGAATTCTTGAATCCTTGAGGTAATCGAGTCCAGGTGAGTTGGCCCCGCCTTCCTGTTGTGGGGTCTTGCCATTCAAAAGCAAAAGTTGACTGGTGGGGGCTAGGCGTATGCAGAAGAAGGCATCTTTCAGGTCCAGGATGGTGAAATGAGTAGCCTCGGCGGGGATCAGTCCCAAGAGAGTATAAGGATTTGGTACCACTGGGTGTATAGTTTCAACTGCATCATTTACCCGCCTTAAATCTTGTACTGGGCGGTAATCCCCTGTCCCAGGTTTCTTAACTGGGAGAAGGGGAGTATTCCAAGGTGATTGGCATTCTTTAAGAAGTCCATACTTCAACAGTTTTATCAGATGGCAGTGGATACCTTCAATGGCTGGTCGAGGAAGAGGATACTGCTTCACATGCACTGGTTCCGCTCCTGGCTTGAGGGTGATGACGACAGGGGTCATGTTCTTCACTAGGCCAGGTGGATTATCTTCTGCCCATACTTCAGTTGGGGCTAAAAAGTTAGGAGGTATACAGGAACTGGCTGGCTTGGTCGGAGGTACGCTGTAGAACCGCCACTCTTCTTCTCAGGGAACAGTTAGCACCATCAATCCAGCAGGCTTTGGGTTCACAGTCATTTGCATTTCTCCCCCTTCAGCAAAGGATATTTGTGCCTGAAGCTTAGCAAGCATATCTCGGCCCAAAAGTGGAATAGGGCACTCAGGCATATACAGGAACTGGTGCGTTATTTTCTGTCCCCCTAGTTCACACATACGGTTCTGCAGGAAAGGCTTGGTGGCCCTGGCCCCAGTGGCCCCAATAATGGTGACAGATCGAGAGGAAAGAGGAGCAACTGGCTTTGCCACCACTGAATGTTCAGCTCCTGTATCTACCATAAAGTCCATATATTGGTCCCCTACTTTCAAACTGACCATAGGCTCCTGGGGACCCAGGGTGAACTTGGAGCCCGGTCTGGCCTAGTCTTCATCCATTTCATCCACGTCATAGCCCATTGCAACTGCCACTCTCTCAATAGCTTCTTCCCTTTCTCACTGGAACTGTGCTCGATCCATTCTTCCGCGACTCTGAAATCAGCCTCCTGTTCTCCAGGGACTCCCTCCTCCCCTCCTGGGGATGGAGTCAAGATGCGGGCATTTACTTCTCCAATGTCCTTCTTCTCTGCAATGGGCGCACTGATTCGCACCCAGTGGATTCCAATTATTCTCACGACCCCTTCCACATCCTCTGCTCCTTCGATTAGGAAAACCTCCTTCACGTCGTTCAACTAAAGCCCTTTAACCTTTCCCAGCAATTGCGGCTTCACAGAAACAACCGCCAGCGTAAAGGAAAAAGATCTTCACGCTGGCAGTTGTACAGAGGTAGCCAGGGCCTTGCGCGGGCTTCCCCAGCTCCCTCTGAAGCACTCAGACAGCCGCGGGGCTGGTCGTGGGGGGGGGGGAGGCTAGGACTACAAATGGGCTTTGATGGGGGGAGGGGGGCCAAGGACTGGATGGGCTGTGATGGGGTGTACCTGGACTGGAAATAGGCAATGGGGGGGGGGGGGACTGGACTGGAATTGGGCTATGGGGGGGTGTACCTGCACTGGAAATGGGCTCTAGGGGGGAACCTAGACTGGAATTGGGCTATGGGGGGGGGGGACCTGGACTGGAAATAGGCTAGGGGGGGGGTGGTTGATCTGGACTGGAATTGGGCTATGGGGGGTGTATCTGGACTGGAAATGGTCTATGGGGGGGAACCTAAACGGGAATTGGGCTATGGGGGGGGGGGGTGGAACCTGGACTAGAAATAGGCTATGGGGGGGATATGGACTGGAATTGGGCTATGGGGGGATGTACCTGGACTGGAAAGGGGCTATGGGGGGGGGACCTGAACTGGAAATAGGCTATGGGGGGAAACCTGGACTGGAAATGGGCTATGAGGGGGCCTGGACTGGAATTGGGCTATGGGAGGGGACCTGAACTGGAAATGGGCTATGGGGGGGGCTGCAATGGAATTGGGCTATGGGGGGGGGGAGCTGGACTGGAATTGGGCTATGGTGGGGGAAGGGGGAACTTGGACTGGAAATAGGCTGTGATTAGGGGGGCTAGGACTGCAAATGGGCTGTGATGGTTGGGGCGGACTTGGACTGGAAATGGGCTGTGATGGGGGGGCTAGAACTGCAAATGGGCTGTGATGGTGGGTGGGGACTAGGGCTGCAAATGGGCTGTGATGGTGGGGGGGGGCCTAGGACTGGAAATGGGCTGTGATTGGGGGGGGGCTAGGACTGGAAAGAGGATATGATGGGGGAGCTAGGACTGGAAATGGCCTGTGATGGGAGGGCTAGCACTGGAAATGGGCTGATGAAGAGCTGGAATAGGACTGGAAATGTGCTGATGGGGACTGGAATAGGACTAGAAGTGGGCTGACGAGGGGGCTAGGATTGGAAATTGGCTGATGGGGAGCTTGGAGTGGAAATTAGCTGATGGGGGGCTGGAATGGAACTGGAACAGAGCATATGTGGGGCTAGGACTGGAAACGGGCTGATGAGGAGCTGGAATAGGACTAGAAATGGGCTGATGGGGGGAGCTTGGACTGCAAATGGGTGATGGGCTAGAATAGGACTGGAAATGGGCTGATGTGGCGGCATGGGAGAATGGGACTAGAAGGGAGTGGAAGCTGGGTGGGTCTAGAACTATAAGGGAGCTGATTTGGGGGGAGGACTAGAAGGGGATGGGGATAGGGAATGAGAATGGAGAGGGGAAAAGATATTTTGTGTGGAAGAAAAGTCTATGATGGGCCGGGTATTGGGAGAGTAAGAGGGGATTGAGAATGGAAGGGTGAAATTTGAGTGAATGATAAAGGAATAAGGAAAGAAATGGGGGAAAGAGCAAAAGGGAAATGATCAGTATGTTAAAGCAGATATAGAGAGAGAATGGAAAACATCTAAAAGAGAAGAAAGGACAAATGGATAGCTCGCAGAAGACACGAAGAAACCAGAAGAAAGTGACTGGAGCAATTGCAACTGAAAAATAAAATTTCCAAACAGAAGGTAGAAAAATACTTTTTATTTTGAATTTGTTAACTGGAATATGTCTGGTCTGGGAAGTGTGTAATGCTAACATCTTTGCGTTTTTGTTTAGTGCAAGAGGAAATTACTTTATAGTTTTATTTCTCCAGTGTTGTACATTTCATGTTTGGCTTTTGGGGTTCCCAGTTTAATTATTATCTGACCAAGGGAGTTAGCCTACACTTATCCTTGGTAAGTTTTGTGGGTGGGGCTGGGGTGCAGCAAGGGTGGGACTGGGGGCGGGGCAGGGGTGGGGCTAGGGGTGGAGAATGGGTGGGGCATGGCGAGCCACAGATGTCAGGTTTTTCTCGGTGAAAAAGTTGGCAACCCTATGTAAACAACCAATCTACATTTACCCATTCCATTCCATTCATTAATTTACAGACCTTTATCATATCCCCCCTCATCCATCTCTTTTCTCTTATTTTTATTTTATATTTATGAAATTTTACATTTTAACTTTCACCAAAACATGAAAAGACACATAGGAAACCAACAATCCTCAGCGTACATTAAGGAAATCTATAATTGAATACAGCCCACAAATTAAGGTATATAGAGACCCAAGTGAGGAAATAATGTTAACAATCAAAAAGAATAACCAGATAACACATTCTCCAAGAACAACCCTCCAAAGGCCACTACTGCAGTGGCTGTAAAGGAAGAGACAGAGAGGCCTGTTCCATTCAGGTCATCCAGCCCCTATACATCTGGGCAGAATCGGGCCGTGCAAAGGTAGACCCAATTCTGATCCCGCGACCTGGACGTGCGAGCTGGGACCCGATTCTGACTGGCTGCACCTGCACAGCCACAACCCGACTAGCTCAGTCAGGCTCCTGAATGAAACTGCAGAGCCATGGTGTCCCATCGCCATGGCATGGCTGTTGCCTGCTATTACTGTGGTCCATGTCCCCCTTTGTTATCCTTAGTCCATCCTCCTCTGGCTGGAGGCCTCACTGCCACTTCCCTTTTTACTGGTGTATGCCCCACCTTCTCTCAGCCTGGAGCCTTGGGATGCTCTTCTCCTGTCACTGTCAGACTCTTCCCTCTCCCTCTCCTTCCCCTTCCCCCATCTACTGGTCCTTGGTAACTTTAATTCACACTATGATTCCCCGTCACATCCCCGGGATCAAGCTCTCTTTACCTTCTTTGAGGACCTATCTTTCAATTAGCATGTGTATTCCGCCACTCATACTGCGGGTCATACTCTGGATTTAATTCTCTCATCGGCCAATTCTCCATGTGTTCCCTCTGCCATCTCAGCCCTCCCCCTTCCCTGGACAGACCACTTCTGCCTAATATTTTCCTTGTCTTCACCATTCCCCCCTCCTGTTTCCTCCATGGCTCCCCCCCCCCACCCTGCTCACCCCCCACGTGGTTGGTACACCAGATCACATAGCCACTCTTCAGGCTTTTCCCTCAGCTGACACTCTCTTTCCTTCGGATTTCGCCTCTCTCCTGACAGATGTGCAGGTCCACATCTGGAATGTTTCATTATCTGCCGCCTTAGATAAGCTGGCTCCCCAGGTTGCTGCTCCACTCTCCCATCCTTCCTCTCGTCACTCCTGGTACCATCCCGGTCTCTGCCTCCAGTGTACTTACCTTCGCCATGTAGAGCGGCACTGGCGCAGGCATTCCTTGCCAAAATCCCTAGCCACTTTTCAGCATAACTACTGCCTCTACCGTGATATGATTCACTCTGTCAAACTCACCTTCTATTCTAATTGCATCACCTCTGCTTCCAGTTCTTCCCGTCAGCTGTATCTGACTCTCCGTTCCCTCTCAACACCTCACTCCTCTACCCCAGCCACTATGTCATCCCTCGCCACCCCGGATCCCACTAGCCTTGCCACCTTTTTCTCTAAGAAAGTCCATACCTTGTGTCTTACCTTTCCCTCTTGCCCCCCACCTCTCCCCATCCCTCCTTTCCCCTCCGTCTTCCCTCCCCTGCACACATTCCCCTCTAAATTCAAATCAGATGCATACCTGTAACTCTTTCTGTCCCATCACTGCTACCAAGCTCTCTAAAGTCCTCGGGTCTTCATTCCCTCCCACTGGCTGTCAGAACTCTCCCTCACTCTCCCCTCATACCTGCTCCACATGATCAACTCAAGCCTCTTTTCCGACCTTTTCCATATTACCTGGAAACACGCAATTGTCTGTCCCATAATGAAGAAGCCCTCCTTAGATCCTTCTGTTCCCGCGCATTGGCGTCCCATTTCCAACCTTCTTTTCTGTCCAAGATTTAGGAGAAAGTAGTTTTCTCACATTTATCCATGCATCTTGATTCCACCTCTGCCCTCCATACCCGACAATCCAGGTTCCAATCCAGCCACAGCACAGAAACCATTTTCCTCTCACTTCTGAATGAATTGCATTTGGCACATGAACAAGGTGATTTCTCCCTTGCAGTATCCCTGGACTTGTCATCAGCATTCGACCTAGTTGACCACCCCACATTCCTGTCTCGTCTGCACGACTATGGGGTTCATGGGACAGTTCACCTATGGTTTCAGTCATTTTTTCTTCCCGTACCTTCTCTGTCCATGTTGGTTCCTCCGCTTCATCCGTCACACCCCTCCCCTGTGGTGTCCCCCAGAGTTCTGTATTGGCACCCCTTTTCTTCAAACTTTTTCTCGCACCACTCACTCTAATTCTACAACAATTTGGTTTGTTGGCATACTACTATGCTAACGACATTATTCTGTTGTTTCGCACCAGCCCTCTTTCCCCAAATCTTACTCCACTAAATTCCTGCCTTGCACAGATCTCCTCATGGTTGTCCTCCAATTACCTGCACCTTAACCCTGCTAAATTGGCTGCTATATGGTTTGCCTTCAGTGCTTCCTGCCCTTCAGTAGCTCCTGTTGTGTCTGACAGTTTTATACCCCTCACTCCATCCTTCCGGTACCTTGGTGTCACTCTTGACGCTTCCCTTTCCTTTCATCAACACATTGTCTCACTTGTGCACCACTCGTTTATCACGCTTCTCCAGCTATGGGCAGTGTGCTCCATTCTCCATCCATCCTCCCTGACAACACTTGTAGTGTTCCTCTTTCTGTCACACCTCAATTACTGCAATGTCATCCTAGCAGGTTCACCTCAGTACCAGCTTCACTGTCTACAGTTACTCCAGAACATGACTGCCCATTTTCTCACTCACTTCTCATGCACAGATCATGTTTCCCCTCTCCTTATCCACCTACACTGGTTTACCCTCCAGTTCCGGTTTTAATACAAGATATTTCCACCGTGCACAGGGTAGCCCACACCGTCACACCTCAATACTCAATACTTTGCTGACCTCTTGCACATGCATACCACCCCCCCCCCACCATGCCCTCCGCTCAATTCATAATGACCATCTGTCCCTCTAGTCCCCTGCCCATGCACGTTTAGAGCTCATCTTTCATCCTGCATTCTTTTTCCTTGGCCCAGCACTTTGGAACTCACTCCCAGCTTCACTCCATGCCAAACAGTCTTTCATGAGATTCAAGGTGATGTTGAAGACCCATTTCTTCTGCCTCGCTTTTGACCTCTTTCAAACCCCAGACCAGACCATATGCCCCTCTTGATTTGCCTGACTGCTCCTATATGCATGCTCTTCTACCCCTTTTTCTGCGTGCCCTGTCTTCTCTAATTTCCTATTAATTAATTGGCATTCCTTTCCTACCTGCTGCAGCCTACTTATTTATTGTAAACTGCCTTGATGCTTTTGCCTGGGTTGTCAATCAAGTGCCAGAATAAAGATAAAGATAAAGACATTCCGAAGCCGCGAATGCCGGCTGCTGCTGAAATCTTCCTTTCCCCGCAGCTGGACCCTCAATCTAGCCTCCCATGCCAGGGTCCAGCTGTGGGGAAATCCCTTCCCTCTTACCTCACCTGTCTCCACTGGTTGCTGCTGAAACACCGCATCTCTGAGGCGGAATAAGTCCCTCTTCTAGATTCAATGTTCAGGGTTGCGGCACACCCATGTCCCACCCTCGCTCTGCCTCCAGAACAGCCCCTCCCACCCTCGTCTAGGCCTCCCCATACAAACCTGCTGTTCATAAGGGGAGGCTTTTGCCGGGGCTGGCAGGGAGGCAAATAGCGGGACAGAATGATCCCCCAAAATATTTATGCCTTCCCTATTTGATAGAAAATCAGCCAACAATTTAGGCTAAAAAAAGTAGATATCTTATCATCATGTATCACCACACAAACACAAGGAAAACTTCAGCCCCAGAGACTGTGCCCTGGCCCATAAGGACAGAAACCCCTGTTGCTGCTTCTGAGTGTTCCGTGACATATCAGGAAAAATGTGTATGCAAGAATCTAAGAAGGGCTTATTAACAGCACAAAAATACAATTTAAAGACTGCATTTCTGATCACATTACAAAGCAAAAGTCACAGTAAGAGTGTACTCTGGGTGATAACCTCCAGTGATGATTCCAGGAACTCAGTCAACTTGGCAGTGACCGAGTTCTCTTGCCTAACCTGGGGTAGGGGGGGGGGAGGACCCCATCTGGAAGCAAGTACTGGGCTCTCACCAATGGAGGCAAATTCCCAGAATCCATCCCAAGAACCCCTATAAAAAATTTCTTGGCCATTTCAACAGATGGTACAAAAGGAGACTTATGGAAGTTCAGTAGGTGCAAAGTAATGATTTTCCAAATATTCCATCCATCAGGCCGCTATAGAGCAGAATTTCATCCGCATACCACTCACAGCCTTCTGACTAGCCACTGTAGGCTCTAAAGTGTCCATTCTTCCAGCCAGAACTTCCATTGACTTTGACTGATGAAGAACAGCCTGAGAACCACTTTAACATCCGCTAGAACTTGACACAACAAATTTTGCAGAGAAGAGTTAAATCCCTTAATCATTGTCCACAGAGACTCCAATGTCACCAATTATTATGGAGCCATTTCACCTCTCTCCTTCACGATAGACTCCACTGATCTCAGCAAAGCAGAACTTCCTCCTCCATCTGCTCTAACTCCTAGGGGAGATGAAGCATCGACCCGGGCACCTCCTGGTAGGACCCCCAGGTTCACATCCAGTGCACCCGCTGACGAAAGGCTTCTAGGATTGGGGGGCAGCATCCTCAACACAGGACTCAAAAAAATCCTTCGCAGCTGCTCAGGAAACTCACCCGGGTTGTCTGCCATGAAGCTGAAGGGGAAGCACCCTCCAGAAGTAATGTCCATCCCTTCCTTTTCCTCTTCCCCATGACAATGGGGAAGAGGAGACTTCAAGGCAATCAGAACGGGAATGCCGAACAGGTACGTCTACCCGCGGGTGTCCTCAAAGCCCCATCATGGATTCCTCATCCATTTCTCTTCCATGTTGAAAAGCCCCAGCCTTTTAAGCCTCTCCTCACAGGGCTATCCTTCCATCCCCTTTAGCATTTTTGTTGCTTTTCTCTGTGTTGTTGTCGAGTCGGTGTCAACTGATGGTGATCCTCTGTATAGATGTCCTAAATTGTATTCGGTCTTTCAATCAGGCAGCTCATTGTTGACAGACTGGCAAAAGTAGCTGCTGTTACTGTTACGATCCATCTCATTGCTGGCCTTCCTCTTTTATGTTGACCTTCTATCTTGCCAAGCATGATGTCTTTCTCTAATGATCTCTCTCTTCGCATGATGTGTCCAAAGAATGAAAGTTGAAGTCTTGTCATCTGAGCTTTGTGATGTAGCAGACTCTTATGAGGCAATGGAAACTGATAGTGATCCGGTGGAGAGAGCCGGTACTGCAGGGGAATGCAGGATTTTCTCTGATGAAAGGAAAAAATGCAGAGCTAATCAGGAACCACTCCTCACTTCAAGGCAGGTGAAAAGCCAAGTCCCTGATTGGGCACGCCCAAGCAGGAGGCGGGCAGTGCAGCACTCAGCCAGCTTGTTAAAAACCCAGAAACAGTTAGACAAGCATCGTGACAAGCAAGGAGATTGGGAAGAAGGACACAAGCACCTGGACGAGGACAGGTCAGATGACCAGGAACAGGAAGCAAGAGAAAGAGAACCACTAAGCAGCTGTGATCCAAGAAGGAGCAGACAGAAGCTGGGAGACTCAGGGGCAGAGAAGGATTTCTGGAAGCAGAAGAATCCTAAGGCACTGAGAGACCCAAGGCTACAGCTCAGGAGTTTAAAGGACCCAGAGGAACCTTGGAATAGGAGGCAAAGGGATAAGGAATTACCCTGGAAGAAGCCCAAGCACAAGGTATCTGGTGGGTGTGGCACGGCTAGCAAGCTTAACAGTGGAAAGCCAGAAAGAGTGAATTTTAATTGTGAAAGACAGGATAAAGGCAGAAAGTTTGATAATAACTGGTTAAGCCAAGAAAAGCCTGACTGTTTTCCTTTTAACACTCTGAGAGAATCTCTAAACACAGCTGAAGCGTTTTACCCTGCACTGCCATGTGGAGATAGGTGGGGGAAGGGAAATGCTTGCACACTGAAATGTTGTCCAAGTAAAAGCACTGATAATTGCCTAGAGATAAGAAATATAAACAAGCATTTACCTGAAGGAGGATTTGCTCAGCCTAGCTCAGAAAATACACAGGCTGAATTACTTCTCACTGAATTCAGAGAGTTCCTTAAAAGCAGAGCAGTTTCTACTCAGAACGTAGCAAAGCCATTGATCAGCTGGCCAGAAGAAATGCCTTTAATTTCTTTGCCATCTACAGAACAGGAAGTCCCGATGGATTGCTCTACTTGTATGATTCCAAAGGACATTTAACTGATTTGCTTGCCAGTGTTGTATGTAAGAAAATAGCAAAGTTACCTCATTGTTTGCTGTGATAAAAGAGCTTATTTGAAGTGAATAAGTGGAAGCATATTCTATGCAATTCAGGAGCAGTGCTATCAGAGTTTTCAGTTACCTTAATGAAAAGGAGATCACATGACAGGTGAATGTGATCAGTAATGGACATTCAGTCAAGCAGTGAAAAAAGCCTTGTTTAAGTTCAGTTTCTTAACCTTGTTTTGTACCACATATTTCATTTACGTCTGCTGCATTTGAACTGCGTAAGCAGGAAATAAACCTCATAAAAAGAAATATTCTTTGCCTTGCCTTATCACTTGAGCACCAACACAACTACAACATTAACCCTCAAGGGCATTCAAGGCCAGCCCCTCCCTTAACCCTCAAGGTCCAGGGAGTGGGTGGGTGGCAGCTTCTAAAGAAAGCTTAGGTTCAATCTCCTCTAGTACTGACTGGTTTGTTCTTCGGGCAGTCCATGGTATACGCAGTATTCGCAGCCAGCACCATAATTCAAAGGCATCAATTTTCTTCCTGTCTATCTTTTTCACTGTCCAACTTTTGTATCCATATGATGTTATTGAAAATACCATAGATTGAACAAGTTGCATCTTTGTACAGAGAGAGACATCTCTGCTCTTCAGAATCTTGTCTAGGTCCTTCATAGCCATTCTGCCAAGAGCTATGTGTCGTCAGATTTCTTGACTGCTTGTTGCTTCTTTATTGATAGTTGATCCTAGTAGGTTAAAGTTGTCTACAATTTCAATTTATTCTCCATCAATAGTGAACTTATTGATTTTGCCAGTTGACATGATCTTTGTCTTCTTTACATTAAGGTGCAGGCCCATTTTAAGACTAAGTTCCTTGATCACGAGAAGCAAATGTTTTAGATCATCTTCACTTTCAGCCAGTAATGTGGTATCATCAGCTTAACGAAGGTTGTTACTGAGTCTTCCACCAATCTTCACACCTCTGTTGTCTTCATACAATCCATCTTCTCTGATGATTTGTTCTGCATATAAATTAAACAGGTAGGGGGAAAGTATGCAGCATTGTCATACACCTTTGCTGATTTTAAACCATTCTGTTTCTCCTTGTTCCATTCGAACTGTTGCTTCTTGATCAATGTACACATTGTGCAAGAGAACGATCAGGAGTTTTGGTATACCCATGCTTCTTAATGTGGCCCAGAGTTTCTCATGGTTTACACAGTCAAAAGCCTTGCTGTAGTCAATAAAGCACAAATAGATATCCTTTTGGTATTCTTTAGCCTTTTCAAGGATCCATCTCATATCTGCGATGATGTCTCTTGCCTTTCCTGAAACCTGCTTGCATTTCAGGTAGTTCTTGTTCCAGGTATGGTAGTAGTCTCTGTTGAATAATCTTCAGTAGAATCTTGCTGGCATGTAGGATCAGAGCGATTGTGCGATAATTTCCACAGTCAGTTGGATCACCTCTCTTTAGTATTGGTATAAATACAGATCTTTTCCAGTCAGTTGGCCATGATGCTGTCTTCCAAATTTCCTGGGAGAGCCTTGTAAGTATGGTAACAGCTGCATCCGATTGCTGTAATACTTCTATGGGAATGCCATCAATGCCTGGTGTTTTGTTCTTTGATAAGGCTTTCAATGCTGCCTCAACTTTTTCTTTCATCACCAATGGTTCCGGATCATAAGGTACAGGTTGAAACAGCTGTTGGTCCACTTGATCTTTATCATATAAAAACTCTGTATATTTGTTCCACCTTTTCTTGATCTTCTCAGCATCATTCAACATAGAACCTTGAGCATCTTGTAACATTCCAATTTGAGGCTGGAATTTTTTCTTTAACTCTCATAATTTTAGGAAAACCAATCTTGTTCTTCATCTAATAATTTCTGCTTCTATTTCCTTGCATGAATCATTGTATTATTTTTCCTTGTCCTGTCCTGCTGCACATTGTAAATCTCTGTTGAGTTCTGTGATTGCCTTTCTTTCTCATCTGGATTTAGCTTCTCTGTGTTTTTGGTCAATTTTCAGAGTTTCTTCCGTCATCCATTTTGGCCATTTTTGCTTTTTCACCTTTTGTAGAGACTTCTCGCTTTCTTCCAACACAACCTTCTTGATGTAATTCTATAACTCTTCTGGAGCTCTGTCATTTTTATCTAAAGCAACAAATAGATTTTGCAGGCAGTCTTTAAATTCCAGTGGTATATTTTCAAGGTCATATTTTGCTACATTCATGAGTGGCTTGCTCTTTTTCAACTTTAGCTTGAGTTTGCATACCAGTAGTTGGTGATCTGTACCACAGTCAGCTCCAGGTTTTGTCTTTGTTGATGTTATAGAGATTTTCCATCATTGACTTCCACAGATGTAGTCAATTTGATTTTTGTACAATCCATTTGGTGAAGTCCATGTGTACAGTCGCCACTTGTGTTGCTGGAAGAAGGTGTTTGAGATGAATAGATCGTTGGTCTTGCAGAATTCTAGCAGTCTTTCTTCCAGCTTCATTTCTGTTGCCAAGTCCATATTTTCCAACCATTTTGCCGCCTTCTTTGTTGCCAGCTTCTGTGTTCCAGTCACCCATGACTATCAGGATATCCTGTTTGCATGTTCTGCCAATTTCAGCTTGTACTTGTTCATAGAACTCATCAAATTCATCCTCTTCTGCATTCCTCGTAGATGTATAGAAATTAAGCATTTACTGACTGCATTGTATTTCATTACAGTTCTTGCAAGTTTCTTCTTTATTATAAATGCATCACCATTTCTTCTTTATCTTTCATTTCCAGCATAGTTGAACATATGATCTTCTGATACAAAGTGTCCGATGCCAGTCCATTTCAGTTCGCTGACACCCAACAGATCAAGTTGTACATGTTCCATTTCATTCTTGACCACCCACAACTTCCTTTGGTTCATGCTTTGTACATTCCATGTCCCAATATTAACACATCTTTGCAGCTTCTGACTCTCATTTCATGCGCAGCTACTTCAGCAGTCAGATGTCCCGAGGACTTTGATCCAACCACATCATAAATGCTGGCTTTACTCTGAAAAGTATTTAGCTCCTTCCCAGTAGCTAGTTGAATGCCTTCCAACCTGGGGGTCTCATCTTCCAGCACTATAGTGCATTTTGTTTTGTTATGACTTTCCATTGGGTTTTCCTGGCAAGATACAGAAGTAGATTGCCAGGTCTTTCCTCCGCGCAGTTTAAGCTTAGTGTTGTTGTCGTTGTCACAGAAATGTGATCCTCCGCTGCCAACACTGTTCCATTCTGATGCTGCCCAGATGTGGTTTTCATAGCAAGATACAGAAGTAGATTGCCAGGCCTTTCCTCCGCGCAGTTTAAGTTTAGTGTTGTTTCCATTTTCACAAAAATGTGATCCTCTGCCATCAGCACTGTCCCATTCTGCTGCAGCCCAGATGGGTAGTTTGTCTTGGTCTGGCACCTCAGCTGAGACCTGTCCACATTGGGAGACTCCTCCAGTAGTAAAACTACCAATAGCTTAGCCCTGAGCATCACTGATGCACACAAGCCCTCACAGCACGACAAGCTGCAAACCAAATGAGGGGCTGTTCTCTGTGCCTTTCTAATTCTGCTATATCTTTTTTAAGATATGGTGACCAGAAATGCACACAAAATTCAAGATGTAATCGCACCATAGAACAATACAGAGGCATTAAATTATACTTTGTTTTATTCTCCATTTCTTTCCTTTATTCCTAGAATTCTATTTGCTTTCTTGGCTGCCATGACACACTGGGCGGAGAATTTCAACATATCCATGATGACATCTAAATCTTTTTCCTGGGTGATGGTTTCTAAGGTGGTACCTTGCATCGCGTAACCACAGTTTGGGTTGTTCTTTCCTAGGTTCATAACCTTGCACATGTCCACTTTTAATTTCATCTGCTATCTGGACGTCCAGTCTTCCAATTTATCAAGGTCCTCTTGCAATTTTCACAATCCCCTTGCATTTTAACAACTTTGAATAATTTTGTGTCATCTGCAAATTTAATCACCTCACTCATTATTCCCATTTCTAGGTCATTTATGAATATGTTAAAAAGTAGCAGGCCCAGTACAGATCCCTGGGGTACTCCACTATTCACCTTTCTCCATTGAGAAAATTGGCCATTTCTCTGCTTTCTATCTTGTTCTTACAGCATTTTAATTGTACTATTGGTCACACATTGCTTATGCGCTTCCTTTAATGCATGACTAGAGTACAACGTGTGAGTATATTTTCTTTTTACTTGTGGTTTTATATTGATGTTCATATATATTATTATTATATATTATTATCACTATTATTTTTTAACACATATTTGTTTTTAATATGTATTTATTAATGTTTTATTTATTTGTTTATGTGGTTTGCAGTCCTTAAGCCCCCTGATGAAGGCACCTGCCGAAACGCGTCGGGGTTGTTCATTAATAAAGTGCAAGTGACCCTAATCCTGCTCGCTCTGTTGTTTGGTTTTAGCATAGCACACTGTACATAGAAACACCACATCAACCAGCCAGACCAAAACTGGTATGTACAGAAAGCCGCCACGCACCCCAAACAGAGCCATTAACCAGATGCTCAGGAAGGACACAAACGCCATGCATGCACAGTTATTTATACAACCACCCCACCAATCACCGCAGACGTCAAACGCATAGGGGCAAACAAGCGAGTAACCACCGTGCCGACGATCACTCGCACCGAGAACAGCTCAGCAAAACCCATAGCATTCTCTCATAAGAACGGACTTACACAAACTTGGCACTAACATCAGGCTCACTGGTCTGTAGTTTTCTGGATCACCCCTGGAATCCTTTTTAAAATTTGGCTTTACATTGGCCATTCTCCAGTCTTCTGGTATTGCAGCTGATTTTAAAGATAGTTCACAGATCATTAATACTAGGTTTGTAATCTCATATTTCAGATCTTTCAAAACACTTGGATGTATACCATACAGTCTAGGTGATTTGTTACTTTTCAGTTTATCAAATAGTTGTAATACATCTTCTCGGTTTATCAATATTTCTTTCAATTCTTCCAATACATCACCTTTATTTATCAGGCATGGGTAATTCCCCTACATCTTCTTCAGTAAGGACTGAAGCAAAGAATTCATTCAGTCTCTCCACTACTGCCTTGTCCTCATTTAGCGCCCTTTTTATCCCTCTATCTTCCAATGGTCTGACTCTCTCACAGGTTTTTTGCTATAAATGTACTTGGAAAGTTTTTATTATGCATTTTGTTTCCATGGCAAGCTTCTTTTCAAATTCTCCCTTTGCCTGCCTTATCAATACTTTGTATCTAACTTGCCAGTGCTTACATTGTTTCCCATGTTTGTCATTTGGCTCCTTTTTCCATTTCATGAAAGATACTTTTTTGGCAACAGCAGCCTCTCTAACTTCATCTTTAAACAATGCTGGTAGTTTTTTGGCTTTCCTTCCACATTTCTTAGAGCGTGGAATACATCTGGTCTGGGCTTCCAATACCCGTTCTTGATGAAAATCTTTAATCTTTGCATCTGCTCCTTTTGTTTTTTTCTTAATTATTTTCCTCATTTTATCTAGTCTTCCTTTATGAAACTTAACAGATAGTACTGTGGATTTTCTTCTATTAGTCTTAAATGTGCTACATTGAAGCTTCTTTGCATATCCGCTAGTCTTTCTACCTTTTGAAAGAGTAAACAACCAATCTATGTTTACACATTCCACTTCATTCAATATTTCATAGACTTCTATCATATCTCCGCTCAGCCATCTTTTTTCCAAGTTGAAGAGCCCTAACCTTTTAAGCCTTTCTTTGTAGGGGTATCCTTCCATCCCCTTTACCATTTTGCTGGCGCTTCTCTGTACCTTTTCTAACTTGTTATATCCTTTTTAAGATATGGTGACCAGAATTGTATTTTTTATTTTACTTAGCTAATTAGCACTTATTTAGAGCTAATTATCAAAAGCCCTCATTTACTAATGTATGTTACTGAGGATTAACACATATTAATGCATATTAAGGCTGGCATGCAGAGTGCTGAATAGTGGGGTCAGACGTCCGGGGTGGATGTCCATTCCCCTCTATTCGCCAGGACCCGATTCCTGGTCCAAAGCTCCCCGAATATACAGGGTTACTGTGCGTGGAGCTCTGGATGGGAATGGGAGGGGGCAGTGACAGGGATGAGAGTGGGTGGAGCAGAGGCAGCCCTTTGACCCTGGATGCACAGGACTGATCCAGGTCATGACCCTCTACGTCCAGTGGTGCAGATATGGAATAAGAGGTGGAATAAGTCTGACCATTAGTGGGGATTGAGGCACAGAGAGCAGCAGAAATCACAGGCCAGCTGGAGGTGGGTCCTTGCCACCTGATCCCGGCCCCGGCTGCCCCTGCCAAAGGCCTGGGTAGTGGGTAAAGAAGAGTATGATGGCAGCAGCCCTTCCAGCACTTGTTCATGGCATCCCAGCGCCATAGTATCAGGACACTACGACATCGGGGCTCCAGCATGAGCATGGGAAGAACTAGCCTGGGTGGGGGTTGGACGTCCAAAGCCTTGGGATTGGGGCATGACCAGTCCATCTAGTGCCAGATTCTGCACCCATGGGCCCATCTGGCTCCCGTGGATTCAGAATCAGATGCAAATCCAGCACATCCACATTTTGGATGCCTGGATGGGTCGGACAGACCCCATTCTGCATCAGGCTCCACGGGAATTATTTTAGAAGAGCCTTTTCTAAAATACTGCCAGCATTGTGAACATTGTGATCTCAACATCTCACTTCCTCCATATGTTTTCTAAAATGTGCCTTCATATTGCACAAACCTCATTATTCTCTATGGGACCTTTTCACTAACTACTCAATGAACTCTAATTAACGCTTTCTAATTCATTCATACATGTTAGTAAATCGGGGCATATGTTTTTGATGCTAGTCGCTCAAATTCTGATTAGCTGACTAGATATCCAGTGGCTATTTTTTTTTATTTAAGTCATTACAAAAAAAATAGAAGAAGTTATAACAAATCTATAAACCAGCCCACATCAAGGAGGACACCTACAATGATAAAGTTATAAGCACATTAAGACTAATGAGACACCCCTGAAATATATATATTAACCCACTATACTTTGACTGTACCCATAACAATTATACCCAAAGAAAATACAAAAATTCAAGTCCGAGCGCAGAGTCGTGAAGGACGCCGGTAACCGGGCGGTCGGCCCGGTCCCGGCCCTCCTTCCGGCTTCTGAAGAAAGGAAAGGGGGGGGGGAGGAAAGAGGGAGCGAGCGTGCGGAGGATGATGACGCCGGCAGCATTTTTTAAAGGGATTGGCTCCGCAGATGGAGAGAGCGGAGCCAATCAGAGCTGCCGGCGTTAGAGGGGGTTATAAGGTAGGAGCGGTTTATGCTCCCTCCTTTTCGGCGGCGGTTTTGGAGACATAAAGGCTTCCCGCCCTCCCTTCATTTTTTGTATGTGGGGTGGTGTTTTCGGGGTGTCGCAGTTGGGGTGGTGTTGTCAAGGCGGGATCCCGGAGGTTTCCGGGGCCCGGAGCCGTTTGGTCATACTTGGGCGGGGGCGGGGTGCCCCCGACCCGGATAAGCCCTGCTGGCCTTTGCTAGTCATATGGCGAGGTCGGGGAAAGGGCGGTAGGAAATTGGCTGGTGGTCGGACACGGCCGGAGCGGATGCGACCCCACTTTGCTAATTATGGCTGGGGGGGGTATCACTCCGCTGGGGGGAGATTGTTTACTGAACTGTTTGATATTGTAAAGTTAATTGTTTGAAATATAATAAAGCTGCGACCGGTTGGTACTTCCAATAAGAAAATCGTGTCTGTGAAATTTGTAAGGGTGGGGAAAAGGGTGGGGGAGGGGGTGAGAAGGCTGAGGGAGGTGGGGGTGAGTAAGGATGGGCTTAGGGCACCGGATGCGGCCTGCCACGGTTACAACATTACTCTTTCCCTCAAAGAAACTGGTCCAACTGATCTGAATTAAAAAAAAACATAATTTACGCTTTGATATGCTAGCAAACATTTGCACAGATATTTCAAAAAGAAAAAGGCCCCCAGGGCTAAGACACAAGGTCTAAGTTCCAAAAGGACCTTCCTACGTAATTGTGTTGTCTTAGAAACATCTGGGAAAATCAGTATCACCTGTCCACAAAATTTCTCATTTTCTTAGCAAAATATAAATGCAATATATTATTTTTGTCACAATAGGAGATAAAAGTAACTAACAAAGTTCCCCGGGAGGGAATCTCCTCAACCGAGGACTCAAGATAAGTGAAAATATCTAAGCTCACACCCAAGTCTAATTGATCCATATCCTCACCGGAATCAACACCATCTGCCGCAGCAGACTTCTTTCTTAAAGGTACATAATACAGTTTAGAAAGCTTAACCGACTCCGAATTAGGAAGAAGCAAAATTTCTTTCAAGTACTTATAAAACAAAATCTGTAGCGATAGATAGTGGATCCAGGGGAAATTCAGCAATTGCAAATTCAAAGCTCGATGATCGTTTTCCATCATCTCACACTTCCTATGCAATAATAAAGAATCTTGTACAGACGTAGTATATGCAGCTTGCAGTTTCAAGACCTGCAATTCAGTTTTTTTATACCGAGAGTCCAAGGAAGAAATCACAGTCTAGTGCTCTGCCATTTTAACACCTCTTTTGAAAAATTAGAGACACGTTTTAAGGATAACTGTAATGAATGTTCAGTTCAGGAAACCATTTCCCATATATCACATAAGGAAATCTCCTGAGAAGGAACAGGCAAATCAACAGAAGTCCCAGCACATTCAATAGGAACAGTTAATGGGACAAAATGAAAAGAAGTCTTTCCAATATTGTTAATGCAAGTTTCCACTGAAAGAACAGACTTAAAAAAGGCGAGGAGTACTTGACTTCTGTAAGCAGTAACAGACAGGGTGGGGTTAAACCTAATGCAGGAGAGTAAGGGGGAGTCCAAAACTATAGCCACGGTTGAATCTGAAGCATCAGGTTCAGGTTATTTCCCTGACAAATCCATCCTGGAAAGCACCTTAACATGGGAATCCATGGGGCCAACCACTTTAAGCGCCTTACTAACCTCCGGATACATGATGTTCTCCGATGCTTCCCCATAGCCAGATAAGGAACACAACTCCTCCCTCTTCCTCATGAGTTGCGAAGGGGCTCCAAAGGGGCAGGACCTGCCCTTTGAACACACCCCTTTGGAGCACGCACCCATGACCACATCCCGTGTTTGGTCTAAGATCTTATATAGCCCTTCCAACAGCCTGATGTCATACGCCAGAGAATGGTTCCACAGGTGCACCAATCAAAGTCAATAAGGAAAATAGCTAGACAGCAGGCAATTCTCCTCCAGTGGCTTTTTTAACCAGATAAATGTTGAACATCTGGATGAAGATAACTAAGTAAAGTTTCCTGGTTATCTTTAGCCACACAGGAAGCTGAAAATCCTCCTCTCTGTGATTTATTTTTTAAATTTTGTAGGGCTGTTTATGTTACTTCAGTGCACCTGGCATATTGTTTGATAAGTTTGATGGTACTAGTTTATAACAGAAAGGAACTTAAGATGTCTCTAGTTTTCTATCAGCTTAAGCAATGATTATTTCAGTCTTGGGTTAGACTGTGATGAAACAAACAATATAGACACAATGTTGGATATGGAACATGGGCAAGTGACAGATCTGACCAGACCTTAGCTGCATAGAGTTAAAGGAAGAGGTCTTCACTAGAAGACCGCAGTTAAAGCTTATTAGCTTCCAATCAAATAAGTTAAAATTGCTGTTTCACTTTCACAGACCTTGTCAAGCAGTTAAAAATTGATAAAGAAGAATAGGACTTCTCACCCCACCCCTACCCCTCACCCCCCTGTAATTATCGCATATTACAACTGATAAATATGTTTGTACACAGGTTGTGTGAAATGCTAATGTTTGAGGACAATGAACTCATTACAGTTAATAGCAGAGGTTCACACTGCAGGCTAATGTTTCAGAACCGAAACAGGAAATTGTTTTGCTCTACATGATGGTAGATGGTAGAAGACTCTTGGCTGTCAAGCCTAAAAAATAATTAGGCATCAAAATGAATTTTTTTGTATTCGTGTCACGGAACACACGAGACTGAGGGTAATATGGTTAGCATGCGCACATCATGAATTTTTATTAAATCATTGCAGTTATGCAAACCTGTGACAGATCAACGACAAGTCACTGAAAAATACAGATTTAAAAAAAAAAATCATCTCTCTTTTGAAAGTTTGATTTATAGGCCTGCCAAAAAAATTCTAAATTTCAGTGTTCACTTTCAAACTATACGCTTGAAAAATTAAAGCTAGTTTTCTGGTTTATCTTCATGCTGTTTTTGTGGCAGATTCCCAAGAGGCACTGAATGGCAGGTGGGTCATAATATACATAACTGATAGACCCATCTGTCTTCCTTTCAGTAGATCCTTGTTTTCTGCTCTTTTTTTTGCATGTGGCAATACCAGTCCTATTATGCTTCTGTGTAGAATAACATACTGTAGCATACTTAACAATCACCAGGCCCTTTAAAGTGCATCCAGAATATTTTTTTATCTTTTTGTATAGAAGGAAAAAATGTGAAATGGAAAGCAGAAGAGGAGTTTCAATTTTGAACTTGTTTTTGGACTGGTCTCTCTAACCTCTGGTAACCCTGACATTCCTTGCACTAAAGTGTTTGATATTAAAGTAGATTGCTTTCAAGCCTACGTAAGTAACATCATATGTTTCTCATCAGGCTATGCTTAAGCTAGTTGACTTCTCACTGCATTATTGCCTGTGAGTAAACACATCACACATACTAATAACTACTTATCAGATCCATGATATGAAAAAATGCACCATTTCAAAACACAGGGGCAGATTTAGCCCTTACAGGGGCAATATTCAAACCATAGTGGTCAACGTTTTTCATTTCTAAGATCCACGGCCACAGATAACAAGAATCCAGATATTCAACACCAGTCTCCAGATACCAGCCAAGATTGGCATAAATTCCACCCAAGCAGCCGCCACAATGCGGGGGATTCGGGCAGGACGGCAGCCCACACAGCTTCAATATGACAGAGGAGCGGCAAACTTATTGTAACAGGTTGGCTTTGCTGCCTCTGCTCTTTTAGGTTTCTACCAGGCCCAGTGACTGTTACCTCCTGGGCCGAAGTCTCATGATAACAGCCACACCGCAAGACTTTGGCCTGGGATATAACCGCTGCTGGTCTGGTGGGAACTTAAAACGGTGGAGACAGTGCAGCAAATATGTTAAAGTAAATTTGCAGCTGAACAGGTGGAGCGCCGCACTGGAGGGGGGGACGGGGACTGCATACAGAGGCATACTGCTGCAACCATGAGGGGCCTTCAGTAAAATTTTGCTTAGGATCCCTCATTAGAACTTATACCACTGCTGGCCAGTGTTGAATATCTGTATTCAGCGGTCAGTAGAATCGTTGTTCATTTAGAAGCCATATTCATCTGCTATCTGGATAGCCAATTTGCATACACTTAGGGCAGTTTATTTGCTATTCTAAATTATCAGCCTTTCCACTGAAAATGACTGCTAACTGGATAATACACTCCAGCTCTGCCCATGGACTGCCCTGGCTCTAGCCAGAGTACTGAGATGGTCAGAGGTGATATTCATAGGCTGCTTCCAGACAGCACCTCTGAATATTGTTCCAAGCAATACTTATCCATGTAACAGGGGCTGGTAACAGGATAAGAGCCTTTGAATAATATCAGACCCTATCGGGGTAATTCTGAGCCGCGAATAGCGGGGATGAATGTGCCAACGGGATGTCCATCCCCGCTATTTGGCCCCCCTCTGCCGTCCCCAACTAATCTCGCCATATGAACAAGGGGTTTGTACAGAGAGGCTAGATGGGGGCAGGAAAGGGGCGGTGAGGAGGCGGAGTTAGGGCAGGTAGTGGGTGGTCTGCGGACCCGGACGTACAGAATCAATTCTGATGTCAGCCTTGTATGTCCGGGGCCTGCAGACTGAACGGAGAACTTATTCCATCTCTGAGGTGGAATTAGTTCCCTAATAATGCACTCTCCCTATGTCTAGTATATCGTGCTCCACAATCAGAGGCTCAAGACCTCTCCACAATACTTGAGTTAGCATGCACCAACCAAACACTCTCCCACCCCCTCATATTCCTAGGAGACTTCAACCTCTCCTCAGCTAACCAGAAACAAGCATCTTCTTTCCTGGATGCCATGGATGCACTACATCTCTCCCAAATACTAAAAACCCCAACACACACAAAAGATAATATCCTCGATCTAATATTCATGCCTCTTTCTACCATACCAAACTACCAACCCTCTCATTCTATCCTCCCAGTACATTATACTGTAACCACTGCTCTATATTCTCCTTTTCTTTCCTTTCCTATCCTATCATTTTACTGGCGTTCCTTTTCCTTTTCTCGCAGCCATATTTTTAATTTGTTTTAAGCTTATTGTAAACCGCTCAGGTGCCTCCGGTGTTGGGCGGTATAACAAATTTTAATAAACATAAACATAAACATAAACATAAACATGGTCCGATCACTCTCTGGTCCTCTTTTCCATCCCTCACAAACACAATCAAAATCACTCTCCTACACCAAACCATCAGACATTCCACAAATTTAACCAGTTCAATACTGACCTATTCCTCAAACAAGTTACCCCCAACTTAGACCTCCTCACTAACAACTACTCAGACCTCACCTCCCAAATCATAGAGTGGAATAAAATAATGGCCTCTGCAACACAAGCATCTCCTAGACACTCAACTGACAACCACCGCAAATGAGCTTCCTGGTTTTCAACTTCTCTACACAAACAGAAGAAAGAACTCAGATGGCTAGAATGCAGCTGGAGATGTTCTTGAGACCCAGACATCTATAATGGATACTCTGATAAGCTACAGGCCTACCGCATTGAAACATTAAAACATAAAAGAAATTACAATGAAAACATCATCATACGCTCAATAAACAAACCTAGGGAACTATTCTCAATAGCTAAATCACTCCTAAATGATCCAGATAAACAGGAAACTGTAGATAAAATTTCACCACAGGCTATAGCTGACCACCTTTACTCTAAATGCTTAACAACCCAGTCGATATCACCCCATCACAGTGATCGTCTATCCACCAGTGCTACACCCAAACTAACCTGGGAAGAGTTTAACCTCCCTTCCCTGGACAACATAGCAACAACCATAGCAAATCTCAATGTTTCTACTTCTGCACTAGATCCCTGCCCAGTTTCATGGGTAAAAGCCACCAAAAAAACTCTCGCACCATTCATACACAACATAGTGCAAGTCTCCCTCAGAACTGAGACTATGCCAACCCCTTTGAAGAAGACCTCAATCAGACCCATACTAAAAGGTCCCAAACTTGACCCTACCACCCCTACATCATACAGACCAATATCAAGTATCCCCCTACTCACAAAGATAACAGAAAAGATCATCCAAACCCAACTCCAGAACTTCATCCCCTTGACCCTTTCCAACATGGCTTCAAGAGGAACCATGGTGTGGAAACCCTATTCACCTCTCTCCTAAATACAGTAATCCCATACCTCCAAAAACCTACCCAGGGATGTCTCCTAATTTTCCTAGATATATCCTCAGCCTTTGACTCTCTTCCTCACAACCAACTACTCAACAGACTCTATAATATTGGCCTTAGGGGTACAACCTTCAACTGGTTCCTTCCATACCTAGACCATAGAACACAGCAGGAAAGAATTAGTGAAAACCTCCCAGCCATTCCTTCAATTGCAGGGTGTCCCCCAAGGCTCTAGCCTATCTGCATTCCTCTTCAATATCTTTCTCCAACTGATATGAAAAATCTTCCATTTCTACAAAATCCACTACCAAATCTATGTGGATGATATATGTTCCTCACTCCATTTAACATCACAGAGCCGGACCTCACCAATATCTGCAACTGCTTCAAAGAAATTAGACACCGGCTCCATCAACATAATCTTATAATCAACCTAAACAAAACCAAAGCCCTCCACCTATTCACTGACACTTCTAATGCCCCCCCCCTCCATCTTCCCTGGTTATTGATAACTACATGATCACTGTTAAAACTGAAGTTAAATACCTCGGAATAACGCTAGATCAGAACCTTACCTTCCATGAACACATACGAAAAACAACTTGTTCCATATACTCTAAGATACAAACCCTGAAAAACCTCCAGCCCCTATTAAACCCTGACTCTTTCCGTACTGTCTGCCAAGCCCTCACTATCCCCACCCTCGACTACTGCAGCCACATATACCATGGCCACCTAAAACACATTCTCTACCCCCTCCAATTAGCACAGAACACGACAGCACGCCTAATCTCCAATACTCCCAGAAGAACCCACATTACCCCCATACTCCAACTCCTATACTGGCTCCCTATCCTTTCTAGAATAAAATTCAAAACCTTTACCCTTATCCATAAGGTTATCTATCAGGAATCTGCTCCCTGCCTTCACTCACTCCTAACCAAGCCTACCAGCCTTAGATCCCATAGGTCTAACTCAACAAACCTTCTATACATCCCAGCCCAAAAATTGAAAAGCACGCAAAACACATGCAACCGTACATTCTCCCTCTGTCCCCCAAAAGATTGGAATGCCCTCACACCTGACCTTAGGAATTGCCCTGATCATACAGAATTTTGCAAAAAACTAAAAACCTTCCTTTTCCAAGAATATTTTAGTACCACCCCTCATACTCCCATCCAACCTAGCGCCACCTAGACCTAGCCGATATACTACCTATACTCAATTCCCCCCCCCCCCAATCTAATGTACATGGTTGTTGTTCTCGACTTTATAGTCAACTGTTAAGTTTTTGTTCAAATGTTCTATGTAAAACAGATGCATCCATACTGTTATGTTGTGTGCATAAATGCACATAGTATAGGAAAAAAGATCCCAGATGTTGAGGCTTTAATGGAAGAGGCTGACATGGATTCATTGGTGGTTACAGAGACATGGGTCACAGGGTAACCATGACTGGGATGTACTGTAATTATACTGGGCTATACTTTATACAGGGAACACAGGGTAAGAAAAAGGAAAGGAGGAGTGGCACTATATCAGGCAGGGCTTATCAGTAGGCTGATCTCAGTCTTGGGAAGACTAGCACTGCCCCTCCTTTATCATGGGGCTGCTTCAAGGGTCAAGACTGCGAGCCTTCAGTGTTCTTGATATCAAGATCCGATGATCCTCGGCATCAATGCAGCATAGCCTCTGCCCAGTATTCAACAACCTTAGTTCTCAATGCCAATGAAGATGAGGATGAATCCTTCCTATTATTGTGGGCAGTATCAGTGGGTAGCCAACGCTGGGTGACCTATGGTAATTCAATTTTGATTGAGCTTGAGGATCCCTCGATACCGATGCTCTGTCAGTGTCCTCTGAAGCCATGGAGACTGATGTAGCCAATGCCAAAGTTGATGGATTGGACTTCTCAGTGCCAAAAATGTATTCATGCTGTCTTTCATGATTTTGAAGTCCTCTTTTTATCATCTTCAAATATATAAGCAGGATTATGGTCAGGCTCCACAGCTAAGATAGACTGGAGCAAAATAGCACAGTGATCGCAGGTGGGAAGATGTGCATATGTGCAATGAAGACTTTCCAAAGATTCTAGATGGTGCCAGGGAAGATTTCCATGCAAGAACTCCGTTAGTGAAATCATGCATATGTGAGGACTTTATTCTGCTTATACAGAGAAAAAAGGCTTTATCTATCTACCTAATTCTAGAATTAACTATGCGCCAGCTGCCTAATCCTCTGCACAGGTCTATCAATAGCATCCTGGAGCTGAACTAAGGAGATCTTTAGCATGGATGTGGATTCTCATTCAGAAGATTGTATTTCAGATTCTTATGAGTTCACCTATTAACAAACTTAGACAAAAGCTAATGGGGTCCTCTTGAATGAATGAATGAATGATAAAGACATGACAGCAGCTGTGCAAAACATTTGGGAACCTTTATTTAAAACATTTTAAATCCGAGGGAGGAGGGGTATGGCAAAGGAAACTCTAGAGATAAAAAATGGGAGAACATAAAGGACCATAGGGAAATGAGGAGAGGTCCAAGGAGATAGAGATAGAATAAAGGAAACTGCAATATGGGCATGGAGGTGAGAGCTTCATTCTCCAGTGTAGACATGTACAGAGAAATCATATCTAACATCTATTCATGAGCACAAAGCATCCTTTCCATGGATGGCCCATATCTCTTGGCCTCATCTTCCATGATGGCATTGCCCTAATGGTTCCAGTAGAGTAGCCACCGCACCATCCCAGCTGAGCACTGCCTTTTCCTGAGCTCCTGCGGGGAATGGTATAGTGGCTGCCTTTGAGGCAGCTGAGGGCAACTGTCTGACTGCAGGGTGGGTCTCCAAATGGAAGACAACTTTCTGACCGCAATCTTTATCTCCTGGAAGCAAAATGGATAATGGTTCTACAGGGAGAGGGCACAGGGAGGTATGAAAAAAGTGGTATCCAGTGGTGGGAGCCCAACAGCAGTTGCCTCAGGTTGCAGTGGTGGGGCTGATTCTGCTGATGCCTCTGCGGTTGGTGTTTCATCAGGGAGGGAGCACTGGGCCCAGCCATGCAGCTGAATCCTGGAGTCACCTGGAGGAAGTAAAGGAGAGAAAAGTGAAAAATGTTGGAGTTTGAGTGCACAAGACAAACGTTTTTTAGGGATCAGTTAAGACCAATAATAGAATAATTCTAGGAGATGGGTAGTGTGAAAAGGATGACAGAACAAGAAATGAGTTTGCATGTTGTGGGTTGTGAATGGAAGGCTATATACAAATAGGTCAAGGTGCAGAGTTAGGGGTAAGGGAGGGTGTGACAGTGAAAGATCCCATCATAGAACGGACAATGTGAAGAAGATGTTTTTGGAAATTAGCAAAGATTCATTAGTAGCAGTGACAATTATAAAATGTTTTGGTCAGGTGCAGTTCGAACAGTGGCATGTGTATGTTGACAGCTATAGTTCATGGAAAGACAAAGAAGGGTGGACCCATTGTAAGTAGCTTTGATAGTGGGCAAATGTTAGCAGTCCTATTAGGAAAGACATTGTAGCTGTGTAAACACCTGTGCTGTGTGTGCTCAGACAGGCTGTAAATGAAGTATGCTCCCAATAGGCAACCATGAATCTAGGCCAAAAGATAAGACCACCCACAGAAGTGGTGTAATAAGATGGGAAGTTGTGGCTGTCATATAACATATCAAAATAGTAATGTCCTCTTTTACTTGAGTCCATTTGACATTCTCGAAAGTGAGATATCCCTAGGAGCCCTGAGTAGCCTGTTATCACCCTTTCCCTGCACCTAGTAAGATCCTCACATAAGTGGTCAATAATGCCACCTGCTCTTCTAGCCCCTCTAGGCTGCTATAATCTTGCTTTGGCAATGACCAAGGTATGACAGGGAGTGGTCTCTTGCCATATCCGTGCCTATGCAGTGCACTGGTTTAATCTGAGTCCTCACTAGCGCAGTAACCTAGCAATAAAATAAGGTCTTTTCTTTCCAACTACCTTCTGTAGCCCCACTTTTCTAAGGCTACACTGTAGCTTCTGAGTACACTCCTTCTGGGTATGAAGCTCATAGATAGGTGAGCCCAGGCCAGGCTCGGACCCTCTTGGTCACCTATCTGACCCAGATTGGGGATCAGCTTATGCCTTGAGTTGAGTTGGGTGAAGGTTGTCCACAGGCCGAAAATAGTGTTTTTAGGCACTCACTGTCATTTTGAAATTGTCTCTGTGCATGCACATTAGTACACACCTTCCATACAAATGTATTCATAAAAATCTATGTGTGTATATTTGTATGCACATAGTTGGGAGGCAAAAATGCACAGCTTAGAAAATATCAGTGCAGTTCTAGACAGCCCCATTTCTAGGAGTACATCTCTGCCTACCTGACTTCTATAAAAATTTCCAAGTAGTGTTATTCATCTGTCATAGCAGCCCAGCCCTCTAAGTAGGGCAAAAAAGCAGCCCATATTAATTAAGTGTAAATGAATTTGGGATAAATAGCATGAGTTAAAATTCTTGTTATAACGCTGTTGCTATTGTAACCAATTTTTAAGTACAGCTCTCAAAGGTTTAGTTGATTCTTGTAATAATGCTATGTATTGATATTTACCCATTTTAACAGGCATTATTTTAGCCATGCAAACACAGGTAATGAGCTAAACATAGGAAATGGTGGCAGATAAAGACCTTACGGTCCATTAAGTTTGTCCATGTATAAGAACTCAGAAATGCTCTGTAATTGTCCCATGCATTTTTTAATTCAGATACAATTTTCAGCTCCGATATATTCACTGGGACACTGCTCCACTCATCCACCACACTTTCCATAAAGAAAATATTTCCTCAGATTGCTTGCTTCATCCTATGACCCCTCTTTGTAGTGGTTCCTTTCAACTGAAAGAAGGCTATCTCCTCCTATTAGATAGGTATCTAATGACTCTGTCATATCACTCCCCCCTCCCTACTGCCCTTCCTCTAAATTATGCATACTGAGAAATTTAAACCTATCTCTGTTTGCCTTCTGACGAAGACTACTGACCATTTTAGTAGTCACCCTCGGGAACAACTCCATCCTGGTTATAGAAACATAGAAACATGATGACAGAAAAAGACCACATGGCCTATCTAGTCTGTCCTTCCATATCAACAACTACGACAGTCCCCTTTTTACCTTTAGAGATCCTCAGTGTTTGTCCCATGCTTTTTTGAATTCAGTTACTGTCCTCATCTCTACCACCTCCACTGGGAGACTATTCCACAGATAAACTACTCTTTCCATAAAGAAAGATTTCCACATATCACTCCTGAATCTATCTCCCTTCACCCTCATTCCATGTCCCCTCGTAGCAGAACTTGCTTTCAATTGAAAGAGGCTCTCTCCCTGAACATTTATGCCACGGAGGTATTTAAACATCTCAATCATATCACCTCTATCCCGCCTTTCCTCTAAGGTGTACATATTAAGATCCTTAAGTCTGTCCTCATATGCTTTATAATGAAGACCACTAATCATTTTAGTAGCCACCCTCTGCACTGACTCCATCCTGTTCACATCCTTTTGAATGTGCGGTCTCCAGAATTGCACACTATACTCCAAATGAGGTTGCACCAAAGACTTATACAGAGGCATTATCACCTCCTTTTTTCTGATAGCCATTCCTCTCCATATGCACCCAAGCATCCTTCTAGCTTTTGCCGTCGCCTTTTCTACCTGTTTAGCTACTTTAAGATCATCAGACACAACCACGCCTAGGTCCCGCTCTTCTTTAGTGGACAAAAGTACTTCACCCCTATACTATATTGCTCCCTTGGATTGCTGCAGCCCAAATGCATGACCTTACATTTTTTAATATTAAATCCCAGCTGCCAAATTCTAGACCATTCTTCAAGCTTAGCTAGATCCCTCCTCATGTTATCTACACCTTCCTGGGTGTCTACTCTATTGCAGATTTTGGTATCATCCGCAAAGAGGCAAACCTTACCCGACAGCCCTTCCGCTATATCACTAACAAAGATGTTAAAAAGAATCGGACCAAGGACAGATCCCTGGGGCACACCACTGGTAACATCCTTCTCCTCAGAGTAAGCTCCATTTACTTGTACTCTTTGTCGCCTCTCACCCAACCAATTTCTATCCCAAGCAGTAACTTTAGGGTCTATCCCTAGGGTGCTCAGTTTGTTTATAAGTCGCCTGTGAGGAACAGTGTCAAAGGCTTTACAGAAATCTAAATACACCATATCCTCTTAAAGGTGCAATCTCCAAAATTGTACACAGTAGACCAAATGGGATCTCACTAGAGACTTGTACAAAGGCATTATCACCTCCTTTTCCCTACTGGCCATTCTTTCAATGCACTCAAGCTTTCTTCTGGCTTTTACCATCACCTTTTCTAACTGTTTGGCTATTTTAAGACCATCTGATACAATCCCCCCAGGTCCTGTCCTTCTTTCATGCATTGAAGTACCTCATCCCCTATAAGGTACCGCTCCCTTATTTTTTACAGTCAAAATGCATGACCTCACATGTTTTTAGCATTAAATCACATAATTATTCAGTTCATTACACAGGTACACTAAAAAATTTTTTTTTTAAACTGCCTCTAATATTTCGATTGATTTTTACGTTTTTTGGTGCGCTAAATCCAAATCTGGTAACCAATTTGCTCCATCACGTACAGATTTTTTGCTACATTGGGTTAGCAGTTTGAGGTGAACGTTTCAGATTGAGTGCGATCGAGATAAAAGTTTCTTGGATGAATTCTTTATACTAATTGTTTAGTAGTTATTCAAATAAGAATAAAGAAAATTGTAACAAGGCAGCACATAAGAATAGAGTAATGTCAACAAAACACACTGTGATGGTAGCAAAATTGTCTGCACTTAAAACAGCCACATACATGTGCACAAACATTGAGCATATAAGAGCGAGGTTAGACACAAAGCAAAGCAAAGAAATGTGCAAAAAATGTTGTACAGGTATGTATGTAAGAATAGAAAACGCAAACCGCACCATTGCAATACATGAAGACAAACACCCGATGGTGTGAAAATAAAATTCTAATAAATGAGATCCGACACTGTGGTAATAACTAGCAAATTTTTATTTCAAAGTTTAGTAAAAACACAATATTTGTCAACACAGTTTAGATTTTAAAGTCATTCTTGGGTCAATCTCCTGGTGGGCCCGTTTCTTCTTCCCCCGAATGCTTCTCTTGGTGCGCTGCTTGGCATATTTTTCATCTGGGGTTTCCCGCAGCAGCAACCAGCAGAAATCAGCCATCATAGTGGTGTTCCATCTTCCTTGGTACTTTCTCTCTGCGTCCTTGATGTCCTGGTGAAATCTTTCACCTTGTTCTTCACTGTACGCCCCCAAGTTTTCGGGAAAGTAGTTCACATGGGAGTGCAAGAAATGGACTTTCAGGCTCATGTTACAGCCTTGTTCTTTAAAGGCATTGAGCATCCTGGCAACAATATCCTTATAGTTCTCATCCCACCTGTTCCAAGAATTTGAGAACATCCTTGAAGGAATCCCAGGCTTCTTTTTCCTTCTCAGACATCGTTTCAGCAAATGCTCCATCTGAAATGAGTTTCCTTATATCAGGGCCAACAAACACTCCTTCCTTTTGCTTTGCTTCAGAAAGTCGGGGGAACTTTGAGCAAAGGTACCGAAAGCACTCACCATCTTTTGGAAGGGACTTGATGAATTGCTTAATGAGACCCAACTTAATGTGGAGAGGTGGTAATAGAATTTTATCACGAGGTACCAAGCTCTCATGAAGAACATTTTTCTCACCGGGTCTCAAATACTCCCGAATTGGCCAGTCTTTTTTCCCCCAGTGTAGGTCGTGGGCCTGGCTATCCCACAAGCAAAGGAAGCAGGGATATTTGGTGAAACCGGATTGCTGCCCTAATAGCATGGATAGAATTTTAAAGTCTCCACAAATCATCCACTTATGCTCATCATAATGAATCTTCTGAAGAATCAGGGCCAAATTCTCATATTTTTCTTGGAGAATAACAGAGTGAGCAATAGGAACTGAAGCGAATGTGTTGCCATTATGAAGAACACCTTTTATGCTGTCTTTTGACGAATCAATGAACAGCCACCATTCAGCAGGATCATACTTGAGTTTAAACTTTTCCATCACTCCGTATATATCGTTGAAAAATACCAAATCTTCCTCTTTGCTGAAATACTTCAAAAATTGTGTCTCGCGGTTGCGGTACCAATAAAAGCTGTTCCTGGTGACAATAGATTTTTCTGTTTAAGCCGAGAACCTAGCAGTTGGGCAGCATCTTTTGGGAGTCCTAAATCCCGGACTAAATCATTCAATTCAGCTTGAAAGAAAAGTTCAGGTTTCAGATCTGGTTCAGTTTCAAACTCGGAAGTACTGGACTCATCGGGAAAAGCCATCTGATAAGTCTCATCATGATCAGAACCGTCCAGACAAATATGATCCAAAGATTTTGGTGGTTCAGGCACAGGTACTTCGTTGCTATGAGGCATAGGCCTAATTGCTGAGGGAAGGTTGGGGTAACTTATTACGTTCTTATTTTTTAAGTTGTATCCCTTCACAATGCAAGAGCAAAAATAGCAGTCACTGCTGTGGTCTTTGTTCACGCCACATCATAGGTATTCCGAAACGAAATGCTTGTTTTTTACCTTTCATCCATAAGCGTAGATCTTCCTCACATGTCTTGCACACTTTGTGAGGAGCCCACGGTTTGTCTTGATCGCCTAACTTCAAACCGAAATAGGCGAAATATACTTTAATAAATGCAGAAATGTTCCTCTGCCGCTTTTTCACGGTATATTCCCCACAAATAAAAACTGTCCGGAGAGTTGACGCAACCTCCAGCTCTGTGAGCCAGCACAAATACACAGCACTGCAAACTACAACTGTAGTGAACCACTTCGGAATAAAGCTGGATTACGACTGAGCAAACAAAAGGTAATAATGAACTTGCAAGAAACTGAAATTTGACAGGAACGTTCATGTCGCAACCACCGTGTTTGAGCGAGCGAACGAGGCAAACAGGAAAGAACATGCGCCAGCGCAAGTACTGGATTTAGCCCCCCGCCTCCCAATTGTCCTGTTAATGTATAAAATGAATACAAAACTCTAAAATATCATGAGGGAGTGTTTCTAGTTAGTTAACCATTACAACCTCTATTTTGGGCCAAGAAAATAAACTGCAGTCGGCTAAAAAGAAATTATGTGAACATTCCTTATATGGGTAAGAAATCTAATTTTGCAAGAAAATGTGACGTGATGGAACATTTTGGCTATTTTTCCTGGATTCAGCACCCAAAATCTATAGGAATCAGTTGCAAAACTGGAGGCAGTTTTTTGGTAGTGTACCTGTGTTATCTAGTTTTGCATAGATTTAGCACCAACATTCAGAATAGCTCAGTAACACATGCTAACATAGCAAATAATAAGCTCACATTGAATATCCTACATATACATGAGTATAAAAGTCTACATTTCAAAATAAAAATTTTCATGATAAGTGAAAACTAACCTAGAGAGAACTATTTCTTTGAGTTGATTTTAAATAATGTATCTGGTCCTATTTTTGTAGTGGGGCCAATTACAACACTGAAATCTAGGAAGCAATGCAGGACTTTTGCCAATGAAATGTATGGCGAGTACCATTGTAAGGAAGTGGAATTTTAATAGATTCTTATTGTCAAAAATTATGTTAAGAATTTGTGTCATACTTTTTGGATTTGCGGAAACCAGAATAAAACATGAAACAACTTCTTCTGACTATTAGCAAATTCTAGTATTCTTCCTTTGGTTGCTTTTTTTCATTATGTTTGTTTTCTATTTCTAAATCCTAGTTTTTTTGTTTTATGAGATTCCTTTTGAAGGTTATGCTATCAGACATTTTGATTGTCCCTGTCAAAAATGTTTCACCATCTTGTCATCTTCTAACATGCCAAGTGAAATTAGGAAATACGGGATTAGCTTTATGGCCATACTCAGAAAAAAATGTGACTGCAAATTAAAATGTAGCTGCTTGAGACTCTTAGGGGAGTGTTTACTCAAGTGTGCTAAGAGATTAATGTGTGTTTTACCACTGGTTAGCTATTAGCATTGCTGCTTGTTAAAAGCAGCAGTGCATTAAAAACTCACATGCTAAGTTCTTAAGGCCTTGCGGAGCAGGAACTAGGTGGGGAATGGAAAAAGAATGGGTGTGGACAGCACAAAGAGCTAGCATATGGGATATTACTGCACACTGTCAGGCTTCTGATAGCACAGGAACACTTAATGACACTTTAAGAAGTGGTGTAAAGTGATACACACCTAGATTTGCAATGCATGTTTAAGGACTTAGAAACATAGCAACATGATGGCAGAGATAGATCATGTGGCATACCTAGTCTGCCCTTCCATACCAACTACTACATTCACCTTTTTCCCTTTAGATATCGTCTGTGTTTGTCCCATGCTTTCTTGAATAGTTAGGAGTCTATTCTGAACCTTGTTTAGCGGGTCTGGATGTCTGATCTGGACATCCAGACCCGCTAAACACCTGGCCTGTGTCCAGGAAATAGAGTTCCCTGCACATAGATCTCAGCTGTGCGGGGAGCTCTGTTTGTGGGTCGGAGGGTGCAGGCCGCAGGTGGAGTGAGGGTGGGCTGTGGGAGGCGCCATGACTCCAGACATACAGGGCCAATTCTGAGGTCAGTCCTGTATGTCCGGGGTTGGCCATTTGTATGGGGGACTTATTCCACCCCGGAGGTGGAATAAGTCCCACTAGATGGAGGAGGATGACGGATTCAGGGCTGGGCAGGCAGGTGAGGGGGGCAGGGTGTCCCTTGCAGTCCTACCCTGGATACGGCATCCTGATCGGGGGTTGGGCTGTGGGGAAAAGAACATTGCCATTGATCCCAGGGATCGCGGTTCCTGCATGGAGCCACAGTGGCAAGACAAAAGGATGCCATGCTGCTGCTGCTCAATGCACGAACCAGGTTGGGCTAGCCGGGGAGGTTGCTTGGAAATCCAGGCGGCTAGAATCGGGGCACAGCCCGGTAGACCTGATTCTGATCCTGTGGATACAACTAGCCCCCACAGGATCAGAATTGGGTGCACTGGAGCACGTCCCGATTCTGACCAGCTGGATAGGCGGGGGACGCACACCACGGAATTGGCCTCATACTGTCCTCGTCTCTACTACCTCCACTTGAAGACTATTCCACGAATCTACCACTCTTTCCATGAATAAATATTTATGCATATTACTCCTGAGTTTATCCCTTTTTATCTTCATCATATGCCCCCTCTTTGAAAGAGGCTCTCCTTCTGTTCATTTATGCCACGGAGGTATTTAAACATCTCTGTCATATATATTCTCTCCTGCCTTTCCTCCAAAGTATATATATTGAGCTCTTTCAGTCTGTCCCCATATGCCTTATGATGAAGTCCATTGACCATTTTGGTAGCCACCTTCTGCACAGACTCCATCTTGCTTGTATCCTATTGAAAGTGTGATTTCCAGAATTGCACACAATACTCCAAATGAGGTCCACCAAAGACCTATACAGAGGCACTACCACCTTCTTCTTCCTGCTGGCCATTCCTCTCCCTATGCACCCAAGCATCCTTCTGGCTTTTGCTGCCACCTTTTCTACCTTTTGAGCCACCTTAAAATCATAAGAAATAGCATGCCCAGATCCCGCTCTTTTTTCATGGACAGAAGTACTTTACCCCTGTGAGGCCCTGTTACCCACAAAAAGACCAATACCTAATTATCACTAATTTCCTATAATGTCCAGATCCAAAAGTCGGTACAGGTGCTATCAGAATCTCTGTTTATTGGATAACCGATGGACAATACAGGCAATAGAGAGGAGTGCTTCTATTGGGCACTAGGCACCTCCAGAATTTCTCCTCCCTCCCAGTACAATATTCTTGTCACTTATATACATTTTCTTACTTCGTTGTATGTGCTCAGCTTAGAAATCTATTTCTCTTTGTGTCTTATCTTTTCTCAACATCTGTTTCCTGTTATTGCCTTTCTAACCCCCCTTGTTCCTGTTTCGATACTCTCTTAGGCTCCTTCTCTTGTCTGCTCTTGCACCATACCTACCCACTGTCAACCACCTGCTTTCTTCAGGGCTGATGGGCTTAGCATATACTTTGTCCATGTCAGCTTGTGGTTTCCGTGTACATGCTTTGTACAAGACCCTGCATGACTATTCCTGGGCCCTCTGGCTCAGGAACACTCATTGCTGAGGTTTGTTTTTCTTATATGGTTTCTTCTCATGTTGGTCTGCTTTCTCTCTGCCCACCGTATAGCAGCCTGGTTGACATATATTTTATTAGAGCAGGCATTACAAGGCCCATTGAGTGCTATGAATCAGGAACATATTCCTACACCCCCTATACTCTAACATTCTTACAGATTTTTGCAGCCCTGAATTTTTTAGCATTAAATCTCGGCTGCCAAATACTTGACCATTCTTCAAGCTTGGCTAGATCCCTTCTCATGTTATCTACTCCTTCCTGGGTGTCTACTCTAGTGCAAATTTTTGTATCATCAGCAAAGAGGCAAACCTTTGCCGACAGCCGTACTGCAATATAACTAACAAAGATGTTAAAAAGAATTGGACCAAGGATAGATGCCTGCGGCACACCACTGAAGACATCCTTCTCCTCAAGAGTGAGCTCCATTTGCCTGTACACTTTGTCACCTCCCATTCAACCAATTCCTAACCCAGTCAGTCACTTTAGGGTTTATTCCTAGGATGCTCAATTTATTTATAAGAACATAAGAAATGCCTTACTGGGTCAGACCAAGGTCCATCAAGCCCAGTATCCTGTTTCCAACAGTGGTCAATCCAGGTCACAAGTACCTAGCAGTTTCCCAAAAAGACACATAGGTTCCATAATGCTGGGTCCTCTTTAATAATGGTTTATGGACCTTTCCTCCAGGAATTTGTCCAAACCATCTTTAAACCCAGATACATTAACATCTTTTACTACATCCTCGGGTAACGAATTCCAGAGTATGATTATGGTTGAGAGAAAAAAATATTTTCTCTTATTAGTCTCAAACGGGTTACACTGTAGCTTCATTGCATATCCCCAAGTCTTTCTACTTTTTGATGGCATAAAGAATTGATTTACATTTACCCATTCCACTCCATTCACAATTTATATCATATCTCCCCTCAGCCACCTCTTTTCCAGGTTGAAAAGCCCTGACCTTTTAAACCTCTCTTCATAGGGATATCCTTCCATCCCCTTTACCATTTTGGTGGCTCTTCTCTGTACCTTTTCCATTTCCACTATATCTTTTTTGAAATACAGTAACCAGAATTGCACACAATATTCAAGGTGTGGTCGCACTATGGAACAATACAGAGGCATTATGATATCCTTTGCTTTATTCACCATTCCTTTCTTTATCATTCCCAGCATTTTATTTGCCTTCTTGGCCGTCATTGCACACTGGATGCCTAAATCTTTTTCCTGGGTGATAGTTCCTAATGTGGAACTTTGCATCGTGTAACCATAGTTTGGCTTGTTCTTTCCTAGGTCCATAACCTTGCACTTGTCCACATTAAATTTCATCTTCCATTTGAACATCCAGTCCTCCAATTTATCAAGATCCTCTTGCAATTTTTCAGAATTCCCTTGGGTTTTAACAACTTTGAATAATTTTGCATCATCTGCAAATTTGACTACCTCACTCATTCCTATTTCCAAATCATTTACGAATATGTTAAAAAGCAGCTGACCCAGCACTGATCCTTGAGGTACTCCACTATTCACCTTTCTCCATTGGGAAAATCGGCCATTCAGCCCTGCCCTCTGCTTTCAATCTTTTAACCAGTTTGTGATCCACAATAGTACAGTGCCTCCTATCCCATGACTTTTTAACTTCACCAAGAGTTTCTCATGAGGGACCTTGTCAAAGGCTTTCTAAAAATCCAGATTTGCTATATTGACCGGCTCACCTTTGTCTACCTGTTTATTAACATCTTCAAAAAAATATAACAGATTGGCTAAGACAAGACCTTCCTTGGCTAAAGTCATGTTGGCTTTCTCCCAATAAACCATGACTATCTACACATTCAGTAACTTTATTTATAATGGTTTTTACCATTTTGCTTGGTACCGTTGCCAAGCTCACTGGCCTGTAGTTTCCAAGATCACCCCTGGAATCCTTTTTTAAAAATTAGCGTTACACTGGCCATTTGCCAATCTTCAGGTACTACAGATGATTTTAATGATAGCTCACAGATTACTAATAGTAGATCTTCAATCTCATATTTCAGTTCTTTCAACACCCTCACGTGTATACCATTTGGTCCAGGTGATTTGCTACTGTTTAGTTTATCAAATAATAGTACTATATCTTCCTGGTTTATCAATATTTCTTCAAATCTTCCAGTGCATCAACTTTAAATACCATTTCAGACATGGGTAACTTCCTTACATCATTTTCAGTAAAGACTAAAGCAAAGAATTCATTTGGTCTCTCTTCTATTGCCTTGTCCCCTCTTAGTGCCTTTTACCCCTCTATCATCTAATGGTCCAACTGACTCACAGATTTTTTGCTACAAATGTACTTGAGAAAGCCTTTATATTGCGTTTTTGTTTATACAGCAAGTTTGTTCTCAAATTTTCTCTTTGCCTGTCTTATCAAAGCCTTGCATTTAACTTGCCATTACTTATGTTCTTTCCAGTTTTCGTCATTTGGCTCCTTTTCTATTTCCTGAAAGATGATTTTTTTTTTTAGCTACAACAGCCTCTCTGACCTCACATTTAAACTATGTTGGCAGTTTTTTGGACTTCCTTCTACCTTTCTTAAAGCATGGGATACAGCTGGTCTGGGCTTCCAAGATAGTATTTTTAAACAATGCCCATGCTTGATATAAAGCTTTAATCTTTGCAGCTGCTCCTTTTAGTTTTTATTAACTATTTTATCATTTTATCATAGTCTCCTTTTTGAAAGTTAAAAGGCAATACTGTGGATTTCCTTGTTGTCCTTCTTCCATTTATGAAATCAAACATGATCATGCTATGTTCACTATTGTCAAGTGGCCCCAACACCAAGACTAGGTCCAAAATGGCTTCCCCTCTAGTTGGTTTATGAACCAGCAGCTCCAAGAAGCAGTCATTTATTTCATCTAGTAATTTTATCTCCTTAGCATGTCCTGCCATGATACTGACCCAGTTGAAAATCACCCATTATTACTGTACTGCAACTTTTGTTAGCTTCCCTGATTTCTTTGAGAAGAATACAACATCTAGGGCTCCCCCCTCGGCCCAACTCTCTGGTCACCCAGTCCAAGAAAGTAATTTGATATGTCTGAAAAGATATTCCCCTTGTAAACCCATGCTGCCTCAGATCCTGCAAATCAATGGACTCCAGAAACCTCACCATCCTCTGTTTTAGCAGCATTTCCATTAATTTACTCACCAGAGAAGTCAGTCTAACCATTCTGTAGATCTCAACCTCATCCTTACTTCTGCTTTTGTGTAAAGGGACCACATGATGTAACTCTATATATCTGTTCCATGTTAACTGTTCCATACTTGTATATATATTCCCTTAGCCCTTTCTCACACCATAAAAATGGTAAGTTAGCTTTAAGTAGTTAAATATTTACTAGATGTAACATTATACATCTGTTCCATGTTAACAACTGTTCCAAATGTTTATGTTCAATGTAAATATCATTGTTCAGTGTAAACCATTTTGATAATATGAAAAGCGGTATAATATAATTGTTAAATAAATAAATAAACATGAGCCTTTCATCAGTCCTCTGGGGCCACTCCCGACTCTAAAGAAGCACTGAAAAGATCAGACAGTGGAGCTGCTAGAATTTCCCCAATTTCCTTCAATACTCTCGGAGGTATCCCATCTGGTCCCATCACTTTGTCCACTTTTAGTTTAGCTAGTTCCTCATGAACACAGTCTTCTGAAATGTGTTCAAGATACCCATTAACTACTGTTCCTATTTGTGGCTATTTTCTGAGATCCTACTCCTGGCCCTTTATCTGTGAATACAGAACAAAAATATTTTTTAAACAATTCTGCTTTATCATTATCAGTTTCTACATATTCCTCCCCTTCACCACTTTTACACTTCCTCTTCTCACTAACATATATGAAAAATGTCTTGTCCCTTCACTGCACTGTCTATTTTTTCTTCCATTTGTATTTTTGCTTTCCTGACTACTTTCCTAGCTTCTCTAAATTTTCCCAAATATTGATTCTTGTCTTCTTCTTTCTGTGATCTCTTGCATTTTATGAAGACCACTCTCTTTTTCTTCACGTTTTCAGCTACTTCTTTCAGAATCACAGTGGCCTCATTTTCCTTTTACATTTATTTATTTTCCTAATAAAAAGGTTTGTTGCCCTTAAAATATCTTATTTCATTTTTTTATGTAAGAAATTTTTATTGAGTAGAATCAGATAACTTACATTCCAGAACAACAATTCCAAACAATGAGGTACAACATCCCCCTGGTCTGATATCTGCAACAACCCACCACTGAGAGACAGGACAGGATATCAACCATAATCAATCAATCTAAGTAACCAAAAACTTAGCAATCATAGAACAGAAGTGTGCAGTGGACCCTACTTATTTAACCCCCCTGACCCCCCCTTACCCCCCACCCCCCACCCCAGCCCTTCTGACCCCTCTACTCCCAAAGAGAGCAGGAAAGAAGCAGAAAAAATGAAAGAAAAAGAAAGAAAAGGAAAAAGAGGAAGAACAAGAGAAAAGTAGCAAACCCTAGGAAGAAAACATTCTGGTAAGGGAAAGACATCAGGTCAATGACCAGCCCAGACTTGGAAAGCCTCATGAGGACTCCTGAAATACTAAACTCCACAGGTCCTCTTCCCTAAAGGACCATCCTCAAACCGTAGCAGTTATCTTTTCTAACCAATAAATTTCCCAACATTTAGAACACCATTCTGTAAGAGATGGTGCCCTACTATGCTTCCAAAAGCGAGCAATCACTGATCTGGCCCCTAGAAGGAGCAACTGGACCATATGCTGAAGAGGACTCCTAAAAGTGGATTCAGGAAAAACCCCTAAGACACAAGACTCCATATCAAAGGGAAGGGTAACCTGCAACCGCTCATTGACATGGCCCACCACCAGCCTCCAATAACGTTGAATGTGAGGACATTGCCACCACATATGCTCAAAGGATCCACGGCGACTACATAGTCGCCAACAAAGCGGATCATCAGCCCTTTTCCAATGGAAAAGGTCTACTGATGTTATAGAAAGACGATAAAGTATCCTCAGTTGTATATGGATCAACCCCAACGATAAAGAGCAAGAATGCGAATACGCATAAACGTCATACCAGAACTCCTGAGCCTTCCCCAGTAAAGTTGCCTCCCATCTCTGGTGAGGAAGTTTTAAAGCAGGATGAATAGGAAAATCAGCCCCTATATGTCTATACAGCTGGGCCACAAAAGCTGTAAGTTTTTGGGACACAAAAAGGTCTTGCTCCCAACACCTAGGTCTCCGAGACACGTCTGTCGCCGAGACTTGGGTTCTCAAGCAATGGGATATTTGCAACTCTTGGAACGGCGAGAGTTGGAGACCCAGGGTCTCCTCAAGACTCTCCTTATTTATTTAGTGTTTGTCTTAGTGGTGTGCTAATTCAGCCTTCTCAGCTGTACTTACCTTGCCTCTCTCAATTAACTGGGCCTTGTGTGGTACCCCCATCCCCCTGCTGAGGGTTCAGGACAGGGTACCTTGTAACTGCCCTCTTTAATAGGACTTATCTCCCCCCCTCCCTCCCCAGCACCCACCCACCCCTGGGGAAATTGTAGTTTTATAGGTACTTGGACATCTTAGAGGAAAGGGGCTGCTCTCAGGTGCAGCTCTTAATCCAAATCAGTCATACACAGAGGACCTGTGATTAATTAGTTTCAGGTACACAGGGTGTATTAGGGGTATTAGATACACTTTTATTAGTATAAGCATCTACACCAATCCTTATTATATACCGATTTAAAAGACCTAAACACAAGCTTTAAACTAAGATGCAGTCAGAGGTCCAGCAACGAGATGGGGGTTCTCCAGTCTTTTGCATCGAGTGTCACATGTATGATTATCTCCCAGTTGGTGAGAGGTCCTACATATGCACTAAGTGCAGGGAGCTCTTTGCTCTCAGGGAACGAGTCCGTTCTCTAGAGGCTAGAGTAGCAGACCTGGAAGACATAAGAAAGACAGAGAAGTACATGGACGAGACCTACAGGGATATAGTCCTGAAGTCCCACCTCCAGTCTGGCAGCATCCCTGTTGCCATGGAGGAGAGAGGTCACGTGACAGGAGAGCATCACCCTGGTGTGGCAGGAAGTGATCCTGTAACTAGGACCTGTCCTCCAGGTGATGTAAAACCCTCTCGCACCGAGGACGTTTCTCCAGGGCCATGTCCCCATGAGGGGAGGGTCAGGACAGCTGTTATAGTTGGTGATTCAATCATTAGGAATGTAGATAGCTGGGTGGCTGGTGGACGTGAGGATCGCCTGGTAACATGCCTGCCTGGTGCGAAGGTAGCAGATCTCACGCACCGCCTAGATAGGATCATAGATAGTGCTGGGGGGGAGTCTGCTGTCTTGGTACATGTTGGTACCAATGACATAGGAAAATGTGGTAGGGAAGTTCTGGAGGCTAAATTTAAGCTTTTAGGTAGGAAGTTGAAATCCAGAACTTCCAGGATAGCGTTCTCCGAAATGCTTCCTGTTCCACGTGCAGGACCCAAAAGACAGGCAGAGCTCCGGAGTCTCAATGCGTGGATGAGACAATGGTGCAAGGATGAGGGTTTTGGATTTGTTAGGAACTGGGGAACATTCTGGGGAAAGGGGGGGCTCTTCCGAAGGGATGGGCTTCACCTTAATCAGGATGGGACCAGACTGCTGGCATTAACCTTTAAAAAAGAGATAGAGAAGCTTTTAAACTAGAAAATAGGGGAAAGCCGACAGTCACCCAGGAGCGCACGGTTCGGACAAAGGTATCCTTGAAGGATACTACCAAAAGCAGTGAGGTTCCAAAAGGGAGTATAGTAGCCCAAATGCCCTTGAGTAAGGAGCAGACAGAGCATAAAGATTCCCAATTACCCATGCCTACCAATAGCCAGATTAATATTAATAAAATGCAGTCTCTAAAATGCTTGTATGCCAATGCTAGAAGTCTAAACAATAAGATGGGAGAATTAGAATATATAGCATTAAATGAGAGGTTAGATATGATTGCACTCTCAGAGACATGGTGGAAGGAGGATAACCAGTGGGACACTGTGATACCTGGATACAAACTATATCGTAATGATAGAGCTGAACAAATTGGTGGAGGGGTTGCGCTCTATGTTAGAGAGGGCATTGAGTCAGAAAGGATTAAAGTTTTGCAGGGAACAAAATATGCTGTAGAATCTCTATGGATTGAAATTCCATTTATGAAGGGGAAGGTGATGGCAGTGGGAGTATACTATCGACCACCTGGCCAGAATGAACAAATGGATGATGAAATGCTCAAAGAAATCAAGGAAGCTAACAAAAGCCACAACAGAGTAGTAATAATGGGTGATTTCAATTACCCCGGTATCGACTGGGACAGTGTCACAGCAGGACAAGCTAAAGAGATAAAGTTTCTAGATGAAATAAATGACTGCTTCTTGGAGCAGCTGGTTCATGAACCGACTAGAGGGGAAGCCATACTGGACCTAGTCCTTAGTGGAACGCCAGATCTGGTGCAAGAAATAAGGGTGTTGGGACCACTTGGCAATAGTGATCATAGTATGATCATGTTTGATTTAATCAGTGGAGGACAGATAGTAAAGGAATCCACAGTACTACCTTTTAACTTTCAAAAGGGTGACTATGATAGAATGAGGAATATAGTTCGGAAAAAACTAAAAGGAGCGGTTCCAAAGGTTAAAGACTTACAGCAAGCTTGGGTGTTATTTAAAAATACTATCCTCGAAGCCCAGACCAGCTGTATTCCACGCATTAAGAAAAGTGGAAGAAAGTCCAAAAAACTGCCAGCATGGTTTAAAGGTGAGGTCAGAGAGGCTGTTGCTGCCAAAAGAGCAACCTTCAGAAAATGGAAAAAAGAGCCAAATGATGAAAACTGGAAACAGCACAAGCACTGGCAAGTTAAATGCAAAGCATTGATAAGGCAGGCAAAGCGGGAATTTGAGAAGAAACTTGCTACGGAAGCAAAAACACGAAATAAAGACTTTTTCAAGTACATTCGTAGCAAAAGGCCTGTGAGAGAGTCAATTGGACCATTAGATGATAGAGGGGTAAAAGGGGCAGTAAGAGGAGACAAGGCTATAGCAGAGAGACTGAATGAATTCTTTGCTTCGGTCTTTACTGAGGAAGATGTAGGGGTGTTACCCAAGACTGAAGTGGTATTTAAAGGTGATACTGCAGAGGAATTGAGAGAAATATCGCTACACCGGGAAGATATATTACAACTATTTGATAAACTGAATAGTAGCAAATCACCTGGACCGGATGGTATACATCCCAGAGTGTTGAAAGAACTGAAATATGAGATTGCAGACCTGTTATTGGTAATCTGTGAACTTTCATTAAAATCATCTGTAATACCTGAAGATTGGAGGGTCGCCAACGTAACACCAATTTTTAAAAAGGGTTCCAGGGGTGACCCGGGAAATTACAGACCGGTGAGCCTGACGTCAGTACCAGGGAAAATGGTAGAAGCCATCATAAAGAACAAAATTACACAGCATGTAGATAGTCATGGCCTAATGGGAGACAGCCAACATGGCTTTAGACAAGGCAGATCTTGTCTTACTAATCTGATCTGTTTTTTTGAAGGTGTGCATAAACAGGTAGACAAAGGTGAGTCGGTTGATATAGTGTATCTGGACTTTCAGAAAGCTTTTGACAAGGTCCCCCATCAGAGACTTTTGGCGAAGCTAAAAAGTCATGGGATAGGAGGCAGTGTACTATTGTGGATCGGGAACTGGTTAAAAGATAGAAAGCAGAGGGTAGGGCTAAATGGCCAATATTCCCAATGGAAAAAGGTGAATAGTGGAGTACCCCAGGGATCTGTACTGGGTCCGCTACTTTTTGACATATTCATAAATGACCTGGAAAAGGGAATAACTAGTGAGGTAATCAAATTTGCAGATGACACAAAACTGTTTAAAGTTGTTAAAACCCAAGAGGATTGTGGAAAACTGCAGGAGGATCTGGATAAATTGGAAGACTGGGCATCCAAATGGCAGATGAAATTTAATGTGGACAAGTGCAAAGTTATGCACCTAGGAAAGAACAACCCACACTATAGTTACAAGATGCAAGGCTCCACATTAGAAACCACCACCCAGGAAAAAGATTTAGGAGTCATCGTGGATAACATGTTAAAACCCTCCGCCCAGTGTGCAGCGGCGGCCAAGAAAGCAAATAGAATGCTAGGTATCCTAAGGAAAGGGATGGAGAATAAAACAAAGGATATTATAATGCCTCTGTATCGCTCCATGGTACGACCGCACCTTGAATATTGTGTGCAATTCTGGTCACCGTATCTTAAAAAGGACATAGAGTTATTAGAAAAAGTACAGAGAAGAGCCACCAAATTGGTGAAGGGGATGGAAGGCTACTCCTATGAAGAGAGGCTAAAAAGGTTAGGGCTCTTTAACCTAGAAAAGAGGCGGCTGAGGGGAGATATGATAGAGGTGTATAAATTAATGAATGGAGTGGAACGGATAAACGTGGATAAATTGTTTACGCTATCAGAATATAGAAGGACTAGGGGGCATGTAATGAAGCTACAGGGTAAACTATTTAAGACAAATAGGAGAAAATATTTCTTCTCTCAACGTGTAATCAAACTCTGGAATCTGTTACCGGAGGATGTAGTAAGGGCTGTTAGTATAGCTGGGTTTAAAAAAGGTTTGGACAAGTTCCTGGAGGAAAGGTCCATAAACCACTATTAAAAAGGGACCCAGGATATCAATGCTTGGCCTAGTACAAGCACTGCAGAACCTGTGTCTTTTGGGGAAACTGCTAGGTACGTATGACCTAGATTGGCCACTGTTGGAAACAGGATACTGGGCTTGATGGACCTCGGTCTGACCCAGTATGGCATTTCTTATGTTCTTATGTTCTTATGTTCTTAGAAGCCAGACACACATTCTCATATAAGGAGGAAAGCTTTGTTGTTAGAAATTCTGAATTTGATGCTTTATGCATAGTTAAGATAAACCCCAGAGCTCCCAAAATGGTGAAGGGCAAAGAGGAAGCAGATAGCCCCATCTGCTTACACAGCTTCCTCCATGCTGCCCAACAAGGTCCGAGAAACACATGTGTTTGCACCTGAGCTGCCTCCTGGGAATCAGTAAGGAAAGGTACGGCCGTCAACAGGATTGGGCGTAGCCAGTCCACTTCCAATAAAACCCATTCTGCCCCGTGTGACTTCGCCACAACAGCAACGATTGCAGACAAATACAAGAGAAATATAACTCCAGATCAGAGAGGCTCAACCCTGCAGAACCCTTAGGGGTCGTGAGTATTTTCCAGCTAAGCATGGGACGTTTTCCCAACCACAAAAACCTCATCACAGCTTGCCAAAGGGACCGAAAAAACAGGCTCGGAAGAGAAATAGGCAATTGCATAAACAGAAAAAGTAATTTCGGTAAGACCAAAATCTTGTAAGTATTGATACAACCTAACCAACAGACCGAGCATAGACTCCACCTTTCTATATTGACCTTAACTGATTGCAAAAGCGGGAGATAATTTAAATGATAGAGCCGTGAAAGATCTCGATGAATTACAATGCCCAAGTACCTAAAACGGTCCACCACCAGGAAGTTCCCATCGCTAGAAAGATTTCCGAGGGAGAGTGGGACAAACAACTAAGAAGAGTGGACTTCTGTCTGTTAACCATAAACCCAGACACCCAAGAAAACCGTTCCAAGATGTTTAGTACGATGGGTAAAAATCTAGAGGGCTCCCTCAAGTAGATCAGTGTGTCATCTGCGTATAAAGAAATAGTGTGCCATTCAGAGCCCAGATGGATACCTATGTCCTCTGCCCATGATCTAAGATGGGCTGCCAAAGGTTCCATAGTGAGGGCAAACAATAACGGAGAAAGGGGGCAGCCCTGTCTGGTGCCTCTACCTAGGCAGAAGGGTGGTGAACAAGCACCATTGATGGACACCACTGCCTGAGGATGGGTATATAAAGAAGCAATCAATATACAAAAAGCGGTCCCAAAGCCGAATTCCCGGAGGACTTGTAGGAGGTAGGGCCATTCTAGTTTGTCAAAAGCTTTTTCCGCATCAAGCAACAGAATCTTAAACGATCCCACTTTACCCTTTATTCCCTGTAGGACATTGATCAGTCGGCGCACATTCTCAAACCCGTATCTGTGTTTTATGAAACCAGTTTGGATCGGTGAATGATATCGGGAATTAGCAAGGCTAGGCGGTTAGCTAGAATCGTGATGAATATTTTATAATCTAAGTTTAACAAAGATATCTGTCGATAATTAGAGCACTGCAAAGCGTCTTTCCCAGCTTTAGGGATTACAACAATATTCACATGATAAAATGATGGTGGAAGCATTTTTTTGGACAGAATTTCATTAAAGACGGTCAATAGAGTTGGCGCAAACAAATCTGGGAAAACCTTATATAATTCTGCCGGGAGGAAATCTGGGCCTGCTGCTTTAGCAGATTTGAGATTCTTTATCACTTGCTGGACCTCCGCCAATGTAAACGGGCGAGCTAAGTGTTACTTTCCCTCCTCGGACAGCTGAGGGAGAGAAGCATCCTTCAACCACTCAGAGATATCCGTGAGCGTCGCAGCTGACTCACTAGCATATAGTCTCTCATAAAATGTAGCAAAGGTGGATGCTATATCACGGGATGTATATAGAATCTGACCCAACGGGGATGCAATAGCATCAACCCTATGCCGTTGCCGTTTTAGTTGCCACATCAACAACTTGCCGGCTTTATTCCCCTGTTCATAATAACGTTGCTTGGTGCGTAAGAAAAGCGAGGCCACTCGGTCGGTTTCCAGCGCTGCCAATTCCCCCCTACGTCGAGGTAGCAAATTCCACACCTTCTCACCCCCCCCTTCCTATGTTTTCTTTCCAATTCTATAATCTCCTTCTGTAAAGCCTCCTGTTGGACTATTAAACATTTCTGAAAAGTACTCAATAGGAAAATGAGATGCCCCCGCAAAACCGCTTTCCCCGCATCCCATAAGAGCGCTCTCGAGACCTCTGAGGCATCATTACGTTTCAAATACTATGTCCATCTTTTACAAACTTCAGAGGCAAACTCCAGGTTAAATAGGAGCCCTCATGGCAGGGACCACCTCAGAGCTGAAGTGTCCTCCACCCCCAGGGCGAGGTCAATAGAAATGATGGCATGGTCGGACAGACCCATGGTCCCAATGGTGGCTTGATTCAACCATGGAAGCCCTGATCGTGACAAAAAACACATATCTATCCAAGAATGACACCGATGTGCCTGAGAGTAGAAGGTATAATTCCTTTCAAAAGAGTGGAGTTGCCTCCATGCATCACATAAGTCAAACTGTGACACCCAATTCACTAGTAACTTCCCCAAAGAGTTTCCGAAAGTCCGACTCCTCGAACGATCTAACTCTGAACAAGCACAATTGAAATCACCTCCTATTATCAATGGCCCTTGACTGAATTTCTGAATTGCTTTTGACAGATCGAGCAAAGAACTACCTACTATCGCTGGAGGGAGATACACATTGATCAGAGTTAACGTAATCCCTTGGATGGAACCCACTAAGAGAAGGAAGCGGCCCTCCGGGTCAGCCACTTTGTTAAGCAACTGAAAGGAGCACGTAGAGGAGAATAAAATAGCGACCCCCCATTTCCTAGTAGAAAAGTTAGCCAAGTGTATTTGGGGAACCTAATGTTGGCAGAATCAAAGTGATCATGTCTAGACAGGTGAGTTTCTTGGAGAAAGATTATCTCAGCTTTCTCTCTCCACAACTTGTCAACCACTCTCCGTCATTTGCACGGGTTATTTAGGCCATGCACATTCCAAGAGATATCTTTAACCATTCCCAAGTCTGGAAAACAGCCACTTATAGACTTTCAGCCCCAGCAGAATCTCCCTCCCTCCTTTCCCCATTCTTTGAACAGCGAACCTCCTTCCCTTAAAAACCCTAACAAGACTTCCTGCACACTGAGTTGGAAAATAAGAAGTGTTCCTAGTACACAGTAGGGAAATCCTGATGCCCTGGTCAGAAGAGCCCCCCCATACCCCCTACCCTCCCCTTTCCCACCCCCTCATCCCTCCCCCTCCCTCTCCTCCCTCCCCTCCCACAATCTTATATTTGCAGGAAGTAGACCCACATTGTAAACAGCACAATACTGGTGACACTGCTAGTGTCCCCAGAGAAAGCATTGGAAAGAAAGATGCGACCCGTCACCTCCACACCACCCACCTGCCTTCTGGCAATTGGTAAATAGAAAAAGAAAAAAAACCCTTAGGGCATCTTCCTGTTACATAATATGTTTCTGACCGAATTACTCCCCCTTCTACCTGTTCCCCTTTGTTCCTCCTCCACCACCAGCTTCTCCCCCTCCCGCCCCCCTCTTCCTCTCCTACTCCCTCTGTAGAACTTCTATGTCTGAGTGAAAATCTTGAAAACCATTCCACGCAACATCAGATGAGGAGAAAATGGAGTGAAAGATACCCCCAAACACAAAATCCCACCAGACAATTGACAATCACAATAAAATCAGGTAGGGGCGGAAGTGTCCATCTCCTTCTGTGGATTGAGGTCGGTATCCGAATTAGATGACTGTCGAGACCATGGGACCTTACACCGTTTTGGTAAGGATATCTCCCATTCCCCATTCGTGCTTCTCTGCCTAGTTGGACGTTCACCATGATGTATCAAGTCCAGGAACTCCATCGCTGTCGAGAGATCCATAATTTTTTGAGGGCAGTTGTTCCAATTAAACAGCAAAGTGAAGGGAAAGCCCCATCTATAGGAAATGTCCTTTTTCTGTAGTTCCTGAGTTAAGGGCTTGAAGCTCTGTCGTCGCTCTAGAGTGTATTGAGAGAGATCTTGATATATTTGAAGCTCCTGACTTTGAAGACCATTGAGCGTTTACCCCTAAGACTTCTCAGTAATGTCATCTTGTCTTCAAAGAAGCTGAAGCAAATTATAACTGCTTGAGGCTGTGTGTTGCAAGCCCTCCGGGCCCCAAGCAATTGATGCGCCCTTTCAAGCCTCACCGACTTTGGGGCATGTGGCACACAGAAGGCATAGAGTTCTTGGACTAGAACCATCGTATCCTCCGTACCTCCCTTTTGTTCTGGAAGGCCAAATATTCTTATGTTATTACGTCTTTGCCAGTTCTCAAGTTCGTCCTGTCTTTCTTTTAACTCTTTTGTAAGGTGGTCTAATTTCACAATTTTAGTCTGAAGGACCACGGACGTCTCCATTTGTTCCCCTATATTTAACTCAGTCTGTGTCACTCTGTCATCCAGGGACTTTAAGTCGGCTCGGATATCACACACCGCTTTGGTAAAGCCCTGGCGGAAGAGCTTGAGCTCCTGTAGGATTTCCAGGAAGTCAGCTTTCGTTACCGGAGCCAGCGGACCAGAGCTATTGACTTTAGAAGCAGATATACCCTCTGCAGACTTTGGGGATTGTACATTAAGAAAATCTGAAGATCTAGCAAACTTGGAGAGGGAAACTGCATAAGATTTTGCATTGGCCATGTTTGTCAGGCAGCACAGACTGTCTTCAGCACCTCCAGTGAAAGTGAAGAGTCCTTTTGCTGATTCTCCTGATGAGGCAAAGAGTAAGGCAAGTGCAAAGTCCACCAAGGAAATGGCCTAAATAAAAGTAAACTGCTGCTGACCTGCAGTATTTACAGGCGACACAAGAGGGAGCTCCTGGCTAGAACATCAACAATACCGATAGAGAGGACAGTCATTGCTTTAATACACCTCCACAAACTGTCAGGCACAAGCACAGCATGCAGTAGTAGCGGCAGCGAAAGTCACAGCTCCGATGACATCCTGGAGGCCCGACATGGAAATTAGGGTTTCAGTGGACACTCCGACGGTGCTGGGACCCTCAGCAGAGCTCTCTTAAAATACGGCGGCCATTTTGTTTTACCTCATGCGTTCCAGCGATGCATTCCACGGAGCGGCGGCCATTTTAAAGGGGGAGACAACAGCAGATTAGACACAGCAGTAACGTCGTGAATGTCGTCAGCACCATCATGCGTTCCAGGAGGAGCACAGAAACAGCTTTCCTGCCACAACAGAGATCCCCTTCTGCATTCCACAGGAATGCCCGCAGGTATGTCAATGATGGCGTCGGCACTATTTTAGGCCCGCTGAGAGCAATTCGGGTAGGAAGCTTCAGGGAACGCTGAAAACCTCTGTGATACGCCACGCAGAACTCTCCTGCACCCCGGGGGGGGGGGGGGGTACCAGTTTTAAAGATTTAAGCTCCGGGAGTAAGATCTGTTGCTGTGATACTCACAATTAGAAAAAGTTTGCAGGCAGGCAGATCGGCGATATAAGATACCAAAGATGAACACTTTTGCCCTGATCCTCGGGAAGATGACCCAGCAGCTGCCCACAGCTGAGAGATTCAGCCTGCGGTACTTGGCAATCGTGAGCTGAGGGATCCTCTGGTAGGTCTGCAATGGGAAAAACAGGTTTCTGAAGAAATCTGGCAGGAGGTGGGGAGATCTGATTATAACAGCTTACATGTTTAGCACAGCACTAGCAAGGGGAGCATCCACACGCCAAGAAAGTGCAGTTCCAGACTGCAAATGTCAGGTAAATGGGGGAAGAAGTTAGGAGCCTCAGGGAATCATGGCCATCTTGATTGAGCTCACCAGCGCCACCACCCATCCTATTTCAGTTTTGCCCACTGCTTTTCTGCATCCTCCAGATGTTCTCATCCCACTAACAACTTCTTGAGGTATTATCCCATCTTGGCAAAGTTAGTTTTCCTAAAATCTAGGACCCTCACTTTTCAATAGACTTTATTAACCCTAGTTTTAATACTGAACCTCACTACCTGGTAATCACTGGTGGCGAGATGATCTCTCACTGTAACATCAGAAACTCGTTCCCCATTGGTAAGCACCAGATCCAGTGTGGTCTTTTTGTGTGTGGGTTCTGTTACCAGTTGCTTGAATAATTCTCCCTGTAGAGAATCCAGGATCTGCTTACTTCTAGATGACACCACAGCAGGGATGCGCTAATCAACATCCAGCCCTTTTTTTAATAAAGTAAGGTACATGATGACTTTACTTTACCTTATTAAATAGCCATGACGTACGTGTGTTGCAATATGTGTTAAATCTCTCGATGTGGGCTCATGCAGTGTGTGCTCCGAGCGCTAACTGCAGGGCATTTTCTGGCCATGCCTACAACAGCACAGAGGCAATGAACTTTCTGTGCATTAATTTTGCACCTAATATCACCACCCGGCCTGAGACCTGTCAACTCCATTCACATCTGTAAATTACATGGCCGTAGGGTTATCTGGAATTGACATAGTTCCAGGGGATGGGCTGCAGTTTACACTAAGTTACCTCAGAATTCCCCCCTCCCTTCCCTCAAAGATGATATTATGAAGGAAAAAATAAAACTAATGAAGGATATGACCAGGTCAAACTGATGTTACAAAGATGTTACAATGTTTATTTACAAGATAAAAGCATTTCTAATGTAATCACATTTGAAACCTCGTAACAAGTTCATAAAGAAATACACTTCTTTAAATAAATAATCCCTTACTTGGTTTGCAGCTTGTCATGCTTGGAGGGCTTGTGTGCATCAGTGATGCTGAGAGCTAAGCTATCGGTAGTTTAACTACTGGCAGGATCTCCCAAGATGGACAGGTCTCAGCTGAGGTGCCAGACCAATACAAACTATCCATCTGGGCAGCAGCAGAATGGGATAGTGTTGACAGCGGAGGATCACATTTCTGTGACAATGGCAACAGCACTAAACTTAAACTGCGCGGAGGAAAGGCCCGGCAGTCTACTTCTTATCTTGCCATGAAAACCCATCTGGGCATCAGCAGAATGAGATGGTGTTGGCGGCGGAGGATCACATTTCTGTGACAACGGCAACAACACTAAACTTAAACTGTGCGGAGGAAAGGCCCGGCAATCTACTTCTGTATCTTGCCATGAAAACCCAATGGATAGTCACAATGAAACAAATTGCGCTATAGTGCTAGAAGATGAGATCCCCAAGTCGGAAGGCACTCAACGTGCTACTGGGGAAGAGCTGAAGACTTTTCAGAGTAAAGCCAGCATTTATGATGTGGTTGGATCAAAGCCCTCGGGATGTCTGACTGCTGATGTAGCTGTACATGAAATGAGAGTCAGAAGCTGTAAAGATGTCTTAAACATTGGAACATGGAACATACGAAGCATGAATCAAGGGAAGTTGGAGGTGGTCAAGAATGAAATGGAACGTGTACAACTTGATCTGTTGGGTGTCAGCGAACTGAAAAGGACTGGCATCGGGCACTTTGCATCAGATGATCACATGGTCTACTATGCTGGAAATGAAAGACAAAGAAGAAATGGTGTTGCAATTATAATAAAGAAGAAACTTGCAAGAACTGTAATGAAATACAATACAGTCAGTGAAAGCTTAATCTCTATTCGTCTGCGAGGAATGCCTATCAACACAACTATAATTCAAGTATATGCCCCAACAACAGCTGCAGAAGAGGATGAAATGGAAGAGTTACATAGTAACATAGTAATATAGTAAATGACGGCAGATAAAGACCAGTATGGTCCATGTAGTCTGCCCAGTACGATGTCAAGAGTAGGTACACCTGCCGCTCTGTGCAGGCCCCCCTTCCCCATGTCTTTGTTTAGGGGTGATCCCACCACTCCTTGTAGTACATCCCTATTTGTTAAGGAATTAGATGGTTCCGATTATTTTGATATTTTTGTGTTGCTGTAAAGGGATCCACTGTGTCTGTCCCATGCTCTTTTGAACTCTGTCACCGTATTTGCCCCCACCACTTCCATTGGGAGTGCATTCCAAGCATCCACCACCCTTTCAGTGAAAAAGTATTTCCTGACATTGCCTTTCAATTTACCACCATGTAGCTTCATGTTATGCCCTCTAGTTTTGCAGCTTTTCCGTCTTTGGAAGAGGTTTGTTTGGTCATTTTTTCTATTTAAGTATTTAAAGGTCTGAATCATATCTCCCCTGTCCCTGCTCTCCTCCAAAGTGTACATGTTTAGGTCTTCAAGTCTCTTCTCATAAGGCTTCTGACGCAGGCTCCAAATCATTTTGGTCGCCTTCCTCTGAACAGTTTCCAGTCTTTTTACATCCTTTGCAAGATATGGTCTCCAAAACTGACACAGTATTCCAAGTGAGGCCTCACCAGTGACTTGTACAGTGGCATAAGTACCTCTTCCTTTTTGCTGGTAATTCCTCTTCGTATGCAGGCCAGCATCCTCCTGGGTTTTGCCACCGCCTTGTTGCACTGTTTTGCCACCTTGAGATCTTAAGAAATAATCACTCCAAGGTCTTTCTCCTGAACTGTACACACCAATCTCTCACCCCCTATCGCGTACATTTCAAGTTCAAGCTGAAATGGACAGAACATGCAAACAGGATATCCTGATGGTCATGGGCAAAGTGGTTGGAAAATATGGACTTGGCAACAGAAATGAAGCTGGAGAAAGACTGATAGAATTCTGCAGGACCAACAAACACCTTCTTCCAGCAACACAAGCGGCAACTGTACACATGGGCTTCACCCAATGGATTGTATAAAAATCAAATTGACTACATCTGTGGAAGTCAAAAATGGAAAAGCTCTATAACATCAACAAAGACAAAACCTGGAGCTGACTATGGTACAGATCATCAACTACTAGTATGCAAACCTAAGCTAAAGTTGAAAAAGAGCAAACCGCTCATGAATGCTGCAAAATATGACCTTGAGAATATACCACTGGAATTTAAAGACGGCCTGCAAAATGGATTTGCTGCTTTAAATACAAATGAGAGAGCTCCAGAAGAGTTATGATATGACATCAAGAAGGTTGTGTTGGAAGAAAGTGAGAAGTCTCTACAAAAGGTGAAAAAGCAAAAACGGCCAAAATGGATGACGGAAGAAACTCTGAAAATTGTCCAGAAATGCAGAGAAGCTAAAGCCAGAGGAGAAAGAAAGACAATCGCATAACTCAACAGAGATTTCCAACATGCAGCAAGACAGGACAAGAAAAAGTACTACAATGACACATGCAAGGAAATAGAAGCAGAAACTATTACAGGAAGAACAAGATCGGCTTTCCTAAAGCTACAAGAGTTAAAGAAAAAATTCCAGCCTCAAAATGGAATGTTACAAGATGCTCAAGGTTCTATGTTGAATGATGCTGAGAAGATCAAGAAAAGGTGGAAAGAATATAGAGTTTTTATATGATAAAGATCAAGTGGACCAACAGCCATTTCAACCTGTACCTTATGATCCAGAACCATTGGTGATGAAAGAAGAAGTTGAAGCAGCATTGAAAGCCTTATCAAAGAATAAAGCACCAGGCATTGATGATATTCCCAAAGAAGTATTACAGCAATCTGATGCAGCATTTACTGTACTTACAAGGCTCTGCCAAGAAATTTGGAAGACAACATCATGGCCAACTGAATGGAAAAGATCTGTGTTTATACCAATACTAAAGAAAGGTGATCCAACTGACTGTGGAAATTATCGCGCAATCGCTCTGATCCCACATGCCAGCAAGATTCTATTGAGGATTATTCAAAAGAGACTACAACCATACCTGGAACAATAACTACTTGAAGTGCAAGCAGGGTTCAGGAAAGGCGAGGAATGAAAGATATCATTGCGGATGTGAGATGGCTCCTTGAAAAGACTAAAGAATACCAAAAGAATATCTATATTGACTATAGCCAGGCTTTTGACTGTATAAACCATGAGAAACTCTGGGTCACATTAAGAAGCATGGGTATACCAGAACACTTGATCGTTCTCTTGAACAATCTGTACATTGATCAAGAAGCAACAGTTCGAATGGAACAAGGAGAAACAGAATGGTTTAAAATCAGCAAAGTTGTAATTCAAGGCTGCATACTTTCTCCCTATCTGTTTAATTTATATGCAGAACAAATCATCAGAGAAGCAGGATTGTACGAAGATGACAGAGGTGTGAAGATTGGTGGAAGACTCATCAACAACCTTTGCTATGCTGATGATACCACATTACTGGCTGAAAGTGAAGATGATATGAAACATTTGTTTCTCACGATCAAAGAACATAGTCTCAAAATGGGCCTGCACCTTAATGTAAAGAAGACAAAGATCATGACAACTGGCAAAATTAACAGATTCATCATTGAAGGAGAAGAAATTAAAATTGTGAACAACTTTAATCTACTTGGATCAAATAAAGAAGCAACAAGCAGTCACAAAATCCGACGACGCATTGCTCTTGGCAGAATGGCTATGAAAGACCTAGACAAGATTCTCTCAAGAGCAGAGGTGTCTCTCTCCATACAAAGATTCGACTTGTTCAAGCCATGGTATTTTCAATAACATCATATGGATGTGAAAGCTTGACAGTGAAAAAGATAGACAGGAAGAAAATTGATGCCTTTGAATTATGGTGCTGGCAGCAAATACTGTGTATACCATGGACTGCCCGAAGAACAAACCAGTCAGTATTAGAGGAGATCAAACCTAAGCTTTCTTTAGAAGCTCAGATGACAAAACTTCAACTTTCATACTTTGGACACATCATGAGAAGAGAGAGATCATTAGAGAAAGACATCATGCTTGGCAAGATAGAAGGTCAACGCAAAAGAGGAAGGCCAGCAATGAGATGGATCGATACAATAACACCAGCTACAGGTACCAGTCTGTCAACAATGAGCCGCCTGACTGAAGACCGAACACAATTTAGGACAACTATCCAGAGGGTCGCCATGAGTCAATACCGACTCGATAGCACTTAACAACAACAACAAATAAATAATGTCTTCAAAACCCAAGCAATTAGTGTGGTGTAAAGTTTCTCTTAATTCAAAGTAAAATGGAACATTAATTTAGCTCAGTTGTCAAAACCCCTATAGTCCATAGGTACTAGTACTTATCATCTGACTAGTTGGGGACCAGGAGTGTGTAGGAACTTCCATAAGGAACTGGAGTTGCTGTCTTCTTCCAACTTCCTTTCCTCGTCTTCTTCTACTACTGCAGCGCCTGTTCTGGAAGAAACATGTACAACCTATTTCTACCCCTCCATCCCTTCTCTGTTTAGGGAACAAAAAAAACCTGCTTGCAAGCATTTTCCAAGAAAATAACTTGGATAAAAATCTTTCCAACCCCCCCACCTCTCATACCATCATCCTCCTCACTTCACCATAAACATCATACCCATACTCACTTCTCACCACCCATTCAACTCTCTCCACTCACTATTTTAAAGACACATAGTTCAATCACTCCTTTGATTATACACCTTACCCTCTTTCTCTTTCTTGAAATTCACTTACCTCTATTATAACCCCATCTCCTTTTACTACTATTTCACATTCAATTATACTTCCCCTCAAATTCCTATTTGCTTGATTTCACTAATGAAGGGGTCTGTTAAGAGCTTCCTTCTCTATATAGCCTAGCGTATTTAGTTACCTCAATGCCTGTCCCACTTTCTTCCAGGTGTTTCCCTATCTCTTTAGGACATTACCTGTGTCCTTCAAAATACTCCCTTTGTCTGGATAAATTATGCCCTTTGCTATTTTTAGGAATAGTTGTATGCTACTCTTTATCAAATAGAATTGCTTAAAACCCCTTGGGATGTCTACAGACTCTTTTATCTCACTTATCCTAAATCCTCTCAGTTATCCTCATTTAAATCACTTTTACATGTTCTGTACTCACATATCTTTCTATTCAAATCATTCTCATACCCAAATTTCCTTCCTTTCAACGCATTCTAAGGCCTAGGCCACCAGTCACCTTAACACACATCCACTCTCAACCACTTCCACTCACCAACTGACTCTCTCCAGTTCCAGTCACTGACGTTCCAAATCCTCTCATACTGTCTCCATACACTCGATGACTCACAAAACATTACCAATGAACCTCTATTATACCTGTTAAAACCTCCTGAATCAGACCCCGCACAATTTTCCCTACCTATACAGTAGAAATAAAAATTTTACACCCTATCAACTTTCATACAAATTCACAAGAGGAGAAAATTTAAAAAACTGCATTCATCAACAGTAACTGATCAACAGAACCTAAGTGCATCAGCTTGGCTCCACTGAATTTTTCCACTACGTTACTACACATACAGTTTAAATAAATAAACCTAATTATAAACCCTTTCTCAACATTTATTCAAAATTACAAAAATGTTTCTCATTTACTCAGTACATATTTTCAAAAATTAAACTTTAAACTCACACTAAAACCATTTTCCTTTACATACTAAGTTCTTCCCACCTCCCCTATATTTCTGTTCCCATTTAAAAGTTCAATTTACTGACCTTTTTCAGATATCTTTAAAACTTTCCTTGAAGCTCCAGAGGAGTCTGTCCCTCTTCAGGGACTTCTTTCACTTCCTGGGGCTTGCCTAAGGCATCCAGGAGCAATCATGTCCGTCACTGAGCCCATACAGGCCTCCCAACTCCCTTTAATCCACCCCGGGCCTTGCCTAAGAATTTCAAGGTAATTTCAGCCTATCCGTGTCACACCCCCCCCTCCCTCCCCAATCAGGGAAGACACCTCCAAGCTTTTCTTCACACTTCAGGCCTTTCCCAAGGGCTCCAAAGTGTTTTGGCGCCATTCTTCTGCCCCCTCCTCATCAGGAAAAGCCCACTCTTTTCTTCCATCCCTCCAGGCATTGTTCAAGGCCTCCAGAGGTTTGCGGTGCCTTTCACCACCCCCTCCCTCCCTCCCACTGGGGGGAAATTCCACTCTCCACATCACTCCGAGCCTTGCCCAAGGGTTCTGGAGGTTACTGATGGCCACATGCCCCCCCTGCTTCTGCAGGGAAGCCGCATGTTAGTACGTCTCTCCCCAACTCTGCAGGCCTCCTCCTTCATTGACCAGAGGTAGCTGCGGCAACACGCAGCTTCCCAAACAAAGGCCCACTGACTCTCCTCTCTCTCCAGGCTGCAGATCGGGTCTCAGAGTCAGCCACAGCACTCACGGCTGACTGGAGACCCGATGGCAGCCTCTCCTCTGCCTCCCCATTCAAATTATTTTTATTTTTAAAATGGTGGCTGCCTGGCCCAAGCCACCACAGGCACCAACCTTTATTTATTTATTTATTTTATCTCCCGCTTCCCCTCAGAGCCCTCCTTGCCCTCTGGATCCACAGCAGGCATTTTTTGTGTTATTTTAAACTCCGGTTTGCCTACTGGAGCTCCCCTATCCTAAAAAAACAGCGGCTTCTTAGACAGTCAGGATCTCCCCGGTAAATTTATTTTACATTTTTTTCTGGTTACATTAACATGCACTAAGTGTAGAAGCTTTATAATATAAAATTCCAGTGCAGATGTTCATTTTTTTTACAAAGGAATGTAGAATAACTTAAATATGATGCTAAACTATTAACAGTGTAAAGAGGCTTCTTAAAAATACAGTAACAGCTGTCTAACTTCTTGCATGAACTCTTCATAGGCTGTGATCTCTTTTATTGGACCAACATAAAAATCAAACAAAAATGTTCTAGCGAATGAATTTTAAAGACCAACCTAGTCCATTCTGTAGTTGTGGCTGAAAGACCAAAACAGTCATTAAGAACTATCAATTTCTTATTAAAATTCTCTGTGTGATTCATAATGTATTTTACTTTCTTTGTCTATTACTACTATTATTATTTCCAGTTGGTTACTAGTGGAAAATACTAGCTAGCATCTCCTGAAGGGGACTGTATAAGATATTGTATTTATTGCTTCATAACCAATATCAAGTTCTTCCTGAAAATCTTCTGTGTTCTTAGATGTTTCTTTTATATACTTTGACAACGTACATCATCGGCAATTAGATCAAGTTACATCTTACACTAGAAACATGTCATTTAATTTTTGATGCTGGAATACTGCTTCAGGTCCTTAGGTCTTCAGTTGTAGTGACACAGCTATTTGAGTGATTGATATAGTCACGTGTAAGATAGTTGGTCAGGGACTCACGGCCTTGTGATTACTATCTACAAAGTCAGCCATGTATCTAAAAAGGAATCTAAAAATAGAATGCTAGGAATCACAAATAGAATGCTAGAAATTATAAGGAAAGCTATGGAGAGTAAAGTCAAGGATATTATAATGCTTCTGTATCTCTCCATGGTGCGACCACATCTCGAATATTGTCTGCAATTCTGGTTCCCATATTTTAAAATGGATATAGCGGAATTAGAAAAGATACAGAGATGAGCCACCAAAATGGTAAAGGGGATGGAAGGATACCCCTTTGAGGAAAGGCTTAAAAGGTTTTGACATTTTAACTTGGAAAAGAGACGGCTGAGGGGGGATATGATAGAGGTCTATAAAATAACGAATGGAGTGTAACGGGTAAACATAGATTGGTTGTTTACGCCTTCAAAAGGTAGAAAAAATAGGAGACATACAATAAAGCTACAATGTAGTATATTTAAGACTAATTGGAGAAAATATTTTTTCACTCAACATGTAAACAAACTCGGGAATTCGTTGCCGTAGGATGTAGTAAAAGATTTTAAAAGAGATTTGGAGAAGTTCCTGGAGCGTAAGTCCATAAACCATTATTAAAGAGAACCAGTGAAATCTACTGCCTACCCTTGAGATAAGTATCATGGAATCTGTCTACCTTTTTGGGAACCTGACAAGATACTGAGCATGATAGACCCTTGGTCTGACCTAGTATGGCATATCTTATGTTCTTATGTTCTAAACATTTCTACACAAATATATTGTGGGCCAGTATTCAAAAGGACCTTTCCTGTGGCTATTATATAGATTAGTCCCTTATCTGTCATTTTCAATAGCAGTATAGAGATAATTCCACTGAAAGATTTCTTTGCTCTAACACTAGTAGCTGAATATCAGTGTTATCTGTACAGTCTACCGTGGCGAACATTGTCCAGGACTGAATATTCGTGTGTATTTTTTATTTTTTTTGCAGTTTCAAAAATTTACATCAAATAAAACATTGAATGACAGGCAATTTAAGAAAGAAACTTAAAAAATTAAGAGTTTCTCTATATCAAAATAATAATATAGACCACAAAAACCCCTACAATGAGGCAAGAACAGGAAAAGAAAAGGAGAATGCAATTTGCACAGGAAAAATAATTCTTAATCTATTGGCAGCATCTCAAGATAGCATCCTCAGCCAGTCCATCAACTAGTGGAGCCTTCAGGGAGCAACACCTGAGCTGGAGACACTTCCCTAACTGAAACAAACTGTGGAACTTGCTCAGGCTCCAAGAAGACATATTGTTTACCCTACCATATAACCAAACATTTACAAGGAAAAAATAATTTCATTGAAGCATCAAGCTTTAAGGCCAAAAATTCTCAGTACGTCTTTTGTATATCCCTAGATACATCAGGAAATATATAGATATAGATATATTTGAGCCAAAAAAAGTAGCTGAAATTTTACAAAACAACCACCTCAAGACAGCATTCTTGCTAGACTCTGGACTGTACTCACAGACTGAAGATTTTCCAAAGTTGATTCCACACAATCTAACTTCGCTGCTTGTTGTGTAAGAGACAGTTCCTGTTTTACTGCCTTGGCAGAAAGAACATCCAAGTGTGACTTGAACATGCCAGCAAATGTACCTAGAGATGTGTCCACAACCTTGATGGCATCCCATAATACTTCCAGGGTGACTACAGCCGGTCTGATGGTACACACTGACCAGAGATCCTTGCTGGATCCTCCAAGGCCGATCTAGCCACTGAGGGAGTCTCCACCATCAATGGCGAACCCAGGGATTCCCTTTTGCATGCCTTTGGCCTCACTACAGCATCCACATCTACTCTCGGTGATGGCGGGGCTGAGGATTGATTGGGGCTCAGAGAAGCCCCACTAACACTAGCACAGGGCTGAAGAGGAGTGCTGGTCCTGGGGAGAAGGTGGCACAAATTGAAATAGGGACTGCACCATCGCTTTCGGTTTAGACGTGGAAGTAGGCATCGAGGCTTTCCCCTTCCTCTTCTGAGGCATCGGGGCAGGCAATCACTCCATCGCACCACGCATCCTTCCATGCTGCCTCTTACACCCCCATCTTGCCTCATGTGCATTTTTTAAACATCGCGGCTGGCATTTTAAACAAATACTTGCTGTGGGATTGAAATATTGTCCCACTAATAGCTGCTTGCTTCATGAATAATAGAAAAATTGCTGAATGCGGGAAGAATATTCTAGTAAAGCTGAACAGGTCAAAATGGTATTGGAATATTTTGAGGAACAGCAAAGGTTTCATGTGAGTGTAAAGCAGAGATCAGGTAGGATTGCTATGGGATTATATAGGCAAAATAGACTAGACTGGCCTGATAGTCTTTATTAAGGATGTATAGCAGGTTTATTTTATTTAACTGGCAGGGTTTTTCACTTTCTAGATGTCTTGTTAGTATTTTTTCCTATTTTCACGTGTGTTATCTGGCTGTAGCATGCATGACCTGGTTTTAGTGTGCATTAAAACTATTTAGCAAGCACTAAAACGGAAAAGAAAAGAAAATCGTGTTCGTTTCTCTTTGATTTCATTTTGGAAACAGCACAAAATGAAACAACAATTTTCGATGCTGCTGGTGTCATTTTGAAATGAAAGCTCCTTTCTCGTTTTTATCCTGCCAACGGTTTCTCTGTTGCTGTGATTTCAAAGAATGTGACTGCATCCTGCAGGCAGCAGTTAAATGCATGTTAGCGCCAGCGCCTGTGACTGACTCTTGAAACATTTTCTGCTAGATACGTATGTCCCCGGATGTGTGCTCCTACAGTCTTTGTAACAATCTGCACTCCAATAAGTATATGTTGATTGAAGCACCCTTCTGAAAGAAAGATATAAATGTTTGTGGTTAAGGTGATAACCCTTTTGTTTTTGCTGTAATCCATCACAAGTCTTGTCAGCCTTGACAGTTTGAGTGAATTTTTTTGAACATCTCTTTATGTGACAGCTTCATGCATCATAAAGCAGCAAGCAGAATTAGATCAAAGTCTAATAGTCACTGTAGGCCTGATCGAGTATGCAGTCCTTTCTGTATCTTTATCCCAGGCCTGACATTTCATTTTAATCTAGTAATAGAGGCAGAAAAAGTTTATTTTTCTTTTCAAAAGATGTTTTGGTTGGAAATATATGCTACTTTGCCTTAGGACTTCTACCACTAGTCTACAGCACAGATATTTCTTGAATTTTCAGCAGAAGCAGCTGTGCATTGTTATTATTGTTTATAATTTCTAAACTTTTATGTAGAAACCTGTAAACTCATTGTATCTGTATGCTTTTTAGTTCCTTGTTGAAATTTCTGTACCTTATGGTGACAAAAATCTAATTGTCCATATTCAAAGATTTAGCCACACTTTTACTAAAGTGCGTTATGGGGTTAACGCGCATTTCAGCATGTATTAACCGTTTCCATAGGCCCATCATAATTGTTACTACACAGGTGGGACAATTACCACATGCTGAAATATGGCTTAACTGCATATCCCACAATGGAGAGGGTCTGAGTAGAAAGTTGCACATTGTTGTTAGCACATGGTCAATAGCACCTGCCAACTTCCAGTGTTGCGGTTAGCATGGGATGCATCTACTGCCACCTCCATAGGCGGCGTTAGGTGTGGATGCGGTAATTTCCAAGGGCCAAAACATGTGCTAAGGGACTTGCCTTCATAGTAACTTAGCCACACATAGCAACTTGGCCACACTGATTACTTCAGTGCTATGGCACCTAATGCATGTTGATTTTGACTCAAAATGCACATCAAGAGCAAAAAAAAAAAAGCATAGTTTAGTAAAAGGTCCCCTTAGATATTTATACACTGTGGTGACACTGAATATCTGGACTGTGCAGCCATAGTCTGAACATCATCCAAATAGCACTTCAGATGGGCTTTTTTTGTTTGGCTAAGTTAGTTTTAAAATGGACCTGCACTGGGGGGCGGAGCCTGATGTCCAGCGGGTTAGACGCTTCGCGCTGAAGCTCCCGAGAGGCCTACTCAGAATCCTGACTTAATACCTACATAAACTTAATATTTTGCTCCGAACTTACCGGGGTACCTCGGGGGGGATGGCGGCCCACAAACCAGCGCGCTTAGACTTCGGGTCTCCCTCTTCTTCACACGGAAAACGCTCCAAAACAGAGTTGTCTTCCCCACAAAAGATAGTTCCACTTCGGGAAAACCCCGAAATGCAACGGGAGATCTTGGAGGAAATACGCGGTGTGAAGGAACTGGTACAGTCCAACGGAGAAGCGCTCCGAGCCATGCGAGAAGACTTCGGTATGCTTCAGGACCGGCTTGAAGGTCTTTCACTACGGCAGGACAACATGGCGGGGGTCCTCGACTCGCACGCGGTGCGCTTGGAGAAACTGGACAAGGCTGAGCGTCAGATACAGAATCTTCAAAAAGAGTTAGAGGATAGCTATAATCGAGCCCGTCGCAACAATGTAAGGCTCATTGGAGTACCGGAGGGGGCGGAAGCAGGAGATATAAGAGAATTCCTGATCAAAACTCTTCCCTCCTTGCTGAAGATCACTTTTCACAGAGATCTGGAAATTGACCGAGCACATCGTGTTCCTACCACCATGGTGCTCAATCGGACGACCCCCCGGCCTATCATCTTTCGATTACTGAGATATCAGCAAGTTGAGCAAATTCTAAATGCTGCCCGGGCGAATCATCATCTGGAGTTTGAAAGTCATAAAGTCTCCTTCTTCCCTGACTTGGCAAAGCCCACAGTTGACCGTCGGAAGAGACTCCTTGCTTTTCGCCCTAGACTTCAACAGCTACAGGCTCGCTTTGGCCTATTGTATCCAGCGAAGCTCAGAGTGACTCTCCATAACCAAACTAGAACATTCGAAGATCCTGATCTACTAGCAACATTTTTAGCTTCCAAAGAAGCAGACCAGATGCGCTAATCCAGCAACTTGGATTTGTAATCCGCCGGATCTGCCCGCCATTTTGAATGGCCCGACGCGGTGATCACAGCCTGGAACAGAGACTGCCTGGACTTTTCTTTCTTTCTATATATAACTTTCTTGGTCTCCTATCCCTCCATGATGTGCACCTCGGTTGGATTCGGAACACGCACAGCTATATAGGTTATATGTTTCAATTTAGGCCTTCTCTGGGGTTTCTCCCCGCAGACATATGGTCGCCAGTAATTTCTGGGGTTCTGCTTCTTCTCTAATGCACTTCGGTGCTTATTTTTTTTATATGGGGCGCTTCATTGTTTTTCATTAGCTTATTTTCTATCATGTCATGTGTACAGCCATATACAGTTAATATGAGGGACATTGTGAAATTATGTGCGTTATCATGTTCTTTTTCAGAATTTTTAACCCTTCTGAATGGCCTTATGTAAGATCTTATCACTGAACGTAAAAGGCATCAATAGTCCAATCAAAAGAAAGAAAATCCTTAGCTATCTTAATCATGAGCATGCTGACTTAGTGTTTCTTCAGGAAACGCATTTAAACTCCGCTGAAACACTGAAACTTAATGCTAAGCCTTACATGGTGGCTGCCTACTCTCCCGTGGGGTAGCCATCTTGGTTAAGAAGTCTTTGCAAGCTACTGTAATGGATACTAGCTCTGATAAGGAGGGTAGATGGGCCCGTGCACACCTTAAGGTTGGAGATAGTGAATTCACGTGTATTTGTATTTATGCTCCGAATGTGGATAACCCTGCTTACTATGCAAGTCTTGCGCAGTTGGCACAGGCCTCTGCCAATACTCCATTAATACTTGGCGGCGATTTCAACCAAGTACTTGATCCTTTGATAGATAGACTGCCGCCTAGAACGAGTGGTCCACCCAAGAGTCGATACCCTTACAGCTCTGATGAAAGATCTTGCGTTAGTAGATATATGGAGGCTGCTTCACCCCTCCGACTTAGAGTTCACCTTTTTCTCAGCCCCCCATCACTCACAATCTAGAATAGATTTTCTTCTTATCTCCAAAGCACTGATATCCCAAGTGGACACGGCTAGGATTCATCCTCTCCATATTTCAGATCATGCTGCCATATCTTTCTCATTACATGTCACTACGCAAGGTGAACATCCCCGTGCTTGTTTTTTTGGGGCATAGCTATTTCCCTAATTACGAAATACTGGAAAAATAGCTCCCATCTGAGTCCCAATGAATGGTGGAATCATGTTTGTCTCTACAGTAAATATGAGCAAATACCTCGTATGTTAGCTTCTTCCGTTCAGACCCTCCACCACTTGTCTAAATGGAAGATGCTCAACGACTATGTTCCAACTGCTAAATGCTCTCATCTGACTGTTTAAATCTGTGTAAATCTCTGTCACATGATCATTCTGTATCGCAGATACTATTTCTGTTTGTTTTGATGTACAATTACTGTTGTTTGTAAGCGCTTATATGATGATACTTATCAGCTTAGAGAAGAAGCATAGGGGTGGGGGGTAATTGGGGTTGCTTTTTCCTTATTGTATGCTTGTATTTGTCTCCTTTGGTGTGTTGTTTCTTTTTGCTTGTTGTTGTAAAATGAAAATAAACGTTTAAAAAAAAAAAAAAAAAACCTTCATAATGCCAATGTAAATGATCAAAAATAAATAGTAATAAAATGGACCTGCACTTTAATGTTAAGAAGACAACGATCCTGACAACTGGCAAAAATCGATAAGTTCATCATTGATGGAGAAGAATTGAAATAGTTGAAACTTTAACTTACTTGGATCAACAATCAATAAAGAAAGGACTAATAGTTAAGAAATCCGATGATGTATTGCTCTTGGTAGAATGGCTATGAAGGACCTAGACAAGATTCTCAAAAGCAGAAATGTCTCTCTCCATACAAAGATTTGACTTGTCCAGGCCATGGTATTTTCAATAATGTCATATGGATGCAAAAGTTGGACAGTGAAAAACATAGAAAGGAAGAAAATTGATGCCTTTGAATTATGGTGCTGGCGACAAATATCATGGACTACCCGAAGAACAAACCAGTCAGTTCCAAAGGAGATCAAAGCTAAGCTTTCCTTAAAGCTCAGATGACAAGACTTTGACTTTCATACTTCGGACACATCATGTGAAGAGAGAGATTATTAGAGAAAGACATAATGCTTGGCAAGGTAGAAGGTCAACGTAAAAGAGGAAAGCCGGCAATGAGATGCATCAATACAATAACAGCAGCTGTGTATACCACTCTATCAACAATGAGCCACTTGGCTGAAGACTGAAAAAAGTTTAGGTCAACTATCCAGAGGGTCACCAGGAGTCGACACTGACTCAATGGCACTTAACAACAACAACAACTCTGAAGCACAGGAAAAGAACTGCAAGCATGTCTTCCCTCTAAGACACCATCTTGCTCCCCCCCCCCCCCCACAACAATAGTGTTTAAATGCTGAAATAGAATTGTATAATCAATTGTAAATTAAGGAATTTTTGTGATGTTTGTGCAACAGTGGAAGTTCTGCAATATGTCAAAGGTTTTTACATTATCACGCACTGTAACCCTTGGTAGCACCACTGGCATGGTAGAGAATAAATGGTTCTCTACCTGTATGTATGAGAGATGTTTATTTATTTATTTATTTACATTCTCTTATATACCGCGCTATTCTGCATCAGTGCGGTTTACATTGAACAAACTGAAATTACATTGAACAGGGCATTATAACTTGGAGATAACTATTTTAAAGGGAACATGGGCTATGGAGGGTTAAGTGGCTTGCCCAAGACCACAAGGAGCACCTGTGGGACTAGAAACCCCAGTCCTTCCGGCCCAAGGTTACTGTCCTCTAGTGGGATAGGATGTGATTCCATTGCTAAGACTAGAGCTCCAGGTATGCAGAATCTTCTTGCTCCAAGAATGTTTCCAGGAGAGAACAAATAGAAATCCCATCGTAGCTGGTAATTCGATTTCTAGGTGCTGGGAACACGTATATTCAGCCCCTGTAATTATAAAAACAATGGCATCCAATATAAGTCTAATGTGCTGACCATGCCTAGTGAGCAGATATTTATTGAAACATTTATGGGCCAATATTCAGCCTGCATTGATCAACATTTTTTAAAAATGCCAGCCAACTTGAGTAAAGAAAATCTGGATATTCAGCGCTGGTATCTGGAGAGTGGTGATTTTCATCCCGCTGTCTGAATAGCTATCCACATAGGGGGACATCCAGAACTGCAAATAGTGGGGATTTACATATGGTTTGGACGTACATCGTCTGCTACTTGCTGGGGGCCTATGCGCCCCGCATTTACAGTGCCAATGTGTGGGGAGCTCTGGATGAGGGCATGCAGGGGAGGAGACAGAGTGGAGCGGGGCAGGTAGGAGGTTGGCCCACGACCCCGAATGTACAGGGCCTATCCAGGTTACGGCCCTGTATGTCTGGCGAGTGAAGAATGGCCGAGGAACTTATTCCATCACGGAGGTGGAATAAGTTCCCCCGACATTGGTGGCCAACTATGGAGGACACCACACCCAAACAGGTGATCAATGCAGGAGAAGCCCCACTGCTCGATCCTGGCCTTGGCAGGCCCCTCCGGGGGTCGGGTGACAGAGAAAGGATTTCGGTGTGTGGTGCGGGGAATTGTGGCTCCTGCATGGCTTCCCAATCCCATGGCGATGAGATGCGTAAGAATCACAATAACTACATATAAAGCTTTAAATAACATGGCCCCAATCCCATTAAGCAAACTAATTAGTATGGAATCTCAAAAAACCACACACAGAAAAGGATACTCAAATAAACTAAATACTCCTATTGATTTCATAAAAGCAAATAAATTAACTAACAACAGAGCTTTTTCCCATGCTGCCCCAACTATTTGGAATTCCCTTCCGGAGGACCTACGAACTATAACCGAAATGATGGAACTCCGTAAAAAACTAAAAACCTACTTATTCTCCATGCACTACGGCAACATAGATAACCCCTTGATATACTCAGATAAAGGTTAAAAATCATGACTGAGTAATACTATTTCCACCAACTTAACAGACAATACACTATTATAAAAACACCATGATTCAATTCTAAAGTACCCCCAACATATTTGTATATAGTTTATTGTATATAATTTACCAGCCAATTTTGTTATTATGCATAAGTTCATGCTGTTTACATTTACTTCTATTGTTACAAAATGTTCAATGTAAAACTAAGCTTTTGCTTTGTGGATTGTTGTTTTATTGTAAACCGCAACTGAACTCTGGAAGTTGCGGGTTATAAATGTATGCTAAATAAAAAATAAAATAAATAAATAAATCAAGGCTCTAGCAGGAGAATGGGGAGGGTTATCTGGGGTAGGCACAGCATGGGTGCAAATCCGACTCGTCCAGACATCCCCTGATCAGAATTGGCCTCATAGCATTTAGCACAGCTTTTTTGCTGTCCTGTTAAGCAATAGTTATCCAGATGACAGCACTGAAAATCACCATTATTCAGGTAAGTTCCCACTCCATCCTGACTCTACTACTAATCATTTGTATAACACTACAAGGTGTATGCAGCACTGTACATATAGATGTAAGACACAGTCCCTGCCCATCAGAGCTTACAGTCTAATCAAGACAAAAAAAACCATCACAGAACTGGGGACTAGAATATGGCAAGATACACATAAGTAGTGGACAAAAGAATGAGGAGCATCAGGATCCAAAAGCAGCCTTAAAGAGGTGGGTCATCAGGCTGGACTTGAATAGGGCCAGAGAATGAGATCAATGCACCAACTCATGTAGCCTGTTCCAGGCATATGGTGCAGCAAGGTGGAATGAATGAAGTCTGCAGTTGGCAGTGGTAGAGAAGGGCACAGATAAAAGGGATCTGTCAGAGGAGCCGAGTTCCCGAGGAGGAGGCAACAGTGGAAGTTCTGCAAAACTTTTAAACTGTCACTGCGGAGGCATGCATAGTAGCAGGAGAGCAGAAGCCATCAAGAGCAGCTGTTTGTAAATGCTCCCTCCCCCTGCTAAGTGGATCGCGAGGAAAGAACTTTTAAATTGTCACTGCGGGGGCGTGCACAGTAGCAGGAGAGCAGAAGCCATCAAGAGCAGCTGTTTGTAAATGCTCCCTCCCCCTGCTAAGTGGATCGCGAGGGAAGAACTTTTAAACTGTCACTGCGGGGGCATGCCCGCGCCTTGCGGCCCCGCGCCTGAGGGCCTCGCCAGAGGGTCCTTTGGCGTGGTCCTTAGGCGTTGTACTGTGCGAGGCAAAAGAAACATCTGCTCCTTGCTATATAGTTGTTAACTCTGTTTGAAGGTATGACTATGTTAGTTAATTGTATTGTAATGTATGTATTGTCATTCCCTGTGCTATGTAGTCTCACTTCCAACCACTTTGATGTAATGATAAGGTGGTGCATGTCCTCCCTGCCTTTGTATGACCTTTGTAGTATGTTGTGAACCGCTTTGATTGAAGGAAAAGGCGGTATACAAAACATGTCAAATAAATAAATATGTCAAAGGTTTTAACACCATCAGACACTGTAACCTCTGGTAACACCACTGGCATGGTGGCACCTCAGATCTCTTTGGCACAATCTGGAAATTGCAAAGGTGATGATATTCAGCAGCACTATCTCACGGTTAGCGGGGCTTATGCAGTTAGCGGGTGCTGCTAATCGCATGAGCCCTGCTGAATATCGGGACCATTATTTTTAGGGCAGCTTCTACCCCTTCCCTAACCCTGCCCACAATTAAACAGAGTATGTTTCTGTTTAGTGTTTTGAATAGCTTGATATTATCTGTCTAATTTCTGAAAATGTACAAATAAGAAAATGTATGCATTCGCTAGCTGCCAGAAAACACATAATTTGCTTGGAATATTGGCCTGACAGATTTATTTTATTTTATTTATTTAAAAAGATTTCTATACCGCCTTCTCCTGTAATCAAGACGGTCTACACAGCAAACAATCGAAGAAATACTGAATTTTGTGTGTGCATGCAGTGAAAAACAGTGAATGCGTGTGTGTGTAGGGTAGTTTTGATTCGTGGTGGGCTATTTACAGCGTGCGCTATTATACAATACTATGTACATAAATGCGAAGGTGGGGGGTTGGTCTGTAGTTCTGGCTGGTGGGCAGGTTATGTGACGTCACTGTAGTGTTCGATGAAGAGGGTCATTTTGAGCTGTTTCCGAAAGTCCTTGATGTTTGTTGTTGATCGTAGGTCATCAGGGAGGGTGTTCCAAATTGCAGGTGTGGCCAGCGATAGAGCTCGTTTTGCAGTATCCTTGCGTACATTGGTGAAGTCTTTTGGGGTATTGATGGGGATGGAGGTGACTTGCCTCCTCGGTCTTGTGCTGCTATCTGATTGTATGAGTGGTTGTAGGCTGAGAGCTGAGGTCCGTTGTTTGATTTTGAATATGTTTATGACTGTCTTATATCCGATGTGGGTGCTGATTGGTAGCCAGTGGAGTTTTTTTAGAATGGGTGTGATGTGCTCTTGTCTTGATGAGCCAGATATTATGCGTGCTGCTGTGTTTTGAGCCATTTGCAGTGGCCTGAGTGTCTGTTTTGTTAGGCCGAGATAGATTGGGTTGCAGAAGTCTAGGATTAGTGTTATTAGTGCCTGACAGACTGTGTGGAAGTGTTCCTGAGAGAGGAGGGGCTTGAGGTGTCGGATTAATCTCATCTTGTGGTATGCATTTTTGGTGGTTCTGCTGATGAGTGATTGTGGGTTCAGTTCCTTGTCGAGGGTCACTCCGAGGTATTTCACTTCCTGTTTTATGGGTATTGTGTTGTTGATCTTGATGTTGGGTGGAGGGACGAAGTTGGTGTTTCAGGAGATGATTAGTGCCTCAGTCTTGCTGTAGTTTATGGTCAGGTTGTCTTGAAACCAGTTGATCATATGCCTGAGACAGTCTGTTATTTTGGTGGGTTGTCGAGGGTGACTGGTGGGTATATTATGATGTTGTCGGCATAGATTGTGTATTGTATTTTGTGTTCTTTCATGATGTTGCATATTGGTTGAATATAGAGATTGAATAATAGTGCCGATAGGGCGGAACCTTGTGGGACGCCTTGCTTGACTTTTATGGGTCGGGATGTGTTGGGGCCGACCTTTACCTGTATCTGTCTGTCCATTAGGTATGAGTGGAACCATCTCAGGGTGGCTCCTTGTAGTCCAATGTTCTGTAGTCTTGCTAGTAGATTTCTGTGATCCACTGTGTCGAACGCTGATGAGATGTCTATGAAGATCATAAGTAGTCCATTCTTGCAGTTGTCTATGAGGTGGAGTATGTTGTTAAAGAGGTATAACAGGAGTGTTTTGACTCTGTGGTTGGGGCGGAAACCATGTTGGTTGATGTTTAGTGATGCATGGTTGTCAATGTGGTCTTGGAGCTGATGCTGTACCGCCTTTTCAATAATTTTTGCCAGTAGTGATATACTTGAGATAGGTCTGTAAGCAGCTGGGTTGCTCTTGTCGAGTGTGGATTTCTTCACGATTGGTCTTATTGTAGCTAGCTTTGGCTGGTTTGGCATGATTCCTTGGGTCAGTGAACTGTGCACCATGTTGTGTATGTTGTGGATGAAGTTTGTCTTTGTTGCTTTAATCCATGTCACTGGGCATGGGTCTGTTGGTGCCGTGCTTGTATTGAGTGCGGTGAAGATGTGTGAGAGCTGCTCTGTGGATGGGGTGCTGAATTTGTCCCAGGTTTTTAAGGGGGTGGTTGGTTTTGTGGTTGTGCTTGTTGTTGGTTGTGATGAGCTATGGAATTTTTCTTGGATGTGGTCACCGAATGCTTGTGGGTTTATTTGCACTTTGCTTTCTGCCTTCTGTTCTTTGGTAAGAGTTTTCACAATTTCGAAGAGCTCTCTTGGTTTGTTGTTGGATTTGATTATAATGTTTGTGTAGTATTCTTTTTTCGTTTGGTTGATGAGTTTGTTGTAGTCTCTTTGCTTCTTTCAGTATAGGGCCTGAGTGTTGGGAGACTTGGAGCGTCTCCATCGCCGTTCTAGTTTCCTTTGAAAAAATGGTCCAAAAAGCAAAAAATAACAAAAATAGTCAATATCATACAGAAACACCTGAGAAAATAAGAGTATTTAATTTTTACAAACGGTAAGTTAATTACCTTCCAGACAAATATCAAGAGGCAATGAATTCCAGTAAAGCCAGTCACCCAAAGGGAGTTATTATAGAAGCCTTATTTGTGATTTCCACATGGAAATGGCAATGTAGAAACAGCTACATTTACACATGGATGCCACTAATATGTGGAAATTGTATGGATCAAGGGTGTGGTTTGGGCATGGCATGAGTGGTTCAAACCTCTACATGTGTATTCCCGATTTCATACAGAGAAAACACACGTGTAGGGCCAACATTGTCCATATAGGGATTTATAGCGTCTCCCTGCTCATTTAAGCAAGCTTTTTGCGGGAGAGGTTAAGGAGGTTATCTTCCTTAATCCCCCATTGTTTATTTCTCCCTCTAAATGTAATCAAAATAAGATAGCAGCTTCTGTAATTAATTGGCGGCATGGAAATACATAGGCTTGCAAAATGGCAACTTCACACGTGGAAGTGAGGTACTTACATGTGTAAGTTGCTGAGTTTTCTTTGTTGATGTTTCCCTCATGTAGGTTTGTAAAATGACTCCTCCCATTGTACGTGGCTGCATATCCATGCGAACCCCTGCAGTTCCTTATATGTATTTTAGCAAAGGCTCCATGTGTGACAGAGCCTTTTCTAAGATAACATCAGAATTGCATACATCTTGACCTAGATGTCTCAACTGCAGTTTCCACATACTATCTAAATGTGCCTTAGGATGTGTAGACTCGGACCAAGGCCTTTTTAAAGAAAGGAAAAAAGAAGTGCAGGAATATTTCTGTTGTGTGATTTAGTCCTTTATTATACCCGACATGTTGGTGTTTCAGCAAGAAATACCTGCATCATGGGCAATTGAATATGATTAAAAACATATAAAAATATACATATTGCATAATCATATATAGCATATCATTGAAAATTAAATAAATATATATATTACATAAGCATATATATAGAAAACATAAAATCATAAATATGAAGCTATCGAAACAATTAGAAATAAAAATAAAAATAACATAGCATGTTGGAGAGTCAGAGCAACATTAAACATGAAGAGACATAAAGACATTGTTAACTGCAATTACAGCGTCAGCATCTTGACTCACATAACATCAAAGATTCAGGATATTCAAAGCAGCCCAGCACCTCTGACATCACTGCCGCCTCGACGAACCCAGCAGGCATCTATGACAACCACCGGAACTCGATTGCCTTTCAGAACTAATAGAATACTACTGGGGTAAGATTACAGATAATTTCCATTAAAAGTGCCACACTTGGCCCCATACAATCAAAGGCATGGAAATCAAATCAATCGTAATGAGGTACTGTGTAAAAACTCACCTTGTACTAACATCACAAATTCTCACATATATGACTGCTCCTCAATTTACCTCTATCATTCAAACCTATAATCATTACAGACCCTCACTACTGCTGCATAGATTGCTCCAAAGAATGCCACATAATAGACTAATAAAGATCTCACCCACCCACAAACAACATGTACCAGTAGCCATTCCTATACTTCTCCATCTCCAATTATTGATATGATAAATGCAATCAGTGAGAAATAAGACCCCTTTAATACTTGACTACATCAGAAACACTAAACCTGATAACTTATTTATAACTAAAATCTGGCTTTTAGACACAGATTGGGTACACATAAATCAAATGAAAGCACCAAACTATGATATCTTCCACTGTCCAAGACTAGGCAAATGAGGAGGTGGTGTCCTCATAATCATTAAAGAGAGCTTTAAATCCACCATGACATTAGCATCAAGCGTCAAAGGACTAGACATTCTAACTCTGGAAACTACACAACTCATGTTCTGTCTAGTTTAGAGAGCTCCCACATTGGATGCAAACAACTGCAAGAATTCTTGAACTAGCATGTAGCGACACACCATCCAACAAAAACATAATCATACTGGGGGACTTTAACTTGACTCCAATCAATAATACTCAAGCGCTCTCCTTCCTCAATCAATGGAGTACAGGGACTTCCAACAAATTATTGATTGCCCTATACATAGTAAAGGGAATTCGCTTGACCTGGTATTCCTGCCTAGAGACATTGCCAGCAAAACTATTCAACCAAACATTAAGTCTCAGACGGTACCCTGGTCAGATCACTGCATAATTTTATTTATTTATTTATTTATTTAGCTTTCTTATATACCGCGCTCTTTAGGATCAGTGCGGTTTACATCTAACAAAACTGAACAGTGCAGGAGCTCTGCACTGAACTTACAATAAAACGTAGCTTTAACAGGGTAACTGTATACAAGCAATTTAACTGTGCAGTGCAGGAGGTCTGAACTGCAATGAACTTACAATGAAACATTGGGATAGGCAGAGATTTTAACGGGGTAGCTATATACAGGTTGATTAACATTGCATATCATGGCATAAATCATCTAAGTACAAATTGGCTCATCAGGGGTCTAGATGAAATTGAGGAGAATGTGTTACTTGTCAGGGGGCTCAGGGTCTGGTGGGCTTGGATTCAGAATTACGTGGTTGTTTTTCAAGGGTTGTCTGTGAAGGTCATCGCACATGGTTTGATGTAGAGGGTGTCCCTGATCCATGTAGTACTGTAGGAACAGGTGGTGTTTAAGTGCTTTCCTAAATTGGGTGATGTCCTTGATGGATCTGATATAGGATGGTGGGCGTTCCAGCATCTAGGGGCATAAAGTGAGAAGGCTCTTGACCTGGTTGCTTGTGAACATTTTGTGATCTGTCTGGGGAGGATCAAAGTATTGATAGCGGTTGACCTTCTAACTCTGTTGGGGGGTGTAGGCTGAATGAGATCTATGACTGATGAAGAGGAGCATTTGTTTATGGCTTTGAAAGACAGTGTCAGCACCTTGAATGCAATCCTGCTTTGGACTGGGAGCCAATGAAGGTTTTTTAAGATGGTGTTATATGTTCCTTCCTTGATGCCCCTTGCAAAATTCTGGCGGCTGCATTCATGGCTAGTTGCAGCGGATTTATGGTGGTTTTTGGGAGGCCATGTAATATGGCATTCGCGTAATCAAAATGTGGGGTCACTAAAGCTTGGTAGACTGTCCGAAAATCTTCTGGTTCCAGCAGTTGTCTGAGGTGGCGAAGTGTTCTGATTTTGTTGTATATTGCCTTAACCATATTGCTTATCTGGTCCTTCATGTTGAGATGTTGGTCAAGGATAACTCCGAGGTATCGGATTGAAGGCTTGCTTAGGAGTTCCGCATCCCTGACTTTCAGGGAGCTAGGTGGTATGAAAGTTTTATTTCTTGTAAGGAAAAGGACCTCTGTTTTCTTAAAATTTATTCTTAGTTTCTGCGCGAGTAGCCAGTCTGTAACAGCATCGAAACAGGCAGAGAGGGGTGTGAAGTCTGGTTTGTCTAACAGGAAAGGCATGTAGAGGAGAACATCATCGGCATAAATTAAACAGTTAATGTTGAAGGAATGGATTCGATTACATAGGGGCTGCATGTAAATGTTAAATAGTAGGGCTGAGAGTGATGATCCCTGAGGCACGCCTTTTTCTTGTAGGAAAGGTGCAGAGGTGGAGGGGCATCTGTTAGATATGATGCACACCATGTAAGGGCATTACCCTGGATGCCCTTCTCGCTGAGGCGGGAGAGAAGTATTTCGTGACATACAGTGTCAAAAGCAGCTGCAATGTCCAGGAAGACAAGTGCGAAACCTTGTTTAATGTTGTCCAATCCCATGATAAGGGTGTTGAATAATGTGGTTAGGAGTGTTTCAACCCCATGCAATTCACGAAAGCCATGCTGGCAGGGGTCAAAGGGTGCACTTGTCTCAATATGATGTTGAAGTTGCTGTTGTACAACCTTCTCAATGATTTTTGCCAAGAGTGGGATACTTCATATTGGCCTGTATGAATCCATCCGTGCAGGGTCCAGTTTACTATTTTTTAGTAGTGGTCTTATTGCTGTCTGCTTCAGGCTTTTTGGGAATGTCCCCATTGAAAAGGAGAGTCCCAAGAGACTGGAGAGAAAAGGGCTAAGTTCGGTCTGCAGGGATTTTATCCAGAATGCTGGACATGGGTCATTGGGTGCTGTGGTGGTGTTTATGGAGGAGATGATATCGTGTATGTTTCTTTCCGATGGGGTAGAGAACGCTGTGATGGTTTGTATGGTGGTACTTGTTGTAGTATGTTGTAGTTTTGTTGGAGGTGAGTTAGCAGTGGTAGGTGTGTTGGATTGGCTTAACTTGGCATGCAGGAAGTCGGCATATTCTTGGGGGTCAGGGAGGTTTGGTTGTGTGGGCGCAGGCTCCTTTGATAAGGTCTTAACTAGGCTGAATAGCTCGTGTGGTTTGTTTAGTGAACGTTGTAGTATCTCCGCATGATATTGTTTCATTCGTGTTGTTACATCAGCTCGGTGTCTTTTCAAGTGTATATTGTATAATTCCATTTCACATTATCCTGTCTCACGCCAATAATACAACAATAATAAAAAAGTGACATAGGATGCCGCTTCAAGCATTTTGATAAGGAATCATTCCTAAAAGAGATACTTCCTCAGCTAAACTGTGCAACAGAAAACTTAGATGCATTAACAGAAAAATGGAACGCAGTCATTAATAAAGCTGCAACCAGCAACCAAGCGAAAAACCACAGAAGAAGCAAATAATCAAATTCATGATACACTCAAGAACTAAGAAACATAAAAAGACAATTAGGGAAAATTGAACATAAATGGAGAACAACCAAACTAATTCAAGACAGGAACTTATACATGGACACCTTCCATACATACAGAGAATGCATCAACAACAGGAAAAAAGGAATACTATACAAGAACTTTTATGAAAGCAGTAAACAAGCCTAGGGAGCTTTTTGACATCATCAAAACTGTTGTTACACCACCAAACTCAATGGAAAATCAGACACATATAAAAAATAAATAAATCCCCAGGTCCTGGCTAACTATTATTCAAATAAACTAAGACAAACTAAAATGGTTTGTTGAATCTAAATCGCTTTGGTTACAAGATAAGGCGATATAGAAATAAATGCATAAATAAATAAATAAAATAACCAATGAGAAGGAAGGTTTTGAACTGTGAACCAATCAGAAACTCTATGCCAATATAAACAGCTTCACTAAATTCTGAGTAGAGTAGCAATTAAATAGGATTGTTTCTTGGTCTTTGAATAAAATTCTGGTTACGGTGGAAGAAAGATGCTCCTTGTCCTTGAAGTAAAGAATACTCAAACACAGACTCTTGGGTAGATTGAGGCTTTTATGACATGGAGAAGTGGATTCAAAGACTTTTCAGAAGTAAGATAAGTATTGGTTTGAAGGTCTGGACTGTGCCCTAAAGTTGTGGTAGATAGAAATGTCAATATGCAAGTATAATAAATCATAAAATGAATTAGTGCAGAATGATACATACCTTAGCTATTCTACAATGATTGCACTTTATAGTACATATAAGGCATTTGCTTCTTGGCAATATACTTTAATTTTCTAATAGAAGAGTTACATTGCTGGCTCATATGCTGTAACAAGAAGGATTTTGCTTGGAATAGTTGAAGTCCCTTTGGAATATCAAAAGCCACAACACATATTAACATGCAAAAGATTTTTTTCCTCTTGTCTATATCTTTCAGATTAAGTCTAACTGACAGTCTTATTTATACATTCAGAGGTCTAAGAGGAACAGAGTTAAAGACAGACCTCTATACTATTTTCCTTCCATATTTAATTGAATTTCTAATATTCGCTCCAGGTTGGGGGTAATTTCATAATAAGGTGCATATAAACATTTTGGAAAATCACCTCTCTTCTGCCTTTTGTATAAGGTCAGCCCAGACATGCATGTGCCTTTATAAAATAAGCTTCTAGAATAATCCTTCGGAGCGCACAAAGGGGCATGTTTACAAAAGGTTGTACCGGTAGCATGTGACTGAGATGCACAGAAACCTTCGGTAAAGTTTGTGTGTGTGCTTCCATCCCTCATGCTGATAGCACATAGCATTCACATGCCACTGCATGAACCTACATACGGGTGAACTTAACACCACCCATCAGGGCATGGTAGGGTGTACCCATGCCAACGGCGACAGCCATGATCATCTCACGCCCATAAGGCTCACACTAACCATGGCATTCCATCAATGCCCATGCTACGCCCCAATCTGAGCCTGTCGCCACCTACTAATGTGCTAACCAGAGTCACTAGCTCAGTGCCCTGCACTAAATGTCAGCAGAACGCAGTTAGCACACATGGACCCTCGCTAGTGGGTATCATGCCTTAGTAAACATGCATCAAATTCCTTTGTGCGAACTTCCATCTGCTCCACAGCAGGTACAACTGTTTGCATCTGCTTTATGTGCAGAAGAGTATAAATTATAAAATATATGTGTACCATGCTTCCCAAGCAATATTTCTCAGAATGCTTAAGTGTGGACCATGCAAAAGGATGTATCCTCTTGTCTGCATGTGTACTTGCTCACATGTATTCACCCATGCAAATATTTAATAGACATTTTTCATGTGTAAAACATGCTTTCAACATAGAAAATGCTTTATAAAATTACCCCCATATAAGGTAATCAACCTAGCAGTCCACTTGTTCCTGTCTAATCTGCATTATTATTATTATTTAAAATATTTTAAATTATACATTCATATATTTATAGAGTTAAAGAGAGAATTTTTAAAACCATCTCAGTATTTGGAATAATTACACTTGAAGTGCAGCTTCAGAGTTAACTTTGTCACTACCTAAATTTTGATATATGGCAAACTATCGGGCCGATGCAGAAAAGTTTAGCATGCCATTTTATGGTGCTTTTCCCATGCTAGACTTGCTCTCTGATGCAGAAAGCAAGATAGCATGGGAAAAACACTAAAAAACAACACACTAAACTGCAGTGTACTTGACATGCAAATCGCTGCATAAGTAATTGTACCCAATGTAAAAACCTGTGCTGAAACTTAGTGCAGATTTTTATACTGTTGCCAGGAGAAAACATGCCATCTGAGGTGAAGTTTCACACTTCATCTCAGATGATCCAGGCACCAGGGAAAGCCCTCCATGCATCAGAATGTCAGGGAGACGGTGCCCCCGACACCAACTCCCTGATAGAAACCAAATCCCTGGTAGCCCTGATACCCGCCTGGCCACCTAACCAATAAAAATACTCCTGGTGGCCTAGAAGCTCCAATGCCCCCATCCACCCAATTAAAAAAACACTGGTGGCCCAACAGCCCTGATTCTCCCACCTATACACCCAATAAAAAAAAACCCTGGTGGTTCAGAGGCCCCCATTCTCCCACCTTCTCACTCGCTAAAAGAAAACCCCCTGGTGGTTCAGAGGCCCCCATTCTCCCACCTTCTCACTCACTAAAAGAAAAACCCCTAGTGGCCCAGCAGCCCTGATTCCCCCACTCAATGAATAAAAAAAAATCTCTGATGGCTCAGCCACTCCCGATCCTTCCACTCACTCACCCAATAAAAATAATCCTTGGTGGCCCAGTGGCCCCAATCCTACCACCAACTCACCCACTAAAAAAAAATTGAGGGTTTAAAAACTACATGTCTTGTATCATGCCATCAAGATTGATTAAGTCCATGATTCTCATTTGATAATTATGAAGGATTTAACTACTACTAGATTCAAGTTCGAAGCCCTTGAAAATGTTTCTAGGGCTTCCCATTTGTGTTTTATAAATTGGCTGAGAGCCTCTGTTTCAGTGCAGGAAATGTTTCATAAGTGCTTATTGTAGGTCTTGCAAGTGCCCAAGGAGGCGATTCCCCTAGTGTCTTGTATTTATTACCTGCCAGTGTGGAAGAAGCTCATATTGGGAGAATCTGCATTCATGGACACTTTAAATGTTTTGACTCTTTTGGAAGAATCACAGATTGAATCATTGTGTTCTGCCTTAAATGGCAGTCTGACCCTGCCCAGTGGATCCCAGGATGCACTGTGTAGGGCCAAGTGACGCCATTTTTCAAGATGGTAGTGTAAAGGCAGGAGCGCATAGGCAACTCTCCCGCTCCAGATTAAAGGTACCGAGAAGGGGTGGAGGGAATTCGGGGCTGCTGGGCCACCAGGGGGTTTTTTTAGTGGAAGGGGGGGGGGTGGATCGGGGCCACTGGGCCACCATGGATTTTTAATCGGGTAGAGGGCAGGCAGGAATCGGGGCTGCCGGGGATTTGGTTTCTGTCGGGGATCAGTGTTGGGGTCACCAGCCCTCCGACAGTATTCTGATGGCATCAGGGGCTTTCCCCGATGCCCAGGTTATCTGAGGGGAAGTGTCAAAGTTCCCTTCAGAAGACCCTGTTTCTTTGGGACAGCATGTCAAACTTGTGCCGACTTCTGTTTGTATGTGTTTGGCTTGCTCTCTCAGTTTAATGCTGACTTTTTGTGCACTGGGTAATTTGAATATTGCATTCCAGTGCAAAGAGTCAGCGTTAAAGTTGCTCTATGAAACCCTGCACTAGGCTCTAGCGCAGGGTTTCTGTATCAGCCTGTATGTTTTTCATTACTTTATGGGGCTCTTTTACTAAAGGGCACTATAGCATTGAATCTAACATGGCAAAAGCTCTGAAACAATGGTGCATGTGATGCAACACCTCCGCATTAACTGTCAGGGGCATGGGATGCATTTCCCTGGCAGTTAACGTGAAGCCCAGTCCCATAGCACATATGGTGTTAGTGCAGGTGCACCTATTGAGATGGGGTTAGGTGATCCCACGCTAACTGCACAGAGCACAACACACCCACTCATGACCATAGTATGAGTTAGACAGTTAATGAGAGAATTGTCCTTCGCTGTCATGGCCCTGGGCTGGCTGTCAGTGTGTGTCCCAACACACATTCAGAGCACACGCTAGAACACGCATTGTCAGCCAACGCCCTTTAGTAAAATACCGCCCTATATTTTTAATAGGTAAATGTCAAGGGCTAGTTTATATTTAAAAAAAAACAACAACAACAATATATGAAATAACCACCTGAAATTTTAACCTGCAATTGTGTTCAGTTTCTTCAATGACTGACTGAGGATAGTATCCAAATGTAACTTAGGGGCATGTTTAGCAAAGAGCAGTAACAGTTGCTGCTCTCTAAAACCCCTGCTAACCATTACATGTTAAAAAAGCTGCCACTGTAAAAATCCAATGATAAGGGCTTAGCGTGGTTAGGGGCAGGGGTGGGGACAGGGGATTTGAGGTGGGAATGGATATTGACTGCATAGAGCAGTTGGCATAGGTGCCATTAGCTTGTGCTAGCCATCCTTCGCACTGTTAGCATGGATGCCCCTCATGATACCACTTGCAGTATTGGTGGTTGTCTGCTTAATGTGTAAGCTTCTCTGACCTGTTCTAACTGGATGGGACATTTCAGGAATGTACGTACCAGTCAGCATAGGTCTGACCCACTCCCCTTGCTAATTTTTGTCTACTACCACATTCTAAAGGATGATCCCTTGGCACACTTTAGAAACATGCCCCTTAGTAATCATGGAAGAGAGAAATAGATCAAATCTTCTCTAAAAGAGGGCAAACATTTGTGAACCCCCACACACATATAACACAACATTTTTATTTATTTATTTATTTAACTGCATTTATATACCGCTTTTCACCGGGTCAAAGCGGTGTAACATATAACATAAGGGGGGGGGGGGGTAATTTTTTTAGGGTGGGGCCATCACCAAGGGGCAACAATTAATGATTTGGGTAGACATAGACATGTATGCTTCTGATAAAAATATAGATATGTACACACACACACACACACATACATACATACATACACGTATAATTATAGATATATAGATGCAGCCTAGGGGTTCTACATTCATAGAAATAGGCCTTTCACTTCTTTAGTTTGTTCTTCTTCAATATAGTCCTTATGAAGTTGACGAGCAATTGTCACTTCTTATTATGTGAGCTAAATGTACGAGAATTGATGGTGCTTTCTACCTAATGCTGTTAGAGTGAACCTGGTTTGTTTATTTAATGAACAAAATGTCACACTTTATCTATGCCCTCCTGACATTTTTAAATGTGGCAGCTTTTAAAATGGGAGTGTAGTACTAACCAACTCAATTTGCATGTAATCCCAACAGGGAAAAATACCCAAGATCTTCTCTCGAAACATTTCATTATTTTTCAGCACAGATGTCCTGAATACTTATGTGTTAAAGAGAAAGGCAAGCTGGTCTAATTCTGACACAAACAACTTTGGCTCTAGTAGATTCAAGAAATTCATTTTGATTCCATGTGAAGGTGTGATTATATTCTGAAATGCAAACTTCATGTAAAGTGTAGTTACTCACTTGTAATAGGTATACTCCAGGGACAGCAGGAATCAGTCCTCATATATGGGTGATGGCACTGACGGAGCCCGCACGGAGCATTTCCACATCTTTTAAAGAAATTCTTTGGGAATGCCACCACGCAAGCATGGTTCCTTTCCCACCCAAGGGTGCTATCTTAATCAGTCAGATGACATAGCTCAGGCAAAGACAAAAAAATGACCAAGGACAGTGGGCAACTCCAAGGGGAGGTGGGCGGGTTGTGAGGACTGATTCCTGCTGTCCCTGGAGAACACCCGTTACAGGTGAGGAACTACACTTTCTCCAGGAACAAGCAGGACGTTAGACCTCACATATGGGAATCCCCAGCTACAGACTACCAAGGACCTGCAGAAAAATGCTATGGTGAGCCGTGAGCAGTCACAGGTAACCGAAGACAGCCCGAAGACCCCAGGTCCCTGGAAGACCATGCTCCCTGTAGCCTCAGAAGAAGGGTCGGAGGGAAGGAGTTGTTTAAACCCCAAACAGATTACAGAGTACAGCCTGGCCGAAGGCAGCATCCCGACGGGACCCCCTCTCCAGGAAGTAATGTGTTGTGAAGGTGTTAGCCGAGGACAAGGTTGCGGCTCGGCAGATGTCCGCCAATGGCACGGATCACAGATGGGCCACTGATGCCGCCCTCACACAAACATCATTTGCCATGACTCGGCTGTCAAGGAGCAGCCTGGCCTTAGCTTGGGCGAAGGTGATGCAATCTGCCACCTAGATGGAGAGGGTCTGCTTAGTGACCACGAGCCACATGCAGGCAGGGTTTTAGGAAGGAAAAGCCGCTCCGACCTGAGGTGAACCTGCATATGTTGCAGGTAGAAGGAGAGAGCCCTCCTGCAGTCAAGTATATGGAGGAGCCAACGCCCAATAGGTGTGAAGCTTCAGGAAGAAGGTCGGCAGTACTAGCTCCTGCTTGATGTAGAAATCTGAGATAGCCTTCGGGAGAAACTTGGGGTGCATTTAGAGAACCACTTGGTTCCCATAGAACCTCATGTAAGGGGCATCGGCCATCAGGGCCTGAAGCTCACTGACCCTCCAGGCCGAGGTGAGGGCCACCAGAAAAAACATATTCCAGGACAGGTGCTGAAGTGAGCAGGACGCCATCGGCTCAAAGGGTGGCTGAGTCAGCTGTGTGAGGATGATGTTGAGGTCTCACTCTGCCGGAGGCAGCCAGATGGGGGGCTTGGAAAGAAGCAACCAGCACCTGAAGCGGGAAACCAGTGGTTGACCTGAGAGGGGTCCACCCCGACAGGGTTGTGTTTAGCTCAGATAGCACTCAGGTGGACCCTGGCCGAGTTGGATTTCAGGCCTGCCTGTGAGAGATGGAGTAGGTACCGCAGGACAAAGTGTGTGGGCAAGAGAATGGGTCATCTCACATCTCCGAGCGCAACACCAAGAGCCGACACCACTTAAAGGAGTAAGTCCTCCTAGTCGAGTCCCTGCACAAGGCCAGCAGTATGTCCTCAACCTCCATCAGGAGATGAAGGGGGCTAGAGCGATCTGCTCAGCCACCAAACCATGAGGGAAAAGGACCTCAAGTTAGGGTGAAATGTCAACAAGCACAACGCATCGCCCAGGGGAACCGGAGACTCTGATGAGAGGCAGAGCAGCAGCAGGAACCAAGGCTGTCAAGGCCACTGCAGGGCCACGAGAATCACTGAGGCCCTGTCCCACTGTATCTTGAGGAGAGTTTGCGCTATGAGTGGAGTGGGTGGAAACGCATACAGGAGGCCATGTGTCCACGACAGGAGGAAGGCATCGGGAGCTTCCCTGTTCAGGTGTGGAACCGGGCTGCAGAACTATGGGAGCTGCGAGTTCGCTGGGCTGGCAAAGAGGTTTAGGACCAGAGTCCCCCAGTGCTGGAACAGCCGCTGCGCTGTCTGTGGGAAGAGGCGCTACTCGTGCAGCTGGAGGAGCTGGCTTATCCTGTCTTCCAGAACATTGTCCTGGCCTATGAGATAGGTGGCCCATAAGGTTATGCCTTGGTAGACCGCGAAGGACCACAGGGCTACCGCTTCCAGACAGAGGCTGTAAGAGCCAGTGCCCTCTTGCTTGTTCATATAGAACATTGCTACTCAGTTGTCCATCTGGAAGAGCACCACCCAATGGTGTATGTAGTGCCCGAATGCCCGGAGATCGAGGAGGACCACCCAGAGTTCAAGAAAGTTGATCGGCTGCTGGGACTCCCCCAGGGTCCAAGTCCCCTGCATGTGAAGCTTGCCACAATGGGCTCCCCAGCCTATGAGTGTGGCATTCATGGTCAAGACCACATCGTGCTGTGGGGCCTGGAATGGCATACCTCGGAGCAGGCTCCGAGTGTCCTGCCACCAGTCGAGGGACTCAGTGAGCAGAGGCATGACTGAGACGGCATTTCGGAGGCAACCTGTTGCCTGAGACCATTGAGCGTGAAGTTACCACTGCACTGCTCACATATGTAGAAGGGTGTCAGGGACAATGTGAACCATCGAGGCCATATGGTCAAGGAGACAGAGCATCGCTCAGGCCGACACCACGTCGCGGCATTGGACCATGGATACCAGAGCGATGAGGCGGTCTGCCCTGTCTTGGGGAAGGAAGGCTGTCACCTGCTGAGTGTCAAAGCATGCGCCGATGAACTACAGGGATAGGACTGGAGTGAGGTGAGACTTCGGTTAATTGACCACAAAGCCAAGGTGCTCGAGGAGGTGGATGGTGCGGGCCATGGCTCGCTGCACTTCATCAGCCATCCCCCCTGTGATGAGCCAGTCATCTAGATAAGGGTTAACGAAGGTACCCTGTAGCCGAAAGTGGGCTGCGGCTACCGCAAGGCATTTGGTGAACACTCGCAGGACGGATACCAGGCTGAAAGGAAGCACTCTGTGTTGATAGTGGTTCCCTTGCACCCTGAAATGGAAGTATTTCCTGTGCTTAGGATGGATGACGATATGAGTGTATGCATCCCGAAGGTCCAAGGAGCATAACCAGTCACCCTGTCAGAGGAAGCGCAGCAAGGCGCCAAGGGAGAGCATTTTGAACCTCTCCCACACCAGGTATTTGTTGAGATTTCTTAAATTGATAATGAATCGGAAACCGCCCATCCGCTTTGGCACAAGGAAGTAATGGGAGTAGAACCCGTGATCTCTGAGGTGCAGTGGGACCACTTCCACCGCTCGCTCCTCGATGAGGTTGGTGTGTGGGGAGCCTAGGGGGCTCTGCGGGGCTGAAGGATGGAGGAGGCCGGTCCAGGTGCAGGAGGTAACCCTCCCGGATGACCTGGAGAACCCAGGTGTCTGATGTGACAGACTCACATCGGGGAGCAAAGTGGACCAGGTGCCCTCCCACTTGTAGCTGGGTTGCCAGAGGGCCCTGATGGCCGCTCTTGCTTTGTCCTCCTTGGGGTGGAGCTGGCGCCAGAGGGTAAGGTGGGTAGCTCTGGTAGGGGAGACCCTTCCTATGAAAGAAAGGCTTTTTGCCTGTTGCTTCTTCCACAGAAGGGAAGAAGTCTTCCAGGAGAGACAGGTGTGGGTGATATACTCTGTCTAAATCTCCGCTTCTTTGTCCTCCATCGGTTTGCCAAACAATTGCTCACCCAGTTTCTCCTAGACCCATTGTTCAAGATCCGAGGATTGTAGCCAGGCCTGCCGCCTGGCCCCGATACCAGCAGTTGCTACCCCGGTAGAGGACTCAAAGCTGTTGTAGGCAACGCGAGAAAGGTACTTTGAACAGTCCCCCACTAACATTAGGAGGGACTGGAAGTGGTAGAGGTAATCGCCGTCAAGACCCGCCTGGACACCCCTGAGCTCCTTCGCGAGGTCATGAAGGAACACATCTATGTTTAGCTGGTAAGCCTGGATACGGCACACCAGCATGGAGCCTTGGTAGGCCTTACCCCCAAGGGCGTGAGGGCATGAGAATCTCTACCCGGCGGGACCGGAGTGAGTTTTTGGGCTCTTTTGCTTCCGCATGACATACTCCACCACCATCAAGGTATGAGGAAGCTGGGCCTCACTTTGCCTTGCATATGATGTCCAGGCGCTTGCTGACAATAGAGATAGATGCAGGCATCTCCCACATGCGGAGGAGCAACCGGGCTAGGATGGATGGAACCAGAACCATATTGTAAAATATCAAGTTCTTCTGCATGGGGCTCCTCCTTTGACTGCGTGGAGAGTGCCAGGGCTCAAGCCATGTGCCTCACAAACTCCAGAAATGAGGTGTCTTCGGGAGGAGACCACCGCTTCTGAACTGGCGGGGAGGGTTCTGAAGGAAGGTCCCAATGAGCCCGGAATTCAGGGAAAGTATCCACTTCGGACCCTCAGCCCGAGAATTCAGAGCAAGACTCAGAACTAGGTTGTTCAAGCAGAGCCTAAGCCTTGCACTGGGCTTCCGAGGCCGAAGCCCACCTGGAGCTGGAGGTGCTAGCTCAAGAAGATCTCACACCCAAAGTCCAGGACAGAGATCGAGACCTCTGCCAGGATCCCTCACAAGGCCCCTGGCTCTTGGGGGTTGCCACGGTGGTCTGGGGAGCCATCACAGGCATCACCGTCAAGGTCTCAGGGCCCGTGCCAGCAGGTCCTGGCACCAATGCCTGTTGAGCAGCAAGGAAGGCAGAAACGCTGCGCTCCAGTGCCAGCATTTGGGCCTCCCACTCTGGAGTAGGGCCCTGTGATGCCGACACTGGGGTAACCGGGTCGGGAGTCAAGGAGGAGAGGAGGTCCTCGCTGGGACAACCCTCGGGAGACCGGGCGCCATCGCTGGAGGCCTCCATATCCGTATGAGGTAGTTTTCGAGTCCGCTCCTTCTCCAACTCTTGGAACTGCCAAGGAGGACTGAGGGCCGAGCACAAGAACGTTCACGCTTGTCCGAAGCCCCCGACAGGGTCCTCAAGACCTTCTTCTTCTTCTTCCACTCCCTTTTGGTGGACCCTTGCTCAGAGTGGCACTGGGGCTGTGGAGTAGCCACGGGTGACCCCATAAGCTGAAGGTCAGGGGAGCAGGAAGCTACCAGGGACACCAGGGCCGTCTTGCGGAAAATGTCATCCAGTTTCTGCTTACATCTCTGGATGGCCTTGGAGGACATCTTTTTACAAAGGGGTCAGAGCTCCAGGTTGTGGTCAGCTCCTAGACACCTAAGACAACAGTCATGGGTATCCATGAGCGACATATTTTTGGAGCATCTGTCACACTTTTTGAAACCTGAGGCCATGGGGTCAAAAAGAATCTCAGCAAAGTAAAAACCTTCAGCTTGGCCAGCATTTGAAAAGGGCATGAAAACGTGCTGGTCAAGAAAAAATGAAGAAAATGAAAAAACAACAAAGTCCCGGGGCCTGCTGCCGAGGCAAGGGCACTGGGGATGGCGGGAAGAGGATCGAGAAACCGGAATTAGAGAGAGAGTTTTGGAAACACTTCCGAGGTACAGGACTTGCGTCCGAAGGGCTCCATGAAAAAAGGGAGACTGATCAAGATGGCACCCTTGGGCAGGAAGGGGACCATACAATCATGGTGGCATTCCCAAAGGCTTTCTTTGAAAGCTGGGGAAATGCTCCGCACAGGCTCCGTCAGTGCCGACGTCACCTATATGTGAGGACTGACTTCCTGCTTGTTCCTGGAGAAACTAGTGTATCAGTCATGTGAATATTCTAAAGATGTAAATACCTATCTTGTTTTCTCCTTGCAACAGAAAAGAAAATATTATAGACTTGGCTCATGTCATCCAAATATGCGTTTTAGAAATAAGCTCACTCAAAAACTGAGTTTTCATATAAGTTATTCATATGTGGAGACTCTTCCTCTGTCACTAAAACTCATAAACACCCCTTTATGCATCTTTATGGACTGTCCCTCATTCATAGAAAATGAAGGCAAGATCAGTTCCACGACATAAGAATATAAGATATGCCATACTGGGTCAGACCAAGTTCCATCAAGCCCAGTATCCTATTTCCAATAGTGACCAATCTGGGTCAAGAGTACCTGTCAGATTCCCAAAGACGTACACAGGTTACATGTTGTTTATCCCAGAGTAAGCAGTGGATTTCCCTGGTACTCTTTAATAATTGTTTATGGACTGTTTCTCCAGGAATTTATCCAAACCTTTTTTAAACCCATCTACACTAACAGCTTTTACTACATCCTCTGGTAACAAATTCCAAAGTTTGATTACTCGAGTGAAAAATATTTTCTCTTTTTAGTCCTAAATGGGCTACATTGTAGCTTCATTGAGTGTCCCCTAGTCATTCTACTTTTTGAAGGAGTAAGCAACCAATAGACGTTTATCCGTTCTACTTCATTCATTAATTTATAGACCTCTATCTTATCTCTACTCAGCCATCTTTTTGTCAAATTGAAGAGCCCTAACCTTTTAAGCCTTTCCTCATAGGGGTATCCTTCCATCCTCTTTACCATTTTGGTGGTTCTTCTTTGTACCTTTTCTAATTCCACTATATCTTTTTAAGATATGGCAACCAGAACTGCATACAATATTCAAGATCTGGTTACACCATGGAACGACACATAGGCATTATAATATCCTTGGTTTTATTCTTCATTCCTTTCCTTATGATACCTAGCATTCTATTTGCTCTCTTGGCCAACGCTGCACACTGGGTGGAGGGTTTCAACATATTATCCATGATGATGCCTAAATCCTTTTCCTGGGTAGTGATTCCTAATATGGTACCTTGCATTGTGTAACCATAGTTTGTGTTGTTCTTCCCTAAGTGCATCACTTTGCACTTGTCCATGTTAAATCTTATCTGCAATTTGAATGTCTAACCTTCCAATTTCTCAAGGTCCTCTTGCAATTTTTCACAATCTTCTTGTGTTTTAATAACTTTGAATAATTTTGTGTCATCTCCAAATTTGATCACTTCACTTGTTATTCGCATTTCCAGGTCATTTATGAATAATTTAAAAAGCAGTGGACCCAGCACAGATCCCTGGGGTACTCCACTATTCACATTTCTCCACTGAGAAAATTGTCCATTTAGCCCTACCCTCTGCTTTCTGTCTTTTACCCAGTTTCTGATCCACAATAGTACACTGTGTCCTATCCCATGACTTTTTAATTTTGCCAAGAATCTCTCAAGAGGGACCTTGTCAAAGGCTTTCTGAAAATCCAAATACACTGTATCAACTGACTCACCTTTGTCTACCTGTTTATTCACACCTTCAAAAAATATAACAGATTAGTAAGATAAGACCTTCCTAGACTAAATCCATTGTGGCTTTCTCCCATTAAACCATGACTATCTACATGTTCAGTAATTTTATTCTTTAAAATAGTTTCTACTAGGTAGGGAGTTGAGAAGGCAAGATGGTGGTGGAGCTACTGCGGCGGTGAGCGGTGCTTCGGAGGGCAGACGGTCCGTTGCTGTTTCGCGCCCTGTTAATAGAGATGGGACGCCGAAAGAGAAAGCAGTTTTCCCTTCCCTCAGGGTCTCCTGCTTCTGAGGTTACTGGCCAGTGAACTCTCGAGGCATGCGGTATCACCATGGCAGGGGTTAGAGCAGCGTCTTCGGCGGAGCCGGCAGTTTTGGAATCGTCGGCTCTGAGTGCATCGGGAGTTTGGTTATCTCCAGAGCAACGCTTCCACCCCCCCCCCCCCCGCCTCGACCTGGAAGTGCTGAGCCGGGAGACAGAGTGCTTCCTGCCGGGGCTGTGAGATGCTCATCGGCTATTGGGAGCAATGTTCCCTCTAATTTTCTGTAGGGTGATTGCGCATAAAATATCAGCTGTGCAGCTTTTGAAGGAAGGTTACATTTTTGTGCAACACATAACGACACTCAGTTATATACTTTAAATTTTGACTACACGTCAGAATACAGTATGTACACCAATGTTCCCTCTAATTTTCTGTAGGCTGTGTGCACATAAAATATCAGCTGTGCAGCTTTTGAAGGAAGGTTAAATTTTTGTGCGCAACATAACGACACTTGGAGTTATATACTTTAAAATTTGACTACACGTCAGAATATAGTATGTACACCCACATTGATTTTAATCAAATTAAATGAAAATAGATGATTACTAAATGAAGTGGAAAATTTCTAGTAATTACAATCACAACTTTACATTTTAAGACATCTGTGTTGTTTTCTATCAGAATCAGAACCGTAATTTTTGTGCGCTCTGTTGTAAAGTATGTGCGCTCGCTCGGCGAGGTGTGTGCGCGCGCACACGCGCACAGCTTAGAGGGAGCTGTGATGTACACCACATTGATTTTAATCAAATTAAATGAAAATAGACGATTACTAAATGAAGCGGAAAATTTCTAGTAATTACAATCACAACTTTTAAATTTTAAGACGTCTGTGTTGTTTTCTGTCAGAATCAGAACCGTAATTTTTGTGCGCTCTGTTGTAAAGTATGTGCGCTCGCTTGGTGAAGTGTGTGCACGTGCACACGCGCACAGCTTAGAGGGAACAGTGATTGGGAGTGAAGAGGGCTCTGTTCCTGATGATGAATTACCAGCTTTTTTTACCTCCTTGTGGGTCACTGTGGAAGAGAAAGGAGTGGAGAAGGATCCCATTTCCAGTGGGGACCCGGCAGTACTACCTTAGGCTTTGGACGCTATTTCAGGTTTGAGAGGCTTGATTAAGCCCTCTGTAGTGGATTTGGAAGCACTATGGGATGCAATAGCTATGATTAATACCTCCCTTATGACTGTTGTTGGGGTAGTAAAAAGAGATTTTGTATCGTTCTCTAAAGATATTTCTGATGCTAAAAGGGCACAAGAGGAGCAAGCTCGGCATTTGGAGGGAGTTGAGAAAGAGCTGGAACATCTTCGTGAAGTGTGTGCTGCTCAAGTTAAAGATAAGACCTTGTTATAAAAAAAAGCGGAATATTTGAAGAACTATACTCGTAGGAATAATTTAAGAATGTTAAATTTTCCTAAATCCCCTCTAATGTCCCCTATTGAGATGTTTCGTAAATATCTCCAGGGGGTGCTTAAACTCCCTGGAGATAATTTGCCTCCAATCGTCCGAGCGCAATATCTAAATGTAGGTGTTGGTGGGGCTGGCCTCGCCTCGGGGAGTTCAATGGCAGGGATTGGGGACCTTACCGCACTCCTGGAGGACTCTCTAGAGGTGGTGACTGGCCGCACTACCCTTTTGGTTACTCTGGCCCTAGAGCATGATAAATCATTAATTCTTCGAGCGTATTTCCGGAATTTCAATTGTACTTTTCTTGGCTCTAAAGTATATATGTTTCCTGATCTCTCTCGTACTACTCAGCTGAGGAGGAAGGAATTCTTGGGCCTTTGCCCTAGAGTCCTTGCCCTGGAGGGTAGTTTTCAATTAAGATTCCCCTCTCGTTGTATTATTTCCTATGATGGTAAAATGTTTCTGTTTTTTTGAGCCAAATCAGTTAGTTGATTTTTTGGTAGCTAGGGAGGGAAGTGGAGTGGAAATTGTGGCCATATCGGCTGACGCTTAAGTCTCTGCTCTGCAATTTAGAAATTTCTTTTTGCTTTTGATTTTAGTTTCCTGGTGCCTCCTCTCACATTGCCTTATTTTGTGGGCTAAATTTGGAAGATGTATAGTTAATTTCTTTGGATGTATGAGTTTTACCTTGGAATTGTATTGTATATGTATATGCATCTTATCCTTTTTTCCTTTTCATTCTTGTTATGCATGAATGTTAAAAAATTTAATAAAAATTAAATTAAAAAAAATAGTTTCTACTATTTTGCCTGGTACTGATGTCAAGCTCATCAATTTGTAGTTTGCCAGATCACCCCTTGAACCCTTTTTAAAATTTGGCATTATATGGGCCATTCTCCAATCTTCAAGTACTACAGATGATTTTAACAATAGTTCACAGATTACACTGGTCTACAGTTTTTTTAAAGTTGCATCAGAGACAAAATCTGCCATTTCTTATGGATTTTGATGCAAAAATGAAAACTAAAACCACTGATTAGCTATTGTTTCCAAAATATCGAAGCTTTTCCATTTTACGCGTATATATAGCATGTTGGAAGTAGAGTTCTAGTCACAAATTATTATAAACCTAGGTCTTTTCATGTGTTTATGGTTGACATATATATGACCTTGATAATATTTCACCTGACATCTTTGTTTAAAAAGTAAAAAATCAGCAAAGGGTTATTTAAATACAATTTATTAAAAATGTTGGTATGAAAAAGAAACTACTATGTATGCATTAGTATTCATTTCAGACCTTATTCATTGTCTACTTGGCATTTCTTGGCTTGTCTCTGGTATTCTGTAAATGGAGCATCTCTTGTCACTGACCATCAATAGTCTACAAGCATTGATTGGCTCCATTTGCCTTGATATCTTTTCTCCATTGCTGCAGTGTCTTGATGGAATCGCTCATCATGCTCATCGCTCACTGCTCCACTGTTTGGTGAGAAAAAATCAAGATGAGAGTGCTAAAAATGTATCTTTAGTGACATGTTGCAACCAAGACTTTTGTATGCATTGAGGAGTTTTTCCACCATCCTGTAGTTGTCTGCCTTGATGTTTCTGAGAAAACTTGTTGCCACTAACTGGAAGGCTTTCAATGCTATCCTTTCTTTGCCATGTAGTACACGGTTAAATGCATCATCTCGAAGATGAGAACCAACAATGACACCTTCCTTTGTCTTAGTGTCACATGGAGCCCAATTCCCAGAGGGGTACATCTGGGCCGTCTGGACATCCCTGATGAAGATGGGCCTGTTAGGACCCGATTCTGGACTGTGGGAACTAAACGTTCGCAGGGTACACAGAATCAGGCCCAAGGATGGCCCGATGTGCCCCTGCCTGCCTGCAGGGATGTCTTCCCCGCAGGTTCCCCTGGCTGCTGCAGCTCGACCCACCCTCTTCCTCACCACCTGATCCATAGCTGGCCAGCCGGGGCCTGGATTGGACAGTAGGGACCCCCCTGCACCTGGCCCTGGCCCCGTGGGAGATCCCCAGGTCCGACTGCTGGTTTAATGCTGCTTATTACACCTTCAAGGTGGAATAAGCAGCATGTCCTCTTTAACCCAGCAGGACGTAAAGGGCCATGACCTAAATCAGCCTTGTATGTCCTGCTGGTTAGCCCATCCCTGCTCTGCCCCGACCCTACCCCCTGTTGGCTCTCCCCGTCATACTGCTCAGGATGTGCGGGGAGAGCCAGAGGGGGAATCGGACCAGGACAGCTTGCAGGGCTGCACATCCCACCGGGACGTGCATTCCCACAACCCACAACTCTGCATCAGGTCCTTAGTCTTAGAAATTTCCTGCCGAGATACCGGTTTTGTTTCATCCATGGCTTTGAAATTCTTTTTCATTAGCCCCAGCTTAATGTGTAAGTGTGTTAACAAAATCTTTCTTAATTCAACAAGTGTTGGATGCTGCACACTTTTCTTTCCAGGCTCCAATGACTGTCAGAGTGACCAATCTTTCACACAACTATCACATTCACAGAGAAAACAACAGTATTTTGTTTATCCAGTCTACAGACCTAGAAACAGAGCAGTGACTTTCAAATTACCACAAAGCTGCCATTGATGTTGGTCATAGTTTATGCATCTCAATAGCTGTTTTATATTGTTATAGGTTTTCTTCATATGGACTGCTTGACCAACTGGAAATGATGACAAAACATTGGCATTATGCAGCACAACAAGTTTAAGACTCATCTTTGATGAATCAATGAACAGTCTCCACTCATCCGGATGATGAATAATGTTGAGGGCTGCTGTCAGACCATTGATGTTTTTGCAGGCTACAAGATCACCTTCCATGAAAAAGAATGTAACAAGATCCTTCTGACATTCATGGAATATGAAAATCCTAACATCACCTGACAGGAGATTTCACTGCTGCAGTCTGGAGCTCAACAGCTCTGCCTTATTCTTAGGTAGTTCCAAATCCCTGACAAGTTCATTCAGTTCACTTTGTGTTATGAGGTGTGGTTCAGAGGAGGAGGATGAGAGAAAATCTGTGTCATGTAACATTGATGGTTTGGGACCAGAAGTTTCATCCCCTTCCTCTTCCTCATCTGACTCAAGTGAGAATGATTATGGACCATAAGGAACTAGCAGTCCTTCTCCATGGGGAACTGGGCGTTTAGCTGATGAAATGTTTGGATACTGCACCTTTGACAAACCTTTCCCAACAGGAGGCACCATGCAGAAGTAACAATTGCTGATATGATCTGTTGGCTCTCTCCAAATCATTGGCACTGCAAAAGGCATAGATTTCATTTTTGTATTTTACCACTGGTGCACATTTGTTGTGCAAGTGTTGCATCATCTGTGTGGGGCCAAGCTCTTGTCCTGATTTCCAATTTTGCAGCCAAAGTAAAGGTGGTAGGCTTTCTTAATCAAAGAGGTCATACTGTGTTTTTGTGATGCAAAAATTACTTCACCACAAACGTAGCAAAAGTGATCTGCATTGTTCAAACAATTATGAGGCATCTCTCACTTTGGCTAAATGGAAAAAATATCAAACACTGAAAAGACTGGTCAACTACTAAAGCACTATTGACACATCATGTTCATTAAAAAATGTTGCATAATTTGTTCTGCAGAGTGATGTAATTAAGATGAGTTAGGATTTCATCATCTGTGACTTCTAGGAATAACATGATGCAATTCATATCATGTATGATGCAATAGAACCTTCAAACTGCATCATTCATTAATTGTTTTGCCTGAAAAGCAAGTACTGTCCAACGAAAAACATAGATTTATCCCAAATTCAGTCAAAGATATTCATGTATTTTAGTAATTTATGGATTAAATTGAGATCCCTTCCCCTTATAACTTGCATATCCTTAGCACTTCCAAAGTCAAGGTTGTATGTACTGACCGAGTAGTGTAAACTGAAAACTATAGCCAATAAACAATTTTGTCTGTAGAACAGTATTACTAATAGTAGATCTGCAATCTCATATTTCATTTCTTTCAGCACCCCTGGATGTATACCATCTGGTACAGGTGATTTACTATTCTTTGTTTATCAAATAGTTGTAATACATCTTCCAGGTTTATCAAAATTTGTTTCAGTTCTTCTGATACATCACCTTTAAATACCATTTCAGGCATGGGTAACTGCCCTACATCATCTTTAGTAAAGACCAAAGCAAAGAATTCCTAGATTCTCTCCACCATCACCTTGTCCTCCCTTACTGCCCCTTTTACCCTTCTATCATCTAATGGTTCAACTGACTTTCTCAAAGGTTTTTTTGATATGAATATATTTGAAAAAATTGTTATTGTGTGTTTTTGCTTCAACGGCAAGCTTTTTTTCAAATTCTCTCTTTGCCTGCCTTATCAATGCCTTGTATCTAACTTGCCAGTGTTTGTGTTTTTTCCTATTTTCGTCATTTGGCTCCTTTTTCCATTCCGAAAAGATGCATTTTTGGCTACAACAGCCTCTTTGACCTCACCTTTAACCATGCTGGCAGTGTTTTTGCTTTTTTTCCACCTTTCTTACATGTGGTCTGGGCTTCCAAGATAGCATTTTTAAACAATGCCCATGCTTGATGTAAACTTTTAACCTTTGAAGGTGATATGAGGCTGTGAAATAATTCAAAAGTTCTGGGATGAGATGCTTAAGCAAATTCACTTACTTACGAACAACAGGGTAAAAATAGATATTGTGTTATCTACTGGGTGTATGGAGGGAAGGAGGGGCAGTAATCCCAAGGGTGTGGTTGATTCTATATCTGCTATTGGCTGCTAAAATGACTATTGTTCAATGATGGAGCTCTGGGGGAGTTGGGTCCCTTACCTAGTGAATGGATGCAAGGGTATGATAACTTGGCTTGGATATGGACAATTAAATCACATGTGTTTGATAAGATATGGGATCCTCTAAATGGGATGAAGTGAATGAGTAGAGGAGTAGCTTAGTGGTTAGAGCAACAGCCTAGTACCCAAGAACTCAGGGAATGTCTTACTGGCACTCCTTCTGACCTTGAGCATAGTCACTTTACCCTCCATTGCCTTGGAAAAAAAGACCTGGCAATCTACTTGGGTCATACCTTGCCAAGAAAACCTAGGGGTTGATGGGTTGTCAGCATTGACTTGGCAGCACTAAAAAAAAAATGGAATGAGTGTCTAATGGGGCTAGGTATCTTATGAATTTTGTTACCCTCATCCTAATGGTTTCCTATTAGATTAGCTGGAGGAAAATGCTTTGGATGATCCCAGGACAAAGTTTTATCTTAGTTTCATGCTTGTTTCTTTGTTTTAAGGGATAGGTTTGGGGCAAAGGCCATGCAGGAATATTTCTTTGGACATCAATTACATAATTGTTTAAACATAGATGAATGTGGCTCAGTAGTATTTTTGATGATGGCCTGTCTCGATTGGATTATTTGGTTGTTGAGACAAAGGTGTGATTTTGTATGTTATAAAAAGTTAATAAAAATTAGATCTCAAAAAAATTGTAAAGTAAAAAAGGACATTCAATGCAACATTATTTATATTTATTTATTTATTTATTTGCATTTCTTATATACCGCACTATTTGCGATCAGCGCGGTTTACATAAAACAAATGGTATCCGACAATGAACAAAAGTCAGGTCATTACATTGAACAGGAACAAGTAACTTGGAAAACAGGGTAAACTATAAACATATGCAAGGGATATTTATGAGTGTGTGTGTGTGTACAACACTGCTGCTTCATTACTGCGATAGAAAGGGAAAGTACTAGTAGTAATAGCATATCCAACATCTCATGCTTTGCAAGCAAAATACAGTAGGAAACAGGTGCACCTTAAAAAAGAAATACTGTATGTCAAAGAATTTCAATCAAATTCAAGTTAGATGAACTGCAACCTGTTTCATCTTTAATAAACTAGGATAGTTTAATGCAGATAGCGAGTACATTTTTATAGTGCTTGCATGGCATGAATGAACATGCTAAATATATGTTGCATGAGGCCTGCCCGCTGTCCCTGCTAGCAATATTAGAGTTTTTCGATCTGCTGCTTCTTATGTAAAACACATGCTCCATATAAATACTGCTATATTTGGTGAATGCACAAATGATACAGTATAAAGTACATCTCTGTAATACTGTGTAGTGTATACTAATAGATGTTATCTTAACCGCTGCTACCATTGTCTACTTCTGCTATTGAAATATAGCTGGGGTTTTGTCATTCTGTCTTTATTACTCATTCAGAGGTACTCTGAACCTGAGTTCATGGCTACAGCAGGATGAGTGTAAATTAATGAGGATGCATATTCATTTCAAAGCAAATTGTAAAATGCAGCATTCTCAGTTTATATTGCTTCACATGAACTGAATGACTGTGAGATTGCGAATGAGCTGAAAATCATTCATGCTCATCTTCTTTTGACACCATTATAGTCAATGGGGATACAAAGAAGAGTCACTTTTTGGGGAAGGAGAAGGAAGAAACAGGAGTCCCTTGATCAATCATGTTGAAAAATTTTGACAAGCAGTCAAACAAGCCTATCTCAGCCTCACTTCTCCTAAATCCTGTGTCTGAAAGCACTAGCAATCCAACATAATTTTCTTTTTCATATTTGGAAAGAGGGTGATAAGAAAGGTGTTGGCTTCATAGAAATGGTTTACTGAGGTATGCAGGATTCTCCTGGCCTTTTATTTTCTAATCTGCCCTCAATCCTTAGCTTTAAAAACAATTCCCCAGTTTCAACAGCAGTAGCCCACAAAGAAGCGGAGGGAAGATCCCATAAATGATCAGAGGTAAGGAAGCATTTTAAAGTGCTTGAGGATCAGCTTTTAGCAGAATTCAAGTATTGTCAGAAGGCCATCATTACAGGAAAATTAATGGGCCGGGGTTTTTTTTTGAGCAGTAGTATGCTGTATTTGCAGAAATAACACTCAATGCTTTTGGGTTAAGGAGAGAATGCTGGTTTGCTGTAGACTCAGTCCTATACTGTAAGTTGTAGCAAAAACAAAGTTACAGAAAAGTCTACATTGATTCTTATTAGCTTCTGTCCAATTTATTCACTACTTCCTCGCCGTTTTCTTTAAGTATTGCTTCAATAGACATACTGTAATTCTGCATGTTCCTGTCTAATAATCTTTTCTGGTTCCACAATATTACTGACCTCTTTTAAGGAATTATGCCAACTAGTCACTATTACCTCCATCGAAATATCTAGATTTTTTTGGAGGCTAAATAGCTGAACACTTACTACCTCCTCTTCTGATATACTTCTTAAATTCTTTACTTTCCTTGCTTCCTTTATCAAAAAAAATTCTCTTAACAGAATTAAGGATTATGATAGTGGTTTAGACCAAAGATCCATCAAGCTCTACTATAACTATTGGAGGTCAAATTAAAAGGCTTAGTCTTGATGTAAGATGTCTGAAGACGTGTGCGTGGATGTCAAAATCATGGAGGCATTTCCACAGACATTCCAAAAGCAATGTTTACAGACATTTCTGGTGCAGGGACATCTAAGTAGGCGAGGGAACAGCACCATGGACTTACACCTCTCTGTTCAATTTCAGGAATGATGAAGACATCTGCAGGCACGTCCACTTTTATACCTGCTACAGATAAGTGGAGTAGTATGAAGGAGTAGCCTAATGGTTAGAGCACTGGTTTAGGCACCAAAAGACCAGGGTTTGACTCCCAAGAGGATTCCTTGTGGCCTTGGGCAAACTATTTAACCATCCATTGCCTCAGAAAAATCCAGGTTATCAATTTCCCTGTCTAATGTACACTACCAAGTCTAAGTTGCAATGTAAACCACTTTGACTGAAATGATAAAGCGGTAAAAAACACCTGTTAAATAAGTGTTTGTTTTGGCCTTAAAACATCCAGAGAGTGTAGAGAGTTAAGTGACTGGACTTGGTGCTTACCAATGGGGAAGGTGTTTTTGATGTTATAGTGTGAGATCATCTTGCATCCAGTAATCACCAGTTGGTGTTGCTCAGTATCAGGACTACGACTGATAAAATCCATTCAAAAGTGAAGATCTTAGACTTTAGGAAAACTAACTTTGCCAAGATGGGTCAATACCTCAAGGAGTCGTTAGCGGGATGGGAACAGCTGGGGGATATAGAAAAACAGTGGGCAAAACTGAAAAGGAATATTTTAAGGTCAATCAACCTTTTTATTAAAATGATAAATAAAGGTAAAAGGAAAGGGAGACCGCTATGGTCTTCAAAATAATTAGCTGAAAAGGTGAAGAAAAGAAGGAGGCCTTCATGAAATACAAGAGATCACAGAGAGAGGAAGACAGACATCTATATCTGAGAAAACTTAGAGAAGCTAGCAAAGTAGTCAGCAAAGCAAGGATTCATAAAGAGGAGGAAATAGCCACTGCAATAAAATGGGGGGATAAGACATTTTTCAGATATGTTAGTGAGAAGAGGAAGGGCAAAAGTGGTATTGTCAGACTCAAGGGTGAAGTGGAGGAATATGTAGAAGCTGATAAGGATAAAGCAGAATTGCTTAGCAAATATTTCTGTTCTGTGTTCACAGATGAAGAGCCAGGAACAGAACCTCAGAAAACACCCACAAACAGGAACAGAAGTGAGGGGCATCTTGAACTATTTTCAGAATACTGTGTTTGTGAGGAATTAGCTAAACTTAAAGTAGACAAAGATGGGATATACCCGAGAATATTGAGGGAACTTGGGGACATTCTAGCAGCTCCAGTGACTGACCTTTTCAATGCCTCTTTGGAGCCGGGAGTGATGCCAGAGGACTGAAGAGAGGTACATGTGGTCCCTTTACACAAAAGCGGAAGTAAGGATGTTGTTGAAAACTACAGGTTGGTTAATCTAACCTCTGTGGTTGTTTGAAACGCTGCTGAAGGAGAAAAAAGTGAGATTTCTGGAGTCCAACAGATTACCGGATCCGAGGCAGCATGGATTCACCAGAGGCAGGTCTTGGCAGACAACTCTGATTGACTTCTTTGACTGGGTGACCAGGGAGTTGGACCGAGGGAGAGTCCTCGATGTGGTGCATTTAGATTTCAGTAAAGCCTTTGACAATGTTCTGCACAGGCTACTTATAAACAAATTGAGCACCCTAGGGATGGACCCTAAAGTTACTGCTTGGGTTAGAAATTGGTTGAGTGAGAAGGCAAAGGGAACAGGTTAATGGAGCTCACTCTGAGGAGAAGTATGTTACCAGTGGTGTGCCCCAGGGATCTGTCCTTGGTCCAATTCTTTTTAACATCTTTGTTAGTGATATTACAGAAGGGCTGTCGGGTAAGGTTTGCCTCTTTGCAGATGATAACAAAATCTGCAAGAGTAGACACTCAGGAAGGTGTAGATAACATGAGAAGGGATCTAGCTAAGCTTGAAGAATGGTCTAGAATTTGGCAGCTGAGATTTAATGTTAAAAAAATGCAAGGTCATGCATTTGGGCTGCAGCAATCCGAGGGAGTAATATGGTATACTTCTGTCCACATAAGAAGAGCAGAACCTAGGTTTGATTGTGTCTGATGATCTTAAAGTAGCTAAACAAGTAGAAAAGGCAACGGCAAAAGCTAGAAGGATGCTTGGGTACATAGGGAGAGGAATGGCTAGCAGAAGAAAGGAGGCGATAGTGCCTCTATATAAGTCTTTGGTGTGACCTCATTTGGAGTACTGTGTGCAATTCTGGAGACTGCACCTTCAAAAGGATATAAACAGGATGGAGTCAGTGCAGAGGGTTGCTACTAAAATGGTTAGTGATCTTCGTTTAAAGCATATGAGGACAGGGAGTTCACGTGACGCATGAGCGGGTAAAGACGTCTCTTTGCTCGCTCCGAGGCTGCCTCATGCAATAATCGCTTAATAAGACTTATTTTGTGCAAGTAAGAGTCCCAAAGTGCTTGATACGAAGTGGAGAGAGGGGGCCTTGTGGTGAAGCTGTTGTGGTGCAGAGATGCCTTTGCCTGCCAGAAAAGAACGTGAGAAAGGAAGCAAGGCCGGAGCTTCCATTGAGGTGGGGCCTCAGCTGGCGTTGCCCGGGGTAGAGAGTACTGATTCCTCCACGGAGGAGCTGGCCAAGGAGGTAGTCAAACTGCTGGACCCTAAATCTGATCTTATCCTGAAGAAGCTGGAAGAGATGGGAGAGTCGCTGGGAGCAATGGGCTGTCGCATGGATGAATTGGAGCATCGCATGTCTGCAGTGGAGAACAAAGGCGGTCGACATACCAGGGAGCTGGAAACGCAACGAGTACAAATTGAAGCCTTGTTGTCAAAGGTAGACGACTTAGAAAATAGATCCAGGCGAAACAATATTTGTTTGGTGGGGATTCCTGAGTCTACCCTGGATCGTGAGCTGCCGTCCCTGGTCGACACGTGGCTGCCAAAGCAACTGGGCCTTCAGGAAATGGTAGGCCTGATCCAAGTAGAACATGCTCACCGTATAGGGGCTCGGAGGGAGAATGCACAGAGGCTGAGAGTGGTGATTGCACATATACTGAACTCGCAACACAAGATGCAGCTACTGCAAGCCTATCGCAAAAAGAGAGAGTTGTTGATGGAAAATCAGCGTATTTTACTCTTTCAGGACTAATCCACGGCGGTGGCTGCTAAGAGGAAGGAGTTTGCCCCGATATGTGTGGCGTTGTTCAGGCGGAAATTGCGCTTTACACTCGCCTTCCCAGCCGTGCTCAGGATTAACAACCAGGGCCAATTTCATATGTTTGACTCAGTGGTGGCAGCGAAGAGGTATGTGGCAGGCCTGGAAGCGGAGAAACCGAGTGGGCCGGATGTTTGATCTTTGGGGGCTGCTGGAGAGGTCGGGCCCGGCTAATACAGAATGCTGACTCGGTGACTGTTGTGAAATAATGCAGCCCCTGCTTACTTGCTTATAACTCTATAACCCTATAGCCCTGCGATTTTATGTGCCAATGGGACTACAGGACAGAACTGTGTGTTGTTTTCGGTGAGATGTGGTCATCCCCAGCGGAACGGAACAGGTGAACGATTTTATATTGGCGGCAGCTGATGACACATTGGCAGCGTTGGACTGAGCGAGGAAGCCGCTGTTCACAGGATCGAGGATCTGCAAGACTACGGGAGAGGCTTGGGGCAGCCCTACGGCGTCAAATGTGACCCGACCTTAGCTGGTGACAGCTGAGGAGTGGGGAGAAGGGTTAAAACTATTGGAAGAAGGGTGGTGAGTGGAGGGAAGCAGGGGAAGGGGGAAGAGGGAGGGGGGAGGGAATGGATGATTGAAGGGTAGGAAAGGTGGCAGGTCGAGGGGGGGAGGGGATGGGGAGGGGAGGGAGAGGGGGAGGGGGGTGGGGAGACGAGAGGAGTGGGGGAGGGGGAGGGGGAAGGGGCGGGGGGGAGGGTAGTAACGTGACTAGCACATTGATCTAGCAGCTTGGGGGTAGTGGACAGGCTAAGATGGGGAGGTTGGACCCTGGGTCAGGGTGCGAAAGAGGGGGCCTGGGGTTGAGGCTGGGCGACCCTGGGTGAGATTTAACAGGGAACTGGGAAGGATACAGGTAGCTATGTTGTGCCAAGAATATGGCTAATGATTGTTGTATGATATCTTGGAATGTGGGTGGAATTAGTACCCCTGTTAAGCGTACAAAAATATTGCAAGCCCTGAAGCGGAAAGGGGCTCAGGTGGCTTTCTTGCAGAAGACCCATCTAAGTGAGAAGGAACATAACAAGCTAAAATGAGAGTGGGTGGGGCAGGTGTATGGGGCTTCGTCGGGTGTGCGGAAGAGAGGAGTAGCAATTCTGGTAAAGAAAGGAGGACCGCTAGATGCGATTTCTGAGAAGACAGATCAGCAAGGCAGGTACGTATTTTTGCATGCGAGACTGGGAGGTGAGGAAGTGCTGCTAGCCAATATATATGCCCCTAATCAATATGACCATGGTTTCTTTAAAGATGTGCTTCGAAGGCTCTTGCGGGCGCCGAAGATGCCTGTGGTGTTAGCAGGAGATTTTAACTGCCCGCACGATCCTGCATGGGATAGGTCAAGCTTGAAGGTGGCTAGGGGCTGGGAATGCAAGGGTGTGGGTTATGTCTGTGAAGGGGGGGGGGGCCTAATAGATGTCTGGAGGGTGTTGCATGAAGGGGTGAAGGAATACACGCATCTGTCTCGGGCCCACCAAACTTGGTCTCGAATAGATTGCATCTTAGTTTCGAAAGGAGGCTTTGGTAGGGTCAAAACTATTGAAATACAGCCAATTGTAGTAACGGATCATGCGATAGTAAGAATGGTTTGGAGAGGGAGACACTTTTCAGGGGGTAAGTGGTCCTTCCTGCGACATTTGTGGCAGAGTGAGGATTTTCAGAAATATTTGGTTCGGAATTGGGAGGAGTATGTTCGCTTCAATGAATCTCTGGCGGGCTCGACGGCTGTATTGTGGGAGGCTGGGAAGGTAGTGATTGGGGGTGTGTGATTTCCTATGTAGTAAAAGAAAGGAAGCGGGTGGATAGTAAGATCCTGCAGTTGCCGCAGGAGCTTCAGAAGTTGGGGAAGGAGGCTTCGACTCAACGAGGGGAGGCAGGTTTAAAATTGTACCAGCAAACTCAGGCGCAGCTAAATTGACTGCTGCATGAGAGAGCAGTGCAGTCTATGCAATACTATCGCCATCAATTTTTCCGCTATGGTAACAGAACAGGACGCTTGTTGGCTAGGCTAGTCAAAGAAGGGGGAGGCACTAGAGTTGTGGCGGGTATTAGAGATGTGAAAGGTGTACAGCATACGGACCCGCGAGCAATAGCAGACGTCTTTAAGGCCTTCTATGAGAAGCTCTATACCCCAGATGTGGAGGATAGAGGGGAGGAACGCGGCTTCTTGGACGCAGTGATGCTTCCGAGTTTGACTGAGGCAGAGATACTTAAATTAAATAAACCCATTACTGGGGGTGAGGTAAAAAAGTTATCAAGGCAGGGACCCCTCACAAGACTCCAGGGCCTGATGGCTTTGAGGTTGAGTTTTACAAAATGCTTGAGCCACAAGTGACTCCCACGCTGACTGCCTTATTCGCAGAGGTGGCAGTGGAAGGACGCTTTCCCAGGGACATGCGTACAGCCACTATTACCGTAATCCCTAAGGCCGGGAAAGCACTCAAGGACCCGACTTCGTATAGACCAATGTCTCTAATTAATTATGACATGAAGATATTGGCCTCAGTTCTAGCTAATCGGTCGCACCAGTCAGGTTTTGTGAAAGGGAGGGAGGCTTTTCTTAACATTAGTAAGATTCTGTTAGGCATGGAAACTTGTTTGGTGCGACGGAATCCATTGCTGCTAGTTAGTTTGGACATGGAAAAAGCGTTCGATCGTGTCTCATGGGCATATATGTTCGAAGCGTTGAGAAGATTTGGCTTCAGAGGATTGTTCATGGATTGGATAAGGGCGTTATATGATGACCCTAGGGCCTATGTTTTTGTGGGAGGCCAGTGCTCGCAGACGTTTTCATTGAAGAGGGGGATGAGGCAGGGCTGCCCTTTGTCACCCCTCTTGTTTGTTTTGCAGCTAGAGCCTCTTTTGTTGAGGCTGCTTCACACAAAGGAGATCCATGGTATCAATTGGAAGCAGGGGGGTATGAAGTTGAGTGCCTTTGTGGATGACATGCTTCTTTGTCTTCGGAATCCCATGCAGTCGTTGGAGGTGGCGCTGGGGCAAATCGAGGTGTTTGGTACATTCTCGGGATTGAAAATTAATAAAACAAGTCCCAGGCGCTTGATGTAGGGGGTTTGGTGAAACCGGAGTGGCAGGGGGTTTTTCCTTGGTGTGGGCTAAGGATCAAATTCGGTACCTGGGCATTCAGATCCCGAGTGAGATGGCGCGCCTATATCAGGTAAATATTAAACCACAGCTGGATAGGACCTTGACACGTCTGGCGAAGTGGAGGGACCTCCCCATCTCTCTTACGGGTCGGATAACCCTTTTTAAGATGATGGAGCTCCCCAGATGGATATACTTGTTACGTAACGCGCCGTTGTGGATTACAAGAAGGGATTTCGGAGTATTACACAGTCATATTGGGAAATTTCTATGGCGAGGCCGTAGAGCGCGGATCGCGCTTTCGGTTTTGATGGGGCCAAAGGCAGCGGGAGGGGCAGATTTTCCGTCAATTCAAGCTTATAATTTAGCTTGCTTGGCCCGTCCCTTGAGGGATCTTCTTTTGGGCTCGGAGGAGTGTTTCCCTGGAGAGTTAGTGAATGATATGTCTGGGGGTGTGCATCGGGCTTTGTTGCTGCATTGGCCCAATAAGAAGCTTCCGACGGAGTGGAAGGCATCGGTTTATTTGCAGTCCTTGTGTCAGGTGTGGAGGGTTATCTGTAAATATAGGGGATTGGACTGGAGGGGGACTGATTGCTTACCCTTAGCGGGTAATATTGATTTTGCCCCGGGCTTGAGGGGAGACATTGCGAAAAGATGGGCAGGTTGCGGCTTGACCCTGGTGGGGCATTTAAGGATGGAGAAGGCCTCAGAGATTGATTCTTTCCACTCGTTGCGGAGTCGGTACTAGCTAGGTCCAAGGGATTTTTATTTTTATTTGCAGTCGCAGCACTATGTGAGGGGTCTGCAGGACAAGTTCCCTGCGATCCTTCGCGCAGGAGGGTTAGTGGACTTCCTGAGTTCTCTTGAGGGGAGGATTACCAAGCATAGAGTGTGGGAAGAGTTGGTTCTGGAGCCTGGGCTAGGCGCTCTGGAGAGCTTGGCACGAAAGTGGGAGGCAGAGGGATTGCTGGGTGTCACGGTATCGGTTTTTCAGAAGGCGTTTGCAGATGTGCCCAAGGTGTCAGAGTCAATTCGAATTCAGGAGATACAGTATAAGTTTCTTTGGCGGGCGTACGTCCATGATGTTTGGGCTATGAGGGCGGGTTTGTCCCAGACAGATGTGTGTAGACTTTGCAAGATGGATAGGGGCACTTTCACTCACCGTTTTTGGGGGTGCCCTTGCATACAGCTGTTTTAGCAGCAGGTATGTTCCCAACTGAGTGGGTGGGTGGGTCGGAGAGTGATAGGTTCCTCGGGAGTGTGCCTGTTTGGTATGCCTGAGGCGGAAGGAGATTTACGGCCCCAACGAAAGAAACTCTGTAAAAAAGGCTTTGTGTTGGCTAAGCAATGTATCCTGAGTAAATGGTTGTCGGACCAGCCCCCGGTGCTAGGGATCTGGGAGAAGGCAATGTTAGATTTGATGGACATGGAGGGGCGAACTGCTCAGCTGTTAGGGGGGGCTAGATTAGAAGTGCTTAAGGAGACTTGGGACCCTTTGATTCGGGTGGCAGGTGGGGAAAAGGGAGATATACCCCCGGATACCCTCTGAGTGAGTGTGTCAGCTAAATCCAAGAGATAGGAGGGGTTAGTCGGGCTGGCGGCAGGCATAGGGGAAGTAGGCTTTAGGGTGAGGGGAGGCTGGGCAATTATGGCTAGTCACGGGCGAGGGGGGGTGGGATAGGGTGGGAGGGGATAGGGTTGGTCAAAGGGTCACTAGGGACAGGTTGTATGGAGTGACCTCTGGTAAAAGTAGGTTTGCTGCAGACCAGAAGTGGGATACCGTTGCGCTGTAGCTTAGTGATGGGCTGTAATGCTGGTATAATTTTATGTGTTCAGATGTATTTAAATATTCATAGTTGCTATGGGTAGTTTGGGGTTTTGTAGCGGTTTGATGTAAAATTTGTGTAATAGTGTTGATTCACTATGACTGGTGTTATGGCTAGGGCTTGAGGAGGGGAGGGGAGGGGAAAAAGCAAGAAATATGCTGTGGAAAAAAAGGGTGGTATGTTGGGTTTGTGTTGCTGTTATTTTCATAAAATGGAATGTCTATTTAGGCAACGGGAATCAAAGACAGACTAGGTTAACGGGGCTGTTGCATACTGTTAGGAGAGTGTCTTTGTAATGCCAATGCCAGTGCCTTTTAATATATTGTAGATGTATCGGGATCCTTGAGAACTGCTTATTTGTTCTTTGTGTTCTTTGTAATTCCATTCTATGTAAATGTACTTACTGATTGGTAATTGTTCAATAAAAAAGATTTACACTAAAGCATATGAGGACAGACTTATGGAGCTTAATATGTATACTTTAGAAGAAAGGCGGGATAGAGGTGATATGACTGAGATGTTTAAATACCTCCTTGGCATAAATGCACATCAGGAAAGCCTCTTTCAATTGAAAGCAAGTTCTGCTACGAGGGGACATAGTATGAGGGGGAAAGGGGATAGACTCAGGAGTAATATACGGAAATATTTCTTTATGGAAAGAGTGCTAGATGCATGGAAGAGTCTCCCAGTGGAGGTGATAGAGATGAGGACAGTATCTGAATTCAAAAAAGCATGGGACAAATACAGAGGATCTCTTAAGGATAAAAGGGGACTGTTGTAGTGGTTGATATGGAAGGGCAGACTAGATAGGCCATGTGGTCTTTTTCTGCCATCATGTTTCTATGTTTCTAGTCTAAGATGTTTCTATGTTTCTAGTCAAACTTCTTCTCCACCAGACCATCTAGAACTCAGCACCCGATTGCAGCCCCTGGGGTGGAAGCGGGAGCTCCAGGCCCCTCCCGCTCCCCCCGCCCACGAAGGCCTAATTGGGCAGCCTCTGCAGCTCCATAAAAGCAGGCACATTTTCAGCGAACAAGCCTCTTCTCCACTAGATGATCCAGGACTCAGCACCCAATTGTAGCAATGGAGTGAAAGCAGGAACTCCAGGCCCCTCCTGCTCCCCTGCAGCTCCATAAAAGCAGGCATGTTTTCAGCAAACAAGCCTCTTCTCCACCAGACCATCCAGGACTCAGCACCTGATTGCAGCAACGAGGGTGGAAGTGGGAGCTCAAGGCACCTCTTGCTCCCCTTCCAAGGCACAATGGATCAGCCTTTGCAGCTCCATAAAAACAGGCACATCCTAGGCATGCCCACGCCTGGTGGGCCCATGCCTGAGGGCCTCGCCAGAGGGCCCTTTGTTGAGGCCCTTAGACAAGGATCTGTAAGCGAGATCTAGATCTGCCACCGGGGAAGTCACTCCTGAACACCAAACACACCATAAAGCAAGAAAGTAAGTTCACAATTACAGCCAAGACAGGAATTCCATAATTTTGCTTCCTTGGTTACCACGACCCTGTTACTAGGAAACTGCACTTGAACAGACACATAACAGACACATAAGTATTCTCTACTACATACTATATACATCCGATAATATTGGTGTTTCTATTACCATTCATTGTAATCATGCAGATATTACTAATTCGTTCCGATTTTACTCGCTTGATAATGATACCGTTGACAGCTATCTGATTCTATTGCACTAATTCATAATTTCACTGCATAGTTTTTCATTGTTTTAAGATTTACATTGTCTCTATATTACAAAGCTGTTCCGACTTTATAACATATCAGTATCCACTGATTTAATTGATGTACCTTACATTGTTTACCACCTTGTTGTCACAACCATATCTAGTCCTAGATCCATCTACTTGTTAATTTTGTGCTGCCAGTATCTCATTTTTCATGATTGAATTCTCTCCACTACAAGGTACCTACTTTGTTATATCACCACCCTCACTTGATGTGAAATTGTTTTATCGTTTATAGTATTTTTGGATTTCATTGGATTTTTGGATCTCATAATTACCTGATTGTCACCATCCACCATAAGTAACATATGTATTGCTAACTCCTCACAGTTTTGTTTGCTCACTGTGCTACTTCCATTGTATTTATTTTAATCTCATTAACATATGCCACTGTCTTTTATATCCTGACTGTTACCTTCCACCATAAATTACATACTTATTGTTATCATACCATTGTATTTTTAGCTCACCTTGCCCTGCATTCTACTAATTTCAATTTTAAACAGAACTAATCTCGGACCTTCTGACTGTTAACATTCCTCTATTGCGCCCTTTGCAACTTTCCTGCCCAGAAACTCTTCTAACGGGGGCATCCCTCATAGAGTAACTCCAATTTAAACCCTAACTTCACACTATTTTGCAGCAATTGTCCTTCTCCTCATTCTGATTAAACTTCAATTCTTCAGCCTGGCACCTGACCCCCCCCCCCCCCCAATTAAATACTACACTTCACTGTACTGCTACTCTGTACTGTACTGCCGCCTTACTTTACCCCTACTCTGTTTTTTTTTTAAACTTCTGTTTATTAATCCACGTCATCACAAAAAAAACCACACATCGATACATAACTATCCCTCCTGGGTGGGGTTGTCTCTTATCCACCATCCGGAGCCACACCATCAGACTTCGTGGAATTACATTTGTTTTATTACCCCTTCTACCCCTACCCCCAATCTCCCTCTCTCTCCCCCCCCCCCTCTCTCGTAGCCACCATCCATACCAACATTGGGGAAAACCTATCTATCACCTACCATCCCTCTTCCCTACTTATCAAAAACCGTCCCTCCCTCTCCTTCCACCAAGCAACCCACCCCTAGTTCACCTGAAGTATTTCATTGCGGGTTCATGGGTTCAAGTCCTGAATGTATAGTTCCCATACCAGCAATAATAAAGGCCAGCATTTGACACTTCCCTTCGCCCCCCCCCCCCCCCCGACCGCCTCTCTAAAAGCATCAGTTGGTGAAAGCTACTGCACCACTCCCAAAAAGTGGGGGCTGAAGGCTCTCTCCATCAATGCAATATCGGCCCCTTCCCCACCAGACATGCCTTCCTCATCAATAACACAGGTACACTAAAAACATTTTTTTAAACTGCCTCTAATGTTTCGATTGATTTTTACGTTTTTTTGTGCGCTGAATCCAAATCTGGTAACCAATTTGCTCCATCACATACAGATTTTTTGCTACATTGGGTTAGCAGTTTGAGGTGAACGTTTCAGATTGAGTGCGATCGAGATAAAAGTTTCTTGGATGAATTCTTTATACTAATTGTTTAGTATTCAAATAAGAATAAAGATTATTGTAACAAGGCAGCACATAAGAATAGAGTAATGTCAACAAAACACACTGTGATGGTAGCAAAATTGTCTGCACTTAAAACAGCCACATACATGTGCACAAACATTGAGCATATAAGAGCGAGGTTAGACACAAAGCAAAGCAAAGAAATGTGCAAAAAATGTTGTACAGGTATGTATGTAAGAATAGAAAACGCAAACCGCACCATTGCAATACATGAAGACAAACACCCGATGGTGTGAAAATAAAATTCTAATAAATGAGATCCGACACTGTGGTAATAACTAGCAAATTTTTATTTCAAAGTTTAGTAAAAATATTTGTCAACACAGTTTAGATTTTAAAGTCATTCTTGGGTCAATCAATCTCCTGGTGGGCCCGTTTCTTCTTCCCCCGAATGCTTCTCTTGGTGCGCTGCTTGGCGTATTTTTCATCTGGGGTTTCCCGCAGCAGCAACCAGCAGAAATCAGCCATCATAGTGGTGTTCCATCTTCCTTGGTACCTTCTCTCTGCGTCCTTGATGTCCTGGTGAAACCTTTCACCTTGTTCTTCACTGTACGCCCCCAAGTTTTCGGGAAATTAGTTCACATGGGAGTGCAAGAAATGGACTTTCAGGCTCATGTTACAGCCTTGTTCTTTGAAGGCATTGAGCATCCTGGCAACAATATCCTTATAGTTCTCATCCCGCCTGTTCCCCAAGAATTTGAGAACAACATCCTTGAAGGAATCCCAGGCTTCTTTTTCCTTCTCAGACATCGTTTCAGAGAATGCTCCATCTGAAATGAGTTTCCTTATATCACGGCCAACAAACACTGCTTCCTTTAGCTTTGCTTCAGAAAGTCGGGGGAACTTTGAGCAAAGGTACCGAAAGCACTCACCATCTTTTGGAAGGGACTTGATGAATTGCTTAATGAGACCCAACTTAATGTGGAGAGGTGGTAATAGAATTTTATCACGAGGTACCAAGCTCTCATGAAGAACATTTTTCTCACCGGGTCTCAAATACTCCCGAATTGGCCAGTCTTTTTTCCCCCAGTGTAGGTCGCGGGCCTGGCTATCCCACAAGCAAAGGAAGCAGGGATATTTGGTGAAACCGGATTGCTGCCCTAATAGCATGGATAGAATTTTAAAGTCTCCACAAATCATCCACTTATGCTCATCATAACGAATCTTCTGAAGAATCAGGGCCAAATTCTCGTATTTTTCTTGGAGAATAACAGAGTGAGCAATAGGAACTGAAGCGAATGTGTTGCCATTATGAAGAAGAACACCTTTTATGCTGTCTTTTGACGAATCAATGAACAGCCGCCATTCAGCAGGATCATTCTTGAGTTTAAACTTTTCCATCACTCCGTATATATCGTTGCAAAATACCAAATCTTCCTCTTTGCTGAAATACTTCGAAAATTGTGTCTCGCGGTTGCGGTACCAATAAAAAGTTGTTCCTGGTGACAATAGATTTTTCTGTTTAAGCCGAGAACCTAGCAGTTGGGCAGCATCTTTTGGGAGTCCTAAATCCCGGACTAAATCATTCAATTCAGCTTGAGAGAAAAGTTCAGGTTCGGATCTGGTTCAGTTTCAAACTCGGAAGTACTGGACTCATCGGGAAAAGCCATCTGATGAGTCTCATCATGATCAGAACCGTCCACACAAATATGATCCAAAGATTTTGGTGGTTCAGGCACAGGTACTTCGTTGCTACGAGGCATAGGCCTAATTGCTGAGGGAAGGTTGGGGTAACTTATTACGTTCTTGTTTTTTAAGTTGTATCCCTACACAATGCAAGAGCAAAAATAGCAGTCACTGCTGTGGTCTCTTTGTTCACGCCACATCATAGGTATTCCGAAACGAAATGCTTGTTTTTTACCTTTCATCCATAAGCGTAGATCTTCCTCACATGTCTTGCACACTTTGTGAGGAGCCCTCGGTTTGTCTTGATCGCCTAACTTCAAACCGAAATAGGCGAAATATACTTTTTTAATAAATGCAGAAATGTTCCTCTGCCGCTTTTTCACGGTATATTCCCCACAAATAAAACAAAAACTGTCCGGAGAGTTGACGCAACCTCTGGCTCTGTGAGCCATCACAAATACACAGCACTGCAAACTACAACTGTAGTGAACCACTTCGGAATAAAGCTGGATTACGACCGAGCAAACAAAAGGTAATAATGAACTTGCAAGAAACTGAAATTTGACAAGAACGTTCATGTCGCAACCACCGTGTTTGAGCGAGCGAACGAGGCGAGGCGAACAGGAAAGAACATGCGCCAGCGCGAGTACTGGATTTAGCCCCCCGCCTCCCAATTGTCCTATTAATGTATAAAATGAATACAAAACACTCTAAAATATCATGAGGGAGTGTTTCTAGTTAGTTAACCATTACAACCTCTATTTTGGGCCAAGAAAATAAACTGCAGTCGGCTAAAAAGAAATTATGTGAGCATTCCTTATATGGGTAAGAAATCTAATTTTGCAAGAAAACGTGACGTGATGGAACATTTTGGCTATTTTTCCTGGATTCAGCACCCCAAAATCTATAGGAATCAGTTGCAAAACTGGAGGCAGTTTTTTGGTAGTGTACCTGTGTAATCGTTCCCACCTTCCCTTAGGCTGGAGAGGTCCAAGTTGATCCAAGACCACCAGAGGCCCAGTCCAATTGATCTGCTGCTGGAGCAGCCTGCTCACATAAGTACTGATTCTCGCCCAATAAAGGCAGATTTTCTGACATCCCCACCACATGTGACTCAGATCCGCCAGGGAACAAGAACACTTTGGGCAACCCCCATCCATGGTAAGGTGGCTCCGCAGCGCTTTCCTCAGGGAGAAATGTGCCCTAATGATGCACTTGAACTGCACTTCTCTCCACCTCGCCCCTTCTACCAATCCCGCTATCCACCCCAATGCCTTCCGAATCACACCTGGGGCTATCTCCACTCCCAACTCTTCTGCCCAACGAGCCTCTTCTGACGAGTAATCCTGTGGAACCATATACCTATCCAGCCTTTTCTTCAAATCTGAAATGGTGGGAGGGGACTCCTCCCCCAAGCTAAAAAATTCCAATATCTTCACTGAGCTTTCCACCCCTAGCTCCCCCGCCGGGAGGGAGACCACATAATGGTAGATCTGAGCATTAACCAAACCACTGTCGCTTGGTCAAATCATATTCCCGGCACAGAATCTCAAAAGATTTACATTGCCCCGTTGAGTCAACCACATGGCCCAGGTTCTGAATCCCTGATTCCCGCCACTGCTCAAAGATTGTGTTCACCGAGCCCGGAAGAAACTTTATGTTACCCTGCAATGGTAACCAGCTGGAGACCCTTGGAGACCTAGTCCAATACCTATTCAATTGTTTCCAAGTACGTCTCGCCGAAGACGCCAAAACGCTCCCGTTTAATCTTGCTGGGCGATATGACCCCTCCAAGTGCAAAACCACCATCAAAGATTGGGGCAATCCAAATGCTTCTTCCAGCGCTCAAGGGGTAAACACTTCCATGTCCCCCAACCAGTCTCCTAAATGTCTCGCCTGGCAGGCCAATGCGTAAAGGTATAAATCTGGGATCCCTATCCCCCCTGCCTCCACCCCCCTCTTAAATGCCTCCTCAGAATCCGGGCCCTGACCCCCTTCCATAAAAAAACCCCGAATCTCCCGATCCAGACGGGTTAAATCACGTCGCAACAACCACACTGGGAGAGTTTGCAACCAGTACAACACCTTGGGTAGAACCACCATCCCCACTGCCGCCGCTCTTCCCAGCAAAGACAATGGAAGCGGACTCCACACCTGTAGCTGATTATGCATTTTGAGAAAGATGCTCTCAATGTTCCTCTGATACAGCTCCTTCGGCTCTCTGGGCAAGATAATGCCCAAGTAGGTGAAGCAATCCTCCGCCCATTTAAGTGGAAATGTATTACCCCATTCCCCTCTAAGCTGTCCAGACACATCTAGAGCCTCTGATTTATCCCTATTAATACGGAGTCCTGCAAAGCTGCCAAACCACGAGAATTCCTCTAATAGCCTTGGCAGCGCCTGTTTCGGGGATATCAGATGCACCAACATGTCATCAGTAAACGCTGCTATTTTGAACCCATGTACCCCAATCCGCACCCCCCCCCCCCCCGGATTACCTTGGAAGCTTCTATCTTTCTTACTAGAGGGTCCAAGGAAAGCACAAACAGCAGGGAGGAGAATGGGCATCCCTGTCACGTACCTCTCTCCAAGGAAAACATTTCTGACAAAAGTGATGGCACACCCCGAGTTCGCACCCATTCCAACAATGCCAAAATGCTCCTCAAGTTATGCACCGCATACCGTCCCTTCACAAAACCCACCTGCAACTCATGCACCAGTTCACCCAGCACCAAAGCCAACCGATCCACCAGGATCATGGACATCACCTTCCAGTCAAAATTTATCAATGAGATTGGCTTGTATGAGGCCGCCTGTGTATGGTCCTTTCCGGGCTTGGGGATTCATATAATATGGGCATGACTGTCCCCCCACCTCCATGAGCCATTCTCTGCTCTCTGATGATACACCACCAACAAAGAGGGGGACACAAAACTTTCCAGAATCTTGTAAAATTCGGCCCCAAATTCGTCCGGACCCGGCGTTCTGAATGCCTGCTCCACTTCTTGCAGTGTTATTGCTTTGTCCAGCTGGGCACGCTGATTGTCCCCCAACTGCGCCAACTTTAAAGCTCACAAATAGTCCTCCATTCTATTCACAGAGCCTTCCACTCCTGCATACAACTTTTGGTAGAAAGTTTGAAATACTCGGGCAATCGCCGGCCCTTCCTTCTGCAGCTTACCCTGGCTATCACGCAACGCCGCTACCATTCTAGTACCCCTACTGCCTTGAAGACATCATGCCAGAAGCTTCCCCGGCTTATCCCCGAAACGATATAACTGATATCAGTAGTATGTGAACGATTTCTTCGCCCTTTTATGCTAAAGCTCATTCAAATCTACCTGCGCCTCCCACAACTTCTTTTTATTTATTGCGTTGGGGCAGCTCGCCCATTTCTGCCGCTCTTTAACCGTTTGTCTTTCCAATTGAACAATCTGCTCAGTTAATAATCTCTGTTTCCGTGCCACATATCCAATGATATCACCCCGCAAAACCACTTTGGCCGTTTCCCAAAACAACTCCGGGTCGTTGCTATGATGCCCATTATATTCCGCGAACTCCTGCCACTTCTGCTTCAAGAAGATTTGAAATTCGGTATCTCTATAGAGATCTATTGGGAACCTCCAGAATCTGGTCCATGAAGCCGCATCATACCATTCAAACTCCACCCAGATCATTGCATGATCCGAGATCTCAGTAGGACCTATCTGTGCTGCCTCAGTTCTAGTAAAAAGCCCCTTTGACACCAAAATATAGTCTATCCTAGTACTGGACCCATGGGCCCGGGATGGATGGGTAAAATCTCTGTCCATCGGAATGCAGCAACCACCACGGATCCACCACATCCAATCTCCATCACAACCCTTGCAAGTCTCTGGCGGTCTGTGTCCTTGTCCGATCTCCCCCCCCCCCCTTGTTGTATCAAGGTCAACATCCAAGACCCCATTAAAGTCCCCCCCCAATATCAACAGGACTTCCGGCAATTGCTCCACCTGAGAGGCTAAGCGTGCATTCATCGCCCGATCTAACATATTAGGACTATACACATTTCCCAGCACGATAGGCTTCCCCTCCAGAAGCCCATACAACAACAAAAATCTGCCTGCTGGGTCAATATACTGCTCCTTTATAAATCTAACCCGTTTATGGATCAAGATGACCACACCACCCTTTTTTCCCTTTGCAGGGACCCCCAACCTTGTCTCACCCAGTCTCTCCTCAATTTAAGGTGTTCTTCGGCTGTCTGGTAGGTTTCTTGCAATAGAGCAATATCACCTTTATGTCTCACTAGGGCTCGTAAAATTTTGTACCTCTTCACCGGACTTCCCAACCTGCACACATTCCATGAAATTATCTTCAGACTAAGGGGCCTATGTCAGGCTCATACTCCTCTTGCCTTACTATTACCCATGGAGTGGCCCTCCCAGCCCAGAGCCCCTCCTTTACATCTCCATCTTTCTCAAAATCCACCACCCATCCCCAGTCTAGGCTACATACCTCCCTTCTCCCTTCCCCCCCCCCTCCACTTCCCATGCCTTCCCTCCCTAACGATGTGCATGGGCTTCCCCTCCCCCCAACATGTCCCCAACCCCTTGCCCCTTATCACATTGGCTATTTCCCTCTTTCCCTGCCCCCAACTTTGGCTCTAGTGGCCCCACAATATCCTAACCCGGAGATAGATTCAAATCTCCCTATAAGAGGAGTGAGAAAACATTTACTAATATACAATAAAATACCTTGACATATAATACACTAACAATACAGAACAACCCCCTCCTAATCTAAACCATGCAGCAAATCCTGGTACAGTAATCATTTCTTAGCACCCATCCCTCCCTCCCCTCAATATTCAAACATTGTTACCAAGCTCTCTGCAATGTTCTACCCCCAATTGGAGGCAATATTAGCAGTCTCACTCAGCGGACTTGCTAGCAACCTGTCCAGGCACTACTCCTGCCGATACCTCCTGGGTAAGCTCCTCTCTCCTCGTCCTCTGCCTTCCTCGACCCTACTCATGTCGCTTCAGACTGCTCCTCAACGGGGTGTGTCTCACTCCGCACTCGATCCTCCAGGTACTTGGTCGCTTCTGCCGCGAATTCAAATACCCTGTGTGCTCCGTTATGTGCAATGTGCAATCTAGCAGGGTATTGCACCGTAAATCTTATATTTGCCTGTAACAGCTTCTGGCACGCCGGCGCATATGCTCTCCTTCACTGACTCAAAGCAGCCAAATAATCCTGCACAACTCTCACCTTCATGTTGCCCTTCACAATGACATCTTTTTTTCGTGCAGCCCGCAGCACCGCTTCCTTTTGAGAAAATTGCAAAAACTTTGCCAACACCACTCTGGGCCTGCGATCTCTCGATTGCTTGGGCCCAACTCTGTGCGCTTTCTCAATCACAAATTTTTCACTCTGCTCTTCTCCCTCCACAATCTGCATCGCCAAACTTTCCAAGTACTCTCTCAGACCTCTGTCCATTACAGTGTCCGGTATGCCCAAAAAACGCAAATTGTTCCGCCGGGATCGATTCTCCATGTCTTCCAACTTCTCCTCGTGTGCCTGCAGTGCTGCCCGCATGCATTCCACTTCGTGTGTTAACTGTTCCACCATCTCCTCGCTCTGCACTATACGAGCCTCCGCCTCCTGCATCCGGCTGCCCAGGGAGCCTCCTGCATCCGGCTGCCCAGGGAGCCTACAGAACTCTGTAAAGTGTCCATTTTGCTATGCAGAGCTTCAGACTGCACTGACAATGCGCTAGCCACTGCTGCTGAAATATCCTCGACGAGTGCAGGTGAGGTCGGCAAGCTCGGCACTACAGAAACGTCTGCCATCTTTTGTTGCCCCGCCATACGGTCCTTCTCCCTTCTCCCCGCTTTTACCGCTGCCGCCATCGCACACTTTCCGCGGACTATGCCTGCTCTCTGCACAGCCTCGCTTGATGTTCCTGCGGTTTTGCGGCCAACGTACGGACCTATGTGCCGGTATGGAGAAGGGGGGCCCCGAGCTCAAGCGATCTGCATCTGCTCAAGCTCACATCACATCACGTGACTCCCACCCCTACTCTGTTTTTACACACTCGTTACTTCCTACCACCCCCATACATAAAGATGGATTTCATACATAATCTAATCTGTGCTCTACACATCATATCCCTATTCTTAGCACTCTCCAGTGCCCTCCTGGCCCACCAAGAATCCACTCTCTACTACTCTATCCCCATCATTCAACACTATCCTTACCACAACTAAATATATCATATCTACAGTCATGAAAACTTACAAGGAAACCACCACCACAGATACAAACAACAGCGGAGACTAGTCCACATCAATCCTATCCCCTATACTCAATCTCAGAAAAAGGTAGAATCCCTTGTCTCTCTAAATTGCATACTAATAAATTCATGATCTATAAGAAATAAAATCTGAGTAATCTGAGACATCCTAATAGATGAATCCCCAGATTTACTATGTGTCACAGAAACATGGCTTGCTGAATATTACCCTATTAAATCAGCTAAACACAAATGGCTATTCCCTATTTACCTGCCCCAGAGATTCCAGAAGAGGTGGTGGAGTTCTTATATTAATCAAAACAAAATTAAATGTATTTACTAGCAACTGTAGCAACTGCGATGGTATAGATTTAATCAAAATCGAAAATAAAATATAGCAATATGCCTCCTCTACAGACCACCCACCAACAATCATCTTAACCTCACTTCTATACTTGAATCGGCCTGTACCTTCCCAACGAAGAAACCCCATATCATCCTTGGAGACTTTAACTTAGCATCTCTCTCCTGGCAACAATCTGCAGCCTTCCTTGAATTCATGGAAGAAATGGGCTTCCTACATACAATGAACCACCCCACTCATGTCAAGGGTAACACCCTCGACTTAATATTTCTCCCAAAACCTCTCACTATTTTATTTATTTATTTATTACAATCTTTTATATACCGCGCTATTCGGTATCAGCGCGGTTCACATGAAACAAAATCACAGAACAACAAGCTATTCTGTGTTTACAGAGTACAGGTGTACAAACTTGGGTAACATAGGGGAACTATTTACAAAACTTATTTACATACTTTACATACTATACATCCAAAATACTCCCCCCCCCCCTGCTTCAACCCAGGTCCCTTTGTCTGACCATTTCATCATAAAAATAAATTTCCCAATCCATCTCACTACACAGATACCCCCTAACAGGCGCTTCGATAAAAAAAGCCTTCCTGGAGGAAGTTACTCTTCAACTTGCCCCACAAACTCAGGATCTTGACGAGACAATAAAGAACTGGTTCTCAATAATTATTAAAGCTGCAACACCCACTACTTCTAACAGGAAAATCAACCGTAGGCCCTCAGAAAAATGGTACACAATGACATACGCGTCCTCAAGAAGGAACTCCATAAGCTGGAGAAAAAATGGAGGGCAAGAAAACCCCCCAAACATAAGGATCTTTACATTACAGCACTAAACGCCTCTAAAGAAACAATACACAGAGCAAAGAAAGATCACCACACAACCATACTAAACAAAGCTATTAATTGCCCCAGAGAGCTTTTTGAAATAGTAAAAACCTTAACCAAAACACACTTAAACACAACGATTAGTACCCTCCATTAAACCACAAACTATAGCAAACCACATGGCAACAAATATAAAAAGCAAAAAAACTCTCAACTATTCCCCCCCCCCCAGTGAATGTCAACCCACCACCAATGAATGGCAGACCTTCCACCTCATCAAGAAGAAACAACTGCTGGAAACAATTACAAAAATGAACACCACCACCTCACACCTGGACCCATGTCCGGTATCATGGATAAAAGCAACTAAAACTGAACTAGCCACAATTATACTCAAAATTGTCATCCAATCACTCCTCCAAGGAATAATGCCAAATGCACCCAAGCTAGCCATCATTCACCCCATCCTCAAAAACAGATCCCTCAACAAAGATGACACAACTTCATATAGACCAATTACCAGAATTCCATTTCTAGCAAAAATTATAGAAAAAAATAGTCCAAATTCCGCTTCAAGACTTCATCAACATTAATGATCCCCTTGATGTATACCAATATGGGTTCTGCCCATATCATGGCATAGAAACATTGCTCTTGGTCTCTTTCGACTCCCTCATCTGTGGCATAGATAATGTAAATCAAACTTTTTTCCTGGTCTTATTAGACATTACCTCTACCTTCGATAATATAGACCATAGCATCCTCCTAGCAAGACTAGCCCAGATAGGTATAACTGGAATAGCCTTCAAATGGTTCAAATCATACATCTCCAACCACTATCAATATGTAAAAATTGATCAAGAGTCATCCAGCACCTTCCCCCAAGAACAGGGAATCCCACAAGGCTCTGAGCTATCTGCCCTCCTGTTTAACCTTTATCTTCAACCATTATGTGCAATCTTCAAAAAACACAAAATAAGATATCATAAATAAATAAATAAATAGATATCATAAATAAATAAATAAATAAAAATCATATCTACACAGGTGATATCATGATACATGCACCAATTGACATAAAAAAACCCAACATACCACAACATCACTAGTTGCATACTTGAAGCAGAATCATGGCTAAATGCAAATAACCTTCACATAAATTTTTAAAAAATCCTGAAATACTTTTTGCAACAAGAAATCAAAACTTCTCTCCCCCACCCCAACATTTAAATTTCACACCACCCTACCAGTTAAACACGAGGTGAAATACCTAGGAATCATAATAGATAGATCTTTCACTATGTCAGCTCAAATAAAACAAACTGCCAGAACCATATTTGACAAACTAAAAACAATCCAGCACCTTAGACCCCTCCTAGAAAACCATGATTTCAGAACAATAATCCAAGCTCTAATCACCACTCACTTGGACTACTGTAACAGCTTATTATAAGGCTTGCCTAAAAAGAGCTTGCACACACTTCAATTAGCCCAGAATGTATCTGCCAGGATTATATCTAAGATAAAACAAATGCCCTAAACTACCAAATAATTAAATACAAAAAACATTTTTTGTTGGAGCTTATGCCATGAAGGAAACTCCTTCTCGCAGCACAATACTCCTTTTATTCTATTTTAAAAGGGAACAAACCTCAAATCCTTAAACCCCAAGGGACAATAAAATGTTTCCTAGGGAAAGACCATGCATGCTGTATGAAAATGAACGTTAGAAGTACTTAGCTGTCGATAACTGTTTCAGTGAACTGCTATCACAAAGGATCACAAAGGCCAGCGTTCCTCACCAGCTCCCTTCTAGCAGAGCTGTGGCTTCTGTAAACTTTCTTGTGTCGCTGTAATTACACCATAGTATTTCGAAGCACATTTCATGGAAACAGATTCGCATACAACTTCTTCAGATCACTTTTTCCAAACAGCTGAGATGGCCGTCATGCAATCCGGAACTCAACGTTCATACCGCAATCTGCATGCTCGATATTCATAACGTCATAGAAATCTAACTGCGTTGACACAACACTGTGTTTCTGACCGTAAAATGCCTGGCCCTTGTTTTGCATGCCTCAAAACATCGTCATAGAGTTACCTTTTCAAGTCTATACCATAGTGTACCCTGATCACTGATGCATCAAAGCACGGTTGGGGAGCACACCTCAATGGCCTCATGACTCAAGGTCCATGGGCACAGCAAGCGGTTCTATTTCACATCAATTTCTTGGAACTGAGGGCGATAGCAAATGCCCTCCATGTCTTCTGTCCCCATCTGACAGAACAGACGGTCTTCATTCAGACTGACAATCAGATTTCCATTTTCTATGTCAACAAGCAAGGAGGAACAGGCTCTTGCCCCCTCTGCAATGAGGCAATCCATCTCTGGAATTTTGTGATAGCTCATCACATTCATCTCCAAGCAGTTTACCTCCCTAGAGAGGAGAATCAGTTGGCCGAGTCCTTCATCCATACAAGTGGATGCTCCATTGCCAAACAACCCATCACTTATTTCACTTATGGGGAACCCCCATAGTTGACCACTTCCCCCAGTCAATGCCCAACTGCCTCGCTTTTGTTCAAGGATACCTTCCCCATTGAGGACAGGGTCTGCTGTATGCATTCCCATCAATTACCCTCATTCCAAAAACACTTTTCAAACTCCAGACCAACAAGGGGACATTGATTCTGATTGCCCCCTTCTGGCCCAGACAACCTTGGTTTCCACTTCTTCTTTGCCTAGCTCAGGCTCCACCTCTCTGGTTGGGCTTCATTCCCAACCTGCTCTTTCAAAATTAAGGAACTCTTCTACATCCCAGCCTCAAGTCCCTTCACTTGATGGCGTGGCTGCCGAGCACTTTATCTTCTTGGACCTAGAGTTCCTAGAAGATGTCATGCAGGTCCGCTTATCTTCCAGAAAGGACTCCACTAGGTGCCCCTATGCATTTAAATGGTGCAGATTTTCCCTCTGGTGCTCACAGAGGAATCTGAATCCTTTATGTTGTATGGTGGAGCACTTGCTTCAATATCTTCTACATTTATCCTCATCTGACCTCAAGACTAATTCCGTTCACTTGAGTGCCATCTCTGCTTTTCACCTCCCAATTGGAAATTACCAGTTTCTTCTCATCCCTTGGTGGCATGGTTCATGCGGGAACCATTAACAAAACCACCTTTTTGTTTCACGCCTACAGCGTTGGATCTGAATGTTGTTCTTGCACAGCTCTTGCAGCACCTCTTTGAGCCATTAGCGAGAGCTCCTTTAAAGTTCCTAACTTGGAAAGTCCTTTTTCTTATTGCATTAAATTCAACCCATAGTCAGTGAACTACAGGCTTTGGTGGACTCTGCGCCATATACAAGATTCCATCATGATAAAATTGTCCTCCGGACTCATCCTGAATTTCTTCCATTTTACTTCTTTTCATTGCAACCAATCCATTTTGCTTCCAACTTTCTTCCCTAGACCTCACCTTGTGGAACTCAGGCTGAAGCCAAGCTACACACTCTTGATTGCAAGAGGGTGCTTGCTTTCTATCTTGACCGCACTAAAGGTCATCGCAAATCCTCACAACTCTGTCTCCTTTGACCTAAGTCACCTTGGATTACCGGTTTCGAAGAGAACCCTATCAAACTGGATAGCGGACTACATTTTATTTGTAGGTGATCTATCCCTCCAGGGTCATGTCTCAGCCCATAATATCTGAGATATGGCAGCCACTGTGGCCAGTCTTCATTGGTCTCAATTCCAGAAATCTGCCAGACTGCCACACAGTCTTCCTTGCATACCTTCGTTGCTCACTACTGCCTGGACAAGGACTCCAGTCACGATGCTCAATTTGGTCAAGCTGTCTTAAGGAACCTTTTTCAGGTTTAAAGCAACTCTGTCCACCATCCATGCCGAGAACCCCACGAGGAGTGTACCAAATGAGCTTAGTCCGTCAGATCCCTGCTATAACCCACGTATAGTTTTGGGCTCCTCCCTCTCACTGGGATGTCATGGACTAGGGAGTCCCATACGTGAAGACTGATTCCTGCTGTTCCGGAGATCACCTGTTACAGGTGAGTAACTATGCTTTACCTGCCAAGGAAATGGTGTCCATACCCCTGGCAGGAAATGCAGTGGCTTTGCCCCTCGATTTTGTGTGTTGTTGGTGCATTAGATACAAAAGCACATGCTAGTAAAGGGACCCCTAAATATTAGGTATATGAATGGGCCACAAGTTGTTGGTTCATTGGCAGTTTGTTTGGCCTTTTTTCCCAATTTCAGAAGTGCTTTTCACTTGTTTTAATAGAATTTAATACACACAGATTATGCACATGCTAATTAGTTTAGGGTGTGCAGTGCTGGCCCTAGAGTTGATTCAAGGTGGTGGTGCGCTGGGCAAACCTTAAGCCTTATGCTGAACCCCCCCCCCTCCCTTCCCTCTCTACCCTATGGCTATCAGACTCTATTATTTAGCTTTAAATGCCCTGCTCTTTGCCACCACCCAGAAATTGCTGTCCTAGGCAACTGCCTAGTTTGCCTGATGGCTGTGCCGAGCCTGGAGATATGCTAACAAGCAGAATTTTGGCTAATGAATGCACATGACGGATGTGAAAAGCTTGTTTTATGTGAAGAAAATAGCTTTTAGAAAAATTCTCTGACTGTAAATATGCATAGAACGTATGCCAATGGAAGGAGTGTGCGTAATGTTAAGCGATCTGAGTGCAAGCATTCCTGGAGCGTAATACGTATATATTTAGCTGTACTATTCAAATTGTTGTCTTATTGTAAGCCGCGCTTGATCCTATGGAAAGCACGGTATAAAAATGTTCAATAAATAATAATAATAATGATATAGCAGAGCAAGGTGAAGATGAGATGTATGTGCATATTTTTTAAAATACAAGGGTATATGCATGTGAATTTATGGGGTATGTTAACTAAACCGGGCTAACGTTTAACCTGGGCTGTCTGCAACTAGGTCCCATTGAATAATATGGGACCTAGTGGCAGATAGCCCGGGTTAACCCTAAAGTTACTGCTTGGGTTAGAAATTGGTTGGGTGGGAGGCGACAAAGAGTACAAGTAAATGGAGCTCACTCTGAGGAGAAGGATGTTACCAGTGGTGTGCCCCAGGGATGTGTCCTTGGTCCGATTCTTTTTAACATCTCTGTTAGGGATATAGCGGAAGGGCTGTCAGGTAAGGTTTGCCTCTTTGCAGATGATAAGAAAATCTGCAATAGAGTAGACACCCAGGAAGGTGTAGATAATATGAGGAGGGATCTAGCTAAGCTTGAAGAATGGTCTAGAATTTGGCAGCTGGGATTTAATGTTAAAAAATGTAAGGTCATGCATTTGGGCTGCAGCAATCCAAGGGAGCAATATAGTATAGGGGGTGAAGTACTTTTGTCCACTAAAGAAGAGCGGGACCTAGGCGTGCTTGTGTCTGATGATCTTAAAGTAGCTAAACAGGTAGAAAAGGCGACGGCAAAAGCTAAAAGGATGCTTGGGTGCATACGGAGAGGAATAGCTAGCAGAAAAAAGGAGGTGATAATGCCTCTGTATAAGTCTTTGGTGCGACCTCATTTGGAGTATAGTGTGCAAGTCTGGATGTGAACAGAATGGAGTTGGTGCAGAGGGTGGCTACTAAAATGATTAGTGGTCTTCATTATAAAGCATATGGGGACAGACTGAAGGATCTTAATATGTATACCTTAGAGGAAAGGCGGGATAGAGGTGATATGATTGAGATGTTTAAATACCTCCGTGGCATAAATGTTCAGGGAGAGAGCCTCTTTCAATTGAAAGCAAGTTCTTCTACGAGGGGACATGGGATGAAGGTGAAGGGAGATAGATTCAGGAGTGATATGCGGAAATATTTTTTACGGAAAGAGTAGTGGATCCTTGGAATAGTCTCCCAGTGGAGGTGGTAGAGATGAGGACAGTAACTGAATTCAAAAAAGCATGAGACAAACACAGAGGATCTCTAAAGGTAAAAAGGGGACTGTTGTAGTTGTTGATATGGAAGGACAGACTAGATAGGCCATGTGGTCTTTTTCTGTCATCATATTTCTATGTTTCTATGTTTCATTCTGAAATTGCATAGTGATGTTCATCTCTATTGCTCTGCCCAGGCCACGCCTCCACCACGCCCTTTTGCCACATGGACGTGCTCGCACTTGGGATGTCTATATACCTGGCTTTCTAAAATAGGTCCCATTTGTAAAAGTCATAGAGACATAGAAACATGATGGCAGAAAAAGTCCATTCTCCTACTGAACTATAAGTGCATTCCTTTGGCAGCAACTCCCTACCTTGCTTCTCTTATCTCTCCCTATAGCCTTCTTCGGGAACTCTGCTCTTTTGGCAGATCCCTTTTATCTGTACTCTTCTCTGCCACTTCCAGCTTCAGATTTCCTTCATTCCACCCTGCTTCTCCATATGCATGGAACAAACTACTCGAGTTAGTATGCCAGGCTTTCTCTCAGCTGCTTTTGGATCTTGGTCTGTTTATTCTTCTGCTTGTTACCTATCTGTATCTTTGCCATACTCCTAGATTTGCCCTAGGCCCTAATTTGTTGTGTAGTCTGTCTCAATTTGATTGTAAGCTCTAATGAGCAGGGGCTGTCTCTTACTTGTATATGTGCAGCACTGAATATGTCTTATAACAGTAGACAAATAATAATAAGTAGTAGTAGTAAGGTAACTTGTAAATAGGGCCCTAAAATTACAGTGTATGCTTTACTTTACATTCCAACTGTGCAATTGATGAAAGCATATGTAAGTGCTTACATGCTGTATCTATAACCATATCTACATCAATCCTTTGAAGTTTTAGAACATTCTAACACATATCTAGAGAATTATATTCTTCTGCCTACCCTTTAAAGTGAAACAAAATAGATCACATGGTGGACTACTTATAAATCAATAGATCATGGTGACAGCAATAGTAGAAAAGGATGTATCATGTATCTGGTATCTCATGCTAAGCTATAGGAAAAGACAAAAAAATAGTTATTATAGCAGATACAGACTCGCATCCAATACTTTATATGGTTTCCGTGTTAGTTTGGATATAAATTACAATATATATATTTTATTAATTCAGATTTTGGGGCTGACATTCAAAGCCCTTATCCGGTCGACCATTGGGAAGGCGCTCATCGCAATATTCAATGGCACTATCCCCACAGGCCACCCCGGTTCTGTCCAGTTAGTGCAGGGGGATTCGGAAGGTAGAGCATGGGTGGTGCCGGTGCTAATCAGATAAGTGCCGACACGTATCTGGTTAGTGGATGTGATATCCATCCAACTTAGGCCAGCTTTACAGGTGGCCTCAATTGCATCTAGACTGTGCTGCTTAGCCCCGAAATTTAGCAGCTGCTTCTGTCTGGAAACTGTCGCTGGATATCACGCTGGCTGCTGTGGCATTTGAATACTGGCCATTTTTAAAACTAACCCCCTTATTTTTAAAACTAATTATCAGTGGCAGACATCAAAAACACTCTTAAATGCAGCGTTAACCTGCTTGCTGTAGGATCCCAGCAGCTAGTGTCTTATAAAATAATAAAAATAAAAATGTAATAATTTTCACAAAATATGAAATTGGTACATGCTGCTATGAGATATAACAGAATATTTAAGGATGAGCATCTTGATTTTATTAGGGCGGTGGTGGTTCTTTGAAAGCAACAACTTATCTCTTGGGTCATAGAGCCTGCAGGCTTATCACTTGCTAAATGTCTAGGCTGTAGGGATTGTTCCTGTGGTCATAGGTAACCAGGATCCAGGCCCTGCTACCCACGGCCCGGGGAAGGTCGGGGGGAGGAAGGCAAGGGATGGGGTTGGGTAAGGGGCAGAAGGGCCAGTAGGGGATAGAATTTCCTTGAAGAGGTTGGCGCGGGGGGTGGGGGAGGCTTGAGTGAGGCTGGAGGGCTAGTTAATTTCATTGAAAATCCTTTATCTAGAAGGTAAGGGATTTTACTGGTGATGTCGGGGGAGGATGGGGAGGGGGAGGACGAGTAAGGAGTTTGGCCACTGCGGGGATATAAGATCCCCAGGGCTCTTTGCTCACCTTCTCTTTCCGGTGTGGGTGATCAGTGGTGAGTTGCATTTAGGCATTTTAATTGGCATGAGAGCTTTGGTTTGGCTGGCAGACTCTTCCGTTTCAATCCTGTGATGGTTCCTAAGTGGAGGACGAGGTTGGCGAGCACAGCCCTGACAATGTCTGCACCAAAGGAGCTCCCAGTGAGTGGGTCTGGGTCTGCCAAGGCTGTTCCCACTGATGGTGCTGCGTGGGGGTCATATGTTTGGGCCCAGGTTTTTCCCTCCGAGCTGGGGGATTTTATTTTCCTCCCCTACTCCCTGCTTGCTCTCAGCGTAGACCACTGGTAAATAAAATTCAAAAATGTTTTGTCACAGAAATGAAAATGACTGATTCTAGTACTGTTTTTGGTTACGAACTCGGATATGTACTTAGAAATTCTCCATCACATAACGTTTTTGAGTGGCATGTAGTTTAAATTTAGACTGTTGCTCATATTTACATTAGATGTATATAGATGTATATTGTAACGTAATGTCTCCTAAAAGGTAGTTGTATGTGATTTTCTGCTGTATTGCGCCTCAAGAACATCCCTCTTAAGGGTCCAACAATAGTCTGCAAGCATACTGGAGCGCCACTTGCCCTGGTACCTATTTTCCATTACCGAAATGTCCTGATGAAACCTTTCCCCATGTTCATTGCTGACTGCTCCTAGATTTGCAGGAAAAAAATCCAGGTGTGAATGCAAGAAGTGCATTTTCAAAGACATGTTACATCCCAGTTTCTGGTAAGATTTCAGTAGAGTATCCACTGATTCTGCGTAGTTGTCTGCCTTGTTATTTCCTAAGAAGTCACGGCAAACAGTCTTAAAGGATTCCCATGTAGCTCTTTCAGTTTCATTCAACTGACCGTCAAAGTTTTCATCTTTCATCAGTTTTCTAATACCAGGTCCTACAAAGATCCCTTCTTTGAGCTTCGCCTCACTGATTCGTGGAAATGTCTTTCTTAGATATGCAAATCCAAGTCCACTTCTATCCATGGCTTTTACAAAGTTCTTCATAAGAACCAACTTTATATGGAGTGGAGATAGATATACTTTATTTGGCTCCACAAGTGGGTCATGTGCAACATTTTTCTGGCCTGGGACTAGTGATGTTCTCTTTGGCCACTGTTTCCGGATGTAATGATTTTTCCTGTCCCTGCTGTCCCACTCACACAGAAAGCAACAATTTTATTTATTTATTTATTTAGCAAGCATTTGTAGCCCGCTCCTTCCAGCGATCAGAAGCGGGTAGGATTACTATTGTGAAACTGCCGAATCAAGGCAGGTACAAATTTTGTTTACAAACAGATTGTCAGAAAAGCACATCATACAGAGTTAACACTTCTTAGCTATGGGGGAGTTCATTTACATATATACATAAATACATATATACAGGATAATCTTCTTGGACTGTCGAATCAAGGCAGGTACAAATTTTGCTTACATACAGATTGTCAGAAAAGCACATCATACAGAGTTAACACTTCTTAGCTATGGGGGAGTTCATTTACAGATATACATAAATACATATATACAGGATAATCTTCTTGGACACAGTGGTCAGGGGCTGCTCCATCTGTGGGTTTAGTTCAGGTTGAAATGTGATTGGAAAATGTGCGTTTTGAGTTTCTTTCTGAAGTCTAGAAGGTCATTGCTAGCTCGTAGTTCTGGTGGGAGTTGGTTCCACAGTGTTGGCGCCACATATGAGAAAGCCCTGTGGCTGGTGTTAGTTTTGGCAGATCTTATATCTGTTGGAGTGTGAAGGATGTTGGAATTGTGGGTTCTTCTGTTTCGGGTAGGAGGTTGCAATCTTACTAGGTTGTTGAGGAAGGAAGGTGCTAAGTTGTGGATGAGTTTGAAGGTGGTTGTTAGTATTTTGTATTTTGTGCGAGCTGTTATGGGTAGCCAGTGTAATTGAATTAGCACTGGTGTGATGTGGTCACTTAGATTTTTCTTCATTATGACCCTGGCAGCTACATTTTGTGCCATTTGTAATATGTTTAGGGGATTTTTTAGGTAAATCTTGTAGGATGGCGTTGCAGTAGTCAAAATGTGGCATGATGAGTGCTTGGGCCACTGTTCTGAAGTCTTGGGGATCAATAATATTCCGAATGGGTTGGAGCACTCTAAGCTTGTGGAAAACTACTCTGTTGGTCTTTCGGAGGTGTTTTTCCATCTTTAGGTCACAGTCAAATGTGACTCCTAGATACTTTATTTCTTTTTTTGTTTGGTAAGTGTTGTTACATAGTGTTATTGATGTGGGAGGGTCAAAATTCGGTTCTTTGGAGATATACATTACTTCAGTTTTTTTGTGATTAATTGACATGCTACTTTGTTGTAACCAGTCTTGCATCTCTCCGATACATGCCTCCAGTGGGTTGTAGTCTGGGTTTTTAGTGTCTAGTTGTGTGTATAGCATGATATCATCGGCATAGATGTGGTAATTAATTTCGTGCCGTGAGAAAATTTTGCATAGTGGCTGCATATATATGTTAAACAGAAGTGCTGAGAGAGCAGAGCCTTAGGGGATTCCCTGTGTTTGTGAGAAAGATTCTGCTTTTTCTCCGTTGAATTGAACCTGTTGTGTTCGATGCTTTGTCCATCCAAGCTGTTGTCCAAGCAAGAGGGCAATTACTTTTAAATCGCCACAAATATTCCACTTGTGTTCTTCATACTTGATATTTGTTAGCAGGAGATGCATACTGCTGTAAGTTTCTTTCATATTGGCGGCATGAGCTACTGGAACTGATGGTAAAATATTTCCATTGTGGATAAGCACAGCTTTTAGGCTATATTTAGAAGAATCAATAAATAGTCACCAATCCTCTGTTTTATAATCCAGACAAAGTATTTCCATCAGGGATTTAACTTCACAACAAAAAGCAATTCCATCTTCAAAGGCAAAGTAATCCACAAACTCGGTAAAGTGCACACTTTGGTTTCTTTCTGAAGAAGATTCCAGCCTTTCAATCGTGACCCTAACACTTCTGCTTGTCACTTTGAAAGATTCAAATCTCTGACGAGATCTTTCAAATCGCCTTGGTCCAGTAAATGTGGTTCAGAAGAGGAACTGGATGCCTCAAAGCTTGAATCCTGCATTAAAGCATCGCCATCATCGTCAACATCATCAGCATTCTTTGTTTCTTCTTCTTCTTCTTCATCCTCATTCACTGTAAGATTTTCTGGAGGTTTTGGCACTGGAAATTCTTGACAGTGAGTCTCAGGCCTCATGGCTGATGGTAAATTTGGGCAATTTACAGTGTGTTTTGATTTTGAAGTAATGCCTGCAATGTTTGTAAGGCAAAAGTAGCAATCTGTCAAGTGATCTCTTGGTTCCCTCCAGATCATTGGAACAGCAAAATTCATGTGTCGAACAACCTTTACCCAACCTGTTAGGAGTCTGACACAGGTAATACAGCAGACGTGAGGCGCCCAATTTTTGTCCTGGTCACCGACTTGACATCCAAAGTACAGCGTATAACATGTCTTAACAAGCAGAGTAAAACGTCTTCTCTGCTTCTTAAAAGTAACCTCACCGCAAAAGTAGCAAAATGAATCTGGATGATTAACACACTTTCGAGGCATTGTTAAACAACTACAAGCAATAACTGTAATATTTATTAACCAACTGCTGTTTATGAAATAGATTAACGCAAACACACATCTATTCAGATTCTGTTTTTTTCAAACAATACAAACCACAATCGCTGACGGCGACAGAAAGCATACCAATACATGACTCAGCGTTTTCTGCTTGTATCAGCCAGACTAGTAGGGCAAGGGGCCCCGTTAATTAATTATATTATAATGACATTACTCAGCATTTTTGATTGTGGCTGACAATATACAAAAATAATTATGATGGCATTTTTCATATTCAACCTTTGTTTACTGAAACAAAACTGTAACGGCTAATTTACAGTAATGTACACACTTTACTAGATGATATCTCCTGAAGTATGGGTGACTGAAAAATTCTGATACCATATTTGTAAACAATGGGAAAAATTACATATGAAACAGGTCAGAGTGGGTCTGTGACAAAAATTGTGTTGACCAGTGAGCTATCGCTTCTCTCTGTTCTTCTTCGGATCGCAGCATGGCGTTGGCCTCAATGATTTGGGGGAGGAGCAAAGTGGCTCAATCACACAGCACAGCAGCACCATCCGTGCCTGCACTGGAAGCGGGACAGTTGCCCAATATTTTGGCTTCTGCCCCTCCATTGCTGCTGGGTCAGGGTGTTGTTGGGGCGGCAGCAAGGCTGTGGCTGCTGCATTCGGGGTCTTCAGCTGTTTTATTAAGGCGGGAGGCCTTCTGTGATGGGCTGGCAGTGAGGAGAGGTACCAGAGGTGCTGGTTCTGCCCACCTGGTTCCCCCTCCTTCCCCTGCTGTGTGCCTGCTTCCTGACAAGCTCAATGTGGGTTTTTCTGGTGAGGCTCCCTTAGTGGGATGAGGAAGGGGGGTTGGGTGCTTTGGGGAAGCAGGTATGGGTGGTGGTGGTGGTGGTGAAAGGGGCTCCACTGTGCCTGCATCCTCAGGTGTCTCCTCCAGAGCAGTGATAGAGGATCCTTTGGCTGTTTTTCTCACCAGTAATGGGTTACCTTTGGGGCATGGCCAGGGGTGGGGATGGTCTCCTGCTCTCAGTGAATGGCCTCAGCAGCTTAGGGCTGGCCACCACGCAGCTCAGTTATGGTCCTCTGGGGGTCAGGGTTCTTCTCACCTTTCTTGGACTGTAGGTCCAATTGAGGCTCTTATGAGTAGGACCTCTCTTGAGGTCCCTGATGTTGCTTTTTCTCTTTCTCCTTCGCAGGCAATTTTGAATCAGTGGCAGACTGCAACTCCGGGAGGTGGAGGTCCACTCCCTTTGCCCAGTGGTCAGCCCACTGATGGTTTGAATCAGGAGGAGCAATCAGCAGGGAGCCGTATGATGAAGCAGCTTGGGAGTGTTGCAACAGGGTGCACTGCTGGCTAAGGTTGCTTTCTGCCTACTTCCTGTGCACCCTTCAGCCTTCTACCTGCTGTGCTTTACGTTCGAGAATTTTTTCTATTTCACTAAGTGCGTGCCCATGGGTTGTTCCATTGCTTGTGCTTATTTTGAAATGTTTAATAGTTTTTTGCATTGGATACTTGTGCAGCGCTCCTAACGTTGCCCATTATCTTCCACGAAGACTTGCGTTATGTTAATTGAATTGTTACTATCCTTGGCTAAGGATTTCGGTATTCCCTTGGCTGAAGAAAAAACTGAGAGTCTGGTAATCTGTTTGATGTTTTTGGGAAATTAAATTGACACTGTTGCTATGGTGGCACGGTTATCCGACGCTAAAGTGGACAAGCTGCGGTCTGCAGCGGCTTTGGTGGGGTCTGCTAATAAGGTCATTTTGAGGCAAATTCAGTCTTTAATTGGGTCTTTGAATTTTGCTTGTAGTTATCCTGATGGAGCAAATCTTTTCTAGGAATCCATCCCATGCCATGACTGGTGTTTCCAAGTTTCATCATCATATCAGGGTGTCCAGAGGGATGCGTGAGGATCGTTGGGTTTGGGATTCTTTTTTGGCAGATTTTAATGGGATTGCAGTTCTGAAGCACAAGAAGTCTCCAATATGGATCTTCAGTTGTTCTTCAATGTGGCAGGTGGCATTGTGTTCAGCCTTTATTTTCAGGGCCCTTGGTGTGCCGAGGCCTGGCCTGCAGAATGGTACACATAGGGCTTGATTCGCAACATGCATTTTTTGGAGTTTTTTCACCTGGTTGTAACGTTGATGGTTTAGCTGGATTGCTTCTGTGACCACCACGTCCTTTTCTGGTGTGATAATGCAACAGTTGTTGATATTATTAATAGTCATTCTCCTCATCGTCTACAAGTTGCAGTTTTAGTGTGCACTTTTGTGCTATCCTGTTTGCACCTGGATATAACTGCCAGAGCGTGTCATATGCCAGGCTGTATTAACCATATTAATGACTCCTTCTCACATTTTAAGTGGTCCCTTTTTCGGATATTGGCGCCAGGAGCAGAGGTGGTTGGTATGGCAGTTCCTACTCATTTATGGCAGCTTGATATCCTGGAATAATGGTGCTTCTGAGAAGGTCTCTCTCTCTCTCTTGCTACTTGGGCAGCTTATACTAGGATATTTTTTATAGTATCTGAGTTTCTGTGGGTTTATGGTTGGTTTGGGGGGAAAGTACTGGAGGCATTGATTGAGCAGTATATTGTAGGGGCTATGGGTAGGTGTGTATCCAGATCTGTGGTTCATTGACATCTCACTGGCTTTTCCTTTTTTACAAAGGCAGTGGGCTGGGGCAATCCATTAGCTGGTTTTTGATAAGGTGACTGTTGTCTGGGTGTGAGCGGGCTGCTCTGACTCCCTGTAACTCCCTGCACATGACTTACTGGCTAAGGTGTGTGAAGGTTTTTCAGCTATGGCCAGCTCCAGCTTTGAGGTGACCCTTTTTTGGGTAGTCTTTTGCTTAACCTTATTTTGGGCCTTTCGGGTTAGTGAGTTGGTGGCTGAGTCTGCTCAAGCTCACTCTAGGCGCAGTATGTCCATTGAGCATGTTCGAGTGGGTGGATGTCAATTGAGGATCTTGATGCCTAAGTCCAAGATAGACCAGCTGGGGAGGGGGCAGTGGGTGATTTTGAATAGAATCTAGGGTTCGGTTACCTGCCCTGTGAGAATCTGCTGGCTTACATCTGGTAAGGCCAGCAGTTTCTTTATGCTGATGCTTCATCCTTGACTCGTTTGCAGTACACTGTAGTTTTGGAAAGGTTCTTCAGCACATTGTTTGTGAAGCACATCAGTTTGTGTCTCATTCCTTTTGCATTGGTGCGGCAACCAGTGCAGTGGCAGCAGGAATGGAAGGCACAGTGATCCAGAGCATTGGCAGATAGTGCTCCAAGGTTTTTTCTGGCTACTTATGCCTCTAAGTGTGGGGCTTTGGTTACCATGTTTCTTGTTAACATTTTCTCTTCCAGATGCTGTGGAACATTCGCAGCGGTGGTGGTTGCTGGGTCACTCTTTCGTATTTTGGGCTGGACAGCGTACTGCTTCATGAACACTGGGACCTCTCTCAACAGGTCTAGCTGGGGGAATGCAGTATGCGTTGGAAACACCTTCTTCTCTTGCTGCAGCATTACGTCTGTCGGTGGAGTCATTCAGTGGGGATTATTGTCCATTTGGGGAGCAACGATCTCTCTTCATGGACATGTAACCAACTGACTAGAGCCACTAAAAAGGATTTTGTGGCTGTGCTTGCTCTGTTTCCTGATATTGTTATATGTTGGTCGTACATTATTCCAAGGCCTTCTTGCATGGAGCAGAGGAGATGGTCTTGGGGCCTAATGCAGATTAACCGACAGATTGGGAGGTGGGTCTCTGAAAACAGGGGTCTTCAGATCCTTCATCCCGGGGCAGAGGTTGATGGTTCTGGCCTTATTTGCTCTGATGGGGTGCATCTGTCTCCAGTTGGGCAGGATCTGCTCTTAAATGATTGGCAGGAGGCTTTGGAATATGCTGTGTGTGTCCATCCCTGGTGGCGGCTTTGATGTGTGGGAGGTCGGCCCAGGGCAGTGTAACCAAGCTAATTTCACCCTACGAAGTGTTGGCTGTTAACCATTAGCCGGTAGGGGACTGGGATCAGGTAATGTCAGCCCGGAATGATTATCAAACAAGTGATGTTACGGTCTCGTGGGATCTCACCTTAAGAGGGGAGGGGATGGGTGTTAGCCTTTGCTAGTAACGTGGCAAGGTTGGCGGTGTGACCCAGGACAGCTGTGGAGGTCCACAGAGGTTTTTGGATAACATCACGCCTTGCTGGTAATATGGAGGTGTAGAATGTTCTACAATTTAAGGGGGTGGAATTAGTTGATAATTTTGTGCTGTCAAGTTTATTGGCTCAGTTTATTTATTTTATTTATTTATTTAGATAGTTTTGTATACCGCCTTATCCTTCAATCAAAGCGGTCACAACACAATTGGGGGATACATTTAACACACGGGGATATGAGACACATACACTAATACTTACAGGGAACATGGGCAATGGAGGGTTAAGTGGCTTGCCCAAGACCACAAGGTAAAAATAAATGAAGAACACTCCACTTCAACTGTTGACTCCTAAGAGGTACTGGCAATATATTTGTAATACTGATCATACGTAGTCTCAGATCAAACTTGCGCTCATGATCACCTTGTTCAATGAAACATGGATAGCGCTTGATGACATCAATGACTACCAGAATTTTTTTCCGTACTAATATGTGAATAAAACTTTAACTCTTCTATGTGCCAGTGCTCAGAGTCCTATTCAACTTAATACTGATATATGCGAGCTTACAAGGCAGAACAAACTTAGCTTCCACTGTGCTTGTTCTCTTCTGCTCAGCTTTTCAGATTGTAACAATTCTCCATACGCCTCACTCTTTCAGCGCCTTCGCGTTTTACTCCTGTCCGGAGTTCCTCTTGAAGAAACTAAGTGCAATTAAGAAACAACATGTGATGTAAAAACTGCTTTGAAAAGTTAATCTGAAGCTCAACCTAAACCTATATCACTCCCTCCGATGTGAAATCATATTCTTACTTGCTAATGGTTGCTGCCCACGTTTCTCTCCATGTGTGTTCTGATTTTCTTTTCTCTGTCAAACAACGCCGCGCATGCGGGTTGTAAGCTGCTGCCCCATTATATACAGATGATGCATTCCACTCATCTACATAATTGCCACTCGACGGATTCATTTAGACCTGATGGTTGTACTGTGTCCAATAAAAAGATCCATCTTTGCTCATAAAACAATAGAGTTTCATCTAACGTTTTACCTCTCCGTGTGTTGGCAATATGGTCTATGCAGAAGCATCGTAACTGTAAATAGTCATGACCCATTTCAGTACAATGTTTGACTAAAGGTGCAGTCATGATTTTATTTAGCAGACGGCTCTTATGTTCCTGAATACGAGACTTAAACCTCCGACTTGTTTTTCCTATGTATAGCTTCTGGCATGGGCACCTAATGGCGTAAACAACTGAAGTGGTGTCACAAGTTGTAGCCTTATTCAATTGATATGTTTTACCTAAATGCGTGAAGTTTGTAATATTATCTGTAATCGGACATATTGAGCAATGGCCGCATGCTGTATGTCCCTTGTTTTGTAATTCATGCTGAACATCCCTCTCTGTGGTAAACTTCGGACTCAAGTGCTCCTTAATGTTGGTGTGTCTCTGCCAAATGCATCTCACTGTTTTAGCTGCCAAACCTGGAATTGTTCGTAGCAAATCAAGATGTTTATGTACTATCTTTTGAATTTGATAACTGAGAGGGGGAAACTTGGTAATCAGGTTCACACTCTCAGATTGCTGTCTCTTGTTGGTATCATTCTCCGTGTTAAGTAGCCAAGTACGGTCGTTATTCAGTGCCGTCTGATAGGCTCTCTTCGAGATGTGTGCAGGATAGCCTCTGGCTGCAAAATCTGTAAGCAATTGTTTAGATTTCTTTTTAAATTCTGCCTTTTCAGAACAATTCCTCCGAAACCGGAGGAATTGAGAAAACGGCAAGCTATTTTTTAATTGGACCGGGTGAGCACTATTGTAATGTAGGAATGTGTTGCGAGTCACCGGTTTCTTATAAATTGTTGTTTCCCATCCTGTCTCTCGCTTGGTAATAGCCAGGTCTAAAAAGACTATACTTATTGCATTTATTGTGGATGTGAACTGTATCGCCTTATTGCGGCCATTAAGCCAGGTAATAAACTCCCGGGCTGTTACTTCTGTGCCTTTCCAAAGCACAAATATGTCGTCTATGAAACGCGTCCACATTCTCAGTTGAGGACTCCATGTCGATGTTTTAAGCCATTGGTGCTCAAAGTCTCCCATAAATAAATTGGCCACCGAAGGGGCACAAGATGCCCCCATCGCGATTCCCGATTTCTGTAAATATATGGTGTTATAGAAATGAAAAAAATTCTTTGTAATCACCATATGTGATAAACTTGTCAGAAACGAGATGTGAGCCTCCGAAAGGTCCCTCCGATCTTCTAACGATCGTTTTATGATGGTTAATGCCTCCTGTTGAGGTATGTTCGTATATAAAGCGGTGATGTCAAGGGTCATTAATAATACCTCTGGATCTTTTGCTTCTTGAGTATATTGATTAAGTTTCTCTAAAAAATGTGAAGTATCACGAATATACGACAGTATATCTTTCAATAATGGCCTCAAGAACGAATCTAAATATATTGAAAGCGGCTCAAGTATCGATCCTCGTGTTGACACTATTGGTCTTCCCGGTGGTTTTGTTAAACTTTTGTCTATTTTGGGGACCATGTAGAAATTGGCCATGATTGGTGTGGGCACATTTAGGAAAATCATTTCTTTCTTGGAGATAAGCTTCTGCTGTAACGCTATGGTGGTTTCTTCTTTGATTGTGTCTCGTAGACTGGTTGTAGGGTCTGTTTCTAACAAGATGTATGTGTTTTGGTCTGACAATTGACGAATAGCCTCCGCTTCGTAATCTTTTCTACTTTGGATAATTATAGCTCCTCCCTTATCAGCCCTCGAGATCAAAATATCTGTTCTTAATTTTAATTCTCTCAACGTGTTTCGTTCATCACGTGTTAGGGCATTTTTGGACAAAATCTGCCATCGTTCCAACTCTTTTATTTCTTCCAGAACTATTTCTTTAAAAATTTGTATGGCAGGGGGTAAGGGACCGGGAGGCGTCCAATTGGATTTCAATCTGAGGGGGATCCGACGGTCCATCAGGACTTCCTCAGGGGGTGCTATTCGAGAAAAATAACATTTTAAATTTAATTTCCTAATGAATGCATCGAAGTCTATTCTTAATTGGAATGGGTCATGACTTACTTTGGGAACATACGATAATCCTTTACTTAACAGCTGATGTTGATCTTCTGATAAAGGACGACCCGATATATTAATGACCAAATCTTGATTATTAATGTTCTCATCTTGATTCACTGTTGTTGAAAATCGTTTTTGTTGCGTGTTCTGTTTCGTGTGAGAATCTTTTTCTTTTTCTGTTTTTCTGAGGCCTCGTCTGAAAAATCCTCCGAAGATAGTCGGCTGGAATCTGAACTAGCTATGTCTTCCGAAGAAGCTGTAAAAGTCACTCTCTTCCGGGATTTAGATCTTCTGTTCTTATCCATCCATGGATAGACATACCCCTTAGTGTAATCGTCATTATCTCTCTTGAATTTCTTATTTTTAATAGTAGTTACTTCTTGCCTTAAAGTGGCTAGTTTTGTGATCATTTCTTCATTTTTTCGTTTAAACACTTCTACTGACTCTGCTTTCTTCAATTTGATGATAATTTGCTCAGCCTCTTGGATATAACCTTCTAATACTTTTTTCGTATTTTCTGCAATTAGGACCATGAGGTCCAAAGAGCATTTATTGAGTACGCAGTTCCACCTACTCACAAAATCAGAGTCAGAGGCAAAAAGACGTGGTTCTTTATAAACCCTTAATCCTCTAGGGATCTGACGTCTACTAACGTATTCAATCATTGAGAGACGATGTAACTCAGACCGAACTATTTGTCGCTGTTTTTTCAAAAGGGCGTCCCACAGATTCTCACAGATTGATTTGCTACGAACAATTCCAGGTTTGGCAGCTAAAACAGTGAGATGCATTTGGCAGAGACACACCAACATTAAGGAGCACTTGAGTCCGAAGTTTACCACAGAGAGGGATGTTCAGCATGAATTACAAAACAAGGGACATACAGCATGCGGCCATTGCTCAATATGTCCGATTACAGATAATATTACAAACTTCACGCATTTAGGTAAAACATATCAATTGAATAAGGCTACAACTTGTGACACCACTTCAGTTGTTTACGCCATTAGGTGCCCATGCCAGAAGCTATACATAGGAAAAACAAGTCGGAGGTTTAAGTCTCGTATTCAGGAACATAAGAGCCGTCTGCTAAATAAATCATGACTGCACCTTTAGTCAAACATTGTACTGAAATGGGTCATGACTATTTACAGTTACGATGCTTCTGCATAGACCATATTGCCAACACACGGAGAGGTAAAACGTTAGATGAAACTCTATTGTTTTATGAGCAAAGATGGATCTTTTTATTGGACACAGTACAACCATCAGGTCTAAATGAATCCGTCGAGTGGCAATTATGTAGATGAGTGGAATGCATCATCTGTATATAATGGGGCAGCAGCTTACAACCCGCATGCGCGGCGTTGTTTGACAGAGAAAAGAAAATCAGAAACACACATGGAGAGAAACGTGGGCAGCAACCATTAGCAAGTAAGAATATGATTTCACATCGGAGGGAGTGATATAGGTTTAGGTTGAGCTTCAGATTAACTTTTCAAAGCAGTTTTTACATCACATGTTGTTTCTTAATTGCACTTAGTTTCTTCAAGAGGAACTCCGGACAGGAGTAAAACGCGAAGGCGCTGAAAGAGTGAGGCGTATGGAGAATTGTTACAATCTGAAAAGCTGAGCAGAAGAGAACAAGCACAGTGGAAGCTAAGTTTGTTCTGCCTTGTAAGCTCGCATATATCAGTATTAAGTTGAATAGGACTCTGAGCACTGGCACATAGAAGAGTTAAAGTTTTATTCACATATTAGTACGGAAAAAAATTCTGGTAGTCATTGATGTCATCAAGCGCTATCCATGTTTCATTGAACAAGGTGATCATGAGCGCAAGTTTGATCTGAGACTACGTATGATCAGTATTACAAATATATTGCCAGTACCTCTTAGGAGTCAACAGTTGAAGTGGAGTGTTCTTCATTTATTTTTACATTGTTTATACCACTCTGACAAGACCACAAGGAGCATCTGTGGGACTAGAAACCCCAGTCCTTCCGGCCCAGTTAATGTTTCACTGTTGTTAATAGTTCAATAAAGCTGAGACCAGTGTTTTTTCCAAGAAGTGTGCGCTGCAATGCTTTCTTGGGGGTTGATGAGGGGGAGGGGATGGGGGTTACTTGGGGGGTATCAGGCTGTGGGATGTCACAAGGTCTGGGATGCCACAGTTAATGCCTAGGCTGCAGGGCTTGTCCCTGTGGCTGTTGGTAACTGGGATCCAGGCCCTGCTACCTGTGGCCTGGGGAAAGTGAGGGGGGGGGGGAGGAGGAAGTTGCGGCAAGTTCAAGAAAGGGACGGGATTGGGTTAGGGGCAGAGGAGCCAGTAGGGGCACGAATTTTCTTGAAGGGGTCAGCGTTGGGGGGGGGGGAGGGAGATTGAGCGATGCCAGAGGGCTGGTTAATTTCATTTGAAAGGGATTTTACTGGTCCCATTCTGATGTCATTGGGGGAGAAGGAGTGAGGAGTTTGGCTGACATGGGGGTATATGATTCCCGGGGCCCTGCATTCACTTTCTCTTTCCGGCATCAGTGATCAGTGGTGAGTGGCATTTTCCCACCAATCCACCCTGCCATTTCTATTGTTTTGGGTTGTGTTCTTGTTGCAGCTGGTGGAGACAGGGAATGGCAATAACTGAGCCAATTTCGCCCAACAAGGTGGTGGCCATTGACCGGAAGGGGGCTGGGATCAGGTGATCTCAGCCCTATTGAATAGGTGATGTTCTGGTCTCGGGGGACCTCACTTCTAAGGGGGGAGGGGTTGGGTGCTAGCCTTTTTTAGTATCATAGTGAGGCTCCCAGGATTGCTGTGGAGATCCGCAGCAGTTGTCAGATAATTTTATTTATTTATTTATTTATTTGTATTTCTTCTATACCGCACTCTTTTTCATCAGCGCGGTTTACATTAAACAGGAATACTCATTTCAATCAACAGACTGTGGTGAGCTTACATATAACAGGAAATATACAACTGGGATTATAACTTAGGGAAACTATGTACATATTTGTAGCATGTATAGGACCTATATCATGTTATGATATAGGACCTATATCATAACATCACAACTTGCTAGTAATATAGCAGGCATAGAACATTATATGACGGAAGAAGGGGAATTAGTTAATAATTTTGTGCTGTCTAGTTTATTGGCTTAGTTAATGTTTTACTATTGTTAACAGTTCAGTAAAGCTGCGACCAGTGTTTTTTTTTTCCAAGAAATGTGGTTTGCAATGTTTTCTTGGGCTGTAATGGGGGTTGTGGAGAAGGAGGGGGTTGGGGAGGTATCGGGCTGTAGGATGGCATAGAGTCTGGGATGCCAGGGTTACTCAGTGTGTGTGTGTATGTATGTTTGGGCTTCTCTGCTATTAGTTTTTACACTTTTCATTATACTTTACTGTGAATTTTCATAAGCAATCTTCAGACTTGCCTGACGCTTCTTAGGAAGTGGTAGCGTGCCTCTGTTGGACTGAATCGAACAAATTAAAAATGCAATCACCTTCATTTCTATTTAGGTTACACTCTTCATAGCAAGCCTTACCAAAGCCAAAGTTCATATGTAGAGGAAATAAAATAAAATCATTGGATATGTTACATGACAGTGGAATACTCTGTACTGCTTGGAATCAGGCCCAGTTATGAGTATGTCTGGCAATTAAAAATAATTGGGAAGCAGGTTTGCCACTAACTCTTCCAAGAATGCCAGTTATGATATAATGATGTTTCATTAAGCATGCTGAAAGCTGTGAGCTCCGCATGGCTGCGACAATTAGGAACGATCATAAGCGGGGGGAAAAAGAAGAGGCAACATTAAAAAACATACCCTGGCTGAGATTAGCATTACATTTAACGACCACTTCATTAGCTAATTGATTTCTGATTAGTTACAGGGAAGAGCCTGGTTAGGGGCTCTGCACAGCTAATTAAGAGCATTTACACAATTAGTCGGTTGCTCGTGTTCAAATCGAACATTCCTGGAATTGACTGTGGCTGGACTGCTCTGGGCCAGATGATTAATTTAATCTTTCCCCTAATACGTCTTACCCTTCAAATGGAAAATTTGCTCTCTTGAGGCAATCATCTTGCTTAACCATAACATTAGCACAGATGAGGAAACAGTGGCATTCCATCTGATAGAATATTTTCTCTGTTTTTATTGTGTTTTGTTTTGGGCTAGAGTACTATCAATATCCCATCAAGACAATTCTCTAGAGTGCTTGCTTTCTCTTAGTGTCACTCTCAAATGGTTTGGGTGTTACTTCATATTTCCAATTAAATATTTATCATTGATTATATTTGTTGATAAGAACTTACCTATAAACAAAATGAATAAGTTTAATAGGGTCTGGATATCTGTTCTTGAATATCCTCTTTCATATTAATGCCTTTGTACATTAGCTTGCATAATTTATTTTCAACTACACTATACACTTACATACTGTCTGCAGGGCTTGTGATATTTTATTGTCAATTTTGCATAGTGCTTAAAGCCCATAGGTTTCAAAGAAAGTATTATTAGGTACAACTGTAAAGTAATCAACAAAACATAAGCTAAAAAAATTTATAGTTAGCAGAGATATTTGGCAGATGACCCAGGAAAATGGGCATCGATATTTGGAGCAAAGAGCATGGTTGGGGTGTCCGGGGATGATAGGGAGTCAGAGAGGAAGAGTCTGGGCATGCCATGAAAGAGAAATGTGCTCCCCTAATTAATATCAATGAAGGCCCATACCTAAAGCTGAGAGCCTGGTTGGGGTGTTCCAGGGCCAATGGGAAGTCTGAGAGGAGGATGAATCCAGGTCTGCTATGAGAGAGAACTCCAACCACCAGGTGGCAACATTAAAGAGGGCCGGTGGCAGCAGTTAAAGTGTGGCATGCACTTCAACATGCACTTTCACCTGTATGGTGATGACATTATGTTCTACACGCCCTTCCACACCTTAACCCTGGACTTCTCAGCCATCTTGGATTGCTTCACAGCCATCACGGACTTCCTTGAGGTACTAAATTTAATAGTGAACAGTAGTAAGACTGAAGCACTCCTCGTCACAAGAGACATATCCTTCAACCCACCAGCAAAGCACATACTCCAACACTCATAGATCTCCATAAAAAAAGAAGTCAAATACCTTGGAATATCCCTTGACAGTAACCTAACATACTTTCCCATATCAAGAGAACAGCCAATACTACATACCTGAAACTGAAATTGCTCCAACATTTACAGCCACTACTCCAATACAATGACTACAGAACAGTATTCCAATCCAGCACAACACCCCATCTTGACTATGGCAATATATATCAGGGACTACCAAAGCAGGCATTATACCCATTTCAACTAGGGCAGAATACTGCTGCTAGAATCTTAACAGGCAAAGCAAGATGTCAACATATTACTACCACCCTAAAGAGTTTACATTGGCTGGCAATAGCACAAAGGATAAAATACAAAATAACAACCATCTTCTACAAAGTCATACATAATTTATCACCTCCCTGCCTCAAGGACCTAATCAGTACAGCACCCACAACAAGGGCAAGAAGAATAGCGAATCAGAACCTATTAGTCATCCTTCTTCTCAATACCTAAAATTCTATTTTCGCTCCAAAAGGCACTAACCCCTAATCTCAAAAACCTTTTCTAAACCAAACTGCACCAGATTGAATAAGCCAGGTCTCAGACTTCAATCTGGCTTATTCAATCTGGTGCAGTTTGGTTTAGAAAAGGTTTTTGAGATTAGGGGTTAGTGCCTTTTGGAGCGAAAATATAATTTTAGGTATTGGTATACGCTCTGTTAATACGCCCAAGCATTACGTCTAGTGACGATCCTTCTTCTCAAGACAAGACACACTCAGCAAACGAACATTATAGCTTTCTCTCTGTTTGCCCCAACAATCATGAACTCACTCATGGAACGTATAATATAGTAACATAGTATGTGATGGCAGACAAAGACCAGTATGGTCCGTTTAGTCTGCCCAGCAAGGCGGCAAGAGTAGGTGCACCTGTCGCTCCATGCAGGTCACCCTTCCCCATGCCTTTGTTTAGGAGTGTATCCCTATTTGTTAAGATATAAGAGTTATGTTTATTTTATCTTGTTGCTATAAAAGGATCCACTGTGTCTCTCCCATGCCATTTTGAATTCTGTCACGTATTTGGCCCCACCACTTCCATCGGGAGGTGTTTATTTTATCCTGTTGCTATAAAAAGGATCCACTGTGTCTGTCCCGTGCCATTTTAAATTCTGTCACTGTATTTGGCCCCACCACTTCCATCGGGAGGGCATTCCGAGCATCCACCACCCTTTTAGTGAAAAGGTTTTTCCTGGCATTGCCTTTCAGTTTACCCCCTTGCAGCTTCATGTTATGCAGTCTAGTTTTACAGCTTCTCCATCTTTGGAAGAGGTTTGTTTGTTCATTAATACTCTTTAAGTATTTAAAGGTCTGAATCATATCTCCCCTGTCCCTCCTCTCCTCCATAGTGTACATATTTAGGTCTTCAAGTCTCTTCTCATAAGTCTTCTGATGCAAGCTCCAAATCATTTTTGTTGCTTTCCTCTGAACCTTTCCAGTATTTTTATATCCTTTGTGAGATATTGTCTACAAAACTAAACACAATATTCCATATGAGGCCTCACCAGTGACTTATACAGTAGCATTAGTACCTCTTCCTTTCTGCTGGTAATTCCTCTCTGTATGCAACCCAGCATCCTTCTGGCTTTTGCCACCGCCTTGTCACACTATTTCGTTATCTTGAGCTCCTCAGAAACAATCACTCCGAGGTCCTTCACCTGGTCCATGCACACCAACCTCTCACCCCCTATCATATACAATTCCCTTGGATTTCTGCTTCCCAAGTGCATGACACTGCATTTCTCCATGTTAAATCTTAACTCCCAAGCATTAGACCATTCTTCCAGCTTTTGTAGATCTTTCCTTATCTTATCCACTCCTTCAGGGGAGTACACTCTGTTGCAAGTTAAATATTCATCAATATTTTGCCCTTTATGGTAGGCAATCATCATGGGTCCATGAGAAATCATATATAATATTAGAATGTGCCAAAAGGTCAGTATTATCCTTCCTAGTTGATTAAAACTTGCAGAATAAGTCAATCTGGTCATGGTTTTTATAGTCCAACTGCAGATTAATTGTATGCATATCCAGCTCTTTTGTAAGTATTATTTATAATCTTTCATGGATATCCATGAGAAATGCACTGATCTTTCAATCCATTTGCTTCTTCATTAAAACCTTGAAAAGAAGAGCAGAGATGGCAGAGTCTTAATAATTGATTGGTTGACAAACTAGCCTTTAATTTATATGGATGACAGCTATGAACGTGCAAATGCTTGTTATGATCGACTTGTCATATGGAGCTGTCCATTATATCTAGGAATTCTATATTTATAACTATTTATAATGCAGTTCAATTAACACTCCCTGATTAGGTGTAGCTAACTGCATCATTCTGCCATTCAGTTCATTTTCTCTGAGTTAATTGAATGGCAGAATGCCTGTTGCACTTAAGGTAAAGGCTTTTCATTCACCACACATTAAATTGGGCTCTTCAACTTCTGTAACTGTACATCAGGTGCAACTGAAAGACTAGAGGTAGAATTTTCTCAATGGTAGGTGATGATTTGTGGAATTCTTTGCCTCTGCTCATAGATGAGTGGATAATATTTTAACATTTCATAGGAAATTGAAAACTTACTTATTTAGTTTAGTGTTCTGTGCTGCTCCTTAGGGTTGTACTTTGGGTTATTGCCTTTTGTATTTATTGGTATTGGTATTTGTATTTGTTTTCTGTTATATTGCATTTTATGTGATGATTAGTGTTTTAGTATAAATCTCTTCAAAGAATAATGATTTAGCGGGTGTTAAATAAATAAATAAATCTTATTGCACCTTAGTAAACAGGTCCCTTAATAAATATAAAGCCATATATTCCAAAACTTATCTAAAAGCATACAATAAGAAGGAAATTCCAATGGGAAGAAATATCATCACTCAGGGTACTGTTCATCAATCTCTTTCAGCTCTGTTTCTTTTCTGGTGGTATTGCTAACCAGTTTCCCTCTTGGGAGTGCAGTCTATGAATTGGGATATGTAGAGGTAATGTTATAACAGAGCACCTAAGTGGAATTCAAGAAAAGTACTTATTTGAAGTCTATGTTAAGTATTACTACTTATTGTTTGTATTGCACTACAAGGCATATGTAGCGCTGTAAATGACGACTCTCAGATCCCAACCCTTTGTGGGTCATGAACTCATGACCATTTGGTTCAGATATTATGCTGTTTGCCACCATGGTGCCTATGTAACTTTTATAAAAGACCCAGCTATAAAAGCAAGCAAATGTCCACATACAAATGTATACCTGCTTTGAAAAAAGGTGTAAATGTGTGCATATATGCCTATACTCACATATTTTATAAAACCTAAATACAAAATCCCATAAACAAGGGAAATTAAACAACATGAAAGGTTTTAGCCTGCAAACCCATATCAAACAGTGGTTGAAATAGCTTAAATTGTATTAGATGAAAACAAGATTGCATTACCATTGAGATATGCTGATCCCTTTCCAACTCATTCCTCATGCTCAGATTTATTACTTGATCTCTCACTTCGAGCACAGTATTGACTCACTCAATATTTTCTTGAGGACATATAATACCAGCTAAATTGCTGACAATAACTGTATAACAAGGACAATCTCAATTTTCCAGGCTCCCTTCATGTTGCCCTTTCCAGAAACTAATTCATACTGAAGACTCATGACACATGGGGTAATTTTATAAGGGGGCATGCACTTTAAGCGGAAAAGCACACATCTTGTGTAGCAGTAATTTAGTTGTTCATGCACATACAGTATCTGCCCACATATGCATTTGAATGGCCTCTTACAAATTACCAACCAACATAAAAGTCTGCATGTTCACACGATGGCGTGCACTTTACCGGTGGACCATGCAGGGGCGGCTCAAGGCAATCTGCTGCCTGAGTCGAGGAATGAGATGGTGCCCTCCCTCCCCCCGTAGTGTGGGGGTGAGGCTTTCTCAAAACTCTAATCAGGGACTGAACCAAACCAAAAAACTGATTTGATTATATGGAGGAAATTCAAGATGTTTGCACACCAAGGAACTAAAAGAATGAGCGAGAACCACAGCACAGTTTATAAAACTAAACTCATTTTTATTTTCTTGTTATAAACTACATTATGGTTCTTGCTTTTTCTTTTAGAACATATATTTTGCATCCACAGAATCCCCCTTCCTCAACAGCGGGTGCAGAGCAGAACCAGAACTTTCACCCCCAGAGCTCAATATCTTAAAAAAAACCATCTGATTCTGATCATCTCACTAACAACAACAAACATTTTCCAGTACCAAACATATTGTGAACTAATACAAAACCCTACAACAAAGTTACTGAGTATCTATAGAGCAAATCTACCATACCATACCATACATACCATACCAACACCAACTTCCAAAACTCACATAAGGAGCCCATCCAAAAAAAGCAGCACTGTAAATACTATAGTGGGCCCTGGAACATCCAAACACCTATTTGAAAAGCTGAACAATCCAGATTACTACAGTACAGATGTTATAACTAACAGAACACCTGATCTTGGTCACACACTCAAGACACAGACCCTCACCAAGTACAGAATAAATGACCGTAACCTAAAAATAAACATATGTAGATAAAAATTAAACTACAACCTCAAGAAGCCAGATTCTGCATACAGTGCAATCACCAGAGAAATAGAAAGAGATTCATCTCCATGTACTGTATAAAGTATAAAGATAGCACCAAGTCTGTTCATTAAATTGAAAATAAAATTCTTTTCTGACTTTGTTGTCTGACCATTTTATAACCGGGGATCCATACCAGGCGCTCGCCATCCTCCCCACCCTCATAGGTCACCCCCCTTCCCCCCTAAACATTCCCCATACAATTACACAGACACAATTGCTTGGAAAGAAAACCAGGTCGCAGCTTTATTGCCCATAACAATTAACATTTAACAGTCAACAATAACTTAACCATGAATTCCCCCCCCCCCACCTCCGGCAGAGCGACACGTCACCCGCCATACTATTAGCAAGGTGACGTCGCTTCCGCCCCTGGTCCGGTCAACCACCGGTCCAGCTCGAACCACCCCTGCTCAACTTTGCCATATCACTAGCAAAAGTAAGCTCAGGGTTCTCCGGGTCGTGGGCACCCTGCCCCTGCCCCAAGTAGCTTATGTCTCCGGACCCCGGAAACCTCCGGGATCCCACCACCCCCATCCCCCCCCAGCTGCGACACCCCCAAAATCCCCCGAAACCCACCCTCAACCTTAAGGGTGGGAGGGCGGGACGCTGCCGGCTCCCCACAGACGGACCATGTGCTCTGCGCGCACCCGCGCCGCCGAAGCACATGGCCCGTCCACTCCTCCGATTGGATGCTGGCTCACTCGCGAAGCCCGCATCCAAACCATTTGAATGTTGCACTAATTATCCCCCCCCCCCCCCCCGCCCGCGCGACCGATGGGCCCGCGCCCGGCTGGAACCGCCGGTTACCGGCGTCCGCCGTGACGCTGCCCGCGGCCTTCTCATAACCGGGGATCCATACCAGGCGCTCGCCATCCTCCCCACCCTCATAGGTCACCCCCCCTTCCCCCCTAAACATTCCCCATACAATTACACAGACACAATTGCTTGGAAAGAAAACCAGGTCGCAGCTTTATTGCCCATAACAATTAACATTTAACAGTCAACAATAACTTAACCATGAATTCCCCCCCCCCCCCACCTCCGGCAGAGCGACACGTCACCCGCCATACTATTAGCAAGGTGACGTCGCTTCCGCCCCTGGTCCGGTCAACCACCGGTCCAGCTCGAACCACCCCTGCTCAACTTCGCCATATCACTAGCAAAAGTAAGCTCAGGGTTCTCCAGGTCGTGGGCACCCTGCCCCCGCCCCAAGTAGCGTATGTCTCCGGACCCCGGAACCTCCGGGATCCCGCCACCGGCATAGACACAACTATGTGGCTTTGCCGCCCCATTACCCGGGCAAAAGCTGCGACCTGCCCAACACCTTCTCCAATGCCTCCTGCCAGTCATTAAGCAGAAGGTCGAGCCCAACCGGAGACAAATGCACTCCATCCGGCCTGTACAACCCCGTACAGGCCACATCAACCCACTCATGCTGCACATGGGACCCCCCATGCTCCACCACCCACCTCCCAAGCTGCCGGTTGATCTTAGCCAACCCCCGAGACCAGCGCCGCTGCCCCGCGCACACCGGTCGGGGGATGACATCAGACCAAAGCAGCACCACCCCAGCAAACATTAACAGAATTCGAGAAAAATCCCTCTTGGCAGCATTAATCAACTGCTTACAAGTCCAAGAAGTCAGATCATTACCCCCCAAATGCAAAAGAAGGAATCCGGGCTGTGTGCGAAGACGCGTATGATGACGAAGCAAGGGCATTAGCTGTGGCCACCTCAGTCCTCTTTCGCCCAGCCATGAAAGCGTCATCCCAGCAGCCTCTAGTCGCAGGTGCCGCCCAAGAGGCCGTTCCTCAGCACGTCTGCCAGCCCAGTAGACAAAGGAATGCCCCAGCATCCAACAGCCCCGCACCACTCTGCCCCGTTCTGCAAAGAAAACACAGTGTTAATGATCTGCCCCTGGAATGCCCGCATATCACAACCTCACATAAGTTTGAAAAGCCCTGGACCGCCACCCGCCGATCGCCTGTATTTGCGCCGGCGACAAGCCAACCCCGGCCGCACTGGTGGCCGCCCCGATGCGGAAGGAATGCGCCGAAAACTGTCGGGTATCCTCACCCATATGCCGCAGCCCCAATCTTAAGACCGCAGTCACCTGGTAACGAGTGACTAGGCGAGTATCGGCATGAACAAAAAACCCACCCGCCGCCCTAGGACGGCCCTCCATATATGAGCGAGTCGCCGCCACCGGGCAGGTAACCCCACCAATCGCTCGCAACACCACCCACCGACCCCGACCGTGCGGATCGGTCTTGGACTGCTGCAAAAACACCCACAGGGAATCCCGAGCCAAGTGCACCTGATGTGTCTGCAGACACCTACACCCCCCCCCTGCTTCTGGAATCAGCCACCAACTCACCCACCCGGAAGGCTCCAAAAAATGCCAGACAGAAAAGGGCCTGGAACAGGGTGACCTCGTAGGCCGAAGCAGCCACCGCCGGCAACGCAGCGCAAACCCCAGCCAGCAAGTCATGCGTGAGCGGGCGACGCGCATCCGGCAACGGAGGATGAACACGTCGCCAACCCTGCATCAACTGCCGCACCAATGAACCCCCCCCCCCCCAGGGGATCATCCGAGCACTCTAGCGAAAAAAGAAAAGCCCGCTAGGTGCTGCCGAACAGCCGACCGGGAGACGCCCTGGCGCTTGGCGCTCAGAACATAGCCCCCCAATAGGGAATCTGGTACCACCCCCCCTTGCCATCCCAGCCCCTGCAGAAATGCCACCACTCGCTGGCAGCCCCGACAATAAGCAGTCCACGTGCCGACCGCCAGAGAACACCGCAGCAGCTCCGTCATCTCCACCGCCCACTGCTCCATAAGCTCCATGGGACCTCCGCTCCCACCGGATCCGCCTCCGGGGCCAACAGCCAGAAACGCTGTAATTGCAAACAAGACAAAGCGTCAGCAATACCATTCTTATGTCCCGGAATGTGCCGAGCCCGCAAGGTCAGATTCAAACGTAGACAGGCGAAGACCACCTGCCGCATTAAAGCCGCCACATCCGCACACCGAGGGGAATAATTATTGACCACACTCACGACGGCTGCATTATCACACCACCACACCATCTTCTTGTCCCGCAACTGATCGGGCCACAATGCCAATGTCACCAAGATAGGGAACAGCTCAAGGAAGGTAATGTTAGTTAGAAGCCCCGCTTCCCCCCAAGCGGCCGGCCATGGGCTCGCGCACCACGATCCCCGGAAGTAAATCCCTAAGCCCACCCCCCCTGCAGCGTCGGTGTACAACTGCAAGTCCTCACTCGAACAGTCCTCCTCCACGAGAACCGCCGATCCATTAAAATCCTGCAAAAAGGCATCCCACACTGCTAAGTCCTCACGCAGACACCTGGAAATCCGAATACGATGATGCGGTTTGGACACACCACACGTAGCCAGCGCCAACCGCCGGAGAAATACACGACCCATAGGAATCACTCTGCATGCAAAGTTCAGGGACCCCAGCAGAGCCTGCATTTCCTTCAGGGTATACTTTGCCGAGACGAGCGCATTGGCCACTAGTACCCGCAACTTCCGCACCTTGTCTGCGGGCAAACGCGCTATCATGGTAGTGGAGTCCAACTCAATGCCCAAAAAATGGAGGGTCGTGACCGGCCCTTCCGTCTTCTGCTCCGCCAACGGGACCCCCAACGCGCCGGCCACAGCAACAAAACCATCCAACAACTGTTGACACTGCGAAGTGTGGGCTGCACCCACAAAGAAAAAATCGTCCAAATAATGAACCAGATCAGCACAACCCACCTGTGTCTCAACAGCCCAGTGCAGAAAAGTGCTAAAAGTCTCAAAGTAAGCACACGACACTGCACAGCCCATGGGCATGCATTTGTCGAAATAATACTCGCCTGAAACCTTAAAACCCAGCAACGGAAAGGAAGAGGGGTGTACCGGAAGCAAACGAAAGGTGGACTCGATGTCCACCTTCGCCATCAGCGAGCCATACCCGGCCCGCCGAACCAAACGCACTGCCTTATCGAATGACGCATAGCGGACTGTGCAGCACTCTCGCGGAATATGAGCATTGACCGACGAACCCGCAGGGTAAGACAAATTATGAATTAAACGGAACTTGCCAGGCTCCTTCTTGGGAATCACCCCCAAAGGAGACACCACAAATTCCTTAAAAGGGGGGTCTGCAAAGGGGCCCGCTATCCGACCCAACCTCAATTCCCCCGCCAACTTCTCGCGAACCACTGCCGCAAAACACCGCACCTACGGGGCGTTTCGCGCAGCCAAAGAAACCACCTGCCCCTTAACCGGAATAACAAAACCCTGTGAAAACCCCTTGAGAAGCACCCCTCTGTCCCGCCCCCGAGGGTAAGACAGCAACCAGTCCCGCAATACCTCGAGCCGAATAGGGGATGGGGCCAATGCAAAAGTCGCCCTATCACTTAGTGGAGGGCAAGGGGCCCTTTCGCACACATTTCGCTGCGGCATGCCCTCCCCCGCAGACGGAACATGCATGCCGGAACTTACAATCCGGGAACGGGCAAGACGACTTGTTAAACCTCCAGCACACATCAGCCCCTGCCCCCGCAGCCGGCTTGCCAAGGCTCCCCTCCCCCCGCCCCCCTGAAAGGGCCGGTACACTACAGGAATGGCCGCCCCCCCAACCTTCCCGCCGCTTCCCCCGACACCCACCCCACTGGACCTAACGGACATTTGGGTGAGCCACAAATTGATATCCTGCGAACCCCAAGATAACAACTTGTTCTCCTCCATCTTATCCCGAAACTTCTCGTCATAATTGAGCCAGGACCACCCATCATGGACCTGAGAAGCCTCCAGAATCGAATCAGCATAGGACAAAAGCATCCCGGACTGCTCCGGCCAATGACGTCCCCAAACACTCGCCAGGCGCAAGAAAGCCCGCACCCAATTGACCACTGTCCTCGCCACCTTCCGAACCCTACCAGCCTTTTCATCCTCCTTACGCTTCTTCCTGCTTTCCCCGGATCGCTTACGGCCCTCCAGGAGACGAAAAATATCAATATACCGTCTCTTCCGAATCCTCTTCCTCAATTTCCGCGGAACGCCCTCCCACAATTCCGACAAAACCGTCACCGCAGCCGAACTGCCTCCCGCCGAACCCGTCCCTGCTGCCGTCCCACCACCGGCAGAGGACCCCGTGGAAGAACTGGAAGAAGTGGAAGAGGACGAACCAGATCCGTGACGCCGCCGGCAAGTATGCTTCCTCTTCTTGGCCGCCTTACCAGAGGTACCCGCCCGCGCGCCACTCCCGGCCCGAGCAGCGTGCTCAAACGCCGACACACCCGAGGTACCCCGCTCTATCAGCAAATCCCCAGCGGAACGCTCTTCGCCCGCAGCCCCGCCGACTGGCGCCAATGAGAACTCACCCGCAGCCGAGTCCAACGCCGACGACTAGGTCGCCTGCTGTTGCTCCACGCCGGATGAGGACCGGGACTCTCCACTGAACCCCGATCCGGAGGCCGCACTGGTCGCAGGGACTGCCGGCAGAGGATGCATTGCTCCCGCAGTGGCACCACCAGGAACCTGAGAAGATAAGAAAGGGAAAAAAGCAGGAGGAACCGCCGCCGGCCACACCGACGGCCAGGCCCCTGACCAATCCCCCTGAGAGGAACCCAGCCCACCGCCCAGCCAATGCTCCCAACCCGCTGGCCCCAAGGACCCCGCCCCCATCGGAGAACCGGGCAGGACGCCCCCAGCCCCCCGCCGAGCCCCACGGGCCACACCACCCCCCCCGTGGCCGCACCCCCTCGCCCTGCTGTCCCCCAACTGCCCCAGCACCAGACCCGCGCCCTGAAGACGCTCTAGCTCCCCGCCCCCCCCCCGCAACAAGGCGGGAGCCCGCACCCTGCGGTCCCTCCTCCTGCCAGACCCCCGAGCCTGAGAACCAGGCCCCCGGCCAACACCCCCGGAGACCACCGTCAGGCCCTGCCCGTCCACCCCAAATACCGCCTGTTCCGAACCCCGCGGCCCCCCCGGGTGCCCCACGGCTACCCTAGGGCCCCGCCGGCCCAACAGACGTATAAAGATAGCACCAAGTCTGTTCATTAAATTGAAAATAAAATTCTTTTCTGACTTTGTTGTCTGACCATTTTATTCTCTGATCATGTAGGGCCCAATCTGAGGTTTCTGCTTTTCTCTGTCTCCCAGTGCACCCTCCTGTCTACTTTCCCCCAGAGACAGCACAAGGATGATGCAGAGCCATGTGTAGAGACTCATTGTGGCATCATTTCCATAAATTTAGTATACTTTATTTTAAAATGTATATGGCACCCATCTAAAATCCTAGGCGGCTTCTAAACATACACATGCAATTTACTAAAACAGATGTTACAATAAAACAAACATAATAATAAAACATTAAATTTGATTAATGAAAAGCCACTTAACAGCCCTCCTCCCCCAATTATACCATTATAAGTATCTGCACATCAGATTTATTTTGCTATGACCAGAATATTGATGAGGAGGGAAGATATAAAATAAGAAACTAATCCTGGTTGCCATGAATTCAAATTCTGGATTGGATAGTGCTAGAGCTGGAAAAGTCCAGAACTCAGCAGGAGTGAAGCTATCAGGTTACTAAACAAAATTAAACTGAGATGTTCCCTTAAAATTCAAAATTTTCTTGAATCTGAACTGACCAAATATTTTAAATTTCAGTTTGGCAGCATAAAGAAAGCAAAACTGCAAATCTCAAAAACAATACATTTTCCAGTACTCACCCCAACCAACATCGTACAGTTGACTTTACCAAGAACCCAGAGTACAGGACCCATAGAGCCAATCTACTATTCCATAACAGCACTAACTTCCAAAACTCACAACATAGAGCATATCCAGAAAAGGGGAGCACCATAAATATTGCAGTGGGCCCTAGAACATCCATATTCCTAGTCAGAAAACTGAACCAAGTCAGATTACTACAGCTCCCTACATAGAAACTCCAAGCTAACAGAACATATAGCCTTCGTCACACATATGCAGAACAGAGATAGATCTTCACTAAGTAGGGAATATATTAATACAAACTAAAAATAGACATATCTAGTCAGAAAAATGCTTTTACCCATTATTGTTAGGTTTACAGGATTTATTTTCCAGAATTATACCTTACTGCAGTGTGAGGCAAGAGAAAGAACTCTTGCACATAAGCATCTGCATTGATGGCAGAAACTAACATTATGGCTCAGCGCAAGTTGCGTGAGTGCAACTAATGCCACCTCAGTGGCTGGCCTTAGTTGCACTGGCAGCTGTTTTGCCATGCTGAAATGCAGTAACTGCAGGGGGATGTAACTGCCTCCCTGCAATTAGCATCACTCTGCCTCATTATAGAGCCACCCCTAGGGAATCGGTAGAATTTGGAAGTTGCATGGGCAGAGGGCATAAGTATGTGTGCAGATTACAGAATACTATAATTTATGCACACAGCTGGAAAAATAGGCATGGGAATTTACACTAGCTCTAGTGCTGGTGTAAGTGACCATGCCTGCAATGCAGGAGCACATTATACCCTTTAAACTAGTAGTTTATAAAACAGGCACCTACTTGTCTTTGTAAAATAGGTGCAACATAGGTGCCTTAAAAAATTACCCTCATAAAGAGTAATTTTATAACAGGCCAGAGGACAGTTTCTCCAAATGGGTTTGTTTTGAGCATATCATGACAGTCATGAACCTCACTTCTAAGTCAGGGTATGTGGAATATGATCTCAGTCTCTCAAATTTACTGCTAATGCTCGGTGTAGTACTTTCATTGTGCCAAAGAGAGCCTCCTGCTGGATTTCATAAGATGTAACATGAAGGCCCATACCTAGCCCTGTGTGAGCGGTGCAGCTGCACAGGGCACAAAGGCTTAAGGGGCGCATTTTACCCATCTTCCATTGCCTACCGCTGCCACTTTTTCTTCTCTCAGCGGCAGCAGGCAATGGCAGAACAGCTAAAATGTGCCCCTTAAGCCTTCTCGCCGGCATGCTAAGCAGATCTATCCCTCCCTGCTCTTGCAGGGAGGGAAAGATCTGCTTAGCATGCCAGTGACTTGCACATCGGGCGCGCCTCTTCCCTCCCGCCGTGGGTTGGGGGGCGCGCCCTATGTGCAAGTCGCACAGGGCACAATCTTCCCTTGGTACGTCCCTGGTAACATGTATGTGTAGTTTGTCAAGATGGAAATTCTTCTTTATCAAGGCAGTGGCTCCCAGTACAATGGAAAATATTTCTGTATCTTTCTGTCACATTTTCTTGGTCTCTTACTGCATTTCTTCATACTTCAGAATCTTCTCCCTCTCTATGTGATTCACAGAATAATCACTAGGAACTGACATTTCTATAATCAATGCCATTCTGGTGTTTTTCTCCTTTACCACTATGTTGGGTTTCCTCACATCCAGTTTTTTATTCTTCCAAATAGGAACATTTCAGGTGATCATAATCTCTTCATTTTCTGTAATTCTCTTAGGGTCCATGATTCCAATGCTTTCCAAGCACAGTGATGTTTACAGAGTTTCCAATGGATGAGACAGGCTACTTTGTTGTGCTTTCCTGTATAGAAATGTTTTGCCATCAGAACTTCACAGCCAGCTATGAAGTGACTCACTATTTCCAGCTCTTTCTTACAGAATTGACATGTCTGTTTTGTCAGTGCTTGCTGCAAACCATCTCATCCAAAACCTCCTGTCCTAGGCTGCAACTATCAATCTCTGATCCTTCGGTTTCAGTTTACCTCTCCTTAATCATTTATGTGTGCATTCGTGATTGACAAAGGATTCCTGGAGTAACACTTTGTATTTCAAACTGTATTTGTGCATTTGTCACTTGTTTTTCCTCTAATTCTTTGAAGAGTTTTTTCTCTTGTTTTGCAAATTCTGTTGCTTCCTTTCCTGTGTTTGCTTGTGGATTCTCACTCATTCCCTCTAGTTGTTGGAACGCCTGTCCAAGTTTAATGATGTAGACAGATTCTGGACTTTACTTTCATATTTCAGCACTTTTTGTGTATTTGGATCTGAAGATGCTGTTAGGTAGGCCTGGAGGCCTGATAGTAGCTCTGTAGGTGTAATCAATCTCTATGAGGTTTAGCTCTCCTTCAGCTCTAGGAATGTACAGTCTTGGCATACACTGATTCTTGTAAATTATCTCATGGGCATGGAGAGGTTTTCTTGTTTACACATCCAGTTTTTCAAGATATTTAAGAGGAAAGTCTACAATCCCAAAGCTGGAATTGCCAACTGATTGATGTTTTTTGTATCTTATTCCGTAATGTTAAGAAACTTTTCAATAATGACTTTAATGTTCTATAGTATTCTATGTGTGCAGGTCATTGGTGCTTATTTTTAAGTATATTTCATAAAGACACTTGTGTCTGTGAACCTTTATTAAATATTAGGGTCAAAGGGGCTTAAATCATTTCTTTATGGAAGCAATGGACATTTATGCCTGCTTGGAAACAGTGTACATTTACAGCTTCTCAGGAGCAGGCATAAATATTCATACATAAAGTATGGATATATATATATGCTTATTTAATAAACAGAAATAAATCATGACTCCGCCCATGCTCCACCTAAACTCCACCCCTGAAAATTCCTACAAGGAGGTCACATAAAAGTATACACCTTCTTGGCATTGTGCATACTTTAACCAAACAGCAGGAGAAAGAGGTCTTCCGCAAGGAGTACAATAAAAGGAAGTGGAAGCCAAGGACCACAGCCAAACACAGTAGAGGTATCCAAAAGACTTTATTGACAGACCCAACTTAAAAGATTCGGCCTGAGGCCTTCTTCAGGGGTCTAAGGGACAGACACAAACATAAAATTAAAAATATAAATACATAATATAAACCAACCAAAAATAAAAACACATTAAAAATGAATATTGCATAAAAATAAAATACATTACCAAGGGGGTGGATCAAGCCACTCTTCCCAATCTATGGTAAATAAATAAATTAATTAATTAATATAAACATTTATAAAAGTGATCCATATGATAAACACAAAAATACATGAATCAGTATGACATATTATATGTGTGATATATACATTAATTACCTTAAAAGAAATGCAATTCATAAATAATATAAAAGAGACAGAAACTGCTAATAGAAACAGCACAAGAAACCAATTCAAAAAATCATAACAAGAACATAAAAAATGAATATAAAAAAGATACAATAAAATACATGAAAATGCATGCAATTTTCAAATATAAGTAATGTAAAAGCATTGACATGATGACCAAATAATGTAAGGCATTGCAATAAAACAGACGATGTGTCAGTGTAACATTCTCACTATAAGGGAGAGCACAATCAATGGACGATGTGTCAGTGTAACCTCACTATAAGGGAGAGCACAATAAACAACATCATAAAAAACATAAGGAATAATTACAATAAAAAAGTGACAGTCTGTAAATGTCGAATACTTAAAAAATGAGATAAAAACAAAGAATGTCAAATTGTGTCAAATTAATTGCCTGGAACCACCGGCAACTTCATAAAAAGTAAACACTGTAAACTTAATCCCTAATAGTAAAAGTGTGACCTATTATGTTCATACAGCATGGAACAAACTGAATAATAAATGTATGTGAAAAAAGGAACAGAAGATGTAAAAATGACTGACTCATATCAGAAAAGCTGTCTAAAAATGATCAACAACATCATGAAATGGAAACATTGTAAAATGTGATTATAGATCTTTAAAAAAATAAAAATAGAAGATATCAGATCAGCTGTCTAAATCAATCGGCAACATCATGTAACCGGGTAGCCGGACCCAACGCTCCCCTTGCAGCTCTTACCCCACCCACCTCCCTCCCCCATCCTTCCCGTCAGAACATAACAATCCTCGCATATCTTTCTTAGTTTACCTGCACTCAATAAAACAACAGAGATCGTGGTTGGGCAGAAACTGGTCGCAGCTTTATTGAACATAACCAACATTAACAGTTATACAGAATAACACAATCCCTGTGCCCCGCGACAAGATCGGCCACCAGCCATATGAATAGCAAGGTGACTTCTCCGCCGCCCCCCGCACAGGGAAAGCTCCGGCCAATGGCCAATAACCCTTCCCCGACTTGGCCGTTTCAGTAGCACAAGCCGTCCCGGGTTTTACCATGTTGAGGGCCCCCGCCCTCGCCCACATGGCCTGCCGCTCCGGACCCCGGAAACCTCCGGGACCCGCCACCGGCACAGACTATTTAGTCATATGTGCCGCCCCCCCCCCCCAAAAAAAGGGGTATAAATTTATGGTCGACCAGTTCTGTCCCGAACCACTTTCTCTAATACCTCCTGCCAGTCATTTAGCAGTAGGTCCACCCCACCGGGGATAGGTGAATCCCATCACCCCTATAGAGACCCGCACAACCCACCTCAACCCAGGAATGCTGGACCTGGTATCCCCCTTGCTCGCACACCCATCTCCCCACCTGCCTGTTAATCTTAATCAGACCCCTGGACCACCTCCTTTGACCCCAGCAAGCTGGTCTAGGGACAATGTCAGACCAAACCACCACCAGCCCCTCACACCAACTCAGCACCAAGGCCAGGTCTTTCTTTGCCGCATTAATCAGCTGCTTGCAAGTCCAGGATGACACTTCGTTGCCTCCAAGGTGCACGAGCAGAATTTCTGGCTGTCTCCCAAGCTGCAGCCGCTGTCGAAGCAAGGGTAGCATTTGGGACCAACGCATCCCCCGCAGACCCAGCCATGAGACCGACAAAGCTGCCAGATCGAAGCCCAGGTTTATTTATTTATTTATAGTTTTTCTATACCGCGCTATTTTCCATCAGCGCGGTTCACAGGCAACAAACTCGCACAGCAGGAAAAGCCATACTGCGTTTTACATTGAACAGGGAATTGCACACATTTTACATTGAACAGGTATTGAACATGGAACACAGGCTAACAATATACATCATGGAACTATATACAATATGGGATTATATACAGGTTGATAACAGTAGTAAGATATCAACTAGGCATTTTCAACGTAAACATGGCTTGAGGGTACTGTCGTATTTTAGCATGTTAAGGCTAATTTGCTGGGGGCACAGGAGTGATATTAAGGAAGAGGGGATAAAGGAGGAGTGAACAGTGGTTGGTTATGTGATTTCTTCAGAGCTGAGGAAGTGCTGAAGAAAGAGGTGATGTTTCAGCTCCTTCCTGAACCGCCCGACCGACCGCACGGCTGCTCGATTTTCCACCCAGAAGACAAAGGAGTGCCCCATCAGCCAACAAGCCCGTCCAGCATGTCCTTCGCCTGAAAAAGAAAGCAATAGTTAATGACATCCCCCCCACACTTTCCACCCCTCCCCCTTTCTTCATTCAATTATTTATTGTGAAGTTATAAACGTACATAGCTTTGGAATGCCTGCGACTGCCACCTGCCGATTCGTTGAATCTGCGAGCCCATACACCCGATCTGATCCACACTGGTTGCCGCTCCTATATGAAAGGAATGGGCCGCAAAACGAGAGGCATCCTCGCCCAAATGTCTTAGTACCATCCGCAGAACCGCCGAAAATTGAAAACGCGTCAGCACTCGCGTATTCGCATGCACAAATAAACCTCCTTCCACCTCCGGACGAACTTGCAAATAGTCCTTCATTGCCGCGACCGGACAGGTGATACCACCAATAGGATTCAGGATTATCCAAGTACCCCTGCCCCTCTGATCCGTCTTGGATTTCGTAATAAGCACCTTAAGTTGCCCTCCGTCTATCCTAACATGCTGAAAGCATAGGCCAGGATGGGACCAATCTTTCTTGGAAGACGCCACCAGCTCCCCAACTCGCAATGCTCCAAAGAAGGCCAACGTAAAAGCAGCCTGAAAAAGCACTGCCTCGAATTGCGACTCTACCACCTTCGGCAATTCAAGGCAAAGCCTCCCAAGTAATGCATGCGAGAGGGGGCGCCTGCTATCGGGCAGAGACGGACAAGAACGTTCCCACCCGCGTAGCAGGCGCCGAACCATAAACCAGCCACCACCTGAACCCCATCCCACGGCCTTCGCAAAGAAGTCGAAGCCCGCTAGATGCCCCCGGACCGCCGCCCTGGACAACCCCAAACACTTCGCCCATGCTATATACTGTCCCAACAAGTGGTCCGACACTGCACCAAACCGCCATCCCCGGTCCCGTAGAAATGCCACCACCTTATTGCAGCCCCTCCGATAAGCAGCCCAGGTACTCTCCGCCACCGAACTCCGCAACAGCTCTCTCATCACTGTAGGCCACAGCTCAACAATCTCGACGGGACCGCTCTCCCTTCGGCATCCGCCTCCGGAGCCAGCTGCCGAAACCGCTCCATCTGCAAACGAGAAAGAGCATCGGCAATCGAATTAGAATGACCTGGAACATGACGCGCCTTCAACATTAAATTTAAGCGCATACAACCCAGAACAATGCGCCTCATCAATGCTGTCACCTGCAAACACCTCGGAGTGTAACGATTCACTATACTCACGACTGCTGCATTGTCACACCACCATACCAGCCTGCGATTCCTCAATCTGTCTGGCCACAATTCTATCACCACTAGCATCGGGAACAATTCCAAAAAGGTTATGTTCCGTGCCACACTCGACGCCTGCCAAGCTTCCGGCCATCTTTCCGCACACCAAGCACCCTTGAAATAGATACCCAGACCCACTCCCCCTGCTGCGTTGGTATAGAGCTGCAAGTCATTGTTCGACAACTCCAACTCCCTAATCACTGAGGTCCCGTTAAAGTCCTTCAAGAAAACGTCCCATACTTTGAGATCCTCCCTGATCTCCTTGGACACCCTGATACGATGATGTGGTTTCGTAGCGCCCGCGGTCGCCGCCACCAGACGGCGTAAGAAGACTCGCCTGATTGGAATCACTTTACATGCAAAATTCAAGGATCCTATCAAGGCCTGCATCTCTCGCAGAGTTAACTTAGTGGAGGCCAATGTGTTAGCCACCATGACCCTCAATCGCACCACCTTGTCGAGCGGCAATCGCGCTATCATCATATCCGAATCCAACTCAACACCCAAGAACGTGAGCTGGGAACATGGCCCGACTGTCTTCTCTTCCGCTAGCGGAACCCCCAGCTGCCCTGCTAAAGCCACAAACCCATCCAAAAGCTCCTGACACGCCTGGGATCCGCTGGCACCCACAAACAGAAAATCATCCAAATAGTGTACCACCTCACTTCGACCCACCCGCCGCGTAACGGCCCAATGCAAAAAGGTGCTGAATTTTTCAAAATAAGCACATGAAACCGAGCAACCCATCGGCATGCACTTATCAAAATAGAAGCCCTCCAAAAATTGAAAACCCAAAAGCCGAAAGGCCGAGGGGTGCACCGGCAATAAACGAAAAGCCGACTCGATGTCCACCTTTGCCATCAACGCACCCTGCCCAACTTGCCTAACCAGTTCCTCTGCTTTATCGAATGATGCATAACGGATGTACACCACTTGCGTGGTATGTGATCATTAACCGAATCTCCAAGAGGAAAAGACAAATTATGTATCATACGAAACTTCCCCGGTTCTTTTTTTGGTACAATCCCGATCGGGGATAACACTAGATCCCGAAAAGGAGGCTGTGGAAACGGCCCTGCCATCCTGCCCAACCGTACTTCCATATTTACCTTTTCCAAGGCAATCGCCGCAAACCTCCGAACCGAAGGAGAATTCCTCGCAGCTGCAGCCAACACGTCCCCCTCCACAGGTATAACAAACCCAAACTTGAAACCAGACAGTAACAATCTTTGAACATTCGAGCTCGGATATCCCCGCAACAACCTGCGCAACACTTCGACTTTTATAGGCGTAGGGGCAACGTCAAGCACCCCCCGCAGACTTACCGGCAGATCCGGTTGGCAATGCGGGCCCTTTTTTAAGGCATTTTGCCGCTGGGTGTCCACCGCCACAGGCGGAGCAAGCGTGTCAAAATTTGCAATCCGGGAAGGGGCACGCTGCCCTGTTGTAACGCCAACAAACATCCCCTGTCAAACCTGCCGCCCCTCTAACTGTCGATTGCACAGCACCGCCCCGAAAGGAACGACTCGCCCCAGCGGTAGAAGAAGAGCCGCCCCTCCCTGGCCCTACTCCTAACGGCGCCCTCGCGGACATCTGGGTAAGCCACAAATTGATGTCCTGAGTCGCCCAGGTCAGTGACCTGTTTTCTTCCATCTTATCCCGAAACTTCTCATCATAATTCAACCAAGCCCACCCTTCGTGGGTCTGAGAAGCCTCGAGAATTGTGTCCGCATACGCTAACATCATGCCATACTGACCCGGCCAATACTGCCCCCACACGCTGGTCAACCGCAAAAATGCCCTAACCCAGTTAACTACCGTCTTAGACACCTTCCGAACCCTGCCGGCCTTCTCGTTCTCTTTTCGCTTTTTTTTGCTTTCTCCCGAACGCTTACGGCCTTCCAGCAGACGAAAAATATCAATATATTTACGTTTTCGAATTTTTCGCCGCAACTTCTTCAGTACCCCCTCCCAAAGTTCCGATAAAGTTACCACGTTTTGCGCGGACCCACATGTAGCCGATCCCCCGGCCAGACCGTCCGAAGATGAACTCAATGACTCTGACGAGGAGAAAGACGAAGAGTCAGAGTCCCTCCTGCGCCGACGCGAATGTTTCCGTTTTTTAACAACCTTGCCCGTCTTCTTGTTCCTCCCCCCACACTCCTCTGCCGCTAGCCCCTCCTCCAGCGCCAACTCACCCTCTGTTGTAGCCGCGGAGGCGTCCATCTGCACAGGTGTACGTGATCCACAAGCAGTATCCCCACTCGGCTGCTGCTCGTTGACAGAGTGTGTCACCGGAACTACCTCGACCCTGGGGTGCTGCAAATCCAGTATTGCATCCATGCTCTGTGGGCTACTGCTGCTACCCGGCACTGGTCCTAGGGATTGAAGGAATGGAGCCTGCGGGGGAAGAAAAGGAAAGCCCTGGGGAGAAAAACCCATGGACCATGCAGGATGCCATACCCCCGCCCAGTCGGTCGAGGAGGTGCCTTGACCCCCCCTTCTCCACCCATCCCAATCCCAGCTCCGACCGCTCAGAGCAAAACCTTGCATGCCCCTTGACCCCCACCCTAAATTGGCTCTGATAGCTAGACCATCCCTGGCCTCCTCAAGGACGCCATCATCCCCCTGGTCCGTGCACTCACCCGCCCCTGAGTAAACCAGGGTCTGAGCGTCCGCATGCGCAGCGGCACTCCTCTCTTGACCGCCAATCCCTACACCGTTCCCGTTGCCCCATCCTCCAATTCCCTGCCCTTCTACATTCCCTCCAGCCGTCCCTATCCCCCTTTCCCCGCATAATTCCCCCCTTCCCAGCCTACTTGGCTGCCGACCCGTACCCACCCGTCCAGCCCGCCCACTAGACCTTCTTGCAGGCCTAGCATGTCCCCTTACTCGTCCCGTGGCTGATGGAGTCTCAGGGCTCTCCGTCCGCCCTGACTGCCTGCTACACCTTCCCCCTGCTCTCCCCCGCCCCCCCTGAACCAGCCGTACCCCAAACCGCCCAGCTGTATCCCCTCTCCGCCCTTTACCCAGACCTGCCCTGCGAGGAGGCATTGCCAAGGCTTATTTCTTATATAATTCCTTTACTTTGATTTAAATTTTTTTTTTTGAACGGAAAGGGCAGGGCTAGGTACACCCTATACCTATCCTATCAGTGGAACCTTCACCGGGCTGACCAGTTGTCCGGGCCCTCACCCCCAACTGGGCCCAACTCGCCTGACGTCCGGTCACTGCCGCTCAGATCGCCTCCGGAACGACGACGCTGCGTTGGCCCGGCTCCTACCGCCCATCCCGCCTCGAGTCACTGCACCGTTGCCGCCTCTCCTCTCCGCCCTCCACCAAAGACCGCAAAAGGATCCGGAGCCAGAAGCTGACAGCGTGCCAAGCAGACAGCGTGCACCTCTCACAGCGCCACGATGCAACAGGCTCAAGCGCTTGGAAGTGCACGCTGACGGATCCCCCCAGACGCGCTCCCGCGTGAGGGGATCCAATCATTTTAAATGATGCCTTATGCGGCCAATCACAGCACCCACCGTCTAGCCCGCACTTGCCGCCTCCCCCAACATCCCGGGCGCGCGCCGGAGCCGCGTCGGGTCGGGGCACCCGGTTACTTGCGGGCGCCCGGGACCTTGCCCGTGCCCTTGCTTTAAATAAAAAAAGAAAGAAAAGGAAAAAACGCTGTAACTTTGAACCGTAGCGATAAAAGTATAAGCACAGAAGCGACTGTGAATAATACATCTTTTTAAATAGAAATGAAGCATGTAAACAATCGGCAGTATCGTAAAATAGAAAAAGCACTGTGTCCTTACAATAATTATATTATACGTACAGCACACAGGAGGTGAACTGTAACCGGGGATCTGTACCCGGCGCTCTCCCTCCGCCTTACCACTCCTTATCACCGTACCTTGCCTGGATCCCACAAACTTCACAAACACCAAATTTGGAAAAAACACCAGGTCGCAGCTTTATTGCCCAATAACAATTTAACATTTATAACATGAGTAACAACTTAATCAACTAATCCCCCCCCCCAGCGGAGCGATACCTCACCCGCCGTACTATTAGCAAGGTGACCTCGCTTACGCCCTGGCCCGGTCAACCACCAGTCCAGTTACTACCACCCCTGCCCGACTTCGCCATATCACTAGCAAAAGTCAGCTCGGGGATCTCCGGGTCGCAGGCACCCTGCCCCCGCCCCAAGTAGCCTACGGCTCCGGACCCCGTAAACCTCCGGGATCCTGTCTCATCGTCCCCCCCCCCCAGCTGCGACACCCCTGAAACCTCCAAACCGACCCTCAACCTAACGGGTGGAAGGGCGGGACACCGGCCGCTGCCTGCTCTTCAACCATGTGCTTGGCGAGCGTCCCCGCCGCCGCAACACATGGCCCTATCCCTCCTCCGATTGGCTCCTGCCACGCGCAACCCCGCGGTGGAGCCAATCAATTTGAACGATGCTGCCTGCGTCTCAGCGCCTCCCACTCCCCCCCCACCACCTCCCCCACGAGGGCAGGGACCCGCACTGGGCCGCGCCACCGGTTACCGGCAGCCGCCGGGACCCTGCCCACGGCCTTCTTACTATCAAAAGCCCTTAAGTGAGAGAACATAAAAAATCTATATAAATCGAGGGTTAAATACATATTAAGATGAAGAGCAAATTTGAAAAGCTAAAATTAAAAAGCATTACCAACAATACTGCTGAGGCGGGAAAACGCCACACAAGTGCAGAAAAAAGAATTAAAACCGCATTAAAAAACCTCCCACTGCAAACGTCATCATGATTGGCACAACAAGCCCAACATTGAAAAAAGGGGGGTGGGGGCGGGGGAGATAAGACCTAAAAAGAGATTACATGTGTACTTTATCAAATCGGAAGATCTTAAAATAAAATGTGTGGGCAGTACGTGGGACCAAAACAGAGTGAAAAAGAACATTGCCAAGACAGAATCGCAGCACAGATACAAAAGAATGATCAAAGGGTGGGAGTGAAACCCTTTTCACAGACATTCCATTAGCTATTATCAAGGTGAAAAAGGTAAAACCACCGCTTAGAAAATATAATAAATAACAAACATCGTGGTAAATACGCACACTACAAATTGCATTGTGAATGATAAAACCAAGGCAAGCATGAAAACTAACAACGAAGTATATCAAAACAAACCAAAGGTAAGATAAAAAGGCAAAACCGCAGCACAGATACAAAAAAGGAACTGATCAAAGGGTGAAGGTAAAACCTTTTTCACAGGCATCCCATTAGCTATTGCCAAAATTGAAACATTAAAAAATAGTAAATAATAATTAATAAATAAATATTAAAACAGACATCATGATAAATATTCACACTGCAAACGTCATAATGGATGGTAAAAACAGGGCAAGTATGAAAACTAACAACGAGAAATATAAAACAGGGAAGAACAAAATAAAGATAAAAGCAAAAAACATGACCATAACCACTGCTCCATAGATAGAGAAAAAATTAGAAAACCAAAATATAAAATTTTCAAATACAAAAGTCATTACGACTAACAACACCTTAACCCACCTCTAAACATTGTGGCAGCCATAAAAAGGGGAAAAAAGGAGAAAAAAACCAAGGGGGGCATAAAAATAGATGATAGATCATAAAAAGGCATGATACTCAATCTCCTTATTTAAGCCTCCTGGAACTACAGTATTTAATTGAAAAATAAACCTCTGTTCTTCTTAAACTAATCTGTGGTCCAAATCCCCTCCCTGAGAAGAAACAGTAACTTTCTTAATGACAAAAAACTTTAGGTCATCGAGACTATGTTGGAATGCATCCCAATTTTCCACTAAGGGAGCCCTTATAATTTATTTATTTATTTATTTTATTTATTTATAGTTTTTCTATACCGCGCTATTTTCCATCAGCGCGGTTCACAGGCAACAAACTCGCACAGCAGGAAAAGCCATACTGCGTTTTACATTGAACAGGGAATTGCACACATTTTACATTGAACAGGTATTGAACATGGAACACAGGCTAACAATATACATCGTGGAACTATATACAATATGGGATTATATACAGGTTGATAACAGTAGTAAGATATCAACTAGGCATTTTTCAACGTAAACATGGCTTGAGGGGTACTGTCGTATGTTAGCATGTTAAGGCTAATTTGCTGGGGGGACAGGAGTGATATTAAGGAAGAGGGGATAAAGGAGGAGTGAACAGTGGTTGGTTATGTGATTTCTTCAGAGTTGAGGAAGTGCTGAAGAAAGAGGTGATGTTTCAGCTCCTTCCTGAACTGAGAGAGGCTGTTTATAGCTCGGATGTTTGCTGGAAGCGCGTTCCAGCAATGGGGGGCATAAAGTGCAGAGGCTCGGTTTCCTGTAGCCTTATTACATTTGGTGAATGCTTTTGGGAGGCATAAGGTGTTGGCAGCAGCAGCTCTTCTCAGTCTAGCGGGGGGGATGGGCCGGATAAGTTCGGAGAGGGAGCTAGATGTGCAGTTTACCTTTTAATACAACTCTTATGTTCTTGGATGCATGTCTTAACGGCACGAATAGTCTTACCAACATATAAAAGAGAGCAGGGACAGATAATGACATACACTACATGTGTAGATAAGCAGTTGGTCCTAGTATGTAATTTATAATGTCTATTAGTATCAAGATGTATGAAAACATCATGTAACACAATGACATGTTTGCAGACAGAACATTTGTTGCATTTGAAATGTCCCTTCTGTATTGAAGTGGAACCTAGAAACGGAGACATATAATAGGAAACCAATTTATCAGCTAAGTTGCGTTCCCTATTATAAGCGATGGTCAAACGTTGATTATGGAAGCAAGAACATGTTTGAAGAATATGCCAATGAGCCTTCAAAATTTTTTGTATTTTCCAGGAAAGGTGTGAAAACCGTAAAATACAAACAAACTTATCGTCTAAAGTTTTTTCTTTGGGTAGAAGTAAGTCTCGTCTAGTGGTAGAGCAGGCACAACTAAACCCTTTATTGATACAATCTATAGGATATCCCCTTGCATGGAAACGCTCAGCCATGTCACAAGACTTATTTTTAAATTCCTCATAGTCCGTACATAATCTTCGAAGACGCAAAAATTGTGAAACTGGTAAGTTTTTCTTTATATGACTGCTATGAAAACTATCAAAGCGGAGTAGTTTGTTCTTATCCATAGGTTTACGAAAGATAGTGGTATTAAAACCAGTAGGGAATTTTCTAATGAGGATATCTAAAAAAGGTATTTCTGTAAAACTGAATTGCATCTTAAATTTAAGATTGGTATCCAGCATGTTAAGATCCTCTTGAGTGGAGTTTTCCAAGATGGCTGCAGCAACAATCCGCTCAGCGTGAGTCCGCTTTCATGGGAAAGAAGTGAAAGGGGAAGTCTGGGCTGTTGCCCTCTCAGCCTGTAGGCTCCTCTTCGCCGGTTCTTTCTTCGGTGGTGGGTCCCCTTGACCCTTTTCTTCAGCGTACAACGCGGGTTTCGGAAGTATCGGGAGGAGTTTGTCGGCTTGCAGTCTCGCCGGAGTCGGAGTGCCCGGCGTCTGTTTCGACTACATCTATCTCCCCCGTGAGCCCTGCACCAAAACTGGCCCGCAGTCAGCCCTTGCCTGAGGGCTTCCTGGAGTTGTCGACACCATCGCTTTTGGCGGGGGGTCTTCCCTCACGAGGGCCAGGACGGGCTGTTTCGGTTGGGTCTGGGAATGAGCCGGTTGGAGATCGTGGCTCGAAGCGTGTTTTGGTGCCATTGGAAGAAGCAGGAGGTGAGCAGGAGTTGGTCTCACCGAGTGGAGCGCGCGCATTGGCGCCTATGGAGCTGTTTACCTCTCCGGTTGAGTCTGAAGTGATTTTTTCTCTGCAAAGACCGCAGAACTTTACCCTTGAAACCATTTGGAATGCCATAGTTTCATTGGGGGAAGCCCTCTTGCCACAGGTATCATCTCTGTCTAAAAAGGTGACTGTAACCTCAAGTTTGGTGAATGACTTGGACAAAACAGTTTCTAATCTTCAGATGAATTATGGTGAAGTGAATAATAAAGTGGTGTCCTTAGAGGAGTACTCCGAGGGACATAGAAAGAATATACAGCTTTTACAAACGAAAATTGAACAATTGGATAATATTTCTCGTGCTAATAATTTGCGGCTAATTAATTTTCCGAGAGTTGCATCTATCTCTCCTAGAGATATGTTTGTGAAATATTTGACTGAGACCTTGGGAGTTTCCCCTGATTTAGTTCCCCCCTTAGTAAAAATTTATTATCTTCCAGTAGCGAAGCGAGTTTCTGTTGTCGCTTCTGGTGCTATAGGGGGTGAACAAATTCAGGAGGATGTTTTAAATGTTACTGATGTCCTAGAGAATTCCGGTCTTGGGTCACAGGTTCCTGCTACACTTTTTATAACATTTGCATTGATATCTGATAAGGAGTGGCTATTGAGAGTATTTTTTCAGAAACGTAACATCTTATTTTGCGGTTTGCTAGTACGTATATATCCCGATCTCTCAAGAGAAACTCAACGGCGGCGCAGGGATTTTCTACTGCTCCGTCCGGGGGTTTTGCAATTGGGAGGGCTCTTTTTTCTCAAACACCCTTGTAAATGTCTGATAAAGTATCAGGCAATTTCTTATATTTTTTGGGAGCCCTCCCAATTGCTTGCTTTCATTAGCTCCAAGCGCGCAGCTTCTACTGTTGACTCATAGATAGAGATTCCGTTACAGGGCTGTTTGCTTTTTTTTTGTATATTGGGATAAAATTTAATGATGTTAAACTCCCTTTGTTTTGTGGGCTAGTGTGATCAGGCATTGAAACAATTCTTGGTATTTTTCTTTGTATGTCTGTATTGTGGATGTATTTCTTAATGCTTGATCTGTTTCTTCAAGATTGGTCTGTGTGGCCTTTCTTGTTTTTTTGTTTAAATATTGCATAAATAAAAAATAAAAAATAAAAAAAAGATTGGTATCCAAAGTATTTAACCAGTCATGAAATTTATGTAACTGGATATCAGTGCCCTTCCACAATATATGAATGGCCGCGGGGCCATGTACCCGTGGGCCATGGTAACCGGGGGAGTCGGCGCGGGGAGCTCCTTTCCGGTGGCGGGATGCCGGCGTGAGGGAGGAGTGGGGGGGAGGGGGTGGGGAAGTGAGGTATCTTCGGCATCCTTTGAATTGATTGGCTCCCGGGCCTGATGGAGGTGCGCGGGAGTCAATGGGATGCCGAGGTGGAGACTGGAGAGAGCGTGGGGCCAGCGGGGGAAGTAGTGTGCTGGCGAGCACCGGGAGGACGAGATGCCTTGGTACGCGGAGCTGTAGTGTGAAAAAAAAGGATTGGGCATCTCGGCGGGGCAGGGATCAGCCAGACGGCTTGGAGACGGCTTCGTTGAGTGCGGCGTGTATGGGGGGTTGAACCTCGGAGCGAGCAGTGGGGTCTGGAGAGCAGACCAGGATAGGACACGTCAGGGACACGTGAAGTGCAGAGCCAATTTGTTGGTGCAGAGCGGCGAACCAGGCAGGTACCGGTAGCCAGCACCATAAAAGAATAAGCAAAATAAAAAAAAGGAAAAGTAGAAGGGAGGTGGGTAATTGCAGGAGTAGGATGCCTGGCAGAGGGTGGCAGAGTCGGGAGAGAGGGTCTGGAGGTCTTGGCAGATCAGGAGGGGGGCAGGCCTCATCCACACAGGGGAGGGGGGCTGGGGGACTGGGAAGAGCACACAGCAGGCAGACCTCCACCACGCGAGCAGTGCGGGGGTGGGGTAGGGGGATTGGAGTGGGTAGCCGGAGGTCAGGCAGGGCTGGCTTACCCAGTGGGAGCTAAGGGTGGGTTGTGCACTCAATTCAAGGGGGCGGGGGGGTCGATAGAGAGGGGAGCTGGGGGGGAGAAGGGGGGTTATCAGGGGAGCAGGTGGCACGGGGGGGCCGTGAAAGTGTGAGTAATATGCCTAGGGAGGGGAATGCTTATGACCTGGACAGCGGGAGGAGTACGGTGCAGGGGGTGGGGGAGGGAGGGGTTGCCATCAGTGGATGGGGTTGCCAGGGTGGGGGTTATGGACTGGGAGTAGGAGGGGGTAGAGGCCAGGGCAGTGTTGAAGGGCAGGGACACGCAGGGCATTGGGGTGGCCGGTGATGCCAGGTGACTTCTATCCGGCAGCAGGGGAGCACTGGTGGGGGGGTGGGCAGGGATCTTCCAGGGTGAAGTGGCTGGGGGCGTGGCAGTCTCCATGGCCTCTAGTAGCCCCACTTCGGCGTTTTCCTTTTTGTCCCCACAGGTACCAGAAGTGTGGCAGTTGCCGGGAAAAACAGCATCTAGTCAAATACCAGGAGGTGGTGCGGAGGGCAGATCGGCAGGGGGGAGCGAGAGGATGGAGGTGGCAGCTGGGGGTCCAGACACCGCGCCGGTGGGTTGTGGAGAGCGACAGGAGCCAGGAGGCGAGTGAGCAGGAGTGGCGCCCAGATGCCAGTAGCCGGTGAGTTATCTGAGAGGCAGGCGGAAGGGGCTCAGATGGGGATTCGCGGGGGGGGGGGGGAAGGCGCGAAGGAAGAAGAGGCATGCATGTCGGCGGTGGCGTAGTTCGGAGTCTTCTTCTTCATCGTCGGAGGATTCTTCGTCGGCCACTTCGGGGGTGGAGGGGGTGGGACAGCTACGCAAGCCTCATTTGCCGAATTATGAGAAAGTGTGCCAAGGAAGCTGCGTAGGAGGATTCGGAAAAGGCGCTACATTGACATCTTTCGGCTGTTGGAGGGTAGGAAGAGGTCGGGAGAGAGTAGAAAGAAGAGGAAGGAGGACGAGAAGGCGGGGAGAGTGAGAAAGGTGACGCGTAATGTCATCAACTGGACGAGAGCCTTCTTGTGGCTGGCCAGTGTATGGGGCCATCATAATCCGGAGCATCATGGTATGTTGCTGTCCTACGCGGATTCCATCTTAGAGGCGGCGCAGACACACGAGAGTTGGGCATGGCTCAACTATGATGAGAAGTTCAGGGATAAGATGGAGGAGAATAAGTCATTATCCTGGGGGACGCAGGATATTAATTTATGGTTAACACAAATGTCAGCGAGGGTGGGGGCTGGGGGGGAGTAGTGCTAAGATGGGGGCAACGGAAGGGTCAGTGATGGGGCAGTCCTTTCGAGTGGGGGGGCCTTTGCCCCTACAGCGCCTGGCCATTGGGGGGGTGGGTGACGTCTGCTGGCGATTTAACAAGGCGTCGTGCCCCTTTCCAGACTGCAAGTTCCGACATGCTTGCTCTATCTGTAATGGAGGACTTGCGGCAGTTAAGTGTGTTAAAAAAAGTGCAGTTCCCCCCACTCCTTTGGGTTCCAAGCAGCAGTGAATTGCTGGGCCTGGCCTTGACTCCGATACGGTGGGAGGCCTTACAGCCGTGGCTCGAGCGGCATCCACATAAAAAGGATGGGGAGTTGTTGGGAAAGGGGTTTAAAGAGGGCTTTGTGATACCTGTGGAGAGGGAAGGCATAAGGGGGCGGGTGCGGAATTCAGCCTCGGTGCGGCGTTTTGCTAACATTGTGAGGATGAAGTTGTGGGAGGAGTTAGAGTTGGGCCGGATTGCGGGGCCATTTGCGGTTGCGCCGTTCGCGGACTTGGTGGTTTCCCCATTGGGAATTGTAGCGAAAAAAGAGCCTGGGAAGTTCAGGCTGATTCACAACTTATCTAGCCCAGTGGGAGCGTCAGTGAACGATCATATACTGAGGGCTTTGTGTACGGTTCGTTATGCTTCCTTTGATGCTGCCGCAGACCTGGTTAGAATCTGTGGTCCCGGGTGTCTGCTGGCTAAGGTGGACATAGAATCAGCTTTTCGGTTACTCCCAGTGTACCCGTCATCGTTTCAGTTGTTGGGATTCCGTTTTGAAGGGCAGAGTTATTTTGATAAATGTATGCCGATGGGATGTTCGATTTCCTGTGCATATTTTGAGAAATTCAGTACCTTCCTCCATTGGGCGGTGGAAGAGCGGGTGGGTTGCTCGAAAGTAGTGCATTACCTGGATGACTTTCTGTTTGTGGGGGAGGCTAAGTCAGGGAAATGCCAACGGTTACTGGAAGGATTTGCGGAATTGGCCCGGGACTGGGGGGTCCCACTGGTTTCAGAAAAGACGGAGGGACCGGCGACGTGTATTACGTTCCTGGGCGTGGAGCTGGACACGGGGGCAATGGAGGCCTGATTGCCGAAGGAAAAGGTGGGACGTCTGCGGGTGTTAGTGGCCAATGTACTGGGTTCACGCAGGATAACGCTGAAGGAGATGCAGGCATTAATTGGCTCGTTGAATTTTGCTTGCAGAGTGATTCTGATGGAGCGCGTGTTTTTACGGCGCTTAGCGGTGGCTACGGCGGGAGTGAAGAAACCGCATCATCATATTCAGCTGACAGAGGAACTGAGGGCCGATTTGGGTGTGTGGGCGGTGTTTTTGGAAGAGTTTAATGGAACAACGGTCCTGAGGGAGGCGGAGGTTTCCACGTGCCACTTGCAGTTGTTCACTGATGCGGCGGGGGGGCTGGGACTGGGTATTTACTTTGGGGGTGCGTGGTGTGAGCAAGTCTGGCCGCAGGTGTGGCATGAAGAAGGCTTAACAGCAAACATGCATTTTTAGAGCTGTTCCCAATGTTGGTAGTGCTAGAATTGGGGCCTGACAGGTTGCATAATCGTAAAGTAGTATGGTGGTGCGACAATGAGGCGGTAGTTAGTGTGGTTAACAGTTATGCGCCGCGCTGCCTACATGAAGCGGCATTGATGAGAGCGTTAGTGCTCGCATGTTTACGTTTGAATGTAGAAGTTAGAGCCCGACACATTCCAGGTTGTACTAACAGAATTGCGGATGCTCTTTCCCTTTTCAAGTGGGACCTGTTTCGGACTCTCGCACCGGAGGTGGACGTCGAGGGGGCGACAGTCCCGGAGCACTTATGGCAGATTGGACTGAAGAAATGATGACTTTACTGCGGAGATCTGTGTCCCCAGCGACCTGGGTGGCTTACTGACGGGGATTTGGCAAAGTGCTGAACTTCTTGAGAGCCCATGGAGGACAGTGGGAAAAGGGGTCTGATCAGCTGTTGGGGCAATATGTGGTGGCTGCCAAGGTGGGGGGAGGGGGTATCTAGAGCTTCGGTACGGATGCATTTGTTGGGGTTTGCTTTCTTCGCCAGAGTGTTCGGTTGGAGCATTCAGGGTGGGGGGTTTCTGACCTGCCGGCTACTACAGGGCTGGGAGCAGTCCTGCTCCACACCGAGGGATGGCAGATGACCAATCACGCATGCGTTGCTGGTGCGGTTATGTGCTGCTTTGCCCATAGTTGCGGCTTCAATGTATGAAGTCACTCTGTTTCAGGCGGTGTTTTGTGTGGCGTTTTTTGGGGCATTTCGCGTCGGTGAGCTGGTGGTGGATTCTAGTAGGAGAAGGAAAGGGGGTGGGCTGCACCGTCAGCATGTGCGCATGGAGGGGGGGGAGCTCAGGATATGCCTGATCCGATCCAAAACGGACCAGCGGGGAAGGGGAACATGGGTGGCAATGAGGGTGGTGGAAGGGGCTGCTGTCTGCCCAGTGTCAGCAAAGCTAGCGTACTTGAGCATGCGTCCGGGAGGAGAGGGAGAGCTTTTTGTGCATGTGGACACTCGACCGCTGACACGATATCAGTTTTCCACGATTTTGCAGCTGGCATTGTGTAACTTAGGTTTGGACTCGCGTGAGTTTGCACCCCATTCTTTTCACATCGGGGAAGCCACCAGCGTTGCAGTGGAGGGGCTTGGGGAACAAGAGATACAGCAGATAGGTAGATGGCAGTCTCGAGCATTCCGAGATTATGTGCGTCTAGACACGGGCGTGCCTTGGTAGTGGCTAACTGTGAATTTTCTTTCAGATGGGGGAAGCTGTCCACGTCTTTGCTGGTTGATTGGCCATTCTTTTGTGCACTGGACTGGGCAACGAGCAGCGTGCCGGCTGTTGGGGCCTAATATTGAACTGGACGACAATGAGGTGACCATCTTATGGCTGGGTGAACGCGGTCTGCGATGGCCGCAGTTGTTGCCTTTACTTCGGCACCTCGGGCATCAGCAGAAGCTCCTGGCAATGATGTTGGTGCATTTGGGAGGCAACGATCTCAGTGCATGGACATGTAAACAAATGATTCGAGCAGCAAAGCGAGACTTGGCGAAAGTTTTATTAATGTCTACCGAGGTAGCGTTGTTATGGTCAGACATTATTCCAAGGTCTTCTTGCTGGGCTCAGCGGTGGTGGTCGAGGGGATTGATAAAAATAAATCGTCAGATTGGCCGCTGGGTAACGGAGCATGGGAGATATCAAATACTGCATCCCTGGGTGGAGGTGACGTGCGCGGGATTATTCCGGCAAGATGGGGTACATTTATCCCCAGTAGGGTTAGATTTGCTCTTGAATGACTGGCAAGCGATTTTGGAGTATATTCTGCGTAGTAGAGTGCAGGGAGGATCGCTGGTCACAGCTTAGGAGTTTTTTGGGGGGGTGGCTCAGTGGCGAGCGTCTGCTGAGCCAGTGGCGGGATCCCAGAGGTTTCCAGGGTCCGGAGCCTTGGGCAATACCTAGGGCAGGAGTGGGGTACCCCTGACCCAGATAACACCTGGGGGGCGTTTGCTAGTAATATAGCGAAGCCCGATGAGGGGTGGGTATTGGAGATAGCCGTTGGGGCTGTCCGCGGCGGAACCAGAAGGAAGTCACTTTGCTAATCATATGGCTGGTGATGCCTGGAGCCGCGGATCGGACGGCTAGGTGGTGGGATCTAAAATGTTGTTGGATAAAGTTGTGTTAATTTTGAATAAAGCTGCGACCAGTTGAATTCCAAATTATTGTTGTATTGTGGTTATTAAAGGTGAGAGGGGGAAAAGGAAGGTTTTTTTGGGGGGAGTGAGCGGAGTGTGTCCGCTATCCTCGGTTAGAGAATATCATCAATATATCTCTTCCAGGATATAACAAAAGGAGAAAAGGGACATCTATTCAAATAACTCTCTTCAAATTCCGCCACATATAAGTTAGCTATATCTGGTGCCATAGCCGCTCCCATGGCTGTGCCTTTAATTTGTTGGTAGAATTGATTGTTAAAAAGAAAATAATTACGGGTCAAAGCAAATTGTGCTAATTCTATCAAAAAATGGGTGGGTATACGAACTGGTAGAGGGCGAAAGTTCAAATATTTAGTGATAACTGCAAGAGCATCTTCCTGAGGTATATTGGTGTACAAAGATTCAATGTCTAAAGTCACTAAGATGATGTTAGAAATATCATCACCAAAGCCATCTAAGAAGGAAATAACATCCGCAGAATCTCCAATATACGATGCAATATGGGGAACAAAGGGCCGTGGAAAAATATCAATGAATTTTGAGAGTGGTTCGAGGACAGACCCTATACCAGATACGATAGGTCTGCCTGGAGGGGGGATAAGGGACTTATGAATCTTTGGAATAGTGTATATCATTGGAATAATCTCCTAGACATCGGAGTTGAAGTCCGTGAGGAAGACAAAGTATCAACGGGTTTCCTCTGTAAGGTGTCAGCACTCGGGAAAGGTAGATGGAGTCGAACGGTTCAGACTCTTCTGGCAGTGGTCCTATGATCCAGAGTTGCTCAGAGGCAATCCTAGGGGCATCGACATCGAGTCCGAGCATCTACCCCGAACTTCGCCTTGGCTGGGAAAAGCAGAGGTCTTGAGGATAGGCTGAATGTCCAAAGGCAAGGTCGCCTTTGAGGACAGGGCAGCCACTGGCACCAAGGAACCTGAAGACCTCGAGTCCCTTGCAGCCTGAAAGACCAAGAACACAGTCAAACTGCACTAGAGGGCTTTCATGTGCTCAGCAAGGAGCAGTCTCTGACGTGGACAGTGCCTGGGGAGCCACTGCCGTCAGTACCCTCATTGGGGACTCCACAATGGTCACCACATCAGAAGTCTCCTGTGCCTTTGGGCTTTGGACACCGACTCCTCCCACTGAGGCAGCTTGTGAGGTCTGTTCTACCCCTTGCCCTCATCATGCTGAGGGGGGCTTCGATGCCAATGCCCATTGGTCTTCACCTGACTCTTGGCATCGCCCTTCAATGCTAACAGAACAGAGGGCAGGTCCTTCTAGAGGCAGTCTTAGTCAGCAAATGGCCTCCAGTCTATGGCATAGCCTGTCGACTCTGAGAAAGCTCAGGAGCCCTGCTGAGCTGAAGACTCTGTGGAGGCCCTCGAAGGCATTGAACCCGATGATGATGCTGGTACCGATGCTGATGCCGCGACACTGAGGAACCAAACAGTGCTTCCCACTGCTTCTCTCGATTCTGGAGCCTCTTGCATGTCACTTGTAAGCAGAAGGCACAGGTGGAGGGCTCATGGTCAGGCACAAGGCACTGAAGGTACCAGCTGTGGCGGTCCATTACCAAGATGGTGTGGCCACACTGGGTGCACTTCTTGAAGCCACCGGCCAGCTTTGACATGTTGGGGAAGAAGGCTTTCACCAAATCAAAGGACTCCAATGTCCCAGCAGACCAGGAAGGCATAAGAGAAAAAAAAACATGCACCAGAAAAAGCATAAAGAAAAACGGGTTCCGAGAAAAATGTGGAGCCGAGGCACCGACACTCCCGAAAACGGCAGGAAGATGAGTGATGAGCACGCGACCAAAATATCGTAAGAAAGGACAAAAGAAGCACCTCAAGGGTGTCAACAATTTTCCTGGGACAGATGGATATCTAAGAGACTCCACAGAAAAAAGAAGACGGAGGTAAGATGGCTTTTTCGGGAGGGAAGACAGGTACACATGCATGGTGGACCTCTCAAAATCTTTCTATGGAAACCTGGAGATCGTTCCTGCATGGGTTCCGTTGATGAAGTCACTCATATCCCTGATGTTGAAGCTTTGGTGGGAGTGTCTGACTTGGATTTAGTGGCAGTTACAGAAACATGGTTCACAGAAACAATGATTGGGATGTAACTATACCTGGCTATACTTTATTCAGAAAGGACAGGGTAGAAAGAAGGGGAGGAGGAGTGGCACTATATGTAAAAACTACTATTAAAGCTTTGGAATTACAGAGCTTAAAAGGGAGAGAGGAGGCATTGTGGGTTAAACTAGAAAGAGGGAAAGAGAAATCTATTTGCATTGGTGTGATATACAGACCTCCCTCACAAGAGGAAGAGGTGGACAGAGAGTTAATTGAAGACATACACAGCATTGCTAGGAAAGGGGAAGGGCTACTGATAGGAGATTTCAATATGCCAGATGTTGATTGGCACATTCCTGCTGCATTATCATCTAGAAGTAAGGAGATCCTGGATTCTCTACAGGGAGAACTATTCAGGCAATTGGTAACAGACCCCACACGTGAAGGGGCCATACTGGACTTGGTGCTTACCAATGGTGAAAGTGTTTCTGATGTTGTGGTGGGAGATCATTTTGCATCCAGTGATCACCAGATGGTGTGGTTCATTATTAGGACTAGGGCTGTTATAATCCATTCAAAGGTGAGGATCTTAGACTTTAGGAAGACTAACATTGCGAAGATGGACCAACGACTCCTCCTCAGGGAGTCGTTAGTGGGATGGGAACAGCTGGGGGATATAGAAAAACAGTGGGGAAAACTGAAAGGGGATATTTTAAGGGCAACCAACCTTTTTGTTAAAATGGTAAATAAAGGTAAAAGGAAAAGGAGACCGCTATGGTCTTCGAAAGAAGTAGCTGAAAAAGTGAAGAAAAAGAGGGAGGCCTTCATGAAATACAAGAGATCACAGAGAGAGGAAGACAGGCATCTGTATTTGGAAAAACTTAGAGAAGCTAGCAAAGTAGTCAAGAAGTCAAAGATTCAAAAGGAGGAGGAAATAGCCAATGCAATAAAATGGGGGGATAAGACATTTTTCAGATATATTAGTGAAAAGAGGAAGGGCAAAAGTGGTATTGTCAGACTCAAGGGTGCAGGGGAGGAATATGTAGAAGCTGATAAGGATAAAGCGGAATTGCTTAACAAATATTTTTGTTCTGTGTTCACAGATGAAGAACCAGGAGCAGGACCTCAGAAAACACCCACAAATAGGAACAGAAGCGAGGGACATCTTGAACAATTTTCAGAAGACTGTGTTCGTGAGAAACTAGCTCAACTTAAAGTAGACAAAGCGATGGGACCGGATGGGATACACCCTAGAATACTGAGGGAACTTGGGGACGTTCTAGCAACTCCATTGACTGACCTTTTCAATGCCTCGTTGGAGTCGGGAGTGGTGCCAAAGGACTGGAGAGAGGCTCATGTGGTGCCTTTACACAAAAGCGGAAGTAAGGATGTGGTTGAAAACTACAGGCCGGTTAGTTTAATTTCGGTGGTGAGTAAATTATTGAAAACGCTGCTGAAAGAGAAAATAGTGAGGTTTCTGGAGTCCAGTGGATTACAGGATCCGAGGCAGCATGGATTCACCAAAGGCAGATCTTGTCGAACAAATCTGATTGATTTCTTTGACTGGCTGACCAGGGAGTTGGACCGAGGGAGAGCTCTAGATGTGGTGTATTTAGATTTCAGTAAAGCCTTTGACACTGTTCCTCACAGGCGACTTATAAACAAACTGAGCACACTAGGGATGGACCCTAAAGTTACTGCTTGGGTTAGAAATTGGTTGGGTGGGAGGCGACAAAGAGTACAAGTAAATGGAGCTCACTCTGAGGAGAAGGATGTTACCAGTGGTGTACCCCAGGGATCTGTCCTTGGTCTGATTCTTTTTAACATCTTTGTTAGTGATATAGAGGAAGGGCTGTCGGGTAAGGTTTGCCTCTTTGTGGATGATACCAAAATCTGCAATAGAGTAGACACCCAGGAAGGTGTAGATAACATGAGGAGGGATCTAGCTAAGCTTGAAGAATGGTCTAGAATTTGGCAGCTGAGATTTAATGTTAAAAAATGTAAGGTCGTGCATTTGGGCTGCAGCAATCCAAGGGAGCAGTATAGTATAGGGGGTGAAGTACTTTTGTCCACTAAAGAAGTGCGGGACCTAGGCATGGTTGTGTCTGATGATCTTAAAGTAGCTAAACAGGTAGAAAAGGTGACGGCAAAAGCTAGAAGGATGCTTGGGTGCATACGGAGAGGAATGGCTAGCAGAAAAAAGGAGGTGATAATGCCTCTCTATAAGTCTTTGGTGCGACCTAATTTGGAGTATAGTGTGCAATTCTGGAGTCCGCACCTTCAAAAGGATGTAAACAGGATGGAGTCAGTGCAGAGGGTGGCTACTAAAATGATTAGTGGTCTTCATTATAAAGCATATGAGGACAGACTGAAGGATCTTAGTATGCACACTGTGGTGATGAAAGTGCATCAGAGCCCATGGAAATAGGTGAAAAACAAACTTTTACCTGTAAGCAGAGGGTTAGCTCAGAGAGCGGTGAGTTTCGGGCTGCAGCCATGGAAAAAAAACACACACACAGAGCTGCTGATTCTAGACCACGCCCAATTTCCAAGGCAACCCAGGGAGGTAATAGGAAGCACCTGGGGGAGGAGTTGGAATTGGTAGGGCAGCTACACACATTTAAGCTCCAGGAAATAGAAAGAGAAGAGCCTACCAAGTGAAAGGAAAGAGGAGAGCTCACGAGGCACATGGAAGGAAATGGATCCTTCAGGGAAACTGAAAGAGAGAGGGATTCCAGAGACAGCCGCAGAAGGGATTCCCGAGGCAGCCAGCACACAGGGGACTACAGCCCAGAAAGAAGCCCATGCTGTAAAAGAATTGCAGCTCGGTCTGGAGATAGGAGGGTTTGTCCTGAGAGAGTTGCTGACCATAGCCCAGGTACGGGAGCAGCCCTGCAAGAGTCCGTGGGAGAAGTTTCCCCTCTGGAAAGGTCTGTGAAGAGAAGTGTCACTAAGAATGAGGTGAGCCAGTTAAAAGCCTTGAACAGTTTGTTGAGAGATAAGAGTCTCTATAGCTATTCCAAAACCCCTGAGCATGGAGAGAAATCTCGTTGGGAAAAGGTCTTAAAACATTTAGAGGAGATTAAGCCTGCGTTCCCGTAGCCTGATTTAAGCCAAGAGACAACAGAGTCAGATTATGAGGACATGCAGACAGAGCCTTGTGAAGTTGAACAAGATAACTCAGAGTCCTTGATGGATTGTTCTCTTTGTATGAAGACAGAGCAAAGAGGCTATAGGGTTTTAAAAGCTGGAAAACCCCAGAAGCCATTTTACTTGAATGTCTTGTGTCTTGAATGCTGGAAATGTTTTAAAAGGGGAATTGCTGGTGTTTAAAGCTGAGAGGAAATGATTCAAAGCTTGATTTGAATGTTTAAGAGAAGCAGCCATTTGAATGTAAAACAGCCTGAAGCAAAAGAAGCTTTACTTAAAGAATTGCAAAGCTGATACGTTTGCTAGAAGTTAGCTGGAACCATTTAGGCTGTATTTCTGACTGCTGAACTTTCGAAGAAACACCTTCTGGTGTAACAAGCTGCATGAAGCAACTGTAACGTTTATCACTGTCATAATCCTTTTTGATTGGAACTTCTTTTGTTGGAGACTGCATTCTAGATTTTGTTGACATGTGTTGAGCTTCAAAGAAAGTTCTTTGCAAAGGCAGAAAAAAAAATAAATTTCCTGTGTTTGCCTTCAACCCTCGGATTCTCTGTTATTTCACACAACTACAATACCCAGAAGCTCTAGCTCTAGAACCCATAATAAAAATGGACATTATATGGCACGCCCCTGCCTATAGCAACTGCCTAGAGAGTGGGGAGCGCCACAACACCTTAGAGGAAAGGCGGGATAGAGGTGATATGATTGAGATGTTTAAATACCTCCATGGCATAAATGTTCAGGGAGAGAGCCTCTTTCAATTGAAAGCAAGTTCTGCTACGAGGGGACATGGGATGAGGGTGAAGGGAGATAGATTCAGGAGTGATATGCGGAAATATTTCTTTACGGAAAGAGTAGTGGATCCATGGAATAGTCTTCCAGTGGAGGTGGTAGAGATGAGGACAGTAACTGAATTAAAAAAAGCATGGGACAAACACAGAGGATCTCTAAAGGTAAAAAGGGGACTGTTGTAGTTGTTGATATGGAAGGACAGACTAGATAGGCCATGTGGTCTTTTTCTGTCATCATATTTCTATGTTTCTATGTGTGAAGACTTACTTCCTGCTTGTTCCTTATGGGGGGCAAGATGGAATCGGAAAGGATCTGTGAGGAGGCAGTTCCATAGTAGTTCTCTGTCTCTGAAGCTCCACTTTTCTGACTACCCTGCAATGGGGTGGAGGAAAAGGAAACAAGCCAGCCTACCCTCAGGCTCAGCATCTACCACCATGTTTGCTCAGCAAACACTGGACTCATGTGGCTTTCTTCCTGCTAGTACCAGAGCAGCATCTTTGGCAGGGCCTGTTAGTGAGCATTCATCGTCTCTGAGTCCGTCGAGGATTTGGCTATCCCCAGATTGGTGTACCCCCCCCCCCCCCCACTGCGACCCAAGAGGTATAGCGCACACTGGAGAAGTGCTCCCTGATGGTGTTCCAACTAGTACACTGGTATGAGGAAGTGAAGAGGGCACTCCAGCAGTGTTGGTGACTCTTCAAGATCCAGGGCAGAGTTCTGCCAGCGATCTTGGAGTTAACATCTGGGATACCTGAAGGGCTAGCTTCATGGAAGTACGGGGTTGGTAAAGCCTGCACATATGACACTTGAAGTGCTTGGGACTTAATGGCTACTCTGCACTCTTCCCTTACTACTATTGTTGTGATTCTAACTAAGGATTTATTGCAAGTTAAACAAGATTTCCATGTGGTATCTAGAACTCAGGCAGACCACGGGGAGAGGCTTTCTCAACTAGAAAAAGAATTCAGGCATCTCTGGGAGCTGCAAGTGGCCCAGGTTAAGGATGGGACAGTGCAATTGAAGAAAATAGAGTACCTAGAGAACCAGGTCCTAAAAATAATCTGAGACTATTAAATTTTCCAAGATCTCCTGGCCTGTCTCCAGTGGAAATGGTTTGGAAATTCTTCAGGGAGACGTTAAAAATCCTTCAGGGTCTACCTCCCATTTCCTCAGCACAATATCTGTATCTAGGCATGAGTAACCAGGGGAAGGGGGGGGGTGTCAGGCTTGATCTTTGGATCTGAGGGCCCTTACAGAGTACCTTGAGGACTCCACTGAGAGAATCACTTTGCTGGTTACGCTGGCCCTGGAACCCGATAAAGGCTTAGAGCAGCATTTTTTAAGGCATGTACACAGGTAACTTCCCTAGTTACCCATGTAAATGCATTAGCCGGGATTTTCAAAATATGAGGACAGACTTAAGGATCTTAATATTTATAACTTAGAGGAAAGACAGAATAGAGGAGATATGATAGAGATGTTTAAATATCTCCATGGCATAATTGCACAGGAGGAGAGTCTGTTTCGACTGAAAGCAAGCTCTGCTATGAGGGAACTTCGGATGAGGGTGAAAGGGGATAGACTCAGGAGTAACATGCAGAAATATTTCTTTACAGAAAGAGTGGTAGATGCATGGAATAGTCTCCCAGTAGATGTGGGAGAGGTGAGGACAGTATCTGTTCCATGCTTTTTTAAATTCAAACACAGAGGATCTCTAAGGGAAAAGAGGGGACTATTGTAGTGTCGATATAGAAGGGCAGACTAGATAGGCCATGTGGTCTTTTTCTGCCGTTATGTTTCTATGTTTCTATATTTATCTGCCATCATTTACTATGTTACTATGACTGTCCAGAAAGGCGGTATATCAAATACAATAAACTATAACTATATTTTGTTTTTACCTTTGTGTCTCATGTGGCATTGACTTAGTGGTTATTTGTGTGACTCTCTTTTTGTTGCTACAGTACAGGGGAATTTGGATTTTCCTGCAGTTGTAGTTGAAGGATCATTTCATGAATGGCTGCATTGAGGTATTTGTCCGTTGGCGTATGTGTTTGATAGTAAGGGAAGAATTTGGAAGTTCCAAACTCTCTCTGAGACATTCCAGAGAGATACCCAACAGGGATTAGTATGCTTACTTACAGTTATGTTATTATTTGGGCACCTTACCATCTGCTGATTTAATGGAGGAAGTAAGAGAGGATTTAGAGGACTGGTTCATCTTAATCATAGTCTGATTCCCAGGCTGGCAGCATATTATAAGCTTTCTATGGGTAACAGGGAAGAGAGTACCCATCACTCTGTTTTTGAGAAGTGAGAGCTTAATTTAGTCCTTATGGGTATATCCCAATGGTTTGCCACATGCATTAAACAGATTCCCCGATTGACAAATAATGTTCTTTTACAAGAGAAGCAGTATAAATTTTAACTGAGAGCTTATATTTTACCTAAGCGAGCCTGGCTTTCTCAGCTTAGAACAGATGCTGGTTTTAGAAAGTGTGGGGCAATGAAGGTGCCATTGAGTCATCATTTTTGGTGCTGTCCCAGAATTCGGTGGTTTTGAACAAAGATAGTAACCTACCGGATGCATGTATTGGGAGTGGCCATGTTTGGATGCCCGTCTTTTGTTATTTAATGATTTTCTTCACTTCTAGCTTTGTGCAGTGGTGAACATCAGTTTATTTATTTGGCTTGCTTGATGACACGTAAATGTGTTCTAACAGCATGGTGTTGTGTGGATCCACATTAAGAACATAAGAACATAAGATATGCCATACTGGGTCAGACCAAGGTCCATCAAGCCCAGTATCCTGTTTCCAACAGTGGCCAATCTAGGTCATACGTACCTAGCAGTTTCCTCAAAAGACACAGGTTATGCAATGCTTGTACTGGGTCAAGCATTGATATCCTTGGTCCCTTCTTAATAATGGTTTATGGACCTTTCCTCCAGGAACTTGTCCAAACCTTTTTTAAACCCAGCTACACTAACAGCCTTTACTACATCCTCAGGTAACAAATTCCAGAGTTTGATTACACGTTGAGTGAAAAAATATTTTCTTTTATTAGTCTTAAATAGTTTACCCTGTAGCTTCACTGGATGTCCCCTAGTCTTTCTATATTCTGATAACGTAAACAATCGATCTACGTTTACCCGTTCCACTCCGTTCATTAATTTATAGACTTCTATCATATCTCCCCTCAGCTGTCTCTTTTCCAGGTTAAAGAGCCCTAACCTTTTTAGCCTTTCTTCATAGGAGTATCCTTCCATCCCCTTTACCATTTTGGTGGCTCTTCTCTGAACCTTTTCTAATAACGCTATATCCCTTTTAAGATACGGCGACCAGAATTGCACACAATATTCAAGGTGCGGTCCTCAACATGGAACGGTATAGAGGCATTATAATCTTTTGTTTTATTTTCCATTCCTTTCCTTATCATACCTAGCATTCTATTTGCTCTCTTGGCTGCCGCTGCACACTGGGCCGAGGGTTTTAACATGTTATCCACAATGACGCCTAAATCTTTTTCCTGGATGATGGTTCCTAATGTGGAACCTTGCATTGTGTAACCATAGTTTGGGTTGTTCTTCCCTAGGTGCATAACTTTGCACTTGTCCACATTAAATTTAATCTGCCAGTTTAATGCCCAGTCTTTCAATTTATCAAGATCCTCTTGCAATTTTCCACAATCATCTTGGGTTTTAACAACTTTAAATAGTTTTGTGTCATCTGCAAATTTGATAACCTCACTCGTTATTCCACTTTCCAGGTCATTTATGAATATGTCAAAAAGCAGCGGACCCAGCACAGATCCCTGGGGTACACCACTATTCACCTTTCTCCATTGGGAAAATTGGCCATTTAGCCCAACCCTCTGCTTTCTTTTAACCAGTTCCTGATCCACAGTAGTACACTGCCTCCTATCCCATGACTCTTTAGTTTTGCCAAAAGTCTCTGATAAGGGACCTTGTCAAAGGCTTTCTGAAAGTCCAGATACACTATATCAACCGACTCACCTTTGTCTACCTGTTTATTCACACTGTCAAAAAAACAAAACAGATTAGTAAGACAAGACCTTCCTTGTCTAAAGCCATGTTGGCTGTCTCCGATTAGGCCATGACTATCTACATGCTGAGTAATTTTATTCTTTATGATGGTTTCTACCATTTTTCCCGGTACTGACGTGAGGCTCACCGGTCTGTAGTTTCCCGGATCACCCCTGGAACCCTTTTTAAAAATTGGTGTTACATTGGCGATCCTCCAATCTTCAGGTATTAGAGATGATTTTAATGATAGTTCACAGATTACTAATAGCAGGTCTGCAATCTCATATTTCAGTTCTTTCAACACCCTTGGATGTATACCATCCGGCCCAGGTGATTTGCTACTCTTCAGTTTATCTAATAGTTGTATTACATCTTCCCGATGTATCGATATTTCCTTCAATTCTTCCGCACCTTTAAATACCACTTCAGTCATGGGTAACATCCCTACATCTTCCTCAGTAAAGACCAAAGCAAAGAATTCATTCAGTCTCTCCGCTATCGCCTTGTCGCCTCTTAGTGCCCCTTTAACGTCTCTGTCATCTAATGGTCCAACCGACTCTCTCACAGGTTTTTTGCTACGAATGTACTTGAAAAAATCTTTATTTCACGTTTTTGCTTCCGCAGCAAGCTTCTTCTCAAATTCTCCCTTTGCCTTCTTTATCAATGCCTTGCATTTGACCTGCCAGTGCTTGTGCTGTTTCCAGGTTTCATCATTTGGCTCTTTTTTCCATTTCCTGAAAGATGCTTTTTTGGCAACAACAGCCTCTCTGACCTCACCTTTAAACCATGCTGGCAGCTTTTTGGACTTCCTTCCACTTTTCTTAAAGCGTGGAATACAGCTGGTCTGGGCTTCCAAGATAGTATTTTTCAACAACACCCAAGCTTGATGTATGTCTTTAACCTTTGCAACTGCTCCTTTTAGTTTTTTCTTAACTATTTTGCTCATTTTATCATAGTCTCCCTTTCGAAAGTTAAAAGGTAGTACTGTGGATTTCCTTACTATCCCTCCTCCACTAATTAAATCAAACGCGATCATGCTATGATCACTAATGCCAAGTAGCCTCAACACCCTTATCTCTTGCACTAGATCTGGTGTTCCACTAAGGACTAGGTCTAATATGGCTTCCCCTCTGGTTGGTTCATGAACTAGCTGCTCCAAGAAGCAGTCATTTATGTCATCTAGGAACTTTATCTCCCTAGCATGTCCTGCCGTGACACTGACCCAGTTGATACCTGGGTAATTGAAATCACCCATTATTATTACTGAGCTGTAACTTTTGTTAGCTTCCTTGATTTCTTTGAGCATTTCATCATCCATTTGTTCATTCTGGCCAGGCGGTCGATAGTACACCCCCACTGCCATCGCCTTCCCCTTTTTACATGGAATTTCAATCCATAGAGATTCTACATCAAATTTTGTAGCCTGCAAAACTTTAATTCTTTCTGACTCAATGCCCTCTCTAACATAGAGCGCAACCCCTCCACCAATTTGATCAGCTCTATCATTACGATATAGTTTGTACCCAGGTATCACAGTGTCCCACTGGTTGTCCTCCTTCCACCATGTCTCTGATATTCCAATCATATCTAACCTCTCATTTAATGCTATATATTCTAACTCTCCCATCTTATTTTTTAGACTTCTAGCATTTGCATACAAGCATTTTAGAGACTATTTTATTCATATTAATTTGGCTATTGGTAGACATGGGTAATTTGGGATCTTTAAGCTCTGTCTGCTCCATACTCGATGGCATTTGGGCTACTTTACTCTTTTTTGGAACCTCTCTGCTTTTGGTAGTATCCTTCAAGGATACATTCTTCCGAACCATCCGCTCTTGGGCGACTGTCGGCTTTCCCCTATTATCTAGTTTAAAAGCTGCTCTATCTCCTTTTTAAAGGTTAATGCCAGCAGCCTGGTTCCATCCCGTTTAAGGTGAAGCCCATCCCCTTGGAAGAGCCCCTCCTTTCCCCAGAATGTACCCCAGTTCCTAACAAATCCAAAACCCTCATCTCTGCACCATTGTCTCATCCACGCATTGAGACTCCGGAGCTCTGCCTGCCTTTTGGGTCCTGCACGTGGAACGGGAAGCATTTCGGAGAACGCTACCCTGTGAGTTCTGGATTTCAACTTCCTACCTAAAAGCCTAAATTTAGCCTCCAGAACCTCCCTATCACATTTTCTTATGTCATTGGTACTGACATGTACCAAGACTGCAGACTCCTTCCCCAGCACTATCTAAAACCTTATCTAGGTGGCGCGTGAGGTCCGCTACCTTCGCACCAGGCAGGCATGTTACCAGGCGATCCTCACGTCCACCAGCCACCCAGCTATCTACATGCCTAATGATCAAATCACCAACTATAACTGCTGTCTTAACCCTTCCCTCATGGGCACATGGCCCTGGAGAAACTTCCTCAGTGCGAGAGGGTTTTACATCACCTGGAGGACAGGTCCTAGTTACAGGATCACTTCCTGCCACACGAGGGTGATGCTCTCCTGTCACCTGTCATCTCTCTTCCATGGCAACAGGGATGCTGCCAGACTGGAGGTGGGACTTCAGGACTATATCCCTGTAGGTCTCGTCTATGTACCTCTCTGTCTTTCTTATGTTTTCCAAGTCTGCTACTTTAGCCTCTAGAGAATGGACTCGTTCCCTGAGAGCAAAGAGCTCCTTGCACCTAGTGCACACGTAAGACCTCTCACCAACTGGAAGAAAATCATACATGTGACACTCAATGCAAAAGACTGGAAAGCCCCCATCTTGCTTTGACTCAGTGGCGGCTTTGCCTATGTGAATAGATGCTAATGGATTAACTTAAGGCTAGTCAACCTGATTCTAGGTGGTGAAGAGCATTTCAAAGTATTTGAAGAGAATATTGTGATCCCTTACCACCTAGAGGGCATAGTTTAGTATTGAATCTGTAGGAAGGAAGGTTGGGGGTGATTGTCTGGGTGTGCCTGTGATTACTTTAATTTTAGGGGAAGAATGGAAAGTGTTGGTGTTCAGAGGGTAGCTTTCCATTAAAGACCTCTCTGGAATTCTAGAGTATGTAAGGGTCACCACACTTCAATAGAGCCTGTTTTATTATTCTGCTTGCAATAGCAATGGAGAGTAGGGGTTTGTTTTTATATTTCTTTGAATGTGGTAGGAAGCTAAGATGATGGGTAGAGGGTTGAGTTATACATATATAAAGATTAAAATTGTAGGCTTTAGATAATTTGTGCTCAAGTGTAGTGTTACAAGCAGTTGTTACTTTATACATTGCATTTACCCTCAAGTGTATGTTCACTTATTTATTATTATCTATTTTTATTTGAACTGTTTTTATACCGCCCCTTCCAATGATCATGGGCATTTTACATTGAACAAATAGAGTTACATAGAACAAAATATAAACTATATACAGGGAACATATCACATGCCAACTACACCAGGAATGGGTAGAGTGCGGTTGGCTGAAACATAACTATATACATAGTAGTATGAACTACGAGGGGTGTCCGATATTAAAGGTACAGGCCAAAATTATACTAACATTTATATTTAAAGAAATTATTCAATACATTCCACCAAAAACTACATAATTTTGTTTACTTCTCCACATAATCGCCGTAAACATTGAGACATTTATCCCAGCGTGACACTAGTTTGAACATCCCTTCATGGTACAGTTGCGTGTCAAGTTGCTTGAAGCAGTCCATAACGGTCTCTTGCAATTCCTCCTGATCCGCAAAGCGTTTCCCCGCCAAGAATTTCTTCAAAGGTCCGAATAAATGAAAATCCAAAGGGGCTAAGTCCGGACTATATGGAGGATGTAGCAGGACCTCCCACTTCCGCTGTATGATTGCCACCTGTACCTTTAATATCAGACACCCCTCGTATATACAAAATAGAATGTAGCACATGTGCAGTGAACAGATGTATCTATATGGGAAGTTTAGCCTAGGATGATGTGCTAGATTGCAGTTGAGTTACTGGGTAACATGATTGTATAGTTAAAGGAGAGTCTGTTATAGTGATGCTATAATGTTCAGTAAAGAGCAGTGTTTTCAGTTCTTTCCTGAATTTCTGAAGGTCTTTTATTGATCTGATTGGGGCTGGAAGGGAGTTGCAAAGTGTAGGCACAGTATAGGAAAAGGCTCTATTACTAGTAGCTTGTTTTGTTTTGCGGAATGAGACTGGGATTGCTAGTAGATTTAGCTTACTTTATCTCCTGCTTCTGTTTTCTGGTTGAGTTTGTATTTTGGTTGTAAAAAAAAGATAGGGATATGCTATTGATAAGTTTGAATATGGTGACTAAAGTTTTGTATTTTATTCTACTGGCCACTGGGAGCCAGTGTAGATTATAAAGGATGGTGGATATATGATCAGTTAGTCTTGCTTTGGATATGATCTTCGCAGTAACATTTTGGGCTAGTTGGAGAGTGTGGAGGGTCTTTTTAGGCAGTCCTTGTAGTATACTATTACAATAATCCAGGTGAGGTTTGATGAGGACCTGGACTACTTTGTGGAAATCATGGGTATCTAGGAGGGATCTGAGGTGCTGAATCGTCTTTAGCTTGTAAAATATAGTTTTTGCTGTTTGTTTAATTTGAGCTGTCATCGAGAGTGATTTATCTATTATGATGCCTAGATATTTAACCTCATCTTTGATTGGGACATTTGTGTCATGTAGTTTAAATGTTGTGGGAGGGGTGAAGCTTTGATTTCTTGCTACAGATAACATCTCATGTTTTTTTAGATTTATGTGGAGATTGTTTTCTTTTAGCCAGAATTCAGCTTCCTCTATGCAATTAATGAGATTTTGGTATGTGGGATTTTTTATGTTGATGGGTGTGTAAACCATGATATTGTCTGTGTAGATGTGGTAGTTTATATTGTATTTCTTGAAGATCGTACATATAGGTTGAAGGTATATGTTGAACAGGAGGGCAGAGAGTGCGGAACCTTGTGGGATAAGTGGAGGAGAAATCCTGATCTACGTTCACATATAGCAATCGATTGGACAGGTAGGATTTAAACCATTTGAAGGTTGTTCCAGATATGCCTAAATGTGCAAGTCTTGTTAGGAGGGTGTTGTGATCTACATTATCAAAAGCAGAGGTGATATCCAGGAACACCAGGAGGTATGCTTGGTTTACATTATCTAAGCCACAGAAGAGGGTATCAAATACTGTAGTACCAGGAGTAATGTTTCTATCGATATAGTCCTGCAGTTGGATTTGAACAAGTTTTTCAATTTTTGCTAGGAATGGGATGCTAGCAATCGGTCTATATGAGGTAGGATCATCCTTGTTAAGGGATCTGTTTTTGAGTATGGGTCGAATAATAGAATGTTTTAGTGCAGTTGGCATTGCGCCAGATGTTAGGGAGTGATTGACAATTTCCATAATGAAAGGTGCTAGTTCTGTTTTCGTTACTTTGATCCATGAGACTAGACATGGATCAAGGTAAGATGTGGTGGTATTAATTTTGGTTATTGTTTCTAGGGTTTGTTTCACATTGATGAGGTGAAAGGTTTGCCATTTGGCAGGGGTGAGGTGACATTTTCTGAAGGGGGGGATGGTTAAAGGATCTTTGTTCTTTAATTTTGTTGCAAGGTGGTTTGCCATTGTCTGGGGGTTAATCGGTATGTTAGTTGTATACTTCTGATGCATTTTGATTAGGGTTTTTACTAGTTCAAATAGTTCCCTGGGGCGATTTACGGCTTTGCTTAGCATGATTGTGTGATTGACCTTTTTTAGCTCTAAGAATGGTTTCCCTGTATGTATTCAGTGCTATAGTGTAATGGTCCTTGTTTTCAGGGGGTTTTCTTACTCTCCATCTCTTCTCAATCTTACGAAGTTCCCTTTTAAGGGTTTGTATGTCATGTGTGTACCATTTTTCAGAGTGCCTGTGGTTGGCTTTCCTGATAGATGCATTGGATTTTGCAGCATTGTTGATTGTTAATGTTAATGTTAATGGCATGCTATCGCATGTTAATGCATTGTTATCGTTGCTTGAGTTGACTTCAATTAATTTCAAGATGTAAAAAGTTTCTACAATTTAATATTGTTCATGAAAGCTTAACTGTATATAGTTAAAACGCTGTTCCATGTAAAACCTTGTTTAATATTTGTTATATGTAAACCGCCTTTGATCTCTGGAAAAAGCGGTATAGAAGAATAGCATAAATAAATAAATAAATTGCGGAAAACCAGTTTTCAACGATTTTGTCAAGGTTCATAGTCTGAGGTGCGAGTTTATGGGTGACTTCTTCTAGAAAGGTTTCTTTGTCAAATTGCCTAAATTGTACCGTATGGGTTGATTTGTTGGGAGGTGCTTGGGAGATGAGATTGAATAGGTTTGTTCGTATGATGAAGTGGTCTGACCATGGGACTTGGGTAGATGTAGGGGGGAGAACTTTGGGTGTGTAGTGAGGGATATTGGGAAGAAAATCATTTAAAGAATGTTACCCTTAATGTGGGTAGGTTGATTTATTGTTTGAGTGAAGCTCATTTCTTCCATAAGGTCTAGGAAGGCTGTGGATTGCTGGGTGGGGAGGGATGCAAGGTTAAAGTCTCCTAGTATGAAATGGGGCTTCTTTGTGAAGGCAGTACATGCTGATTCAAGTATGGGGGTGAGGTTGTTATTGCTATTGGGTGGTCTGTAGAGAAGGCATATTGCTACACAATTATTTTCTATTTTGATCAAGTCAACTCCATCATAATTGCTGCAGATGCTAACCGATAATTTTAGTTTTGACTTGGCCAAGAAAAGGACTCCGCCTCCTCTTTTGGAGTCTCTGGGGCAGTTAAAGAGGAAGTAATCCTTAGTGTTTAATTGGTTAATTAGGGTGGAGTCTTGTTCAGTGATCCATGTTTCTGTGACACATAGTACATCTGGGTTTTTGTCTATTAGGATATCCCGTATTATAGGGATTTTATTTCTTATGGATCAGGAATTTATGAGTATGTGCTTAATGAAGTGGAAGGTCTGTCTTTTAGTGGGGAGTTAGTGTTGGGGCAGTGTTGATGTGAATTAGTCTCCTCTGCTGTTTGTTTGTGATGGTAGTTACCTCATGGATATTCATATTTGTAGGTATTAAGTAGTTGGTTATGGTAAAGGTTAGGGTGATGTTGGATGATGGGGATATAAAGAGGGGTTCTGGTGGGTCTGGAGGGTGCTTAATAGTGCCAATAGTGCTAGCATGTGGAGGGTAATTATTAGAATATGTGTGACATTAGCCATTTTGTCCGGATGAGATGAGTAGGAATGAGGGTAAAGGTAGGGGAATGCAGTAAACGTGAGTTTGTGGTGGCGTAGCATGGAGAGGGGGCAGAACTAGTTGCTAAGTGAAGAGTGGCATGAGGGAGTACTTTTGTTCTCAATGGAAAAGATCTATGGTATCAATGCTGGGTAGTAATGTCTGAACAACCTTACAATGTAAAAAGTGTTTCACAGCGTAGTGGAAGAGACACAGGTTTTTTCTGATGTTAGACTGTGTAGCAGGTAACAAGAAAGTAATTATTTAGACAAACTAAGCTGTCTAACCAGCAGGGACAGTAACACAATAAGATTGGTACAAAAATATTGCATCTAGTGCTTATTATAACATTGAACTATACCATACAGGGTATCTGTAATAAGATGTATCATTAGAGGGAGGGGGAGACTTAAAGGATACATAAGTTATCCATTGTGTAAAAATGTTTCCGAATAAGATTCACAGATGGTATATGGCTGAACTATTAATTATTTGGAATTCTAATATGGGTGTAATCTAATGGTAGTTAATTTCACTAGAATCCGTGTAGCATAGTCTAAGGGTTAACTTGTACAATACTTTCAAATGCTAGGGAGATGTAGATATAACATCTTATGGATGAGATTGACTATAGAGAAACAATGTAATAGGAGGATCAATGAGCAGTTATATACACTGAGACTAGAGCGCTATGATTATTGTGGAGCCAAGCTTAGCTATAGAAGTACACTTACTAAGATTGTGTGTCCTTTTAGATCATTCAAGAGGTGCCTGGGGTCCTATACTGGTTTTCTCACTTTGACTTAGGACCTTGTCTGTCGTGCTGGTATTCAGATGGTGTTTTTGATAGGAGAATTTCCCTTTTATGTTGTGCTGCCCAATTTCTACACTTAAGGGCCACACCAAAGGGCAAACCAGGCAAGGGCACGCCTGTGCGTGCTGGTCTTTTGAGTCCTTGTGCTGTGGCCCGATTGGGCCTTGGAGGGGGGAGCGGGAGGAGCAGCTGCTCCTGCTTCCACCCCCCATGCCGGATCTATCTAAATAAAGTGTATAATAAAAACAGTTCCTCAAGATAAAGTCCATAAATCATTATTAATGTGGACTGGGGATAAGCAGCATAGAATCTGTCTACCTTTTTGGGATCCTGCCAAGTACTTGTGACTTGGATTGGCCACTATTGGAAACAGGATACTGAGCTGACATTGTATGGCATTTCTTATGTTCTTATACCACTTTTCTTTGTCATTTTTACTGGAGAAATCATTGTTCTCTGATTACATGAGACATTTTTGTAAGGATTTTAGTGCCTGTTCCTTAAATATGATTTCTATTAATGCATTCCTCTTTTCTTAATTCTAAGGCCACATTTGCAGTTACTGGATAGCTGAGAGTTCTTTTTTTAAAAAATTTGAATTGTGGTCTACTAGTTGTGCAGTAAGATCCCTCATATTTTGCTGATTGATTATATGTGAAGAATGGGATCCCAGACTGCATGAGTCAGCTTGGTTTGTGGGTCATTTGCTCTATAATAACTGACAATCAGGTCAAAGATTACTTTTATTTTCTGATTTGAGTTTAGAGAAATTGGACACCTTAATTGGGCACAGATGTTACGTTGACTTGTACAACAACTTAGAAAGAGTTTCATTTAAGTCCTCTGTGAATTACAATTTGAATATACGTATGTATACTTATTTCTTAAACTTTGTAATATATATTTGTGTAACACTGATTAGAGTTGAATCCATGTAAGTTTTGTTGATCTCTGCACCAGTTCTGTGGAAAATCCCAATATCCATAATTTAAATCTTTAGGTTGAATAATTTATCGATGTTACTAAAACAATAAAATGCAATTTAGTGCCTGATTTTCTGGGTGCATATTTTTACAGTGATCTCCACCAAGATGAACTGTAAAAGTCTCTGGAAGCCCATGTTTTTCTAAGGCTAATCAAGGGAGAAAAAGTTGCTAAAATGTAAAGCAAATGGAGATCAGGGGTTATTTTAATGAAAATCTTGCAGTTTCCTAATATGAGGTCCATGCTAAGCAGAATGGCAATCATACAGGTGGAGGGGAAATTTAGAAGGGATGTCCAAGTGCAATCTGGGACGTCTAAGCCAAAATATCTGACACGATTTTACAAACATGGATGTGCACAGTATGGAGGTCTATGTGGGTGTCTACACAGACGACCATAGAACCATATTTCAGAATCTGGATGTTTAGGATAACCTAATAGTTAGAGTAGTGGGCTAGGAACAAGGCAGTCAGGGTTCTAATCCAACTGCTGTTGATGTTGTGCAGAGTACTGAGGATGATGGTAATTCTCTACATCTTCTGGACATTTTTCAGCCAAAACAAGCACTTTACAATTGCCTGTACCTGCGGGAAGCAGATCTAAATTTAGATGCAATGACGGACATCCATGACATTTCTGAGATCAGGTGGGGACGTCCAGGTTCCTGGGAATGTCCTGGCTATGCTTCCATCATGCCCCGATTCAGACTTGGACATACTCACACTGCGGAAGTCCACAGAACCAGCTTCTAATATGTCTCTGTGCTTTAGACATTTATGCCTGTTTTCAGATGTCAAAAGCATGAATAAGGCTTCCAAAATGACACCTTTGGTTACTAATGTGCATTATTGTGTTAAAGTCCCTTAGCACTGTTAGCTTGCATTATTTTACTGTAAGTACTATTTTATGCAATGGAACCTAGTCCAACTTGACACCTGTTCCTTTGCACACTGTCCTCATTTGAAAAATACAAGCTATGTGGAACATTATCCCAGTTTTGGATGTGGCTTCCCAAGTAGTCTGTCTCCCTAGAGTTAATAAGAGACCAATTTTATCGAGTTTCTCTCAGCCCTCCTGTTCTTGCTGTCTTGCTGTCAATCACTGAAGTTTTTTTAGGGAGGTTTCTGTTCTTGAAAGTGAACATGTTCTAGTCTCCATGCACCCTGCTACTTCCTCCAGTGATCCACTTCCTTCTTTTTTAGTTAGGAATCTTCAACTTAGTCTGAATCACTACTCTGTGCTATTATTAACTCTAGTAGTGCTTGATAGGGTGGTCCATCAGTTTTTAATTGCACATTTAGCTTTAGTTGGCATTAGTAGTAAAGTTCTAGCCTGGCTGCTGTCATTTTTAACCAATTGTACATACAGAGTGGAGATTAACTCTCACTCATCTACATGCTAAACGAACTTCATGTTGAGCACGAACAGGGTGAACTCACTATTGTGGTTTCCCTTGATCCCTCCTTTGTGTTTGACCTTGTGCACAACCTCACTCTTTTCTCCTGTCTGTCAGATTTCTGTGTTTTCCTGTACTCCCCTAAAATGGTTTTGGTCTTTCCTCACTGCACGCTCCTTTTTCATTCTTTCTGGTGCATCACTTTCCCCTGCCACTGCCCAACTCTGTGGTGTGGCTCAGGGTTCAGTTCGTCACCCCTTATGTTCAATGTCTTTTTGGCCCCTCTCTGCCTTCTTGTACAGCAGTTCGGTATCTCTGCCTATTACTATGCAGATGATATACTCCTTCTCCATCGCACCACTTCATCTGCCCTTGACCTTTCTTCACTGAACTCTTGTCTGGCCCAAATCCATTCTAGGTTGTCTTCTAACTATCTTCACTTGAACCCAGCAAAATCGTTTGCCACTTGGATAACTCTTGGAAATCCCTCTCCTTCGTTAACCCCCGTCCTTGCACCCACCGCTATCCTCCAAGTGTCATCCTTTTGCTATCTCGGGGTCATCTTCGATTCTGCCGTGTCTTTTACCAGGCACATTTCCTCTCTTTCCCGCCATTGTTTTTTTTCACCTCCGTCAGATTTGTGCCATCCGTCCCTTTCTTTCCTCCGATGCATTGTCCACACTTCTTCTGTCTCTCATCTCCAGAATCGATTACTGCAATATAGTACTAGCCAGCCTCCCCCAATATCACTTACACAGATTACAGTTGCTTCAGAACACCGTTGCCCACTTTCTCACACACTCTGATCACGTCTCCCCTCTCTTGGCTCGACTACACTGACTACCTGTTCGTTACCGGATCCAATACAAAATTCTTATCTCTGCTCAAAAGGTCATTCATACCTCCACCCCCCATTACCTCGATGACCTCCTTCATAGAAACATAGAAACATGATGACAGAAAAAGAACACATGGCCTATCTAGTTTGTCCTTCCATATCAACAACTACAACAGTCCCCTTTTTACCTTTAGAGATCCTCTGTGTTTGTCCCATGCTTTTTTGAATTCAGTTACTGTCCTCATCTCTACCACCTCCACTGGGAGACTATTCCATGGATCCACTACTCTTTCCGTAAAGAAATATTTCCGCATATAACTCCTGAATCTATCTCCCTTCACCCTCATCCCATGTCCCCTCGTAGCAGAACTTGCTTTCAATTGAAAGAGGCTCTCTCCCTGAACATTTATGCCACGGAGGTATTTAAACATCTCAATCATATCACCTCTATCCCGTTTTTCCTCTAAGGTGTACCTATTAAGATCCTTAAGTTTGTCCTCATATGCTTTATAATGAAGACCACTAATCATTTTAGTAGCCACCCTCTGCACCGACTCCATCCTGTTCACATCCTTTTGAAGGTGCGGTCTCCAGAATTGCACACTATACTCCAAATGAGGTTGCACCAAAGACTTATACAGAGGCATTATCACCTCCTTTTTTCTGCTAGCCATTCCTCTCCGTATGCACCCAAGCATCCTTCTAGCTTTTGCCGTCGCCTTTTCTACCTATTTAGCTACTTTAAGATCATCAGACACAACCACGCCTAGGTCCTGCTCTTCTTTAGTGGACAAAAGTACTTCACCTCCTATACTGTATTGCTCCCTTGGATTGCTGCAGCCCAAATGCATGATCTTACATTTTTTAACATTAAATCCCAGCTGCCAGATTCTAGACCATTCTTCAAGCTTAGCTAGATCCCTCCTCATGTTATCTACACCTTCCAGGGTGTCTACTCTATTGCAGATTTTGGTATCATCTGCAAAGAGGCAAACCTTACCCGACAGCCCTTCCGCTATATCACTAACAAAGATGTTAAAAAGAATCGGACCAAGGACAGATCCCTGGGGCACACCACTGGTAACATCCTTCTCCTCAGAGTGAGCTCCATTTACTTGTAATCTTTGTCGCCTCCCACCCAACCAATTTCTAACCCAAGCAGTAACTTTAGGGTCCATCCCTAGGGTGCTCAGTTTGTTTATAAGTCGCCTGTGAGGAACAGTGTCAAAGGCTTTACTGAAATAAAAATACACCACATCTAGGGCACTGCATGGCCAGCAAGAACAATCAAGTACCCAGCATCCAATTAGACACCTTACCTCATTGCCCTGCCCTCCATGGGAGGCTCCAAAGGACATGATGGTGCTGGTGATACTGTCCCATGGTAGCACAATGGAGTTGAGGAGGGGCTGGGGAGCAATATTGCTGCAGCTCTTGGCACTTATTCCACCTTTGGTGTGGAATAAGTTGGGCATTCAGTAGAGAACCGATGGATGTACAGGGCCCTGACAGAATAGGCCCTGTATATCCGGGTGCTTCAGCACACCCCTGCTCTGTCTCCATCCTGCCCCCGCTCAGCACTCTCCGCACAAAACCTCTGTATGTGTGGGGAGCGCTAGAGTTGGAATACCATCCCGGGCCTCTTCGTGGGTTGTACATCCAAACTGGACGTACAATCCAACTATTCGGAGATCAGAATCTACCTCTTAGGGAAGAACAATTCAAACTATGGTTCATGATGCAAGATTCCACATTAGGAATCACCACCAAAGAAAAGGATTTATCTCCAGGAACAAGCAGGAATGTAGTCTTCACATATGGGTATCATCGGTACCGACGGAGCCCACACGGGAACACTCCCTAGCATCCAATAGGAAAGCCTTTGAGAGCATCCCACAGCGCCTGTGTGCCGCCTTCCTGCCTTTCCAACCGTCCCTCTCCAGTTCTTCATTTTCCGCGGAGCCGACAGGTCACATACCCTATCACTGCAGAAAATTTCATCTTTAATCTTTATTTTTGTGGTCGCGTCTGTCTTCCCTCGACGCTATACCGGTAGCGCCGGTTCTTTCTTTCTTCTTCTAAAAAATAAAAAAAAACCCAAACTATAGTTTCTGAAGTGGTTCACTTCAGGACCTTTTTTCCTTGGTGCTTGGCATCATTTTGGGCACTAGGCCCAAATTTTCCTTAAAAATGCAAAACCAACTTCAGGTTTTAAGAAATGTTCTAAATGTTCCGTCACCGACACCCATGATTGGTGTCTCAAATGTTTAGGTCCTGACCACTCTATTTCTGAGTGCCTCTTCTGTGGAATGATGTCAAAAAGGGGCTGGCAGAACCGAGCTGCTAAACCTAGCACCCTTTTTCCCTCAGACACGTCGTCTGTTGCATCAACGTCCTCCAGGGCTTCATCTTCCTCCCATGGATCTCAGGTAACTAAACATAAATCTGGCCGGTCCTCAAAGGGTAGATCTCCTTCTAAGTATTGAGATGCCCCTGGCATTGTCCTTGAAGAATTTTCACCGACAAAACTGTCCCGGCGGGAGGCTTCGGCTTCCAAAGCATTAACAGGGCTCCAGGATGTTCGAGGCCTCAACCTCGGCAGAACTACTGGCGCCATGCTGTGGGGTTCTGGCTGCTTCTAACAGTACCAACACCCAAGCATCGGCAGCGTCGATAGACCAGAGATTCCTTGCTATCGAATGCAGTCTAGCGGTTCTTCTCACGGCTTCGGTACCGTTGAAACTGCTTCAGACACCTCAACCGATACTGGTACCGACTGCATTGACATCGGTGGGTATGCCACCCATACAGAGTCATGCGTCTCTCTCTGGCATTGACAGATCGGTACTGGAACAACCCGATACCGACTTCAAATCGATACCGGTACCGTGCTTTGCACGATCACCAGGATCGGAGATATTTTGAATCCTCGGATGAGTCTGAAGACTCCGAAGACTCTGCCAATACCAGAGTACTTCTCCCCAAGGATTCCTCTTCTCCTTAGTGCAGAATGTCTCCGCTAGAGGATATGTCCTTTCAGGACTTTATCCGTGATGTGGCCCGAGGCCTTTCCATCACAGTAGCTCCTGAAAAAAAGCATAGGGCAAAGGAGTTGGAAATCCTCCAATACCCTAAGGCTCCCAAAGAGGCAGATACTCTGCCTATTCATGAGATATTTCATGATCTTATACTAAGGATGTGGGAAACACCTTTAACCACATCTTCTCATGCTCGAAGACTCGATACCATGTATCGAGTTCCACCTTGTCCTGGCTTTCAAAAAACTCAATTACCACACCATTCAATGGTGGTGGAATCAGCCATGAGAAGGATGAAAAGTGCAAAGAGACATGCATCTAATCCTCCAGGTACTGAATGTAGGACTCTCGATGTCTTTGGCCATCGATGTTTCCAAGCTTCCATGCTCTCAGCTAGGATCAGTTCCTATATCTTGTATATGGGAATGTTCCTTAAAGAGGTCACAGGAGACTTGGAACTTATGAGCCCCCTCCTTCCTGATGACAAAAGGCAAGACTATCTTACACTTGTCAGACATGCTCAGGATGTTTCCAAGTTTGTAAATCGTGCAGCCTTTGACCGTTTTGAGTGCATAAGCAGAGCCTCTGCTATTGCCATTGGTGCACGTCAGATTGCCTGGCTTCAGGCATCTGACTTGGAAATTTGGGTACAGGATAAATTAGGAAACACTCCTTGCACAGGAGAAAATCTCTTTGGTAAGAATTTGCATGAAAAGGCTAATGAGATAGATGCTGACAATATCATTTTGGATAGATTGTCCAAATCTACAGCCGATCATGCAAGGAAAAGATCCTCTAAGAAACCATTTTTCAATAAGAAAAAGAAGTTTTATCCTTCCTATACCCAACAGGGACACCATCCAGGTCAGACTGCCCAAAAGGGACAACAGCAACAACCTAGACAATAAAAGAAGCCAAAGGCTGCAAAACCTCAGCCAGCTCAGCAGGTTCAGCCTCCTCAGGGGCTTTGACTCCGTTCTAGAGAACTTTTCCTTCCTGCCCCTAAAGGGTCCAGAACCCTTAACCATCCCAGGCAGGTTATGTCATTTAGACCACAGATGGTACCAAATAACTGCAGAAAATTGGACTCTGTCCATTGTACGAGAGGGGTACAAGCTTCATTTTCACAGTCTGCCCCCTCCTACAATTATAAGAGAGTTCAATTCTCAGACCTCTCTCGACAATCTCTTAGGGCAAGAAGTCACAATGCTCCTTGCTCAAGGAGCAATAGAGGAAGTACCCATTCCCCATCAGGGTACAGGGTTATACTCCCCCTATTTCTTATTCCAAAGAAAATAAGAGGACACAGACCCATTTTAAACCGCAGAGAATTGAGCAAATATCTGTTCCGAGAGAAGTTCAAAATGGTCTCTCTAGGAACTCTGCTGCCATACCTTCAAAGTCAGGATTGGCTTTGTTCTCTAGATCTCAAGAATGCGTATACTCATATTCTCATCCATCCAAATCACAGGAGATTCCTCTGATTCCTGTTTCAAGAAAAGCACTACCAATACAAGGTTCTTCCCTTTGGCCTGGCTTCTGCGCCAAGAGTGTTCACAAAATGCATGGCTGTGGTAGCAGCATTTCTCTGTACTCTGGGAATATTTGTCTTCCCTTACTTAGATGACTGGCTCATTCGAGCCCCTACAGTGCCAGAAGCCAGCTCTGCTCTGTCTCTTACAATGCAAATCCTTCAGTATTTGGGACTGGTCATAAACCTCCCAAAATCCAATCTTGCTCTCGCTCAGTCCCTAGAGTTCATAGGAGCTCATCTGGATACCCAGACAGACAAGGGCTTTCCTTCCGCAGTCCCGCTGTCTTCGCATAGTATAACTAGCTTCCCAAGCAGTGCTCAAACTTTGTCTCACTACTAGGAAAATGCTACAATTGCTAGGCCACATGGCATCCACTGTGCATGTGGTTCCTTATGCTCGCCTCCATATGCCCAGTGGACTTTATCCACTCAATGGACACAGGCCTCAGGTTGCCTATCGGACAAAATAAACTCAGATCATCTTATTTTGTCCCTCCAATGGTGGCAATCACCCAGAAACCTTCTGGTGGGGTCTCCTTTCCAGCAATCCCTATCCCAAGCCACCGTAACAACAGATGCTTCACAGGTGGGGTGGGGAGCTCACCTGCACAATCTCTCTACCCAGAGTACCTGGACTCCACAGGAGGCCTGTCTTCACATCAACCTCCTGGAGCTCAGAGCAATCTTCCTTGCTCTTTGAGTATTTCACGCCCAGCTCAACTACAAGACAGTCCTAGTTCAAACGGACAATCAGGTAGCCATGTTCTATGTGAACAAGCAGGGCGGAACAGGCTCTCTGTCACTATGCAACGAAGCTTTGCGACTATGGGCCTTCACCAGAGAACATCAGATTCATCTCCTTGCGGTGTATCTTCCAGGCATTCAAAACTCTTGGGCAGACAAACTCAGTCGAGTTCTGCCTCCACACGATCGGTCTCTCCTTGCAGACCAGGTTGCCCAAATATTTCAGATTTGGGGAACTCCGGACATAGACCTCTTAGCAAGTCTGCTGAATGCGAAACTCCCCCAGTTCTGTTCCAGAATACCGGCTCAATGTTGTCAGGCAAGGGACACCTTCCTCCTTCACTGGCATCAGGACTTCCTATATGCCTTCTGTCGCGCCCCTTGCTGGCTAGGCAGTTGCCTATAGGCAGTGGGCGTACCTCCTATTGTCCCTTGGTAGTATGGGTTCCCAGAGCCAAGGCTTCTGGGGATTGTAGTTATGAAAAAAATGAGTAGCCGAGGGTGGAAGGCAAATACAGGGAAAAATGTATTCTTTTCTTCTTTTGCCCTTTCAAACATACAGCAACAAAAGTAGGATACTTCTCCAAATAAAGAAAAAGGAACTTTCACAGTAACACCGGTAGCAACTGCTTCACTCAGCTTGTTATACCAGTAGTATATCTTTTCCAGAGTTCAAGAATACAGCTTAAGGGTTCCTTGCTCAGTTCAGCCCAAATAACTGCTCTTCCAAACTGAGCACTATGCAAAGCACAACCCACTTTACTTCTGGCTGTTTATACGTTTAGATAGTGACTTCTTAAGCATTCAAATCAGCACTTCTGAACCTTCTCTGCCAGCTTTAAAATGTTAGCAACTTGACCAGGTTCCAAGATGGCAGATGAGCTTGAAGCTCTGTCGGTGGGGTTTTAGCGTGCTCCGGTTAGAGACGTGCAAATGGGGAGAAAGAGAAAGCAACGTGCAGAGAAACCCCCCGCAACCTCTACTCCTACCGCTGCCTTGTCTCAGTCGGTGATTCCGGGCTTTTCCCCTTGATGGCAGCTGTTGTGGCTTCGGCGGATCAGTCGAGGACTCCGACTGACCTGAGCAATGGGGTTGATTTGAGCCCCCAACAGGGCTTGCTGCCGCAACCCGGAAGAGTTTTGGAGGTCGGTGCGCCTGCTGGTTTGGCCCCGGATGATGGGAGTTCGCCCGCAGTGGGGGGTGCCGCCTCGACCCAGAGGGAGAGTTCTCCCGCTGTTCTGCCTGTTGGAGGAGGGTTGTTGCAGAAGGCAATAATAGGCAGTGAGTCATAGCCATTAGATCTGGGCTCCTCTTTGCCTCTGGTTTCCTCCGTGGTGCAGGTTTTGGAAAAACCGGCAAGGGTGACGATGGAGAGCTTGTGGGACTCCATATCTTCCCTTCAACAGTCCCTCTTACCTGTTGTGGCTGCACTTTCTAAGGAACTATCTCAGTTGAAGCTACAGAGTGTTGCCGACAGCTCGAGAGTAGATGGACATGCTGAGAGGCTCTTGCGATTGGAAACCCAGACTGAGGAATTGCAGGACCTGGGAGCGTCCCAGGCTAAAGGTAACTTGATTTTGGCATGACGTCTGGAGTTCCTGGATAATCAAGCGAGGAGGAATAATCTGCGTCTGCTGAACTTTCCCAGATCTCCTTTGTTGGATTCTAAGGAGCTGGTTCGCCAATATCTTACTGAGATTCTCCTCATGCCTTCTGATCATTTTCATCCTATTGTTTGGGCCCAGTATGTTTCTATTTCCTCCTCAGAAGAGTTGGGTGGGAGAGTCCCGGTAGAGCCTGGGGGGCCGCTTCAGATGGATCTTACAGGTTTTCTGGAGAGCTCGCTTGATGTGGTAACTAGTCGAGCGACTCTACTGGTGTCCTTTGCTTTCGAGTCTGATCGGAACTCTGTATTGCGATTATATTTTCTTAAAATGAATGTTTCTCAATTTATGGGTTCTAAGATTTTGATTTTTCCCGATTTGGCAAGGGATACCCAAAAGAGGAGGAGGGAGTTTCTGGCCTTGCGCTAGCGCTCTCTTGCCTTGGGGGCGCAGTTTAAACTGAAATATCCGTGTAAATGTGTGATATTTTATAATTCTAAACAGTTTCTTTTCTTTGAACCCATTCAATTAAGTTGGTTTCTTGAGGGTAAAGAGAGGAGTGGTATGGAACCTGCACCGGCTGCCACACTTAACGTCTAAGCTCTATTAGCCGTCCTTGAGGTGTCTTTTTTTATTTCTTTAAAAATTTTCTTTTTTCTTGGAACCGTATTGTGGTTTATATTCTTGTGGTCTATACCAAGTGTATTTATTTTCTTGGATGTTTGTATTGTTTTGATGTATTTCTATTTTCGCTTTATGCCTAGTTTATTCTTGGTGTATGTGAATAACTTTAATAAAGAAAAAATTTTAAAAAAAATGTTAGCAACTTCATTCCAAACATTTCTAGCAGAACAGGCAAGTACAAAGCTTCTGGGTTTTCTCAGTTTTAAACCTTACAGCTTCTTCACCTTTGCTTTACACACAAAGAACAGTCCATTTGAGAGTCGGCAGAACTATTATCAGAATCATAGTTATCTACCTGCATGCTCTCATACTCAGGGTCAGTTAGCATCTGGCTGGAATCAGCTTGTGGGATTTCAGGTTGTATTTTTGCTAATAACTTTAAAACCTTCTCCCAATGAGACCTCTTTCTATGTTGAGGAATGTTGGAAGGGCTGAGGGAATTCTTATCCTTCAATAAACTATGCAAGGTTTCAAATGGGCTCACCTTACTTCTAGTAACCGAGCTCTTTACAGACCTTCCTCGAGGTGAAGCTCTTCCCTCAGGTTCTGGCAGGACCACGCCCATGCCCTGCTTAAAGACAGCACTTTCCTCAGTATAAACCCTCCTGTCTTCAGGGCCTGCTGTAATGCTCTAGAACATGGGCTTCCTTCAGAGCTGTAGTTTCCTGTGTGCTGGCTGCAACGAGAACCTTTCCTGAGGCTGCTTCTAGAACACCTCCCTCTCTCAGCTTCCTTGCAAGAACCTTCCCCTTCTCCTCCTGGTTCCTCGGTTGTCCCTTCTCTTCCTGATTCCCCGGTTGTCTCTTCTCTTCCAGGTTCACCGGTTGTCTCTCCTCTTCCTGTTTCCCCGGTTGTCTCTCCTCTTCCTGTTTCCTCAGGCTTAAATGACTGGGGCTGCCCTATGGCTTCAAACTCCACCCCCGGGTGTTCCCCATTACCTACCCTGGTTGCCTTGGAGCTAGGGCGTGACTTGCACTTAGCAACTCTATGTGTGTGTTTTTTTTCCTTGGCTGGATTTTCAAAGTCAAAACTCCCTGAACTATTCTTCTGCTTAGGGGTAAATGTCTGTTTTCTATCCCTTTCCCTGGGCTCCATTACAGTCTCGCCACCACACATCCACCCCCTTAAGATATTACGGGCTGGCATACTAACCCCCACACAGCCCGTAATTCGTGAAAGGGCATCTGCATTGGTATGTAATTTCCCTGCTCGGTGCTCTATATGGAAATTAAAAGCCTGTAGGGCCATATACCAACGGGTAAGGCGTGGGTTGTGGTCTTTCATCCGGTTCAGCCACTTCAATGGCGCATGGTCCGTGACCAGAAGGATCCTACGACCTGTCAAATAATATCTGAGTGCCTCCACAGCCCACCTGATGGCCAGACATTCCCTCTCTACTGTAGAATACGTTTGTTCGGATGGCGCTAGCTTTCGGCTTAAAAACATGATGGGATGTTCCCCACCCTCCTGTTTTTGTGACAATACAGCACCTAAACCGATTTCCGACGCATCAGTCTGTAGAATAAATGGTCGGTTAAAGTCTACGCTGCGCAACACCGGTGCACAGCAGAGTTTATCCTTTAAGAGCGTAAAGGCATGCTCCGCTGCCGCCGACCACTTTAGCTGGTTTGGTGCATTTTTTTTTAAGCATTTCTGTGAGGGCAGCACTTTCCGTCGCGAAATGAGGAATAAAGCGACGGTAGTAGCCGATCAATCCCAGAAAGCTGCGTAACTGTTTCTTGGTTAAGGGCTTTGGAAATGCTTTCACACTCTCAACCTTATCTATCAAAGGCTTAACTTTACCATGCCCTACCAAATGCCCCAAATACTTCACTTCCTTCCCCCCAAACATACATTTTGTAGGATTCAATGTGATACCTGCACGTTGCATCGCCCTTAAAATTGCCTCAATGTGGTCTAAGTGTTGAGCCCAACTAGAGCTATGGATCACCACGTCATCCATGTATGCGGTTGCATACTGTTGGTGAGGGCGTAAGACCAGATCAACCAACCTTTGGCACGTCGCAGCTGCCCCGTGCAAGCCAAAGGGCATTCTGCAGAATTGAAACAGGCCTATGGGGGTGCTAAATGCGGTCTTTGGGTGAGATTCCCGGGTGAGGGGAATCTGCCAATACCCCTTCGTCATATCTAGAGTGGTGAGGTATGTGGCCTGGCCTAAACGATCGAGAAGTTCCTCTATTCTGGGCATCGGGTAGGTGTCAAATCGTGAAATGGCATTGACCTTCTGAAAATCAATGCAAAACCGCATGGTTCCGTCGGGTTTCGGGACTAGTACTATGGGGTTATTCCAGGGACTTCTAGACTCCTCTATTATCCCCATTCTGAGCATTTCCTGCACTTGACTCACTTCTTCCCGCTGTTTTGCCTCGGGTAACCTGTAAGGTCTCTGCCGCACTATTTCCCCCTGCGGGGTAACTACTTCATGGGCAACAAGCCTGGTTTCGCCTGGTACGGGTGTTAACACATCAGGAAACCTTCGTAACAGCTTTAGCAACGCCTGATGTTGGGGCCATGAAAGTTCCTCCCCTATTTTGGGAACCGGCTCTGCCTTACAATCTGCCAGTTGTGGGCCCAGATCCACATCTGCCTTCTCCTCACAACTTGCCGTTAAACCCTTTATCTCATCCCGGCCGGTGGAGCCAAATCCTCCCGACCCTCGTACAGTAGTGGTCAATTCAATTACCTCCTCCAGGGGTGGAAAGCCTACCCTTTCACATATGAGTTGGGCTATTCAGTCTCCTATATTCACCCTGAAGTCTTCTTGAGCGAAGTTGAACAATAGCACTTTAACTGCCCCTCGATAATCAGGATCTATGACCCCCGCACCCACATCTATAAAATTTTTCACCGCCAGACCCAAGCGAGGAGCAATACGCCCATAACAGCCTGGTGGTATCTCTAGCTGGATGCCCGTCTCGACCAAGGCTCTTCCTTGTCGAGGAATGACAATGTCCTCTGCGCTACACAAATCAAAGCCAGCGGCCTGTTCTGAGGCACGCTTTGGGACCTTGGCATTCGGGGTGGTACGGCAAAATTTAAGGACAAATCTTGGCTTATTGTCATTTTCCTGCCTTTGGGGTATTTTCCTATGTTCCTGCTTCAGCGTAGTCCCAAACAAAGGACCAGGCACTGACCTTGCCTTAGCACCGGCTTTATGGGAGGAGGTTACCTGCTTTTTCCTATTCTTATCCCCTAGGGACACGCTCTCATCCTTCGGGCTGGGTAAACCTCCTAGTAGCTTAGGGGGAGGGTCCCTCTCTGACTCTAAGGGTTCCGGTTGTGCCAGGGTGGATGTCAAACCTGCCTTGTGTTGTAAGCCCTCAGCCAGCCCTCGCCTAAATTGAGGCCAATCTCTCCCCAAGACTAAGGCGTGTGGGAGCCTAGGGACAACTGCTACAGATATGTTCCGCTTTAATCCCAAACCTTTTACCCTTACAGTGTAGACTGGGTAAGATGACGCTGCACCATGGACGCACCTTATCTTTATGCTGCCCTCAGATGGTTCTGGGAGCTGGCTACCCTGGGATTGTATTTCTTTACAGAGCCTCTGCGAGATCATGGACTGATCCGCCCCGGAATCCAGCAAGGCATCTACAGGGACACCTTCCACTTCTACAGCGAACAAAAATCCCTCCCCACTCTCCTTGGACTGGGCGGTTATTAGGGCTGTCCTTGCTTTACAATCTTTCTTCAGGTGCCCTTCCTCTCCACATGAAAAACATTTTTTTTGGGCATAACCAGGTTTTTCCATGTGCATAAACTTTGTCATTTCTCCCCACATTGACCTTCCCCTCCTTTCTGAAACCCCTGTGACTGCCTGGTTTGAAACACCAGCCTTCACTTGGCTTACCAATCTGGCCTCTAGGAAGCGCTCCGCCAGTGAGGTAGCCTCATTGGTGTTGTGGCAGTTCTGAAAGATCAGAAAGGACTGCAGATCTTTAGGGACAGCCTCCATAAACTGTTCTAATACAATGCAGTCTAACAGGGAATCTATTGTTTTACTCTCGGGTGTTAGCCACTTACATGCCAACCCTTTAATCCGCTGGCATAGAGCTCGCAGTGTTTCTCCTTGTTTTAACTTGCAACCCCTCAAGAGGCGGCGATAGACCATAGGGGTTAGGCCCATACGGTCTCTTATTGCCTTCTTGAGCTCTTCATAACTGGAGGCTAGTGCAGCAGGCATGGCCCTGTAAGCCACTAGCGTTTCCCCTGTAAGGGGGCTGCCAGGCGCACTGCCCACTGATCTTTCGGCCATCCACTTAGGAGAGCTACCCTCTCGAACGCTTCTAGGTAATCGTCAATATCATCTTCCTTGGTCAAATGACCAAAGGAAAATGTCCCATTACCCGGTAAACTCAGTCCTTGTAAGACTCCCAAAGAACCTGACGCTGTCCTTATGGATTCCGCTGTTTGCTTCTGCGCTCCTAACCATGCACCCATCATCTCAAGGAGCGGCTTCTGTTGAGCTTGCATCATGGCAGCTGTATGTTCCTGGGTCCTGGCAGACATCTCCTGCTGCTTTTGGAACTGTTCCGCCATCCAGCTCAGAAGTTCGCCACGCTTCATCTCTAGTTGATGCTGAAACAACAGAAAAGAGAAAGAACACACCAAGTGCGGCTCCAAGTACCAGCCCTCTTTCTCTCGAACCCCCTTTTGAGCACTGCTGTAGCCACCTGCACCAGTATATGCTTTAACCCCTCCTATACACGAGTTACCTGATGCAGGTGTAGACTCGAGTTTGTCAGCAAACAGGTCCCGGCTGGGAAATCAGCTCCGGTTCCATCCTTCTGCTGCCACTCCGGTCTTTACTCCTCAGCAGGCTCTCTCTGTCGTCAGAGGCTTCCAACAGAAGTTTTTCTCCTCCTTTATGGAAGTAAATATCCTTTCTTATGCGTGGGCAAAGGCCAAACGAAGAATCCTTAAAACTAGGCCACCTGTCGCGTCCCCTGCTGGCTAGGCGGTTGCCTATAGGCAGTGGGCGTACCTCCTATTGTCCCTTGGTAGTGTGGGTTACCAGAGCCAAGGCTTCTGGGGATTGTAGTTATGAAAAAAATGAGTAGCCGAGGGTGGAAGGCAAATACAGGAAAAATTTATTCTTTTCTTCTTTTGCCCTTTCAAACATACAGCAACAAAAGTAGGATACTTCTCCAAATAAAGAAAAAGTAACTTTCACAGTAGCACTGGTAGCAACTGCTTCACTCAACTTGTTATACCAGTAGTATATCTTTTCCAGAATTCAAGAATACAGCTTAAGGGTTCCTTGCTCAGTTCAGCCCAAATAACTGCTCTTCCAAACTGAGCACTATGCAAAGCACAACCCACTTTACTTCTGGCTGTTTATACGTTTAGATAGTGACTTCTTAAGCATTCAAATCAGCACTTCTGAACCTTCTCTGCCAGCTTTAAAATGTTAGCAACTTCATTCCAAACATTTCTAGCAGAACAGGCAAGTTCAAAGCTTCTGAGTTTTCTCAGTTTTAAACCTTACAGCTTCTTCACCTTTGCTTTACACACAAAGAACAGTCCATTTGAGAGTCGGCAGAACTATTATCAGAATCATAGTTATCTACCTGCATGCTCTCATACTCGGGGTCAGTTAGCATCTGGCTGGAATCAGCTTGTGGGATTTCAGGTTGTATTTCTGCTAATAACTTTAAAACCTTCTCCCAATGAGACCTCTTTCTATGTTGAGGAATGTTGGAAGGGCTGAGGGAATTCTTATCCTTCAATAAACTATGCTAGGTTTCAAATGGGCTCACCTTACTTCTAGTAACCGAGCTCTTTACAGACCTTCCTCGAGGTAAAGCTCTTTCCTCAGGTTCTGGCAGAACCACGCCCTTACCCTGCTTAAAGACAGCACTTTCCTCAGGATAAACCCTTCTGTCTTCAGGGCCTGCTGTAATGCTCCTACAACATGGGCTTCCTTCAGAGCTGTAGTTTCCTGTGTGCTGGCTGCATTGAGAATCTTTACTGAGGCTGCTTCTAGAACACCTCCCTCTCTCAGCTTCCTTGCAAGAACCTTCCCCTTCTCCTCCTGGTTCCTCGGTTGTCCCTTCTCTTCCTGGTTGCCCGGTTGTCTCTTCTCTTCCTGGTTGCCCGGTTGTCTCTCCTCTTCCTGTTTCCTCAGGCTTAAATGACTGGGGCTGCCCTATGGCTTCAAACTCCGCCCCCGGGTGTTCCCCATTACCTACTCTGGTTGCCTTGGAGCTAGGGCGTGGCTTGCACTCAGCAACTCTATGTGTGTAATTTTTTTCCTTGGCTGGAGTTTCAAAGTCAAAACTCCCTGAACTATTCTTCTGCTTAGGGGTAAATGTCTGTTTTCTATCCATTTCTCTGGGCTCCACTACAGTCTCGCCACCACACTTCCCACCCATTCCCCTCATCCCCAAAACCCTATTCAAGCTTCAGAGAGACAGAGGTCATATGATCCTCATAGCTCCACGTTGGCCACGGCCAACGTGGTACCCTCTGCTCCTATATCTCTCTCAAGCTCTGCCGCTGGAGTTGGGATCCACTCCAGATCTTCTCTCCCAAGAGCACAGGATGCTATGGCATCCCAATTCCCAGTCTCTGCATCTCAGGGCCTGGTTGCTGAAAACCTAGAACTTCAGGATCTTAACTTTTCCCAACAGGTAAAGGATATCCTTCATGCTTCTAGGAAACCCTCCACAAGCGGCTTGTATGCCTTTAAGTGGAAAAGGTTTACCATATGGTCTTAACCCTCTTGTGATACCTCTGGGATCGATACTGGAGTATCACCTTCATTTGTCAAATGCGGGTCTCAAGACAAACTCAGTAAGAGTCCATCTTAATGCTATTGCAGCTTCTTACAAGCCTCTAAGTGGACAACCTATTTCCTCTCATAGCGAGATTTATGAGAGGCCTTCTTTTAACAAAGCCTCCCATTAAGCCACCACCGGTGGCATGGGACTTGAATCTGGTGCTCGGGCAGCTCATGAAACCGCCCTTTGAACCATTAGCCACTACATCTTTGAAATTCCTTTCCTGGAAAGTCATCTTCCTCATTGCAATCACATCAGCACGTCTCAACATTAGTGGCTGATCCTCCTTATACAAGGTCCCACCATGATAAGGTAGTTCTTAGGACTCATCCACACTTTATGCCAAAGGTGGTTTCGCCTTTCCATTTAAACCAAGTGGTTTACCTTCCTGTATTCTTTCCAAGGCCTCATACCTTCAGTGCAGAAAGGAACCTTCATACTTTGGACTGTAAAAGAGCTTTGGCCTTTTACTTGCAAAGGTCACAGCAACATAGGAAATCTTCTCAACTCTGTTGCTTTTGATCCTAGTCATTTGGGACTTCCAGTTTCGAAAAGAACACTGTCCAACTGGATCGCACAGTGCATATCCTTTGCCTATGAGTGTAAGCATAGTTACTCACCTGTAAAAGGTGATCTCCGGGAACAGCAGGAATTTAGTCTTCACATATGGGTATCGTTGGTACCGACGGAGCCTGCGCGGGAACGCTCCCCAGCATCCAATTAGAAAGCTTTTGGGAGCATCCCACAGCACCTGCGTGCTGCCTTCCCGCCTTTCCCAACTGCCTCTCTCCAGTTGAGTTTTAAAGCTGAGACAAAGAGAGAGAGGGAAAGGAAAAAGATAGAGAGATACAACTCCTAGGGGCGGTGGGTGGGTTGTGAAGACTAAATTCCTGCTGTTCCCGGAGATCACCTGTTACAGGTGAGTAACTATGCTATCTCCAGGAACAAGCAGGAATGTAGTCTTCACATATGGGGACTCCCTAGCTTTAGATGCCAGGGAGAGACCCCAGAAGTTGTGTGTCCCTGAAAAAGGGCTCCACTTCCCCCCATGGATCTCTGGCATCCAACCAGGGATGGTGGGTAGGAGTTGATTAGGTATGGAACAGGTGTTGGAGAACAGCCTGACCAAACAAGGCATCCCGGCGGGAGTCCTTGTCCAAGCAGTAATGGGCTGTGAATGTATGAACCGAGGCCCAGGTGGCTACTAGACAGATGTCGTCGATAGACACAAAGTGTAGATGAGCCATTGAAGCTGCCATGGCTCTCACATTGTGAGCTGTTACATGGCCCTCCAGAGGAAGATTCTTACTCTGATAGGCAAAGGAAATACACTGAGCAATCCAGTTGGACAGTGTTCTCTTGGAGACTGGAAGTCCCAAATGAGAAGGATCAAAAGCAACAAAGAGCTGAGAGGACTTTCTATGTTGCTGTGTTCTTTGTAAGTAAAAGGCTAAAGCTCTTTTACAGTCCAAGGTATGAAGATTCCTTTCTGCATTTGATGCATGAGGCCTTGGAAAGAACACAGGTAGGTAGACCGCTTGGTTTAGATGAAAAGGCGATGCCACCTTTGGCTTAAAGTGTGGATGAGTCCTATGGACTACCTTCTTATGATGGAACCTTGTATAAAGTGGATCAGCCACTAGTGCTTGCAACTCACTGATGCGACGTGCTGATGTGATTGAAATGAGAAAGATAACCTTACAAGAAAGAAATTTCAAGGAGGTAGTAGCTAAGGGTTCAAAAGGTGGCTTCATGAGCTGACCAAGAACCAAGTTTAAGTCCCATGCCACAGGTGGTGGCCTAATGGGAGGCTTAGTTAGCAGAAGGCCTCTCATAAATCTTGCTATAAGAGGATGGGAGGAAATAGGTTGTCCATTTAGGGGCTTGAAGGAAGCTGCAATAGCACTCAAATGGACTCTCACTGAGTTAGTCTTAAGTCCTGCATTGGATAAATGAAGGAGATACTCCAGTAATGATTCCAGAGGTATCGCAAGGGGGTTAAGACCCTTCTGCGAACACCATATGGTAAACCTTTTCCACTTGAAAGCATAAGAGCGTCTTGGGGAAGGCTTCCTGGAAGCATAAAGGATATCCTTTACTGGCTGAGGAAGGTTAAGATCATGAAGATCTAGGCCTTCAGCAACCAAGCCCTGAGATGCAGAGACTGGGGATTGGGATGCCATAACATTCCATTCTCCTGAGACAGGAGATCTGGAGCAAACCCTAACTCCAGGGAGGGAGCTTGAGAGAGATGTAGAAGCAGAGGGTACCACACTTGCCGTGGCCAATGTGGAGCTATGAGAATCATATGGCCTCTGTCTCTCTGAAGCTTGAATAGGGTTTTGGGAATTAGGGGAATGGGTGGAAAGGCATACAGGAAGTCTTGACCCCAGTAAAGGAGGAAAGCATCCCTGGCCTGAGAGCCTTGAGCCGGAATTCTGGAACAGAACCGGGGAAGTTTGGCATTCAACGGACTTGCAAAGAGGTCTATGTGCGGGGTTCCCCAAATTTGAAAAATCTTAGCCACCTGGTCTACATTTAGAGTCCATTCGTGTGGAAGCAGAACTCGACTGAGTCTGTCCGCCCAAGAGTTTTGTATGCCTCGAAGATACACTGCCAGGAGATGAATCTGATGCTCTTTGGCGAGGGCCCATAGTCGCAAAGCTTCATTGCAGAGCAACAGAGAGCCTGTTCCTCCCTGCTTGTTCACATAGAACATGGCTACCTGGTTGTCCGTGTGAATAAGGACTGTCTTGCAGCTGAGCAGGGAATGGAACACTCGAAGAGCAAGAAAAATTGCTCTGAGCTCTAAGAGATTAATATGTAGATGAGTCTCCTGTGGAGTCAAAGTGCCTTGGGTGGAGAGGTCTTGTAGATGAGCTCCCCAAACCATTGGAAAAGCATCTGTTGTGAGAGTTGCTTGGGGTAAGGGTTGTTGGAACGGGGACCCCAGCAACATGTTTTGAGTGGACTGCCACCATTTAAGGGACAAAATAAGGCGATTTGTGTTTACGATTTTGTCTGACAGGCACCCTGATGCCTGGGTCCACTGGGTGGATAAAGTCCACTGGGCTGCTCTCATATGGAGGCGAGCATAAGGAACCACATGCACAGTAGAAGCCATGTGGCCTAGTAGTTGTAACATTTCTCGAGCAGTGAGATGGGACTTTAGCACTGCTTGAGAAGCTAACTGCACCATGCGAAGGCAATGGTTCGGAGGGAGATAGGCCCTTGCCTTTCTGGTATCCAGCACAGCTCCTATGAACTCTAGAGACTGAGTGGGAGTTAGGTTGGATTTTGAGATGTTTATGACTAGACCCAAATACTGAACGATACGCATTGTGCAAGAGAGAGCTATCCTGGCCTCTGACCGTGATGGGGCTCGAATGAGCCAATCGTCTAAGTAGGGGAAGACGAATATTCCTAGAGTGCAGAGAAATGCTGATACTACAGCCCTGAATTTCGTGAACACCCTTGGAGCTGAGGCCAGGGCAAACGGGAGCACCTTTATTGGTAGTGCTTCCCTTGAAAAAGGAACCGAAGGAACTTCCTGTGAGATGGATGGATGAGAACATGAGTGTATGCATCCTTGAGATCTAGAGAACATAGCCAATCCTGACTCTGAAGGTATGGCAGCAGAGTTCCTAGAGAAACCATTTTGAATTTATTTATTTATTTATTTTCAGTCTCTTTTATACAGCGCTATTCGACATCAGTGCGATTTACAATGAACATAGAACTACACATTTCCTTGGGTACTCTGTGTTTACAATGAACAGGTGTTTAAAACTTGGATAACAGGGGGTAACTATTTACAATTTTGTAACAATGTGGGGTTAGCATCATTTTGTCTAGTCGTGGGAGTTTTGTGTTGTACCTGTGGATGGGGCTGATATGGCATTGTCTCTCGGGTAGTACAGGAGGAAGAGGTGGTGCTTCAAGGCCTTCATAAACTGGAATAGGTCAGGAATTGCACGTATGTTGGGAGGCAGGGTATTCCAGCATCTGGGCGTGCAGAATTTGAAGGCTCTGCTTGCTGTTGACTGGGTACATTCGGTTATTGACTTTGGGACTGTCAGTGTATTGAGTGCTCCTGATCTTCTGGATCTGTTAGTGGGAGTGGTCTGGATCAATTCAGATAATGAGGATGAAAGCCCGTGAATGGCTTTGAATGTCAGCAGTAGGGTTTTGTACTTGAGTCTGCTATGTATCGGGAGCCAGTGGAGGTGCTTCAGTATGGGCGTCACATGGTCACTCCTGGATGCACCGTATAGGACCCTCGCTGCAGTGTTCATTGCAAGTTGCAGTGGATTCAGAGTGGTCTGGGGGAGCCCATGTAAGATCACATTAGCATAATCAAAGTGTGGTATGATCAGTGCCTGGTAAATTGTCCTAAAGTCTTCTGGTTCCAGCAAGGCTCGTAGGGGTCTGAGGGATCGTATCTTATGATACACTGCCTTAACTATGTTGCCTATGTGTAACTTCATATCCAGCCTCTGGTCTAAAAAGTGACGCCGGGGTATCTGATTGTGGGTTTGGCCTGGAGATCTGCTTCCTTGACACTTAGAAAGGGTGGTGTGGAGAAGTTTATATTCCTCGTAATGAAGAGTAATGAAGAATTTCTCCTTGAACAGGAATTTGTTCAATTCTCTGAGGTCTAAAATAGGTCTGTGACCTCTTGTTTTCTTTGGGATAAGAAAATAGGGGGAGTAGAACCCTGTATGCTGCTGAAGAATGGGTACTTCTTCTATTGCCCCTTGGGCAAGAAGCACAGAGACCTCTTGATCTAACAAGTTGACGAGAGAGGTCTGAGAATTGAACAGTTTTACTATTGTGGGATGGGGCATGCTCAAGAAATGAAGCTTGTACCCCTCTTTTATGATGGAGAGTGTCCAATGCTCTGCTGTTATCTGCCCCCATCTTGGGGCAAAGTGACACAACCTTCCTGGAATGGTGGAAGGCTCTGGTCCATTTAGAGCCAGGAAGGCTAAGTTCTCTAGATGCAAGTCAAAGACCTTGTGGAGGCTGAGACTGCTGAGGCGGTTGAGGCTTAGCAGTCTTTGCTTTTCTTTGCTTGGATGGTTGCTGACCCTTCCGGACAGGTTGACCTGCAGAGCATCCCTGCTGGGAATAAGCAGGATAAAACCTTTTCTTTTTGGAAAAGAATGTTTTTTTGAAAGATTTCTTTCTTGCAGGATCAGCTGTGCCCTTGGATAATCTGTCCAAGGTGGAGTTGTCAGCATCCAACTCATTGGCCTTTTCCTGCCAATCTTTGCCAAACAGATTCTCACCAGTACAAGGAATATTGCCCAATTTGTCTTGTACCCAGAGCTCCAAATCGGATGCCTGGAGCCAGGCAATTCTATGTGCACCTATGGCAATGGCAGAGGTTCTACTTATGCACTCAAAACAGTCAAAAGCTGCACGGTTGACAAATTTGGAAACATCCTGGGCATGTTTGACCAATGTGAGAAAATCCTGTCTCCTATCTTCAGGAAGAAGAGGACTCAAAACCTCTAAATCTTCTGTGATTTCCTTCAGGAACATTCCCATATATAAAATATAGAACTGATCCTGGCAGAAAGCATGGAAGCTTGGAAAGTACGACATCCAAAAGCATCCAAAGTTCTGCACTCACGTCCTAGGGGATTAGAGGCATGCCTCTTTGCACTCCTGATCCTTCTCATAGCTGATTCCACTACAATAGAGTGGTGAGGGAGCTGAGTTTTCTGGAAACCAGGACAAGGAGGGACTCAATACATAGTGTCAAGTCTACGAGAATGAGGAGAGGTGGTAAGAGGGGTCTCCCACATTCTTAGCATGAGATCGTGCAAGATCTCATGGATGGGTAAAGTAGCTGCCTCCTTAGGAGCGTTGGGATATTGTAAAATTTCCAACTCCTATGCTCTGGACTCTGTTTCAGGAGCCACAGTAATGGAGAGACCCCGAGCCACCTCCCTGATGAAATCCTGGAAGGAGATATTCTCTGGAGGAGACATCCTGTGTTTAAGGGAGGAGGGCTCCTCTGGAAGAAGTGCTCTGGTATCGACAGAACTAGCGGAATCCTCAGATTCCTCGAGGACTCGAAGTACCTTCTGTCCAGATGCTCTTGTAGAGCCCGATACCCGTACCGACTGAAGTCGGTACCGGGGGGAATCAGTACTGGAGGGCATCGGGTGACTGGGTGCTGGCAATGCGGACACCGATGTTGATGCTATCGGTACCGGTACCGATACCGGTGCCGGAGTCGGTGCCGGTACCGGCTGAACTGTCTGACGCGGTTCCGAGGGTGTCGATGCCGCAAGGAGAGCCGTCAGACTGCGTTCAATAGCCAGGAACCTCTGGTCTATTGACACTGCCGATGCCTGGATGTCGGTACCGGAGAAAACAGCCAGTACTCCAGAGCATGGCCCCAGTAGTTCTGCCGAGGTCGAGGCCTCGAGAACATCCTGGAGCCCCGATAATGCTTTGGAAGCTGAAGCCTCCTACCGGGGCAATTTTGCTGGTGCAGAATCCTCAAGGGCAATGCCAGAGGCATCTCAATGCTTAGAAGGAGATCTACCCTTTGAGGACCGGCTGGACGTATGTTTAGTTACCTGTGATCCACGGGAGGAAGAGGAAGCCCTGGAAGACGTACTTACCACCGAAGCTGCATCAGAGGGAAACAGGGTACTGAGCTTAGCAGCTCGGTTCTGCCGACCTCTTTTGGACATCATGGCAAAGGACATACAATCCGTGATAGAGTGGTCAGGACCTAAACATTTTAGAAACCATTCATGGGTGTCGGTGACGGAGATGGTACCATCACACTTGGTGCACTTCTTGAAACCTGAAGCAGGTTTCTCCATTCTAGGAAAAACGTTTTGGGCCTAAGGCCCAAAATGGCACGTGCACCTGGGAAAAAGGGGAAAAAAGAACTAAGTGTATATATATATATTTTTAAAAGAACAGAAATAAAGAAAGAACCACCGGCGGTACCTGTAAAGCGTCGAAGAAGGCAGACGCGACCACAAAAAAGAAAGTAACAAGGAAGAATTTTCTACGGTGACAGGAACGACGACCTGCTGGCTCCGCGGAAAACGAAGAACTGGAGAGAGGCAGTTGGGAAAGGCGGGAAGGCAGCACGCAGGCGCTGTGGGATGCTCCCAAAAGCTTTCTAATTGGACGCTGGGGAGCGTTCCCGCGCAGGCTCCGTCGATACCAACGATACCCATAGGTGATGACTACATTCCTGCTTGTTCCTGGAGATAGGACCTTCCTCTTGAAGGCCATGTCACCCCTCACAATGTGAGAGCCAAGGCAGCCTCAATGGCTCATCTTCACTCTGTGTCTATCGACCAGCTACTTGGGCTTCGGTACATACCTTCACAGCCCACTACTGCTTAGACAAGGACTCCCGCCAGGATTCCTTGTTTGGCCAAGCTGTTCTTCAACACCTTTTTCAGACTTAATCAACTCCTACCCACCGTCTCTGGTAGGATGCCAGAGATCCATGGGGGGAAGGGGGGCCCTTTTGCAAGGGCTGACAACTTCCTGGGGCCATCTCCCTGGCATCTGCAGCTAGGGAGTCCCCATGTGTGAAGACTACATTCCTGCTTGTTCCTGGAGATAGCATAGTTACTCACCTGTAACAGGTGATCTCCGGGAACAGCAGGAATTTAGTCTTCACAACCCGCCCACCTCCCCTAGGAGTTGTATCTCTCCCTCTCTCTCTCTTTTGTCTCAGCTATAAACTCAACTGGAGAGGGACAGTTGGAAAGGCGGGAAGGCAGCACGCAGGCACTGTGGGATGCTCCCAAAGGCTTTCGTATCGGACGCTGGGGAGCGTTCCCGCGCAGGCTCCGTCGGTACCGACGATACCCATATGTGAACACTAAATTCCTGCTGTTCCGGAGATCACCTATTACAGGTGAGTAACTACGCTAGGTGTCATCATGGAAAATACATTGAAACCCTTTGCCCAGTTTGCAGTAGCAGCCAAGAAAGCAAATAGAATGCTAGGAATCATAAGGAAAGGAATGGAGAATAAAACAAAATGCCTTCATAGCATTCCATGGTGTGACCTTACTTTGAATAATGTGTGCAATTCTGGTCACCATGTCTTAAAAAGGATATAGCATAATTAGGAAAGGTACAGAGAAGAGCCAACAAAATGTTAAAGGGTATACCCCTATGAGGAAAGGCTTAAAAGTTTAAGGTTGGGGCTCTTCAAAAGAGACAGCTGAGGGGAGATATGATAGAAGTTTATAAAATAATGAATGGAGTAGAACGGGTAAACATAGATTGGTTGTTTACTCCTTCAAAAAGTAAAAAACTAGGGGATATACAATGAGGCTACAATGTAGTTCATTTAGTCTTAATGAATTCCAGAGTTTGTTAGTCTTAAAACAGGAGAAACTATTTTTTCACTCAACACGTAAACAAACTCTGGAATTCATTACTGGATGATGCAGTAAAAGCTGTTAGTATAACAGGGATTGAAAAAGGTTTATACAAGTTCCTGGAGGAAAAGTCCAGAAACCATTATTAAAGGGGACCTGGGAAATCCACTGCTTACCTTGAGATAAGAAATTTGGAATTTGTGTACCCTTTTGGTAACCTGATGGGCACTTGTTACCTGGATTGACCACTGTTGAAAACAGGATGCTGGGCTTGATGGACCTTTGTCTGACCCATTATGGCATATCTTATATTCTTATGTTCTTATCAGTTATGGACTTCCACAACTTCTTGGATGAGCAAGCTCTTAGAACCTTGATATATGCTTTGGTTATTAGCAGGCTAGATTATGGTAATGTTCTTTATTGTGGGATGCGAGCCTCCACTATAAAATGACTGCAGAATATGCTTAGCTTGGCCGTTAATTTTCCTCAATAGGCATCTAAATACAACTGATGCCTAAGGCCTTTCATACTGGCCTACCTCTTTATCTATCTAGACATCTCACCCTTCTATCCCCCCAACCTACTAGATCCTACAGTGCTAATCTTCACATCCCCCCAGTTATCTGTGCTGAGTTAGAACCCACACATAGAACTGATTTTTTCTATCTATCCCCAGCATTATGGAACGCCTTACCTTCAGGTTGAATCTTCCAATGTTTAAGGAGGAAAGGAAAGGGAAATAGAACTTGATTTAGCTCATGCCTTTCTCATAAGTTCAAGGCAAGTTTCAATCAGGTACAGCAGATATTTTCCCATCCTCAGTGGGCTTAGTCTAGCCTTCTACCTGGGGCAATGGAGGGTTAAATGACTTGTCCATGATTACTAATAAGTGATAATGGCAGGGCTGCTGCTACCATTAGGTGAACGAGGCATCTGCCTAGAGCACCAGCACTCTGGGGGTGTCCATTGCTGCCCTTGCCACTCTTCACCGGAACCTACAGCCACAGCAATGGCCTAAAACAGTCCTGTAGTAATTATATTAAAACTTCGGCACTGCAGGGCTGCTTGCTTCTGCCCCCACCAATTCCTGATGCCAACTTCCTTCTGCCCCCATACAAAAGGAAGTTGGCATCAGCGCTTCTCTTCTGTTGTAATCCCCTTGACTTTTGTGCCACTACTATTGGTCCCAGAGAGATATGGCAGCAGCAGCAGTAATGCCAGAGGCAGGAGATTAAAGGCCAGAATTTTCTGCCACAGTGCTTCCCTCCAAAGCTTGCTACTCTAGGTGTCCATCTAATTCACCTAATGGTAGTGTTGGCTCTGTGAGAGAATGGTGTCCTTTCGAGATCAAAGATTCATGAAAAAATTGAATGAAAATAGTGATGGCTAAGGGCAGACAGAAGGTTGTTACAGAGGAAAAAGATAGTTGGAAAAGAAAGAGCAAATGGAAACTTCAAGAGTTGCCTCCATAGATTTGAATAGAGCTACAAATTTTGAGAGACCATCATGCAACACCCAGGAAGATCACAAGCCTTTGACAGAATAACTGAACATTCCAAGTCAGTCAGTAAAGTTTGGAAGATAAGGATATGCAAAGTACGTATGGAGACCATGGTCACTATGGAGATATTTTGTAAGGAGCTGCATAAAAATATCCACTATCAATGCACGTAGATCACCTAGTTTCAATGATTTACGTATGTGAATAAATCTGTACCTGTGTACTTTAGACGGTCACTATTCTATAAGTACATGCGTCAGACTGACATGTACTTTTACTATGTGCATGGTCAGAGCATGGCCAGAGTGCTAATTTACGTGCACAAATTATAAAATATAATTTACACAAATTCTTGAGAAATCTAGGTGTAGGCATTTACGCCGACCCTAGTTCTGGGAGAATGTGATTGCACCTAGATTTGCTGCACCTATCCTACCACTTGCCCTCTATCAAGTATGTGCGTACTGTCTTTCTAAAATAGGCACCATTGATGTGCAGAAAAACACACGTTAATTAGGCGTGAACTTCGTAAAATTGTCCTCTCTATGACTTGAACATATCTGCCAATGGCAAATTTATATCAGGCAAAACATTCCCAATACTGAACGAGCCTAGATGCATTTTACGCCTGCATACTTTCTCAGTTTTACGGAAACAAACATATGAAAATTAACCACATTCTATGTGATCCATTAATGTTCTCGCCATGGGTTTAGATTTCCTTACTATGATATTCTTATACACTTCACTTTTACCATCCCCACACTGAGAAAAAGGCATGATCAGCCGACCTCCAATCGAACCATCTCGTTACTTGCACCAACCCTCTGGAATAGTCTCCCTTAAGCCAACCCAAAGGAGTTCCATAAGGGCATTAAAGCATATCTCTTCAAGGAATACTTTGACAGTGAAACATGAACAGACCGTCTCTCTCCACTGCCTCCCAGGTTTCCCCCTTCCCCTTCCTCACTCACATAATGTTCACATTCCCCATATACAATCCCCGCCCTCATTGCAAGTATAAGTTAAATGTATAATATGCCTGTTTCTCCTCTAAGTTTAGGACCCTGTTCCATGTAATAGTTTGTTGACCTGTTAATTGTATACTGCCTTGTCTCTAAGATAAGGCAGTATATATAAGCAGCTAAATAAGTAAATAAATACAATTTCACATCATTTTTGCTGCAAGTTTTTTCAACTAAAATGCTTATTTTAGTACCTAGCCTTTATTATAGTTTGGACTGTGTATGCTGTGCTTTTTGCTAGACTACTATTTGAGCATCCAGTGTCATCAACTCTTATTCAGACTACTGCAACCTACTCCATGTGGATCTCTTTTGGAATCCTACTTCTCCACTACAACATATTCAAAATGCAGCTACACAAATTATTTCTTCCAATGTCTCTACAGCCAAGTAACCCCTCATCTCCAGTCATTATTGGCTCCCATCCACTTTTGCATATAGTTCAAGCTTCTTTTGTACAACTACACATGCATTCACGCTGTAGCTCCTCATTATATCTGTCTCTCTACACCAGTCCTCATGAATTCCATTCATCTAGCAAGCCACTCGTACCTGTGATCTTGCTAGCTACCTACTCTGTGCTGTTTGCCTGGAACGGACTTCCTGAGTATGTCATGCTCCCTCTCTGGCCATGTTGAAATCCAGACTAAAAACTCATCTTTGTGTGGTTTATTTTATAGCCTTATGACATCTTTCTTATATACATAATCCGACTTGAGCTAAAGGTTTTAATGGTGAATGATCATTTTGCTCTGTGGTATGAAACTGTCTCTCTTATATGTGTCTATATAGCAGTGTATACATCTGGTAGCACTTTAGAAATGACTGGCACTTATCTGGTAGGCAGTACAGTACCTGCTTACCAGATAAGGGCCCCCTGAAGGGCAGTCAGTGGCACTATATGGATAGAGCTGCTGAATATCTTGATATACTGCCTCTGCAATATCTGGATTGCGCTGGGGCAGTCTGTGGGCGGAGCAGGGATATAGTTAGCAATTATCCATATTACAGAGATATTCAGTGCCACTATATGGACAGCTATCAGAATAACTTAGGCCAGAAAGATTTGCCCTAATGAGCTACAGTATCTCAGTGCTTCTCAAACCTAGTCCTCTGGTACCCTCTAGGCCAGTCAGGCTTTCAAGATATCCACAATGAATACTCCTTGTGGAGATCCTGAAAATCCGACTGGCCTAAGGGGTACTGGAGGACTAGCTTGAGAACTACTGGGCCATCTGGATAATGGGCTGAATATCGTAACTATCCAGACAGCGGTGGCACTTATTGCTCTCTCTAGATATTCAGCACGGGCCACTATCCAGATATCAATGCTGAATATCCGGAATAAATTTTAGCCACAGCATCCTGTGTTTAAAAAAAAAAGTGCTGACCAACGTGGCTCAGAATTGACCCAGATAACAAACAGCAGTAATAATTAGGCAGCACTGTAAGATCTTCTGCTCACACCATAGTTATCATAACAACTTTTATTGAGCTTGCTTCGACTTGGACAGAAATAAAGAATAAAATTCAGTATCTGTCGTCCCCCCAGTGCTTTGAAACTGAGATGAATTCCTCGAGATATATATGTAGACTTTGACATGTTTATGTGCTTTGTACCCATTATTTCAATGGTGATATCACAAAGAAAAGCCATTTGATACCGTAAGCTTTTCTGCCAAGCTGTGAGGGAAGCAGAAGGGAAACTTGTGTTGCTTGTGTGTGAGGAAGTACATGTGCAGCAAATCCCACTGACAAATTAGAGGATTTGCATTTGAATCAGAAGCATCTATTTTAAAAGGCCATCCCTTGAAGCTTGTCTGTAAGCTCAGAAGAAGCAAACAGAGGAAATGCCAAGATTACAACTAAAGGAAATGACAAAATATATTGAACTTTTTGCTGGGATTACTTTGAAATGTAGTCTTCTATTCTTATTTGAAAAAATATGAGGGTTTGGGGGTTTTTTTGCATCAGCCAGTTTAAGCAGCATATGCATAAGCCCTTTCCTTTGCCAGATCTTACTGTAGTAGCGTGTTAAGTCCTGAAGGTTATATTTGACTGCCCATTGTCAGAATGTACAAAACTAGAGAATGTATTTTTTATAAAGGGCTGTACCTATAGGGGAGCATTTTCAATAGCAGCGGCGGCTATTGCTGCTAAAGATACTGGTTGTCGCGGCTTTAAAATAAACCCTGATATTCACTGCTGGGCCATATCCAACAACCAGCATTGAATATACAGTTTGCCCTTTTGCAATCCAGTTAGAGGTGATATTCAGCCACTAAGAGTGTGATTCCATAATGTGCACATCTGTCCCGTGGACATGTTTAAATGAAAAACAGGCCCCATTTGACTCTAATTCCGCATGCATGGGTCTGGACGTGCCTGTGGGTCCAGAATTAGGGACAGAGATGTGTTTGGCGTGGCATGCCCAAACCCTGGGACATGGGTATACAGTATGTAGCAAGTCGTGTGGATATCCCTGCCCTTGGCAAATTCAATATGATGTACAGCTCCACTGCTACCCGTCTCCATGTGGCCATGCCTCCTCAGTTAAAATGTGCATCCCCGAAGCTGCTTCTCACACTGATGGTGTGGTGCCCATGCCAACTATCCATGAAAACAAATGATACAGATGTGCTGATGCAAAACAGACCAGATAAGCTAGTTCTTTGCATGACCAGGACACTGCAAGGTGATCTCTGCATGCTCAGAGATGTTACAACAGCAAGTAGAAATTGATATGAGTGTCCTGACATACCTTGCAGCACAACATACATGGCAATAGGTGAACATTTTAGTTGTGCTTGCACTGGTCATCTCTGAAAATGGTCTGTACACTGCAATGTATGGACCAGAAGAAATCAGAAATGGTCCTCTACATAAGAGCATTAAATAGGGACCCTCAGATTTAGTACATGCAGCAGTGCAAACAGCACCACTAGATGCCCAAGGGCACCAGCATCTGTCTATACAGATGTGCACATTTGTGAGACCACTGATGGTGCTGTGTGCCCTGTTGCATGCCTTATCACTTATCCCTTGTCACTGACAGGGATATGCTTTGACATTTAGTCATAGAGACCATGTTCTGCTGTATCCTGGCTGATCACACTAGCACCTGTCACGCTGCAGTCAGCCCTATGGACCAGGTACTGGCCAGGCGCTCATGTCCCCACAAACGTGCAAGTGCGCATATGAGGTCCCCCCATGCATCTCTCTAACCACACACACATGCACACTTTCACTTGCAGTCAGACAAAACATACAACTGCAGTACTAATGCCCTGCACCTCTGGAAAACAGCTGTTATAACATGATGGCATGGATCCCAGGACTACTAATCTGATCTGCATTTCTCACCCACACATGCATCCATCCTATACTCACTAGGGTTGCCACCTGGCTCCTGATGTACCCGACAAGCTTGATCCAGTCCTGGGTTTACCCCATTGCATTCAGGGACATGTAGCTCTGATTTCTCCATTGCACTCTATAAGAAAAGCAAGACTACATGTCCTTGCATGCAATGGGGAAATCTCAGGACTGGATCAAGCCTGTCGGGCGCATCTGGAGCCAGTTGGAAACCCTAATACTCACCCACATACAATCCCTGCATCAATAGTCCCACTTCTCAGATGACAGGGAATGTTAGGGTGCCCTAGATCACCTCCTCTAGCCCACACAGCAATTGTCAGCCTAGCCAGAATAATCACCATTGCACCTCTGAATATTTCTGTAAGGGTGTTTAGTAATGTGTCTTAACCATACAACCTCCCCCCACCTCTGCATTCTGTTCTTTACAACTGCATCTTGTGGTCTTCCAGACTGCAAACACACCAGTTCACAACATCTTTGTCAAAGCCATTCATCTCTATGGGACCCATTACAGTGCAGAGCAGAAAAGTTTCTAAGTTCTGGCCTTCTTCCATATTTCCGCTGGTATAACGTGGACGTCTGCGGGAAACACACAGAATGTACATGGCCCTTTCCTGAATATGCATTGCACATCTTCACTGCTGACCATGCCCCGTTCTGCCCCCTCAACATTCTGAGATCCCTGTGCTAGCATCATGTTCTTGGAGGGCCATGGGTGTATCAGAATATGGTCATAGACATTTTCGCTAGAAAAACATCTATGCCAGACATCCAAGGGCTTATTCCTGTTCTGGAATGGCCCCCTAACTGGATTGCAACTAGTTTAGCTAACCAGTTAGTGGTGCCCCTAAGCCCTCCCCATCACTAACTGGATAGCAACAGGGTGTTGAAATCTCTTGGGAGGGGGAGATATTCAGAGGCACTAAATACTTTAAAGCCATTGACTATCCTGGTCAGTAGAATTTATGCAATTTGCATGTCTGTAAACCACATAAATCCCTTTGAAGATGCCCTCCATGTGTGTGCACCATCAAGTCAATGACCCAGCCCCTGTGTTTTCTTGGCAAGGTGCAACTGGAAGTAGATTGCCAGGCCTTTCTTCCATGCAATAAGTCTACAGCACCTGGCATTCCAAGGTGGTCCTCCATTGAAATTCTAGCCAGGCCCAACCCTGCTTAGCTTTTGAGATCAGAGAGATCATGTTCATTCAGGGTGGCAAAGCCATAATTATTTATATGTTTGTTTATTAAAACTTAATATACTACCCTTCATGGGTGCAGCAGAGCTGTTTACAATATATTAATAAAATCATAAAATCAAATTAGAAAAAAGAAATAGAAAGGAACTCCAAAAGAAAAATGATACAAGAAATTACACACACGCATAAGGAGGGGAGAGAGAAAGAGAGAGGGAGGAAGAAGGGGAAGAGGACAGGGGGGAAGAGGACAGGGGGGAAAGCAGTCAGGGGGGAAAACAAAGGCCTTTTTAAGGAGGTGTTTTTTGAGTTGAGTCTTAAATTTGGTAAATGAGGGTTTGAGGCAGAGGTCAGAGGGGAGATTATTCCATAAACTGGACCAAGAAAATAGAATGCAGAATTTGATCACCTCACTCGTTATTCCCATTTCCAGGTCATTTATGAATATGTTAAAAAGCAGAAGGCCCAGCACAGATCACTGGGGCCAAAGGTCATCATGATGTCATCAGAAAGACTTTTCACTACACGGAGTTGCTCTGATAATTGTTGGTCACTGGAACTGTACAGCTTCAGATTTTCTACAAATAGTAAATGGGATGTTACCTCTGGGTTGCTACCTTCTTTAGGATTCAGGCTACATCCATATCCCAAAGAGTGGATGAGAGTACTTATTGGATTAAGCACCATACAAAACAAAAGTGGTGACTAGGAATCTCCCTGAAATATTCCTCTCTGGATCTTGATGTTAGGAATGATGTACTGACTGTCTTCATGCTTCAAAAATAGAGTACTTTGCTACATTGTCATTATGAACTTAATGTAGCCTGTCAAACCAGGATTTATCCTATACATCCCAAGGCAATTTATTATCCAAGAGTGTGGGACACTATCAAAAACTTTCTTATAATCAATCCATGCTATACTGAGATTTATGCTTTTCATAGCACTGACCATGATGGCCATATGCTCCCCTCTTAGTGCCCTTTTGCTCTATTGCTATGGGCTATGAGTTCCATGCAATGCTGATTGCTATAATCTTGCATGTTATAAATAACACATTTATGATAAAAGTGGCTGTAAATCAAGTCATTCCTTGCAGTCACATAAATCAAGTCATTCCTTGCAGTCACTGCTCGCTAATGCCCCTGACTGTGTAGGGCTTCCATGTCTTTGGTAGCTTCTTCTTCGCTGTCTAGAAGGTCTGTCAGGAGAGGCTACTTACAGGTCAGGGTCTAATTATGGAGCATGCAACATGTTAGAGAAATGCTATACTTTTTGGAAGGATGGTATAGGAGCTATCATCTACTTTGTCCAGGTACCTGAAGCATGTTTTTAAAAATCTAAAGGTTATTTCAGTTCAGCTCTTGTCTGCCTGTGGAACAGGTTACAACAATCCTCAAACAGTTTGTGGGACATGATGGAGTCATGAGTCAGATTTTCTGGGGATAGCTTCTGTTGGAGAAATCAGAGAAAATGAGATTGAGTGGAATAATAATGGTGTAGAATGCTAGTAAGCATTGTTGAGTCATAGGACTCCGCTGAACTAATAAAGGTTAGAGGCTTACATGGAGAGAAGAGTAAGACAGACAGTGTGAGACCTTACCGCTCTTCTCTGCACTTGTAATTGGGACCTGGTTTATAAAGAGAAGAACACATGTGTCTTCCTTTATAAAACACCAATGTATGGACACAGTTCAACCTAGTTGCAGCAGTTATGCTTGCCCAAGAGAAAATGTAGCTGACCATGCCTAGATTGGCACAGAAATGCTCATAGATCATAGTATTCTATAACCTATGTGCATAAACTGCAGTCTCATCTGCACTCTGCCCAAACTCCACCCTGTATACACTCCTACGGACAGTATGTGCATACAGAAAGTATGGGAAATGGGTACTGCCACATGTGAACAGTGACCAGCCAATGCGCATACGTAAGTGCCGATTCACATGAATAAGTCCTTTAAAATAGGTATTTATGTCCACATGGCTCTTATAAAACTGGCCGCTGTGTATGAGAGGTGGTAGCTTACTTAGAAGTCATCCCCCAGTAGTTTGACCACTCTCAAAGTCCTCTTTGATGTCAAGAGTATGATAGAATGTAAGGCATCATGACAGAGACAGACCTTCGGCCTTATGAGGGCACCCCACTCCCTGAGATATTAAAAATTAAATTTAAAAAACATGTTCATCCCAACACCTTCCTTCCACCATAATCTTGCAAAAATGCACGACTGAACATCATACTTTACATATTGAACTTTGCTTTTTATGTAGATGCGAGCCTGCTCTTCCTGCAGGTAAAAGAATGTGTTTACCATTCTTTGAGTTTCTTTGACTGTCAGGACCTATAGTTTTGCTTTGACTGCTACTGCTTTTGTCTAGGATTATCAGATTTTTGGAGAGCAAATCTGGGACACCTGGGCAGGGCTGATCTGGACTGGGAAGTGCGGGGATCCTCCCTCCTTGGTTATCTTTTCCCCATATATGTCGAAAGGACCAGTCTCGGTAGCATTCAGAATTTGCAAAAGTTTACAAAAGACAATAGTAGCCCTTCTCGAATTGTAAGTGTGCATACATATACAGGGTGGCCCAAAAAAAGTGAGAACATCTCGTAAATTAAAAGCTTAAATAGTTTACTTATTTACCTTTTTTAGCTATGTAACGTCTTTATTTTGACAATTTCCAGTCGCCATCTTTTGTTGTTAATTTGTCAATCGTTTACATCTGTCTTTTTGAATTTTTAAATATATGCTACGAGATGTTCTCACTTTTTTTGGGCCACCCTTGTGTGTGTGTGTATGTATATATATATATATATACACACATATGGGTAAAATATTTTACCCATATGTTTAACATAAATTTTAAATATATATATACACACACGCTTAAAATTTATGTTAAACATATGGGTAAATATTTTACACATTTATAAAATCCCCCCCTCTTTTATTCAGAATTTTGCATCTTCTCCTATCAGAATTGAGAAATCCTGCATCAGAGGGATATGCCGGTGAAGGAAAATCATTTGCCTCTGTTTTCACTGAAATCAGGGACAGGGGGTAATTATAGACCATGGAGCCAGGGACCAGAGGCGGCTCAAGACAATCTGCTGCCTGAGGCGAGAGGTGAGCTGGTGGTCCCACCTCCTTCGGCAGCCAAAAAGGAGGGACTTCCTCAGAGCCCTAGTCAGAAACCCCCAACTCAACACCAGTCAGGTGTTTGCCCCATGAATAAAGAAAGCAATATATTCTCAGGCTATAAAAGATTTTTTTTAAACTTCATTTTGCTGTTTTTATGCAGCAAAAATGTAGCAGCTTAATTATATAGCCTAGGAATCTAATGTAAAACATACTGACCTTGCACACTCGATTGGCATGCTATTACATGTAACTGTACTGTATAGTCTGCAAAAACAAAGGAGAAGCCAGGTGATCAGAAACCAAGGAGCAAATTGAAAAAGCAAAAACCACAGCTAATTTTATTTTGGTGTTATAAACTGTGCTGTGCTTTTCGCTTTTTATTTTTGAACATATATTCTACCGCCAAAGAAACCTTTCTCCCAATAATGAGTGCAGAGGACATTTCCCCATAGAACTTAACCAGTGTTCTCCCCAGAAACTTTAGCACAAATGACTAGCTGGGTGGGCCACATTATAAGCTGGCTGGCAGCGGACAACATAATTAGTCTTCTTTCCTTGTTCTATTCCTGCTCATTATTTTGCCATGTCAGTTCATCAGATTATGTTAGCCTGTGGTCAGTAAAATCAGCCAGGAGGCGCACCCATTCAAAAGATCCTGGGGGGAACACTGTCAACATACACAAAATAATTTCCTATTGTGATGTCATCTCCGTATCAGCTGTAGAAATAGCGCGGATCATACAAGGAGCCTCCGGATACGATTACATCACCCCCATCCTCAAACACCTGCATTGGCTTCCACTACAAAGCAGAATACAATACAAAATCCTATTAATGATATTCAAAACTCTCAACTTATCATCCCACCACCTTCAAACTCTTATTGGAAAACCCCAAACAGGCCTCCTCGACACGGCACTAGAGACACCCTAGCCACTCCCCATGTAAAAACTAAACTACTCAACAGGCTTGTGCAAGATCTTTTGAGTTCTGTGCCCCCACAATCTGGAATTCCCTTTTTTTTTTTTTTTTGTTTGTTTTTTTTTGTTTCCTGCAAAACTTTTTTTTTTTTTTTAAACTTTTATTTTCATTTTACAACAAGCAAAAAGAAACAACACACCAAAGGAAACAAATACAAACATACAATAAGGAAAAGCAACCCCAATTACCCCCCACCCCTATGCTTCTTCTCTAAACTGATAAGTATCATCATATAAGCGCTTACAAACAACAGTAATTGTACATCAAAACAAACAGAAATAGTATCTGCGATACAGAATGATCATGTGACAGAGATTTACACAGATTTAAACAGTCAGATGAGAGCATTTAGCAGTTTGAACATAGTCGTTGAGCATCTTCCATTTAGACAAGTGGTGGGGGGTCTGAGCGGAAGAAGCTAACATACGAGGTATTTGCTCATATTTACTGTAGAGGCAGACATGATTCCACCATTCATTGGGGCTCAGATGGGAGCTATTTTTCCAGTATTTCGTAATTAGGGAAAGAGCTATGCCCAGCATAAAGTCTAAAAGGAAGTAAGCCGATTTGGGAAGAGAGGGGATCCCCGCAGCTGAGCGGAGTCCCACTATCTTCCAAGAGAGGGGCTCTTGAAAGTGCAAAATAGATTGAATACGACCCCAGACCCGACTCCAGTAATACTGTAATGCGGGGCATTCATACATAACATGAGTTAGTGAACCAATGGCCGCATGGCATGTCCAGCATCTATTGCTCCGGGTGGCGTTCCACTTGGCTAACCTGTCAGGAGTATAGAAACATCGGTGGGCTAGAAAGAAAAGCGTCTGAGTGAGTGAGGCGGATAGAGAGACCCGTGTCACCTTGCTCCAGACTAGGCTCCATTGCTCCGGGGTCAAAGTTACATGCATTTCCCGCTCCCAGGATTTCTGTGCTGTAGGAGTGCCTCTATTTACAGTATTACATAAAGTTTTGTAAAAGTTAGATGCCACACCTGATAAGCTCCCGATAGATCGGATTATCTCCGATAATCCTTGGGTATGGGTTTCCGATGGCGGGAGCACCTTGGCCCTCCGAAGACAATGCTGAAGTTGCACCAACTGAAAGTAGTGTTTCGCTGGGAGACCAAATTCAATTTGTAATTCGCTAAAAGTTTTCCAGCGACCATCATGGAACAGCTGGTTAGGGATCCAAATGCCCCTAGTGTACCAGGGGCTCCACGCCATCGGTTTATTTTGTATTTGAAATCGAGCATTGTGCCAAAGCGGGAGTCTATCTAGCGGGCAAAGTCGGGGGTCTAGAGATTGCTCAAGGGTATTAAAGGCACCTAAAGTGTCTAAGAGCATCGGTGGATAGTGGGAGTCTGATGGGAGAGTCATACCAGGGAGAGAAGTAAGAGGAATTGGTTTGCAAAGGTCCTCCTCTATATCTAGCCACACTGGTCTACTCGGTGTGAGGTCTTCCAGCCAACGAGCGCCTTGTTTGAGAAGAAAAGAATGGTGGTATTTCAGAAAATCAGGGAATCTGACACCACCATTTTCTTTATCTGCTTGTAATTTATGTTTCGCTATCCTAGGTGTCTTGTTTTGCCATAAGTATCTAGTCAGAAGACCCTCTAAATCTTTATATGTACGTCGATGTAGGAGACATGGCAGCATTTCTAAAATGTAGTTCACTTTGGGAACAATCATCATTTTAATGGTTTCTAGGCGGCCCCACCAAGTAAGTGTTAAAGGAGTCCAGCGTTGAGTAAGCGCCCGGACCTTAGAGGTTAAGTCTTTGGCATTAAAGGTGATGGTGTCTTCCAAAGGAGAGCAGTAGTGCACCCCAAGGTATTTGACCATGCGAGGTTGCCATAAAAAGGGAAAGGATTGCATATCTGCCTGATGGATCAGAGGATTTAGTGGAAAGGCTACCGATTTGGTCCAATTTATCTTATAGCCCGAGAGTTGTGAATATTTACCAATTTGTTCTAGGACAGCCGGCACTGAGTCTAGGGAGACAAAGAGCATAAGGTCATCAGCATATGCTGAAAGTTTGAGTTCCCTATGAGAGAAGGGGACTCCATGAATATCCTTGGATTGCCGGATTAGTAAAGCTAAGGGTTCGAGTGCGAGATCGAAAAGAAGTGGAGACAGTGGGCATCCCTGGCGAGTACCGCGTTGCAGGGGAAATGGCTGAGACTTTAGAGCATTAGCACAGATACTAGCTGTAGGCTGTGCATACATGATTCGGAGACAACGGAGAAAGCCTTCTCCGAAGCCGTACCAGCGGAGAGTTGCAAATAAGAAGGGCCATTCTAAGCGGTCAAAGGCCTTCTCAGCATCAAGTGAAAGGCCGACCAATGGTCGATCAAGATTAACTGCGGCAGTCAGTACATGACATAGAGTCCTAGCATTATCAGCAGTTGATCTACCGGGAATGAAACCGCATTGATCTGGGTGTATTAGAGTAGACATCTTGTCGGAGAGCCGGGTGGAGAGAATGGTGGCAAATATTTTATAGTCTGCGTTTAGTAGGGAAATTGGACGATAATTAGCCGTTAATTGCGGATCTCTCCCCTCTTTCTCAAAAACTACTACATTTGCCATTGAGAAGGATCCAGGAGGAGATCCCTCCTCGGCCAGAGCAGAAAAATAAAGTTTCAAAAACGGAGCTAAGTCAGCGTTAAAAGTTTTGTAGAATTCAGCTGGGAGACTGTCCGGGCCTGCGGCTCGACCTGTGGCACATCTCTTGAGTGCAGATTGAATTTCTGATAAAGTGAATGGTTTGTCCATGGCCTCTCTATCTTCGTCAGATAGGGTCGGCCGTTGTACCCCTGATAGTAGTCGTTCAAATGCTTCTGGCTCGAAGTCGCATTCAGATTGATAAAGCCGAGTATAAAAATCCCGAAAGAGTTCTAATATTTCTGTATCTTTAGTGACCAAGCTCCCCCCCCCCCCGACGGATTGCGGAGAGCGGTAACGCGCTTGGCTTCTTTTTGACCTTTCAGAGCATTGGCTAACAATTTGCCAGCACGGTTATTTTCCCGATAGTACATCCCTTGCTGTGATTCAATATTTTTAGCAGCAGCGGTATATAAAAGCTGATTGTATTGAAAACGAAGGCGTTGTAAGCGAAGTAAAATACATGGGTCAGTACGGGACGTGAGGAGACGCTCTCCAGCTTGTATCTGTTGTTCTAGAATCAGTAAATGTTGCTTTCTTTGTTTCCCCTGTCGAATTTGATAGCTAGTTATAGTTGCACGGATAGACGCCTTGAAACCCTCCCACCAAGCCCAGCTCGCAGTGTCATGGGGTGAATTAAAATGAAAGTAGTCTTGGATAGCGGCCTTTATGTCAACCTGAAAATCTTTGTGGTCTAGTAGGGATCTATCAAAAAACCAAGCACGGGGATGTTCACCTTGCGTAGTGACATGTAATGAGAAAGATATGGCAGCATGATCTGAAATATGGAGAGGATGAATCCTAGCCGTGTCCACTTGGGATATCAGTGCTTTGGAGATAAGAAAAAAATCTATTCTAGATTGTGAGTGATGGGGGGCTGAGAAAAAGGTGAACTCTAAGTCGGAGGGGTGGAGCAGCCTCCATATATCTACTAGCGCAAGATCTTTCATCAGAGCTGTTAGGGTATCAAGACTCTTGGGTGGACCACTCGTTCTAGGCGGCAGTCTATCTATCAAAGGATCAAGTACTTGGTTGAAATCGCCGCCAAGTATTAATGGAGTATTGGCAGAGGCCTGTGCCAACTGCGCAATACTTGCATAGTAAGCAGGGTTATCCACATTCGGAGCATAAATACAAATACACGTGAATTCACTATCTCCAACCTTAAGGTGTGCACGGGCCCATCTACCCTCCTTATCAGAGCTAGTATCCATTACAGTAGCTTGCAAAGACTTCTTAACCAAGATGGCTACCCCACACCGTTTGGAAACGGCGGGAGAGTAGGCAGCCACCATGTAAGGCTTAGCATTAAGTTTCAGTGTTTCAACGGAGTTTAAATGCGTTTCCTGAAGAAACACTAAATCAGCATGCTCATGATTAAGATAGCTAAGGATTTTCTTTCTTTTGATTGGACTATTGATGCCTTTTACGTTCAGTGATAAGATCTTACATAAGGCCATTCAGAAGGGTTAAAAATTCTGAGAAAGAACATGATAACGCACATAATTTCACAATGTCCCTCATATTAACTGTATATGGCTGTACACATGACATGATAGAAAATAAGCTAGTGAAAAACAATGAAGCGCCCCATATAAAAAAATAAGCACCGAAGTGCTTTAGAGAAGAAGCAGAACCCCAGAAATTACTGGCGACCATATGTCTGCGGGGAGAAACCCCAGAGAAGGCCTAGATTGAAACATATAACCTGTATAGTTGTGCATGTTCCGAATCCTACCGAGGTGCACATCATGGAGGGAAGGAGACCAAGAAGGTTATATATAGAAAGAAAGAAAAGTCCAGGCAGTCTCTGTTCCAGGCTGTGATCACCGCGTCGGGCCATTCAAAATGGCGGGCAGATCCGGCGGAGTACAGATCCAAGTTGTTGGATTAGCGCATCTGGTCTGCTTCTTTGAAATCTAAAAATGTTGCTAGTAGATCAGGATCTTCGAAGGTTCTAGTTTGGTTATGGAGAGTCACTCTGAGCTTCGCTGGATACAATAGGCCAAAGCGGGCCTGTAGCTGTTGAAGTCTAGGGCGAAAAGCAAGGAGTCTCTTCCGACGGTCAACTGTGGGCTTTGCCAAGTCAGGGAAGAAGGAGACTTTATGACTTTCAAACTCCAGATGATGATTCGCCCGGGCAGCATTTAGAATTTGCTCAACTTGCTGATATCTCAGTAATCGAAAGATGATAGGCCGGGGGGTCGTCCGATTGAGCGCCATGTTGGTAGGAACACGATGTGCTCGGTCGATTTCCAGATCTCTGTGAAAAGTGATCTTCAGCAAGGAGGGAAGAGTTTTGACCAGGAATTCTCTTATATCTCCTGCTTCCGCCCCCTCCGGTACTCCAATGAGCCTTACATTGTTGCGACGGGCTCGATTATTGCTATCCTCTAACTCTTTTTGAAGATTCTGTATCTGACGCTCAGCCTTGTCCAGTTTCACCAAGCGCACCGCGTGCGAGTCGAGGACCCCCGCCATGTTGTCCTGCCGTAATGAAAGACCTTCAAGCCGGTCCTGAAGCATACCGAAATCTTCTCGCATGGCTCGGAGCGCTTCTCTCCTCCGTTGGACTGTACCAGTTCCTTCACACCGCGTATTTCCTCCAAGATCTCCTGTTGCATTTCGGGGTTTTCCCGAAGTGGAGCAATCTTTTGTGGGGAAGACAACTCTGTTTTGGAGCATTTTCCGTGTGAAGAAGAAGGAGACCCGAAGTCTAAGCGCGCTGGTTTGTGGGCCGCCATCCCCCCCGAGGCACCCCGGTAAGTTCGGAGCAAAATATTAAGTTTATGTAGGTATTAAATCAGGATTCTGAGTAGGCCTCTCGGGAGCTTCAGCGCGAAGCGTCTAACCCGCTGGACATCAGGCTCCGCCCCCTGGAATTCCCTTCTTAATATTATAAGGAACACCAAAGACCTACTCACGTTTTGCAAGCTCCTCAAACCCACCTGTTCACCCTGCACTTCAGCCCCACCCCCTAACCCTCCCCAGTCTCCAATCTCCCCCAACAACTGAGAATGCTTTGTAAATAGTTCTATGACAACTTGCCCCTGTTATATATAATGTACAAAGTTACTGTTCTCTATAACATCGTTTAATCTGTTTAAACTCCAAGTTTTATGTGCATCACTTTGTTCCATGTAAACATTGTTTAACCTGTTTACGTTTTATGTACACCGCTTTGACCTCTGTGAAAAGCGGTATAAAAGCACAGCCAAATAAATAAAATAAATAAAAAATAGAAATCCTAACCAGTCATGCTCATATTGTGAGGTAATATAAAACCTTACAAAAATTATTCAGGACCTATAGAGAAAATCTGCAATACCATAACAGCATCAACTTCCAAAACTCGCACAAGGAGCCTACCCAGAAAAGAGCAGCACTCTAAGGGAGTCTGTTTACTAAAGTGCATTAGGCTTTTGTAGCTAACGTGGCAAAAAGTGCAGATAGCATGGTCACAGTTGCAAAATCTGTGCATTATCTTTTGGGAGTGTGCACAGCATTTCCCTAACAGATAATGTACCAAAATTTATTTATTTATTTAGACAGTTTTGTATACCACTTTATCCTTCAATCAAAGTGGTCACAACACAATTGGGGGATACATTTAACATGAGGGGATATGAGACACATACGCTAATACTTACAGGGAACATGGGCAAAGGAGGGTTAAGTGGCTTGCCCAAGACCACAAGGTGCACCTGTGGGACTAGAAACCCCAGTCCTTCTGGCCCAAGGTTGCTGTCCTCTAGTGGGATTGCAGAAAATTGCAGAAACCCATTGAGGTAGGGTTATGAGAACCCATGCTGTCTGCAGCTTTGATGGCCACTGCATGCTGTTGATGCCCATGGCAATCGTGCGTTGCATACCTCCCACTCCACCCATATCCTGCCCACTCTTGCAGATAACACAGTTTCTGCAAATAACGCAGAAGATTGCTGTATTATCTACAATTTCCCTGCATTATCTGTTAATGTACCCAGATAGCATGCACTATCTGGTGTGTTAACAGTTAGCCCAGTTCACTAAATAATCCGCCTAAATATTTGTATTGCAGTGGGCCCTAGAATATCCATACATCTAGTCAGAATATCAAGCGAGCCGAATTACTATCGATCCTTCTATAGACACTCCACGCTAACAGAACACTTGCCCTTGGCCACACACTGAGAATATAGATAGATCCTCACCAAGCATAAAATAAATTAACCCAAATTAAAAAGAAAATTATGTAGACAAAATTTAAATTGAAACCCCAAAACCCCAGCCTCTGCATGCAATACAATACCAGAGAAACGGAAAGAGCTACAGATATGCAGCTTTCCTTATAAGGACCTGCTAACCGGCCAGTGCTACCAAATATCCCCTCTAAGCACTGTGGCACTGTCTGGAAAGTTCCAGGGTGGTCCATGGGCGGGAGAAAGGTAGTCCCAGCGCTTAGCTGGTTAGCAGCGATTTTCAGTCTGCTAAACAGCAAAGTACCCGTATAAAGTCAGGTCATTTTAATAAGTGTCCTAACCTTATGCAGTTTCAGCTATCTGAAAATTGCCACTGTCTGGACAGCTGTGTAAGTCAGGGCTGAAAGTTTATATTCAATGCCAGAGGATATCCAAATTCTAGCACTGAATATCTGGTTTCACTTTTGCCAATGGCGGTCAAGTTGAATATCAGGCCTGTTAATTCCAAAGATACACATTTTCCAATCACTAAATTGTAAATAAAATTACAATTTCCACCATTTGCTGTCTGGTCATTTTATCCTCTAATTGTGTTGATCCAAATCTCTAGCTTCTGCTTTCCTTGTTTTCTCTTGACTCACCCTCTAGGGTCTCTGGTCCATCTACAACTTCTTTCCCCTCCTGTCTTTTTGACTTCCCTCCATCTCTGACATTGATATTTTCCTTTTGGCTTTCTTCTATTTTTCTTCATCAACTCAGATTTTATTTCTCCTTCTTATCCATTTCTCAATCTTTTAACTGCGTCTTCCTATTACTTTTCAACCTTTAGAGCAGCCCCCTCATTCCCCATCTCTCTATCCTTCCTCGGCCAATTATTCCCAGTCTAATTCTCTCCTTTCTCTTTTGCACTCTTCCACCCTCCTTGTGTCCAGCATCTCTCCTTCTCTACTGCCATCTTGTGTCTCCCCCTCTCTCACTACCTAGTGCCTCTCTTCTTTTCTCATCCTATCCCCTCCATACGTAGCATACTCCTCTGTCCCCAATCTGTGTCCAGTGAAATAGATGACATGGTGACCAATATCTATATAAAAACATAAGGAATGTCATAATGGGTCAGAACAAGCTCCATCAAGCCCAGTATCCTGTTTCCAACAGTGGCCAATCCAGGTCACAAGTACCTGTCAGGTTCCCAAAAAGGCACACAGGTTCCACAATGCTCGTCTCAGTGTAAGCAGTGGAATTCCTGGGTCCTCTTTAATAATGGTTTATGGACCATTCCTCCAGGAACTTGTCAAAACCTTTTTTAAACCCAGCTAAACTAACAGCTTTTACTATATCCTCCAATACTACTACTACTACTACCATTCATCACTTATAGAGCGCCACGCATTCAGCGCTGTACAGCTAACCAACAAGAGTTAGCCAGAATACAAGAGACAGTCCCTGCCCGTCAGAATCATGCTCATCGGAGCTTACAATCTAGTCAGAACATTACAGAGCATAGGTCGGATTAGTGCAAGGCACAATATGGTCAATACGATATGGTTGTGAGAATTGACGGGGGTTAAGATAGAATAAGGATAGAAGTCAGGATCTGAAAGCAATGGTGAAGAGGTGAGTCTTCAACCTGGATTTGAAGAGGGCCAGGGAGCGTGCCTGGCATATAGACACAGGTAGGCTGTTCCAGGCGTGAAATGCAGCAAGGTGAACGGAGCGAAGTCGGGAGTTAGCGGTGCAGGTGAATGGCATAGATAGAGGTTATTTGCTAGCAGAACGCAGGTTCCGAGAGGGGATGTAGGGAAAGATCAGAGATGAGAGGTATGGAGGGGCCGCAGAGTGAATGCATTTATAGGTCAGTAGGAGAAGTTTGAATTGGATGCGGAATTGGATAGGGAGTCAGTGAAGCGACTTGAGAAGAGTAATATGGGTGTGACGAGACTGGCAGAAAATTAGTCAAGCAGCGTGATTTTGTATAGATTGAAGGGGAAGGAGGTGGCTGACGGGGAGACCAGCAAGGAGTAAGTTGCAATAATCGAGGCGAGAGGCGATTAAGGAGTGGATTAGCGTTTTGGTGGTGTGTTCAGAGAGGAAGGGGCGGATTTTGAATGATAATGAATTCCAGAGTTTGATAACACATTGAGTAAAACAATATTTTCTATTATTAGCCTTAAATGGGTTACATTGTAGCTTTATTGCATGTCCTCTAGTCTTTCTACTTTTCGATGGTGTAAACAACCAATCTACATTTACCTGTTCCACTCCATTCATTAATTTATAGACCTCTATCATATCCCCCCTCAGTATAAAGAAAAGTCAAGAAAAGAAGATTAGCAATTCTGCGAGAATTCTCCATTGATTCAAGCCGCCTATGAATGATTAGGGAGTCTTTTAACAGAGGAGACTGAAACAGCTTGAAAAGAGTAGCAATTTGCATTTCCATTTTAACACTTAAATTAGTCAACTGCTTGAACTTTAAGTTCTGTTCAGACATCTTAGCAACTATATCAGCAGAGGATATAGAAATTTACCCAAAAGAACCTCAAAGGGCTAGTTCAGTACGTGAAACAATTTGCCAGATATCTTTAAAAGATTCTTTCCAGATCCCCCCCACCCCCACCCCCCATCACTAGAAGCTGCTGGTGTTTGTGCTGGGCAGCTCTTCCTGCCTGAGCAGCTGACTTTCAGGGCCTTTAAACATCAGGCCCTGTCGCGGGATGTGGTCACAGGCACATATCTGCGGGAGCGTGTCCGAAGGAGTGTTCCAAAGGGGCAGGTTCTATCTCTTTGGAGCCAATTCAGTACACATCGGAGTCATCAGAGTTCGGAGTTCCATACCTCATGGGTAAGAGGAAGAAGAAAGTGTGTTTGCAGCCAGAGAAAAAAGTATTGACAGTTATTGGCCCAATGGATTTCCATGTTATAGCTATGTCCTCTACACCTGTTGTAAGTCCCGGATCTACTTGCGACTCCTCTGAGCCATCGGGTATTTGTTCCCTACCCTGCCATTCCAATGTTCTAGTATCTGAGGTCGGGGGCACCTCCCAGAAATTGGTAAGTGTGCAACCTTCCTCCATTAATGTAGCCCAGGAGGGTGAAGTTTCCATTGGGGAAAAGGATTCCGGCATGTTGGCAGATCATTTGCCTTTAAAGTATACCTGAATTGCAGTAGTAAAATAGAAAACATACACGTGGAGCATGATTCCATAACATGCACTTTCAGCCCGCAGACACATCTAAATCAGAAATGGGCCCCCTTTGAATCTAATTTCGCATCCATAGGTCTGGATGTGCCATGGGTCCGGAATCTGGGAGATAGCCGTGTTCGGCATGGCACGTGCGCTATTCAGCTGGCCTGTGCCTCGGATGTGGGTAAATATTTTGGATGTCCTCTGTGCCCACCTCATTCTGAAAAGTTACACATTTTGGATCCTGTCTGTCCCTGCGATGTATCCATGAATGCCACACCCCTTGGGAAAAATGTGCATCTCCTAAGCTGCTCATTACAAACAATATTTTGCTGATGCACACTAACATACATACCAATGAGAAATGACAGCTGCTGCAACCTAAACCATACACCAGTCTCCCTCTTGCCCTGAAAAGTGCTAGGTAAGCCCAATGCACCCCAATATGGTAAACAAGAATATAAAATTGTTTTTTATTTTAAATTTTTATTTAGCCGTTTCAGAGAAACAAAAAACAATACACAAATACCATAACACAATACATAACTGCACAACAACAACTTTTGGCTTTGCAAAGGACTCATTTCTATTACACAGTGTCTTCTCGCGTATTCCTTTCACTAGTCAGCCCTCCCAACTCTCATTAACTACAAGCTTTAGATAGATAGTCACCTGGTAACAGACACCGTCCCCCAACTGGGCTCATAGGCAGCTATTTAGGCAGCAATTTCAAGTCAAGGGTATCCCATTTTTAAGCATAGTAGAATAACATGGGTTTTGACATACATAGGCTCTTTCATATGCCCGATGTGAACATACTAAGTTCCACCATTACGCTGCAGTCAAGGTCGCGAAGTTCTTCCAATGGCTCAATATCACTTTCAATGCTAATCCAAGCATTAAATCTATTATTAAATAATTACTCTTTTCCAGCCCGGGTATCTCAGCCTGCGACCTATAGATTACTACACGATATGTCAATGGTGTTTGTATTTTTACTAATTGAGTAATTCGACTCCAAACTTGCTGCCAGTATCTCTGCAACTTTGGACAATAATATATCATATGCTCCAACGTGCCAACCTCTTCTTCACACGACCAGCATCGATTACCTGCTTGAGCTTGCCACTTCGCCATCTTCACTGGAGTTAAATATGCATGATGGGCTAGAAAATATAGCGTTTGCATAAGTGAGGCCGTTCTTGTTACTCTTATCTGCGAGTCCCAAAAGTAACTCCACATTTCAGAGTGACCCAATTCCCCCACTTCTGCCTCCCAGATTAACTGTAATCCTGTATACCCTCGCTTCTGTCCGTCACGCATAATGGACACCATTTTTGATATGATCTGAGACCCTTCATTCATCTCTCTCATCTTCTTCAGAAGTGGGTTACCAGAGCCCATTGCGATCGGTGAGACATCCGCCTTGCTCAGACAGTGCCTCAGTTGACACCATTGATACATACACACTTCCGGCAGACGAAATTCTTGCTGCAGCATCGTGAAAGATTTGAAGACACTATTATGGATCAACTGCCCTAGGTTATAGATCTCATGTTTTATCCAAACGTTCCAGACAAAACTGTGTCCTGCGATTTTAAATCTCAAATTCAACCATATAGGTGTCTCCTTCGTATATTCATGAGCATCCTCAATGTATGTCTGAATAATTTGATATGCTTGCTGCGTAACCCTCATTACTCCGTTATGTGGGTTCCCCGAGGCACCATCCGCCCCAATATGCAACCACAAGGGGAGTGGCTTGCTTATTGCTACATCTATCCAAAGCCATTGCGGGTCTTCCCCCGTCAACTCTTCCTCACTCCAACGGGCTCCTTGCTTCAAAAGAGCAGCTATATGATACCAAAAGAAAATTGGGAAAGTGCACCCCTCCCCGTTTTTTGGGCAACTTGAGTTTCCACGCCGCTATTCTTGGTGTTTTGTTGCGCCACAAAAAGGATAATAGCAGCAGCTTACCTAACTTTGTGTAAAACCGCTGCTCAAATAAAATCGGTATCATACTCAAAATATAATTTATTTTAGGAACAATAACCATTTTGATGGTTTCGAGTCTTCCCCACCAGGTTAAGTACAGCGGGGTCCACTTATTCATGTACTCCTGAATTATTCTTTCACATACTAACTTATTATAAGACATTGTCTCTTGCATAGTAGTCCCATACTCTACTCCGAGGTATTTGAAGATGTTCTGTTCCACCTTAAACGGATATTGATCCAACATTGACAATGTAACCAAAGAATTTAAAGGTATCACCACCGTTTGTTAAGTTCACTTTGTACCCTGAGATTGCAGAATAATCTGCTATAACTTCAAGTACACCTGCCAGAGAGCTAGGTTCCAAGAATAAGAGGAGATCATCCGCATATGCGGACAGCTTGCATTGACATCCATGGACCTCTATGCCTTTAATGTCCTTGTGTTGTCTTATTTTTAATGCCAGAGGCTCCAGTGCAAGGTTGAATAACATTGGCAACAAGGGACATCCTTGCCGTGTTCCTCTATACAGCCTGAATGCCGTCGACATTGTTGTATTCGCTATTATACGAGCCTTAGGTTGGGTGTATAGCATTTCAACCCTCTTCAAGAATTTATCTTTAATTCCAAACCACTGCATTGTTCGAAACAGGAATGGCCATTCTACCCTATCGAATGCCTTTTCGGCGTCCAATGCTAGTCCCACTATTGGGTTGATTGCTCTCTGCGCTTGCATCAGCACATGTGCCAACAATCTACCGTTGTCTGTTGTTGACCTTCCGGCCATAAATCCACATTGATCTGGATGAATGAGTACATCAAGCACTTTCCCCAGCCGAGTAGCTAGTATCTTTGCATATATTTTGTAGTCCGCATTCAGCAATGAGATAGGCCGATAATTTTCCACTTTCTGAGGATCCCTTCCAGGCTTAGGATGTATAACAATGTTAGCCTCAGCAAGCGCCCCAACACCTGGATATTCTTCAAATAGCCGACTATAGTATACTTGCATCTCTGGCAACAGCTGCTCGGCAAAAACCACATAGAATTCCAGAGGTATACCATAAGGGCCACTTGCTTTCCCTTTCACCAGCAGCCGCACTGCCTTGTGTATCTCCTCACAGGTAATATCTTCTTCCAGAGCCAACGCCTGCTTTTCAGACAGCTTTGGCCCGGTAATAGTGGAAACTAGTCTCCTAAATGCATCCTCATCCCAGTCCACTTCAGATTGATATAATTTCACGTAGAACTCTCTACATTGCTCCAGGATTCCATCATCCTGTACAATCAGTTGGCCATTCGAGTCCTGCAAGCCTGCTATGCGTGACACTGCATCTTTAGCTTTCAACGTATGGGCCAAAAGTGCACTCGCCCGATTACTTTCGTGATAATACACACTTTGCTGTGCTTTAATCTGTTGCTGTGCTTCAGAGCTTAATATGGCATTATATTGATAATGCAGCCTCTGTAGCCATATCAACACCATTGGATCCGTTCTCTTGGTTAGAATCCACTCACCTGCTCTAATTGCCACATTTAACTCATCCAGCTTTTCTCTTCGGGCTTTTCTCTGCTGTATACAATAAGTGGTTATACATCCTCGAATGGTCGCTTTAAAGGCTTCCTACCATGCCCATGTCGACGTTGCAGCTTCCTTATTATGATCAAAATATGTAGTGATACCTTTCTGTACATGGCTAACAAAATCCTTATCAGTCAACCACGCTTTATCAAACCTCCATCTCAGGTGGATTTCCTGGGCACACTTGTGTCCAAAGAAAGCAAGACTGCTGCATGGTCCGACACCGTTTTTGTGTTCATCCCTACCCCTACTATCTGAGGCAGCAGCGTTTTTGAGATCAAAAAATAGTCTATTCTCGTTTGCGTACTGTGCGGCAAAGAAAAGAACGAGTATTCTCTATCACTCAGGTGCATGAGCCGCCACGGATCTACTAGCCCTAATGTCTCAATCAGGCATTGCAGGACTCTATCCGCCTTAGGTTTGGTCTGCTGCTTGTATGGGGTGCGGTCCACCAGCGGGTCCTGCACAATATTAAAATCGCCTCTGAGGATTATTCACATTGATGCCATCTCGCTGAACTCCACTATGACTTGCTCAAAAAACTGCGGGTCTTCAATGTTGGGGCCATACATAGTCATTAACGTGTAATCTTCAGATACAATCTGCACCTGGGCTTTGGCCCATCTCCCATTTCGATCTGTCTTGGTTTCCTTAACAACCGGTTCCAAAGTTCTCCAAATTAATATAATTACCCCACCCTTCTTTTTTACTGCTGGCGCTGCAAGTATGTTTTGATATACTCCACTACTTACTTTATATGATTCAGACAATGACAGATGCGTCTCTTGTAGATAGAGCACATCAGCTCCTTGCTGTTGACAGTATGTTAAAATCTTTTTCCGCTTGACAGGATTAATGATACCCTGAATATTTAAAAAAAAAAAAATCTGCAAAAGCTCCGGAATTAATTTTTCTAGGTAGCCGATTGGGTCCGCCCCCTCTGCTCCCTCCGGTATACCGGTAATGCGAACATTGCTTCTTCTTGCCCGGTTGCTTTGCTCCTCCATTTGTATCTCCAGCGCTGCTACCCTTTTAGCCAACAGGCCTACCTGCAATAGCATACACTCATGTTTTTGTGTCAAGGCCTCCACCTTAACAAGGCGTCCATCCATGTCATTTAATTTCTCTTTTACTTCCTGCAAATCTTCTTGCATTTGGCTAAGTGTCACTCCATTGCTTGTGAGCAGTTCCTTCATTGCTTTCAACTCAGTTAAGATTTCTCGCACGCCATCATTGGCCTCCTTCTCCAACGCCATCTTCTGTGGGGATAGCGCTTCCTGCTTCGCCCGTTTCACCGCTTGGCCCGTCAGTTGCTGAAAATCTAATTTAGCTGGCTTCAAGGATGCCATTTCCCAGCTGATCTTGCTCAATATTAAGCTAACGAGCACCTAGTCTAAGGGAAGAGGGCACGAAATCTGTAATCGGGAACAGAAGCGATCTCTTTAGGTAGCCATCTCGCTTCGCGGCAAGCTCCGCCCCCCTAAGAATGTAAATTTGAAAATATATGTCAGGATATACCTTGCATCAAATGGTATGGGCATTAGGAACCGGCCCCAGTCATTCCTGCCCTGGTTATCTCTACAAACACACTTTAAACTGCCAGGGATAGACTCTCACCAGGTCTACGAAACCCCAAACTAACCTTGCAGGTCCCTAAAGGATGCATAATATTGCTGAGCAACAAATTTATGCCCTTTTCATGTCTATGACCTATAAGTGCACTCATTCTGCTGCTCCGCACTACCATTTCCCTCTTCTCTCTCCCTACAACCCCCCCCCCCCCCCCCGGGAACTCCGCTCTTCTGGCAGATTGCTTCTATCTGTGCCCTTCTCTTCTACTGCCAAATCCAGACAGACATTGCTCCCTTCATCTTTCTGCTCCTTATGCCTGAAACAAACTACCTGATTCTGTACATCAGGCTTCGTCTCTGGCCCCTCTCAAATCCAGGCTGAACGCTCACTGCATCGTTGCTGCTGCTGGATCTGATACACCTAAGCTTTCTCGTGTTTCCCTACCATTCTCCCTGGATGTATCTTGTCCACAGCTGCTGTGTTGTCTGTCTAGACTAGATTGTAAGCTCCGCTGAGCAGGGACCATCTTTTACGTTTGTCTGTGCAGTGCTGTGAATGCCTTGTAGCGCTAAACAAATGACCAGTAAGAGTTGTAGTAAAGCCTTCTGCCTATGGCATCTGAGGCCCACCTATATGGGTAATGGCATTTCTCACAGCACCTACACCTGTCCCATCATGGCGTATGTCGGTCTGTATACATCTGCTACCTGTGTGGCAACCCTGTCTGCCTTCCCACAGTCAGCTTTGTTAGACTGCTCCCCTGGTCAGGGCTGTGTGGGCATGGTAGGTGAGATCCCTGTGCCATCACACCAAGTAGCTAGACTCCAGATATATCACCACTCCTGCAGCTCTCATTGATCCTGGCCTGGGTAGGGATGTGGGCCACATGGGCAATCCAGGGAATGTTGGCACTACATCAGTTGTGTCTCCCAGTGCCTGGCACAGCAGATATATAGCTGCTGTATCACACTGCCAACAATATATGATCTTATTACGGAACCCTATGTAAAATAATCCATAAGGAATAAGCATAGGTTCCCTATGGCTAAATGTCAAAACATATCCCTGTCAGTAATCAGGGACTCTCAGAATAAGAGCATTCAGCAGTGCAAACAGCACTAATACATGCTCAACAGCAGCAACATTGGTCCCACAAAATGTGAATTATAGACATGCATTAGTGCTGTTTTCATTTTTGGGTGCCCTTATTCTGAGGGTCCCTTATTATTGACAGGGATATGTTTTGACAGTTAGCTATAGTGAACCCTCTCTGAGTTTGACTGCCCAATCACACTGGCACCTGGTGACGCTGCGGTCATCCATACAGTCCAGGCTTTCATGTCCCCCTGAATTGTAGATGAGTACACCAGATCCCCCCGTGCACCCCTCAAACCACACACACACACAGTCTCATTTTCTGTCACAAAAACATAATTATGCCAAACAGATGCCCTGAACCTATACATATCAGCTATGACATAATATAATTGGATGGGGTACCACGACTACAAATATGATCTCCATTTTTCACCCAAAAAAGAATCCTTTCCCTGCTTATGCCCATACTATCCCTGCATCAACAGTCCCATTTTTCAGAACATGGGAATTATTAGGGTCCCATAGATTGGCTCCTTTAGCACAAACAGCACATTAGTGCATAGACTGAGTAAACACTATTGTTCTTCTTATATTTCTGTAAGAGTGTTTATTAATGTGTCTAGACCTTACAACATTCTCTCACCTCTGCTGCTTGTGCCTTAAAACTGCATCTTGTGTTTTTTCAGACTGTAGTCTCATCAGTGTAAAACATACTTGTCACAATCATTCTTCAATATGGGCCACATTGCAGAGAAGAGCAGGATTTTTTCTAAGTCCTGGCCTTATTCCACGTTTCAGCAGGAATAATGTGGAAGTTTCTAGGAAACACTTAATACGTACACGGGCCTTTCCTGAATACGTTTTCTACATCTTCATGGCTGGCCACGCCCCCGTTCTGCCCCTTCTGGGCATGTTCTGAGATCCCCATGCTAGTGCCATGGACATGCATGTCAGCAGTGTTTCAGAATATGGTCTGGGACGTTTTCGGCACAAACATCCCCGCTGCATGTACAAACCCCTTATTCATGATCTGGAATGACCTCCATAGGGGGTAATTTTATAAGGGAGCGGCAAGTTAAAACTCTTTTTAAGATGCCTATGTAAAGCCTATTTTAAAAAGAAAAGTAGATGCCTACTTTTCTTTAAAAAGCATTAGCGTAAGTGAGCAAATATGCATATTAAATTAAGGTGTGAAATGCCTGAGACTAGATTTGTAAAGAATACACATAAATTATACATTTTATAATTTACACATGTATATTTGTCTGCCTATGCACTGTCCAAATTCTGCCCATGTGCATGTCTACAGTGAAGTACATGCCACTGGGGTGATGCATGTACTTATAAAACCACCAAGCTTGTAATTTATCCATGTAAATGCCTATTTATGCATGCAAATCACTAAAATAACATGATTTACATGTGTTGATGGTGCAAAACGTTAGGTGGCTCCTAATAAATTATCCTAATGTCACACCCAGTTAACACTCGTTTTCATGCACTAGTGTTATGCCTATTTCATCAAAATACTAGCATGAGAGGCAAAGAATGCATCTTAAATTTAGCTGGTGTAAATGACCATACCTACTTTTTGTAAGTATGTGTACAAGTTATTCTATTCTATAATCAATGCACGTTCTTGCATCTCCTACACTCCACCCAAACTCTGCCCATGTGCATGCCCACAATGCACATGTGCCATGCAACCAATGTGTAAATGCCAGCAGCTAGATGTTTCAAAGAAGGTGCATAAATTATAGTATTTTATAATCTACACAAGTTATCCTGTGCTATGTTTATTACTTTTTGCTGGACCATTTTTCACAATTTTTATCAAAGCAGCATGCAGAATGTATAAAAAATAAAATATAAATAATTAAAAACAATAAAAAGTAATAAAAATGTAAATAAAAAGAACAAAGGGAGAAAAGAAAAGGAAAAAAGAAGAAGAAGGAAAAGAATAAAAAATTGCTGCAGGCATTCATTCTCAACTCCTATGGGACATTATTACAGATGATATCATGTGAGTCATTTGAATTTCTTTATATGTAGACTGACTTGAAAAAAGAGTTTCAAGTCACTTCTTGAAATTCTTGAAGGAGTTTTCAATTCTTAAATAAAATAGAAGACAGTTCCATTATTTAGGAGCAAGATGGCAAAAACCATTGCCTTAAGTTATCTGAAAGTGAATGATAGATGAGGGAGGGATAACAAGTCGGGTTCTGGTTCTGAGAACAAAGGAACTGTAATAAGATATAAGGTGTAATTAAATATGACAGGTATTCTGGTGTTCCTGTGTATAATGCTTTAAGAAGCATATTTACTAAAGTGTGCTTAGTATGCTGTGGTAAACATTACCACGTGCCAAAAAAGAGGCCATGCTAAAAATTCCATGCTAACCACTTAACGGGGGTTTGGGCAGAGACTGCATGGTTGAGGAGTGGAGCATGTACTTTACGGTTAGCGCAGGCATCTTTAACTCATGTTAATTAGCAATATTGCACTTACCACCTTTTCAATGGGTGGTGTTAAGTGCACCCACATAAATCGTGGCAAACTGCCTAGCGCTGGGATGCCATGGAGACTATGCAAACTACATGCAGACATGCCTGGCACAACCCCATGTACTGGCATGGGCTGATGCTACCCCCTCAGATTAATTTCAGAACTTAACACACACACGATGCACTGCCGCATTTCAGTAAACATGCCCTGAAATGTGAAAGACACTGGAAGCCAACGTTCGACTTAGAGAAGAGTTGTGATATGGTTAACCTTTGCCTTATGAAATAGTTTAACTGCAATATTTTGTATAATTTGTAGACATCTATTAAAGGATAATTTAGAAGGGAATTACAATAATCGTGACAGGATAAAATGGTGGCCTGAATGATGGTATGAAGGTCAGAGGAGTCTAATAGGGGCTTTATGGCTTGCAAGTGTTGTAATTTGTTGAATGTTGACTGAATAATAACAAAACTATGGGAATTAAAAAAGGTTTTGAATTAGTAATTACACCTTATATTTTCAGTTCAGAAGAAAAAATGATTGGATGATCTGATAGAGTTAAGCCAAGATCAGGAGCAGAAATATCCTTAGCAATCCATATAGATTGTGATTTTTTTTTAAGGATTGAGCTTCACTTTATGGTCCAGGAGCTATTTATAAACTGCATCAAGACAGCCCTGATATGTGCTGAAGTTAGGACAGCTGGATTTATTCCTACTTGTACGCTCTGCCCACACTCCACCCATGTGCATATGTGAAGGGTAATTTTATAAACTCCCCCACAGTCAATGTACATTATCACATGTGTATTTGGGGTCTATTTTATAAACTGAAACATGCAAATACTTTATTTTATAAAATAAAGGGGTGATGGTGTGCCCTAACCAATTTGCAGTAGTCATGCCTGCTCTAGAGCAGGTGTAGTCACCTGCATCTAGATTTGCAAAATACACACGTAAGTTTTAGCATTCTGTAACTTATGCATGTAAATTGAGGCCACGCATATACTCTGTCCAAGCTATGCTCTCACCAGTCCAAAACGTGATATTGTGGAAAGACAGAGCTTTTATTGACCCAATGACGACACAGGCCGTGTTTTGTTACCCTTCATCAGGGGTTTGTCTGGCATACGCTAAAAACATGAATAAAAAAAATTACTTAAAACCTAAAGAAAACAGGTCACTCAAAACACATGAGAACACAATCAAACAAATGAGTGATAAAACCATCAAATCAAAATAAACAAAAACATCAATTAAAAAATTAAAGCTGAAATTAAAAATAAAAATAAAACTATACTGAAATGTTCTTAAGTATAAAATCATTATGTAAAATACTGAAATATTTATATGTGTAAAAACCATAAGAAACACTAAAAGATTTATTTATTTATTTATAGCTTTTTTATACCGCACTATTTGACATCAGTGCGGTTTACAATTAACAATTTTGTACAGGGCAGGGGGGATGCCTTGTGCTTACATTGAACAGGACATGATAACTTGGAATCATAACATTAACATTAAACTATATACATCCAGACAAATAGGAGAATATTAGTGATACTTTACATTATGAAAGCTGATGGTAGTCGTGTTGGTGCTGGGTGTAGTGGTGCAGTTGGATTATGAGAAGTGCAATAGGAATAAATGATGTTTAATGGCTTTCCTAAATTGTGTGAGATCTCTGATTGATCTGATATTGGATGGAAGATTATTCCAACATCTTGGAGCATAGAAGGTGAATGCTCTATTTCTAGTTGACTGCGTGCATTTCGTCGCTTCAATCGGGATTGCTAGTGTGTTGGCGCCTATTGACCTTCTTGACCTATTGTTGGTGCGATGGGTAATGAGTGTAGTGAGGGATGAGGGGGATATCCCATTGATGGCTTTAAATGTGATGAGTAATGCTTTGTAGGAGATTCTGCATCTTACTGGAAGCCAGTGAAGGTCCTTTAAAGTAGGGGTTATATGGTCTCTTCTGGATACTCCACAAAGGACACGTGCAGCGGCATTCATCGCAAGCTGTAACGGGTTTAGGGCACTTTTGGGGAGCCCGTGCAGAATGATGTTTGCATAGTCGAAGTGTGGAATTATCAGAGCTTGGAAAACTGTTCAGTAGTCTTCACATAAAACATAAATACCTCTGTTTAGAAAACGTTAAACCCAAAGGTCTTGTACCATACTGTTATAACCAATTAGAAATCTGTACACTCTATAAGAAATATAAATCAATAAGTTAAAATAAAAGTTAAGAACAATAAATATATAAAACATATAAATACAAAAATCATTAAAAATATAAATATGTGAGTCAAAAACATAGAAAGTGAAGGGAACAAACTATGAAACATGATGTACTCTATAGTAAGGATAAAAAAGAAGAAGGAGGTAGCAGGAGTGAGTCAGCGGAGAGAGAACATTGTTACTTCATGCCAAATGTGGCACGTATACCAAAGATTATATAAACTTAATTGCATGTTTTTGCACAAACTAAAAGGAACCAAGTACTGTCTTGTATATTACCTTCTAATTAATATCGGATGGTGCTAGATAAATCAATTATCTAACATACTGTTTTCAATGAAGGTTTAACATATAAATATGGCCATGTCAAAAAATGCAAAGGTTATATTTAAAAGGAGGCAGGTATATTAAAAACGTTAATATTCTGAACAAGTCGTGAGTGAGTCAAAGAAATTTAAAAAAAAATAAAAATGTAACTATGCATATTCTCAGATCTTGATGTTATCTGTTCATTAATGTTAGAAACCAAAGGTAACAGATAGAGGCTGCACACTAACCCACATTCCTAATCAGAAGCAGCTATCTTCTGAATAAAAGGATACTCACTAAAACAGCGCAAAATGAAGGGAATAGCCTAATCATGCTGAAATGCCATCATGATCAACAATGTAAAGTAATGCAACCTTTGCATTTAAAAAACAGGACGTAAAAACTGTAGAACCCTGATAAAATCGTGAGATACCTTTTTCAACGGCAGCACCGCTTGCCCGACTATTGAAGAGTAGAACTGAATAGTTAAAAGAACGCCCGCACGCGCGCATTAAAAGGAGGGCAGGGGGAGGAGCTTCTTCAACCCACGGGAGGATGTTAAAATGAGAAATAATGGAATCGATAAGTAGATGGCTCCTTTACATAAGACTTAAATAACTGAGAATGAACCAATGTGCATGGAAGGATAATAAGAATGATAACCACCTTTTAATAAAACTGCAAGATTTAAGGTGTAACCAAACTGGAAAACAAAAGAACCAAGGAACATTGGAATTTGAGCTTTTATGAGGGAAAGACAGAAATATACACCATAGTGAGTGTTCACTTGGCACTAAAACCGATGATAGCTGCAAAAAATGTATTGAGAAATATATGTGTGTATGAAGCCCATGTTCCCAAAAAAAAAATCTAAATAAAAAATGAAAAATGAAAATGAGGAGGTTTAAGGTAAACTTGGAACTATGTTAAAACTGGCATTAAAAAATGTATAAATAAAAAATGGTTCATGAAAAATAAAAAATGTGCTGTGCACATATAAAAATCCAGAATGCTAAAATACATGAATCATATGGTGAAACAAAGAAACACTGACAAATCATTAAATTGAGCCCTTTTGGTGCCAAGGTGCCTAGCAAAAAGATGTATCTCTGTTCGAGCCTCAAAATGATTTTTGAGGAAACGGTCGCTCCTTCTCTCTTCCTCCAAACCTACTACCTGCTCTTCTGACCCCTTCCCCACCCACCTCCTTAGCTCCATCTTTTCATCTCTCGTCCCTTCTATTTCTCATATTCTTAACCTCTCTCTCTCCACTGCAACCTTCCCTTCTGTTTTCAAGCATGCTGTGGTTACACCCCTCCTCAAAAAACCTTCACTTGATCCCACATGTCCTTCTAACTATCGTCCCATCTCTCTCCTTCCTGTCATCTCTAAACTACTTGAGCATGCAGTCTATCACCATTGTCTTGATTTCCACTCCTCTCAAGCCCTCTTGGATCCTTTACAATCCAGTTTCTGTCCCCTACACTCCACTGAAACTGCTCGTACTAAGGTCTTGAATGATTTGTTCTTGGCAAAGTCCAAAGGCTTTTACTCTGTCCTCATTCTTCTTGATCTCTCTGCTGCCTTCGACACTGTTGACCATAACCTTCTTCTTATCACCCTATCCTCACTTGGATTCAAAGACTCTGTACTATCTTGGTTCTCTTCCTATCTATCTCATCGCTCTTTCAGTGTGTGCTTCGATGGCTCCTCCTCCTCTTCAACCCCACTACCTGTAGGAGTTCCTCAGGGTTCTGTCTTAGGTCCACTCCTCTTCTCTCTATATACCCAATCTCTTGGCACCTTTATCTCTTCCCATGGCTTTCACTATCATCTCTATGCCGACAACTCTCATATCTATCTTTCTGCACCTGTTATCTCTCCTGATATCCAGTCTAAGATCTCACTCTGCCTCTGACATTGTTGCCTGGATGTCCCACTGCCACTTAAAACTGAACATGGCCAAAACTGAGCTTCTTATCTTTCCCTCAAATGCTTCCCCTCCTCTTTCCCCTTTCTCTCTCTCTGTTGATAACTCTGTACTCCTCCCTGTTTCTTCAGCATGTAATCTTGCTGTTATCTTCGATTCCTCTCTCTCTCTTCACATATCCAGCTCATTGTTAAAACTTGTCGTTTCTTTCTATACAATATTTCCAAAATTCGCCCCTTCCTCTCTGTTGACACCACTAAATTGATTGTCCACTCCTTAATCACCTCCCGTCTTGATTATTGTAACATTCTCCTTGCCGACCTCCCTGCAAGCCACCTCTTTCCTCTTCAGTCAATTCAACACTCCACTGCTCGACTCATTTTCCGCCAGTCTCATTTTTCCCACATCACTCCTCTCCTCATGTCACTTCATTGGCTTTCCATCCATCTCCGTATCCAATTTAAACTTCTCCTCCTGACCTATAAATGTATTCACTCTTCTGCCCCCCCCCCCCAGTACCTTTCATCTCTTATCTCTCCTTACACCCCCTCTCGGTTGCTTCGCTCTTCTAACAGTCTTCGTTTATCTGTGCCCTTTACTCGTACTGCCAATTCTAGACTTCGCTCCTTCCAACTGGCAGCACCCTTTGCTTGGAATAGTCTTCCTATCTCTGTGCGCTAGGCGTCCTCCCTGGCCATTTTCAAGTCCAGACTAAAATCCCACCTCTTCACTATTGCTTTCCATTCCTGTCTTACCCTATCTTGATCTCTCTATCAACATTTCCTTAACTTTGTCCTGTAAATTTTTGTTATTTGTATTATGTAACTTATTTTGGTTTTAGATTGTGAGCTCTGATGAGCAGGGACTGTCTCTCTTCTATGTTTGTACAGCGCTTCGTATGTTGCGGCGCTTTATAAGTCTTTAATAATAATAATAAAATGGTCTTATTAATATCACCACCCCTCCAATTAGTTTTGACTTTCTTGATGACAAAGAATCTTAAATCCATAATCTTATGATTTTCCTCCTGCCAATGAAGAATGAGAGGATTGTCAGTGAAACCTCTCTTAATACAGCTCTTATGTTCAACAATTTGTGTCCTAATACTGTGGATAGTTTTGCCTGCATATAATTTCTTGCAGGGACATTGAATGACGTATATAACATTATTGGTTTCACAGTTGGAAAAATCATCAATGTAAAATATTTGATTGGTGAAGGGATGAATGAATGTGTTTCTTACTGGTAAGGAATTTAAGCACACAGAACATTTCCCACAATTGAATTGTCCTTTGTGCTTTGACAGGAATTTCCTTTCTGTGAAAGCTGAAGAGACTAACAGGTTCTGTAAATTTATATTACGCTTATGAGCAATTGTTAATTGTAAATTCTGAAAGCCCAAAAGAGTTTGTATCAAATGCCACTCTTTTTGTAATATCTTTATAATGTTGTGTGATTGTGAAGAGTATAGAAGAGGACATACCATCCCTACATCATCTTTTCTGGTTCTGACTGTAAGCAATGTTTTTAAGAGCAAAGAGGATCTGTACTAAGCCACAAGATTTTGAGATACAAGCTAAAGAAATGAAAGAGAGATTTCTAGCAAGACAATATCCAGTTAGTTACCTTGATCACGCATACAGAAAGGCCAAAGAGTCCTCCTGGGAAACATCAATTTTCTTCCTGTCTATCTTTTCCACTGTCCAGCTTTTCAATCCATATGATGTTATTGAAAATACCATGGCTTGGGGGCGGAGCCTGATGTCCAGCGGGTAGGACGCTTTGCGTTGAAGCTCCCGAGAGGCCTACTCAGAATCCTGACTTAATACCTATATAAATTTACTGTTTCGCTCCGGGCTGACCGGGGCGCCTCGGGGGGGATGGCGGCCCGCGGACCGGCGCGCTTGGACTTCGGGTCTCCTTCTTCTTCTCACGGGGGGCGCTCCGGGGCAGGGGTGTCCTCCCCGCAGGGGATGGTTCCATTTCGTGAAAACCCCGCAATGCACCTGGAGATTTTGGAGGAAATACGCGGCGTGAAGGAATTGGTGCAGTCTAATGGAGAAGCGCTTCGAGCCATGCGAGAAGACTTTGGAGTGCTCCAAGACCGACTTGAAGGTCTTTCATTACGGCAGGACAATATGGCGGGGGTCCTCGACTCGCACGAGGTGCGCTTGGGCAAACTGGACGAGGCTGAGCGCCAGATACAGAGTCTTCAAAAGGAGTTGGAAGATAGCAATAATCGCGCCCGTCGCAACAATGTGAGGCTCCTCGGAATGCCGGAGGGGGTGGAAGCAGGAGATATAAGAGAATTCTTGCTCAAAACTCTTCCCTCCTTGCTGAAGATCACTTTTCACAGAGAACTGGAAATCGATCGAGCACACCGTGTTCCTGCCCGCATGGCGCTCAACCGCACGACCCCCCGGCCTATTATCTTTAGCTTGCTACGATATCAACAAGTGGAACAAATTTTACATGCTGCCCGAGCGAATCATCATTTGGAATATGAAGGTCGTAAGGTCTCCTTCTTTCCTGATTTGGCAAAGCCTACCGTTGACCGTCGGAAGAAACTCCTTGCTCTTCGCCCTCGACTTCAACAGCTACAGGCTCGCTTTGGCCTGTTGTATCCAGCGAAGCTCCGAGTGACTCTCCACAACCAGACCAGGACGTTCGAGGATCCTGATCTATTATCAACATTTTTGGATTCCAAAGAAGCAGAACAGATGCGTTAATCCCAAATCTTGGACTCTTATCTGCCGGCTCTGTCCGCCATTTTGAAGGGCCCGATGCGGCGGTCATAGCCCAGCACAGAAATAGCCTGGACTTTCTTTCTTTCTCTGTATGACTTTTGTCTTTGGTCTCCTATCCCTTCATGATGTGTGCCTCGGTCGGATTCGGAGCACGCACAGTCCTACAGGTTATATGTTTTTTCAATTTCGGCCTTCTCTGGGGTTTCTCCCCGCAGACACATGGTCGCCAGTAATTTTGGGGTTTTGCTTCTCCTCTACCGTACTGCGGTTTTCTTTGTTAATGTGGGGCGCTTCATTGTATTATATTAGCTTATTTTTCCTATGTCATGTGTACAGCCAGATACAGTCAGTTTGAGGGACACAGTGAAATTATGTGTGCTATCATGCTCAGAATTTTAACTTTTCTGAATGGCCTCATGTAAAATCTTATTATTCATCGTCAAAGACATTGCTGGTCCACTCAGAAGAAAGAAAATCCTTAGCTATCTTAGCCACGGGCACGTTGATTAGGTGTTTCTTCAGGAAACGCATTATACTCTGCTGAAACACTGAAACTCAATGCTAGGCCTCACATGGTAGCTGCCTATTCTCCCACCGTTTCCAAATGGTACGGGATAGCCATCCTGGTTAAGAAGTCTTTGCACGCTACTGTACCTGATATTAGCGCTGACATGGAGGGTAGATGGGCCCGTGTACACCTTGAGGTTGGAGATAGTGAATTCACGTGTATTTGCACTATGTCCCGAATGTGGACAACCCTGCTTACTATGCAAGTTTTGCGCAGTTGGCCTCGGCCTCCGCCAATGCTCCATTAATACTTGGTGGCGATTTTACTCAAGTGTTCCCTCAATCTTTCTTTTCAAACAAGGTGCTTGTTGGTTGGAAGCTCCAGTACTGAGCAGACCTGTGTGGCTAGATATAGTAGCGGGCCTTTGCTCACTGATTCCTCTTACCTTACTCCTTGGTATGACTCTCCCATTAGACTCCCACTATCCACCAATGTTTTTCGACACTTTAGGTGCCTTTAATACTCCTATGCAACCTTTCGACTCCCGACTCTGGTCAGTGCAACTTCAGCATTGCATTTGGAGCACTAGAGTACTCCCGCCCTCGGCACTCTCTGCATAAGGTTGATTGGAAACTTCCGATCTCTCGGTAGTTCACCGGGTGTAGCATCCAATTTTACTAAACCTTATGTAATGCTATCACTAGAGATACCTCTATAGCGCAGAAAGTATGGGAGAGAGAATTGCATGTGACTTTAACCTCGGAGCAATGGAGCCTTATCTGGAGCAGAGGGACACGGGTTCCCGACCCGCCTCACTCACTCAGACCCTCTTCTTTCTAGCCCACCGGTGTTTTTACACTCCTCACAGTTTAGACAAATGGAACACTACTCAGGGTAATGGTTGCTGGACACGTCCTGTGGCCATTGGTTTATTACTTCATTTCATGTTATGCATGAATATCCCGCACTACAGTATAACTGGCGTCGGGTCTGGGGTCGTATTTAGTCTATATTGCACTCTCAGGAGTCCCTTTCTTGGAGGATAGTGGGACTTCGCCCAGTTGCGGGGATCCCCTCTCTCCCACGAAATGGCTTATCTCCTTTTGAACTTTATGCTTGGCATTGCTGTTTCCCTCATTAAGTAATACTGGGAAATTAGTTCCCATCTGAGCCTCAATGAATGGTGGAATCATGCCTGTTTCTACAGTAAATATGAACAAATACCTCATCTGTGCGCTTCCTCCGTTCAGACTCCTTCTCATTGGTCTTAATGGAAGATGTTCAATGAATATGTACATTTTGCTAAATGCTCTCATCTGACTGTCTAACTTTGTATATATCTCTGCCTCATGATCATGCTGTATTGTGGATACTTTTTTGATCGTTTGATGTATAATCACTGTTAATTGGAAGCGCTCACATGCTGATACAAACGGGTAGAGAAGAAGCACCGGGGTGGGGGGTAATGGGTTTACTTTTCCTTATTGTATACTTGTTTTGTCTCTTTTGGTGTGTTGTTTCTTTTGTTTGTTGCAAAATGAAAATAAAAGTTTCAAAAAAAAAGAAAATACCATGGCTTGAACGAGTCAAATCTTTGTATGGAGAGAGACATCTCTGCTCTTGAGAATTTTGTCCAAGTCTTTCATAGTCATTCTGCCCAGAACAATGCGTCGTCTGATTTCTTGACTGCTTGTTGCTTCTTTATTGATAGTTGATTCAAGTAGGTAAAAGTTGTCCACAATTTCAATTTCTTCTCCTTCAATAATGAACTTATTGATTGACAATTGTCATGATCTTTTTCCACCTTTTGCAGGACATTTGTAATGGTGGAATAATTAGTTATCTCATGTGAAGCCTCAAGCTCTGATGTCAACTTTGTAGATCTATGCTTGCAACCTGGAGCCTCTTCAGTATTTGATGGAGCTTAATATGACATACCCACATTCTCTACAGGCTCCTACTGCTCATCCTCAACCTCCTGCCTCATCAAAACTCTAGTCTCTAATGCACACCCCTCAGCTCCAGAGCATACTTTCTCCAACTAGCTTGGTTCCTCCACCCTTGACAAGTCACTCTACCCATTCCCCACCTACAGGGTCGTTCCTCATAACTTTTAATACTTTATCTCCTCGTGGCTGGGAAAGTTACTTTGGTTCCTGCGTCATTGCAAACTTCCCTGTTAGTGCCATGCACCACCTGCCCCTAGAAAGTGACATCACAATTACTAAGAAATAAAATTCTGTACTCTGACACATGCCAAGGAAGTGTGCACAAGGGGCAGACATGCTTCTTAATGTACTCATTTGTGGGCCCTGAGGATGCTGTGAGGCCACACCCTTTTCACTGTGTGATTAGTATGTTACTTCTTGGCTGTTTACTGGCTCTCTGGAGAACAATGTGTCTCTCAGGACATATACTAGTGTTGTGGGTGAAAAATTGCTTCAGTATGCCATTGGAAGCCTGTGGTTCATTCCTCAATGCTCCTCAACTTTAGTACAGAGTTAAGAAAACCGACTTTCAGTCTTCAAATGTAGCACAGAATGTGTCTGCTGCAATTAAAGGATGGGTTCTCAATTGATTGTTCTTTGAAGAGAAAATATCTACAGCTTATGGATTGTATTAATCATTGTCTTTAAATAATCTTTGCCTGTAGAAACTTATGGGTCAATATTGAGCCACAGTCGTCAGTGTATTTTTTAAATGCCAGCCAGCACGGCTAATCCCCCCCCCCCCCTCCTCCAGATATTCAGTGTCGGTATCTAGATTGTGGGGAGCTTAATATCTGGATACTGCAGCCAGAGTCAACATTATCTGCATAATAGCCTATCCATATAGCAGTACTGAATACTGTTATCAGGATGGCCTTAGGACAGCTGTTTGTTGTTCTAAGTTATACAAATAGTTATCCATATAGCAGCATCACAGCTCCACTCCAGGATCGCCCTGGCACCATCCAGATAGTGCCAAGGAGGTATGTAAGGATATTTAATGGCACTATACATGTGGAGCATGATTCCAGAACACAGACATCTGGGCCTGACAAGTCTAGAGTAAAAACAGCACACTCTGAACTCAATTCCACAACCGCATGTGTAAATGCACACGTCTTTATTTATTTATTTAGACAGTTTTTGTATACCGCCTTATCCTTCAATCAAAGCGGTCACAACACAATTGGGGGATACATTTAACATGCGGGGATATGAGACACATACACTAATACTTACAATACTTACTTTGGAATCAGGGTGGAAATGTCAACAGAGTCGTACATACTACTTGCGACTCTGCCAGATTTCTGGCACATGTACGTTCATGGGACATCCAAATCATGCCCACAAAGGCCTCTGTGGCTGTCCGTCTATATGCATCTCTGAAAACGGCTCCACCACCATGAAGCTAAGTCCACATGCAACAGGAAACAGGATGGATTCCCGCCCCACTGAAAAACATAATGCACATATCAACATGGCAATAAGGCTGCCCTACTTTAGCAAGATAGAGATGAGACTCTTGGTCACAATGGTGCTGCAGGAGGAGGAGGAGGTGTTCTTGCCCTTTGGGCACAGGAGGCCAGCCCATGCAGCAGTACAGAGGAGACGGGAAAGAATCAGGACCACCTTCGCCCAGTAAGTACATTAGAACACAGATAGACAGACATTGGAATAGAAAGAACATAAGAACATAAGATATGCCATACTGGGTCAGACCAAGGTCCATCAAGCCCAGTATTCTGTTTCCAACAGTGGTCAATCTAGGTCATATGTACCTAGCAGTTTCCCCAAGAGACAAAAGTTCCACAATGCTTGTACTGGGTCAAGCATTGATATCTTCGGTCACTTCTTAATAATGGTTTATGGACCTTTCCTCCAGGAACTTGTCCAAACCTTTTTTAAACCCAGCTACACTAACAGCCTTTACTACATCCTCCGGTAACAAATTCCAGAGTTTGATTACACGTTGAGTGAAAAAATATTTTCTTTTATTAGTCTTAAATAGTTTACCCTGTAGCTTCATTGCATGTCCCCTAGTCTTTCTATATTCTGATAACGTAAACAATCGATCTACGTTTACCTGTTCCACTCCATTCATTAATTTATAGACTTCTATCATATCTCCCCTGAGCCGTCTCTTTTCCAGGTTAAAGAGCCCTAACCTTTTTAGCCTTTCCTCATAGGAGTATCCTTCCATCCCCTTTACCATTTTGGTGGCTCTTCTCTGAACCTTTTCTAAAATCGCTATATCCTTTTTAAGATACGGCGACCAGAATTGCACACAATATTCAAGGTGCGGTCTCACCATGGAACGATATAGAGGCATTATAATATCTTTTGTTTTATTTTCCATTCCTTTCCTTATCATACCTAGCATTCTATTTGCTCTCTTGGCTGCCGCTGCACACTGGGCCGAGGGTTTTAACATGGTATCCACAATGACGCCTAAATCTTTTTCCTGGGTGGTGGTTCCTAATGTGGAACCTTGCATCGTGTAACCATAGTTTGGGTTGTTCTTCCCTAGGTGCATAACCTTGCACTTGTCCACATTAAATTTCATCTGCCATTTTGATGCCCAGTCTTCCAATTTAACAAGATCCTCTTGCAATTTTTCACAATCCTCTTGGGTTTTAACAACTTTAAATAGTTTTGTGTCATCTGCAAATTTGATAACCTCACTCGTTATTCCACTTTCCAGGTCATTTATGAATATGTCAAAAAGCAGCGGACCCAGCACAGATCCCTGGGGTACACCACTATTCACCTTTCTCCATTGGGAAAATTGGCCATTTAGCCCTACCCTCTGCTTTCTATCTTTTAACCAGTTCCTGATCCACAATAGTACACTGCCTCCTATCCCATGACTCTTTAGTTTTGCCAAGAAGCAGGCAGGCAGTAGTAGCACTCAGGCTGACACCCCCTGATGACTCACTGATCAGCATGACATGGAGGGGACTCCACACATCACACTGGCTTGTGCTGGATTGTGGAGTGGCTATGTTGGGATGTCCAACCAGGGACACTACCACTGCACAGGCCTCGCATATTCTTAGGCCTGTTCCTCCAGGCATGGGGCCTGGCCTGACATTCCCCCCTTTCCATGAGGGGATCAGGGAGCCCAGTGACCACAGTGGCGATTCCTCTGACTTCAGTGACACACCGCCATCCATCTCTGTGACTGTGGTGACACAGGCCCAGATACATGTGCCCTCTAAGAGGGAGAGGGGCAGGGGATAGGCAAAGGGCAGGGGCCGTGGAAGGGCCATGAAACCCTGTTTTGGGATGTGCCAATGTATTCCCATGAACAGGGATCTGCATTCTGTGTTGGGTGTTTGGGGGGGGGGGACACAGGTATGGTGGGTTCTGGGTCTTGGTGGGGTATGATGGGTGTTCATGCACTTTACTGCGGTATTTGTGGCTATGAGGGGTGTGGGGGTGTAGGTGGGTCAGGGTGGTGGTGCAGTGGACAATGCCACTGCCTCTGTGGACTGCCTGGTCTCCAATGAGTGATGGTGCCTGCACCTTTCATTACATGGATGGCTGCAGGTGCATTACAGTGGTGTAGTGGATAAACAGATCCCATTATACGAGAGGGGCTGATAATTCTTTCGCCTTGTTCAGAGACAGACAGCTACGGGCATTTCTGGGGGACTGAATTCTCTCTCTGCAGTTCCATTTTCTTCTGTACCAGATATAACGGGCACTGCAGCAATATCATTCCATCCTCCAGACCTGACATGTGCACATAGTTCTTTGTTTCCTTACAAGGCCACAGACCTATCAACCCCCTCCCCCTCGTGCCCCTGATATTTCATTTGCCTTTGCATTGGCTTCCACAATTTGTCATACCAACCATGGGGCTGTTGATTCAACAGATGTCAGCACAGTGGTGCAGGATGTGTCAGGTGCATGTTTTAAAAATAAATATATTCCACATCCTTTGTATTAAAAAGTACCTCTTGCATTATCTACCTCCTTCACGACTTATAGACATCACTTCCCAACATTGGGAAAGGTAATTGCAGGTAATGCTGTCCATGTGATCACACCCCTCAAGCTACCTTGGCCATTGTACACTGTTGGACCCACTTGACTTTCAGTGTCTTATGCCTCCATTGGTGGCCCTGAGACCTTGGACAGGATGAGGTCTCCACTCTGTGACATAGTTGTGGAGGCTCGTACAATTTCTGCTGCCCCTGGCAACCATTTGAGGGCCATTTCAACAATGCTGGTCCTGACAGCAGATGGTGCTCTACAGTACACCACGTGTGTGTTTCCTTTCTCCAGATGTTGCAACTGTGCACACAGTTGTGCTGTTCCTAGGCTGATATGCAGGGCATGACAAGGGGGGATCTTTTTACACTGCCACAGGGGGATTTTGTGTTACACCTGCATAGACATGGGTGAGACCAAAATAAAGCAATAGGTGTTTTTGATTGACACGCTCTATCTTCCACTTACAGGTTTCCATGTCAGCAGTGTATATTGCAAGCTACACTGGGTCATGTTCATTACGCAAGTACATAGCCATTATTCTGGCTCCTCTGTGTGTGTGTTGTGGATTGCACATGGTCACATTGGGTGCAGGTGTGGCTTAAATCCATGTCTCTCGGGTTCCACGGCAGTGTTGTTGCCATTGTGCCACACCTCCATTCTGTGATGTGTTTGGGTATGGGCATCAATAGCTCACAATGCAATGGTGGCACATAGATCAGGGAAGAGCGGCATTACAACAGGGAGACAAATGTGCATTTACAGGGGTGCGATCCATAGCATCCCTCACCACTGCTATGGACTCTGCCCTTTCATTGGGTCCATGGTATTGATTCTTACTGTATATCTGGTACATTCCACAATCCCCTTTGTTGAGCAGTTGCATCATGTGCTCTCACTCTCAATGCTTGGCACAGGGTTCTTGCTTGGGGGGGCCACAGTGTTGTATTGATGGAGGGTTCTACTGTCAGACCTACATTTGTGCCTGGCCTCTGGCAATCCTTTGCTGGGACCCTTGGAGCTGTTACATCACAGTAGACACTTTGCTGAGCTCATTGTTTCTTACTTCTGTCAGTCAGGAGCTCTGTGAAGCTCATTGCACACCTGCTTTCACACACACGGGTTTGGACACAGCCGCATTTATGGAATCGGGCTCGTAAGTGATCAGCTTTTGGGACATAACCACATTTGTGGTATTGGGACTGTAGACAGCCAAATGGTCTTTGGCTCTTTGGGACGTGCCCACGCTCATCATATTCTGTTGAGATGTACGCATCTGATCGTGCCCATCTTTGGTTTGACCATGCCTCCATTGTCATTACGTGCATCTCCTCTATTCCACAACAGGAATATATGCAGTGCCTATGCTGCTGTGCTTAGAGTCAGTATGTTGCTGATGCAATGATGACTTTTGGGAGCATCCCACAGCGCCTGTGTGCTGCCTTCCCAACTTTCCCTCTCCAGTTGAATTTATAGCTGACACAAGAGAGAGCGAGATACAACTCCTAGGGGAGGTGGGCAGGCTGTGAAGACTAAATTCCTGATGTTCCCGGAGATCACCTGTTACAGGTGGGTAACTACGCTATCTCCAGGAACAAGCAGGAATGTAGTCTTCACATATGGGGACTCCCTAGCTGCAGATGCCAGGGAGATGGCCCCAGGAAGTTGTCAGCCCTTGCAAAAGGCCCCATTTCCCCCCATGGATCGCTGGCATCCTACCAGGGACAGTGGGTAGGAGTTAATTAAGTCTGAAAAAGGGGTAGAAGAACAGCCTGGCCAAACAAGGTATCCCAGTGGGAGTCCTTGTCTTAAGCAGTAGTGGGCTGTGAAGGTATGTACCAAAGCCCAAGTAGCTGCTCGACAGATGTCGTCAATAGACACAGAGTGAAGATGAGCCATTGAGGCTGCCATGGTTCTCACATTGTGAGCTGTGACATGGCCTTCAAGAGGAAGGTTCTTACTCTCATAGGCAAAGGATATGCAATGAGCAATCCAGTTAGATAGAGTTCTTTTGGAAAAACTGGAAGTCCCAAATGACTAGGATCAAAAGCAACGAAGAGTTGAGAAGATTTTCTATGTTGCTGTGTCCTTTGCAAGTAAAAGGCCAAAGTTCTTTTACAATCCAAGGTATGAATGTTCCTTTCTGCACTGGAGGCATGAGGCCTTGGAAAGAATACAGGAAGGTAAACCACTTGGTTTAAATGGAAAGGCGAAACCACCTTTGGCATAAAAGTGTGGATGAGTCCTAAGAACTACCTTATCATGGTGGAACCTTGTATAAGAAGGATCAGCCACTAACGCTTGCAATTCACTGATGCGACATGCTGATGTGATTGCAATGAGGAAGATGACTTTCCAGGAAAGGAATTTCAAAGATGTAGTGGCTAATGGTTCGAAGGGCGGTTTCATGAGCTGCCCGAGCACCAGATTTAAAGTCCCATGCCACCGGTGGTGGCTTAATGGGAGGCTTTGTTAAAAGAAGGCCTCTCATAAATCTCACTATGAGAGGATGAGAGGAAATAGGTTGTCCACTTAGAGGCTTGTAAGAAGCTGCAATAGCACTAAGATGGACTCTTACTGAATTTGTCTTGAGACCCATATTTGACAAATGAAGGAGATACTCCAGTATCGATTCCAGAGGTATCACAAGAGGGTTAAGACCCTTCTGCGAGCACCATATGGTAAACCTTTTCCACTTAAAGGCATACGAGCGTCTTGTGGAGGGTTTCCTAGAAGCATGAAGGATATCCTTTACCTGTTGTGAAAGATTAAGATCTTGAAGTTCTAGGCTTTCAGCAACCAGGCCCTGAGATGCAAAGACTGGGGATTCGGATGCCAGAGCATCCCGTCCTCTTGGGAGAGAAGATCTGGAGCGGAACCCAATTCCTGAGGCGGAGCTTGAGAGAGATGTAGGAGCAGAGGGTACCACGTTTGCCGTGGCCAACGTGGAGCTGAGGATCATATGACCTCTGTCTCTCTGAAGCTTGAATAGGGTTTTGGGGATGAGGGGAATGGGTGGGAAAGCATATAGGAAGTCCTGACCCCAGTGAAGGAGGAAGGCATCCCTTGCCTGTTAACATCAAGCCGGAATTCTGGAACAGAACCGGGGAAGTTTCGCATTCAGCGGACTTGCAAAGAGGTCTGTCTGGGGTTCCCCAAATCTGAAATATTTCGGGTAACCTGGTCTGCATGGAGAGACCATTCGTGTGGAAGCAGAACTCGACTGAGTTTCTCTGCCCAAGAGTTTTGAATGCCTGGAAGATACACCGCAAGGAGATGAATCTGATGCTCTCTGGCGAGGGCCCATAGTCGCAAAGCTTCGTTTCACAGGGACAGAGAGCCTGTTGCACCCTGCTTGTTCACATAGAACATGGCTACCTGATTGTCCGTTTGAACTAGGACTGTCTTATAGCTGAGCTGGGAGTGAAATACCCGAACAGCAAAGAAGATTGCTCTGAGCTCCAGGAGGTTGATGTGAAGACAGGCCTCCTGTGGAGTCCAGGTACCCTGGGTAGAGAGATCGTGCAGGTGGGCTCCCCAACCCACCTGTGATGCATCTGTTAGGGTGGCTTGGGATAGGGGTTGCTGGAAAGGAGACCCCACCAGAAGGTTTCTGGGTGATTACCACCATTGGAGGGACAAAATAAGATGGTTTTGAGTTTCTTATTTTGTCCAACAGGCAGCCTGAGGCCTGTGTCCACGGAGTGGATAAAGTCCACTGGGCTGCAAGCATATGGAGGCGAGCATAAGGAACCACATGCACAGTGGATGCCATGTGGCCTAGCAATTGTAGCATTTCCCGAGCATTGAGACAAGGTTTGAACACTGCTTGGGAAGCTAGTTGTACTATGCGAAGACAGCGGGGCTGCGGAAGGAAAGCCCTTGTCTGTCTGGTATCCAGATGAGCTCCTATGAACTCTAGGGACTGAGTGGGAGCAAGATTGGATTTTGGGAGGTTTATGACCAGTCCCAAATACTGAAGGATTTGCTTTGTGCGAAACAGAGCAGAGCTGGCTTCTGGCACTGTAGGGGCTCGAATGAGCCAGTCATCTAAGGGAAGACAAATATTCCCAGAGTGCAGAGAAATGCTACTACCACAGCCATACATTTTGTGAACACTCTTGGTGCAGAAGCCAGGCCAAAAGGGAAGAACCTTGTATTATTGGTAGTGCTTTCCTTGAAACAGTAATCAGAGGAATCTCCTGTGATTTGGATGGATGAGAATATGAGTATACGCATCCTTGAGATCTAGAGAACAAAGCCAATCCTGACTTTGGAGGTATGGCAGCAGAGTTCCTAGAGAGACCATTTTGAATTTCTCTCATAACAAATATTTGTTCAATTCTGAGGTCTAAAATGGGTCTGTGTCCTCCTGTTTTCTTTGGAATAAGTAAATAGGGGGAGTAAAACCCTGTACCCTGATGGGGAATGGGTACTTCCTCTATTGCTACTTGAGCAAGGAGCATTGTGACTTCTTGACCTAAGAGACTGTCGAGAGAGGTCTGAGAATTGAACTGTTTAACAATTGTAGAAGGGGGCATGCTGTGAAAATGAAGCTTGTACCCCTTTCGTACAATGGACAGAGTCCAATTTTCTGCTGTTCTTTGGTACCATCTGTGGGCAAACTGACATAACCTGCCTGGGATGGTCGAAGGTTCTGGACCATTCAGAGGCAGGAAGGCAAAGTTCTCTAGGAAGGAGTCAAAGCCCCTGAGGAGGCTGAGCCTGCTGAGCTGATTGAGGTTTTGCAGCTTTTGGCTTCTTTTGTTGTCTAGGTTGTTGCTGTTGTCCCTTTTGGGCAGTCTGACCTGGACAGTGTCCCTGTTGGGTATAGGAAGGACTAAAGTGATATTGTCAGCATCCATCTCATTAGCCTTTTCCTGCCAATTCTTGCCAAAGAGATTTTCTTCCGTACAAGGAATATTTCCTAATTTATCCTGTACCCAAATTTCCAAGTCAGATGCCTGAAGTCAGGCAATCTGACGTGCACCAATGGCAATAGCAGAGGTTCTGCTTATGCACTCAAAACAGTCAAAGGCTGCACGATTTACAAACTTGGAAACATCCTGAGCATGTTTGACTAGAGTAAGATAGTCTTGCCTTTTGTCATCAGGAAGGAGAGGGCTCAAATCTCCAAGTCTCCTGTGACCTCTTTAAAGGAACATTCCCATATACAAGATATAGGAACTGATCCTAGCTGAGAGCATGGAAGCATCGACGCCCAAAGGCATCGAGAGTCCTACATTCATGACCTGGGGGATTGGATGCATGTCTCTTTGCACTTTTCATCCTTCTCATGGCTGATTCCACCACCATTGAATGGTGTGGTAATTGAGTTTTTTGAAAGCCAGGACAAGGTGGAACTCGATACATGGTATTGAGTCTTCGAGAATGAGGAGATGTGGTTAAAGGTGTTTCCCACATCCTTAGCATAAGATCATGTAAGATCTCATGAATAGGCAGAGTAGCTGCCTCTTTGGGAGCCTTAGGGTATTGGAGAATTTCCAACTCCTTTGCCCTATGCTCTTTTATTTATTTATTTATTTATTTATTTTACTGCATTTATATCCCGCTTTTCCCCTGGTCAAAGCGGTTGGTGGATACATTTAACACGAGGGGGATATGAGACACATACACTAATACTTACAGGGAACATGGGCAATGGAGGGTTAAGTGCACCTGTGGGACTAGAAACCCCAGTCCTTCCAGACCAAGGTTGCTGTCCTCTAGTGGGATTTGAACCACCGACCTTCCGGCCTATAGTACCTTGCCCCAACCACTAGGCCACTCTTCCCTTTTTCAGGAGCTACTGTGATGGAAAGGCCTCGGGCCACATCATGGTTAAAGTCCTGAAAGGACATATCCTCTGGCGGAGACATTCTGCACTGAGGAGAAGAGGAATCCTCGGGGAGAAGTATTCTTGTATTGGCAGTCTTTGGAGTCTTCAAACTCAGAGGATTCAAAATACCTCCGATCCCGGTGATCGTGCAAAGCACGGTACCGGTATCGATCGAAGTCGGCATTAGGTTGTTCCGGTAGCATTCTGTCAATGCCGGGGACAGACGCATGACTCGGTATGGGTGGCATACCCGCCGATGTTAATGCAGTCGGTACCGTTATCGGTTGAGGTGTCTGAAGCGGTTTCAACAGTACCGAAGCCGTTAGAAGAGCCGCTAGATTGCGCTCGATAGCAAGGAATCTCTGGTCTATCGATGTTGCTGATGCTTGGGTGTCAGTACCGGTAGAAGCGGCCGCAACCCCAGAGCATGGCACCAGCAGTTCTGCCGAGGTTGAGGCCTCAAGAACATCCTGGAACCCCCGTTAGTGCTTTGGAAGCCAAAGCCTCCCGCCGGGGCAGTTTTGCCAGTGAAAATTCCTCAAGGGCAATGTCAGGGGCATCTCGAAACTTAGGAGATCTACCCTTTGAGGACCGGCTAGATTTTTGTTTAGTTACCTGAGATCCATGGGAGGAAGATGAGGCCCTGGAGGACGTTGATGCAACAGACGCCATGTCTGAGGGAAAAAGGGTGCTAAGTTTAGCAGCTCGGTTCTGCCGGCCCCTTTTTGACATCATTCCACAGGAGAGGCACTCTGAAATAGAGTGGTCAGGACCTAAACATTTGAGACACCAATCATGGGTGTCGGTGACGGAAATGGTACCGCCACATTTAGAACATTTCTTTAAACTTGAAATAGGTTTTTCCATTTTTAAGGATAAAATTGGGCCTAGTGCCCAAAATGGTGCCTAGCACCAAGGAAAAAAAAGTTTCTAAAGTAAAACACCTCAGAAACTATATATATATATTTTTTTTTTTTAAGAAAAAAGAAAGAACTGGCGTTACCTGTATGGCGTCAAAGGAAGGCAGACGCGGCCACAAAAACAAAGAATAAAGACAAACTTTTCTGCGGAAAGCGAAGAACTGGAGAGGGACAGTTGGAAAGGCGGGAAGGCAGCACCCAGGCGCTGTGGGATGCTCCCAAAAGCTTTCCTATTGGACGCTGAGGAGCGTTCCCGTGTGGGCTCCGTTGGTGCCAATGATACCCATATGTGAAGACTACAACTTGAGTGAATTTAGAAGGAAACTTAAAACCCATTTATTTCAGACCCACTACAACCTGACCTAAGTGCGATACTCTACCTCAACCAGATGACTTTTGCCTGCCACGGCGGCACTTGGAATACTGGCATGTAATCATGTATAAATTGTATATTTTGGGCCCCTCCCACGCTATTGCAATCAAATGTATACCCAGATCTGTGTCCCCCAACTAAATGTATATTGTATCCAATTGATTCTCCTGTGTTATGTAAATCATTGCCTAATCGAAATATAAATCTAAAAAACTCACTGTATTGTACGATACATTATGATTCTGTAAAGTAAACCGCTGCTGATCGTAGGAAGCAGCGGTATACAAATGTTTTCTAAATAAATAAAATAAATAAATACATTCCTGCTTGTTCCTGGAGATATGATATTCTACTTATACAAATGTTACTTGCTTAAGGAATTTATGTTCTTCCAGGAGAGCAGTTTATATTTTAAGCTGCCACTGTTCACATATAGTGTGATGTAATATTCCTGTAATATTCCTGTATATATATGTATATAGTTCACATATAGTGTGATGTAATATTCCTGTATATATATGTATATAGTTACCCTGTTTATTTGTACCCAGTTACAAATCCCCACGTTCTATTGTAATTCCAGTGCAGACCTTCTGCCCTGGACAGTTGTGTTTTAATGTAAACCTCACTGATGCAGAAGAGCGTGGTATATAAGAAAGTTAAATACTGTAAATAAATAAATAAATAAATAAATAAATAGTCCTGGTTTAAAAAGGTCTAGGCACCAAAATTTAGAGAGAGGAGCCCAATATTCAAAGAGGGCAGAGCACCTCAATAAAGACTCCTAAGTTAGACACTAGAGTTAGCCCACATTAAGCAAACATAGGAACCTAAACTATTTTTTTTAAATATAGACACCTGAGTTTAACTTTAGGGATCTTAAACTGAGATGCTCATAGTTATGTTTGCTTTGAACTTTACATCACAGAACATACCGAGCACTGGAAATCAGCAGCGAGTTCCTAAATTTATTCTCCCACCCTGTTCTCATCCCTTTCAATTCACCTAAGCTTAGAAATCTTGGTCCTAAATATAAGAATTCAGAGCCAGCATGTTTTTAAATTCAAAAGTCTAAGGAACTTATTCTTAAAATAAGGCACTTAGAGGGGGATATTCCAAGGCATTTAACGATTTGCAGATCTGCAAACCACATAAATGCCACTCATCGGGATATTCAGAGGCACTTTCTCAGTTACTGCCACTGAATATCCCTGGTTTGGGCTGCTAAACACCCCGGGGGTGGAGCGGGGATGGCACTATAGGTCAACCAAGCAGCGGCAATATTCAGCTACTGCCCAGTTCCTGTTCTAATGAAGGTCAGTTAGTAAAGCCCTCTGATCCAGCTCCTGATATAGAACCTATGCAAATAGAAGAACAAGCTATAATTACAGAGGAAGACGATAATCTCATGGACTGTTCTTTATGCAAGATTGCTAGCACAGAAAAATCCTGAAAGTGGGATCAAACATAAAAAGGAAACGTTCTAGTAACTGGCACACTAGAAGTTTGTGTAAATACTTGTGCAGAGAAGGAGAAGAGCTGTTGATTGAAGCTTGTTAGACAGCTTGTATCAGAGGAGCACACAGCTCAGGCTATGCACACGTTGGATACAAAAGTGCTTTGAATGTGAAAAGAAAAGCTGTTTTTGTAAAGAAGCTTTTACTTTTTGGTTTCCTTTACACCAGCACTGCTGAGCAAGTTTGTCAGCAGTGACTGAGAAAGACTTTCTGTTGTTAATGGACTTTACAAGCTACTTGCTTTACCTTTCAGTTGTATTGTTATTTTGAATATAAAATCCTGGAGAATACATCCTAAGGTATTACCAAGTGAATCTGTGTGCATTTGGATTTACATCATAAATAAATATTCTGTCACTGCCTTACACTCGAGCCAACTACATTGTCTTCATTTACCACAAAGGCGAGCACCGCATGACTGGACTACCAGTACCATAATCCTTTGCAGGATAGCCAGTCTGGAACATTGCTTAATTGGGGAACTCTAACAAGCATGCCCCTCCATACACATGTAAGGGGCAATGGGCGTGACAAATAGTGGATTTTGACTATCATGGAGTGACGTACAGACTAAAGAAGAAAACATCTTGTGATATCAGATTTGTGGTATATTGTATCAGATGCCCATGTGGATTACTATACATAGGCAAAATGATATGGCCTTTTAGAGTACGGATGAATGAACACCGCAGTAGATTGCACTGCAAGACAAGGGAAGCACCAATCGTGGCACATTGCTTAGAACTAAATCATAAATTTGAAGAGCTACGATGTTTTTGTGTAGACATGCTAAATAGAGGAAGAGACGGAAAATCCATAGAACAAGCTTTATTAATTTGCGAACAGAGATGGATTTATAATCTTCAATCAGTTACCCCGGGAGGCTTAAATGTCCAAATAGACTGGGGAGCGTGTATTTAAGAAACAAGAGCAGGTGGATCGCGGATCATCAATTATACATATAGAGTTTGAATTTCAGACAAATAATTCATGGTATACTCATATAAACGTAAACTGTGGTATGATCATACAAAATAATGGTTTATATAAGAAAACTGTTAAACATTTTTTCCATGAATGGGGCTCAGTTGAAAACTACTAGGCATAGTGTGAGAGCACAAAGGCACAATGATGCAACGTTAGCAGATGAATGTAATAATTTCATTAGTAGGGTATTTAAATCCCACAACTTGGTACCATCTCGCATGCGCGGCGTTATTCAAAGCCGACAGGCTCAGAGAAACACAAAGGAAGCAGACGTTAACAGCACCAAGTGGCATTGTAATTGAAGTATGTTTTGAATGCATATCATAGATAGCTAGATCGGTATAGAACAAATATAATAAACCTAGTGAAGATGTGATTCGATGGTTCAATGTTTATCTGTTTTGTCAGCAGTGCTTTAACAGAACCCCTCCCCCCCCCCCGAGGAAGCTTACGGATGTGAAACGCCGACAAGGCGCCAGGGTACGACGTTGGGGAAAGACACAGAGCACAAAAGTTAAACACTTTTTCAGTTTGGAAAAAAAGTCCTAATGATGCAAATGTGATGCAAATGATATATTGAGAATTATTGGACAGGAAGGTCATTGATGCGAAAAGGCACGCTATATCAAGACGTAAGTCTTGAGTTCAGCGCCTCAATGAGTCTGAGACCTCCTGTTCTTTTAATCTTGAATAATTAAAGAGTTATGCACAATTTGTATGGAAAGAATTGTAGGTTTGATTCCTTTACATGTAAGATAATATAATCAGGAGAGAAATCACTATCTTATACATAAAAATTGAGTATTGATCAATTGGGCCAGTTAGATTTAGGCAATTCAATGCTCAGTTTTATTCCATTACAGCTATTTGTATTTTGGCCCCCTTTTTAATTTGGTTTACAAACAGATTTGTCCTTTTACATATGCCACTTAGACAGTATAGTTGTGTACACTAGTGCAATACATTGTATTATATGATCTGGTTTATTGTCCTTTTTCATGATGCACAATGCTGGTTGCCCTCCTTATTCAATGTGTGTGTGTGTGGGGGGGGGGGGGGGTTATGTGTATGAGCTCCCGCTCTTTTTGATATCACCTACTTAAAAGTGTTGATGTCTGTTGGCAATAATTAGGGTTGGTCACCTTGCTAAATGTGGCAGTATATTTTTAGTTTTCTTTTTCCTTTATATCAGTTACTGGCATGTACCGATGTTCATCATTAATTCTTTTGAACATTGTGGTGGTTTCCTATCATCACTTTTGTCTATTTTTTGTCCATTTTTTACACTTCATTTGATTTTAATATGTTTTTTATTGTGATTAGCCACTCTCCATTTCATAGACACAATTTATGTAACACATTGCTCTATTTTATATTTTTATTGGATATGACAGCAGTGAGTGATGGTCATTGGATCAATTGTTCAACATTGTGCTAATCTTTATTAACAATACGTAAGCCCTGTGCTTCCTTTACTCCTCCCTCCTTCTTGTATGAGCACCTATTGTGGTGGTTTTTAGATGGTGTCTGATGTATGACACATACCTATTTACTTTGTCAATTTGCCTGGGTCCTTTTTCTTGTCATGAAAGAGTATAATAGTTGAGTATGATGATTTTTTATTTATCATAACAACTTATATGTTTTATGGACACGGGTTTTATTTGTCTTTGCATTTGTCCTTTTCATAAGTTTATATACTATCTTAAATAATTATATATTTCTTATTATATGGAATTTGTTCCATTGATTATTTTATCCGTATTGATTAAGGGCCCAATTCTGGGACGCGGTTGGCAGAACGTGCAGCACCAAAAGCCATCTGGGTCCAATTTGCCCTCTGGCTCTCCCCGTACATTCTGAGCATCAGGACGGGGAGAGCTGGTGGGGGAGGAGGGGGGCAGGGCAGGATCAGGGGCGGGCCAGCCCGGCAGGACATACAGGGCCAATTCAGGTCACACTTCTGTACGTCCTGCCGGGCTCGTAAAAGGTGGAATAAGCAGCAAAAAATCAGATCCAAACAGGCCCATCTTGGTTGGGGCCATCCAGATGGCCCAGATGTGCTCCTTCCTGAAATCGGGCTCCATGTCTACTTTTCATGCTTATCTATGTATGGTTGTATCGTTTTTAATTTCCTTGACACAGTTGAATGAGATGTACAACTTTTTATGTTGTTCTTAAATGGCTTATAGAATATAATTGTTCCTTTGAATGTACATGGAGTTCATTGAATTATCTACTGTTTGTTCTTTTTGAGGTTACCCCCTGAAGAAGGCTTCACCGAAATGCAGACATGTAGAGGTCCCAGTTAATAAAGAACTGTTTTTACTTTATCGCCTTGTGTTGCCTGCTTGCCAGCATGTAAGTAAGTGTTAGGGATGTTCAGTCCACAACCAAACATCCACAAATTTATATCTTCAAGTACATGTAATTTGTGCATGAGAATTTGTAACCGGGTAAGGCGGACGACGCCTCTCGCCCCTCCCCAAGCCCCACCCCCACTTTCCTTCCCCCAAGAGAGCAATTCAAAACAAACACATGACAACAAGTTGGGACTTAAACTGGTCGCAGCTTTAATAACCTTTTCAACACACATAATCCAACATCAACATATTTTTAACCCCCCCCCCCCCCAAGCAGAGCGAGCTCTCACCCGCCGTGTTAGTAGCAAGGTGACGCCGCATCCGCTTCCCCCGGGCACAGGCCCGACATTTTCCACTCCCTCCCTCTTCCGGCTTCGCCATGCTATTAGCAAAAGCCTGAGGGATTAACCGGGTCGGGGGTACCCCACCCCCTCCCTCATGCTTGCCACCGGCTCCGGACCCCGTAACCCCCCGGTATCCCGCCAACGCCCCCCCCCCCGCGGCAACACCCCAACCCCCCCCCCCCCCCCCCCCCCCCCCGCCGGGGGGGGGGGGGGGCACAACAGGAGCCTCCAGCCTGGACCCAGCAACTGCCGATGCAGAGCTGGGTCCCCGCGACACTTACTCCCCCCCCCCCCTGCTGCCGCGGCCCAGCCTCCCATTGGCTCCCGGGCGTTTAAAACGCCACGGGGAGCCAATGAGGCGCCCGCCGCGCGGGCAGTAACAGCCGCGCGCCGCCGCAACCGAGAGGGGCGGGGCGAACGGCCCGCCACCCCCCCGGTTAGTAGCGGCCGCGCGGACGGGACCCGCGGCCTTGCTGTAACCGGGTAAGGCGGACGACGCCTCTCGCCCCTCCCCAAGCCCCACCCCCACTTTCCTTCCCCCAAGAGAGCAATTCAAAACAAACACATGACAACAAGTTGGGACTTAAACTGGTCGCAGCTTTAATAACCTTTTCAACACACATAATCCAACATCAACATATTTTTAACCCCCCCCCCCCTAAGCAGAGCGAGCTCTCACCCGCCGTGTTAGTAGCAAGGTGACGCCGCATCCGCTTCCCCCGGGCACAGGCCCGACATTTTCCACTCCCTCCCTCTTCCGGCTTCGCCATGCTATTAGCAAAAGCCTGAGGGATTAACCGGGTCGGGGGTACCCCACCCCCGCCCTCATGCTTGCCACCGGCTCCGGACCCCGGAAACCTCCGGGATCCCGCCACCGGCTCAGGTCAGCCACGACCAGAGCCGCCCCCCAAAGGTAAGCTGCGACCAGCCCTCGCCCCCAAAGGCATACCTTCCAAGGCCTCCTGCCAATCGTTCAGCAGTAAATCTAGCCCTATCGGGGACAAGTGCACCCCATCCGGCCCATAGAGGCCCGGGCAGTCCACGTCCACCCAAGGGTGAAAAATTTGACAGCCCCCGTGCTGTCCCACCCACCGGCCAATTTGACGGTTAATTTTGGTCACACCCCGTGACCACCGTCGCTGAGCCCTACAGGACGGCCTTGGAATGATATCCGACCATAGCAATAGTACATCCGGAAACATCCCCAACACCACCCCAAAGTCCTTGATAGCTGCTCGAATCAACTGCCGGCAGGTCCATGAAGCGAGATCGTTGCCACCCAAGTGGAGCAGTAACACATCCGGGGTGCCTCGGGAACGCTGGAGGTGCCGAAGCAAAGGCAGGAGTTGGATCCACCGGAGTCCGCGTTCGCCCAGCCATGTGATCGTCACCGCCGCCCGCTCAGGAAGTCCCAAATTCAGCCCCACTGGGCGCATCGCTGCTCGCCGACCCGCCCAGAAGACAAAGGAGTGGCCCAAAATCCAACAGCATCGCTGCCCCACACCTGAAAGACAAAGAACAGCCCCGTTAATGCCCCCCCCCCACCCACTCCCCTACAAACGCACGTAGCTCTGGAAGGCTCCCGACCGCCATCGCCCAATGCGCTGTATCTCCTGATCGGGCAGTCCAGCCACCGCTGCACTGGTTGCCGCTCCGATCCGGAAGGAATGAGGGGCAAAGGCACCAGGATCTTCGCCTATCTGTCGTAAAGCCAGGCGCAGCACTGCGGTAAATTGGAAGCGCGTAAGAACCCGCCCGTCCAGATGGATAAAAAGGCTACCATCCCCCTCTGGACGAAGGCGTAAATACGCCTGCAGTAACGCGACCGGACACGAGGGGGAACCCTGAACCGCTGCCAAGTCCACCCACACCCCCCTACCCGCCTGATCCGTCTTAGAACGGGCAAGGCGGATACGGACCCTACTCCCGATCAAGTGCACGTGACGCACTTGCACCGCCCTCCCATTGTGAAGCCGCCCCGACTCCGAAACCAGCTCGCCCACCCGAAATGCGCCGAAAAAGGCTAACGAAAAAACGGCCCGGAAAAGCACCCCTTCATAGCAGGAGGACACTACCTGCGGCAAAGCCCCGCACAACCGACACAGTAGGTCATGCGTAATAGGACGCCGCCAATCCCCGGGCGAGGGACTGGACCGCTCCCAACCCCGCAACAACGTACGCGTTAGAAATCCCCCTCCCGCCCACCCCCACCCGAAAGCCCGTGCGAAAAAGGCGAAGCCTGCCACGTTCCGTCGGGTAGTGGCCCGAGAGAAGCCCTGTTCTTTAGCCGCCGCCACATACTGACCCATCAGCAAATCCGAGGCCAGCCCGGGCCGCCATCCATGGAGTAGCAAGAAGGACACCACACTGCAGTAGCCACGTTGATACGTGACCCATGTCGCTGAGGATACAGACTTCCGCAACAGCTCGATCATTCCTGGAGGCCAATCCGCCATAAATGCTCCGGGACCGCCGATCCCACGTCGTCCGCATCTGGGGCCAATGTCCGAAACAGCGCCCACTTGAAACGGGAAAGAGCATCAGCAATCTGGTTATGACTCCCAGGGATATGACGAGCCTTAATTACTAAATTCAACCGCAAACATGAAAACACCACCTGCCGCATCAGGTCAGCTACTGGCTGACATCTTGGGGAATAGTTATTAATCACCGAAACTACCACCTCGTTGTCGCACCACCAGCGTACTCTGCGATCGCGTAGTCTATCCGGCCACAACGACAGTACCACCAAAATGGGAAACAACTCGAGGAAGGTAATATTCTTCGTAAGCCCCACCGCTCGCCAGGATGGAGGCCAGCCTTCCGCACACCATGCGCCCCCAAAATAAATCCCCAAACCCGAACTCCCCGCTGCATCCGTATACAACTGCAAATCCGCAGAAGTCACCTCCGGGTCTCTCAGCACCGTGGTACCATTGAAGTCACGAAGAAAATCGTCCCAAATCCGCAGGTCTGCCCGCAAGCTGCCGGACAGCCGGATCCGATGATGCGGCCTAGAGACGCCCGAAGTAGCAGCGGATAATCGGCGCAAGAATACTCGCCCCATCGGGATCACCCGACACGCGAAATTCAGGGACCCCACTAAAGACTGCATCTCCCGCAGCGTTAGCTTACTAGAGCCCAGCGCATTGGCGACCAACACCCGCAGGCTCGCCACTTTCTCTTGCGGCAAGCGAGCCACCAACGCCACAGAATCCAATTCCACCCCAGGAAGGTAAGTGTAGTCGCCGGACCCGCCGTCTTTTTCGGATGCTAATGGAACACCCCAGACTTGGGCCAACTGGACAAAACCCTCCAACAAAGCCTTGCACTGCCCTGACTGCGCTGGCCCCACGAAGAGGAAGTCATCTAAGTAATGCACTACCGAACCGCATCCCACCCAGTCCACGAATGCCCAGTGCAAAAAGGAGCTAAACTGTTCGAAATACGCACAGGAAATCGAACAGCCCATAGGTATGCATTTATCGAAGAAAAATTGCCCTTCGAAGCAAAACCCCAACAAATGGAAAGCAGAAGGGTGCACCGGCAATAAACGGAAGGCAGATTCAATATCCACCTTGGACATCAAGCACCCCGGCCCACAGGCTCGTACCAGCTCCACAGCCTCATCAAAGGATGCATACCGTACCGCACACAAAACTTTAGGAATGTGATCATTCACTGAGGAACCAATCGGAAACGAGAGATTATGTATCAGGCGATACTTCCCCGGCTCTTTCTTCGGAATGATGCCCAGCGGAGAAACCACGAATTCTGCAAAAGGGGGCTCTGTGAAAGGACCCGCCACCCTACCTAATGCCAGCTCAGTAGCCAACTTATCACGTACCAGCGGCGCGAAGCGCCGGACCGAAGGCGAATTCCTCGCCTTGTGTACCCCTACACAGCCCACCACCGGTATGGGAAACCCCTCCCTGAACCCAAATTCCAAAAGACTGCTGACCTGTCGCTTCGGATACTTCTTAAGCCAGGGCCTAACACCGCAATCGCAACCGGGGTGGGGGCCAAGCTCCAGACGTCCCCGTTACTTGTGGCCGGGGGCTGACCCGCTCCCGCCATTCTTCCTGACACACTTGAGAGCTGAATGACCCCCATTACAGACGGAGCAGGCGTGCCGGAATTTGCAATCCGGAAAGGGGCAGGAAGACTTGTTGAAGCGCCAGCACAGGTCCCCCGCTCCTCCCCCCCCTGGAGTTCTCTGCAAAACAGGGGGCACGCCCGATCGAAAGGGCCGATCCGCCCGCGCAGGGGTGGCTACTCCACTTCTTTGCCCACCCATACTTCCCCGCCCGGTCTGATGGCCATCTGCGTCAGCCAAAGATTAATATCCTGGGTTCCCCACGACAATAGGCGATTCTCCTCCATCTTATCACGGAATTTCTCATCATAGTTGAGCCAAGCCCAACCGTCATGAGTCTGTGAGGCCTCTAGTATAGAGTCCGCGTAAGCCAACAGCAAACCGTACTGCTCTGGATGGGAATGACCCCATACACTCGCCAACCTCAAGAAAGACCGAGTCCAATTAACGACATTCCGAGCCACTCTCTTGACCCTACCCGCCTTCTCGTCCTCCTTACGCTTCCGTCGGCTATCCCCCGACCGTTTACGACCCTCGAGTAAGTGGAAAATATCTACGTAACGACGTTTTACAATCTTTTTCCGCAGCTTCTTCGGTACCCCTTCCCATAACTCAGAGTAAAAACGCCACCGAAGGCACCGAACCCACCTGCCCCACGCCGACCCCCGAACCCACCTGTCCCACGCCGACCTCCCCGCCAGTGGCCCCCGGACTCCCGGCCAAGTCGTCTGACACCGAGTCGGACGAAGACTCCGAATAGGAAGAAGAGGAGGACCCCGAACGCCGCCGCCGGCGACCGGAACCCCGCTTGCGCTTGGTCGCTCGCTTCTTACCCCCCTCCCCAGCCCTTTCCCCAGCCGCCAACTCACCTGCCGCCGGTGCTGCCACCGCAGAAGACGCACCCGTCTCCGGTGTTGTCAACGATGAGGCTGACGCTCCTCCTCCACTTCCCGAAGACGCGGGGCCTCCACTGGTGCTCGCCCTCCCACCGTCCGTCTGTCCAGCAGGAACCCCACACGGTTGCCCCCAGTAGTGCCAGCTGGGCGAAACCTGCGGAGAAAAAACAGGGAAAGGCGAAGGCGAACCCACCCCAGGCCAAGGCGGCTGCCACGCCCCTAGCCAGTCCGAACTGGAAGGGCCTTGACCCCCGCCCTGCCAATGCGCCCAGGCAGGGGAATAGGCCGCCCCAGCGGGAGCAGATGGACCCCCCGGACTCGCAGCGTCCATACCCACGTTGTCCGACGGAGGAGCGACCCCTTCGCTCCCCCCCCGGGGACCATTTGCCCCCCCCGGGCCATCAGGGGCCGCTCCCCGCCCCAAAGCACCTCTAGCCGGGGCAGGTGACCGGCCTCGCCGGCCCCCAGCTGCCCGACCAGCCGAAACCCCCTTACGTGCGTGCCTGCGGACCGGGATAGACCCCTGGTCGGACGCCGGACCACGGCTCGGAGCCCTGCCCCTTGTCCCTCTGCTAAGAAGAGCCGTGCGCCCCGCAGGGACAGGCTCTCCTCTCCCCGGACCAGCAGGCTTGGCCTTCCCAGTCCCGTGGCGCTTACTGGCACCCCCCTTTTGCCCCCGCCAGCCATTGCCAATAATAGGCTGGAGGCAAGAAGCAGAGAAATTTCTTTTTTTTTTTTTTTTTTAGTTAAGAGACTTGCCTAAGGCAACGAGGAGTGCTAGGGGAAATGAACCCTGGACTCCTGACTCCTAAGGCAGTGCTATAACCACCAGGCTAGTCCTCCGTCGCCAAAGCACTTGCCTGGAGAGCCACGAGCCTCCGTGTCCCCCGACGCTGAATCACTGCTTCCGGAGCCCCGAAGACAGCGCTGAACACGTGCTGCTTCCCGCAGCAGCCACGGGCCCTCCTCAGCAAGCAGAATCCGGACAACAGGAGCCTCCAGCCTGGACCCAGCAACTGCCGATGCAGAGCTGGGTCCCCGCGACACTTACTCCCCCCCCCCCCCCCTGCTGCCGCGGCCCAGCCTCCCATTGGCTCCCGGGCGTTTAAAACGCCACGGGGAGCCAATGAGGCGCCCGGCCGCGCGGGCAGTAACAGCCGCGCGCCGCCGCAACCGAGAGGGGGCGGGGCGAACGGCCCGCCACCCCCCCGGTTAGTAGCGGCCGCGCGGACGGGACCCGCGGCCTTGCTGTTCCTAGGGTTGGTCACCTTGCTAAATGTGGCAGTATATTTATTTTTCGTTTTCTTTGTGGATCAGGAACTGTTTAAAAGATAGAAAGCAGAGGGTAGGGCTAAATGGCCAATTTTCCCAATGGAGAAAAGGTGAATAGTGGTGTACTCCAGGGATCTGTGCTGGGTCTGCTGCTTTTTGACATATTCATAAATGACCTGGAAAAGGGAATAAACGAGTGAGGTTATCAAATTTTCAGATGACACAAAACTATTTAAAGTTGTTAAAATCCTAGAGGATTGTGGAAAATTGCAAGAGGATCTTGATAAATTGGAAGACTGGGCATCAAAATGGCAGATTAAATTTAATGTGGACAAGTGCAAAGTTATGCACCTAGGGAAAAACAATCCAAACTATGGTTACACGATGCAAGGTTCCACATTAGGAACCACCATCCAGGAAAAAGCTTTAGGCGTCATTGTGGATAACATGTTGTTAAAACCCTCGGCCCAGTGTGTAGCAGCGGCCAAGAGAGCAAATAGAATGCTAGGTATCATAAGGAAAAGAATGGAAAATAAAACAAAAGATATTATAATGTCTCTATATCGTTCCATGGTGAGACCGCACCTTGAATATTGTGTGCAACTTGGTAGCCGTATCTTAAAAAGGGTATAGCGTTATTAGAAAAGGTTCAGAGAAGAACCACCAAAATGGTAAAGGGGATAGAATACCCCTATGAAGAGAGGCTAAAAAGGTTAGGGCTCTTTAACCTGGAAAAGAGATGGCTGAGAGGAGATATGATAGAAGTCTATAAATTAATGAACGGAGTGGAACATAGATCGATTGTTTACGTTATCAGAATATAGAAAGACTAGGGGACATGCAATAAAGCTACAGGGTAAACTATTTAAAACTAATAAAAGAAAATATGTTTTCATTCAACGTGTAATCAATCTCTGGAATTTGTTACCGGAGGATGTAGTAAAGGCTGTTAGTGTAGCTGGGTTTAAAAAAGGTTTGGACAAGTTCGTGGAGGAAAGGTCCATAAACCATTATTAAGAAGGGACCCAGGATATCAATGCTTGACCCAGCACAAGCATTGTGGAACCTGTGTCTTTTGGGGAAACTGCTAGGTACGTATGACCTAGTTTGGCCATTGTTGAAAACAGGATACTGGGCTTAATGGACCTTGGTCTGACCCAGTATGGCATATCTTATGTTCTTATGTACTGGGGGTACTTATGAGAGCCATTTTCTAAAGGCACAAAGGTACCTATATTGCCTTTAAAAAGAAGGCTTAAAATAGACACTTTTTTAGAAATTTTACAAAGGCACCCGGTTATAAAATTACCCTCCAATGTATCTACAAGGAAAAGCTCTTCATTTTAGAATAAAGTAATGTCCTTTCTAGCATGTCGATGGAAGTTTATAAGAAACTCGTGTATTAAAAATACTCATCTACAAAATGGGTTATAAAAACTCCCTTATGATTTGACATGTCAAGACTGAAATTTGATGTTTGGTGAGTGTTTTTCTGATGGTCTCAGGCAGCTCTCTTGTCTTTACCATTGGGAAAATGGAACAGGGAGTGAATGCGGTCATTTTAAACATTAGAACCATCATTGACTGGTTGATTCAAGTCAAACGAGTACTGATAATTAATCACAGGCGTATCTAATTTTACTGCAATGGGAATGTGGTTCTTCTGTGCAAACTGATTTGAACTGTTTATAGGGGTGCCAATAATCATGTCCTGGAAATGTCCCAGTCTTTATACTATTTCCTATTTCGGCTAGTTTTGTTTATTTTATTATTTTGTGTGTCAAATATGTGTTCATATACAGTCCAAAGCCATTTCATTGGCCCCTTTTTGTTTTTAGGAGATATTGGGCATTAAGGGGTTGAACTGCAAGGATGCCAGTAATGTTTACCATGACTGCAAATGGACAGCAAAATTTTGTTTTGTCTATCATTTTTTCTGCCCCCATCACCAAGTAGCTATCATTGGCACTGAGGGGCTAAAGTAGTAAACCATGATTTAGAACTGCGTGATGAGCTTCAGTGCACAGTTTCCTAATTCACACACTTTGCCAACCTATTAAATCCAACACTGTAAACAAATGGCAAGCAAATTACAGCAACATTAAAAAATGTGAGCTGACAGAAAAAACAGCTCACATCATTGCAGTAGTATGCCACTTTCCTTCATTGGGCATTTTTTTCTCCCTTCCTATCAATGTATGAGCTAATCCTCATTCAGTATTCAATATTGAACAGGGATTAGCCCACACACTGATGGGCAATTAAAAACAAAAAGTCCCCATTTAATCCCTAGTGGCCCTGAAACCTGCCTGACAAAAGCATATTCCGATGGCCCAAGCAACCCCTGAAGTCCCTCAACCCTCCCTGCCTCCCCACAGCACCTTTTAAGGGGGAGGCAAGTACAAGGCAGCACTGCAGGCAGGAATAAGTGGGCAATCTTACAAAATGGCAGTGCCTGATCCATAGTGGTATGTTCCAGCGCTAGGGTTCAGTCTGCTAAATAAAGGAGCGCTTTCATTGTTTAACACGCTAACTCTTAGCTGTATTTTGTAATGTACTGCTAGAAACCAAGCATTACTATTTTGCAAATGGCAGCACTGGACGAAGGACCAAGTAGGCATGGCTCCTGCATCCCCTCTAAAAGTACATTGTTGGGGATAGGAATGATGGGGGGGGGGGGGTGTTAAATTGGGCCCACTTAGGCCATCAGGGAATGGTTCTATCAGGAGGGTGGTATGGGGCCTCAGGGCCCACTAGGCTATAAAGAAATGGTTTTGATAGGAGATGGAGACTTCTGGACCCACTTGGGATACCAGGGATTGGTTTTAGCGTAGGATGGGGATTTGGGGCCCACTTTGGCAACCAGCAAATGGTTTCCCAAGTGGGAAAGGGTGGGTACTTCAGGGGCCACTTGGTCACCAGGGAATGTTTTTGGTGGATAGTGGGGGGGGGGGGAGGGGGGAGTGAATTCTGTACAAACCTGGGCTTCCAAGAATTTTTTTCTTTGAACTTCACCTCCGATGGCCCTTTTGTTCCCACACTAGAATATTTACTCCAGCCCTAGAGCTGGAATAAAGATACTGCATAAAAGAGGAAGTAAAAAACATTTAACACAATCATTTACCTCAAGAGCAAATATCAGATTTGGCTGTTTTGAATGCACTTCGCATGCTAACCATGCTGCCCTTTAGCATAGTGGTTTTACTGTTGAATTGTCACACTCTAAAGAGTATGTTTGCAAAAGTGCACTAAGCAGTTAGTTTCCGTTTCAGCATGTGATAACTGTTAGTGAATGGTAACTGTTAGGCCGGGTCCATGCTATCTGCTTAGCACTGGTTGGAGATCTGCTTAGCACTGTGTGGAGATAGCATAACATGCACTATACTGGTCATTCCCTATCGTGCACCGTCAGGACCTCTGATAGCACAGGTACATGTAATGCCACCTCAAAAGCAACATGCCTGCTGGGCAGTTTGTTGCTGTGTGGGAGTCCTCTGTCAGCATTCCTGCTGGTGGTAGATGGTTCAATGTGATCGCACTTAGAATCACAAAGCACGGGCAAATTTCAAGCATTAGAATCTTAAAGGTACAGGGAGATTCTAAGGGATAGACAGGCCTTGCAATTCTAAGCACTGTTACATTGCACCACGTCCCACCAGCAGGGACGCAAGCAAAGGACTCCCACACAGCAAGTTGATTAGCAGGAACATTGCTCAAGAGGTAGTGTTAATTACAGCCATGCTACCAGCAGTTAGGTAGTGCAGCATCTGCCCATACCAAAAGCTAAAAAATGATATCACAGCCAGTGTACCCTCCTTTCACCATGTCCTATCCTCCATGTTGTAACCCCGACATCCAATGCAAACCCCCACCTGCTCACTCAATCCTCCACCTACCTACTCAAGACAAGGATATCTTTGATTCTACCCAGCCTCCAAGCCCCTCTCCTTGTACTTACCCAAGCCATCCCAGGTTGTCTTGGGGCAGGAGCAGTCCCGCTCCGCTTCTGCCCTGTTGCTGCTGGGATTCAAAATTGCAGCTCTGACCATTAGCAGTAGTCTCATGGTACTACTACTAGGGGTCAAGTCTGCCTGAACCTGAGAACATTATTCTTTGGTGCTTGTGTAGTATACAGTAGTTCCATGTACTATATGTCAGCATGAGCTGGAACCTTAGAATAAAGAACACAGAGAGTGGAGAGATATATTACTGCCTGCATTGGTGAAATGTACATGTTTGCTTTTCACTCTGTTGGTTTTGTAGGATTTCAAAAGTAGATGTATGTTTGACTTAAAAAGTAGTATTTTTTTAATATACCGCATTTGAGGGTCAATGAGGTTTAAATGAAACAATTTAAAGTTAATGTTACATTGAAGAAAGCATCCCAAGAAAAAATACCTGCTAATTTGTGTGGATACTTTTTCTAATTAGAAACCTCGACATACCTTTGAGAATTCAAAAGTATGTGCATAATCCATAACCCAAGAATATTTTACCCACATGCAAGTAGAGTGGACACAATTTCCATGGGTAAAGCACTGTCTTACCCATGAAAATTATATTCGGCAAACAAACTTCACACATATTGCATTAACAATGCACAATGTGCACCTTTGAGTCATAAACTAGCTATTAAAAACAATAGGCCCTCATATTCAGCAGAGGCGGCTAGCGTGATTACAGCACCTAGCCGTCCCTGCTGAACACTAAACCTGGATATTCAATGCCGGGGCCATATCCAGCCACTGGCATTGAATATCCAGGTCAGCCACGGAAGCCGGAGCGGCAATATGCAGCTGCTGCCCAGTTAGCTTCGGTGGCAAAGGTTAGGACAGCTTTTGCTGCACCTAACCTTCGCCGTCGAGGGATAACCGGACAGTGGCTGAATATCGCTGCTGACTGGTTATCCCCGGGTACCGCCCCCCGGAATGCTCTGATGCTAACCGTGTAGCATCGGGGCTATATAGCGGCGGTTCCTTCGGATATTCAGCTGGACATCACACTTAGGGGCATTTACATGCTATAAACTGTGTAAATTTATTTATTATTTATTTATTTATTATTTAAAGTTTCTTTTATACCGCGCTATTCGACATCAGCGCGGTTTACAGTGAACAGAAATTACACTTCACAACATTGATCAGTGCTTACAATGAACAGGGCAATACATTAAACAGGTTTACATTAAACAGGTTTCTTAAACAGCGAACATAATAAACTATGTACAAAAGGCAACTAAATGCCTTTGAATATCGGGCCCAATATTTCTAACTTCTCTTATTTCCAACATTTGCTCATGATCAGATCCACTTCAGGGTATAAGATCCATTAAGAAAAACCGTATCGTGCTGAATCATCAGACCACATTGTACTTAATCGTCATGTCACCTGCATGGTTTTACTGTGCACGTTTCATGCTTTAAAATATAGCCTAGCACCATACAAGGCACCAGAGCTAGTAAATAATGGAATTGATCATATTTATGTCATAAATGAGGCATGAATACCCTAGTCCACATGACCACATTTATAGGGGTAGTTTTATAAGGGGGCATGTACCTTTAGGTGCCATGTGCATGTCTAACTGCGGTTTATTTCAATCATTAATGTGCATGTGTAGCCATATGGGCGCAATACTGCCTCTCATAAAATCCTAAGTAGCATAAAATGCAGGCGCATGGGTATAGCCTTGGTGCAGTGCAAAATAACAGCATGCACCTAGATTATGCCGTGCTATAATTTATAGCCGTCCTTGACAACTATAGTTATAGCATTCGCCCAAGCTCCAGGGCTGCTGTAAATAGCCATGACTTAATTTAATGTGGGGTTTCTGCCACTCACACTAGTATTTTAGAACAAGTAGGCACCTACTTGTTTTTACAAAATAGGCTTTACTTAGGTGCCTTAAAGGGTGCTTTAATTAGGCACCTCATTATAAAAATCACCCTCCACGGCTTTACTATATTTATTGGGATAGATTCACCAAATTTGATGCTGGAGAGGAGGGGATAGCAAAAGGCTACTTGGGAAGATTAGGAGGATGAATATTTTAAACACTATCTTGATACTGAAAAAGCCAGCTGTGGGAAACCGAATAGCGGCAAATAGGCTGTTAATGGGCTTATAATGAGGCTACTGGGGATAGCCCAGCTCCTAGCCACAAAATACATTATCAGCCTCATTAAACTATACATAAGCTTCATTATCCTTTTTTGGACAAGGAAAGTCACTAGAATAATATTGGCTCACTATAGAAAAAGAGGATGTAAAACACAGAGCATATCCTATGAATGACAGCCTGAGCAAAAATAAGAAGCCAAAGGCACTTGCTCACAGTTCAGTGTCTAACCCATCTCATGTATATATTCCATAGTTCAGCTGCACTCTGTAAAACATAACGGGCGGAGAAAGTCAATAGGCAGCAGTGAAGATAGACTTTATAGTTCTTAAGGTATTTCCATAAATGCTTGAGCAGCACCAAACTATCCTGAATTGCAGTGCTGATTTAGGAATATATATCCAGCCCTACGAGCAAAATCTTTTCCCATGTCTGTACGTCATCACCTCCCCAATTGATCAAGAGTTCTCCTGGTCACAGAGGTGACTAAAACTTCCTTCTCACTAGCCAAAAGCTGTGCTCAGTAACAGCCCTAGGGAAATGATGGTAAAGTTACCAATCTTTTTGCAGGCAAAGTATGTGTGTGTTGATGGGGAGGAAGAAGAGACAGCTTATGTCCAGGTTTAAGCAACAAGGTATGGAGGAGAGAAGAGAAGAGGAATCATTACCCTACCTCCCCCAACCCATCCATCCCATACCAGCAATAATGTTTCGTCCAAGCGGACAAATTGACAGAGAAATAGAAACAGTGATGTACTACCTCCACCCTTGCAAAATACAAAAGACGATAGATGTAAATTCTAAAAGCCAACATTTGCAAATCACTAAATTGAAAATAATGCATTTTCTAACCCCTGTGTCCCCAATGCTGGAATCAGGGACAGGAGGCTGCCAGACAGGTGGGAATTGAGGACACAGCTCTAAAATCAGGAACAATCCCCAAAAATCGGGGGATGTCTGGTAACCTTAATGATGGACAGTTCTTCCATCCCTCCTCTATCTTAGAGTAGTAGAACACAGTAAGCAACCAGACCAACAGAACTGAAGCATTCTTGCATAGGAGCAGGGCTCAACAAACCCCAAGTGCCAGGCCACCATGGTGACTACAAAATCAAGCGCCTAAGATTTGCAGATGCAGCCTGGCCCGTCTTTTGCCAGTGTGAGGCTCCGGGCACCTCGCAGCCTGCAGGTGCCCCGGATGGACTGGATCCCACATGATGAGCCCAGCTGCCCATGTCATGGACTCCTCACTAAAGTCACTCGTGACATCATTTTATTACAAATCATTGAAATCAACTTTAATCAATTACTGACAAACTGACCAACAAAGCCGACAATCATATGTTCACATCACAATTCACAAACAGCTGTCAGCCTGTCAAACACTTATCAAACTGGAAATTTACAGTTTCAAGCATTCTAACTTTGCAATGCATTAATGCACATTCCACGTGCTGACTGGTGACAGTTAGCTAAGTATCAACATGTCGAAGTGTTAATGCAAAGTATGTTAATGCAAAGTCACGGATAATGCACTCAGAGTCAACTTCTCTCAGAAGGTCCTGCTCGATACAAGCTAAGCTTGTTCAGACGCTCGTGTGACATCGTTGATCGGAGATGATTCTTAATCTGATTCAGCTTGCTGAATGACCGCTCACCTGAGCAGTTTGTCACCATGAGGCAGAGGAAAATGCGCAGCTCAATCTCTATGTTTGCAAAGTGCTACGGAGGCCATTATCAACGATGAAGCGATGCAACTGAATTTCGATCTTGCTGCAGATTGTAGCATTATCTGGATCGTCATTCTCATCTTCCTCCAGGTCATCCGACTCGACGCCTGCAATGCTTCCTTGCCCAACTTTGTTTGCAGAGCTGCCTTAAATTGTACTAACTCTTCTGCCAGTTCAGGCTGCAGATCGGAGGCATAGCCATTAACTAATTTGCTTGCACCGTCTCGAATTTCTACATCAGAAAGTGATGAAATTTTACACAAGAAAGCAAATCGGTCGACCAATTCCTTGCGCTTTGACAGTGTAACAGCAAGGCTGTCGATGATAATGATGAATGTGTCAGTATGGAATTTATCACGTGGTTGCAACTGAATCTCAGTGTCCAAGCCGGATTCATCGTATCTGCGATTCCGTCTGCGTACTCGCTTGCTGAGATCAGCCTGATAGTTTTCACAGCATGACAGGTCTTTGCCATGTGCTTCAAAGTGGTCGAACTGTTCATGAAGGCTTTGGATGTACATCCGCAGTGAGTCATAAATCACAGCAACAGAATTCAAGTTTTGATCAGCTGACTGCAAAGACATGCTGTTCGCTTGGAATCTTACGAGAACCTTCTGCCAGAAAGCAGCCATTATGCCCGTCTCAAGGCACTGCATTCGATCGTGCAATCCTCTGGCTTCTTGACACGTCTGCCTTGTGTTCACCCACTTTGTCATCTATAATGTCCTCCAGAGCTTTGACAATCTCATCATAGTCCCTCACCAGAGCATTTGCCGCATCGAATCGTGCTAACCATTGTGTGTCGGACTGTCTCTTTAGTGTTAGCCGGCCTGTAGTCTGTTCCAGCTTGTCCTTGAGAATGGCCCAGCATGCTGCCGAACCAGCAAAAAACACGTACAGCCATTGGACAAAGTCAAAGAACGATATGGCATCGGCACAACAGGCTGCTGCACACTGACCAACGAGGATCAAGGAATGGCCTGCACAGGGTATGTAGGCGGCATGAGGATTTACCTGCCATATAAGAGTCTGCATACCTCTGTATTTGCCACTCATGTTGCTGGTGTTATCATACGACTGTCCGACAATCATCAATGTTGATCCCCCAGCTGTGCAGAAACTGAAGCAAGCTATCTGCAAGCTGTTCACCTTTGTGACCTTGCTGAGGTAAAAATGTAAGGAACCGCTCAACAGGGCCAGAGGGCAACAAATAACGAATAATCTCTGTCAGCTGATCCTGGTGTGTTATATCAGGCATCAAATCAACTGAGATTGAGAAGTACTTGGTAGACTGAACTTCGGCCTTAATCTGATCGACAACTGACTGGCCAATCAGCTGAATTAGTTGATTACAGATGTTGGCAGACAGGTATGAAGTGTGTCCTTTTCCCTTGTTAGCATGCATCTGCAGGTGTTGTGCCATGAAGGGATCAGATTTTGATATAAGTTCAAGGATTCCCAAATAATTGCCATTATGGACAGAGCCAACGATCTGGTTGTCACCTCTAAAGTCCAGGCCACGTTCAGATAAAAAGGAAATAGTTTCAAACAACCACTCGAGAACAGCATGCCAATACTCACGTTGCTTTTCACTCAACGTGTAATCAAACTCTGGAATTTGTTACCGGAGGATGTAGTAAGAGTTGTTAGTGTAGCTGGGTTTAAAAAAGGTTTGGACAAGTTCCTGGAGGAAAGGTCCCTAAACCATTATTAAAAAGGGACCCAGTACAAGCATTGTGGAACCTGTGTCTTTTGGGAATACTGCTAGGTACGTATGACCTAGATTGGCCACTGTTGGAAACAGGATACTGGGCTTGATGGACCTCGGTCTGATCCAGTATGGTATATCTTATGTTCTTAACTAGTGCCTGATCAAAACGTTTTGCTGTGTCACGTCGCGTTAGCAGTTTAATCACGGACACTCGATGAGTAGAACTGACCTCGTGCTCCATGATTTGTTGCTTCTTATGCTTCCAGTTGCAAAAACCTTTTGTGCAGAAGGCTACAACTTCTGATGACATTAGATTGCATGGAAAGCAAAATAGACAAAGCTTTGATGGTGAACAGCAAAGCCAGTCACGATCAATAGGTTCCTTCGACAGCGGATGAGTTGTTATGAACAAGTTACGAGAGCATTTCCTTGGTTTTCCATCGGCTGCATAGACAGTTCTGGTTGGAGTGAAATCCGAGTCCCAGTGGGCACATTGTGCACTACCTTCTGTCGCCCAGTACTCGTGCATGTCATCGACAAGCTCGATGGGCCATTTGCCGAGGTCTGTAGAGTAGCAGACAGACACCAAACTGGAACATCATCACGTTCTAGAAACTCGGTAACATCCGTTGCAGTGTCTTCTGCCTGCTGGAATGGCGGACAGTCCACTTACATTTTCTCTTCAGTTTTAACTGCTGTCTCATTTACGTTAGTAGTCGCAGTCACTGAAGCTTCAACATCTTACTCCTACCTCAGCCTCCTACCTCAGTGGTCATGCAGGGCTGAGTTGTCTGCCCAAAGTATATCATAGCTGACCGCGTTCCAGTTATAGCAGCAGCATCCCGCTGCGCCTGTTCATGGCATTTTTGCCAACCAGACTTATACTTGCGGTTTATGCTGCGCTCCCTTGAAGTCATGCTGTTATATTAATTGTAGTTTTTTTATATAATCTGTAATATAAAATATATAAGCAAGTTAATATTATGGTAACCAGTAAAACTAACCACACAGACACGGTTAAATTAAACCAGCAAACTTAGTAATAGCAGACGACCATGACAAAACTTGTGTTTACATTTACATTACAAAGAATAGCAATGTAAACAAATATATTATATTATGTAACATATCAGACCTTCAGAATTCTTTGTAGTTTAATACTATTTAATATTATTTAAATTAAATGTCACGCTGTCAGGTGAGGTGTCAGCATCTTTGTGTTTACAAGTTAAACAGGAAGTAGATTATGATAGCCTGGTTCCCAGTCTACAGTTCAGGAACACCAAACAAGCTGAATGAAGGACCAAAACATTTAAAAATAACTTTAAAAAAAACTTTACGAGTGTAAAATAAAAATGTAAAAAATTAGATTGAAACTAGAATAAGAAACATAATAAAAATAATTAAACTTTAAATGTCTTAAACATAAAAAAGACTTATAAAACTAAAACATTACAAACAAGCAGCTGCTGGAGAGCGCAGGGCCCCTTAGATGTGCGGGGCCCCTGGCACAGTGCCATAGTGCCAACCCATAAAGACGGGTCAGGCTGCAGCACATGGGCAGCAGCATTAGAATATTATCCTTGCACAAATTTCAAAGTACCTTTTTGGGAAGGGACAGAGAAGAGCTAGGGTTGCCAACTGGCCAGTATTCAGCTTGCCTGGCCAGTTTTTATATGGCCAGGCTGGCTGAGAGCTAAAACCGGTTGTTGAAAAGCCAGTTTTTTGCTCTGGCCGCAGGAATGGGAGCGGGCAGAGCAGAAAACTGGCTTTTCATTTCTCTCCTGCCCCCAGATCCAGCCACGGCTCCTGCGTTTTACAGAGCCATGGCTGTGATAGAGTTAATTATTTAAAATAAAAACAAAACCCATGTGGAGCCTTTTGGCATCTACTATGAACCACTGCTGCTGCGTCCCGCTCCCTCTAATATAACTTCCTTTTGAGGGCGGGACGCAGAAGCAAGGGCCAGAAGGCTCCACACCAGTTTTGCTTTTCTTTTAAATTATTAGTGCAGCTATGACTCGGCAAGACACAGGAGCTGCAGCTTTCAGGGGAAGGAGGTGGCAGTGAGCTGACATGGGGGGAAAGGAGGGGGCTGGAAGGAAGCTGAAACCAGGTGATGAGACTGGAACGGTGATGACACTAGGGAAGGGAGGAGGGGGATGGAAGGGAGTTGACATCTGGGGATGGTACTGGATGGGGACTGGAAGGGAGCTGATACCTAGGGCATGGGACTAGTAGGTGACTAAATAATAGAGGCGGAGGGGCTGGAAGGGAGGGGGCACTAGCACTGGAAGGGAGCTGACATGTGGGGATGGCACTGGAAGAGGGATGGACAGAGTGTAGGGTGACTGGAAGGGAGGGGGAGGCACTAGGACTGGAAGTAAGCTGATATCTAGGATAGTATTTGGACAAGGGGCTGGATGTGGGAAAGGGGGGGGGGGGGACTGGAAGGGAATGGACACCAGTGGCAGTCCTGGAAATGCAAGGGGGTTGACATTGGAAGGTACGGGAGGGAAGGACTAGAAAAGGGGCTGATACTGGGGAGGTTTACTGGGACTGAAAATAGGTTGATGGAAGGAAGTGAAGAAAACAGAATAGACAAGAAATGGCAGATGGACTATAGGCCATAGAAAGAGAGCTAAGACGACAGGAAAGTAGAAGCCTCAGATCGGGACCAGTACGATCAGAGAATAAAATAGACAAAAGGTAAAAAAAATAATTGTATTTTCAATTCAGTGATTGGACTTTGCACTATCTTTATATTTTACACAGTATGGGGAACTGCATCTCTTATTTATTTGATGTTACACTGCTTGCAGAGTCTGGCTTCTTGGGGTTTCAGTTTAGTTTCAGTCTACATATTTTTATTTTTACTTTAGGTTGTATTCCCTTATTCTGTACTTGGTGAGGGTCGGTGTTTTGAGTGTGTGACTGAGACCAGGTGTTTTGTTAACATGGAGTTTGTATGTAGGGATCTATGCTGTACTGTAGTAATTTGACTTGTTCGGCTTTTCAGATAGGTGTATGGATGTTCTAGGGCCCACGGCAGTATTTATAGTACTGCTTTTTTTGGATAGGCCCCTTGTTGTATGAGTTTTGGTAGTTATGCTGGTATGGTATGGTAGATTTGGCCTTGTAGATCTTTGCTGATTTTTGTAGGGTTTTATATTAGTTCACCTATATGCCCGACACTGGAGAATGTTTATGTTGTTAGTGAGATGACCAGAATATGATTTTTTTTTGACTATCACAACCTGTTTGAATGATGCTAAGTATTTACTGCTAAGTAGTTATTTTTATTCTGGCTATTTTGCCCTTTCACTGCAATTTTGCCCATTTCACTGCAATTTTCTTACAACATTGGATTTAAAGGAGAAATACTAGCATCACGTTAAGAGTTCACAAAGGAGTTTTGGGGGGAAAAAAAAAAAGAGGGTGGGGTGTAGCCAACATTAATAGGAAGGGGTGCTGATTTATAGGTTGCAGGACAGCACCAGAAACCCTAGTACAGACTTGCCAGGGCTGGCAATATGCATGTAGCAAGACAGCTTCAGACTGCGATCAGGGCTGTCAGCGGCAGTGGTGCACCCAAGTCATCCCTGGGCTTTGGCGGCAGAATTTAAAAAGAAAAGTGAAGCCACAGGGCTGGGCTCAGGCAGCATATGGAATCATGCAGGCGTCGGGGAGAGCCGCGATCACCATGACTTCTCCCATTTAAAGCCCACAATGCTTATGGCTACTCCCAGGCACTTACGCTGAAATCCTCACAGCAATCCAGCACTCTAGAGTAGCTACAAGCACCTCGGGCCTTAAATGGGAGAATGCAGGTGGCGGCTTTTTCTCTTTCAAAAAGTTGCAACCCTAAGGGGAGGGGACTGATGAAGGGTTTAACTCCAGGGGGCAGAGAAGAGAGAGACTGATGGTGACTCTGGCTACTGGGATGGGGGAATGAGGCAGAGAGTCTGGGTGAAGACAAGGTAAGGAAATAAGAGCGAGAGAGCAGGAGACTGGGTGGGAAGGGGTCTGCAGGCTGTTTATTTCTGCCACTGGCATATAGCAGTGCATTAAAGGGTCTCATTTATTAATTTTTCCCATAGATAGGGAATGAGAAAATGGCATTAGTAAATCAGGCTCTTAAGGACCTTTGGTAGATCTCTGAGAGGATCTTCCCATCTCTTGCTGTTCAACTTTAGTGGAGATAGTGGGGGCAAGAGCAGGAGTTTTCTCAGTTTCTGGCTCCTAAATTTTGCACTGGCTCCTAAATTCAAAGAAAATTTGTTGAGGCCTACCTAAGAGTATAGAAACAAAATGGCACCTCATGAAATTTGAAAAGCTAGGAAGACATCAGTGCTACCACAATGCTCATTGGCTGCAACATTCACCAAGTAGAATTCCATCTCCAGAACTCTCAATATAGGAGTAATATTATCCTCTGTGGCACTAACAACCACTTGTAAATTTCAGTATTTTAGCCATTTGCCCATATAAATGACCTCTCATAAGATACCAATTAGCATAAAGGGATATGCATTGTGCACATGGCACATACTTCCATTGTGCATGTAAACATGGGCAGAGTGTGGGCGGTGCAAGACAGTAGACATGTTGATTATAGATATGACTTCTATTCCTCTGTCTTTAAATTATGGGGGTATACTGAATGTTGCAGCCAGTATTGTTAAAGCGTCTGGCCATCATCGCTTTAACTTATGCCCGGATATTCCGTACAAAGGTTTTATCCAGCCAGTGGCACTGAATATCTGATATTTAACTGCTGACCAGCTAATTTATTTTGCACCCCCTGGAATGGCCGAAAGCTAAGCAGTTAGTGTTGGAATGTTTAACCAGACTATGTGGGGATATTCAGCGGCACAAACCAAGTATACTGAATATCCTGAACAGTGGAATTAACACAGTTTTCAGGTCTGCAAACCATGTTAATCTTTTGAGTATTCCCCCCTATAAATTTAGTTTTCATATAATTAGGTGTTTTTTGAGGGTACAAATGGCACGGTCTTTAGTAAACATGCCCCTGAGTGTAGGATACAAGACGAGACAAGAGAGGGGTGAAAAGATATCTGAGGACGTGGTGTTTTTCAGAGTTTGTCCAATAAACATATATTTTAATTTTTTTTTTCTTTTTTTGCACTGGGGTGTTTTATCGATGTTTCAGTTGAAATCTAAAATCAGAAACCCTATTTAAAGAACACTATAATTTGTGTGCTTACTTGCTAAAAGTAGGCACATCCATTTACACGAGCTCTAGGGATCATGTAAGTGATCACACCTTAATTTAAGGCACATTCTCTGCCACTTGTGATGGTATTTTATGAAGGTAGGTCTGTGTGTACTTGACTGTGTAAAATAGATGCACTGGGTATGACTAGGAAATTAGCCTCCACAAGGCTACAGGGTGTTCTGTCTTACTATATTACTATATATGGAAACCATGATGGGAATCGGGTAACAGATGCATTACCACCACCCTGCATCCTTCTTCATCCAGTTAATCCTGCCTGTTCAGTACATGCTAGGGACAAAGTAGTATTCTTGCTTTAAAAGAGGCAATAACTTTCTCTGTACATAACGTTCCACTCCAAAACAATGTGCATAGTTTTCTGTAATCAAACCTTCATGTACAGTTTCGCTCCCTGCTCTCCATCTGTGTGAAGGAATGCCTTTGCAGTTTGGTGATAAAAAAAATGTTCAACAATGTGCATACTTTTATCTACATATGGGGTAAGCCAGAAAACATCAATTTCTATGGGTAAAACTATGCTACAGTATCTGTGGAAATTCTTCTATTGCACCCCCTCCCCATGTCTGATCTGCAAATATGTGAAAAAAATGTGTTTAGTAGATTTGGCTTGAAGCTGAGTAAAAGATTTAAGTTGTCCTTTTGTGGATTCCTAAATCTACAACAGGACAGGAAATCATTTCTCATGAGGAAAACATGAGAAGTGATTTGAGGAAACTTGAAAAATAGTCTATATTTTGGTAGCTTAGATTTAATGCTAAAAAATGCAAAGATCTCCATTTGGGTAGCAAAACTTTCATACAGTATAAGGGTAAAGTGGCAAAAGTCTAAAGGAAACTGGACTGTTTTCTATCCATTAACCAAGTTTTAATCTAGTTGCCTACCTGGGACTCAGCCCTAAGCTACTCAGTTTATTTATGATCTGTTAGGAACTGTATTAAATGTTTTTCTGAAATCTAAGTACATCACATTTAATGCATGCCCTCTGTTGAGTTCTCTAATCACCCAGTCGAAGAAGTCAATCAGATTTATTTGGCACGGCCTGCTGCTAGTAAAACCATGTTGCTTTGGATCTTGCAATCCTCTGGGTTGTAAAAAGTTCAAGATCTTATCCTTCAGCAGCATGTCGATTACTTTTCCCACCACCACGGTAAGGCTTACCTCCCTGTAGCTTCCCACTTCTTCTCTTTCTTAACATTTTGTGAAGAACTACTATGGAGGGGGATATTCAGTACCGACGGCTAGTGCTGCTAACACGGCTAGCCGCCAGTGCTGAAAGTTAAACCTGGATATTCTGTGCTGGGGTCATATCTGGCCATGGCACTGAATATCCAGCTTCACCAGATTGTCTCGGGCTAACCGGGCAACGGCAGTATTGAGCCACTGCCTGATTAGCTAAGGCGGCGAAAGTTAGGCCAGAGTTTCCTGTGCCTCACTTTTACTGTATAGTGCCAACCAGGCAGTATCTCAGTATTGCTGCTGCCTGTTTAGTGATGGGTGCTGCCTTCGTTATACCCCAGAATTTCCCCAGAACACCCTGATGCTAACTGCTTAGCATTGGGGCATGTAATGGCTGCACCTGAGGATGTTCAACGGCACTATCTCGCAGAGCGGCATTTACATGGTTTGTAGGATTGCAAACCATGTAAATGCCCCCTTATATCTCTTTCCAGTCACATGGAACCTCTTCCCTCTCCAAAAATCTCTTAAACATATTCTTTAGGTTCTGGCGGGTCCACTTTCTGAGCTCCTTCAATATTCTGGGATGTATTTCATCTAGTCCCATGGCTTTGTCCACTTTCAGCTTTGCAAGTTTTTCACAAACATTCTCCTCTGTGAATGGTGCTATATCTACTCCATTTTTGTATGTACTTTAGCTAGCTATCCTTGGTCCCTCTCCAGGCATTAGAGACAACAGATGAAAGCTACTTAAATCAAATCAGAAAATAAGAAAAAAGTTTCTAGAAAGTTTTACAAACAAGCTAGGGATGTTTTTCTTTTTTTTTTTTTTAACAAATCTACCTCTACCATGAGTTACCGGTACTCAGTAAATTATCTGATTAAGTTTAGGAGAACTTTTTGTGGTCCAACTTAACTGGATAAAGATAAACAAAAAGCATATAATTTTGCTGCTGATTATTAAGCCTCACCCCATGAGCACTCCTTCCTCTTCTTCACTGTAACTGTTTAAATTTTAACTGAACAATGAGTTGTCTGGTTAAAATGTAAGGGACTTTTACTAAAGTGTGTTATGCAGTTAATGCCTGATTCAGCACATGTTACTGCACACCTCGGCCTATGGTAACAGTTATCACATGGCAATGACAGTTAATGCACATCAGTTTTTGCACTAATGGGCAGGTGCATGTTTAGGTCCCAAATAGATTGATTAAGGGCAGAGAGTAGGTGTGCTAAGCACATTGCATTTAGCATGGGGGTACATATCACATGCTGTCAATGTTGCAATTAGTGCGGGTTCACCTAACACCACCTCAATAGGTGGAGTTAAGTGCACCCAAAGTAATTCACACGAGCTCAAATGCGTGCTAAGGGGTTTGCCTGTGCGTTAACTGTCAGGCATATGTTGGCCACAGCCCTGACAGTTACCCCAGAGGCTTTGCAGTTAACGCACATTAGTTTTTATACTAAATGCATGTTGAGCAAAACCTTAATGCACTTTAGTAAAAGGGCCCTTAAGTCTTTAAGCAAAAGGAAACTTCAAAACAAACAGTTTGTACAGATAACTCCCAATTTAACCTGGAAAAGGTGCTTTAGATACCAGTCACAAAGATCTAAAGATCACTGATAACCCCTAAAATCTCTGCTATGGTGATTTTTCAGTTGAGTGCCTGTAACTCATTGTAGAGATGTGGAGCCCAATTCTGAAAGGGGCATGTCCGGGCTGTCTGGACATCCCCATGCAGGATGGACCTGTTAGGACCCGATTCTGGACCACTGGAACAAAATGTTCCCGCGTTACACAGAGTCGGGTCCGAGGATGGCTTGGCACCCCCAACTCCGACCCCCCTCCTCCCCAGCACCCAAATCCACAGCAGGCCAGCCAGGGCCTGGATCAGACGGCAGGGACCCCCTGCACCCAGCCCTGGCCCCAGGGGGAGTTCTCCAGGCCCGATCGCTGGGTCAGCATATTCACTCTGATCTGTCAGGACGTACAGGACTGATCTGAATTGGCCCTGTACGTCCTGCCAGGCTGGCCCACCCCTGCTGCACCCAGACCCTGCCCCCTCCCAGCTCTCCCCATCCTGCTGCTCTGGACATGTGGCGAGAGCTGGAGGAGGAATCAGGCCAGGACAGCTTGAAGGGCTGCACGTTCTGCCTAGACGTGCAGCCCCGCCAACCCACATCTCTACATCAGGCCCATATTGTGGGTAAGAAAATATTTCTGGCTTGTGAGGAAAATTAATCTAAAAACAGATTTTATTTTCCAATTTGATTTAAGAGTTTATTTGTTCTATATTTAACATTTCTTACATACCGCTAATTTACACACAGAGAATCTGAACAAAAGGTATTAGTTTTTACATCTAAAAAAAAAAAGGGCTAGGGTTTTTTTTTTTTTTATTGACAGGACAGCTGAGGACAAGGTTGAGACTTTAGTGGGACATCTCATTTTTTCCAACAGATATTAAAACTCCAGCAATACATATATGGCTGCGAAACATCATGATGTGATAGCTGTTGTCCTTGTTACCACTCCTACATCTGTCCAGACAGATAGCCAGATCCAGGGCATAGAATCAGTTCAGTGTACAAGATGCCTGCAAGTTGAAGCAACGAGAGAGAAGGTGACAAGGTTAAGAAGCATACATGACGAGAGGTACATTAATGAAATGCTTCTAGAGACATCTAAGATTTCCAGCAGAAGGGAATATGACATGGTACAAAAAGATGACATCTGGATACAAATCACCAGAACTTGCAGCATCCCTAGAACTGAGGAACGGGTTCTATCTCTGTAGCTGTCTCACTTGATCTTTCTGCCGCTTTCGATACTGTTGATCACCGCATTCTTCTCCTAAGGCTTCATTCCATTGGTCTTTCTGGTCCGGTCCTTCATTGGTTTCACTCGTTTCTTTTCGACCAGTCTTTTTCAGTACTTTCTGGCTCTGACTCGTCTACACCGTCACTTCTTCCCTGTGGTGTCCCTCAGGGTTCTGTGTTGGCCCCCCTGCTGTTTAACATCTTTCTGGCCCCTCTTGCTTTACTCATTAAGCAGCATGGTATCTCTGCATACTATTACGCAGAAGATATCATTCTTCTTTTTCACACCTGTTCTCTCACACCTGATATTGGTCCTCTCAACGTCTGTCTCTCAGCTGTCTCTTCCTGGTTTTCAGAGAACTTTCTACACATTAACCTGTCTAAGACCTCGGCTATCTGGTTCACTGCTGGTGCTCCTATTCCTAACCTCACTCCATCTCTTTCTGTCAGTCCTATCCCTCTCGTCACGTCCTTGCGCTATCTTGGTGTCACTCTGGATTCAGCTTTAACCTTCAAAGATCACGTTTCTTCTATCGTCCAACGTTCTTTCTGTACATTGCGGCAACTTCGTGCAGTCCGGTCTTTTCTCTCCCCCTCTTCCATGACCACACTTCTTTCCCTCGTTGTTTCTCGCCTAGACTATTGTAACGCTTCCCTGGTCGGTCTCCCACTCACTCAGCTTCACCGACTCCAATTAGTTCATCACACTGCTGCCCGTCTTCCTCTTCCTCCTCCTCCTCCTGCCGATAACTGATTGTTTCCCTTCCCTCTGTTTTGCGCTTATTGCTTCCCTCTATTGCGCTTGTTTTCCTCTGTTCTTCGCTTATCCCTTCCTCCTGTTTTGCGTTTATCACTGTACTGCTCCTTCTTTTCTGCTGTCCCTTTTGTAAACAATTGGCGTTCCTTTCTGTTTCCTTCAGTAGTCTCCTTTGTTTTTATTGTAAACCGCTGCATGCCTCTTGGTTTAGGCGGTATAATAAGTTTTAAATAAAGATAAAGATAAAGAAGGATGCCTGGAAGTGGAAAAAGGTAACAATACTCCATAAATAGGAGATAGAGTAGGATCAATAACCACAAGGAAGTGAAGGACAGAGGTGTTTAGTAGGTCCTTTGAGGGGTACATGTCTACCATCCAGACATAACATTTCAGAAGGTGTTCTGTCTGCCTGGTACAAAGATCCAAGACATTATGGAGAGTTTTTAAGACTCCTCAAGCCTACTGACTATTATCCGATGTTGCTCATGCATCTTGGCACAAATGATTCCACCAAGTTCTTCCCTGAGCATATCAAAAGTAACTTTGTGGCTCTGGGAGAGAAGGTGAAACAGTTAGGTGTACAGATGTTCTCCTCAATCCTGCTTGTCGGGGGTCATGGCCAAGACCGAGAGGCTCGCTTCCTGGAGATGAATGCTTGACTGCATAAAAAAGTGTCATTGAGAATATTGTGTCTTCTTGAACCATGGTATGATATTCCAAGGGCTGCTGAGCAGAGATAACATCCACCTATCAAAGAAGGGGAGAAGTGTCTTCCACAACAGACTTGATAATCTACTGAGGAGGGCTTTAAACTAGGATTGACAGGGAAGGGTGAACATAGCTCCCAGGTAAGTAAAACATTAAACAATAGTACAGAAAGGAAAAAAAAAGGGTAACATCTTGAGAGCTGTGTATACTGATGCCCATAATATGTAAAATAAAAGTTTCAAATTTTGAAGCTGTAATGGAAGAGGTTGACTTGGAAATAGTAGCAGTCATGGAGACGGGGTACACAGAAAACAATGACTGGAACATTATACTAGGCTATAATCTATTCAGGAAAAACAGGGTAGGAAGAATGTGAGGAGGAGTGATACTATATATAAAATATATTATTAAAGCAGTAGAACTGCAGACCTTATCAGGGAAGGGGGGCACGGTGGATTAGTCTGGTAAGGTAAAATGGAAAATCTGTTTACATTGGTATGATATGCAGACCTCCCTCGCAGGCAGAAGAAATAGAAATTTAATTGAAGACATTCATAATACTAGTATGAAAGGTGAAATACTATTTGTAGGAGATTTCAATTTGCCAGATATAGATTGGGATATTCCTGATGTGGTATCATCTAGAAGTAGAAATATCCCGGTAACTGGTAATGGAACCAATGTGGAAGGGGGCAATACTTGACTCGGTGCTTACAAATGGGGAGAGTGTTTCTGATGTTGTAGTGGATGATTATCTAGTGTGCAGTGATCACTGGATCACATGAGCTGCATAAGGACCACGTTGAGATCTCAAGCCACCGCAGGGGGCTATATGGGAAGCTTTGAGAAAATTAAGCTCCACATGAAGTGAGTCACCAAAGGGTGAGCCAAAACAGGCCCGTTTCCTGCGCCACAATGGTAGCTGCTGATCGCGCTGAGGTGAACTTGGACAGAATTGGATTTCAGGCTCGATACTGAGAAGTGCAGGAGGTATTCCAGCAACCAATCCACCATGCAGGAGAAAGGGTCCAGCACCCTACCTGCGCACCAAGTGGCGAACCTCCACCACTTGAACATGTAAGCCCAGCACATCAAGTCCTTGTGCGATGTCAGGAGGACACCTCAATTCCCCCCATAGCATTGTAAATAGCGCACGCTGTAAATAGCACCACAAGAATCAACGTCCAGACACACTCACACGCATACACTACTCACTGCATGTGCACACTATACACTGTATCTTATTGATTGTTTACTGTTCAGACCGCCTTGATTGCAGGATAAGGCGGTATAGAAATATGTTTAAATAAATCCATGATGCTGTTGGGTAAATTGAGCTCTGAGAGGATGACCTGCTTGGCATCTAGGCCATGAGGGCCAAGGAATGGACAATGGGGTGCAGCAGGATCCCCTCATTGTGTGAGAGGAGATCCAGGATGGAGTCCAGGAAAAGAGGATTCTCCAAGAGAGCTGAAGCAGCAGGGGGAACCACAGCTGCCTGAGCCAGTATGAGGCAATGAGGATCATGGTGCCCTTGTCGGCCTGAAGTTTCAGCAGAGTTTACTATGAGTGGGATCGGGGGAAAGGCATAGAGCAGACTCAAGCTGCAGTGGAAGAGAAAAGCAACCAAGGCCAGCCAGTTGCTAGACAGCCTCCTGGAGCAGAACCGGTTCACCTGGGCATTCTGCAGTGTGGCAAAGAGGTCGACCATGGGGTATTCCACTCCTTGAAGATCCGCTCCACTATCCCTCTGTGGAGGGTCCACTCATGCGGCTGGAGAACTCTGCTCAGCTGATCTGCTAGGATGTTGAGCTCACCAGGTAGGTAGGTCACCCTGAGCTCCATCCCATGAGCCAGGATAAACCGCCACAGCCGGACCGCTTCCCAAAAGAGTAGGTAAGAGTCCATGCTGCTCTGTTTGTTCACATACAAATACAGCAGCATGGAATGGGTGACCAGGGAGTTGGACCGAGGGAGAGCCCTAGATGTGGTGTATTTAGATTTCAGTAAATCCTTTGACACTATTCCGCACAGGAGACTTATAAACAAAACTGAGCACCCTAGGGATGGACCCTAAAGTTACTGCTTGGGTTAGAAATTGGTTGGGTGGGAGGCGACAGAGTACAGGTAAATGGAGCTCACTCTGAGGAGAAGGATGTTACCAGTGGTGTGCCCCAGGGATCTGTCCTTGGTCCGATTTTTTTAACATCTTTGTTAGTGATATAGCGGAAGGGCTGTCGGGTAAGGTTTGCCTCTTTGCAGATGATACCTAAATCTGCAATAGAGTAGACACCCAGGAAGGTGTAGATAACATGAGGAGGGATCTAGCTAAGCTTGAAGAATGGTCTAGAATTTGGCAGCTGGGATTTAATGTTAAAAAAATGTAAGGCTGCAGCAATCCAAGGGAGCAATATAGTATAGGGGTGAAGTACTTTTGTTCACTAGAGAAGAGCGGGACCTAGGCGTGGTTGTGTCTGATGATCTTAAAGTAGCTAAACAGGTAGAAAAGGCGACGGCAAAAGCTAGAAGGATGCTTGGGTGCATACGGAGAGGAATGGCTAGCAGAAAAAAAGGAGGTGATAATGCCTCTGTATAAGTCTTTGGTGCAACCTCATTTGGAGTATAGTGTGCAATTCTGGAGACCACACCTTCAAAAGGATGTGAACAGGATGGAGTCGGTGCACTTAAAAATAATTTAACGTGCACGTTTCGGGTGTGTGCCCTGTTTCAAGTGCTCTTCATTCGTTCCAATATGCAACAAAACGCCGTCGTCGTGGCAATGGGCTATCGGTAATGAATGGCATGACAAAGCCCTAAACTTTAAATCGAAGAAAACCAATCAAAATCGGGAAACACCTCACTGTCAGAGGTATCCCCGCTGTCATTGGTCATTGTCATTTTAGTGCACTTTCGTGATTTGCAACGTGGAAGACAAATAAGTGCAGTACAGTTTTTGAAGATAAGTACTCGTTTTAAATACACTAGGGTGAAAAAAAAATAGAAAAAGAAGTCTGCCGTCCGGTGGGGGTTAGGTCAACAGTTCTAGCCCTCCCTCGGTAGCCTCCGACAAAAGATTTTTGTATAAATTTTAATGGGTTTATATTATAATGATGGTTATATATTAGATTGAAGGTATGAATGGCATTGGCTATCACCCTCAACTCGAGGAAGTTGATCTGATGCAGGCTCTCCTGATCAAAGGCCCTACATCTGCAGGCCATCCAGATGAGCTTCCCACCCGAGTTCCCCATGAGCTTGGATGTGTTGGTTGCCAGTGTCCTACGGGGGGGGGGGGGGCCTCTTGAAATGGGAGGTCTCAAAGCAGGTTCAGTGGTTCCAGCCACCAGCCTAGAGATTGCACCAGGGGAGTGGTAACCACTACCTTGTCTTAGAGGTGGCCCAAGGCCTGCTTTCATTGCATGCAGAGGGTCCAATGCACTTGCCCCATGGAGAGGCAGGCCAAGGGATAACATGTATGGTGGAAACCATGTGGCCAAGTTCCTTTGGCATCCCTTGGGCCATGGTGTGGTGCTGATACCACTGACCATATCCATCAGTCACTGCATGCGGTCCAGCAGTACAAACACCCGAACTCGAGTGGTATTGAGGTGGGCTTCGATGAACTCCAGCTGCTGCATGGGCTGGAGGTGGGACTTGGATAGTTGATGATGAACCCCAGCTGCTTGAGGACCCAAATGGTGAGGTGACCGAACTGCCGTACAGCATCTGGAGTGGAACCTTTGATGAGCCAATTGTCCAGACAGGGGAAGATGAAGACTCCCATGGTTCAAAGGTAGGCAGCTACTACAGTGAGGCACTTGGTAAAGACCCGAGGTGCTGAAGCAAGCCTGAAGAGGAGACCAGCACTACCAATAGTGGGTGTTGGTAGTGTTGGTCTCCCAGCACAAACCTGAGATATTGTCTGTGATTTGGGTGGATCAGGATGTGTGTGTATGCATCTTTGAGATCCAAGGAGCATAGCCAGTCATGTTTTAGAAGGTAAGGGAGCAGCATCTCCAGCAAGACCATCTTGAACTGCTCATGCACCAGAAACCGGTAAAGGTTCCAGAGGTCCAGAATGGGTCAGAACCCTCCTGTCTTTTCGGGGACCAGGAAGTATCTGGAGTAAAACCCATTTCTAATCTGAGCTGGCAGAACCAACTTGATGGCAAGGTTGGTCAACAGCAAGGAGACCTCCTCCCGCAACAGGCTTCGGTGCTGTGGGTCCATGGGGTACTTCCCTTTGACAAAGTGAGGTGGCAGCTGGGTGAAGTGCAGCTGGTAGCCCTGCTGGACAAATTGTAACATCCAGGCATCTGAGAAAAGGGTCCACCTATGGGTGAGCCACTACCCTACCTGAGGGGGAACCTCAATGGACAACGGTTGATTGGCTAGGCACTCAAGGAACCAGTCAAAAGTCCATCCCCGACTTGGGCTGTGAGGCTAGCTCGGCCTTCTGAGGCTTCTCCCGCTTCTGTTGATGAAGGACCTGTGCCTTCAATTGAGCACACTGCGACGCTGGATAGTACCAGCGCGGGCATAGGTAGACCCAGTACAAGCATTGTGGAACCTATGTCTTTTGGAGAAACTGCTAGGTACTTATGACCAATATCGGTCACTGTAGGAAACAGGATACTGGACTTGATGGACCTTGGTCTGACCCAGTATGGCATATCTTATGTTCTTAGGTCTTGTTACCCTGGTACTTTTTACGTGAAGGGTCCGCAGTTTTCCACTATAGCCTGGAGAGCATCATGTGATCCTTCAAGCTTGCCTGCTTTCTCCCTGACCAGCTTACCTAAAGGTTTGTCTCCACTACAGGAAACGTTGGCCAGCTTATCCTGAACCTATTGCTCCAAATTGGAGGACTGAAGCCAGGCCAACTGCTGAGTGCTGATGTCCACTCTGCAGGTGGACTTGAAGGCACTGTACGTGACTCGCACGGCATATTTCAAGCAATCCTTGCCTAAGGTGCAGAAGGAGCCGAGGCAGTCAGGAGGGATATGCGAGGCAGGAAACTCTGCCAGGTCCAACATGATGCCCTTTAGGAACATACCCATATACTGCTGGTAGGAAGGAATCTGAGTCACCAGCATGGAGCCCTAGTAGCAACTCCTCCCAAAAGAAGTCCAGAGTCCTGGTCTCCTACCCTAGAGGCATCGAGGAGTGGGTCTTGATGCACTTCAAGGCCAACCTGACCACGATGGAGTTGTGCAGTAGCTGGAGCTTCTCAAAGTCTGACGCCTTCTGGACCCAGTATAATCGCGTCCAGCCATCGGCTGAAGGTAGAAACCATGAGGAAATTTTCCCACAACCACAGCAGCAGCCTTTGCAGGCACCGGCACTGCCTCCTTGGGTGCTGACGGATACTGCAGGAGCTCAAGTTCCTCTGCTTTCGGCTCATTCTCTGCCTCAAGGGAGAACAGTATGGCCTTGGCCATGTCTCTTACAAAGTCCTGGAAGGACATGTCCTCTGGGAGCAATTTAAGCCACTCATACAGAGGGGACAGACCAGAAATCTCCTGTCTGAGGTAGCAGAGCCCCCCTCTGTTTCCCAGTCCTCAGACTTGAGCTATGAGAGAAAATCAAAGTAGCGGTAGTTTTCCTTCTGCCTCCTATTCTGGTCTTGCTGAGAGGATGGGTGGCAGTGGTACCCGTGGCATCCTGAGTGAGAGCAGGGGTGTCTCAGAACATCAGAACCCGATATGCTCAACAGGGAAATCACCGTGGGAACCGACATTGATTCTAATCTTACGATGGAAACCCACCTAAGACTGCTAAACCGGGCCGTATTCTACAAACTAAGAATATTCCAACCACTACGTAACATCATTGAACAGACTGATTTACAAAACAGTAACACAAGCACTGGTCATGCCTCACCTGGACTACTGTAATGGCATCCTCCAAGGACTACCCAAAAAAAAACCTCAACATACTTCAAATGGCACAGAACGTTGCTGCTCGAATTATAATGAAAGTGCGTGTTTCTGAACACATCACGCCAATACTGATTGACCTCCACTGGCTCCCTATTCATGCCCGCATAAGGTATAAAATAGTAACAATATTTAAACTGATCCACAACATAGCTCCATCATACCTCTCCACACTTATCGCAACTCAACCCCCACTAGGACACACAATTTGTGCGTCCCACAGAACGTGCGCAATATCAAAACCCTCACTAGCAACAGAGCGTTCACATACTCAGCGCCCGCCCAATGGAACAACCTACCACATGAGCTAAGAAGCAACAATGATTTGCAAGATTTTCAGAAACACTTAAAACCTATCTATTTCAAGAATATTACAACTGATCTAATGCAACTGCGCTATATAAATGACCTGAAGCACAAAACTCGAATATGCAAAATAGCACGCAAGCCTTTGTAAACAACCTGAAATGCAAACCACAAATATGCAACCTGTAAATATGTATATACCGTTCAAATAATCTACTGTACAAATCTATTTACATGTTATGCAATGAAAATGTATAAATGATTACTGTGTGACGTTTGATATAAACTGCTACTGATCGCTGGAAGAAGTGGTATAAAAATGTAACCAAATAACTAAATCTCCTGCCTGATACACCAACTTCTGCCGGCAGTGCATGGGTCTCCAGAAAGGATTGGATGTAGTGATGCCACTAAAGCCAAAGCCATCACCGAGCTTGCATGCCACAAGGCTAAGACTACCGCCATGTGATCCTTAAGGGCCCTCAGGCATTCCCCCAGTATCACCACCTTGGAGGGGACAAGGGCCGGAATTGCAACTTTGGCTACCGGTGTAGATACCTCCAACAGGGACTCCACAATGACAGGCACATCTGGAGACATCCAGTTGCCCTCCATGGCTGTTGGGGTCAATTCCTCCCATCTTGGAGTTGATTCTTCCAACTGGAAAATCTTGGTGGGCTACTCCCAGCCCTCACTGTCCATGTTGTGCTGTGAAGGGCTGTGGTGCCGATGCACCTTGAGTTTGACCCAGTGTCCGGGCACCTCTTGACGCCGATGGGATCAATGTCAGGTCCTTCCTTGATTCTGGCCAGACATCTGCTAACACCTAATCAGGAGTTAGTGGGCCTGATTTCCTGAGTGCAGCTGAGGCCTGCATAAAAGGCTCCAGTGCCCTGCCCTGTTGAGGCTTTCCTAACCAGGGCTCTACAGATCAACAAACAGTAAGGATTTAAGGGTTTGTTTGTTTGTTTGTTTGTTTGTTTTTATTATATTACATTGCTAGCTCTCTGACTGGGAGCTCTTAAAAGGGTTTTTTGTATATTTTTTAAAGCAGGGTTACTTTCTTTTTGGTGCTTTAGTGGAACTTTCCTTGAACACAGTAGATTGCTGAACTCTAGTAACTTCCTCAGGTTTGGAAACTGCTAACACCTAATCAAGTGTTAGTTCCCTCCCTACCCACCCCGACTCCCACCCCCCTAGTGAGCAGTCTTGCTTTATAGGGCACCTCCCCCTTTAACACATCACAGAGAATTGGACCAGCACATTTTGAATATAATTAAAGAGATTTAACTGCTTTTTCTCTGAAAGGACAGCTGGGAAACCGTCTGGTACTTGGTAGATCTCTCTCGTTTGCTTTAACAGATACCTAAGCTCCACAAACAGAACAATGGCTGGGAAAAAATCGTATTGCTAAAGCTGTTGCCCCCATTACAGCTTCTGCCTCGGTCCAGACAGAGGTCCTAATGCCAGTTGAAGGACCAGTTCTATGTGCAGGGTGCCTGCATGCTGAATCTCTGAGGAAACAAGTGGACGAACTCAGAGAGGAGGTGGCAAGGCTGAGGAGCATTCAAGACAGTGAGAAGTACATTGATGAGATGCTTCTTGCAGCAACCAAGCTCTCCAGCACAGGAGAAGATGAGTGCCAACAGAATGTCGATGGTTGGACACAAGTCACAAAGGCCTGCAAAATCACCAATCCAACTTCTCCAGCCCTTGAATTTAAGAACCATTATGCAGCCCTGGAAGTGGAGGAAGTGAAAGCATCCCTGGAAAGGGATGAACCAGAGCTCGAGTACCCCAAAGTTGCAGAATCAGTGACCACAAGGAAACGAAGGGTAGTGGTGGTTGGAGACTCTCTTCTGAGGGGTACTGAGGTGTCCATCTGCCGACCAGACTTGATGTCCAGAGAGGTATGCTGTCTGCCTGGTGCCAAAATCCAAGATGTTACGGAGAGTTTGCCGAGACTCATCAAGTCCACTGACTATTACCCAATCTTACTAATCCATGTTGGAACAAATGATACTGCCAGGTATACCTCGGAATGTATCATAAGTGACTTCATGGCTCTGGGACAGAGGGTGAAGCAGTTAGGTGCACAGGTGGTGTTCTCTTCAATCATCCCTGTTGAGGGTAAAGGCCAAGGCAGAGAGGCTCGCATCCTGGAGATGAATTCATGGCTGCGTGGATGGTGTCATCGAGAGCGTTTTGGTTTCCTAGACCATGGGATGCTGTTCCAAGGGTTGCAGAGCAGAGATGGCATCCATCTGTCGAAAAAAAGGTCAACGCATCTTTGGTAGTAGACTAGCTAATCTACTGAAGAGGGCTTTAAACTAGATTCGTTGGGGATGGGTGAAGAAAGCCACCAGGTAAGTGAAAGCCCCCAGGTAGGTGATACATTAAATACCTTTATGGAAATGGGTAACAGGGGTAACATCTGGAAAGCAGTGTGTATAAATGCCCGTAGCATGGGAAATAAGATCCCTGATGTTGAAGCTTTGGTGGGAGTGGCTGACTTGGATTTAGTGGCAGTTACAGAAACATGGTTCACAGAAAACCATGATTGGGATGTAACTATACCTAGCTATACTTTATTCAGAAAGGACAGGGTAGGAAGAAGGGGAAGAGGAGTGGCACTATGTAAAAACTACTATTAAAGCTTTGGAATTACAGAGCTTAAAAAGGGAGAGAGGAGGCATTGTGGGTTAAACTAGAAAGAGGGAAAGAGAAATCTATTTGCATTGGTGTGATATACAGACCTCCCTCACAAGAGGAAGAGGTAGACAGAGTTAATTGAAGACATACGCAGCATTGCTAGGAAAGGGGAAGTGCTACTGATAGGAGATTTCAATATGCTAGATGTTGATTGGCACATTCCTGCTGCAGTATCATCTAAAAGTAAGGAGATCCTGGATTCTCTACAGTGAGAACTATTCAGGCAATTGGTAACAGACCCCACACGTGAAGGGGCCATACTGGACTTGATGCTTACCAATGGTAAAAGTGTTTCTGATGTTGTAGTGGGAGATCATTTTGCATCCAGTGATCACCAGATGGTGTGGTTCAGTATTAGGACTAGGGCTGTCAGAATCCATTCCAAGGTGAGGATCTTAGACTTTAGGAAGACTAATTTTGCGAAGATAGGCCAATACCTCAGGGAGTCATTAGTGGGATGGGAACAGCTGGGGGATGTAGAAAAACAGTGGGCAAAACTGAAAGGAGATATTTTAAGGGCAACCAACCTTTTTGTTAAAATGGTAAATAAAGGCAAAAGGAAAAAGGAGACCGCTATGGTTTTCGAAGGAAGTAGCTGAAAAAGTGAAGAAAGAGGGAGGCCTTCATGAAATACAAGAGATCACAGAGAGAGGAAGACAGGCATCTGTATTTGGAAAAACTTAGAGAAGCTAGAAAAGTAGTCAAGAAGGCAAAGATTCAAAAGGAGGAGGAAATAGCCAATGCAATAAAAGGGGGGGATATGACATTTTTCAGATATATTAGTGAGAAGAGGAAGGGCAAAAGTGGTATTGTCAGACTCAAGGGTGCAGGGGGGGGGGAATATGTAGAAGCTGATAAGGATAAAGTGGAATTGCTTAACAAATATTTTTGTTCTGTGTTCACAGATGAAGAACCAGGAGCAGGACCTCAGAAAACACCCACAAATAGGAACAGAAGCGAGGGACATATTGAACAATTTTCAGAAGACTGTTCGTGAGAAACTAGCTCAACTTAAAGTAGACAAAGCGATGGGACCGGAAGGGATACACCCTAGAATACTGAGGGAACTTGGGGACGTTCTAGCAACTCCACTGACTGACCTTTTCAATGCCTCGTTGGAGTCGGGAGTGGTGCCAAAGGACTGGAGAGAGGCTCATGTGGTGCCTTTACACAAAAGCGGAAGTAAGGATGTGGTTGAAAACTACAAGCCGGTTAGTTTAACTTCGGTGGTGAGTAAAATTATTGGAAATGCTGCTGAAAGAGAAAATAGTGAGGTTTCTGGAGTCCAGCGGATTACAGGATCCGAGGCAGCATGGATTCACCAGAGGCAGGTCTTGTCAGACAAATCTGATTGATTTCTTTGACTGGGTGACCAGGGAGTTGGACCGAGGGAGAGCTCTAGATGTGGTGTATTTAGATTTCAGTAAAGCCTTTGACACTGTTTATAAGTCGCCTGTGAGGAACAAACTGAGCACCCTAGGGATGGACCCTAAAGTTACTGCTTGGGTTAGAAATTGGTTGGGTGGGAGGCGACAGAGTACAAGTAAATGGAGCTCACTCTGAGGAGAAGGATGTTACCAGTGGCGTGCCCCAGGGATCTGTCCTTGGTCCGATTCTTTTTAACGTCTTTGTTAGTGATATAGCGGAAGGGCTGTCGGGTAAGGTTTGCCTCTTTGCGGATGATACCAAAATCTGCAATAGAGTAGATACCCAGGAAGGTGTAGGTAACATGAGGAGGGATCTAGCTAAACTTGAAGAATGGTCTAGAATTTGGCAGCTGGGATTGAATGTTAAAAAATGTAAGGTCATGTATTTGGGCTGCAGCAATCCAAGGGAGCAATACAGTATAGGTGGTGAAGTACTTTTGTCCACTAAAGAAGAGTGGGACCTAGGCGTGGTTGTGTCTGATGATCTTAAAGTAGTTAAACAGGTAGAAAAGGCAACAGCAAAAGCTAGAAGGATGCTTGGGTGCATACGGAGAGGAATGGCTAGCAGAAAAGAGGAGGTGATAATGCCTCTGTATAAGTCTTTGGTGCGACCTCATTTGGAGTATAGTGTGCAATTTTGGAGACCGCACCTTCAAAAGGATGTGAACAGGATGGAGTCGGTGCAGAGGGTGGCTACTAAAATGATTAGTGGGCTTCATTATAAAGCATATGAGGACTTAAGGATCTTAATATGTACACCTAGAGGAAAGGTGGGATAGAGGTGATATGATTGAGATGTTTAAATACCTCCGTGGCAAAAATATTCAGGGAGAGAGCCTCTTTCAATTGAAAGCAAGTTCTGCTATGAGGGGACATGGGATGAGGGTGAAGGGAGATATATTTCTGCATATCACTCCTTAATCTTTCTTTACGGAAAGAGTAGTGGATCCATGGAATGGTCTCCCAGTGGAGGTGGTAGAGATGAGGACAGTAACTGAATTCAAAAAAGCATGGGACCAACACAGAGGATCTCTGAAAGGTAAAAAGTGGACTGTTGTAGTTGTTGATATGAAAGGACAGACTATATAGGCCATGTGGTCTTTCTGTCATCATATTTCTATGTTTCTATCGATGATGGGTTTCTGCTCAGTAACTTGGCCCCTCAGTTCCAAATAGGCTTGGGCATCCTGCCCAGCTAATGCCTTAGCGGAATTCTGCAATGGCATCACCTGCTTTTCTCGGTCCTTCAGGGCCCTCTTCGTCATCTGCAGGCCAAGGTTGCAGGAAGCGAGCTGGTGATCAGGCCCCAGGCACTGCAGGCACCAGTTGTGCCCGTCCATGACCAAAATAGTGTGGCAACATTTAGTGCACTTTTTAAAGCCTCTTACTGGCTTAGACATGTCCAGGAAGACCACGCTGGTGAGGTTGAAGGCATCAATTGTGATGGAGAGAAAATGGCCCAGAAGAGAAAAGCACCAAAATTTGCAAATAAGCAAAAAGAAAGGAAAAAATATCTTCTGGAAACCGACTAAATATTACTAAGAAAAAATACCCGCAGGGGAGTAGAGGAGAAAATATTTATTTTCTGCTGGTGTAGGACACATCCTATGAGCTCCATAGCAAAAAGGAGATTGGAAAAGATGGCACTGTGGCAGGTGGTAAGGCAGGCGCACATGCACAGTTCAGCTCCCAAAAGCTTGCAATAGAAACTGGAGAGCATTCTGCGTGGGTTCCATAGCTGACGTCACCCATAACTGAGGATTTACTTCCTGCTTGCCTATGGAGAAGCGAGCTAGAACTCAAACTATTTACAAAAGACCATTTTCATGAGGAGCTAGCTAAACTAAACGTGGACAGAAGTTTCAACTGAGTATAAACCTCTCTCTCTATATCTATATCTATACACTTTGGAGGAAAGGTGGGAGGGGGAACATATGACTTAGACGACATTTAAATATCTCAGTGATATAAATACACAGGAGGTGAGCCTCCTCCATTTGAACGGAAGCTCTGGAATGAGGTGTCATAGATTGAAGGTGAAAGGGGATAGACTCGGGGGTAATCTGAGGAAATATGTTTTTATGGAAAGGATGGTGGATGAGTGGAATAGCTTCCCAGTGAAGGTGGTGGGAATGACAACTGTATCTGACTTCAAGAAAAACACAGGACAGAGAGTATCTCTGAGAGGAAGGGATTGTAGAATTTAATAGTTCTTATGGATAGGCACAGTGGCATCAGTTCCAATGAAGAGCCCCCTTTGTTGCAGTGGTGCTTCCCCCCCCCCCTCCCCACCCCATGCAGGACCCCTCCTTGTATGGCAGCCTCCTCCCTTTGTGGGTCCCTCCATGTGGCAGCAGCAGCAAACTTACTTTATCATCTTTGCCACGCTGCCTCTGCTCCTGTAAGTTTTCTGCCTGCCCAGTGGCTGTTCTGCACTGGGCCAAGGTTTCACTGTGCAGCTGTTATCATGAGACTTTGGCTTGGCAGAGAACAGCCACCGGGACTGCGGCAAACTTACAAAAGCAGAGGCAGTACGGCAAATATGATTAAGTAAGTTTGCCATGCTGCCTGACCGCCACTGTGTGGGCCCCCTTTCTGCCCGGGCCACTACGCATTGCAGGGGCTGCTTAGGCCGAATTTATGCCACTGGATGGGCAGGCTGGATAGGCAGCAAGTTCTTTATCTGCCATCATTTTCTAGGTTTCTAAGTTTCTATGTTTCCTGGCTACAAGAGCTACCCTAGGAGGTTTATAATTGAACACATAAACAATATATAAGAAATATAAATCACAAACAACAATATAAATTCACCAACAAACAAACATCATAGCTGACTAAAACTGCATCCTTCTTGAGTCTACCTAAAAAAAGTGATTAAGGAGAAACATCCAGGTTTTCAGATATTTACAGAAAGTCTCCAAATTTGAATCTAACCTCAATGTTCCTCCATTGACTTGAAAGCAACACTCAACCTGGAACATATTTCATTCTGTTTGCAGGACACAAGTGATACCTATGTGCAAAATCCTTGTCTTTATTGCCTAAAGAATATCATTTTATTTATAAAAACAAGTAGATGCCTACCTGTCTTTAATAAATACTAGTGTACATGGCAGAGAAAAGGCCTTGAATGTAGGTATGATCACCTACACTTGATCACGAGTAAGTGTAAATGAATGTGCATAGTAAAACGCATCTACTTGTCTAGATTAAGGTATTTTACAATCTGGATGCATACATGAAAACTTCATGGCGCTCCACCCAGATCACACTCTGGGCTATGCCTACTGGCAAAGAATGTACTTTTAAGAGGTCATTTACGCATGAATATAGCCCCATACATGCAGCAATGACATAAAAGGTGATGTCTAATTCTGGGCCACTCACAAGATATCACCTGCCTTCTTGCTAAATCTAAACAATCTGTATTTAAAATATGGCAATGAAGGAATTATTTTGGGATGTAGTAAATTCAGAGAAGCCTTCTTTGTTTCTATAAAAAAAAATTCCATGACCCATTCTATATATGATGTTTAAGTAAAGATTTATTTTGCCAATTGCAAAATTTCACTCTAATGTTCTTTATTTTTTTCTGTCACATGAGAGATTATATTAATCCCACCACACCTATTTTCACTGCTTTTCTAGTATTCTCGTAAACAGATGGGTTTAGATCATTTTTCCAATTATTTTCTCTGAACATCCCCCATTTTTTGTCCTAAGGAATAACTTAAAATCTGGATCATTTTAAAACTGAGCCCTTAAGTCTCCGGCTTAATGGGTGGAGTCTGGTGTTGGCCACATCAAGACCAATTCATGAATGAATGCAGTCAGATATAGAAGATACGACAATTCAAGCTGACAGTATTTTTCAAATAATGGCTTAGATATGAAGAGATAATCTACCCTATCATGAGAATTTGAAAAAAAGGTAATTCATTCATCGTAGATCTTAGTGGATATTACTAAATCAAGCTCTAACCACAAAATGTATTCTATGTTCTCATAATATTCTTTGTCAGCCACTGAGAGCAGTTGTTTGCCACAGTGGGATTTAAATTTTACAAATAAATTAAAAACAAAAAACCAAACATCTTTTGCTTTAAAGGCACGTTTTAAAAAGGCTTTGTAGGTGAAATCTGGGATGTCCAAGTCAAAACGTCCAAAATTCCATGAAAGAGGCAACAGTGAAGCTGAGCACATGAAAGGATGATTTTAAGAGGCACTTTCTCCACCCTAAAAGATAAAAGGTCTCCTTCCAAACATACAGGACCAGGGATGTGCTAAATAATGGGCCAGACATGTACAAGTTTCACTCGATTTTAGAAGTTCACTGCAGTCAAGAAAAATATTTATCTGCATTTTTTTTTTCAAATAGCAAAAAGTATTGGGGGGGGGGGGAAATGGGGGATGAGAAGGCTTTCTCCTCTTCTGTCGACAGGTATTAGATTGCCGAAACGAGAATCTTTTTAGTCCCTGTTTATGCCCAGGAGCAGGTATAGCCTTGGACGTATCTGCTAGCGACTTCAAATATGTGATGCCATTCTAAAATCAGGCGCACATGTTTATATTTGCAAGCATGCCCCAGCCAGCCCCTATGCAAACTAGATATGATCACACGAAGCCTGTGTAAATTTGGGCCTTTCTAAAAAGGCTCCAAGAAAATCCATGTGATTTTCATGTTTGAATGAGCATATTCAGACATGGAAATCACAAATAGTGCTTCCAAAATGACCCCCTTTATATGGAAATGAGTAAATGCGCACAGAGTTTAGGGAAATATTAAAATTGTCATCAATAATCATACAATTATTTGAAAACTCTGTTATGTTGGCTGTTAATGAAGAAAGCAAAACATTACTATAGATGGGGGGGCGGAGCCTGATGTCCAGCGGGATGGTCGCATAACGCTGAGGCTCCCGAGAGGCCTACTCAGAATCCTGAATTAACACCGTACATACTTGGAACTTCTACTCTGATCTTGCCGGGGCACATTGGTGAGATGGCGGGGACCAAACCCACGCGCCTGGAATTTGGATCTCCAGCGGCTTCTCACGGCAAACGTTCCAAAACTGAACCTCCGTCCCCGCAGAAGGGGCTGGCCTCGCGCGAGGGCCCCGAAATGCAGCAGGAAATCCTCGCAGAGATTAGAGGGGTCAAGGACCTCGTGCAGTCAAACGGTGAAGCACTCCGAGCGCTGCGTGAAGATTTTGGTGTGCTGCAAAGCAAGCTAGAAGGGCTTTCTTCGCGTCAGGACAAAATGGAGAGCATATTGGACTCCCATGCGGCCCGGTTGTCCAAACTCGACAAAGTTGAACGTCAGGTGCGGGCCTTGCAGAAAGAAGTGGAAGATGGCAATAATAGAGCGCGCCGCAACAACATACGACTCGTGGGCATACCGGAGGGAGCGGAATCGGGAGACATGAAAGAGTTTTTATGCAAAATCCTCCCTTCCCTGCTCCAAATCACCTTTACCAAAGATTTGGAGATCGATCGCGCTCATCGTGTACCCACAAGCATAACGCTCAACAGGAAGACCCCGCGGCCTATCATTTTTCGACTTCTGAGATATCAACACGTTGAGCAAATTCTAAATGCCTCTCGGGCTAAGGGCCATATGGAGTTTGAGAGCCACAAGATCTCCTTCTTTCCCGACTTGGCTAAACCCACGGTCGACCGCCGAAAGCGCTTTCTGGAATTTCGGCCGAGGCTTCAACAACTACAAGCACGCTATGGCCTGATGTACCCGGCCAAGCTCCGAGTCACGCTTCACAATCAGACAAGAACATTTGAGGACCCTGATCTACTAGCGGAGTTTTTGGATTCCAAAGAAGCCGACTTGATGCGCTGACTTCCAGAATATTCCTGCAAGTATTCTCATATCCGCTGTACCTGCCATATTGGATCTGCCGCAGCCCAGCAAAGAGTCTGGCGAGGGCAGTTTGTTGCCTTACTTTGATGATATCTGTGACCCGACTCCATCTACCCACAGTAGCCTCGATGAGTATCAGAGACAGTGTTAATTATGGACTCTGGTGTTTCTTTTCTTTTTTTCATGTCTTTCTATTTCCTCTCTAGGGCCTCCTCCCGCAGACATATGGTCGCCATATTCTTTGGGGGTTTTGCTTCTTCTCTAAGATACTTTGGTACATACTTTTCAATATGGGGTGTATTAGCCAGAATACTCGGTGATTATGTCATTGTTGCACAGATTCTGATTATGTTGTATGTTTTCAAGCGCCCTTACCTAAAATGTCTATTACTGATTGATGGCACCATGTAAGATTTTCTCATTGAACGTAAAAGGAATCAATAATCCGATAAAATGGAAGAAAATCCTAAGCTACCTAAGTCAGGAAGCTGCGGATCTGATTTTTCTCCAAGAAACGCATTTAAATTCGAAGGAAACTCTTAAACTCAATATTAAACCTTACATGGTGGCCGCCTATTCCCCAGCCGTTTCTAAGAAATGTGGGGTTGCCATACTGGTTAGGAAATCTTTGCATGCTACTATTATTGCGACTAGCTCAGATACAGAAGGTAGATGGTCCAGAGTTCACCTCAAGATAGGTAGCCTTGAAGTTACATGTATATGCCTTTACGCTCCTAATGTGGATGACCCTGCCTTTTTTGCTACCATTGCTCAGGTTGCGCAGGCCTCTGCTAATACTTCATTGATAATTTGGGGGGGATTTCAATCTAGTCCTTGATCCCCTGATTGACAAACAGCCGCCTAGGACAAGTGGTCCCCCCAAGAGTCATACCACGCTTACCTCCCTGATCAAAGATCTTGCTTTAGTTGATCTATGGAGGTTACTACACCCCAATGAGCTTGACTTCACCTTCTTCTCTTCCCCTCATAAATCCCAGTCTCGCATAGACTTCTTTCTAATATCAAAACTGTTAGTTCCTCAGGTGGACACTGCAAAGATTCACTCCCAACATATTTCAGATCATGCTGCCATTTCCTTTCAATTACTCACTACTGCACCCCAAGGGAATTCAGGGGCCTGGTTCTTTGATAGAGCCCTGTTAACTCAGCCAGAGTTCCAGTTAGAAATTCGAGCAGCCATACAGGATTACTTCCATTTTAATCTACCCCAGGATACTGCGAATTGGGCTTGGTGGGAGGGCTTCAAAGCGGCCATTCGAGCAACGATCACTAGCTATCAAATCCGCCTGCGAAAACAACGCAAACAGCAGCTACTCATACTAGACCAACAAATAAAAGCAGGCGAACGAGTTCTAACTTCACGTACTGATCCATGTGTATTAATTCGATTACAGCGTCTCCGTTTTCAATATAATTCAATCCTCTCAACTGCAGCTTCTAAGAGTATTGAGCTTCAGCGAGGGACATATTATCGTGAAAATAACCGAGCCGGTCGACTCTTAGCCAACGCCTTGAAAGGTCAAAAAGAAGCCAAACGCGTAGCGGCCCTTCGAGCTCCACAGGGAGGGGGCATAGTGACCACAGACTCCGACATTGTAGAGCTCTTTCGGGATTTCTATACCCGCCTATATCAATCTGAATGTGAGTTCTCGTCAGAGACATTCGAGCGATTGCTTTCTGGCATTCAGCGGCCGACCCTCTCTGAAGATGATAGGGATGCGATGGATGAACCCTTCTCTACTTCAGAGATCCAATCTGCCCTAAAACGAACAGCCTCGGGCCGTGCCGCAGGGCCCGATGGTCTCCCGACCGAATTCTACAGAACGTTCAGTGCAGATTTAGTTCCCTATTTAAAACTCTATTTTACTGCCCTTGCGGTAGATACATCCTCTTTGGGATCCTTTTCTGCAGCTAATGTGGTAGTATTTGAGAAAGAAGGCAGAGACCCGCTACTGACCGCCAACTACCGTCCAATCTCCCTACTTAATGCTGATTATAAGATCTTCACAACGATCTTGGCCACCCGGCTATCTGACAGGATGGCCACCCTAATTCACCCCGACCAATGCGGTTTTATACCCGGCAGATCAACTGCTGACAATGCTCGGACCTTGTGCCATGTGCTATCCAGTGCTGCCAATCTAGATCATCCATGGGTGGGTCTTTCCCTGGATGCCGAAAAAGCCTTTGACCGCCTAGAATGGCCCTTCTTATTTGCAGTTCTCCGATGGTATGGCTTTGGGGAGGGCTTCCTACGATATCTCCAAGTCCTGTATACTCAACCCGTCGCCAGTATTTGTGTAAATGCCATCAAGTCTCAGCCATTTAATCTCCAAAGAGGCACGCGTCAAGGTTGCCCCCTATCACCAATGCTCTTTGATCTAGCTCTTGAACCCCTAGCCCTCCTTATTAGACAGTCCGCACGTATTCGAGGTGTCCCCTTCAGTCATAGGGAGATTAAACTCTCTGCATATGCAGATGACCTTATGCTTTTCGTATCCCTCGATTCGGTTCCAGCTGTCTTGGATCTGATTGACGGATACTCACAATTATCGGGCTATAAAATTAACTGGACCAAATCTGTAGCATTCCCACTGAACCGCTGGGTACATGAGGCTGACATGCAGGCCTTTCCCTTCCTTTGGCAATCCCGCATGGTGAAGTATCTCGGGGTCCATTACTGTTCTCCTTTAGAAGACACTATCAGTTTTAATGCCAAAGAGGTAGTCTCCAAAGTCCGTGAGCTCACGAATCGTTGGTCTCCCTTATCTCTTACATGGTGGGGCCGCTTAGAAACTGTGAAAATGATGATAGTCCCTAAAGTGAACTACATTTTAGAAATGCTGCCATGCTTACTCCCGCTACATACTTATAAAGATATTGAGGGCCTTCTCGTCCGTTATCTCTGGCAGGGCAAGCCACCAAGGATAGCTAAACAAAAACTACAGTCTGCAAAGGAAAGAGGGGGTACCAGATTTCCTGATTTTCTTAGATATCATCAAGCCTTCCTACTTAAGCAAGGTGCCCGATGGCTAGATGCCTCAACAGACAGCAGACCAGTTTGGCTTGACATAGAAGAGGAGCTTAGTAGCCCAATTCCGTTGACCCATCTACCCGGTATGTCCTATCAAGTAGACACCCGCCATCCACCAATGATTGTCGATACTCTTGCGGCCTTTAACACTCTCATTCTATCACTGGGCCCGCACGTATGTCCTCAGGACGGACTCCCGCTATGGAATAACCCCAGAATTCAAGTCCTAAATAGAACGATAGCATGGAAACCCTGGTACTCAAGGGGGATCTGGACACCCCAACAGCTTTTCTCTGCAGCTCGTTGGAAAACCTTTTCTGATTTACAAAAGGAATTTGCGTTACCAGCGAAACACTACTTTCAATTGATGCAGCTTCAACACTGCCTCAAAAGTGCTGGAATCATGCCGCCCTCTGCCCCTACTGAGGACGGGCTATTAGAGATAGTTCACTCTATTAGTAGTACACATGTGGTAGCCTCTAACTTTTATAAAATATTATGTCAGGGTACAGACACGGCCACTTTTAGAGCCCAACAAGCCTGGGAGCGCGAACTGCAAACCACTTTAACCCCTGTGCAATGGAGCGTTTTCTGGAGCAAAGTAGTGCGGGTTTCCCGGTCTGCCTCTGTTACCCAAACTCTCTTCTTTTTTGCACACAGATGCTTTTATACCCCAGAAAAAATAGCCAAATGGAACACAAATGCTAGGGACCAGTGTTGGTCTTGCCATACTGCTGTGGGAACCTTCGCTCATGTTATTTATGAATGTCCTCAACTACAGGTTTATTGGGGGCGGGTCTGGGGTTGTATTCAATTAATCTTACACCTTCACGAACCTCTCTCTTGGAAGATCGTGGCGGAGGTCCCCTCTCTTCCTAAGAAGGGTCGCTTTCTCCTTGATTTCATGCTGGGTATAGCCATATGCTTAATCACGAGGAATTGGAAGGATTGCTCTCGACTTACTGTCAATGAATGGTGGAACCTCGTCTGCTCATATAGTAAATATGAGCAGATACCTCGGAGAGCTACTCCCCATACCCAACCTCACTCTCGCTTGTCTAAATGGCAGATGCTTAATGATTATGTACAATCTGCTCATTGCTCCAAAATGCCGGTATAATGTGCACTCATCATGTTTCAGATCACCGTTAGGTTTTGTAACACAATAATGTAAGTACACGCCCGTTTCGGGAATGATTAGTTTTCTAGAGAAGAAGCAGGGGGGAGGGGGGTGGCAGGGGTTTACTTTGGTGTATGTATTACACTTCATGTATCTGTCTTTTAGCTGTATGTCTTCCTTTTCCTTTGTTGTTATAAAACGAAAATAAAGAATTTAAAAAAACAAACAAACATTACTATAGATAATTGGAGCATAGATAACAAATACTATCATGAGGGAAATCCTGAAATAAGAATAACTACCCCTCCTCCCCCAATTACCTCGTAAGTAACAAAGGGAAATGGTTTATGTGCTAAAATTTCTACCCACTTGCAGAAACCCACCAAATCACTCTTTTGTTTCATATTACAATGACAGTACATTCAAATGCTAAAAATATAGACATCAGCATTTGCATCTGTATAAGCTAACTGCTTGTCTGGACCTGAAGTTTGCACCAGTGATCGAGGGACAACTGTGCTTCTCTCTCTAGTAGTGTGTAAACTCCACTCAGAAATTCCCTAAAGAACTATTTGCTGATCCTGGATGTATCAAGATTTGTTGTAGATTGTTGGAAAGACTACTAAAGGAGTGAATAGTAAGATTTCTGGCGTTCACTAGATTTCAGGATGTGAGGCAGCATGGATTCACTAGAGGCAGGTCTTGTCAGGCAAATCTGATTGATTTCTTTGACTGGGTAACCAGGGAGTTGGACCAAGGGAGAGAGCCCTAGATGTGGTGCATTTAGGCTTCAGTAAAGCCTTTGACATTGTTCCACAACAGACGCAGATAAACAAGCTGAGCTCCCTAGGGAAGGACCCTAAAGTTGCTGACTGGGCTAGAAATTAGTTAGTGGGAGGCGACAAAGGGTAAATGGAGCTCACTCTGAGGAGGAGGCTACAAGTGGTGTGCTGCAGGAATCTGTCCTTCGTCCGATTCTGTTTAACATCTTTGTTAGTGATATTGCGGAAGGACTGTCGAGTAAAGTTTGCTTGTTTGCAGATGATTCCAAAATCTGCAATAGAGTAGACACACAGGAAGGAGTCAACAACATGAGGAGGAATAGTCTAGAATATGGCAGCTGTAATTTAATGCTAAAAAATGCAGGGTCATGCATTGGGCTGCAAAAATCTAAAGGAGCTGTACAGTGTAGGGGGTGAGGTATTTGTCCACAAAAGAAGAGCGGGACCTGGGCGTAATTGTGTCTGACAAAGTAGCTAAACAGGTAGAAAAGGTGAATGCGAAAGCCAGAAGGATGTTTGAGCATATAGAGAGAAGAATAGCCAGCAGGAAAGAGGAGGTGATAATGCCTCTGTATAAGTCTCTAATGCAACCTCATTTGGAATATTGTGCGCAATTCTGGAGACTGCACCTTCAGAAGGATATAGGCAGATTGGAGTCAGTGCAGAGGGTGGCTACTAAAATGGTTAACAGTCTTCATTATGAAGCATATGAGGACAGACTTAAAGATCTTAATATGTATTCTTTAGAGGAAAGGCGGGATTGGGGCAATATGACAGATACATTTACATACCTCTGTGGCATAAATGCACAGGAGGGTCTCTTTCAATTAAAGGCAAGCTCTGCTATGAGGGAACATAGGATGAGAGTGTAAGGGGATAGACTCAGGAGTAATATGCAGATAGAAAAAGAGTGGTAGATGCGTGGAATAGTCTCCCAGTAGAGGTGGTGGATACGAGACTGTATATGAATTCAAAAAAGCATGGGACAAACACAGAAGGTCTCTAAAGGTAAAAAGGGGACTATTGTAGTTGATATGGAAGGGTAGACTAGACAGACCATGTGGTCTTTCTGCCATCATGTTTCTATGTTGTGTAGCTATATAACAATACGTCGCACCATGATGCTATTAAGCATGCAGTGACCTAGTAATGTGCTTTGCATATGCAGAGTGTAGCATGGCTGCAGCATGCCTATACTTTTTTTAAATCACATGATGTTTGGTATTGCCTTAAGCAATTTGTCAGATTTATGATGAGTGAAAAAACTGAACAGTGAATTTGCTTTTTTTTTTTTTAAGACGTTTATTTTCATTTTACAACAAACAAAAGTAACAACACACCAAAAGATACAAATACACACATACAATAAGGAAAACAACCCCAATTACCCCCCACCCTATGCTTCTTCTCTAAGCTAATAAGAGTCATCACATAAGCGCTTACACACATCAGTTATTGTACAGCAAACAAGCAGAAATGGTATTGATGGTACAGGCTAATCCTGTGACAGAAATGTATACAAAAGTAAACAGCCAAATGAGAGCAGTTAGCAGTTAGAACAGAATCATGGAACACCTTCCTTTTAAACAAGCAGTGAAGGGCTTGAGTGGAAGAGATTGACATACGAGGTAGTTGCTCATAAGTACAGTAAAATGGACATAATTCCACCAATCATTGAGGTTCAGATGGAAGCCAATTTCCAGTATGTCGTAATGAAGGAGATAGGAAATAGCTATGCCCAGTAAATGGGCCTCCTGAAAAAACACTAACTCAGAATAATCATGATTAAGAGAGCTAGGGATTGTCCTTCTGTGGGATGGACTATTGATGCCTTTTACAATCAGTAATGATAACGTACATGAAGCCATGCCAAATAGTTAAACAATCTGAAAAAGAAACATAATAGCACACAGAGGTACACAATGTCGCTCATAATACCAGTAACTGACTGCAGAAACAACATGATAGGAATTAAACTAAGGAAAACCATGAAGCGCCCCTTATAACAAAATAAGCACCGAAGTGCCTTAGAGAAGAAGCAATACCCCAGAAGTTACTGGCGGCCTGATGTCTGCGGGGAGAAACCCCAGAGAAGGCCTGAATGGAAACATAAATCCTACAATGCTATACAGGCTCCGAGACTAACCAAGGATCTCATCGTGGAAAGAAAGGAGACCAACAAGGTATATATAAAGAGAAAGAAAAGTCCAGGCAGTCTCCGTTTCAGGCAGCGATCACCACATCGGGCCATTCAAAATGGCGGACAGTTCCAGCGGATTCCATCCAAGCTGTTGGATTAGCGCATCTGGTCTGCTTCTTTAGAAGCTAGAAATGTTGCTAGCAGATCAGGATCTTCGAAGGTACGAGTTTGGTTATGGAGAGTCACTCTGAGCTTCGCTGGATATAAGATGCCGAAGCGAGCCTGTAATTGTTGAAGTCTAGGTCGAAAAGCAAGGAGTCTCTTCCGACGGTCAGCTGTGGGCTTAGCCAAGTCAGGGAAGAAGGAGACTTTATGATTTTCAAACTCCAAATGACGATTCGCCCGGGCAGCATTTAGAATTTGCTCAACTTGCTGATATCTCAGTAGACGGAAAATGATGGGCCGGGGGGTCGTCCGATTGAGCGCCATGCTGGTAGGAACACGATGTGCTCAGTCAATTTCCAGATCTCTGTGAAAAGTAATCTTCAGCAAGGAGGGAAGAGTTTTGACCAGGAATTCTCTCATATCTCCTGCTTCCGCGCCCTCCGGTACACCAATGAGCCTTACATTGTTGCGACGGGCTCGATTATTGCTATCCTCTAACTCTTTTTGTAGATTCTGTATCTGACGCTCAGCCTCATCCAGTTTCACCAAGCGCACCACGTGCGAGTCGAGGACCCCCGCCATATTGTCCTGCCGTAATGAAAGACCTTCAAAACGATCCTGAAGTACACCAAAATCTTCTCTCATGGCTCGGAGCGCTTCTCCGTTGGACTGCACCAGTTCCTTCACACCACGTATTTCCTCCAAGATCTCCTGTTGCATTTCGGGGTTATCCCGAAATGGCACCATCTTTTGTGGGGAAGGCAGCTCTGTCTTGGAACGTTTTCCGTGTGAAGAAGAGGGAGATCCGAAGTCTAAGCGCGCTGGTTTATGGGCCGCCATCTCCCCCGAGGCACCCCGGTAAGTTCGGAGCAAAATATTAAGTTAATGTAGGTATTAAGTCAGGATTCTGAGTAGGCCCCTCGGGAGCTTCAGCGCAAAGCGTCTAACCCGCTGGACATCAGGCTCCGCCCCCCCCAGTGAATTTGCATTTAATTATGCCAGAAAATTGGAGGTTCATGCAAAGAGACTTATGACAAGTTACAGCAAGTGTATGGCGATGAATGCATGGATCATGCTCTAGTTTATAACTGGTAAAGTGTGGACAGTGACAAACGTTCTGGAAGGTCATCCACGAGCACGAATGAAGACAAAGTTCAAGCAGTGCATGCTGCAATACACTTAAATCATCATCTGGCTATCAGGGAGCTTGCTGAGGACACGGACATCAGTTTCAGGTCAGTACAGCCCATTCTTAATTTGGAAATGAGATGTGTCTGAAACTCCTGTCCCCTGAGCAAAAGGAAGATCGACTGTCTGCAGCCAGGGAGTTGTTGGAATGCATTGAAAATGACTCAGATTTCATCAAAAAGATTATTACTGGTGATGAATCATAGATTTATAGTTATGACCCAAAGCTAAGGCTCAGTCCTCACAGTGGAAGACTCCATACTCTCCTAGACCCAAGAAAGCCTGTCAGGTGAGGAGCAATGTTATTATGCTGTTAGTTTTCTTTGATTACTAGGGTATTCTTCATCATAAATATGCTCTAAAAGGCCACACCATGAATAAGGAGTACTATGTCCAAGTTCTGACTCGTTTGAGTGATGCAGTTCGTCATAAGAGGCCAGAGATACACAAGAATGGTGAATGGTTGCTTTATCACGATTACGCCCCAGCTCATGCATCACATCTTATCCAGCAGTTCTTGGCCAAACACCAAATCAAGCAAGTCCATCAGCTGCCATACTCACATGAACTCGCACCCTGTGACTTTTTCTTGTTTCCAAAACTGAAATTACCACTGAAAGAAAGGAGATTTGATGACTTGGAGACCATTAGGCAAAATTAGACACAGCAGCTTCACCACATAACAAAAGAGGCATTTCAAAATTGTTTCCATCAGTCACAGAAACTCTGGAGAAAGTGTGTTTTATCAGAAGGGGACTACTTTAAAGAAGATTGAGTGCAATAACTGTCAGAGTTATAATTATTGTGTTATTGTACAAGTCTCAATACTTTTTGATCACACCTCGTACACATGGAAGAGGCTGACTTGAATTTAGTCGCAGTTACGGAGATATAGTTTATGGACAACCATGATGGGGATGTAGTTATACCAGGCTATACTTTATTCAAGGACAGGGTAAGAAGGGGAGGAGGAGTGTCACTATATGTAAAAAATAAAATTAAGCTATAGAATTACAGGGTTTAAAAGGAAGTGAGGAGGCACTGTGGGTTAAACTAGAAAGAGGGAATGGGGAATCCATTTGCATTGGTGTGATATACAGATCTCCTTCACATTGAGGAAAAGTTAACAGAGATTTAACAGAAGACATATGCAGTTTTGCCATGAAAGGAGAAGTGCTACTGATAGGTGATTTCAACATGCCGGATGTTGATTAGCACATCCCTGCTGCGGTGTCATCTAGAAGTAAGGAGATCCAAGATTCTCTACAGGGAGAGCTATTCCAGAAACTGGTAACAGAATCTATACATGAAGGGGCAGTACTGGACTTGGTGCTTACCAGTGGAGAAAATGTTTGATGTTATAGTGGGAGATCATCTTGCATTAAGTAATCACCAGATAATGTGGTTCAGTATTAGAACTAGGGCTGATAAAGTCCATTCAAAAGCAAGGGTCTTAAACTTTAGGAAAACTAACTTTGGCAAGATGGGACAATACCTCAAGGAGTTATTAGCGGGATGGGAACAACTGGGGGATGTATAAAAGCAAAGGGCAAAATTGAAAGGGGACATTAAGGACAGACCTTTTTGTTAAAAAGATAAAATAAACGTAAAAGGAAAAGGAAGCCGCTATGGTTCTCAAAAGAAGTAGCTGAAAAGGTGAAGAAAAAGGTTTGCCTTCATAAAATACAAGAGATCACAGAGAGGAAGGCAAGCATGAATATTTGGAAAAATGTAGAGAACCTAGGAAATTAGAAATGCAAAAAGAAGAGATAGCCAATGCAATAAAATGGGGTATACAACAATTTTTAAGATATGTTAGCGAGAGAAGGAAGTGCAAAAGTGGCAGTCAGACTCAAGGAGGAAAGGGAGGAATATGTAGAAGCTGATGAGGATAAAGTGGAATTGCTTAACAAATATTTTTATTCTGTGTTCACAGGCGAAAGCCCAGAAGCAAGACCTCAGAATACACCCATAAATAGGAGCAGAGGTGAAGGGGTTCTTCAACGATTTTCAGAAGACCGTGTTCGTAAGGAACTAGCTAAACTAAAAGTAGACAAAGTGATGGGGCCAGATGGGATACATCTGAGAATATTGAAGGAACTTGGGGACATTCTAGTGGCTCCACTGACTGACTTTTCAATGCTTCTTTAGGGTTGGGAGTGGACCCAGAGGACTGGAAAAAGGTGTATGTGGTCCCTTTACACAAAAGTGGAACTAAGGATGAGGTTGAGAACTACAGGCCCATTAGACTAACCTCTGTGGTGAGTAAATTAATGGAAATGCTGCTGAAACAGAGGATAGCTTCTGGAGTCCAATAGATTGCAGGATCTAAGGCAGCATGGGTTTACCAGAGGCAAGCTCATCTAGTGGACAGGCCAGCCCTGTGTGGTGTACTTAGATTTTAGCAAAGCCTTTGACATTGTCCAACACAAGTGACAAATAAATAAATTGAGCAGTCTAGGGATGAACCCTAGAGTGACTGACTGGGTTAGGAATTGGTTGAGTGGGAGGTGACAAAAGTAAATGGAGCTCACTCTGAGGAGGAGGATGTTATCAATAGTGTACCCCAGGGGATCTGTCCTTGGTCCGATTTTTTGTTAGTGATAATGCAGAAGAGCTATCAGGTAAGGTTTGCCTCTTTGAGGATGATACCAAAATCTGAAATAGAGTAGATATCCAGGAAGGAGTAGATAACATGAGGAGGGATCTACCTAAGCTTGAAAAATGGTCAAGAATTTGGCAGCTGAGATTTAACGCTAAAAAATGCAGGGTCATGCATTTGGGCTGCAAAAATCCAAGGGAGCAGTACAGTGTAGGGGACAAAGTACTTCTGTCCATGAAAAAGTAGTGGGACCTGGGCATGATTGTTTCTGATGATCTTAAAGTGGCTAAACAGGTAGAAAAGGTGATGGCAACAGCCAGAAGGATGTCTGGGAGCATAGGGTAAGGAATGGCCAGCAGAAAAAAAGGAGGTGATAGTGCCTCTGTATAAGTTTCTGGTGTGACCTCATTTGGAGTATTGTGTGCTATTCTGGAGACCACATCTTTGAAGGATATAAACATGGTGGAGTCAGTGCAGAGGGTAACTACTAAAATGGTCAGTAATTTTCATTATAAACCATATGGGGACAGACTTAAAAATCGTAATATGTATATGTCTGAGGAAAATCAGGATAGAAGAGAATTGATAGAGACATTTAAATACCTCTGTGGTGTAAAGGCACAAGAGGACAACCTCTTTCGATTGAAAGTAAGCTCTAAAATGAAGGGAGATAAGATGAGAGTGAAAGAGGGTAGACTCAGGAGTAATATGCAGAATATTTCTTTACGAAAAGAGTGGTAGATGCGTGGAATAGTCTCCCAGTGGAGGTAGTAGAGACGAGGACAATATCTGAATTCAAGAAAGCATGGGACAAACACAGAAGATCCCTAAAGGAAATAAATGGACTGTAGCATTTGATAGGGAAGGGAAAACTAGACTGAGGAATCACTAAGAGCAAATAACCCACATAGGGAACAGGAACAACGAAGCAGCAGGTTCATGAGACAGAAAACCAGGCTCTTTATTTGTCAAACCAAAATCCCAATGCGTTTCAGTCCAAAAGGACCTTATTCAGGGGGTTACAAAACCTCGACATATAAAACAATTAATAAAAATACATAAAATCAATTGTACAAGATAAATAAATCTTAAAATCATAAATAAGTAAAGAATAAGAATACATGGCTGATGATCAATACAAATAAAACCACAATATAAGTAAAAAACTATCCTACAAATATACACATGACTAAGATATTAAATGTGTGAAGGAATACAATCTTATGGACATTAAGCACTAAAAGGGAGAGGAGGACCAAGAAATACAGAAGGAACAGTTATCTGGAATATAGCTGACCATGTGTATAGCAGTCACAAAAGTTGCACTGCAATCATGTTAGTTGTGTAAATCAATTGCTATTCAAAAAAGAGCCACTAGGAAAAATCATCAATGGCTAAGACCCATGAGAGAAGAAGAAATGCTGCACACCGGGAGTTTAACATGTCTTAATGGTGAGGGTAAAATCGTCTGTGCCTCAAAATATGCTTTATGTCATTCACAGTGTATAATGTATTAAAACATACGAAAAGGAATTTTACAATATCAAAAGCACATCTCATACCTGAATAGAGAGAGTGAGTATACGAACATCTATGCCTTAGAATGTGTCTTATATCAGCTAAAATATGTTAGAACAATAAAGTGAAGAAATGCTATAATACTGAGAAATCTTTAGAGAAAAAGCTCTATGCAACTGAAAAATACTTTGGAGCTTGTTTACAAAGCCGCGGTAGCGGTTTCCGATCATTATTGGAGCCGCGGCCCCTTTGTTTTCTCGGGGGCCGCGGCTCCGATAACGATCGGAAACCGCTACCGCGGCTTTGTAAACAAGCCCCTTTATGTCAAAAACTTAAATAAGTAGTTTGAAATGTGTAAGAGTAATGAAAACAGTAGTAAAAACCACATACTTCTACGTCAGTGACAAGGAACAGTCAACAGTGAAAAACAGCAGCGGTAACAAAGACCAGCTTTTAAAAGGGGATTCCCGCCAAAGAGGAGAGGGTCAAAGGTCATGACAATCATGAAAATGATAAAAGCCGATTATAATTGAAGTCAAGATGCTACCAATATCATGGCAAGTATATAGAAGGAAACCATTTCTAAAAAAGTTAAATAAAGAAGTTGAACGGTTTTGCACACTGTGCCGCATAGTGGTACTATACGCCGCAAATCTAGGGAAACATCAGCTAAGATAAACCAACCTAGAATACAAGGGATCCTTAGGGTAGAAGAACAAAGAAATATATTCAAAAAGAGAAATCACGCAAAAATGTAATGTATCTATTTAATCGAGATGTGAATGCAAATCAAATCCTAGGTATCGAATAAAGAGAACATACTATTCAATTGTCCCAAAATAAATATGTGCTTGATTAGTGCTTGGAACAACCTCCCAATAGAGTTGAGAGATGAAGGACCTTCAATCATTTAGAAGATATCTGAAAACATTCTTATTTACACAGCATTTCCACAGCCTGCAGTCCGACAAGGTTCCGATTCTTCAAAGCAGTACAAGCCAGCAGCCTTATCCCGATCCTATCTAGACACAGCATACACTCACACCTCTTCTATTAAATCAGTTACTATTCAATTCCTCACTCCTCATGGATATTCAATACTATACTCATGTAAATAGTTCTCGCTGCTAGTTAAAATGCCAATAGCTTATAATATGTCACACTCTTCAGGTATCTCAATGACATACACATGTAAATAGTTCTTTGATGATAGTTAAATGTCATTTGCTGTTATTATATCGGCACGATTTTGCCATCTGTTCCATTATATATTGCCTTTAAACTACCTAAATTGTTCTTTGTAAAATAACGCTCCTTATTATTGTTTGGTTATATGTAAACCGCCTCTGATCTCTGGAAGAGGCAGTATAGAAAAATGTACAAATAAATACACACCCAAAATATTATATAGACACTGAGATATACTGTATGTGTATATATCCATGCGATCTAACCCCCATGGGAGCGGGTACGATCCTATCATGCCATACTGAGATGCATCCGAACTAGTATGCTGTGGTTAAAGGTACAGGAGTAAAAATAGAAGAATCCCTCTCAGTATAAAAAACGTAATAACCCCAAAAAAGTTGAAAACTGATAGGGGAAAACTGAATATATTTCAAAACTAGAGAAAAATATATTAGAATGTATATTAAAAAACTGACTAAAAAAAGGGGGGGGGGGAGAACAAATTTATAAAAAAGGTAATGAAACAAACCAACCAATATTTTAAAAAATTACCTGTAGTCAAGGCTAACATATCCTCAGAACATTAGTGTAATGTGCTCCTGCAGAGATGTAAAACCACATTCTTGCACAATAAAGCCTCGCATACTCAAAACATATTTATTTATTTATTATTTTTATTTCTTATATACCGCGCTTTTAATCAGTGTGGTTTACAAATGAACAAATTTAAACACAATGATACAATCAGCATTGTTTTTTTTTTTACAAAGAACAGGGTACAAAAAACTTGGGGTAAACAGGGTTTAACTATATACAAATAAAAATGTAGTGGTAAATATGGTTAACTATGTACATGGAATTTTGGTTAAATTACATGGAGGAGGTAATTAGATAAAATTATAGTACAGTATAATACGGAAAGAGTAGAGTGTGCAAGTATGTATATCATGATTATCCATTATCCCCCAGTGTCAAGTGGGAAAGATCAACACGCAGATTATGCTCAATCGGAGTTGCTTCAGGGTAGTACATTAGGAACAAATGATGTTTTAAAGACTTTTCTGAATGTCATGAGACTAGTGATTGCTCTAATTTCGGGTGGGAGGGCATTCCAGGTTCTGGGTGCAAATAGAGAGAAGGCTCTAGCAGCTGTTGATTTAGAGCATTTCGTAAGGAGTTTCGGAAGTTCAATGGAATTCAGTGCAGCAGATCTCCTGGCTCTGTTTGTTGGAGTAACCTGCATCATATTGCAGATAGGTGATAGAGATGGGCTCTTTGCAGCTTTAAAAGTCATGACCAGGGTTTTATATAGGGTTCTGGCCTGGAGTGGTAGCCAGTGTAAACTCATCAGTATTGGGGTTATATGCTCCGAGCGTGGAGCACCTACGAGAATTCTCGCGGCTGCATTCATGGCCAAACGGAGGGGATTTAGGGTAGATTGTGGGAGACCCTGAAGTATGATATTGGCAAAATCGAAGTGTGGTAGTACTAGGGCTTGGAAGATAGTGCGGAAATCTGAGTAGTCAAGAAGAGGTCGGAGGTTACGTAGGGACCGAATCTTTTGGTAAATTGAGTTTGTTGCTTTCTTGATGTGTACAGACATATCAAGCCGCTGATCTAATGTAATCCCTAAGTATCGAATTGTGGGTTGTGCCTTCAGTTCAATGTTGTTTACATGTAATGAGGCAGGGGTATGAATGTTGGATTCCTTGTTACGAATAGGACGTCTGTTTTGTTGTGATTTATACATAAGTTCTGTTTGTGGAGCCAATTTGATACAGCTTCGAAGCAATGAGCTATTGGTGTATAATCTGTTTTTTCTACATTGAATGGAGCATACATCAGGATGTCGTCAGTATATGCTAGACATTGAATGTTGAAGGTACGTATCACATCACAGATTGGCTGCATATAGATATTGAACATTAGTGCGGATAAGGAGAATCCCTGAGGGACACCTTGTTTAAGAGGGAATGAGTCAGATGTTGCATCTCCTGTTCTGACTTGCTGCTGTCTATCAGATAAATAAGATTTGCACCAGTTCAGGGCTAGACCTTGAATACCCTTATCTTTGAGGCGCCGTAGGAGAGTATTGTGGTTTACTGAATCAAATGCAGCCGCTATGTCGAGAAATATGAGAATGAACCCTTGATGAATATTGTCGATGCTTATGATTAGGTTATTGAATAGGGTTGTGAGGAGGGTGTCCACACCATGTTCTTCTCTAAAACCATGTTGTGAGGGGTCCAGGGGAGCTTCTGAGTCAACGTGTTGTTGTATTTGTCACTGTACTACTTTTTCCATGATTTTTGCTAGTAACGGGATACTAGAGATAGGTCTAAAAGATTCGACTTTTGTTGGGTCTAGCTTGCTGTTCTTCAGGAGGGGGCGGATGGATGACTGCTTGAGGCTTTGGGGGAAGGATCCAGTTGAGAATGAATGGTTGACAATCTTGCTTATAGTTGGGCTAAGTTAATGTCGTAGTTCTTTAATCCACCTAGCTGGGCATGGGTCGTTAGGAGCAGTAGTTAAGTTAATAGCTGTTATTATTTCTTCAATCTCTTTGTTGGATACTTGAGAGAAATCATCAAGAGTGGCAATTTGGGTCACATTTTGTGGGGTAGAAGGTGCTGGTGCTGTAAGGATCGAACTAGTCTGAATCATTTTTGATTGTAAGTATTCGGCATAATCCTGAGGGTGTGGCATAGGTGGTTGGATCACCTGTTAAGGATTTAACGATATTGAAGAGGTCATGTGGCTTGTTCAAGGGCCGTATTAATGTATCTGAGTGGAATTTCTCTCTTTTCTCCATTGTCATCTTTCGGTGAGTTTGTAAGTATGAGTTGTATGAACAGAGTGCCTCAGGAGATCGGGAGGAACGCCAGCATCTCTCAAGTCTGCATAGGTGGAGGAGAGATTCTTGAAGTTCGGAGGAGAACCAAGGTTTATGTTTGCTCTTGGTCTTGATCCTGTTAGTAGCAGGGATGCAGGCAGCGGCTTTCAATGTGTTGTTCCAGTTGGTTATTAAGTCATCTTGAGAAGGTAAGTCCTTATTGAGGGCAGGTAGAACTTTCTCCAAGACTTCAATCTTATCAAATGGACGGAAGCGAGTTTCAAGGGCACTCGGGGGGCGACCTGTAGTGTTACTGTTGTTGGAGAGGTGTTCAGTGGGGATGTAAAAGAGGAGTAAATTGTGATCAGATCAGGGTATAGGGGTTATGTATATCGGGGGCTTCTGAGATGTGTTGAGTACCACTTGAGGAGCGAAGATTAGATCCAGTGTGCCTCCTTTGATATGGGTGGGAGCGTCGATAAGTTGTTCAAATCCTAGTTGGTACATGGCTTCAAGGAATGCTGAGGAGTGTGAGGTTTGTAGCGATGGTAGGTTAAAATCCCCTACTAGCCAGTTGGGGGATTGAGGGTTGGGAGAGTTGCATGCAATGTTGATTATTGATGGAAGGTCTTCTGTGGAGGGTGACGGTGCTCGATAGAGAAGATTGATCGTACAGCTCCTATTATATATGGAGATAGCATCAAGGTGTGGGGTACTGATGGTATTGTTCAGCTTGAATTGGAGGTCCGATTTGGGGAGAATGAGTGTGCCACCACCTCTCTAGATGGCTCTGTGGCAGGCATAGATGGAAAATTTTGGTGGACTCATCTGGTTGATGAGGACGTTGTCATTGTCGGTTAGCCATGTCTCGGTTATTAGCAGTATGTCTAGGTTATGTGTTGTTATCAGATCAATAACTGCAGGCCATTTGGAGCGTATAGATCTGGCATTTATTAAGGCGCACTTGAGTAGACAATCGGTCTTGTGCTTCTCGTTAGGGTCTTTGTCAGGAAGCAGCGGGATATGTAGTAGGTGTGAGTAGGAAATTCTGGTTCTCATGTTAGAAAGGCAGGGATATTCCATTGAGCACCTTCCATTGCTATAAAGGATAGGGATCTGCTTAATGCGAGGGTCTAGTGCCAATGTTAGGACTGGGATCAATGCTAAGAGCAAGATGAGAACTAAGTGAGGCATTTGATACATGATAGAGGACATGTCTATAGGCAGAGTGGTCAGCTGAGGAGGAGATAATTGGGTGTGCTGGAAATAGTCAGCAGGGAAAATCGATATACAACAAGGCAAACAAATTATATAACTAGTTATATAACAGTACTACAATGATAGTTTACAGTTGTAGAGAGCAACAACCATGGGATATAACAGTCAGGCAGTGCTATAGCAAATGAGACTACTCCCTATCACGGCTGTGAAATTAGTAGTGGGATTCAAGTAGGGGTAATTAGGGGCAATAGCTAGTAAACGGCATCTGCAAAAGTAAGGTACAAGCTAGCTTGATGAATGATTATGGACAATAGCTTGACTAGGGATGCTAACAGTATCAATATAATCAGAGCTGACAGTATGCTAACAGTATCAAAGTCATACAGTTCATTTGGCTGTAGTATACTTGCGGTGGTCAGCAGAACGTCTGGGTGAAGGTGGGAGCCGGCTCGACCTCCAGGGAGCTCAGCTGTTTGATTGTGTAGATCTTATGTAGCGCTGATCAGTGCTGTTACTGGGATGAGCCTTTCCAGGATGAACTCAGAACCTTAAATCCCTCGGTGCAAGCCCCGATTGGGCAGTGATGTTGCTGCTTCTCCTCCTGCTGCTTGTGGGTTAAAATGTTTATTAAAAAAAAAATATGAAAAGAAATGAACAAATGAAATCCAAAGTGAACAAAGTACTTTGGTTAAAAATTAAGAGTTACATTAAAAACCAAAAGTCATAAAAAGGCGGAAAAATATTGTAATCAAAATGCCTATGGGGAAACTTCACATGGCACATGTGGGTTAAAATGTTTATTAAAAAAAAAAAAATATATATATATATATAAAAGAATATATGAAAAAATATGAGTTGGTACATCGATGTGTCAAAAAGATATGTAAAAATTGAATAAAAGAATGAATGAATAAACAAGTAATAAATCAATAAAAACTTAGGTGGGGGAAGGGGAAGCAGTAGCAGGAGGAGAAGGAAGAAGGAAAGGGGGAAGAAAGGAGGTAGGGGAAGAGGGAAAGGGAAAGAAGGGGAGGGGGAAGGAAATGGGAAGGGGTAGGGAAAGGGGGAGGGGGAGAGGGAGTGGAGGAGGGGGGAGGGAAGACTAGATAGAAATGTGTCAGCAGAAAAAGACCATATGGCCTATGTTTCATTTAGACATTGCGGTAAAAAAGTCCCTGCTCAGCTAGTTCTCTGCAACTGGAAATTAGACTGGCGAGTCTAACATCAGTGCAAAGCAAAATGTTGGAAACTAATTTATTTTTTTTTTTATTTCTTTATTTATGCAACTTTTAAACAACTTCACAAGAAGCAAAACTTGTACAGAAAGGGCATCAGAAAAGAATAAGAGAAAAAGGAAAAAAAAAAAAAGTCTCCACATCTATAGGGGAGAACTAAACAAAGGAAAACATTAGATTCCAAGGCCCACAAGTCCTCAATAAGGTGGCAAGACAGGTCACAACACATAAGTATAAATTATTACAAACGCAAATAAGAGGAAATATATATTAAGAACAAAGTGGGGGGGGGGGAATATTCAGATGACCTCTAGCGCTTTTAAAGTGGCAAGCCGTCACCACTGAATTCTAACCATTGATATTCAATGCCTGTGGCCATATCTGGCCACTGGCATTAAATATCTGGGTTGCCACAGAACCTGGAAGCTAATCAGGCAATGGCGATATTCAGCCTCTATCTGGTTAGCTTCTGTGGTAAAGCTTGACTAGCCTTTTCCATGCCTTACTTTACCTGCTTGTTGTTAATGGCAGCTGCTCGATATTGCTGCTGCCCAGTTCACAATGGGTGCTGCCTCCACTCCACCCTAGAACTACTAATACTACTACTACTACTACTACACCTACTATTTAGCACTTATATAGCGCTACGCATGCAGCACTGTACACGTATACATACAAGAGACAGTCCCTGCTCGTCAGAGTCATGCTCGTCAGATCTTACAATCTAGTTGAGACAATACAGAGCAATAGTCAATTCGGTGCAAAAGCACAGTATGGTCTTTACAATTTGGTCATGAAAATTGACGGGAGCCAGGTTGAGATAAGAGAAAGAAGTCAGGATCTGAAAGCGACAGTGAAGAGGTGGGTCTTCAATCTGGATTTGAAGAGGGCCAGGGAGGGTGCCTGGCACACAGACACAGGTAAGCTGTTCCAGGCATAAGGTGCAGCAAGGTGAAAAGAGCGAAGTCAGGAGTTAGCGGTGTGAGTGAAAGGCCTAGATAGAAGCAATTTGTTAGCAGAGCGAAGTTCCTGAGAGGGGGTGTAAGGAGAGATAAGAGATATTGAGGGGCCGCAGCGTGAATGCATTTATAGGTCATCAGGAGAAGTTTCAACTGGATGTGGAATTGGACAGGAAGCCAGTGAAGCGACTTAAGAGGAGTAATGTGGGCATGGCGAGGTTGACGGAAGATTAGGCGAGCAGCATGATTTTGTATAGATTGAAGGGGAAGGAGATGGCTAGCGGGAAGACCAGCAAGGAATAGGTTGCAGTAGTCAAGGCGAGAGGAGATTAAGGAGTGGATAAGGGTTTTGGTAGTGTGTTCAGAAAGGAAGTGGTGGATCTTGCTAATGTTGTAGAGAAAGAAGCGGCAGGTCTTAGCTACGTGCTGGATATGTGTGGAGAAGGAGAGAGAGGAGTCAAAGATAACCCCCAGGTTGCGGGCTGAGGGAACAGGAAGGATCATATTACCATCCACAGAGAGTGAGAAGGGGGGAGGGGGAAGACAAGGAGTTCAGCTTCAAGCAGCAGCAAAACATCCAGGCAGCGATGTCAGAAAGGCAGGCAGAGATCCTGATCTGGATTGCTGGAGAGATATTAGGTGTAGAGAGGTAGATTTGGGAGTCATCGGCATAGAGATGGTACTGAAAGCCATGGGAGATAAGTGCGCCAAGGGATTGGGTATAGAGGGAGAAAAGAAGGGGGCCCCCAAGACGGATCCTTGGGGTACACCAACATGGAGTGGGGTAGGAGAAGAGGATCCACCAGAGCACACACTAAAGGAGCAATGGGAGAGGTAGGAGGAGAACCAGAAAAGTACGGAGCCCCTGAAACCAAGCGAGGAGAGGGTGGTGAGGAGAAGATTGTGGTCAGTATCAAAGGCAGCAGAGAGGTCGAGAAGGATGAGGACTGAGTAAAGGCCCTTAGATTTAGCCAGGAACAAGTCGTTGGAGACTTTTGTAAGAGCCGTTTCAGTGGATGGAGTGTAGGGGACAGAAGCTGGATTGTAGTGGGTCCAGGAGGGCCTGGGAGGTGAGGAAGTCGAGGCAGCGGCGATGGACTGCCCATTCTAGTAGTTTAGATATGAAGGGAAGGAGGGAGATGGGTGGATAGTTAAAAGGACAAGTGGGATCAAAAGAGGGTTTCTTGAGGAGAGGTGCGACAACGGCATGTTTGAAGTCTACGGGGACAGTTGCAGTGGATAGTGAGAGGTTTAGAATTTGAGAGATGGGGGGATAATGGTGGGGGAGATATGGTGTAGGAGATGGGTGGGGACAGGGTCAGTGGAACAGGTGGTGGGTTTGGAGGAGGAAAGAAGCAGTGCAGTTTCCTCTTCGGAGATCATAGAGGAGGAGAGGGTAGCAGGGGAAGTATGGATGGGAGGGGAGAATTGAGGAGGGGGGGGAGGTAGATGAGGAAGTGGGGAATTGGAGGGTAATCTTATGAATTTTGTCGTGGAAGTAGTTGGCTAGGGTTTGGGCAGAAAGGGAGGGCGGAACCGTGGGTGGGGGCACCTTGAAGAGAGAATTGAGAGTATTAAAGAGGCAGCGAGGATCGTAGACAAGGGAGTTGGTCAGATGGATGTAGTATTCTTGTTTGGCAAGTGCTATGGCTGACTGGAAGGAGCCAAGCATGAATTTGAAGTGTAGAAGGTCTTCAGGGGAGCGGGATTTGGTCCAAGCACGTTCAGCAGAACGGGCACAGTTGCGTAAATAGCGGGTTGTAGATGAGAGCCATGGCTGGGGAGTAGAACGCCTGACAGGGCGTGGGGTGAGTGGGGCAAGAGTGTCAAGAGCCGAGGATAGTGCAGCATTATAAGAGGAAACTGCTTCGTCAATGGATTTGGAGGACATAATGGAGGAAAGGGATGGAGAAATGGTAGAGGAGAGAGTCAAGGGATCAATATTATGAAGGTTTCTAAATAGGTTGGGGGAGACAGAACGAGGGGGAGACAGCGGAAGCTGAAGATTAAAGGTTAAAAGGTGATAGTCTGATGAGGGAAGGAATGAGTTGTGGAGGTTTGAGGGAGAGGAATTGGAGAAGAGTATCAGGTCAAGGCAGTGGCTGTGTAGGTGGGTGGGGGCAGTGGAGTAGAGTTGGAGGCTGAATGAGGAGGTGAGGGCGAGGAACTTTTAAAGCATGGGGATCAGAGGGGTTATCAATGTGAATGTTAAAATCGCCAAGAATAAGGGTGGGGGAAGAGGGATCCATAAAGACGGAAACCAAGAGTCGAAGTCAGTAAGGAAGGTCGATTTGGATTTGTTGGGTGGACGATAGATAACAGCTACTCATAAGGGAAGCGGTGTGAAGAGGCGAATGGAGTGGACTTCAAAAAAGAGGGAGGAGTGTGACTGAGGCAGCAGGAGGGGTTGGAATTGGCAAAAGGGAGAAAGTAGAAGCCCAACACCACCACCGCGGCTAGTGGATCGAGGTGTATGGGTGAACTGGTAGCCCCTGTGGCAGAGGTATCGTCTGGGAGGAGTCAGGTCTCAGTTAGGGCAAGAAGGTGTAGCGCGTTAGAGATAAAGAGATTGTGAGTAAAAGGAAGTTTGTTAGAGACTGAGCATGCGTTCCTCAGGACACATGAGAATGGGAGGGTGGAGAGGGAAAGGAGAGGGATATGGATGAGGTTGGACAAGTTACGTGAGGATTTCTTACAAGAGTAAGGTAGGGGTCTAGGTGAACCATTACGTGAGGATCTATTTCCAGAGTAGTATAGAGATCTAGCGGGGCCGGGGTATGGGTGAGTGTCTCTGGATGAGTGTGCCCTCCCTGAGGTACATGAGGGAGGGGGGAAAGGAGGGGGCATGAAGGGGGGTCTTGATGATATTAGAGATAGGTTACGTGAGGATCTCTTTATTGAGTGACATAGAATGCTAAGGGGGATAGGGTTGGGGTTGATATCTCTGGATGAGTGATTGGGGCATGAGTGAGGGAGGGTGGAAGGGGAAAGGAGAGGGATATGGATGAGATTAGATAAGGTACATGAGAAACTCTTCTTAGAGTGAAAAAGAAATCGAGGGGGGCCAGGGTTGGGGTTGATATTACCTGATGAGAGAAGAGAGCAGGCAGTGCGGCGGAAGCAAGGGTGAGGTTGCCTTAAAGAGGGGATTTGGTTGAATGACGGGGAGGGTATGATGAAGCTCAAGAGTAGATGCTCGGTGAGAAGACAGAATGGAGGGAGAAGGGAGGAAGGTGGAGGGAGCGTAGGGGGGGGGAAGAGGAGTGTGGGTGCTGGTGGGAGGGGAGGCAGTTGGGGAGTATGAGGAAGAGATGTGGGGCCATAGAAGAGGAGTAGTGGGGGCTATGCAGTGTATGTTCTCTTACAGCAATGAGGAGGGCTAAAATATCTATAGGTTAAAATACAAGCAGTGGTAGTGGGGAGACTATAGCCTGTGCAGCAAAGATCAATGTAAGCAATGTCCAGGCAATCAGCAAAAGAACCTACAAGCAATGAGGCAGCAATGGACTATGTAGCAATGTATGTTACATTATAAGCAATGAGGTAGTGGGGTCGACACATTATGCAGCATATGATACAGTATAAGCAATGAAATAGCAGAGAGGCTGTGCAGTAAAGTTAGTTGCAGGCAGAGAGGCAGCAGTAATGAGGTAGTGGGGTAGCAGTGGAGTCTAAGGCTGTTTAGAGAAGGTAGTTGCGGGCAATGCAGTAGCAGTAATGAGGTAGCTGAGGGTAACAATGGAGACAGGAGGCTGTGAGTAGCAATGGGGGTAATAGTGGAGCAGACTGGGGAGTGCCTACTTTGCGTGGGTGATGGTGGGACCATGGGGGCCAAACAGGAGGAGCATCTCTACTTGCTCGGCTCGTCGATGCTGCAGCAGCTACCCAGGTGATCAGCTGGTGCTGCGTTAGACAGGTAGAGCCAAGGGCACCTGTGGTCCCTGCCTAAGAGCCACGCCCAAGGGCCCTCTGGCGAGCCCCACAGGCACAGGCCCGCCAGGTGCGGGTGCACCTGGAGGCGCCGAAGAATTGAAGATCCCTCGTCGGGCCCTGATAGGGCCTTGCGATGGGGAGCAGGAGGGGTTTCCGACTTCAGAGGAAGGCAACCAAAATAATTTAGTGCTCTCTCTCTCCTGGAGGACCAAGTGGCCCACGAGCCCCTGGCTTACCCTGGGCTCCTTTCTTGCCTTCTTCACCTGCGGGACCTGGTGCTCCTTGAGGACCTAGAGGGCCTTGTATGGGAGCTGGTTGGGGTCAGGCGATGAGCAGACCCAAACATCTCTCAACATGTCATCTCTTTGATGCTTCCTGGTGCTGGGTGTATAGGCTCCCGCTTGTGGTCCCCGCCTAAGAGCCACGTCCAAGGGCCCTCAGGCGTGGGCACACCCGATGGCGCCCTCTGATTTAAAGGGACGATTGCCCACGTGATCCGCAGCATGCTGCCGCTTGTTGAAGATCCGACTGCCCGCATACACAACATGCGCCGATGCTAACCGTTTAGCATTGGGGTGGTAGTGAAGGTACCTGACGATACTCAGTGGCATTAGCCACGTTAGTTCCGCTGAATATCCCTTTCAGGGGAATGTACACTGTTTGCTGAATACTCCGCACAAAATTACTGGACACTTGGACAGACGTGGTTTAATGGGACAAAGACAATATGGATTGAATCAGAGAAGTCTTGCCTCACCAATCTGGTCCATTTCTTTGAAGGTGTGAAAACATGTAGATGAAGGTAAGCCAGTGATAGACGTTCAGAAAGCGTTTGACAAAGTCCCACATCAAAGACTCCTGAGGAGCTTAAAAAATCATTGCACAAATTTTCTCAGTGGAGGAACGTGAATAGTGGAGTATCCAAGGGATCTATATTGGGACCAGTGCTTTTCAACATACAGTCAAACCTCGGTTTTCATTTGCCCCGGTTTTCATACGCTTCGGTTTTGAACGTCTTTTTTGACTGAGATTTTGTCCCGGTTCTCATACATCGCTTCGGTTTTCAACGTCTTTTCTGACTGAGATTTTGTCCCGGTTCTCGTACATTGCCTCGGTTTTCGTAAAGTACAGTACTGTAAATACATACACCCTCGCGCTGCACACCGGTCTGTATACACTGCCAGAACGCCCGCCCGGTCCCGGCAGCACTGCCCCCCAGACTCACCGATCGCCAGCGTGATGAGAAGCGAAAGCCAGCTGAGCACGTAAATGAAACACATCCTCGAGCCTGGTCAGAGTCAGAGAGGCAAGGATTGCGCAGAGAGGAAGGCCCCGATCTCGTCCACTGCCTGCCCATTCTCTGGAGCGCCCCCTCAGGCTCGGAGGTAGCAGGGAAGAAAAGCTGTCAACGTAAGCAGGAGATGTTGCATGAATGTGGGAGGCAGTTCTTTCTCTTGCAGGGTACGTCTGAAGCTATATCATTAAGATTTTCTGCCATTCTGAAGCATTGAGCAGATAATGTAAAGGTATTTTAATGGACTGAATCCAATGTGATTCCGAAGAGAGCTGGGCACAGCAGCTTGTCAGGGGTGGCTAAGGCCAGATGTTGGCATACTGTACTGTACAGTACTGTACTTAGCTTGCTTTCAGTGATGTTAAATGTTCATTTATCCGTTTCATTAGTCATTTATATTTATTTCTCATTGTTTTCTGTATGTAAAAATATAGTTATTCTCTATAAAATGTATTTTTGTGAATATTTTTGGGTGTCTGGAACGGATTAATTGGATTTACATTATTTCTTATGGGAAATATTGCTTCAGTTTTCATACGTTTCGGTTTTAGTCAGACTTTTTCGAACGGATTAATCATGAAAACTGAGGTTTGACTGTATTTATAAACAGGGCTTAAATTGTCCTGGAATGTGGTAGAATGGCATTCCAGCACTTCTTGAGCCCCCAAACGAAGTGGCATCAGGTTCTGCCCCATTCCGCACTGATGCAGAATAGCGCGGTATATAAGAGAATGTAAATAAATAAAATAAAATTTGCTGATCTGAGTTCCCTACTCATGCTACGACTGCCTCACTTAGCTCCCAATGAGGCTGCCATTATCTCCTCTGTTGCTGTTGCATGTATTTTCCTTTTCTCTGCAGCCTGCAACACTGCTGGACACAAGGCAGCAGCAAGAGAGAGTGGCAGTGGAAATTCTGGACGCGACAGGGAGGAATAAGAAGGCAGAAGATGCTGAAACAAGACAGGAGATAATGAGCATAAGAGGGGGATAGGGACAGACAAAGGGAATACTGGACATCGGGGAAATAGGGAGATGGGGAAGAGGTAAGAAGAGAAGGGAATGATGCTGGACATTGCGGGGGATAAGGATACAAAGAGGAGATGCTGGACACTGGGCAGATAGGGTGAAAGGAAATGCTGACGACATGAGGGTGAGAGCAGCACAGAGATGCTGGACATAGGAGGGGGATTCAAATGGAGAGGTAGGATGCTAGTTATGTGGGGAAATAAGGAAATAGGGGTGATAGGGACACAGGGAGGAGAGAGACAAAGGAGAGATGAATGAAGGGGGAGAGAAGAGATGCTGGACAAATGCTGAGAGAGAGAGAGAGAAGATACTGAACAAAGGATAGGGCATAGAGAGGAAATGGCGTACAAAAAGGTGGGAGAGGAAGGGGATGCTGGATGAAGGGTGAGAGAAAGAAAGAGTTAGCAAAGAACTGGGGAAGAAGGAGAATGGGAGGGCTGAGGTAGGTGAAAACTGAAAAGCATAAGGGGACAAATTTGCATAAATAGTTGCATAATGTTAACCTGCACTAACTTTTAGTAAACATGTCTCTTAATGAGTGTATGGATAAAGAAAGATTAAAATATTTCTACATTATTAATTATACACCAGTGCCAACTGCCAGGCACATTAGGAAGTACTATAAATGTGGTAGGCTATGGCCTATATAATAGCCGGTACATGTATGAGAGGCCTACAAGCTAGGCCTGAGTCCCCACCCCCACTTAGAAGTAATAGTGCTGAGAAAGATCAAAGTCAGTGAAGGTCTGAGGAACTGCCTTAAACCGCTCTAAACTGCTTTTGATAAGTTTGTGTTAATCCTTTATTCACTTCTTTTATGCTGATGATAGATATGTTCCAGTGTTTTGCATTCTCACATTCTCTGAGCCTAGCAATGACCTTGTAGTAGGAATGTATTTATGTCTAGAAACTGAGCCTTTGTTAGGATAGCCTGAGAAGGGGGAACAGGGTGTTAGGCCCAGTGAGGGTACCCGATTGGATAGATGCAGGTGTAGCAGCAAAGCGCAGACAAACCAATGATACCAGGAGTCTGTTCAGAAGGTCCAAATCATTTATTTGTGCACAAGTCTCAAGCAAGGCAATTTCAAAATGGCTGAGCAAAGTTTTCAGGCATTACAACAACTTTTATAGACTTCTGTTCCATTCTAGGTATAGAAAAACATTTCATTGGTCCCGGTACGCTCCCGTACCTCCCGTAGCCCTTCTATTGGTCCCGGTACTGATAAGTTTCTCCAATTATGTTCCTTCTGTGGGCTTCTGTAGGCATGACACCTGCCTGCCCCCCTTCTAGTCCCAATTACAATGGTCAGTTCATCAACTTGTTACTTTCACACTTTCAAGGCTATGGGACCATTTGTGCGTGCAGAAGAGCAAGGTTCTGTAACTCATCTGTCAGCACTCCTCAATATTTCTCTGCAAATGTACTCTTTCTTATCAGTAACTTTAAAACACATCTTTTCTGTATTTTTCCATTTCTTAATTCTGCAATTCTGCTTATCTAAGCTAATTCAATATTTCTACTGAGTTCTTTCTTACAATAGCAGCATATTGGGGGATGTGCAATCCTATATGCCTCTCCACAGGCCTCATTTACAGGTCAAGCTAGCCATGCTGGCCTGCCTATGTCAGACACCGTGGGTCACAGGCCTGCACCTGCCACATTCCCCCCTTTGATTAATCTCACCCTATTACTTAATAAGGTGTGAGAATTAAATCACTTTCTGAAGAATCACATCATGATTGAAGGATTTCTACTAGGACTAGCTTTGTATAAAGCCATTATTTTAGTTGCGGTCTTCCGCTCTACTGTACTATCAATAGCACTATGAAGGGAACGCATACAACATGGGATTAAACATGGTAAGCAGAGGACAACAGCAACAAGGATTAGTACTAAGATAACGAAAGTCTTAAATCCTCCCAGCCAAGAGAAAAGGTTAGCAAACCAATTAGGGAATTTCAAGGCGTGCCAAGTCTGTACTGGCACATAAGCATGTCTTTGCATATCTTTAGCAATTTCTTCAACTACTTGACCTTTATCATCTATTTTCAAACAGCAATTAGTTAAATTCAGTTTACCACATACTCCTCCTTCAGCTGCTAGCAAATAATCAAGTGCTAAGCGATTTTGGTATATGGCAGTGCGCATCTGAGTACTTTGTCTAGCTAAGAGCGTGAGAGCATGACTAGTTTCATTGGTTATTATTTCAACTACTGCTTGTAAGCGAATAATACGATTAATCATATAAATTGGGGTACGATAACCATACATACCATCATCATTCCAAGTGGCAGGTCCATAATACTCAATAATTCTTTCTGGTGGCCAATCATCACCTTGCCACTTCTCCCACTTGCCTATCTGTAAGGCCTCTCTTTTCTGTCTAGATGCTCCTTTGTGTTTGTGGGTTGTGTATACAGGGTATCCTAATTGTTCTCCATGTTCAGTATTTAACAGGAAGAAAGAAGGTCTGATGGTTCCTAAGACACATGCTCCTCCCCATTGTGGTGGGAGTTGCGCATATGCTCGGTTTCCACAGATCCAATATAGGCCAGGTGGGGCTTGCCAGGCTTGGACTTTGGCAAGGTTAGTCCATAGACCTGCAAGTTCAGGAAATCTGGCTAATGGGTTAGGAGGTTCAGGATGTCTGATTCCTGACCACCATGCTGTCTTTTTGGTCGTGGCATTATAGTACTTCTGGCTAAGACAGACCAGCTGTCCTACTTTTTGGGTGAACTGGGGTCCAGTTCTGGCAAAGCAAAGACGTCCAACGATTGAGTGCGCTAACACCCATTCACTGGTTGTCTTGTGTAATTCAGTCTGATTGTAAATCATGGAATAATTCAATTCTTGGGCTTCCCAGGGCCATTGGTCTCCCATTTGGGTTCCGCCACAGAAATAACAATCTGTGATCTTAAGACTAGATACTACTGCTCCGGCTAATTCTAGAAATAAATTCTGTGAAGGGTGAGGGATCTCAAACTTATTTACATGCATAGCTTCATAAAAGGTATTATGAATATGATATTTAGATGACTTGTGGGCTTGAGTATTCAATCTAATATACACAATGGTCCCTGGATCTGTTCCTCCTCCTGCAATACGTAAACCAAACTTATATCCTTGTTTCCATGCATGAGGGTTATGTACACGCAAATGTAAGGGGTTGCAAGCATCTTTCTGACATTTATCATTTGTGGTTGGCTTGGTTAGAGTAGCCATCCGTTTATCTATTTTCTCATCAGTTATACCAGTGTTCCAGGTAGCATAAAAAACACATTCCCAATACGGGCAATAGTAATCTGCCGCTGTAGCAGTACTATACCCTGGTTCCTTTTTACCTGTACACTTCCTCCATCCTGTGGCTCCTTCTGGACACATATACTTATGGTCATTCCGATACGCTTTCTCCCATGTACCACAGGTGGACTGACTATCTCTATTAATAGCATTACATGCATCAAAATTCAAAACAGCAGGTTTAGTAATGTCCTTAAGTGGTGGTGTAGCAGCTAATATAGGTCCATCTGCATCCTTCCATCTTATTTCCAACGTGTAATAGGATGGATTCTGATGCGGATTATAGCATGCTTTAATTTTGCCATGAGTGCAAACATTTAGTTCAGTGGTGTTATAGATACACCGAGTTATTGTTCCCTTGCAGGTATAGTAAGAATGGTAAAGCAAAGTCTGAGTTACTTTCAGTCCAGTTCTAGTAGAGGTAATGCAAGCAGTGCATGGAGGTAGAGCATAAGTCTGTTCAAAACCTCCAAGGAAGGCAACCAAGGCAAAGCAGAAGCAAAGATACATGTTGATGTTGATTGGAGTTCTTCTGAATCCTCAGCTTGCTGATCTTGATCACGACGGTCTATTATTCTTCGTCCCGTTTGCTAATGAAGCAATTTAACGGGTGCTGAGTGTTGATTGAAGATCCTCAAGATGTCCAGCACACATTAACCAACTTAGCAATTCAGTTGGCTTGTGAAGTCTGGCTTAGTCAATGTAGTCTCAAGGTAGTGTGTCAAATCACACACACAAATTAGGTTCGTTGAAACAAAACTGTTGCTGCATGGAAAACAGCAATCCTCTTCGAAAGACTTGGCTACTGCAAAGCACTTGTGATGAAGTGTCTATGCTGCTGGTTGCCGTCTCAGAGTAACTCGCAAGGGTACTTCAGGGTGCTGCTCTGCTGTCCACCGCTCTGGTTCAGGATCGGCGGCGGGCTTGACTCGGCTGTGGTGGATCCAGGCGTCGATCTCGGCTACCTTTACTGCAGTTGGGGTAGACAGGATGACGGTGTACGGTCCCTTCCAATGGGGTTCCAACGGTATCTTCTTCCAATCTTTGATCCACACCGAAGTTCCAGGCTGGTAGGGATGCAAGGGTTCCGTCAAGTTGATAGGCAACTGGTCTTGGATCCACGTATGGAGAGTCTGCAGAACAAAACTAAGAGCTAGGAGTTCTTGTCTGGTTACTTCTGAACCAATCTGGGCTAGATTTCCTTTGACTCCCTGCACTATTGGTGGGGGTTTACCATACAAAACTTCAAAAGGGGAAAATCCTGTAGACTTTACAGGGGCTGAGCGTATTCTGAGTAAAGCTATGGGGAGCACTTGGGGCCATTTCAAGTGTGTCTCCTGACAAAGCTTAGATATTTGGGCTTTCAATGTACGATTCATTCGCTCAACTTTCCCTGAACTCTGGGGTCTGTATGCAGTGTGGAGCTTCCACTGTATCTGCAAAGCTTTTGCTAACTGCTGAGTAACTTGAGAGACAAATGAGGGTCCATTGTCTGACCCTATTACTGCTGGGATTCCAAATCTAGGGACAATCTCTCTCATTAAGGCTTTGGTAACTTCTCGGGCTTTCTCAGTTCTGGTTGGGAATGCTTCTACCCACCCAGAGAAAGTACAAACTAATACTAGTAGGTAATGGTATCCATTAGCTTTTGGCATTTCGGTGAAATCAACTTGGAGGTTGTGCATGGGGGTCACACCTCTTGACTGAACTCGGGGTGCTGTAATAAGGCCTTGCTTGGCATTATTCTTGGCACAGATTTGACATTGTCGGGCTACTGAGGCTGATATGGTTGTCATTAGAGGGATGTAGAAATGTGGTCTGAGTGCTTTCTCCATAGCACTCTTTCCATAGTGGGTTGCTTCGTGGAAAGCTTTGACAAAGGATGGTCCTAACAGTTCTGGAATTACTATTCTTCCCGGAGGTTGACTGCCTTCTTCTGGTGGCAGCTCAATCCATCCGTCTTTCAATACTCCATTTTCTTTGTCACAATAGTAATCCAATTCTTTGGTGGTATATCGTGGGGTCCATAAATTCAAAGGACAATGTTGTAAAAAGACCAACTGCACCATGGTTCTCCCAAGATCTAAGGAAGTCTCTTACCATCTTGAGGAAGCTCGAAAGAAAGTGGCGTAAATCTCATAACTCAACAGTTCAACAAACATACTTGACCCACCTGCGAGCCCATCGGGAAGCAATATGGAACACAAGAAAATCCTACCACTCTGAACTCCTCAACCGCTCCCTAAACAAACCTCGGGAACTCTTCAATCTAGTAAAGTCACTAACTACAGAACCATCACCACCTCAACAGGAACCCATAAACCCACAGAAGTACGCCAACTTTATACAATCTAAAGCTATCAGAACAACAATTTCTTCATCGCCAAGTCCACCCCAACAACACGTACGAGTTTCCCCACTACTAAAGCTCTCACCGCCCTCAGCCAAATACGTTGAAGACATTATAATCAAAATGAATACCACCACAGCACCTAACGACCCTTGCCCAGCACACTGGATAAGAGCTCTGCGATCCGACTTTAGTCCAGTCATAGCAGATATAATAAAGATGTCCTTCTCAACAGGCATCTTCCCATCGGCTCTAAAACAGACCTCCATAAGACCGCTGCTAAAAAACAATCAACTAGACCCATCAAAGGAAGAATCATACCGCCCGATTTCTAGTATACCGCTTCTATCCAAAATAATTGAGAAAGTAACCAACAATCAAATACAACAACACATAGACACCTTCTCACCCCTCGACCCCAGTCAGCACGGATTCAGGGAAGCCCACGGAGTAGAGACATTGCTGACCACATTAACCAACACACTCATCAGTGGATTAGACGACATCAAAAAAGGCTTTGCCCTAATATTCCTCGACATATCTGCAGCATTTGACTCTGTGGACCATGAAATACTACTAACCCGTCTATATGACAAGGGAATCCACGGGCTGGCATGGGAATGGTGCAAATCATACCTGGAAGATCGCTTGCAACATGTCAGGACTGCTACAGGTACCTCACAACCTTTCCAGTTAAAACAAGGAGTACCTCAGGGCTCTTCCCTATCAGCGCTGCTATTTAATATTTATATGCAGCCTATATGTAACATCACTCGTTCCTTTGGCATATCCTCGTTGATCTATGCAGATGACGTGCTAATATTCACACCAATCAACGTCAAGCTCCCAGACTACACAACACTAGTAGATTGCTTTAACGCAATAGCAGACTGGCTCCTCACCCAGAATATGCGCATAAACTACAAAAAAACCGAAGTTCTGATAGTCACAAAAAACAGATCATTCTCACCCCCTGAGACCCTAAAAGTACGAGACGCAGATCTCCCAATCAAGCCCTCCATAAAATACCTTGGAGTAATACTTGACCAGCGACTGGATTTTAAAGAACATATCAACCGCACTGTGAAAACCATTTATTTCAAAATAAGGACTCTGCGCCATCTGAAAAACATGCTGGAACCAGACAGCTTCAGAACCATATTTCAAACCATAGTCACACCCCACTTCGACTATGCAAACATAATACTCCATGGTCTCCCAAAAAATACCCTAAATACATTACAACTAGCCATGAATGCCGCTGCCCGGGTGCTATACGGTGCATCAAAGGGCGAACACATAACACCCATCCTAATGGAGCTTCACTGGCTCCCTATATACTGCAGAATAGCATATAAAGCTCTTCTCATGACCTTTAAAGCGATAAATACTATAGCTCCTTCATCAATTTCAAAACTCATCCATCCAACTCCCAATATCAGATCCAGGAGGTCAGCAGCGGCAAATACACTAGTTACACCACATGAGACCACAAAATGCAAACACTCAACATCTGACAGGGCCTTTGCATACTATGCACCCAGATGTTGGAACAACCTACCCCCCAACATAAGAGCTATTACTGACCTCAAGCATTTCAGAAAAGCCATAAAACACCACCTCTTCATTCTGCATTTCCAAAGCACATCATCATCCCTCTAACAGGCACAGTAAAAATTGCAAATACCTTATTTACTCAAGATGTAACTAAGAAATTCTATCCTCTGTATATAGGATTTTTCAAAATTATTTATAAAGTCTCCATAAGTATACAGGTTCATTACAAATACGTACTAAGTTTTTAAAAAAAAATTTTTTTTACAAATATGTACAAAGTTTTCCCAAAGTTAAATTCCCAGTTGAATTCTCCTGTTATATGTAAACTCATCACAGTTTGTTGCTTGCAATGAGTATTTCTGTTTAATGTAAACCGCGCTGATGAAAAAGAGTGCGGTATAAAAGAACACTAAATAAAAGAACACTAAATAAAGGTACTGGAAACAATGCTGCTTGCATTGGCATAGCTTGTGGGGCAATTTGTCCTGTCATAGCTGCTTGTCGTGCTGAGGCATCTGCGAATCTATTTCCTCGAGCAACTTCTCCTTTTCCTGCTTGATGTCCTCTACAATGCATGACAGCTACACGTGTTGGGGCCCAGACTGCATCAAGTAACATCAATATCTCGGGACCATATTTGACTGATTTTCCTCCGGATGTGATGAGTCCTCTTTCTTTGTAGAGAGCTCCATGGGCATGCAAGGTAGTGAAAGCATATTTGGAATCTGTATATACATTTAGCACAAGTTTTTCTCCTAATAACAATGCTCTGGTGAGTGCTATCAATTCGGCTTTCTGGGCTGATGTGCCTGAGGCTAGGGCTGATGATTCAACTACTTCGTGTTGAGTGACGACTGCATATCCGGCACAGCGTCGTCCGTCAAGGATGAGACTGCTCCCATCAACATAATAGATCTGGTCAGGATTGTCTATGGGCACATCTGTTAGGTCAGGTCGACTAGAGAACACAGTTTCCATGACTTCGATACAGTCATGTTCTGGGAGTTCTTCACTGATGGGTATCAAGGTAGCTGGGTTCAAGGCATGGCTCACTTCAAGTTGTATCTGTGGGTTTTCACATAACATGCTCTGGTACTTCAACATTCGGGAATTGGTGAGCCAATAATTTGCTTTCTGTTCCATAAGGGCAAGGACTGCATGTGGCACAGTGACTCGTATGTTCTGTCCTAATGTGAGTTTGTCTGCTTCACTCACTAATAGTGCTGTAGCTGCAACTGCTCTCAAGCAGGGTGGCCATCCCTTGGCCACAGGGTCCAATTGTTTCGATAGGTAGGCTACAGGTCGTTCCCAATTTCCTAATTTCTGAGTCAACATGCCTAAGGCATTTCCCTGTGCTTCATGTACAAACAAGTGGAAAGGTTTGTGGACATCTGGTAGTCCAAGTGCTGGTGATGACATCAATTCTTCTTTTAACTTCTGGAAGGCTGTATCCTGCTCAAGTCCCCACTCCAGTGGTGACTTCTCTTCTCCTTTTGTGGCTTCATACAGTGGTTTGGCAATTTGGGCAAAGTTGGGTATCCAGATTCGGCAATATCCTGCTGCTCCCAGAAAGGCTCTGACTTGCTTTCTGGTTGTTGGAGTTGGAATTCTGCATACTGCTTCTTTTCTTTCTCTGCCTAATCTTCTGCTTCCTTGGGTAATACGAAAACCCAAGTATTTCACTTCTGTTTGGCATAGTTGTGCTTTGGCTCTGGAAACTTTATATCCAGCTTCATTTAGTAACTGCAAGAGATCTTTGGTGGCTAATATACATTCTCTTTCTGATACAGCAGCTATCAACAGATCATCCACGTACTGGAGAAGTACTCTCTTCCCCGGGGCTACTGGATAGCTTGAAAGGTCTTGATTTAGTGCAGCACTAAAGATGGTAGGTGAATTCTTGAATCCTTGGGGTAATCTTGTCCAGGTGAGTTGGCCCCCTCTTCCAGAGATGGGGTCCTGCCATTCGAATGCAAACAATATTTGGCTTACAGGGGCTAATCTTATGCAAAAGAATGCATCTTTCAAATCCAGTACAGTGAAATGGGTAGCTTCAGCGGGTATCAATCCTAGTAGAGTGTAAGGATTGGGTACAACTGGGTGTATAGTTTCAACTGCATCATTTACTCTTCTCAAATCTTGCACTGGGCGATAATCATCTGTCTCAGGTTTCTTCACTGGCAAAAGTGGGGTGTTCCATGGGGATTGACATACTTTTAGTAGGCCATACTCGAGCAATCTCTGTAGGTGGCGATGAATGCCTTCAATTGCGGCTCTTGGGAGAGGGTACTGTTTGACGTGCACTGGTGTAGCGCTAGGCTTGAGGGTTACAATCACTGGTGCTATATGCTTGGCTAGGCCTGGGGGACTGCCTTCTGCCCACACTTCAAGTGGTGCATGAATGTTCTTTAAAGTTTGTTCAAAATAGGTATCTTGAATCGAATCATCAATGTAGTATCTCCACTCTTCTTCTCGGGGTACTGTCAGCAGCATTACTCCTGCTGGTTTGGCTTGGGAATTCACTGTCATTTGCATTTCTCCTTGCTCAGAGAAAGATATTTGGGCTTGAAGCTTGGCTAGCATATCTCGTCCCAGTAGGGGTACTGGACATTCGGGCATGTAAAGGAATTGATGCGTTACTTGCTGTCCTCCTAGACTGCATATTCGGTTTTGTAGAAAAGACTTTGTGGCTTTGGCACAAGTTGCTCCTATAATGGTGACTGCTTTCTTGGTGAATGGGGCTATCTTTTTGTCTATTACTGAATGTTCTGCTCCAGTATCAACCATAAAGTTCATAAATTGGTCTCCTATTTGTATTTCGACCATAGGCTCCTGGAGACCTAAAGCAAACTTGGAGCCCGGTCTGTCCTAATCCACGTCATCCTCATCATGGGCCTGTGTGGCCAATGCTTGGATGGCTCCTCCTCCCCTCTCTCTGGAATTGTTCTCGATTGGCTCCTCCTCGGCCTCGGGGACGGCCTCGTCTTTCTTCTCGCCACTGATGATCGTATTCGTCATCTTGCTGGGCGTCTTCGAGTTGCGGGCAAGTATCTCTCCAATGTCCTTCTTCTTTGCAATAGGCGCATTGGTTCACGCCTAGTCTCTGGGTCCGGCCTCCGCCTTGACCCCGCCCTCTTCCTCTGCTCCTTCGATTAGGGACACCTCCCCTTTTCTTTTCAACTATGGCCGCAGCCAAAAAATCAGCTTTCTTCTTCATCTTTCTATCACATTCTCTCTGTCTTTCAGTATCACGATTCACATACACTTTATGAGCGACTCCCAATAACTGTGTTGCATTCATGCCCGCAAACCCTTCTAATTTCTGTAATTTACGTCTAATGTCTGGTTGAGACTGGTTTACAAAAGCAGAATTCACCATGCATAAACTTCCTGGTGCCTCGGGATCATAGGGAGTATACATTCTATAAGCTTCAGTTAATCTTTCATAATAATCTGCTGGGCTCTCATCTATCCCTTGGATAACTCCTGCTACTTTGGAAAGGTTCATAGCTTTTTGGCCTCCTCTTCTCAGGCCTTGTAAAAAGCCTTGGCGAAAACGGGCTAGGGCGGTGGATCCTTCATCTGTATTTGGATCCCATTGGGGGTCTTCATTTGGGAATTCTCTCTGAGCTGCTTCTCTACGATCTATTATATTCTGCCCCTGCGCTGGAGCTGCAGGGTTTTCTGCCATCCATTCGATAGCTGCTTTTCTAATTCTCGCTCGTTCCTCTGTGGTAAATAGGGTGGTCAGGAGCTGACGGCAATCTGGCCAAGTGGGTTGGTGAGTTTCCATAATACTAGTTACTAATTCTGTCAGCTCCTGGGGCTTGCTAGTATAGGAGGCATAATGCGACCTCCAATTTAATAAATCAGTTGTAGAGAAGGGAATATACACATAAGTTAGGGGTCCCGCTACCACTTCATCATTATCGTTCTTTACGGGCACCCCCGGGACCTGCCTTAAGGGAAACAGTTTGGCTGTCGTCCCAGGCGTCATTTGGGTCTGGGATCTAAGGGCTATTGTCGTTGTCTTTGCAGGAGTTGCTTTCTTTTTCTCAACTGGTTTTGCTTTGGGTTTTTCTTTCACTGGCTTGCTAGTGCTAGCGCTAGCTTTCTCAATTGTTTGTTTGTACACTGTCCTCTTCTTCTTCTTCTGGGGGATTCCTTCCTACTTCTTCTTCTAGCTCCGCTTCTGGCTCACCTTTTACATCCTCCTCTTCTCTTCCCGCTAATTCTGTCTCTTCCTCTCCTCCAGGAGGAGGGGGGTCTGGGGTTGGGTCTCGCCTCGGCTCTGGCAGTCTCTGGGGTTCTGGGGCAGGACGCCGCCGAGCTATTCTTACTGGACCTGGGGTTCGGGGCTGCCTGAGGACTACTTCTGGGGAATCGGGATCTGCCAAGATGGGTTTCTTCTTGGCTTTCTTATCCTGTTCGTTCATTCTAGGCTGTTCCTTTTTCTGTCTAGAATCTGTTTTAGCTAACATTATTCTGCACTGTTCCTCATAACAGCGCTGCGCCCAGGAGGGCGGATCTTCACAAATACTTAACCAGGAATCTATATAGGGGTACTGATCGGGGTGCGCTACCCGCACTCTACGGTGTATTGACTGGATAATCTCTACGGTGAACGTTCCCTCTCGGGGCCAGATGGGGTCTAGATCGGGCCACTCCCTAGTACACAAAATCTGCAAACGGGCTGCTGTCATTTTAATACCATAATCTCCTGAATATCCCTCCTTAAAATGTGCGATCATACATTCTAATGGAGTGTTCCTAGTAGACTCCGCCCCTCCCATTTCGATGTGTGCGCGCAACAACAGACAGAAGGGAAAAGGTGGGCGGACCGTGGGTAAGGGGTCCTCACGGCCCTGGAAACGTACAGGGAATACAAATAACAAGACAAGACGACAATCGCTTCCCCCTTTTCGCGACCTGAACGCGGTCGCCCGGTCAGGAAATGCGCTAATCAGGGGTCCGCTTTCACTTGGTCCGTGCTGCCAGACCTCTCAATCACACTTCGTTCACACAATCATGCTAGCAACGTATTCCCAGAATGCATTCGTTTCTATCTGGTCTGACTAGTCTTTTTTCCAAATTACAAAAAGGATGAGGGTTTCACCTAGCGCATTCCCATGCCAGGCTACTCGGCTCTTCCTTGAGAGTTGATCAAGCTCTCTTACCAATTCCCAATATCTCGAGATTACAAATTCCAAATTCCAAGTTCCAATGGCAGTACTGCTCTTTCTATTTCTGTCTAGACCCAAAATCAAAACTATACTCACCGGATCCGGTCCTCAAACTTCCCAAGCAGGCGCATGAGTTGGACCTCGGACTCCCCTCACTCGGGTTCGAGGCGTTGACTCCAGCCGGGCTCGTCACCCGCCGAGGTCCGACCAGCTCCCTCCGATACAAGGGACCGGTGGCGCCAGGGAGCGGCCCTCGTCGGAAGGGCGCGATCCCGGCAGGACCAAGCCTATAGAGGCGGAAAGTCGTGGTATATTGCCCTATATACACTTTGATTCCACAACTTCCCGGCCAATGCACCAAGGAATATGTAGCAGCAAAGCGCAGACAAACCAATGATACCAGGAGTCTGTTCAGAAGGTCCAAATCATTTATTTGTGCACAAGTCTCAAGCAAGGCAATTTCAAAATGGCTGAGCAAAGTTTTCAGGCATTACAACAACTTTTATAGACTTCTGTTCCATTCTAGGTATAGAAAAACATTTCATTGGTCCCGGTACGCTCCCGTACCTCCCGTAGCCCTTCTATTGGTCCCGGTACTGATAAGTTTCTCCAATTATGTTCCTTCTGTGGGCTTCTGTAGGCATGACACCTGCCTGCCCCCCTTCTAGTCCCAATTACAATGGTCAGTTCATCAACTTGTTACTTTCACACTTTCAAGGCTATGGGACCATTTGTGCGTGCAGAAGAGCAAGGTTCTGTAACTCATCTGTCAGCACTCCTCAATATTTCTCTGCAAATGTACTCTTTCTTATCAGTAACTTTAAAACACATCTTTTCTGTATTTTTCCATTTCTTAATTCTGCAATTCTGCTTATCTAAGCTAATTCAATATTTCTACTGAGTTCTTTCTTACAATAGCAGCATATTGGGGGATGTGCAATCCTATATGCCTCTCCACAGGCCTCATTTACAGGTCAAGCTAGCCATGCTGGCCTGCCTATGTCAGACACCGTGGGTCACAGGCCTGCACCTGCCACACAGGGGGCGTTGGGACCAATAGAAAGTCTGCCTGTATCAAACTGTGAAACTTGTATATAAGGAAGTTGTTCCTGTTCGCCATTGCTCAGTCCTTTTTGAAGCTTGACTGTCTGGGCCATGTGCACAATAAATTGGCTTGGATCTTTGAACTGACTCCTGGTATTATTTATTGCATGCTTATCAGCTGCCACATAAACACTGCCCATTTAGAACCCACAGCAAACCCAACATATCATAACATCATTACCAGCACTCACAAAGCACCAAACCCTACCTATCAAAAGGCAACACTGCAAATATCTCACAGAATATCAATACATCTCATACTGGGGAAAGAGAACAAGTGGCACTGTCAAATAGAAAACTACATGAACAGAATACCTCAACTTGGTTCAACATGCAGAACATAGACTGTCACCAAACTAAGAACAAGGGATCACAATTTAGATATAGGAAGACAATACTTAAACTGGGAACCCCAAAAGCCAAACTTGGAATGTCCAACAACACTGGAGAAATAAAAACTATAAGTTAATTTCCTCTTGTACTAAACAAAACACAAAGATGTTAACGATGCACATTTCCCAGAGCTGACATATTCCAGTTAATAAAGTCAAAATAAAAAAGTATTTCTCTACCTTTTGTTGTTTGAGCATTTTATTTTTCAGTTGCAATTGCTCCAGTCACTTTCTTCTGGTTTCGTCATGTCTTCTGCTAACTTTCCATTGTCTGTTGTCCATTTGTCCTTTCTTCTCTCTTCTAGTATTTTTTCCATTCTCTCTCTACATCTGCTTTAACATACTGATCTTTCCCCTTTTGCTCTTTCCTCCATTTCTTTCTTTATTCCTTTTGCATTCACTCAAATTTCACCTTTCCATTCTCAATCCCAATACCCGGCCAATCATAGATTTTTCTTCCCTCCCACAGAAAATAACTTTTCCCCCTCCATCCTCACTCCCCCAGTCCCATCTCCTTCTAATTCTCTCCCAACATCAGCTCCCTTCTAGTTCCAGCCTCATCCAGCATTCGCTCATTTCTAGTCCCATTCTCCCATCCCCCAGCATCAGGCCATTTCTAGTCCTAGCCACCTCCCCCCCATCAGCTCATTTCCAGTCCAAACTCCCCCCCCCCAATCAGCCCTTTCCCGTCCTAGACCCCCATCAGTCATTTCCACTTCTATCTTAGCTCCCCATCAGCCCATTTCCAGTTGTAGGCCCCCTCCCATCAGCCCATTTCTAATCCTAGTCCCCCATAGGTCATTTACAATCCTATTCCAGGCCCCCATCAGCCCATTCCCAGTCCTATCCTAGCCCCCCCCCCCCATCAGTCCATTTCCATTCCTATCTTAACCCCCATCAACCCATTTCCAGTCTAAGCTCCCCCATCAATCCATTTCCAAGCCAAGCCTCCCCTATCAGCCCTTTCCAATCCTAGCCCCCCCATCAGTCATGTCCACTACTATCTTAGCCCTCCATCAGCCCATTTCCAGTCCTATCCTAGCCCCCCCATCAGCCCATTTCCAGTCCTAGCCCCCTCCCCTCCCCCCCCCCCCATCAACCCATTTCCGGTACTAGACACCCCATCAACCCATTTCCAGTCCTATTACCATCAGTCCATTTCCATTCCTAGCCCCTCAGCCATTTCCAGTCCTATCCTATTCCACCCCCCCCCCCCCACCAAGAGCCCTGCACCTGTCTGATCGGCTTGAGACGGAGCCGGAGAGGCCCAAATCCCCGGCTCACTTCTGCACAGCACCGGAGTGAACAGCAGCACGTTCCTTCACTTCAGCAACTTTGTTCTCCTGAAGCACGATGGCATGCTGGGGGTTAAAGGGCATTTCCTGCCTGTTTCCCGGCACTTAGCGTGCTTCAGGAGAACACAGCTGCTGGATATCGCTCTTCACTCTAGTGCTGTGCAGAGGTGAGCTGGGGCTTCGGGCCTTCCCAGATCCCTCTGAAGCTGGCGGCCCTGCAAACCGAACACCATGTGCAGAATGGAGTTGGCGCAGGGCCCCCTGAAGCACAGGGCCCTGTGCAAACCACATTCTCACTCAATGGACAGGCCGGCCCTTAGCAGATAGACTGGAGACTCTGGAAAGACAGAAGACAGAGGAAAGTAGAAAGAAGAGGTTGGTACTAACACAACTAGAAAAATAAAATGGCCAGACAAGAAAAAAGTAGAAAAATCATTTTATTTTCAATGTTGCAATTGGAATACATCACTGTTAAGATTTCATATCTACAGTGTGCAGGGAAAATGCTTTATTGTTCTCTATTTTTCTGGTGTTGTGCTGCCTACAGAGTGTAACATGTTGGGAATTCAATTTAATTTTTGGCTACATATTTCTATTTTAAGTTTGTGGTTACTGATTCTGTACTTGGGGAAGATCTATCTGCATGTGTGACCAAGGCCAGGTGTTCTATTACATGATGTTTCTTTCTAGGGATCTGTAGTAATTCAGCTTGTTCAATTTTCCATTAGGTATATTGAAGTAATAGGGCCCACTACAATATTGATGGTGCTGCCGTTTCCTAAATAGGGCCTTGTTATGTGACTTGTATAAGTTTGTGCTGTTTTAGTATGGTAGATTTTATGTATAGGTCCTGAGTGATTTTTGTAGGTTTTCGTATTACTTCACAATATGCCCTAATAGTGAAGAAGGTTTATGTTCCTCTTACTGAGATTACACCAAAATCAGAATTTTTTTTTGGTATGATGAGCTCTCAGGAAATGTTGTATTTCTGCTTATTAAATAAAAAGAAACATGAAAATAAGGTGATAATTGGACTAACCTCATACATTTATAGACTAGCTTTTGAATGTTAAAACCTTCTTCCTTGGGTCAGGACAGTATGAGCAGCAGATGATACCATATCTGTTCATATTGCCCTGAGGAAGAAGGTACTGCCCTTCGAATCCACAAACGCCCTTCATCCTCGACAAGCCGGCTTTCGACAGGGTCACAGCACTGAGACTGTCCTCTTAGCAGTTCTAAATGAACTTCACATTGCACATGATCACGGTGATGTTACTCTGTTGGTTTCTCTTGACTTATCTGCGGCTTTTGATTTAATTGATCACACTCTTCTTCTTACCCGTCTCGCTGAGGTGGGGTTGCATGGTGCAGTTCTTCTTTGGTTCCGCTCCTTCCTCACTGCTCGCTCTTTTTCTGTTACCCTAAATGGTAAATCATCCGGTTCTCTCCCCCTCACTTGCGGTGTCCCCCAGGGCTCGGTGTTGTCTCCTTTGCTGTTTAATATTTTCCTGGCCCCCTTACTTCTTTAATTACAGCAGTACCCGGTATCTTGTTATGTTTATGCAGATGATATTATTTTGCTCTTTCATACTTCTCCACTTTCTCTGGATCTTTCCCCTCTAAACTCCTGCCTCTCTCATGTGGCCTCTTGGCTCTCTCAGCACCTTCTCCGGCTTAATCCCTCTAGGTCCACTGCTATGTGGGTATCACTGAGTGGGTCGTGTCCGTCTGCTGCCCCTATGATTGATTCTATTCCCATTCCTCTGGTATCTTCTTTTTGGTATCTCGGGGTGATTCTTGACTCCTCCCTTTCCTTCCGTGATCATATCTCTCTCCTCACTAGGCGTTCTTTCGCTATCCTCCGCCGGCTTCGGGCTGTCCGTTCACTTCTTCCTCTCGGTTCTCTGGTTACTCTCGTCCTTGCTCTCATCGTTAGTCATCTTGATTACTGTAATATCTTTCTGGCCAATCTTCCCAATTACCAACTTAAACGCCTTCAACTCATTCAGAATACCGCTGCCCGTATTATTACTTTCGCCCGTCGCTTCGATCACATTACCCCCATTCTCATTCGTCTTCATTGGTTGCCCCTCCGTGTTCGGTTTCATTATAAACTCCTTATCCTCACTCATCGTGCAATTTACACTAACAACCCTCTATACCTGGCTGATTTAATTTCTCTTCACACGCCTTACGGTCAACTCCGCTCCCTTCACACTAATATTCTGGCTTTACCATCCCTGTCCTGTGCACATCTAGAAAAGACCCGTCATGCTGCATTTTTCTTTCTTGGTCCTTGGCTGTGGAACGCCCTGCCTCCGTCCCTTCGTTTAGAACCCTCCTACCCTCAGTTCAAAGCCTCACTCAAAACCCATTTGTTTCAGAAAGTGTTCGATCTTCCTCCTGATTTCCCTCCCTGATACCGCTCTAGGTTGATGTTCCTGTCCTAGCTCAGTTTGGTCCTGCTACCCCCTTTGTCTGCCTCTGTTGGTTGTGCTGTTTGTCTTTTGTCTGTGTTTGGTTGTTGATTATTGTTTATCGTTTATAAGGTTATTGTGCTATTCTTTTTCTTTCTTTCCTATTATTTTTGGCGTTCTTTTTCCGTAGTTTGCAGTGCTGCCTTTTATTTTGTTTGTACACCGCTTTAATGTCCCGACAAAAGCGGTTTATCAAGTGTGAAATAAAGATAAAGATAAAGAAAGTTTTAACCTTTGAAAGCTAATCTACAAATATATTAAATTAGTCAAATAAAAAAGGTATCACCTTATTTTACTTTTTCCTTTTCTTTTTATTTAACTACAATTATAGTCGACTAACACAGCTATTATACTACTTTATCCTAATTCTGCTCTGCACCCATTGTTGGCGAGGGTCCACAGGAATTTCTGTGGTTATATGTATGCTACATATTGTACATTATATGTTTGAGGTATTTGAATGCCTCTTCATTCCCCACCATCACCACATCTCAAAAATGATCGTGTGTGTGTGTGTGTGTGTGTGTGTGTGTGATGTCACTTCCGTCCCTGCCCTGCCTACAGCCTCACCCACAGCCCCACCTCTATAGTTCCATTTCCTTTTTATCAACAAATTAAGCTCCATTTATTAATGATCTGGAACTGGGAAGAACAAGAGAAGTGATTAAGTTTGCAGATGACACCAAATTATTCAGCATTGCTAAATCACTTGTGGTTTCTGAGAAACTGTAGGAGGATTTTGTGAGATTGGGCAGCCAAATAGCATATTTAATATGGACAAGTGCAGGCACTTTTCAAATGGGACATACAGTCCAAGTGCAATCTGGGACGTCAAAGCCTGAACGTCTGAAAAGAAAAAAAAAGGCACATGCAAGTTCAGGCACAGTTCCAGAAATGTGGACATGCTCGATATGCACGTGTATCAAATGTCTATATAGACATCCCCAGGAGAACACTGCAAAACCAAGATGTACAATAGCATAACAGTTAGAGTAATGACCTAAGAGCTGGGTGACTAGGGTTCAAATCCCAGTGTAGGATTTTGTAATCTGAAGCTAGTCATTTAATTCTCCATCTCCTCTTCACTCTCTGGATGTTTTAAGGTGAAAACAAACACTTCCCTGATGCCTATTGGTGTCTGGAGCAGGAATCAATATGCACATGCCTGCAGATGGGTCAGCAGCTTCTGGGATCTAACCGGGCTGGATAGGTCCATTGCCCCTCCACAGACATGCCTCTTCCACACCCTTGTTCCTACTTGAATGTCCCCGTACTGGAGACATCTACAGATGACATTTGTGATTTTGACATCCACGTTCATGTCTGCAGACAACGAAACATTTTAGAAAGACCCTCATAGGGAAGAATAATCCAAACTTTTGATACACAATGCTAGGTTTCACATTAAGAGTCACTACCCAGGAAAAGGATCTGGCTGTGATTGTAGACAAATAGATATTTGAAACCTTCTGTTCAGTGTGTGGCAGCAGCCAAGAAAGCAAACAGAATGTTACAAATCATTAGGAAAGGAACAGACAATAAAACAAAGGCTATCATAATGCCTCTATATTGCGCTCCATGGTGTGACTGCACCTTGAATATTGCATACAGTTCTGGTCTCCACATCTCAAAAAAAGCTATAATGGCATTAGAAAAGGTACAGAGAAGGGTGAACAAAATGATAAAAAGGATGTAATGACGGAGAACTGCTGTGCTGTTAGGAGTGGGTGCAAGCTCCTCCCTGCCTTGTTTCATCCGCTGGCTTTAAAAGTCAAACGTGCTTAAGGCGCGCCCATGCCTGGCGGCCTTGTGCCTGAGGGGCCTTAATCGGGGCACAAGGTGGTGAGCTTGGAGTTTAATATCTTTTGCCAGTGGCTCTTCTTTAGGAGGATTTAAGTTCATGTTGGAGTAGTTTATCCTGGCCTGGTTTAGTTTTTCTAGATGCCTAAACAGAAAGCTTAAGATAGGGAAGGTATTTCCTCCACTCCTGTTGCTATATCAGTGGGGCAACGTGTTATGGATGATTTTGTACAGGCAAAGTGTTTGGGCGAACCCGGTGTCGGGGTTAGGAAGATCCCTGATTTGGGCAAAGATGTTTCACTGAGCCCACTTGGCCCTTCCACTCCTCCTGCCCCTGGGGGTGATGAGGGTGGCACACCTAGTGTGGTTTTGGATGTGGCTACTCAGCAGTCCTTGGCCTCAGCATTGGTTGTGCCGGTAGCTAGTGATAATGGGTCCAACTGCCCCCAGGTAGGGGGCTTACCCCCCGTTCAAGAGTGTGATGATCCAGGATCTTCCTCCACTTGTGAGGCCAAAGAAGGTGACCCTGGATTCCATTTGGGATGCAATGCGGTCACTTTATCGGGTTTGTGCTGGGGTATTGCAGACTTCTGCTTCCTTTGCTCCTAGATTGGAGGGGGATGGAGGCAAAAGTGCTCCAACAGCAAGCACAATTGGATGGACTCGAGGTTAAAATTCAACATTTGCAGGATCAGCAAGGGGTCCCAGCTACAGATGGCTTGGTTTTCCAGCATAAAATTGAAAACTTGGAAAATCAACAGAGAAACTTAAATCTTTACTGAATCTTCCAGAGCTTTCATTGTGCTCCTTAAGGAGCTGTTTAACTATCACAAGTCTGGGATCCCTCCTCTTCAAAAAATGTATTTCCTCCCCTCAATGATTGGTAAGGACTTTGCAGAAAGACGATACCTCTCAGGTAGAGGTGCCTTCTGACTTCTTGGACTTGGGGGACCTGTCTGAGTTGTTAGAGCAGTTTACTGAGGTGGTTGAAGCCTGGGCTACTGTGTTGGTATCTTTTGTATTTCTTCAGGATAAGGAAGCGTTACTACGAATGTATTTAAAAAAAAAAAAACTCAGATGTTTATTTTTTTGGGGGGTAGGGTACAGATCTTCCCAGATGTGTCCAGGTGGACTCAATTGAGGAGGAAAAAATGTCTGGAATTCCGCTCTAAGATTTTAGCTTTGGGTGTGAGTTTCCAGTTGAGATAAGCAAGCCACGAAGAAAAACACTCACCCTAAAGCTAACCAAGCCCCATGGTACAATAAAACACTAAACCTAATGAAAAGAAACCTAAGGAAAGCGGAATGCAAATGGAGAAAAAACAAAAGCCCCATTAATAAAGATTCATACATCACTCTTCTTAAAGCATATAAAGATGCAATTAACAATGCCAAGAAAAAGTACCACTCCTCTATACTCAACAATGCAATAAACAGACCTAGAGAACTATTCTCAATAGCCCAAAGGTTAACAAATAACACACACAACTCCAGCACTGAAATTACAGAAATTTCCCCACAGAACTTGGCCAACTACTACATGAATAAAGTCATGTCCCTCCCCCAGTTACCAAAACCAAAACACATACCCCAAACCCATTTTACAGATGAGTGGAAAGATTTCCAACCCCTAACTAAAACTGCACTCAAGAACATTATAACAAATATAAATACAACAACCTCACTCCTCGACCCTTGTCCAGTAACATGGATAAAGAGCTCCTTACCTATACTCTCACAATTCATCCTCCCCATAATAAATCTTTCGCTAAAAAATGGGTACCTACCCCCTTCATTAAAACACGCACAGATTCGCCCAATACTAAAAAACCCCACCCTCGACAAAACATCACCCAAATCCTACAGACCCATATCAAGTATACCGTTCATGGCCAAACTAATCGAAAAAGCAGTACAAATTCAGACCCAAGAATACATTGATAGTTCAGCCCCTCTTGATGATCAACAGTATGGGTTTCGCCCTCACCACGGGGTGGAATCACTACTAACAGTTCTAATCGATACCCTAGTAAGAGGTATTGATAATTCAAAACAGGCATTCCTACTTATATTCATTGACATCTCCGCAGCCTTTGACAGTGTCCACCACTCAACAATGATTAACAAACTAAGACAAATCGGAATACAATCCACAGTTCTTAACTGGTTCTCATCTTATTTAAGTGATCGAACTCAAACGGTAAGAATTGGTAACCTCACCTCAAAAACTTATAATCAAGAACTAGGCCTCCCCCAGGGCTCTGCACTGTCAGCGCTACTATTTAATATCTACCTAAAACACATCTGTCAAATATTTAAAAAATTAAATGTCTATTACCACCTTTATGCGGACGACATAATGATGTATGTCCCATTCACAATTCCTAATATTCCCACACTTCTTATAAATACCTGCCTCAATGAAATAACAAATTGGCTAACTGAAAACAACTTATACATAAATCACACTAAAACGGAAGCCCTAATAGTAACTAAAAATATAACATTCATCCCCCCAACACATATCACATTGCAAAATAACGATATTAAAATAAGTACCGAAATACGTTACCTAGGTGTAATACTAGACAAACACCTCAGTATGGACACGCATATAAGGAATATAACAAAAAAAGTTTACTTTAAACTTAAAGTATTAAAACAGCTCCGCCCCCTACTGCACCTACAGGATTTTCAACGTATAATACAAGCAATAATAACCCCCCATTTTGACTTTGCGAATCTAACCCTAATAGGCGTAACAAAACAAAACCTAAAAAAACTCCAACTAGCACAAAACGCAGCAGCCAGGACTATAATGAATGCCCCACCATTCCATCATATAACACCAATATTAGAGTATCTACACTGGCTCCCGATTCAATGCCGAATACAATATAAAACTCTCCTAACTACTTACAAAGTCCTAAATAATACAGCACCTCCTACATTAAACCTCCTTATCAATAAAGAACCCAATCATAATCTGCAAAGGAGAGACCAAATAAACAAACTAAAAACACCAAAGGAATTCATAAAGGCTAAAAAATCAACGAACATGAAAGCATTCTCCCATGCTGCCCCTATAATTTGGAACAACATTCCATCGGAACTCAGATCATTACCTCAAATTATGGAGTTCAGGAAGAAACTCAAAACATATTTATTCACAACACACTACGGTTCTTTGACAAACTCACCTTTTCAACAAGAAAAAGGATAGATTCACCAGATAATCTAACCAACGCTGAACTAGTATAAGTACCAAAACCCCAAACCGATGATTTTGAATCATACATACCTTGTACATAGTTTATAATCCTGTTCCTTGTACATAGTTAAAACTGTTAATTATAAGTTTGATGTTAATTATAAGATTGATCTGAATTTTCTTTGTAGCCTCACATTGTTATATGTAAAAACAGCATTGCCTTGTTTACTGTTGTTCAATGTAAACCGCAACTGAACATTGGAAGGTGCGGTATATAAAAACTTGTTAATTAAATTAAATTAAATTAAATTTCCTTGTAAATGTCTACTTGGATATCAGAATAAGATTTTTCATTTCTTCAAGTCATCTCAACTACATTTTTTCTTAGATGCTAAGCAATTGTGAATTTCCCTTATGGTAGTATTGTGGGCTTTATAATTTGTATTCGCTTTACATCCTACTATTTCTTTTTAGTATTTTTCTTTGTTTATAACTATTATCTTATACTGTTCTTGAATCCTCCCTTTTCTTTATTGTTCTGTTGTGGACTGCTAGCATACTGTCATGTTATTGATTGCTTTATGTTCTTTTGTGCTTATTTTTTGCATGTGCATGATGGATTGTGATATTCTTTATCCAAGGTTCTTGGTTTATTGTAAAATTTAATTAAATATAAAAATTAAAAAAAAAAAAAGGATGGAATGACTCTTCTGTGAGGAAAGGCTAAAGAGGTTAAGGCTTTCCAGCTTAGAAAAGAAACAGCTGAGTGGAAATTTGATAGAGGTCTATAAAATTCCAAAATACAAGGACTAGGAGACATGCCATGAAGGTTGTGATAAGGAAGCTTATCATAGCTCAGGAAGGAGCTATAGTAAAGGTGAAGTGACTCTGAACAAGCAACCTGTCAGTTCTGGTAGAAATAAGAAAACAGAATTTTTCCATAAAAGACTACCAGTCCCAGAATGCACCAGGTTTCCAACAGCCATTAGAGGAGCTGAAATGGGGAAACGTGTGTTCAATCAGGAGGGCTATGAGGTAATCCGTAAGCACACATCTCAAAGGGCAGGGCCTGATTCAGCACAGCTGCGCTGTGCTAGGGTGGAGCACTCATCTAAGCAGAATAAAGGTAGAGTTTATTCTACAGAGAATCATCCTCAGATTCATCTTGGACATCATCCTCATCTTGGACATTTTCATCATCTGGAGAATCATCAGAAGCAGAAGCCAGAGCGGACGGACAGAGAGGGCAAGAAACCCTTTGGAAGAAAGAAGAGAAAAGCATTTGGGAGGTCTAAAGGAGTCCAGAGCAGTACGTATACTGGGAGACATTCAAAAGGCCAGCATACACCATTGGATTGGGGAAAACCAGAGGAGTGGTGCTGCAGAGCTAGAAATCTCCAGACGGTACCTGTGAGGGAGACGGCTGCACTTGGAAGGGACCCTAGGACCCGTGCCAGAAGGTATGTGAAGAGAGATCCAGTGTCCAGGGATCTGGATTGGAAGGCTGGACATAATAACTGGACTACATACTGGCCAGGCTATTTAGAGAGGAACTCTAACAGCAATGGAAGCTCAGGTATGAACACTGATCTATGCCCTAGCTATACTCTTGAAAGACAGCAAGGAAACAAGTATTCTCCTGAGAGTGCTCCATTGAGAAATTCCTCTGTGCCAATCCATGATATTGAACCCATGATTGTTGAAAAAGGGGGAGAGGTTATAGATACAGGCTGCGAATACATGGATTGCTCTCTGTCTAAACTCCTTTGGTAATTTACTGTTACAAAGTACAACAACCATCACAAAGAAATACAAACTTGTTCTTTAATCTACTCAGAAAAGCTCCTGAGTAGGATCTGAGCCATGCAGTAGAAAGCAAGCCAGCTAAGGGGTTTCAGCTGGGTAACTGCTAGCAATTGAGCCTTACCTAATTGCTTGTGAGCTCTGAGGAAATCACTTCTGAGTCTATGTGTGAAGATATAAGAAATTAACCTGAAAAGAACAGTTTTTCCCTACTTTGTGGGTTTTGTTTGTTGATTAAAGCCCTGCTAAGAAAATATTAGCTAGAGCCTACAGAAAAGACCATTCTGTTACCATCATGGTCTTTGTTCTTTTGATTTGATTGCCTGACAAGTTCAGCTGTTGTTTTCCTGATTTTGTTTTTTTCTAAGTTTAACACTGAAAGCAAGTATCCTGTTTTATGTGCTACCAAGCATATCTGTGTTGGGAGAAATAACCCCATAAATAAATATCTTATTGGCTTTACACTCAAGCACAACTAATTATTGTGAGCGGCTGTGTCTGGTGTGAATGGACTGCATTTCCCACAATCCCTTGCAAATCATATTGATATATGCCTTTGCCAAGACTATGAACATTCTCACCCAGGCATCCATCTGACAAGGTACAAAGCAGTATATTTAAAACACATAGGAGAAAATATGTTTTGGAACTCATTGCTGGTAGACTTGGTAAAAGCAGGTAGTGTAACTGGGTTTAAAAAGGGTTTGGACAAATTCATGAAGGAAAAGTCCATAAATTGTTAATAAGGTAGTCCAAGAGAAAACCACTGCTTATCTCTGGGAATAAGTGGCATGGAACTGACTATTTTGGAGATATGGCAGGTACATGTGGCCTGGATTGGCCACTGTTTGAAACAGGACACTGAGCTTGATGGACCTTTGGTCTGATCTGGTATGGCAGTTCTTATGATCTTATGTTCAGTGCTCAATTTGAATATCACAAATAAGCAGAAGGCTAGTATGCTATTTACATGTTTATATTTACAAATTTAAGTAGGTAACTCCTCTGTAGACCTCTCATTACAACTTCCCGCTGTTATACAGTCATTTATAGAACCATTTGCACAACTTAATCCCAATGTTCTTTTCAAACCACAACATTTCCTGGACCCCCCTGATCCAAAAGCACCCTGTGGCTTTAAATAGCAAACTACCAGTTTGTGGCTTTGAACAGCAAACTCATAACTAAATTCTCCAAGTGCACCTCTCAAGCAGACAATAACATTTCCATTATCTAAGCTTATATGTCTTTTCCTTGCACAGCCCTAAGCCATAACATTTATTTTAATTTGGACCTTACTCCACCTGAGCTACAGCTAAATACTTCCCTGTGGCTTCCAGTAGGAACACTTCTCACAGGAAGAACATTGTCTTCTATCACTTCTTCTGAACACTAAGGGCTTCTTTTACTAAAGCCCGTTAGTTGGTTAATAAGTGTTTACAAGCAGTCAGGAATACTAAAGCCAGATAGTGTGTGCCTTTGCACGTTAAAATACATGTTAATAGGCAATTGCAAGATGGGGTGGGCAATGGGAGGAGAGCCCATTGCCCTAAGCTCAGCAACAATGAGGCTCCTAAAGTGACTTTAGGAGTTGTTAAGTGAACCTGACTTAGTGGAGCACACATTAGGGAAACCCTTCATGTATTAGCTGCCAGGAAGTTGGAACATACTGAACACACCCCGGACAGCTAACCTGCGGCCTCTGCCATTAAGACGCCTGAGATCGGCACATTAATGGCATATCCATAGTAGCCTTTAGTAAAAGGGACCCTAACCGCTTCTGCATTTCCTAAACATAAGTGTAGAACAGCATTTAAGTTCCTACCTTATTTCAGGTCCTGCCAATTAAGCCTCAAGCATTTCCCCTTCTATGGAGTTTCTTCTTAAAACCATCTTTTGGCTTGGCTGCAGTTGCTGTCCTGTCTGAGCTTTTCTCTCTCTCTTCGTTCCCCCCTTGCCTGTCTGCTTCTCTGCCAAGAGTGTGGCTTTTTCTTCCTTTCCCTAGCCAATTGTTCAATTAGCTTCAATTGCCCAATGGCCTTCACCTGTGAGCTGAGCTCTTGCTAGTCTCTTATTACATTTCCACACTGCTTGCCTCTGTGAGCTCACTTCCTGTCATTTCAGGGCTCCCATGCAGGGCCGGCCCATCCATTGAGCAAGAATGTTTTTTGCACAGGGCCCCGCGTTTCAGGGGGCCCCGCGCAAAGAACATTCTGCTTTTTTTTCAAAATTAAATTTTAAAAAAAAGCTGGCTGGGGGCGGAGCCTGATGTCCAGCGGGATGGTCGCATAACGCTGAGGCTCCCGAGAGGCCTACTCAGAATCCTGAATTAACACCGTACATACCTGGAACTTCTACTCTGATCTAGCCGGGGCACATTGGTGAGATGGCGGGGACCAAACCCACGCGCCTGGAATTTGGATCTCCAGCGGCTTCTCACGGCAAACGTTCCAAAACTGAACCTCCGTCCCCGCAGAAGGGGCTGGCCTTGCGCGAGGGCCCCGAAATGCAGCAGGAAATCCTCGCAGAGATTAGAGGGGTCAAAAACCTCGTGCAGTCAAACGGTGAAGCACTCCGAGCGCTGCGGGAAGATTTTGGTGTGCTGCAAAGCAAGCTAGAAGGGCTTTCTTCGCGTCAGGACAAAATGTAGAGCATATTGGACTCCCATGCGGCCCGGTTGTCCAAACTCGACAAAGTTGAACGTCAGGTGCGGGCCTTGCAGAAAGAAGTGGAAGATGGCAATAATAGAGCGCGCCGCAACAACATACGACTCGTGGGCATACCGGAGGGAGCGGAATCGGGAGACATGAAAGAGTTTTTATGCAAAATCCTCCCTTCCCTGCTCCAAATCACCTTTACCAAAGATTTGGAGATCGATCGCGCTCATCGTGTACCCACAAGCATAACGCTCAACAGGAAGACCCCGCGGCCTATCATTTTTCGACTTTTGAGATATCAACACGTGGAGCAAATTCTAAGTGCCTCTCGGGCAAAGGGCCATATGGAGTTTGAGAGCCACAAGATCTCCTTCTATCCCGACTTGGCTAAACCCACAGTCGACCGCCGAAAGCGCTTTCTGGAATTCCGGCCGAGGCTTCAACAACTACAAGCACGCTATGGCCTGATGTACCCGGCCAAGCTCCGAGTCACGCTTCACAATCAGACAAGAACATTTGAGGACCCTGATCTACTAGCGGAGTTTTTGGATTCCAAAGAAGCCGACTTGATGCGCTGACTTCCAGAATATTCCTGCAAGTATTCTCATATCCGCTGTACCTGCCATATTGGATCTGCCGCAGCCCAGCAAAGAGTCTGGCGAGGGCAGTTTGTTGCCTTACTTTTGATGATATCTGTGACCCGACTCCATCTACCCACAGTAGCCTCGATGAGTATCAGAGACAGTGTTAATTATGGACTCTGGTGTTTCTTTTCTTTTTTTTCATGTCTTTCTATTTCCTCTCTAGGGCCTCCTCCCGCAGACATATGGTCGCCATATTCTTTGGGGGTTTTGCTTCTTCTCTAAGATATTTTGGTACATACTTTTCAATATGGGGTGTATTAGCCAGAATACTCGGTGATTATGTCATTGTTGCACAGATTCTGATTATGTTGTATGTTTTCAAGCGCCCTTACCTAAAATGTCTATTACTGATTGATGGCACCATGTAAGATTTTCTCATTGAACGTAAAAGGAATCAATAATCCGATAAAACGGAAGAAAATCCTAAGCTACCTAAGTCAGGAAGCCGCGGATCTGATTTTCTCCAAGAAACGCATTTAAATTCGAAGGAAACTCTTAAACTCAATATTAAACCTTACATGGTGGCCGCCTATTCCCCAGCCGTTTCTCTCCTTGATTTCATGCTGGGTATAGCCATATGCTTAATCACGAGGAATTGGAAGGATAGCTCTCGACTTACTGTCAATGAATGGTGGAACCTCGTCTGCTTATATAGTAAATATGAGCAGATACCTCGGAGAGCTATTCCCCATGCCCAAACTCACTCTCGCTTGTCTAAATGGCAGATGCTTAATGATTATGTACAATCTGCTCATTGTTCCAACATGCCTGTATAATGTGCACTCATCATGTTTCAGATCACCGTTAGGTTTTGTAACACAATAATGTAAGTACACGCCCGCTTCGGGAATGATTCGTTTACTAGATAAGCAGCAGTGGGGAGGGGGGTGGCAGGGGTTTACTTTGGTGTATGTATTACACTTTATGTATCTGTCTTTTAGCTGTATGTCTTCCTTTTCCTTTGTTGTTATAAAACGAAAATAAAGAATTTAAAAAAAAAAAAAAAGCTGGCTGCTACCGCTGCCGCTGCCGCCACGGCAGCAGCAGAATGGAGTGCCCCGCGGGGCCCCCTCTGCCCGGCTGAGTCCCTCCCTCCCTCCCTCTGCGATGGCTGAGCCCCTCTGTGCCGGCTTTCAGATTCGCGAAGGGAGAGTGTCTCCCTCGCGTCTCTGTTAAGCCCGCAGGGGCAGATGGGAACCGCAAGGGCTGATGGGAAATTTCCCATCAGCCCCTGCGGGCTTAACAGAGACGCGAGGGAGACACTCTCCCTTCGCGAATCTGAAAGCCGGCACAGAGGGGCTCAGCCTTCGCAGAGGGAGGGAGGGAGGGATTCAGCCGGGCAGAGGGGGCCCCGCGGGACACTCCATTCTGCTGCTGCTGCGGCGGCAGTGGTAGCAGCCAGCTTTCTTTTTTTTTTTTATTTTACTTGAGCCGATGGCGGGGGGTTAGGACTGGTAATGGGCTATGGGGGGGGCTAGGACTGGAAATGGGCTGGGGGGGTTAAGGCTGGAGGTGGGCTGATAGGGTTAGGACTGGTAATGAGCTGTGGGCTGTTGGGGTGGGATAGGACTGGTAATGGGCCATGGGGGGGCCTAGGACAGGAAATGGGCTGATGGGGAGGGGTTAGGACTTGAGTTGGGTTGTTGGGGGGGGTTAGGACTGGTAATGGGCTATGGGAGGCTAGGACTGGAAATGGGCTGATGGGGGGGTTAAGACTGGAAGTGGGCTGATGGGGTTAGGACTGGTAATGGGCTGTGGGCTGTTGGGGGGGGGTTAGGACTGGTAATGGGCTATGGGGGGCTAGGACAGGAAATGGGCTGATGGGGAGGGGTTAGGACTTGAAGCGGGTTGTTGGGGGGGTTAGGACTGGTAATTTTTATTTATTTATTTATTTTATTTGAAAACTTTTATATACCGCCCCTTCCCAAGATCAGTGGCGGTTTACATAGAACATTGGTGAACAAATACATGGAACATTATGCAACATTGCAACTATGTACAAGGAACATTGCAACTATGTACAAGGAACATTATGAACAAAAGCAATCATGTAATGGGTAATGGGAGGCTAGGACTGGAAATGGGCTGATGGGGGGGGGTTAAGACTGGAGGTGGGCTGATGGGGTTAGGACTGGTAATGGGCTGTGGGCTGTTGGGGGGGGTTAGGACTGGTAATGGGCTATGGGGGGCTAGGACAGGAAATGGGCTGATGGGGGGGTGGTTAAGACTGGAGGTGGGCTGATGGGGTTAGGACTGGTAATGGGCTGTGGTCTGTTGGGGGGGTTAGGACTGGTAATGGGCTATGGGGGGCTAGGACAGGAAATGGGCTAATGGGGAGGGGTTAGGACTTGAGGTGGGTTGTTGGAGGGGTTAGGAATGGTAATGGGCTATGGGGGGCTAGGACTGGAAATGGGCTGATGCATGGACTAGAAGGGAATGGATGCTGGGTGAGGCTGGAACTAGAAGGGAGCTGATGTAGGGGGAGGATTAGAATGGGATGGGGCTGGGAGAGTAAAATGGAGAGGGGAAAAATATTTTATGTGGGAGGGATAAAAAATCTACAATTGGCCGGGTATTGGGAGAGTAAGTGGGGATTGAGGATGGAGGGGTAAAATTTGAGTGGATGAAATAGGAATGAGGAAAGAGCAAAAGGAGAAAGATTAGTATGCTAAAGCAGATGTAGAGAGAGAATGGAAAAAAAACTAGAAGAGAGAAGAAAGGACAAATGGACAGCAGACAATGGAGAGTTAGCAGAAGACACGAAGAAACCAGAAGAAAGTGGCTGGAGCAATTGCAGCTGAAAAAAAATGCACAAAAAGGTAGAAAAATATCTCTTTATTTTGAATTTATTAATTGGAATATGTCAGCTCTGGTAAATGTGCATCATTAACGTCTGCGCTTTGTTTAGTACAAGAGCAAATTAATGTATAGTTTTATTTCTACAGTGTTGTACATTCCAAGTTTGGCTTTTGGGATTCCCAGTTTAATTATTGTCTTCCTGTTTCTAAATTGTGATTACTTCTTTGGTGATGGTCTATGTTCTGCATGTGTAACTGAGCTGAGGTGTTCTGTTTATATAATTCCTATTTGACATTGCCACTTGTTCTCTTTCCCCAGTAGGTCATGTATTGTTATTCTCTGAAATGTATTGGTTTAATATTTGCATGTTTCCTTTTGATAGGTAGGGTATGGTGCTTTGTGAGTCCTGGTAGTGCTGTTAGGATACGGCGGGTTTGCTATGGGTTCTAAATGGGCAGTGTTTGTAGTAGTTCCTAATGTGCCTGGCAGTTGGCACTGGATTATAGTAATGTAGAAATCTTTTAGTCTTTCTTTATCCATACACTCATTAAGAGGCACGTTTACTAAAAGTTAGTATATGGTAACATTATGCAAATATTTATGCAAATGAGGCCCCTTATGCAAATGAGGCCCCGCACCGAGTCTCCGCACATGGCCCCGCACCCCCCCTTGGGCCGCCCCTGCTCCCATGCACTACAGCTCCCAGTGTTTCCAAAAGCTCACCTTCTTTCAGGGATTTGCTTCATGCTTTGGAGCTCCCTATGTCCAACTGATACAAATACAATGGAATGCACTTAGATGTGTAAATGTTGGCACTTATAAAAGCAAAACCCTAAGCGATGCAGTTCTTTTTTTGACCATGTCGTTTGCAAAATGGCTGTTCCCACTGGATGTGCTGCACAATACACATACATTCCTTATCCATATTTTACAGAACACTCCACATTCAGCCAATGATAGTGCAGTGAGAAAGGGTAAAGTAGCATTAACTGTGACTAGAAGACCCCCAAGACAGCAGAGGAAGGGTAAACTCAGTCCTGCTAGATGAATACAAGTCATCTTCTTGACCTCTACCTTCTTCCAACTGTCAATTTGAACATAAAGCCCAACAACACTTTTGTGACTATTAATAAAATACCCTAATGGAAAAAAAAGAACCTCTGGGGTACCCTGCTTATTAGGGTCTCCAGCTTGCTCAACTGACACTTCAAGAGGTGAAGATCCTGGAGACGCAGCTTGGGAAATGGATTTCCCATTTTCTGTACCTTTCTTGTCACTTCTACTTCTACTGCTGGATGGAGTCCTCAGCCTATGATCAATGCCCTCCCTTGAATATAGCTCAAAAAGGGTGTGTTGTTTCCACAAATGATGCAGCATGCCACTGTTCAAAAGGGCGCCCATTATCCTTCCTCTACTAATAGACAGGAGTGGAGGAGTGGCCTAGTGGTTGGGGCAAGGTACTTCAGGCCGGAAGGTCGGGGGTTTCAAATCCCACTAGAGGACAGCAACCTTGGGCCGGAAGGACTGGGGTTTCTAGTCCCACAGGTGCTCCTTGTGGTCTTGGGCAAGTCACGTAACCCTCCATAGCCCATGTTCCCTGTAAAATAGTTATCTCCAAGTTATAATGCCCTGTTCAATGTAATTTCAGTTTGTTCAATGTAAACCGCACTGATGCAGAATAGCGCGGTATATAAGAGAATGTAAATAAATAAATAATAGCCTTCCAACAGTACATGCACTCTAGATTATGTGAATTGTCAAGCACTTTAAAACGCCTCCACGCTCTGATGTTTTGCATGGCTTCTTTTCTGTTTCTTTGAAGGCTACTGGTATTCTGCTACTGCTACTGTTGGAACTGAGACTGAATGCAGAGTAGAAAATAAAAGGCTAAGACCCTCCTTCAGACGCTCCACTACCTGCTCTTCCTGTGGTGAGTTCTTAGCCCTGGCAGTATCCTCCCCCAAAATTTAAGATTAGAAAATTTAGAAAGAACATTAGGAAGATTCTCAGCTTTCCCTGTTGCCCCTAAGAAACTCACTGCCTGTAAGGGTTGTAATTGTATGGATGTCCCAGTTCTAGAGAGGTCCATATTGGATACCCCAACCAATTGTGGTTTCCCTTCAACTTCATGTTCACATACCACTACCTCTAAGACAGTTGTATGCAGGTCCACAAAACACCCCATTGGTGAAGTTATCCTCCATGTCTTGCCTTTTCCCCAGTTCCATGACCTATGGTCCCAGAAAAACTGCCAAGGCTGCCACAGCCAAAGTTACGCCACTTCTTGACACTGAGGTTGCAGGAGGAATGTATGCAAAATAGGACTTAGGAATATTCTGTTTCTGGGCTCAGTGGCCCTTCACCAGAAGAAATCACTTTAATCTCTTCCTGCTTTTCCCCAGTGGTGACAAGAGCATCTATAAGACCATGTCCTGGAGATTGTCTAACTTTAAGATAGATTTTAAGTTTCCCTTTCCTTTTCAGCACTGTGATCAAAACATGGTGTCCTAAACACCAAACAACTACATCAAAAACCTTAGGTTTCTGAAGGCTCTCCATAAGGGAATACTCCTTTGGTTATGTCCCTTTGGCCACATGCTTGCAGCCACATGCCAGACATCCCTGCTTATCAAGATACTCCTGGGGACAGCTAAATGATGTCACTCTTGGGCAAACCAAGACCCAGTGCCTCCATGGTCAAACAGGTACCCAGAACATAACGGAAAATACTAGGAGTCTCATGTGGACTTCTCTACGTCCTCATGGCCCCAATGCCACAAATTCTGATGATTTGCTGAGTCAACAAGTGTTCCCTCTTCTTATCAAAACACTACTGGATTATATTCACGGGCAAGATAAATTAGTAATAGCCTCTGATGGTCTTCTCTGTGTCTTCAAGGCCACATACAGTCTCACAGATTCTGCTTCTCTCCCAGGCTGCTAAATTTTTAAAACATTGGTTCTGAGGTTTTGGAGACAGATGAGTTGTAGGCCTGATATACAGAGCTGGTGGCTAGCATCCCTACAGCGGCTAGCCGCAAGCACTGAACTTTAAACACAGATATGCAATGCCGTGGCCCTGTACGGGCTCTGCCATTGAATATCTGGGTTGCCGTGATTGCCGTGAAGCTAGCTGGGCAGCTGCAATATTCTGATGCTGCCCAGTTAGCTTCTGTGATGAATGTTGGGCCAGTCTTTCCTGCGCCTGACTTTCGCTGTGTGCCAATAACCAGGCAATGGCTCAATATCGCTGCTGCCTGGTTAGCGATGGGTGCGGCCTCAGAATACACCTGGCACGTCCCGGTGCTAACCGGTTAGCATCAGTGCATATAGCTGAATATCCCATGTTCACATTTCCAAATTTTAAGTCTAAAAAGGATGAATGTTTTGAATGTAAATGTCACAATCTGTGAGGTGCAATTAAACAGATACCTTTCAGCAATGTATATACTTTGCATATTGAGGGTTTTTTGGAGAAACTTGAATTAAAAGTTCATGTCCCAATCTACAGTAAAATAAATATAGCTAAAAAAAATAAAAACAATGAGGCTGATATTCAAAGTGAGTTATGTGTTTGCCGGCAGGCAACAAACGCATATCTCACCTATCAGCATATTTTCAGCCCTTATATGGATAAAATTTGGCAAGATCCATATAACAATGGGGGAATTTTGTAGAAGAGAAAAGGTAGAGCCAGCAAGTATCCATTTAGTGGAGATAATCAGCCTCTAAAATTATCGATTTAATTTAGGCCTGCCAAATAGTGGACCTACATTAAACAGTTATTTAACAAGGCAATCACCACATATATATATATATATATATATATATATATATATATATATATATATATATATAATATATATATATATATATATATATATATATATATATATATATATATATATATATATATATATCAGTGGAGCTCTTGAATGGATAGGACCACAGAATATATTCATTACACACTAGGACCAGCACTTAGAAAGAAAGTGAAGAAACATATACAAAGGGAGGGTACATTTATAACAGGGTTCTTAGGCGGCAAAGGCATATCAGCACATATGCTGCACCTATTTTATAAGGATGAAATACTGTATATGTCTATGTGACTTTGTAAAATAGCCCATTGAAAAGCTTCTACACAAAGATAAGCCCACTCTGAAGCAAGAGTAAACTTGGGCATACACCTGCTGATCGCTGATCCCACCATTCTCCATTCTCAGGAATGCCTATATACATATCAAATGAAATAGGTGTATGTTTATGTGTGCCTGCTTTAATGCACATATACCCCAGGGCAGGGCCACTTTTATCTATGGGCAAAAGGGGCAGCTACCCCGGACCCCGACCCAACAGGGGCCCAGCTGTCCATAGATAAAAACAGCTCTGTTCAGGGTTGGTGCAAGGGTATGAGCTACCCCAGGTGAACCTCATTCCCAGGGCCACCCTGCTCCTGCCACCGCACCCATCACCGGTGCCGTTTGTGCTTCTGCCTTCTCCGATTCCACTTCAACAGGAAGTGGCATCAGAGGGGGTGGAAGCGCGAATGGCACTACTGTGCCAGAAGAGAAAGTAACTTCGGCATCACAGTGTCCTGTTTGCATTTATTGCCTCCGCCGCACATCCCAGAGAAAAGCAGCAGTGGTGGAGGGAGGGGGACCCTGCCAATGAGGGGAGGGGGGTTAGCAAACCGGGGGAGCCATTCGCAAATGTTTTCCCAGGGCTCCATAAGGGGTTGAAGTGGTTCTGCCCCAGGGCTACTTTACGCACATCTATCTGGACACATAAGACATGTCTCTAATGATGAAATCATTTACAAAATTACTCCCTCTGAGAGCAATTGTAAAAGTAATTTCCACAAACAACGCAGTGCATGAACAAATGGGCTTTTATAAAATTTTGAGTAGAGATTCGTACATGCAATTTTGCTCATAATTTTGCTTTCTAGAGGGGGAGGAATTCCTGGAGACACAGTTGTGGTGGGATTTGGAATTATTTGTAGACTTTTGCATTTTCAAAAGCATGCAAATATTTTAACTCTGAAAAGTATCACCACAAGTTAGCGTGTATAAATGTGGGTTGGTACTTCTTTTGGCATAATTTTGAAAGGGAAATTGTATGCATGAGTTCACCTGGAAAATCTGGCAAAATCCATGGAGTGAAAGGTAAATATGCCTTCTTTTCACCCATGGCGGCAGTTGTAAAAATAATCCTTAAGGGAACATTTTTCACTCAGGCTGTCTAAGTGCAACAAACATAAGTACTTTACGCCTGCGAACCCTGTGCCAAATTGTCCATGAATACAAAGGACACAGAGACTTGACACCTGCTTTTTTAGTAGGGAGAGTTTTATGGGGAAACAGTACTCAGATTTAAAAACTCTAACTACAGATTTCCAGCCCAGCCCAAACCCTGTTCCAGGGATGCTTCCCTTTAATTCTATGACCTGTCCCTCCCCTTCCCTTTTGTTTCTGGGTTTGTGTCTATGTTTTCTTCACTTCTCCATTTTCCTTTCTTAATTTGGAGTTCTTCTTTTTTTCTGATTTTAATTGAGTTTTTTCCTCCTTTTATGTTTTATTGTACACTGCTCTGTTGGCCCGAGGGGCGATATAGCACATTTTAATAAACCAAAGTTCAAGGAAACTGTTCTTTGTAACCATGTGTATATTTTTACCGAGAATGCAAGAAGACATTTTTCAGAGAGTCAATTCACTTATGTAAAACAATTATGAAAATTCTCCTCCCTATTCTTGTTCTGCTTTCTTATGCATAGGATAAGACCTAACCTCTTCTTATCTTTAATCTCAGATCTAAGCAATTTAGGAGAACTGGATTTGTTAATCAAAAAAGAGTAGTTACTCACCTGTAACAGGTGTTCTCCAGGAGCAGCAGGAATCAGTCCTCACATATGGGTATCATCGACGTCGATGAAGCCCCTTGCGGAGCATTTCCCCAGCTTTCCATGAAAGCCTTTGGGAATGCAGGCATGCATGCGCGATTCCCTTCCCGCCTAAAGGTGCCATCTTACCTCAGTCAAATGACATAGCTAAGAACAGCACACAAAAAATGAAAAATATAAACTATGTACAACTGCAACTCCAAGGGGAGGAGGGAGGGTTGTGAGGACTGATTCCTGCTGCTCCTGGAGAACACCTGTTACAGGTGAGTAACTACTCTTTCTCCAGGACCAAGCAGGAAGTCAGTCCTCGCATATGGGTGACTCCCTAGCCCTGGGCTACCAGGAACCCAGGCTGAACAAGAGAACTCCCTCTAGTCCCAGCATCAAAGAAAGGCTTTTCACTGACAGAACCTCCACCAGTAGCCCAACAGAGGGCAGGAGGGCAGGAGTTGCCTAAACCTCAAATAGATTCTGGAGTACTGCCTGGCCAAAAGCACTGTCCCTATGGGACTCCCTTTCCAGACAGTAATGGGCCGCAAAAGTCTAGCTTGAGGACCAAGTAGCAGCCCTGCAGATGTCTACCAACGGTACAGAGCGGAGATGAGCCACTGAGGCAGCCATTGCCCTGACACGATGGGCCGTGACCTGACCCTGCAAAGGAAGGTCAGCCGCCTTGTAAGCCCAGGTGATACAGTCAGCCACCCAGGTGGACAAGGTACGCTTGTACACAGCTAACCCCAAATTATTAGGGTCAAAAGAAATGAAGAGCTGAGTAGCCCTTCTGTGCCCTTACGTACGGTCAAGGTAGAAGGATAAGGCCCTCCTACAGTCCAGGGTATGCATAACTGCTTCAGCCTGGCTTGCATGAGGCCTAGGGAAGAATGTTGGAAGAACCACCTCCTGGTTGAGGTGGAAAGAGGAGACAACCTTTGGGAGGAACTTTGGATGAGTCCTGAGGACTACCCTGTTCCTATAGAATCTGGTGTAAGGCCTGTCACAGACCAGGGCCTGAAGTTCGCTCACTCGCCTAGCCAAGGTTAGGGCTACCAAGAAGAGTGCCTTCCAGGACAGGAAGCATAGAGGACAAGTAGCCATCGGCTCAAAAGGTGGGCAAGTCAGTTGCTGCAAGACCACATTCAGCTCCCAATCAGGAGCAGGAGGACGGATTGGAGACTTTAGCAAGAGCAAGCCTCTGAGAAATCTGGACACCAAAGGGTGAACCAATAGACAATGTCCTTCCACCAGTGAGTGGTGAGCTGCTAGAGCTGAGAGGTGGACTCGAACAGAATTGGACTTAAGTCCCTGATTGGACAAGTGCAGTAAGTACTGAAGCACAACAGGTACAGTACAGGAGAAGGGATCCTCTGTACGTAACTGACACCACACAGAAAACCTTTTCCATTTCAGGGCATAGGTTTTCCTAGTGGACTGCTTTCTAGAGGCTAGGACAACCTCCTCAACTTCCTGAGGCAGGCCCCAGTGAGCCAAAACTACCCTTGCAGCCTCCATGCCATCAAATTGAGAAATTTGAGATTGGGGTGCAGAAGGGAACCCTGATCCTGAGAGAGAAGGTCAGGTTGCAACCCCAGAGGCAGTGGAGGATCCACCGCCAATTGAAGCAGAAGTGGAAAGCAAGGTTGCCTCGGCCATCTGGGAGCCACCAGCAGGACCGAGGCCTTGTCCTGAAGAATCTTGAACAGAGTTTGGGCCACCATGGGCATGGGAGGAAACGCATACAGGAGGCCCTGAGACCAGGGAATCAGAAAAGCATCTGCTGCTATTCGCAGAGGATGCGGTTGCCTGGAGCAGAACTTTGACAGCTGCTTGTTCAGAGGACTGGCAAACAGATCTATGGATGGAAGTCCCCATTTCAGGAAAATTTTCTGAACTACCAAAGGATGGAAATTTTGAGTTTATTAAACAAGCAACAAAATACATACAAAAAGCAGAAACACTCACCCCAACCAAGTCCCACACCCCCCCAAAACCCCCACCCCCCGACATAGCACAAAACAAGTATCACACCCCCCCCCGTGACCCACCTCCCCAAACCCACCACCATATTCAACAATCAACACACGTGCCCCTCCTCCCAACAACAACCCACGAACGACCCCGACAATGTCCATGTCCCCTCCCTCCCTCAGTCCATTGTCCTTACCCGACCCAACCCCCCCTGCAAGAACACCCGAAATCCAGTCCATACCTTGTCCATCATACAATCCCTGAAACCCTCCCCCACACAAACAGTCCCCACTAGTCCAAATGTTCGTGCAGTCCAAATGTTCTTGCAGTCCTTCATTGTGCAGGGAACTGCCAGACTCCCCCCCCAACCCCCTCAAAGTCCCCTGTCCCAATCCATCCCCCTACAGCGGGAGCAGCGGCTCCCCCTCCCTCCACCCCAACCCCTGCCCCCTCCCCGTCCGTCCCGCAGAAACCAACATAGCAAAGAAAAATAAGCCTTCCCACCCCCACCCCCCAAACAACAAAACATAAGGGCAGCTCAGGCCCATCCCCAACATAATCCCACCAAAACAAAGCAGAAATAAATATACAACTCAAAGGCGAACAAAAGGAAAAGCAAAAGTAACAGAACCCCTGTGCTGCCTTGCGGTCAGTCAGCGGAGCAGGATGCGCAGGACAAAAAAAAAAAAAGGACATACAAACATCACTACCAACAAAAACAAAAACAATTGGGATAGCCCCCTCGAAAAGGAAAGGGTGAGCGGACAAACGGTCTCACCCCTGAAGCGGGATTATCCAGGCCACCCGCCCCCCCGGGGAGAAAAACAACCCCAAAGCTACACTCAGAACCAAACCCCAGGGAAGGGAACCCAACCCCTCCTGCCACACCCCTCCCCTAGTGAAACAAAACAAACCTCAGAGCCCTACTGGGACAATAAACCCAAGGAACCCCTCCCCCTCATGGGGGGCGGAGGGTGAGGTGACGCCACAGACGCTCCCAACGATGGACCTCCACCACCCGCCTTTCGCGTTGCGCCATGCTGGACACTTCCTCCAGAATGTCCCGCACCACCTCGTCGAGGGGCAGGACCAACCCCCGGGTCGAGACATGACAGCGCGCATGCCACAGGTGGTAGCGTACTACGGCCGTGACAAGGTAGAGGGTCCCGGAGTCCTGCCTTAGAGGAAAGGACCAGGCCCCGTACACCCACTCCGCATACGTGAGGAGGGAAAGGTCGCGCAGGTGAAGAGCAGCGGACACCAACCGGCAGGCCTCCACGTTAAAGGGGCACTGCCGGAGGAAATGGTCCATGGTCTCCGCCTGCCCCTCACACCCGGCCCTCGGACAGACCCGCTCGGCCTGTGACCTGTACTTGAGGTTGTCCCTCACGTACAAACGCCCGTGGAAAGACAACCAGGCTACATCCCGAACCTTCTTCGGTAGCCGAGGGGAGTTCAACAGCCGAAGGCCCCGCTGCATCACATCCGCCGGACAGTCCCGCAGGGCCCACCGTGGTTGATAGTGAGAGGTGAGTACCATCCGGTATAATCCTTTCCGCCCCAAGGACTGGGCGAGCGGGTCGGTCACCCCCCACCGCCGAATGAGCCCCACCATCACAAATACGTACGATGGGGCCTGTTCCCCTCTCCGGCGCACACGTGGGACCGAGGACGCCCCCTCCCACTGCTCCCAGAAGCGGGAGAACCATTCCCGATAGGAGGCCACCCACCAGACCCCTCCCCCTTCCCTCATCCTACCTAAGTGAAACGCCATAGACAAGACTGACAGGAAGACAAGGGGGTGCAACATACCTAAACCACCCTCTGCCCGATCCAGGCAGACTATATTGCGCTGGACAGGGTTCAGGCGGTTACCCCACAGAAAACAGAAAAAGACGGCACAGACAGACGCCTGACGGGACAACGGAAGGACGAAGACCGTGGCCACGTGCAGAAAGAGAGGAAGCAGAAACGTCCCGAGGAGTTTGATCTTCTCCTCGTACGTACACCTCCACCCCCTCCACCGCAGCACCCGACACCGTGCAGTCTCGAGACAACGGTCCCAATTGGACTCCGCACAGTCCTCCGACCCGAAGACGAGGCCCAAAACGCGGACCTCCCCCACGGGAGGAGGAAAGGGGGTGCAGGAAGGTGGGGAGGCCTCCGAGGGGCCCAACCACAGCGTCTGGCACTTGCTGTGGTTGACAACAGAGTGGGCTACCTCCGAGTACTCCTCCACGGCCTCCCGCAGGGCCTCTACCCCTTCAGTGCCGTCCACGTAAACTGAGATGTCGTCAGCGTAGGCAACGACAGACACCGGGGGCGCACCAGGCGCCTCCAGGCCCCGCAACCCACCTGAGGACAATCTCCGGAGGAAGGGGTCGAGGGAGAAAACATACAGCAGGGGGCTCAAAGGGCACCCCTGCCGCACCCCCGAGGCGACACCAAACGGCCGTCCGAGCCACCCGTTAATAAACGGGAAGCTCACCCCCCCTCGGTACAGCGCCTGCACGACGAAGAGGAAACCTGCGGGGAGGCCGAAGTGCTGGAGCACCACCCACAGGTACCGGTGACTGACTCGATCAAAGGCCTTGGACTGATCCAAGGAGACCAACCAGTGGTCCCGTTGGAGCGACCGGCCTCTTTCCACCATCTCCCGGACTGTGGCGACAGCGTCCAGAACCCCTCTCCCCCGAACGGAACAATACTGGGATGGGGACAGCAAATCGCCCGACACCTCCACCAGTCGGTTGGCCAAACACTTGGCCAGGATCTTCCGGTCCGCGTTCAGAAGAGAGAGCGGCCGCCAGAAGTCCAAGGAGCTATCGTCCTTCCCCTTGGAGAGCAGCAGCAGGACAGACTCGCGAAATGACCGCGGGAGATACCCCGTGTCCATGATCTCCTGAAACAGGGAGGTCAGGAAGGGGGCCAGCTGGGCAATGAAAGTGCGATAGAACTCCACAGGGAGCCCATCGCGCCCAGGCACCTTCCCCAACGGCATGGCACGAATCGCCCTCTCCACCTCCACCTGCTGAATCGGAGCAGCGAGTGCATCGACCTGTGCCTGGACCACAGCCGAATACACCGGGGGAAGGCCCAGGTACGTTCGGATATTGGTGAGGTCCACGGGGCGATCCCCAAACAGGTCCGAGAAGTATTCCCCCACCATCCGCAAAAGGTCCTCCTGGGAGGTATGAATGGCACCGTCCTCGTCCCGCAGGGCCATGACCTCCCGACGCTGAACCCTCTCCCTACAAGTCCGGAAAGGGTCTGGAGTGGCGCCCCCACCGGCCGCCCCCTCGAAGCATAGGGAGGCATGGCGATCATAAAGCAGGCCACGGAGCTGGACGCGCACCTCTTCAACCTCCTCCCGCGCTGCCCCTCGGGATACCAAACGATCCAGCGACCTCCGGAGGACAGTGTAGGTGAGGTAGCGGGATCGAGCCATGGAGGTACCCCGGGAACGGAAGAGTTGTCGGGCACGCGTCTTCACCTCATCCCACCAGGCGCCACGGGAAGGAAAAACACCCAACAGGGTCTCCTGGTCTGCGAGAAAGGCCAAGAACTCCTGGACCACCTCTGATGTTGCCAACAACTGCACATTCAGTCGCCACAGGCCAGGACCCCTGCTGAGCTCCCCGTGGTTAGCCAGGAAGGACACGGAGAGGACACGGTGGTCCGAAAAGTCAACCGCCTGCAACTGCGGAGGGGAACACTCCACCCGGGCACTCACATATATCCGATCGATACGACTCCTGCAGGTCCCATGGTAGTAGGTGAAACCCGGCGACCGTGGAAAGGCCCGGTGGAAAACATCCACCAGGTCAGCCGTCCGGGTCATCTCGGCCAAAAAGAGGCCCTCGTAACTAGGTGGGCAACGCTCCCCCCCTCGGTCCTGCAAAAAGGTGGTGGTGTTGAAATCCCCGGCAAGGACCACCAAACGGGAGGTGTGTAAGTAGGGGCGGATAACCCCGAAAAGGGTCTTCCGCGCCAACTTAGACTGGGGGCCGTAGACCACCACGAAACGAAACCGATGGGGCCCGCAGTAGCCATCTAAAAGCAGGCACCGGCCCTGCTCCAGTTCCCACACGTACTGCACCTGAAATCGGTTGGACGTGAACAAAACCGCCACTCCTGCGTAGGGCTGTGCCGCAAGTGACCAGTACGAAGGGCCCCACCTCCACTCCCGCTTCGCCCGATGAAGGCTAGCGAGCGAGGTGAGCCTGGTCTCCTGCAAGAAGATGACATCCAGCCCACTCGTGGAAAGAAAATCATAGGCCGAAGCCCGCGCCTGGTCTGTCAAAATGCTAGCCACGTTGAGAGTGGCGCACGAGAATGCAGGAGTGCACGCCATACCTATTTCTTGTGCAGTGACCCCTTCCTCCTCTTCTCCCCAACCCCTGGATCCCCGGAATCCCGCTTACAGGACAAGCCCGCAAGCTGGGATAACTCCTCACGGTCCACGGCGACCACCTCGAGGATCTCCTGCTCCTCCTGTTCAACCCTGTCACCCCAGCAGGTGCTGGCTCCCTCGGGACCACCAGGCAAAGCTGTCGCGAGGGCAATTCCAGCCCCCACGGAATGAGGGGGCAAAAACAGGTCAGGGGTCGGAGGAATGACCTCCTCAGTGGGGTCCACCACCGGTGCCTCCTCCCCCTTCCCGTCCCCAGACAAAGACTGAGACAACATAACAGTGCCCACCCTCGCGGGGGAGGCCGGGGCGGCCGGGTCAGCAGGGGGCTCCCGCTCAGGCCCAGCACCCAACCGCGGAGGCAAACTCCTGTCCTCCCTCACCCGCCCCGGTAGCTTCTCCAGGGCCACTACCGGAGGCCGGGGGCCAGTTTCCACACTCTTAGGCGGACCCTGACTGCGGCGTGCCCTCGGAACCTTCTGAGGCTGCCGCTGAGGAAGAGGGGCTGCCTCCGCCGCTAACCGTACCGAACGCCGCAAAGGAGGCCCTGCCTCCACTGACAAGCCCTCTTCCGCCTCAGCCACATCAGTAGCCAGGAAGACGAAACGATTGACGTCCAACACGGGCTCTAACTCCAACAATGGGGAGGTCTCCCGTTTCCTCCTCTTGGACTTGCCACCCTTGGAAGAGACAGTAGTCCATTCCTCAGGCGGCACCCCCCGCAACCCCTTATCCTGTTGTGCAACAACCTCCACCACATCAACCCTCTCCTCCTTCCTACCCAAATCCCCTCCCCCTGGTGGCTCCCTCGGCTCGATGAACTCCTCTGCACTAGGGCCCCCAGTCTCCTCCTGAGGGAGAGGGGCCTCTACAACCTCCTCCCGCACAGGAGCCTGGGGCGGAGTGACGGCAACCCCCCCCGGTCCATTGTGTGACGCGGAGGGGCAGCGGGCAAAGGGGTGGCCCAACTCCCCGCAAAGGTTACACCGAATTAGCAGACACCCGGCCGAAGCGTGACCCCGTCCACCACAACGGGTGCAGACCTGCTCAGGACAGTTCATGCTCAAATGGCGGAATGAGCCACAGCGGTGACACTCGCGAGGTTGCCCGGGGTAATAGCACAAGATGCGATCCCGACCGAGGAAACCGGCCGAGGGCACGTGCTGCACCACGTTTCCCACCTCACGCAAACGGATCCTGCCCTTCCACGACCCGTCCCACACCCCTAGGGGCCCAGCGCCCTTAACCAGGGGTGCGAGAAGCACCGCATGGCGTGACAACCAAAACTGGATGTCCTGCCCTGGGAGCGACTCATTCCTGGAGAGGATGGTCACAGGTACCGTCCCCTGGCGAGAGATAGGCACAACACGAAAGTCAGCCCACCCTCCCTGCCCCCTCTGCTGCTGGTATCGGTCCCAGAAAATCTCCAGCCCCCGTCGCAACATGAAACTAACATCATATTCAATGGTGTTGTTCATGTGGATAAAGGCATAGAGATCTCCCGGGAGAAACCCCAGCCCAAGGACCATCCTCAAGACCTGTTCCCTGGCTGGAGGGGACCCCTCCCCAGCCCATCGGATCTGCGCCACGTTGCGCCGTCGGACCTCACCCCCTACTCCCCTTTGAAACCCGCCCCCTCCCCCTCCTCCCTCCCCTCCTCCGGGACCAGTCCCCTGCATACCTCCCCTCCCCCCACCCTCACCCGACGTCCCTGGAGTGGTGCCCGACCCCTTCAGAGCCTCTGCAAAGGTACGGAGGGGGGGAGCCGACCCCCCAGCCTCCAGCTCCTGCCCGTCTTGCTGTTTTCCTCCTCCTTCCCCCTGCAGGGGAACCTCTTGCCGAACCACAGGAGTCGTGACCTCCTCCCTTGGAGCAACCTGAGGACTGGGCAGGGTCAGCTCCGCGAAAACAGAGTCCGGGATGCTCTCCCTTCCGGATCCCTGGGTGCCACCGAGAACCCCTGGATCATCCCCCGTCGCCACCACCGGATGTTGAAAGGCAGCAAAGGCCCCAGGAGGGCCCGTCGGGGTCTCCAAAGCCAACTTTAAAGCGGCACGAACTTGGTTCTCGGTAATACCCAGGGAACCGGAAAGCCCCTTCAAACCTCCATCCCGCTCCTCCGACCCAGCACAAGGCTCCTGGGTTTCGGCCACCACTACCAGGGACGAACCCCGCTCCCCTCCATCCCCGGGATCCAGGGCGACCACCTCCATCCCAACCACATTACCAGTCATCCGCTCCCCCTTCTCCTCCACCAATGCTTCCCCTAGCCCACCTACCACCATCCCCGATAGAGCCACCGACGACAAAGCAGGACCCGCCCGAGACAACAGGGCAGATCCCTTACCCAAAACTTTATCCCCCACCCTTCCACCCCCCTGCCCCATGTCCCCCTCAGGTCCTACCTGGTCGTCGGTGCCAGCCGTGGCACAGGGATCCAAAGATGTCCGGCCGGCAGCCAGGGCTCCAGCAGGGAGGGAGGACACCCCCCTGCGAGCCAGGCCTCCCCTGGTCACCGCAACGGGCAGCTGCGCATCCTTCTCCGCTGCCTCAGACCGCAAGGACAGCTGACCCAGCTTCCCCCAACCCCCCCCCGGGGCTGCCGAAAAAGAATAGCAGCCCTTACCCTGCTCCTTCCTCCCTCCGGAGCCCCCCCGACGCCGGACAGCCACCCCAGAAGGCTGGGACCGGTCCCCCTCCATCCCCTGAAGATTCCTGAGGGAAGAAGCAACAGGACCTCCAGGCAGCTCCCTGAGAGCTACAGGCTGTAAAACTTCCCCCTCAGAGAAACCGGCAGACATCCAAGGGTTAAGTGCAGCAGCTACTACTCCCCGACGTTCATCAGACCCATCCTGTGGCTGATTTGGTGCTGCAGAACTTCCTTGCCCAAAGGAGCCACAGGGAGGACGCAGTTCTTTGCCGGATCGTCTCTGGTGTTCTTCCGGGAGAGCAAGATGTGGAATACCCCTGTCAGCACACTTCCGGGGAGACCCGGAAGTGACATCATCGGCATTGCGGCGGCCATCTTTCCTCTGAAGACTGGATGGGGGTAATCCTACAAACAGCTCCGGTGTCTCGGTATCCTGTGCAGGGGGACGGCAAACAGCATCGGGGAATCCCCGGCGGCCATCTTTGCTGCATCCCGCATCCCACGAAACCGTCGGGGACAGCAAGGGACGATCGGGAAATGCCTGCTCCACCTCCTGCAGGGAACTCCGGTCAGCTGTAGGGACGGCGTCATTGAAGCTCCGGCGGCCATTTTGGAATCCTCGGTGACCGGAGACTGGCTCAGGAAACGCCGACGATTCCCCAGACAACAACTGCTCAGCTCTCCTGTCAGCTTCCCTCTCTGCTACTTGATGCCCTGGTGTTGCAGCCATCTTCAAGCCCCGCGGATCTCTGTAGGTCATTTTCCGTACCGTGTTCCCCACCTCCCCGGGGGCTTCAGGTTGCAAGGGAGTCACTGGTGTGAAGCGAGCCAGCCCAGCAGTCATGGCAGCCTCCTCTTTCCCAGCGACAGCCGACAGGTAAGGCATTCTAGACTCTGTCATGTGTAACAAGGATGATCTACGTTCTGTAACTGCACCCGGGAGGGATAAGGGGGAAAAGTAGCCACCTTGTACAGCCACCTGTCGTCTCACCCCCGGGGGCCCCCCCGGACCGTACCTATACTGCGATCCCATTTGTCATAATTTCCATAAATCTCTGTGAGGGACCCACAACCGTATTGCTTCAGATAAGCAATATCCTGGTTTGTACCCTTCAAGGCCCGCTTCACCCTCCTCCGATAGTTATTATAGGCCACCCATTCCTCACCTGGAATGGTGGCCTTCAGGCTCTCCAGGTGGGAGAGCTGGGCTTGCAGCCGGGCCGCCTCCTCCTGGAGACCCTGAAGCCGCCTTACTGCCGCCACGATCTCGTCTGGGGCCTGGGCTGGTTGCTGGAAGGACGGCAGGCCCGACCCTCCCTCCTCATCCTCACTGGAGGAGGTAGAGGCCTCCTCCAGGACCCAAGGAGAAGGGGGGAACCTGCCTCCCCCAGCCCTATTCTGCATGGTCTGCCAGGGTCTCCCTAGGGCCTCTCCCTGCTGCCACCCAGCCTCCACACCCTGCCTGGGGAGGAGACAGAAGCCTCCTTCCTGGGGAAGCGGGCCCAAACCTCCAGACCTGTGGGTCCCTCCTGTCTGGTCAGGCACAGTCCTACCTGGGGGTTCCCCCACCCGGGGCGCCAGCTGTTCCCTGGTCCCTCCATCCAGGTCCGAAGAAGGAGGAGACCCACCAGGCTTGGCAGGCCTCTGGGCCTGGGCCTCTCCCGCCGGAGGCGGCCCAGGTCCCGACATCCAGGCAGGAGCAGAGAAGACAGGAACCTTTCCCTAGCAGGAGCTCTGCTCAACTGAGCCACTCCCTGCTGCAACCAAACAGGAAGTGGGTGGAGCTGCCACTCGTGGGGCTGTAGAATCCTGCTCAACCTGTCTGCCAGGTAGTTCTCCTGGCCAGGTAGATACACTGCTTTGAGGAGCATGTTGTGTCTGAGAGCAAACAAGCAAAGGTCCTGTGCCTCCTGACAAAGGAGCCTGGATCCAGTTCCGCCCTGCTTGTTCACATAAAACATGGCTACTTGGTTGTCTGTTTGAACTAGGACAGACTGATGAGCCAGGGCTTGAGAGAAAGTCTTGAGGGCTAAGCGAATAGCTCGAAGTTCCAGTAGATTGATCTGCTGCTGGGCCTCCCAAGGAGACCACAGGCCTTGGGTGCCCTTGCCCAGACAGTGTGCTCCCCAGCCCTGTAGAGAGGCATCGGTGGTCAATACCACTGTGAACCCAGGTGGTTGAAAAGGCATCCCTTTCAACAAGTTGGGGGGATGTAGCCACCAGCTGAGGGAGGTCAGAAATTGTCTGGACACCCTTATTCTGTCTCTGGGGCTGCCTGTGGCTTGTGGCCACTGCATCCGAAGGCACCACTGTGCAGGCCTCATATGGAGTCTGGCATTGGGGGTGACATGTACTGTCGAAGCCATATGGACAAGACGTTTCAGACAGAGCCTGGCAGAGACCAGTGACCTGCTGAGAAACTGATTTGCCAAGCCTATCAGTCTGTGGGCTCTATCTGCTGGCAAGAATGCCCTTGCCAGGAGAGTGTCCAACCTTGCCCCTATGAACTCCAAGTTCTGGGAGGGAAGCAAAGTGGACTTTGCGAAGTTTATGATGAACCCCAGGCTTTGAAGAAGAGCAATAGTTCTGAGGGTGGCCTGCCTGGCCTCCTGGCATGTCTTACCCCTTATGAGCCAGTCGTCCAGGTAGGGGAAGACAAAGATTCCCTAACTTCTCAGGTAGGCCGCCACCACTGCCAGGCATTTGGTAAAGACCCTGGGAGTGGAGGTGAGGCCAAAAGGCAGTACTCTGTACTGATAATGGTTTCCTCCCACACTGAACCTGAGGTACTTTCTGTGGTCTGGATGAATGAGGATGTGAGTGTACGCATCCTTTAGATCCAAGGAGCATAGCCAATCTCCCTGCTGGAGGTAGGGCAGAAGCATCCCAAGAGAAAGCATCTTGAACTTTTCTTTCTCCAGGAACTTGTTGAGGTTTCGGAGGTCCAGAATAGGTCGAAGACCCCCGGTTCTTTTGGGTACCAGGAAATACCTGGAGTAGAACCCTCGACCGTGCAAGTGGGGAGGCACAGGGTCCACTGCTTTGTCCACCAACAGACCTTGTAGCTCCTGAAGGAGAAGATCTGTGTGCAGGGGAGGCCTTGGAGGCTCCCCGGGAAAGTATGGAGAAGGCAGTTGTTGGAAGTGTAGTGCATAGCCCCTGTGGACTATGCTTAACACCCAACTGTCTCCAGTGATGAGTGGCCACTGGTGGGCAAACAGAACACGGCGACCTCCTGTGCAGGGTTGGGAGAGCAGGGACGGAGAGGCTATGCCTAAGGAGTCAAAAAAACCCACCCTGCTGAGTGGGAGCAGGGGCCGGAGACTTGGGGGTCCTCTGCCTACGGGGCCCATTACCCTGCCCCTTGGCCTCCTGACCCTGAGGGGCAGCCTGATATTGTGAGTACTGTTTGTAGGCAGTGCCCTTTCTCGGGTAAAAGGGCTTTTTACCCGAGCCCTTCTTTTTTTGAGAAGGGGCAGAAGTTTTCCTGGACAGCCTTGTCCTTGTGAGGTGCTCGGTCTCGAGCTGTGCGGCCTTCTTGGTCATGGGCTTGTCAAACAGGTTCTCACCTCGGCAAGGGACATTGACCAACTTGTCCTGAACCCATGGCTCGAGGTCCGATGACTGCAGCCATGCCTGATGTTGAACTGCAATGCCGGCTGCCGCAACACGGGCCGAAGCCTCGAAGCCATCGTAGGCAGCGCGGGACATAAATTTTGAACATTCCCGGATCCCCGACGACAAGGACTTGAACCTCTGCAAGGGTTCCCCAGAGAGACCAGCTGAGAACCCGGCCAGCTCTTTGGCCAGGTCTTGCAAGTACATGCCCATGTATAGCTGGTAAGACTGGACACGGCAAGCAAGCATCGAGCCCTGGAAGCACTTTCTACCAAAACCATCGAGGTTTCGGGCCTCCCTGCCAGGGGGCACCGCGGAGTGCATCTTCTGACTTTTCAGGCGATGCATGGCCGATTCCACAACCATGGAATGGTGTGGTAGCTGCGCCTTCTGAAAGCCAGGGCTCTTCCGAAGTCGATAGATCGAATCGATCTGCTTGCTTAAAACTGGCGCCGAGGCCGGTGCCTCCCACATCCGGAAGAGGAGCCGTTCCAGCATCGGAGGAACTGGTACAGTAAAGGCCTCCTTCGGAGGAGAGTCATACTGTAGGGCCTCGAGCTCCTCAGCTCGATGCTCCTCCTCGGGGTCTGTAGGGATAGTCAACATGGTGGCCATATCCCGGACGAACTCCGAGAACCGGGTATCCTCCGGAGGGGATCTACTCTGGGGTTCAGACTGCAGTGAGTCCGATGGGACGCACCGAGTCTTGAAAGTGTCGGGGGACTCCTCGTCCTCCGTCTCCCATGCGGACTCGTCCGAGGAGGAATCGGGGTCCGACCTTGCGGGGCCTGCAAGCACCCGCCCCGACGCAGAAGGCACCAGTGTCGACGCCCTCGGTCCCGAACGGGAGGTCGCGGGAGACCGCGACCTAGGTCAACCTCGAGCCTTCATGGTCTCGAGTATCGGCTCGGTCTCCGGGGTCGACTTCGATGTCGATGCCCTGGTGGTCGGGGCAGATGCGCCAGACAGGCTGGCCATCAGTGCCCGCTGCTGCTCCATGAAGGCAGACAGTCTGCTCTCCAAGGCTGTCAACCTGAGACCCAGCTCAGGAGACTCAGCAGCCACCGACTTGGGCCCCAACGGCGCCGGGCCCAATGTCGGCTCCCTGGGAGGAGAGTCCAAGAGGACTACAGGGCTTATGTGTCCAGCAGACTCCGGCTCCAGTCGAGGGACCTTTGAAGGCTTCTCCTGTTCCACAGGCCCGGGGCGACGGTCGGGAGTCTGAGACCTAGCTCTGGAAGAGCTAGGGACCTCTTCTGACGACGCCCTAGCGAGCCGCTTCTTCCTCTTCCTTTCCCGGTCGGGGGACCCCCTGTCCGAGGAGCCATGACGGTGCTCGTGATCCGACTCCCGAGATGTCGAGGCTTCAGACGAGGTCCGGGCCCGGCCAGAGGCCGAGTCAGAAAAAAGCCTTTCTTTCTGATGCTATCAACTACGCAGTGCCTTGGAAGACATCGTCCCACATGGTCCACATGTCTGAGGGTCATGATCGGGACCAAGCCACCGGAGGCAGCAGTCGTGTGTGTCGGTGAGAGACATCAACTTCTTACACCGATCACACTTCTTGAAACCGCTGGAGGCCATCGGGGAAAAAATAGACCCCGTGAGCAATGTTCCCTCTAATTTTCTGTAGGCTGTGTGCGCATAAAATATCAGCTGTGCAGCTTTTGAAGGAAGGTTAAATTTTTGTGCGCCACATAACACTCAGAGTTATATACTTTAAAATTTGACTACACATCAGAATAAAGTATGTATTGTACACCACATTGATTGCACTAGCAAATATTGTAGAACTTGTGAAAACTGTAAATACACAACAACTTTTAAATTTTAAGATGCCTGTGTTGTTTTCTATCAGAATCAGAACCGTAATTTTTGTGCGCTCTGTTATAAAGTATGTGCGCTCGCTCGGCGAGGTGTGTGCGCGCGCACACGCACACAGCTTAGAGGGAACAGTGCCCGGGAGGTCAAAGGACCGCCTTCCAGGGAAAAAGAGAAAAATAAGGGCGCGAACGCCAGCCACGAAGAGCAAAAACCGAAAAAAGAGGATCGGGCTCGATACCGGTGTACCGAACCCGGCGGGAGGGGAACCGGCATCGAACCGGGAAGAAAAACAGCGAAAAATCGCAAAAATCTAACAATTTTCCGGGATGACTAGGACTCACGTCTGGTGGGCTTCATGGAAAACGAGAGACTGAGGTAAGATGGCACCTTTAGGTGGGAAGGGAACCGCGCATGCGTGCCTGCATTCCCAAAGGCTTTCATGGAAAGCTGGGGAAATGCTCCGCAAGGGGCTTCATCGACGTCGATGACACCCATATGTGAGGACTGACTTCCTGCTTGGTCCTGGAGAATCCCGTGATTTGGACTGAGGGAAATGTGTCTGAAAGCAAAGGCAGCACAACAACTCTTTCTTTAAAGCAATGTTTCTCAAGCCGGTTGTGGAATACTCTCTAGCCAGTTGGGGTTTCAGGATATACTGTACCTGCATGCAATTAAGACAGATTTGCACGTACTATCTCATGGATATATTAATTGTGGTCAGGGCCGCTTCAATTGCTAAAGGAGCCTGGGGAAAATGTTTCTGGCATCCCCCCATATCCACAGGCCTTGGCCCTCAGTTTGCAGGCCCCCAATCTGTGGGCTCTCTTCTTCTGCCTCCACTTCTGCCCCTATCTGGGACTGTAGCAGCATCAATACATTAAAAATGCACTGCGGAATTCAATTTAACAATGCATTTTGAGGGAAATTTAAGAAAAAACTGACCTCCCAGCAACAATACAGCAGGACGTAAGAGCAGAAAATCCCGTCTACGTTTCTGGGTCTCTCTAGAAAGATCAGGAAAGACCCGCACAGTCAGACCCAGAAAGGCAATATCCCGTTTACGAAAAAACATTTTAAGGAACCAGTCCCTATCTGAGGCTAATGCAAAGGTTACAATTAATGTAGCAGGTGTAACAGTATCAACTAAAGAGGTTTCCAACAAAGCAGATACATCCAAAGAATCAGCTACATTCACCCCGGGTATATTTCCACCACCCTCTACTTTTTTCTTAAAAGGCAAATAATACACCTTAACCAGAGGTGGATGCGACTCTACAGGTACCCCCAATATTTCCATCGTATATTTCTTAAACATTTCCTTCGAACCCACAGAAGGGGCCTTAGGAAAGTTAACTAAACGCAAATTAGAGTAACGAGATTGATTTTCCAACATTTCTAATCGCAACTGCATTGCCATAAGGTCCTTTTGATAACCTTGTCCCAAATCTTCAACCTGAGTTATTTTCTGCTGCAACTCTGAAACGGAACTCTGCACTGCCGAAATTTCCAGCGTGTGTTGTTGCAAAAGACCAGTATGATCCTGAAGTTGAGATGATAAAGCTGAAATCTGAGGAGCCAAAAGTTCACCCAACTTGACAATTGCAGACCAAATTGTCTCGAGAGTAAACTCCGCAGGTTTCTGAAACGGAAGAGAAAGCGAAACAGCTGCACCCTCCGCTCCAACCTCCATTGTCCGTCGCTCAACCTCCGAGGCAGCAGGGAACCCCAAGGACCCCAGAGATGACTCACTAGGTGTAGAGGTGTAGAGGGACGCCGTAGAGCCAGCGTCCCTCCGCTCTCCACTCCCCTTCCAAGAACCAGGGGAGGGCTCGCCATCGGCACCAGACTCCCTTCCAACAAAGGCACTTTAAGGGGCCGCCACTGCTCCGGCGAGGAGATATCAGGCCCGGAGCCTCCCACCGAACTCAAATCAGCCGAGAGGTCCCTAGGGCCGCCTATCGCTGGTTGTCCTGACCGCCGCTGCGGGACCAGAAAAGAATCAAGCGGACCAACCGCAGGAGGTAATGGGGTCGAGGTCGCTGGGGTAGAGGAGGGCTTCTTAGCCCCTTTAGCTTTCCTTTTCCCCATAAATCAGGAAACGTGGCCACACAGCACACCCTTCAGAACGCCATCTTGGATCCCTCCGTCTCTCCCAAAATTTGGCACCATCCCAATTGCTCGCCTTCATTAGTGCCCGCCGCCCCCCCCCCCCCCCCCCCGATGCAGTGTAGGTTCTACTGCATAGGATATTACCTGGCTGTTACCCTTCAGTTTATTTTCCTCACTTATAGTGTATTGTTATATCTTAGTTGGATCCCCCCATTTTTTTGAGGGCTGTAGAAGGAACAGGTTTTGTTTAATTTCCTGCTATGTTTGATTTCCTACTGGGTTGGATTTTTACTGACCTTTGTTATCTGTATCCTTATTTCCATTCAAGTTTGTATACTTGGATTATTTGCAAAAAGCAATAAATAGAAATTTTAAAAAAAAATGCACTGCAGCGCCAGTTACCTTCTTTCTGGTGCCGCACTGCTGTTCACACTTCTGCTTCCACCCCTCCCCGGAGGTGGTAGCAGAAGCACTAACCTCATCATGGTACCAAAAAGAAAATAACTCTGGCACTGCAGTGCATTTTTAATGTACTGTCGCCAATGGGTGCAGGCATGGGAGCAGGATTGCTTTTACTTATGTGCAGCAGGGCCCCCATTGTGCAGGGGCCCCATTGTGCAGGGGCCCGGGGCAGTGCCGCTGATTGTGGATGTTTTGAAAACAAGACTGGCTAGAGAATACTCTTAGGGACATGTCTACGAAACTGTGGTAGCCTCTTGCAGCTATCACAATGCGATAGCTGCAGAAGGCCCATGGTAAATACAACCCTCTCTCCCCCCCCCCTCCACGGTACTAGCAGGGGGTATTCCCAACTTCCCCCCTGAAGACAGCATGGACATTTTGGACTTTTTGGCAGAGTCCTGAGATTCGTGCAGGTATCGTGGGTCTCCGCAGTAAGGAAAAGAATAGGACATATAGCAAACAGATGGTCAGATCTTTTATTAGCTCTGTCCTCCTATTGCCACACTGCCCCCCCCCCCCACCATGCCATGATCATCCTCCCCCCCGATCCAACTATATTGTCGGTGGATCTGCAGCAGCACTGACAAGTAAAAAAAAAGTGACCACCACCCTCCCCCCCCTTCAGCACTGATCTTCCCTGACAGCTCCTGATCCTCAATGGGAGTTATCGTGGGGGATCAGTGCACCCCCTGACCAATTTCAGAGCCTGGCTAGCCAGTTGGCCATTCCTCCCTTCCTCCCACTCTCCTGATGCACAATTAATAACCCCTGGCTAGCCAGTCGGACCCTGGATCCCCCTTCTTTCCTCTATACCCCCCAAAAGGTTAACTCCCAGCTAATTGCAGCTTGGAGTGGAGGAGTGGCCTAGTGGTTGGGGCAAGGTACTTCAGGCCAGAAGGTCGGGGGTTCAAATCCCACTAGAGGACAGCAACCTTGGGCCAGAAGGACTGGGGTTTCTAGTCCCACAGGTGCTCCTTGTGGTCTTGGGCAAGCCACTTAACCCTCCATAGCCCATGTTCCCTGTAAAATAGTTATCTCCAAGTTATAATGCCCTGTTCAATGTAATTTCAGTTTGTTCAATGTAAACTGCACTGATGCAGAATAGTGCGGTATATAAGAGAATGTAAATAAATAAATTAATAGTCAGTCAGGCTAGTATGGGTCTCCACAGTCCTCCCACCCCCAGCCCCCTCAAGACTTTACCTGAAGTCCATGGTGGTCTAGTGGCAACAGGGGGCAGGAGGGGTCCTCTCCGCTCCTGCCCCCTGCATCTCGGCTTCTAAAAATGGCCACGATCATGCAGTCAGGGAGCAGCACCGCAAGATTATGGCCATTTTTGTGAGTACTGCTGAGGAGCCAAGGAGCACTGACTTGCTAGCCAGGCTTTGAAATTAAGTCAAGGGGTGCACCAATCCCTCCCACCTGGACAGTTCCTGATGAGGATCAGGAGCTGTCTGAAGGGGGGGGGGGGAATCGGTGCTGAAGGGGGAGAGGAGCACGTTTTTTACTTGCCAGTGCCACAGACAACAATATTTAATAATAAAGCAGGGACCCTACTAGCAAGGAAATTAAAACAAAGAGAGAAACAGGCCATGATACAAAAAACTGAGGGGAGTAATGACCAACTTTTCTTTAAAGTGTTCTTTTATGTTCTCTAATGCTTTACGTAAAGTAGATGACGTTCTTTTCTATCTATCTGGCAATGTGTTTTTGCTGTAAATCGCTTTGTTACATAACCATGTCTAACACAGTATATCAAAAATTTTAATAAACATAAACATTTTTTTATTTCCAGGACACCAACAATGATCTTAGGTTGAGGGGTCCGATCAGCGCTAGGAAGCTGAATGCCGTCGCTAACAGCCCCACAGCAGAGTTGGCTGCAGCACACACTACCTCTTCAGCTGGCGCTATCTGTAGCCGTGATAGAGGCATTTTTGGCAGCCCTTGCGAAGATTATTTTCAAATGGTGGCTGCCAAAAACTGGAATGTCTCCTCTGTGCCCCGATCCCACCTCCCCATGGGTCCATCACACAAAAAGCAGATATCACAGAAAAGTGCCTGTGATATCTGCATTTCCCCCACATTAGCTGCTACTGCCCAGCGATAATTCTGTGTGAACCACATGGTAGCAGCTAACGCCCTTTAGTGTACATATCCGTAAGACTGGCTTGAGAAGCACTGGGGTCAATTCTCAGTTCCTGAGGTCAGTGGGTTTTTTTTGTTTTGTTTTGTTTTTAAAGCTGGTCATAGCATTTAAAAAGAAACATGTCTATTTGGCGCTGCTACACTTATGCATGTGTAGACCATTGATCTGTGGTAGCTATGTGTAGAATTGTGAAATCTGGCTGCTACCCACATACAGCTGTTGTCAACATTATTGGCACCCTTACAGTTCAACTCCTTAATGTACCATTTTGCCTTAAAAAAAGTGGCCAGTGAAATGGCTTTGGACTATATGGGGGCCATTCTCATCCCCAAATAGCGGGGTTATACGTCCGGGCTGTACATGCAACCCCCGCTATTTGCAGGGACCGTATTCTGCTAGTTAGGCTTCCTACACATAGACAGCCATTGTGCGTTGAGCGCTGGATGGGAGTGGAAGGGGGCGGGATGGAGACAGAGCAGGGGAATAGCAAGGTGGCTGGATATACAGGGCCTATTCAGGTCATGATTCTGTACATCTGCTGGCATCTATGTGGATGTCCAGAGTATTCTTCCTCAAAGGAGGAATAAGTGCTGGGTGTCCCTATGATTGCAGGCTGCAGCTCCCCCCCCCCCCCTACTCAATTGTGCCATAGCAGCAAACCACCCACCGAGAGTCAGACAGCAAGGAAGCGGAGGGTCTTGCTGGACATGCCAATGCCATGGTGACAGGATGCCACAGCAGCGGCAGCCAGAGGGTTGAGGGGGCTGGCTGGGCAAATCACAGAACGTCTCCAGCAGTGGAACTGAGGGCATACAGGGCCGTCTTAAGTGCTGATTCTGCTGCCACGGGAACGTATAGCTCCTGCGGTTGCAGAATCAGATGCAAATTTTGCCTGTTCATTTTTTGGACGTCTGAATGGCCCAGATTTGTCAGAATTGGCCTCTATATGTACACATATTTGACACATACAGTAAGAGAATCAAATAAAACAAGACCATTTTAAAAAGGAAATAGTAGGAGATAGTATAAAAACGGGGACATAGCCAGGACATGATTATTGGCACCCTTTATAAACAATTCAAATCAATTTGAACAGAAGAACCACATTCCTATTGCAGTAAAATAAGATGTACCTGTGAACAACTGACAGTACTCACATGACTTGATTCTACCAATGAATGTTTAAAAAGGCCATACTCACTCCCTGCTCCATTTTCAAAATGGTGAAGACAAGAGAGCTGCCTGAGACCATCAGAAAAGCCATTATCACCAAATATCAAACTTCAAAGGGATACAAGGCCATCTCCAAAGACTTTGGGATTCCTGTGTCTACAGTTTGCAATGTGAAGAAGTTTTCTGCTGATGGCACTTTCAAGAACCTCCCAGGACATGGTGGGAAGAGGAAAATTAATCCAAGTAGTCTTAGAAGGTTAGTGTGAACTGTTGGAAAAACACCATGTACAACATCCAAAGAGCTAAAGGCTGAACTGAAGCAATCTAGAGTGGGGGTTTCAACCTGCACCATATGCTGTGCACTGAACATGGGCGAAGGCCAAGGGGAACCCCACTGCTCAAAGACAGACATGAAAAGACACACCTGATTTTTGCCCAAACCCACCTTGAGAAACCACAATCTTTCTGGGAAAATGCTCTGTGGACCCAATGAAACCAAACTTGAGCTCTTTGGCAATGCAGACCAGTGATACATTTACAGGCAAAGAAATTAAGCTTATGAGGAAAAAAAACACCCTTCTTACAGTTAAATATGGTGGAGGTTCCATAACGTTGTGGGGCTGTTTTGCTGTCTCAGGAACTGGAGGCCTGAAACGTATTAAAGAATCATTAAGTCAGAGAACTACCAAGGTATTTTGTTGAGAAATGTGCTATCTAGTATCAGAAATCTAGATCTGGGTCTTTGTATCATCCTTTTTTTATACCTTTGAACATACTATTGCAGTATTATGATGCTATACAATTGGAATATTTCTAATTATTTCTCAAGATATGGTACACAACATACCTAAAATGCCAATGATGTTGACCACAACTTGAACTAAGCAGTTTAATTTAGACCAGTCGATGTGCTATCCTAAATGAAACCGTTTTACTGTACGGATAGCAGCTGAATATTGCCTCTATATGTATAATTGAGTGTCCTTGTTCCTCCCTAACTATTGACCCTGGCACTATCTGTGCACTGTCACAGAGGTTAGACAGATTTTTAGCAACATTATATGGACAGTATCACTGAAAATCAATGGAGAGGGGACTTGAGTGTTTAGCGGCAGCTGATCAATGTACAAGTCCCTTTGAAAACTGGCCAAACCGTTTTCAAGCAAATGAAATGGTTTTGCCTCCATCACCTCTTATTTGGGGGTATAGCTGGGAAGTGTTCAGGTCGAAGGCGGCATTTTCAGAATCTCTAAAGTGCCCATTCTATCTTCCTTTACATTCAGAAAGAGGGCTGGATCATCTTGTAGGCTAAACTGTAGAAAGGACAATTATCCACCAGCCAATAACAGCACTGTTCAGCTAAACTTATTCGACATTTTTGTTGTCCTTGAGGGTTGTGCTAAAGTGAACTTCATATAGGTGCTGCTGTACTGAAGAGTCACTAAATATCTGGACAAGGTAACAAGATAACTTTGTAGCTTGCCGTTGAACAAACGATTGGCCCGGTAATGTCCACAAAGCTTAAAATAAATTCGCACACGTACTGACCTTCATTACTTTAGCGCCAGTGTTTATTAATGTCCTTTTATAGTTTGATAGTGGGCAAACGTACTCACACTCATACTTGGTTTAATCACATCGTTGCAGGTTCTATCCATGCTCTGTAGCAAGCAGAATGCTTAATTTGAAAATAATAAATAATGCCATTGGTTAAACACATGATATTAAAAACGTAGGGTTGTTAGTGGTTTTATGCATATTCCCAGTTTTCAATTCGCATAACCTTCAAAATCGAACACATTTAACTTAGTACAGTAAAGATTCCCTCTAAACAGAACATTTAGGAGACGTTAATACCCCGTCCGAATGAAAAGTTTTCTGTTTCAGTTTTGACCATTCAGACGCACACACAAACCAAAGCATGAAAATTGTGCATAATATAAAAACACTCATAAGTGAACCAAAGAGCATAAAGAAATGTACTTAATTCAATGCACGAAATGTACAGAAATTCAATCATTATCATTGTTCTTCAATATCTAAAAACAGAATATTTTACTGTTATAGCTACCTTAAAACGATGAATCATAAATCAAACTTTTAGATTGTATCATATCATTCCCAAGTACGCTCAGTTACCTCCGAAAAGCCACTAGATATTGCATTCTGTTGGTATTGGTGGAAATGAGCGCGAATGTGTTTGATTGAAGTATTAATCATATATAACAATAATCTAACAATAGTAACAATGAAAATATTCTATCCTATTCTCATTCATTGTATGAGCTGCTCTTGGCCTCTAATGCGTGCGATGCACAAGATGTTGTGTGCAGGGCTAAACCTGCATAGGACAGTCATATGTCCACCCGCCGGTCAACATATCTTTTTGAAAGAATATTCCACTGCAGATCAAATGCTGCCGGATGTTTCATTCTTTACGTTTGCACGATATCAGCTTTTTCCGTTTTGCCTTGTTTTCTCCGAATCCAAAGTAAATGAGTTGAGCAGCACGGTTACCTGCTAACTGGGCTTTAACTCTGCTGACTGTGCACCTCTGTAAAGCACAAAAATGAACTCGATGGAGGTTTGAACTTCTTGAAAGATGCTAATGAGGCGCGGGTGAGCTCCAACTATGATGTAACAACTCGATTGTTCGGGAACTTTGAAGTGTTTCGCCTTGTTTAGGGCATGTTATTGTTGTGTGCCGCCGAGTCAATGCTGCCAAAATGAATCGCCTTCATTCTAATTTCCCGCACAACTGCTTCCACTGAAAGTACGTCCGTATACATTAGAGAGATCCCTTTAGCTTTAGTCGACTTTTAAGTAGTAAAACATTTTATTCTTGTTATTGCTATTTAATTTACAGGGTATTGCAGTTGGTCAGGAAGAAACAGCATGCCCCTTAGAAGCCACAAACAGTAAAGTTTTTTGGTTGTGGGGTGATCTGTTGGCTGTGCGACAGGGGATCTGCTTCTGCCACCAGAAGAATTCGTGAGGAATGGACCTCAGAGAAATCGGAAGCAGCTGAGGGCAGTAAAACAGAAAACTGTGCTTAAAGCCTTCCTATTGGCATAAAGAAGCCTGCTCTCTAACAACAAAAAAGGAAGAGTCGTTGGTGAGATTCCCGCCACTCCCAGTTCGACTGATAAGTTAGAGGAACTCAACCGAAATAAATACATTTTATGAAATTATAAACCTCGGTTTGCATTAGTAGGATATTAAAGTAACATTTAAATAATCATTCATTGTGGCTAAAATCTAAGTTATGAAAAAGATGAATGACTATGCACCGAACATTCTTCCTGAGATTTCTATCAAAACGTAGGGCGGTTTTAATGTTATTTTACTACTCTCCAATTTATATAAATCAGAGTTGCATGCGATTTATTTCTCAAGCTGGTCTTCGAGTACCCCTAGCCAATTCTGTCTCTTGCATGCGATTTATTTCTCAAGCTGGTCTTCGAGTACCCCTAGCCAATTCTGTCTCTTGCATGCTCATTATGGTTATCTCGAAATCAAGACTGGCTAGACTAGACCCGACTTGAGAAGTACTGTTTTAAAGCAATGGGTTGCCAGTGTGTAGATCCAGGCTAGTACGAGTATCTTCTGAAACTCTAGACAGTAAAATACTCATCCTGAATCTGTTTGTGTACAGAAGGAGGAGTGGAACTGAAGATTGAACACCATGTAGAATAAATAAGCTGTGGAAATGTCACTTGTATCTTCTCATAGTCTGGCTTAGAAGTTAGATTCATGAATGCCATGATATGTGCAAAACTAACCTATTTGGAGAAATTGCTCCTGAATGAATTGGCAGAAAATTTCTTTACAGAAAGGTACAACGAGGTGGTATGCCTCATCCATTGAAAACTTTGCAAACATGATATCATTGTTGTACTGGAAAAGCACCGGAATCATGATCCCTAAGAGGCTTATGGAGAAGAGAAGAAATGATGATCACTTGAGACATTCCCATTCCAACAGATAAGAAGATGGATGGAGGAAACCTGACATAATGGTAAAGGAGAAAAACACTAGAACAACATTGATAATAAAGGTGTAAATCATGTGGAGATGGAGAAGATCCTAAAGTATCAAGAAATGTAGTCAGAGACCAAGAGAATGTAGCAGAGAGAAATATTTCCCATTGCATTGGGAGCCATCGGCCTTATTAAGGGGACTTACCACTTGCACCTTGACAAGTTGCCGATACATGTTACATTTTATGAACTCCAGAAGGAAGATCTCTGGCGCAATGCAAGTACTAGTGTTAGAAGTAAATTTGAGACTGAAATCATGCTTCGCATACCCTGGAGTTAGAAGTGAGGTTCATGACTGTCACGGGATATGCTAAGTTAACCCATTTGGAGAAATTGCCTCTAAGTGAATTGTCCCAGCGGTATTGGAACCCACCAGCCTGTTTAAAAAGATTTTCCAAACATGTCTTGATATGTTGCCTTGTATTACACCTTATGAGCTTCACAAGGAGGCTCTCTTTGGAACAATGCAGGTGTTGAGATGACCATTAACAGTGAGTCTGAGAGACTGAGACTATCACCAATATGTCCTGTTTTAGGATTGAGGTTTAATCCTTCCATGCCCAAAATTAACTAATTTGGAGACACTACTCTGGAAACGGTGGACCCTAGATACACAAGGCTTCTAGGTAGGTTAAGTATTAGACATTCACTATATGGGTCACTCCTCTTATAAGGACTCAGGATGAGAAACAGCCTCTAGAAGTGGTAGGAAGTGCTTGGAGATTATTATCATTATCCTGATTTTTTTACAGCATATACTGGTCATATGCAGTACTGAGCAGAGACACATAAAAAACAGTCTGTTCCCTAGGATTTATAATCTAGTCAAGACAAAGAGATAAAATACACAACTGAAAACAAACAGGAGGCACTAAGTTAAGATGGCAAGGCCCTGATTGGTAGGATGTAAAGTTGTGTGTGTGGGGGGGGGGGGGGTGCTACAGGTGTGATAAATTAAGATGTGGCAACTTTAAATTAAGTAAAGCTTCCAAAAATGATGTATCTTAAAAGTTAAATTAGAAAAGAGTCAGCTGGGTGAGTGTGATTTTTTTGTTTAATTTAAGACTGATCTGCACTGGAAAAGTAGATTGCAGTTTCCACCTTGCTCTTCTTTCACAGCTAGTTAAGCATTTCCCCTTCCACTGGAGCAGTGATGGCCTGTCCACCAGGCAAACTAGGCAGTCACCTATGGCAGCAGGTCTTGATGGGTGGCATGGCCACTGCTTCAGTGCCATGGCGGGACTTAAGGCAGCAGTGCATATGCATACAGTCACAGCATGCCGATCCTGTCCCCCTCCGACAGGAAATTGTGTCGGGAGCAGTAGAACGTGAGCATGTGCACAGCTGCTTCAAGACTGGTTGCAGCTATGAAGATTCCATGTTGCCCTCCTCCACCAGGTGAGAAGATGGATGTCCGTGGCAGCATAGCGGTGACAGCAGTGCCAGGGGGCAGCAAAGGGGGGCTGCCTAGGGTGGCAGAAACCCTTGGGCTGGCCCTGCACTGGGGTCTTGGAAGGCTTATGGAAGGGCAAACAACAATGATCACTTGCATAGCAAGCTAGGCTAACATCGGAGTTCAGTGAAGTCAGAGGCCATTTTTTTAAATTATTATTAGGCTTTGCACATTTACAAACTCAAATAAATTCATAAGATGTGCTATTAGGCAACATAATATAACAAGAAAAGAACAAAATATCCATTCTCAGCACAAGTCCACATCAAGGGGAAAGGGCTGAGCACAATATATTACAGCAATCCAAAACAAAGGTAACGAAATTGGAGGTCAAAGGGAGAGACCCCCATTTCAACTTTGGGCGAAAACTTGTTATGGACTCCTTACCCTACCCTTTCTTATCCCGAAGAAACGCTTCTAATTGAGTTGAAGTCAGAAGCCATTTTAGTTTAGCAAATAAGCAAAAATTAATTCTTCGACCAAAAAGACAATCCATGTAGGAAAGGTGGAGGAAGCGGATGGTACCTATCCTAGACGTGATTTACGAAAGCCACCTCAAGTACTCTAGCAATTGAGGGAAACATCATATGAAAAGACCTGAAAACAGAAAGTTTGGTCATTCTTTTTACTTCTACACCCTTTGATTTGGGGTTTCTCTTTTACTACACTGTTCTTAAGCTTCTTTCAGACTCTTATCTTTCAGAAAAATGTTAAACAATGGAAATGAATTAATTTAACATGGTGAATATGTTTCATATGAACTTTTTCAGCTTAGGGAGATATTTTAGAAACCTTACTTGTGATTTATGTGTGTACTGTATAATTAAACATATATGGCATTTTAGAAAAAGTCCAATTTACATGTGGATGTCCTTAATGCATGGAAGGCTTGAGGTGGCATGGTACAGGCATGGCCTGGACAAATATCTACATTTCTATTTCCTATTTCATATAGGAAATGCACTTGTAAGTTCAAAAATCTCCACCTTAAAATTTACACTTGCTCCCTGGCACATATAGGTTTTAAAAAAGTGACTAGCCCTTTAAAGGCGGGATTAAGGAAATAGCGTCCTCTGTAGTTAAGCAGCATTTAAGTTTGTAAAATGGTTTGCATGCGTGTGTCAATATTTACACATGCAAGTTGATGCTGGCCCTTGCACATGCAAATTGCCAGGTTCCTTGACTTTTCCCATGAGTAAATGTGTAAAATGATGTCTCCCGCTGCATGTGGATGTCAATCTGTGGCATTCCTGCGCTTCCTTTTATGTATTTTAGAAAAAGCGCCATGTTTAACAGAGCTGTTTCTAAAATGCCATCAGCACTGAGTGTGTTTGGACCTCGGCCTCTCAGTTCTGAACTCCACGTACTGTTAAAATTGTGTCTGCTGATCAAAGTCAGGAGTGCACAAGTTCTGCTCTCCAGGGCCATATACAGGTCAGGTTTTTCAGCATATCTTTAATGAATAATTATCTACAGGTCTTCCATATATTCTACTTAAGTGTTTTCAAGCCATCCAGAATACTGCTGGGAGAATTCTAGCCAATGTACATAACTATCACCACTTTTCTCCAATCTAATATACAGTAAAACCACTTCAAGACTTTGGTCCTAATGTGCAGAGCTCTCCATATAGGTATACCACCTTATCCACGCGGCTTGAGGTGGTGTTAACTGCTCTGTATTATCTGCCGTGTTAACAGTTCTGCGCTGTAAAGACTTTTCCATTTAGGTACGGTGCAATCCTGCCCATTCCCCACTCCATTTTCCCTGTTATCTGTTTGACGTGACGTGTTAACAGTCAACACGCTATGCTGTTAATATGGGCTCACTGATAGCACAGACGAATTCCCTTGTTAAAGGGCTAATGCAGCTTAGTAACTAGTCTCTATAACATAGGGCGAGGGAGAAAGGAGTACTGTGCAAATGCAGCAGACTTTGACACGTGCATGCATTCTTTTCTGAAGAAGAAAAAAAAACAGACAATACATTCTTCAAAATAGTTGACACTGTCCTGCCAACTTTGGATAAACAGCTAAGAATTTGAAATACCGCATTAAGGAACAGGAAGAATCCGGACAACAGAATCTCAGTGTCAATAAACTCTGCTCAATGGTACCCACTGCTGCCCCTTTCTTCTGGTTTGGATAGTCTACTTTCATTTCTGTATACGTACTATACCTTGTTTCTAAATTAAGTGGATGTTACCTGTAACCCACCCTGCTGTATCTGTGAAAGGTGGGCAATCAAATTTGAATAATGAAAGCAAACAAGGAAAAAAGCTGTGGTGTAAGGGCAATCCAAAGTTCCAAGGTGGGCGGCTGGTGGCTGTCCTGCCAGGTCGAGCTGTTTTTAGCCTTGAGCCTTGCCTGGGGCCAGGAAGCTCTGGAGAGTGCTGAAAAGACAAGGAGAGCAGTCAGTCCCCCCCCCCCCTCCCTTTTCCATCACTCCCTGCACCAACTTAGAACCGACAACCCAGGGCCGGCCAAACGCATGGAAACCTAGTCTGCCAATTAGATTCAGAGCAAGAGGGAACAGACGTGAGACCCTCCTAGGTTTAAACCCTTTCCTCTTCATATCCATCATTAGTGGGCATTTTAGACTTTATGTTCAAGTTACATGTTCTTATTGTTGTAAAGGTAACTGTGCTAGAAGCGTAGACAGATTCGCCTGCTTGTTTCATAGTCTACTATAGTTCATTTTCCATCCCTTTAATGGCAGAAGATGGAAGACTGAAGATCCGAGTGCAAATTCATAATTGTATGAAAATAACTTAGAACGCCAAACAGTGCTGTTTCAAAGACTTGTTTTTGAGCAAATTAGGTCATGAAATGTTGTTGCATAACCTTATATATTATCATATAAGCCCTGCTAAAACTGTGTCTATGCAAGGTACCGCTGTAAAAAGGACACAGCTAAATCGCTGGCTTTCTACTAGTAATAAAGACACAAATGAAATTATTTACTCCCCTGGGTCTTACTCCATTATCTGAGATGACTTTTCTCTAAGGTTTCAACAATACCACGAATAATTGTCTTGAAAAGAAGAAAGGTTTCTTATTGACAGTGGACAATAAATCCATCCCTAGTTCAAAGAAATAAAAAGCGCCGCGCTTACTTTCCCAAACTAGATTATAATATCTAAAAAAGTGATATCAAATGATGCACAATCCCCGAGAGACAAAACAACTTTCACTGGATTAAATTCCGACTAGAAATCGTAATAATCCTCTAAATCTTCCCTGAGAACTGGGAACATGTGCCAGTTCATTGAAATAATCATTTGAAAACCTTAGGAGCAATGAACCAGCTCATTGCAATATTCTTTTGACTTTGCCGCTGCTAACTCTTCTCCAGTGTGCAAATTTTGAAACGCGCTTTATTCCTAGGACAGGGATCATAGAAAAAGTTGGAGAACTTTTGGACTTACAAATAATTATCTGAAGCTTAAAATTATAGCAACAAGGAAAACATTCCACATTTACGCGTGTATTGAAGCGTGCATATATGTAATCTTTTCGTATCCGAGTTACTGATATTACATTCCAAAGACAATTCCTATTAAAACTGGTTTCCACTGGCAATTATTTAGAGAGCAGGACGTCATAATCTAGGATGTGCTTAAAACTTCCCTAAATAAACATACGATAATAACAAGGGGCCTCATTCGAGACCATACAAAGAATCGAGGTACGTCAGGTCTAGACCAAGACTTACATAAAGGCACTTACATTTTTTTGGTAGTGGTGTAAAGTGATTAGACGTGTGCCCATCTAGCAAAATCCGTACTAGCATAGTAGCTAATTATTCAAGGCATGCCCCGTTTCCTTATTTAGAAACCACATGAAGTAGATAGGATTAAACGTGTTTGGTTTTTAAATGATTTTCATTGGAGCGCTGATCTCTGTGCTTTAGTAGATTTGAAAGAAATGTGATTTCAGCATTATGTCATCTCCATTATTATAGAACAGGCGTGTGCAGGATGGATGAATCAATCATCCATAATCGGGATTAAAAGAGTCTATTTAATGAAAATCAATTAGACTCTTGTTTCGGACACGGACGTTACATAAAAATCAATAAACAACATAAAAAGAGACTCCAGACTTAAAGTACCTAAATAAAAAAAAAGTCCATTTCTGAGATGTGTTAAAACGTCTGTAAAATCCTGAAATTCTCGATCGATACATATAAATATTTAATGTCTGGGGGCGGGGGCATAAAATTGAAAACCATTAACACGGCAAGTATTCTTATTATTAACACAAATTGCCTTTGGAATGAAGCGCTTGAGAAAATGGAGCCAGACTGAAAGGTGCATTAGGCTTTATTGCTGTGGTGGGGGACGCGGCAGCACGCTGCCTGTCCGGGAGGACACTACAAGAGAAAAACAGACCACCAGAGAAAGGAGTCTATCTATGGCGCGCAAGCTATAGAATAAATGCCAAGTGAATTGACGTTTTAATTAAACAGAGTTCACAATTAATATATAAGGCAGTGCCCAATTTAAAACCTTGATTTTCGAGTGTAAAAGAGTTGCTGCTGACTGGAGGTCGAAATTGCTTTTCCTCTGTAAATCGTAAAGCAAACCACGCTTGGTGAATACTTCATTCCTAGAACGACTTACAGATGGACGTTCTCAAAGATTACTAGATTCGTTTATCGGAAAAGTCTGATAAATTGGTAAATCATCTGAAAGGAGGAGCAGCAGCATCTTGGCACTCTCTCCTGAATAATTACTTGGCCCGGGCCGTTTTGAAGCATGCAACTGGCTCTTTAGTATAATAGGCTGCCTAAATGATATTACTCGATGGCTACTTGTTAAGACGATGGACAAAGTGCTATGGGCAACGAGAGAAGACACGCTGAATAGCTTTAATTATAGCAATATTTCTCGCGAAGCAAAAAAATAATCGAAGGCTTGAATATTCGAGTTTCGGAGGAAATGGCAGTAAAGTTTCAAGGCTCTTGAATAGGTAGCAAAGAACAGCTCTCTGGCGAAATGTGCAGAGGGCCCATCCATAGCTGAAAAACATAAAATTAAACCCCTTGACTTATTCCATTTTGGGAGATTTTAGTTCTTGTAGTTATTTTTTAAGTACTATAGATATACCATGTGGAAACAGATACTCATCTGTAGGACTAACGTTAAAATGAGAAAATACACACGCACGATGCAACAAGGCTGGACGAGCCGTCAGAGAGCGCTATAACGATCAACGTTCAGCAGGACCAAGCCTAAAACCGAATCTTAAGCACTTGCTCTGGTGCTTTATGATGAGTGGCAAACACTGGATAATTTAATTAAACATTTTCTTAAAAAAGAGCAAAACCCAACATCAATTCTATATTGACCAGATAGTTGTTTCGCCTACTGTGGAATAGTAAAAGTTAGCTGGGAACGTCTAAGCTGAACAGTTCAAAGATTGGGGGAGGGCGGACAATAGCAATAAAATAAAGCTAGATTTAATTTGGGCCAGAAATTCGACGTTAGTCCTGTGTCTGATTTCAGTATAATTGCAGTGGAAGACTGACTCCTCCCTTTACTCCAGTTCAGGTAAAAATCGATTTTTCCCCCACTGAGACTAACTTGTTTACCTTCTGTAAGGTGGGCAACATGTTTCCAGCATTTACCACACGGATGCTTGCCCTCTAACACATGGCATAATGTGGGTGCACCTAACACAACCCGTAGAGGTGTGCCCGCAGTGCTAATTGCCTGTACACCGCTTTAATGTTTCTTTTAACGTAAGCGGTTTATCAAATACGAAATAAAGTTAAAGTTAAAGTTAATTGCAACGTGCTCTCCACACCCACACTCCACCATTCCTGCGGTGGGCAATTAGCTCACTATTTAGTGGCTAATAGTTGTCATGCCTATATAGTAATAGTTACTGGGGGCCTTTAATGCCCGCTAAAAAGTGCGTTCACCACTTAGTGGGCTTTAAGTAAGAGGGCCCCTTTATGTGTTTTCATAAGAGGACACAACAGGATCTGGAGTCCCAGTATACTCCCTGAGCTTGCTGTCAGCTCCAGTTTTAAAATATTTGCACAGTTTTCAAGGGACAGAGCAACTAAGTTGATTTTCAAACAAACTTCTATATCCTCTTCCTATTTTCCGCCTTCAAACTTTTCTAGTTGAATGTAGTGAGTGTGGCACCACTGGATTTAAATGGAGTATCTTTGGGAAAACTACTCATATGGAAGAGACTTTAAATGTTACATCACAAAAACAATGTTAAGATGAAATCTAGTTTCCAAGATTTTTAATTTTCTGTGATAAGTGGTTTCTAAGTAGGAGTTAAATGTATTATAAATATTAAAATGCTGGGTAGTTCTTTTATCCCTAAGTCATCTTGTCTCTCCCTGTCTCGTTTTTTAATTTTCTTTGGGGATTCTTATTTGGGGGGCGATCTATCTATATCTTTAAGTAATCGACCATATGTCCAAGTTAGTTTTAAATGACAGAGGCTACACAAATAAAACAGAGCGCTAAACTATGGGAATATTTCATTATTCTCACACAACTGGAAGTTTTTATTCCAAGTCGGTTCCCTTTAATATGAAGGATCATTGCTTAAGATGTTTTATCTCGCTAGTACAGATTATTAGCCTAAACGACATAAAGTAATGACAACTACTAAATTTCTTTACTTCTGGGTGATATCAAATTTTTAAAATCTTAGGGAAAAACAGATGACGCTGCCAATTCCTCCAATTATTTTGCTATGTTTTTCCATCAAACACCACTCTAATAATACATTTAGCTAAAGTTATTAGAGTGTCTGTGACCGCTTGGGGGGGGGGGGGGGTGGAAGAGAGAGCACGAGGGATAAGTGTCCTGTGCACTTTATTTATTTATTTATTTTATTTTATTTATTTAGTGTACACTTATATACCGCTACTTCTAGCGATCAGTAGCGGTTTGATTACAAGTTTGGGAGTTGTCAAATCAGGACAGAAAAATTGGGATGATATATACATAGATTTGAGGGTCTGGCACATCACACAGGGTTAGGAACTTCACGGTTATGTTTACATATTTACAGTTTGTGAGCGAACTGGTACAACAGGCACCAAGGCGGAGAAGGGGGAACCCTAAGCCTCAGGTCTAAGAGAATGGGAGGAACATATGATAAAAGGCTCTTGTTTGAGTAGAGGGAAGACTTCAGGCAGGAACAAATACATTTCAGGGTTGGATTGTTTCTTTTTGTGTGTGCGTGGGTTTGTTGTTTGTTTGTTTTTCTTTTGTTATTCCTTGTCACTATATGCACCAATAGCATAACTCATTTCGGATCCTTCAAAGAATAGTCTAAACACCGCATTCTGAATCATAGAAGACAGCCATAGGGGAAGAAAATAAAGTAAAAAACTAACAGGCTAGGACGGCAATATGAATGTTTTCCTTAGTATCTTTACAAGATGCAGGATCGCGCTCTGCATCTCTCAGGATGAAAAGAAAAGCTCTAACGCAGACAGTTCTCATGGTTGGAGGCTTATGACTCGTATTGTCATTCTCTTTCGGAGCTAAATATGTTGCCCTGAGAAAGAAAAAAGCAAACCAGACTTTGTATGGCCTATGTGTAGTCATCTAAATCTTTAACGGAGGTGTAAATGTGTAATTATCGCAATGCTATGTGTGTGTATGATAGTATATTACACAAAACTGCATATTGTGGACATACACTGATTCTGTAGTGCAGTGTAAAGTGTCTCTCACGCACGCACGCTAATTCGAAGGGCTCTAAACTTAGTTACCTGTCACTTAAGACTATCACACATGATGAAACAATGTAATAGATGTAAGACATATTGGTGAGCTTGCTTTCAAGTGATCAGTAGGTGTCCCCCGATGGGTATTAATATTCATGTAGGGAGCAATGTTGAGTGGGGGTAGAATTTCACTGTTCTCCTCCTAAAAAGGCATCAACCCTGCAGCTAAGGGACCATCCAGGTTAATTAAATACCTTGTGTTTATTATCATTTTGAATTGGTTTACTTCCCACAGCAATCACACCCCTTCCCGGAAGAGAAGAAAAACTGGCAGGGCATTTGGATACAATTTCCAGAACATAGAGTGGGCATCATCATATTTTATGAAGCAAAACTCGTAATAGGTGGATAGTAGGAAATGCAACAATGAACCCAACAAATGTTCAATTATAAAATAAATAAATAATAATGAAAATACCAAAAATAAATAAATAATAGCTATTGGGGGCTAGGCAAAGAAATATCAACTTTATTTCAAGACTGCTTCAGATATTTCACTATAATGCTTTCATTTTATATTTAGGCCTCGTACAGGAGATTATGCACAGCGCACAGCCCTTTGAAAGGTGTGCCAATACTAAATAAATCAGTGTTTCTCAAGCCAGTCCCGTCAGGATACCCGCAATAAATATGCATGAAACAGAATTGCCATGAAATGTTCACCACTGTCTGATGGATGCAAGTTTCAGCTTTGCCCCGCTGTCTCTCACTCTTTCTCTCTCTCTCTCTTAAACATATACATATTTAATGCTGCGTTTGATATGTACAAATCGGAAACACGTTTTTCACGACCATTTTATAGGACAGCACAACAGAATACGGTGGCATGTTGAAAGAAAATAAAAACATCTAACTTTGTGTGTGTATGTAAATATGACTTTGCTAAAGAAAATACCAGGCAAGGAGAAATAATTGATAACCAGCATAGTTACTGTAAGCATCGAAGATGAAAGAAACGCAAGTAAGAAGAGAATGGTGAGTAAACTTTTGGGAAATGACTTACAGGTTTGCACAGAAAAGAAAATCTTTTAAAGCTGAATTTAATAAGGTGAAATAACTCCCTAAATTGCACCACATACACGTAAAGTGAAAAAAGTGCAATAAAGCATTATCTAAGTTCCCTCTTCCGTCCTCTATCAGTTATTATTATTATTGATTTTCTTTTTTCTTCTTGATAGCTATCAGTTGCACTGCAAAACGAGATTACGAAATCTAGATAATTAACTGGTAATGGGTTACTCACTGCGTTTCTAAGAAAAGAACTCCTTTTAAGTACACCCCGTTTTTACAGAATGCAACTACCTATTTCGTTTCGTTTTCCTCTTTGCTTTTGCCTGTTCTGGCTCTTTACATTGCTAAATGAAGATACAACGATGCCAAACAGTGATGAAATGAAAAGAAAGCCAATTGCTGGACTGAGGTGGGGGAGAGAGCTGCTAGGAGTCCGCCTGCGACTGTGGAGCACTCAGTAATTGCTGGAGACAGGGAGAGCTGGGGGTTGGGCTGAGGTAGCCATGTATAAATAGTGTGATCTCAAATTGAAAGGCATAAATAACAGCAGGAGTGATCTAACCTTATACAGCCCATCTTCGACGTGCAAAAATTAGGAAAGCTTGCAGAGGAAGCCTAGATCTTACTGAAGGCAAAACGAAACAAGTGGATTGTCTGTGTGGATAGATACCATAAACCCCACCGCGCAGCTATGGAAGAACTTACAGCTTTTGTATCCAAATCTTTTGACCAGAAAAGCAAAGAGGGCAGCGGCGGCACCAGCCACAGCAAGAAGGAGACTATCACATACCGGGAAGTTTTGGAGAGTGGGTTGGCTCGAGCTAGGGAGCTGGGAAACTCTGATTCTAACCCCCAGGACGTAACTGAGAGCAACAGCCATTGTCCGGTCCATCTTTTCAAAGACCACGGAGACGACGAGAAGGAAAAACTTAAAGAATTCGGCACCAGCAGGGCTTCAGAAGGTAAGCAACACCAATTGCTCTTTTCGCCAGGCGGGGGACCTATTAGAATGCCCCCTCCCCCCGAATTTAGCTACGAAATTATTCGTTTTCTTTCGTCTCTCAAAAAAAGCCCGGGGTTTTCCATCGCAAATCAGGTAACTGTTTTTAATTTGACTGTAGAAGAATAGCGTCCTTAGTGTATTCAGATGTGCCATTTCCATTTCAAAAGGAGCATATTTTGGATGCCATAAATATTCTTCTAAAGTAGAAACTTTCCTATACTGGAACATTACAAATGAAAAAAAACCTTTCCCTTCTACCAACCAGGATGATTTTTTTAGAAACGTATCTTGTGTTGTTTTACTTAAAGGGAAAGCCAAAAGAAAGGCTACACACAGGACACAATAAAATGCATAAGGAAATGCTTAATCGAGTACTTTTTTAAAGAAAAATAAATTAGGCTATCTCGGTTAGCGCTCCGTTTACAGGCACTGCTGGCATAGCATGGCGTCGAGGCTTCAGAGAGACAGATAATCTCTGAGATAACCATCTTTGCACCCCTTTTGTATTTTACACGTATTTCTGTGGCGACAAGTCATGCTGCCCTGTCAGGGTCAGCTCAAGGCCTCCTTCCAGACCTTATGCGTTCATTTGTACGTCTTGCACATTAAACCAGGCCTTTCTGTTTCCTTGTGAAGATAGGAAAATCTGCGAATCTCATGTTATTTTCAGTAAGTGAAACAGGTGCACTCTCTCCCTTTCCTTCCTCCCTCCCTAGGTAAGACTCACCACCCAAAGTCGTTCTGTGAAATACACGAAAGATGTTTCTGCAATGCTGATGTTCCACAAACTGAAAATCGAGCGAGCGAGCCTAAAGCTTAAGCAGAAATGCATTCGTTTTAATAGCCCCAATTTGACTCGAATATTGAGGAAACAAGTTGGACTAAAAAAAAAAAAGTCCGATTAGCAAGTCATGTGCATGCGTGACTGTGTATCCGTGCATGTGGGCGCGCGTGTAAAAGTGGAGTTTTTATACTTAATTTTTCACTTACGAAGTACTGCTTATTGAAATGGGCCAATGAAGATTTCAAAGCACATTACTTCAAATATTGATTCAAATACCAGCGTGTATGGGGAAGGGGGGATGTAGACACTAATTCATTTGAATGAAAAATATGCATGCATTCATGTACATATTTCGATTTATGATACATTTAAAAAAATCAGAACGTGCATATGCTGTTTTATCCAATAGATGTAATACATAATTTAATAATATATACATCTTTTAGATGCATTTAAACATTTTAGAAAATACATCGGAGGGCATTCAGGTGATCTAGATATGTTTTGTGGGTACTTGCAGTGTATTTGAATCTGGAGTAAGAAATGACATCATGGTTAAGCGTGAAGACAGCCTACTTTATTGCGGACTAAATGTATACATTATTTGAATCCCACGTATTTTGGAAATAGTGATGACAACACCGATTCCGGCAGAATGAAATTATACCTAGCCCCCCCCCCCCCCTCCCCAATGATCCTTTCTGTATAATAAACAAGATGTGAGTAGTCAAAGTTGGTGTTTTGCGTTATCCAGTCCCTGGGATTCACCTTTTCTCTTTGTGTATTCGGTTAGCTGTCTTGGAGCTTGTGTTAGAAACCCTTGTTCAAGGTTTTTATGGTCAGTATAAATAGAAATAATAAAGTTTATTGGGTAGATGAAAACTAAAGGATTATTCAGAGGTTACAGCTACATAAGGAGTACTGTGAACACGTGGATGCAATAACACATGCTGGATGCCTGTAAGGTTTCCAAAGTTTCTTTGATTTTCACTGCACCCATAGAAGGCAGTGGCAAGAAATCGCATCCACTTGAGAAGCATTTCCCCATTTTAAATGTTCTCACTCTTCTTGCTGTAAACGTTTTCATTATGGAGAAACAGTAAAAGCTGTTTCGGTTCAGGATGTTGTGTTTGTTTCGTTTTCGCACGGTAAGTTTAACGCTTTGGATGTTCGAAATGTTTTCACTGTTGTCCAGTTCTGGCTTGCTGCTAATCATGGACCTCGGTACTTTCTAACGCCGTGCTGCCGGTGGACCTGGAATCATATATAGCGGGGGATAGGAATTGGGACAGAAACTGAATAAGTTTCTCTCTAACGGACTGCTATTTACTACCTACAGAGTCAACTTCGTTCTTCGGATTGAAGTAAATAATAATAATAATACTAATAATAATAAATGCATGTGAGCTCACAATCCTCTAATGTAGCTACAGTACTCTCCCTGTTCCTAGACCTTTCAGTTGCAGTCAACCGGTGCAGTTAACAACTGAAAACTTCCTCTTCAAACCGAAATGTTTTCGATAAACCTTCTCAGTCCTTAATCAATGATTTTCAGTTTTACTTTAAATTGTCCAATTCATCTCCCATTTCCAACAACTCGTCTGGTTCTTGTAGTCAATATAGCGCTTATATTGAGAAAACAGTATAATTTTTTTTATTACATATTGTATCATTTGCTGAACAAAAACTGACTGGGAATAATTTATGTGATTGAAAATATAGCAAACCATTGCTACTTTTTTATAGTTTTGCTTATACGCTTGTGAATGGTACATTTCTGACAACCTTTTGAAATATAGAATTAAACAGGGTTAATACATTATTTGTTATCAAAGCAAATATAGCTGTTATATATCTATGCAATACATGCGATGGGAAAATGTAATAACAACATATGGAATGATAATATAACAGACTGAACTTGAAAAACTTAGGAATAAAAAAATCTAATGTAATATCAGTTGTGGTTGGAGCTCTCAGGGCTATACCTAAGCTACTCCCTAAATGTTTACAAATTTTGAACCTATCAGACCACTAACCCTACAAAGAACTACTCTACTTGGAACAGCTTAAATCTTGCGCCCATACCTGCATGATTCCTAGGTTCTCGGTTAGGACCCGAATCACAGGATTAAAACATAATAACATACATAACAGTCACACATACATGTTTTGGTTTCTTTTACTTACAAACATTAGACAGAAGTATGACTATCTGCAAGACGATCTCTTGTGGGCAGAACACTTGGATGTATCCATTTCTCTCTCCCTTTCAGCTAGGAGCTGTGCTTTAATACTGCACTACGAGCGCGGATCGATTGAGAGCTCATTATACTGACCACACCATAGACCTCACTTTACATTAACAACAATTACGGCAACAACTACAACAACAAAAAAAAAATGTCCTAGGCCGTCCGGGACGCTGTCGAGATGATCCCTATATCTTTAATTTTTAAGAGACCCAAACAATTTTTTAAAACACGAAGAAAAAAATGTTGGTACAAGATATCAACTTCTTTTTTCACGTGGAGAACTTTTAAGGAGTTTTAATTAATGCATTCCTTTTGCCTCCCCCCTCCCTCCCCAGGAATTTACGAGTGTAAAGAAAAGAGGGATGACGTGAAATCTGAAGACGAAGATGGACAGACAAAACTCAAGCAGAGAAGAAGCAGAACCAATTTTACTTTAGAGCAGTTGAATGAGCTGGAGAGACTTTTTGATGAGACTCACTATCCAGACGCCTTCATGAGAGAGGAGTTAAGCCAGAGACTCGGCCTATCTGAAGCGCGGGTGCAGGTAAGTCAGATCCGAAGGCCAGCACTGTGTGCGTATATGTCCCGCGTGCATGCAGGAATACGAGGGGGGGGGGGGGGGGCAGGCCCAGCATCCTCAGTCGCCCGCCGCAGCTCCCACTCTCTTCCATACCAAAACAGTTTTCTTTTTCTATGAAGAATACAAACAGCCTACATGAGCAGGTTGCATTATTATTATTATATACGCAAAATATTTTACATTTTCTGTTATAATGAATGGCCAAATGATGCAAACATCATGTAATATCAATAAATATCTTGCATTTTATTAAAAAAAAATCAATGCATTATAAAGGGCCACAAATACATTTGTGAAAAAATATTGCTGGATACATAAGAATACCACCTTACTATAAGTGTCCCCCTTTTGGAGCGCTTTGATAGATCATTTCTCCCTATTTTGCTTCGTCCTGTGGCGGGCTTATCTCCCTCCTAAACCAGCTGCTCTGTGTCTGGGGATGTTGCTTAGTGCTTGGGGGCTGGATTATCCTGAGCCGGGGGGTAGACCGTCCTCAGCTTGGCAAGGATCTGTGATATTCATGCGCCACCTGCTTTCTGCTTAAGCTGTCAGGAGTTCGGGCAATGTTTTAAACTAAAATGCAATCAAGAAAATAATATCTATTGATTCCGGAGTGCTAGCCCTTTGTAAGAGGTGCTGAAGGAAACTGCCTCCTAGCTTTCGCCTGTCGGGGAATCGAAGGGGATAAACCTATACGGAGAAAAAAATGGGAATAAATCTGTAAACAGGAAGGAGACAAAAGATCATTGAGAACGCAGAAAGGAGAAGATCAACCCGTGAAGTGCTGAGTAAAGGGGGTGCAATATAGGGAGATAACTGTCCTGTTAGAAAGAATGGTAAAATAACTTCTTAGACAGAAATCCATGTTTTCCGGGGAAATCCATTGTATTGGGCAAACAGAAACGTAACTGTACAAAGGTCGGTACTTTTGTCACCAAGTAGACAATACTTGGAAAGTCCACACAGAATAAATAATACGTCTCATTACTGTGATTCAACAGAAAAATTTTGCTGTTATTATTTTTATTATTTAAATATTTATTCATTTTTTAAATAATGCATAAGGTGAGAATGTGTGGAAAGAAGGAGAATTCGCCCAGAAAAAAAAGATGAAATGAAATTTTAAATGACCGAATCGCTGTTTGCTTTTGGTTACGAGTATTTTGCACTCCTAATATAATCAATTAGTGGGTCGTTCCTCTCCCGATCGCCTTCTGTATCAGGGTGGGGTGGAAGGGGCCAGAGATCAGGGCAAAGCCGCAGTATTTCAGCACCATACTGCGAGGGTGGAAATATTAGTCTCGCTGACGATTGATCTAACCGCACCATCTAAAATTAATGAAAAGATTAAACTTTTGCTGAAGGGGACGTCAACTTTTATGTCATCTCCTCTGCCTTGCTGCTTCGGCTCTGCAATATCTTTCAGGGCCTTGATGTACTGTTTCTATAAAATTAAATTACTGGTAATTTAATTCTGTACTCCTTCTTTCAGTACTTTATTACTGAGTAGCACCTTAACAGGCTGTTCAAAGTTACACACAATTGGCTTGAAACCGCTTGCAGACCTTGAAATACCAACAAAAAATGAGGTAATATTGATTCGGGCGTGAATAAGATAAATCTCAAAAAAGAAAAAAATATATATTTTTTCTTTAGCAAAAGAGGAAGTAACTTGAGATAGAGATGAAACAAAGAAATGATCTGGCTGAAAAGAGAAATGATAAAATCAAGGGACGAAGAATTACAGCTGTAAGAGAAAAAGTGTGAGAAAGGAGGAAAACGGCGGTCCAGTTTACTCTGCAAAATATTTTTTTTTTATCATGGTGCGCTCTGCACAGTCTGCATCTTGTTCGGGGATATTGTTTCAATTTAGAGAGCGAAATTTGCAGCAAATAAATTGAAGCTCCAATGGTTGCTGGTCCTGATTAACCTTTTATTTTTAGTATAGGACTGGAAAGTCATACCACCCAGCTGTCAGGGTTATAATTGAAAGTTATGAAACCATAGTGAGGGGCAGGCAGTAATTCAATTACGACAAATATCTTCGGGTTTATGGTGCAGGGCTAAATTAAATGTCATTATTCACTGTCTCTAATGGAAATCAAAAGGAAATCAGATTAGAGTATTTGTGAAAGAAATCACTGAGTGATCCTTAATGAAGAAATAACTGTCTAAAACAGTGTACTGCGCTTTACTTAGCATATTCATGGCTAATTGGAATTGATTGTGAATAACGCCAAGCCTGATTTATTATCGTTTAACAGACTGGCTAATCCATCACGTTTACTCCTCATAACCTGATTTTTGGTTAGCTGAAGGCAAAATGCGCTTTGTTTCCTAGGTCTAACTATATTTTCTGTTTGAAAGGTGATTCTTATACTGTACACCAAGACTGCTTAAATGCATTTGTAACTTCAGCTGGTGTTTTTTTTTTCTGTGTAAAAAAGTGACAAAGATTGACTGGGTCCCAACGTGCAGTGCAAAACACACAGCTTTATGAAAATCTGATTCTTGTTATTTATCCCCCCCCCCCCCTTTATCAATTTCTCAGGCAGTTCATGATTTTGACGAACCCCGAGCACGTTTTCACCCTTGTTTGATCTGTGTGCAAATGTATTCATCATGTTTATAAATTAAAATAAGAATCATCTGCCATGTTTCACTGCAAGAACAAGTATAACTGGAAAGAGGAAGCCAGGTTGGGGTTAAGGCTGGAGATCCCGTTATTTGGGAAATGGAGGACGTTCTACTGGCAAAGAATCATCTGGGGATCTTAGAGAACACGTTTGGCGTTATGTGGCATAGCGCACCACAGGGTGGAATGTATTTCACTGGGCTGCAAAACAGAGTACAGTTGTGTCCTGAGCTTCTCTGGGTAATTAATGCCTTCAGAAGATTTTCTTTGCACTAATTACTCTATTGTAAATGACCATCATTAAGGTGATTGAAGTAAGGTTGGAGGCAAATCTGATGTACGAAGTACATTTAGTATTAATTAACCGTATGATCGCTTGGCAAGTGCAAAGGATATCAAAGGATGAAGTTGTTCATTGAACTCCAGATTTGAGCAGCACTGCAAACCAATAATGTTTTCCCTATAGTCCCTGATCTCACAGAGACGCTGGATCTTTTTTTTTTTTGGGGGGGGGGGCACACTAAAAATCGTCAAACTTGGGCTGCTCTTCAGGAATAAAAGGAGTGAAAACATCGATGGAAAATAATAGTAAATTTGGATAGGATTATTAATTCCTCTTGCTCAGGAACTTATCTGAAATGATGCAACCTTACTTCATAGCTTCCAAACTGAAAAACATTTTAGGTGAGTGTAACACTAATTTAAGAGTATTTATGTTTAAAAAATATTTATTTATTAGAACAGATGTGCTAGCCCAAAAGAGGTAGCCAATCAATTTGCTAGTTCAGTTTTATACATTTCTTTTATTTATATATGTAGGTTGCTTCATACTACAGAAGGAAAATATGACTTGACAGCAAGCAAAAAAAAAAAAAAACAACAACCCAAAAACGTTCTAAATAAGGATACAAAATGTTAGAGTTTATTTGGTGAAACAAAAGTTTGTGGAAAAACAAAATGTTTAGTTTCCACTCTCATTCTTATACTCCAAATCTTGCCCTAGATAAGGCATGTGTTCTGAAAGACAAGGAAAGTGCATTCCAGAGACTGCCCATGCAACTTCAACTGTTTTAGAGGAATAACTTTAGAATTAAAACATATCAATTAAATCAATAACATTTCAAAATATCAATTTCATATTATACTACTTTGTTGTCAATTACAGCACAAAGCGCATTGCTGTCATTTTGTCAAAGGAGGCTCATTAAAGCTGTTTGGATTCTTTCTACATTTCCCACAGTCCTCTTCAGAATTTCTCTCTTCTTTTAGGTCTGGTTCCAGAATAGAAGAGCAAAGTGCAGAAAACAAGAAAATCAGATGCATAAAGGTAGGTACTGCCTAGCCATGCAAGAGGTTCTTCCATACCTCAGCACATGGTATGTACTGTAGGGCATAGAGGGAGGTACTCTAGAACACCAGAGGGTGTAGAGAGGGATGCATTCATCTACACCTTGGGCTATCTTTAGCAGGAAGAGGCAGGCGCCCCGGAGAAGTCACTGCTCTGTAATTGACAAGTCTTGCTTTGCCTTGCAGGTGTAATCTTGGGAACTGCCAGCCACCTAGATGCCTGCAGAGTGGCTCCATATGTGAACATGGGGGCACTGAGGATGCCTTTCCAACAGGTACCTCTTTTGCTTCCAGTTGTTCTTTTGCATTATAGACATGGAAGGGGGTTGAATTAGCACAGGTTTGAAACTTACGAGCACAATGAGGCACATTGCACTTCATTTTTGATGCCACATGTATTGTACCCCCACCCCCACACCCCTATCCCTTCTCCTAGCACCATGTACACAGAGTGCCCTCATATGTGTTGTGCCAATGACGAGACATCACATTTGTTCTTGTAGGAAGAATTGGCCACAATGTTATTGTTACAACAACATATATTATTACTATAGCATAACATTTGCTTCTTTTTATAATCCCAACTGTAGCCCTAGGCATCTCACCTCACTTTAGAAGAGAGTGCTTTTCTCACCTATTCCACTCTGGGCAGAATCCTTTCACCAAGTTAAATCTTGTCTGGACACACTCAGTGGTTGTCAGGCATTCAATTGATCTGGCAGCTTCTCCATGCCACCACATTCTGTTAAACTGGCCACTGCTTCACGCAGCTAACTTGCCCCCATCAGATCCATGGTGCTTTCTCAAGGTTGGTAAATGTTATCTCATCTATTATGCCAACTCCAAGTATAGCACCTGGGTCTCCCTCTTGTCCTGGATGCCCCCTCTATTTGCTGGCCCCCAGATACCCTAATTTTATACCTGGGCTCCTAAAATGTTCTCACAACCTCTCATCTGTTGGTGAGGTCCCACCACTGTGAGTGGCTGCTAATGTTTAGCAGGCCCCGATCCCCCACCATTAGAGAACTGAGCCGATGGCTCTCTGCAGGTTTGCATTAAATATATCCATGCCTATATCATTTAGGTGGATGTCATCATCTTATTTAATGTGGAGGAGTGGCCTAGTGGTTGGGGCAAGGTACTTCAGGCCGGAAGGTCGGGGGTTCAAATCCCACTAGAGGACAGCAACCTTGGGCCGGAAGGACTGGTGTTTCTAGTCCCACAGGTGCTCCTTGTGGTCTTGGGCAAGCCACTTAACCCTCCATAGCCCATGTTCCCTGTAAAATAGTTATCTCCAAGTTATAATGCCCTGTTCAATGTAATTTCAGTTTGTTCAATGTAAACCGCACTGATGCAGAATAGCGCGGTATATAAGAGAATGTAATAAATAAAAAAATGTATGTTCCCATACCATTATGCCCTCATATTTGATAATTGAGCCCTCTAGATCTGTAACAAAATTCCCCACCTCCTTATTTAACTGCTCCCAGCTCTTTTCAATGCCTTTTAGGTTTCACCCCCTTCTGCCAAACAAACCTCAGAATAATATTTTACCAAAATATGACATTATTTTCCCAATTCACACTCAGGCAAGCTAAATCTCTTTTCATGTTGATGATCAAATCAATGTTTTTCGTATTCACTAGGTCATTACCACCCAAGTGCAAAATGACATAGTCCGGGAGGTACTCTACTGCTGTCCCATTTTCTATTGCTGGCATGAGTTGGTCACAATGCATTCCTCTCTTCCCTAACTATTGTATTTCTTCTTTGTGCATTAGAAATCCTAATTGCTTGCCATAAAGACTTGTTATTGCTTGCATCTATGCCCAATAAATGCAAGAATAAATACACTATAACAAACTTTGTTCAGTGTAAACCTTTAAACTTTGAGTTCCTTATAAACTGCTTTGATTCACGAAAAGTGGTAAATAAGCACAAATAAATAAGAAAGACCAATAATTCACATTCTTCTAGTTCCTATAATGACATATAATTGTTCTCAGTATTAGACGTTGCTCCCCTCCCCCCCCCCCATTTTATATATGTTTTGTATTTTGCAGACCTCCATCTGCCTATCATTATCTCTTCACCTTTCTTACCCAGTTTAAAAGCCAGAGTAGCTATACCTGCAGCCCTTAATGCCATATTTTTTTCAATAGATATTGGGATAGGCAATTTCCATTTTTGTGTTTTATCAGGCTTCCCAACTTTAGGAAGGGCCTGACCAAGAATTATTCCTGTAATGCTCCCACTAGGCATATGTCCTTCACCTGGGTTTTATGCAACCATACTGTCTCATCCTTACCTTTTTGGTTGGTTTTTGACTTATGAACATGTGGGCCTATTTGTTTGCCCTGGTCTTCAATGTCCTCTATACTTAATGCTGGTTCCTTGATACACAGAAACATGACAGAAAAAGACGATATGGCCTATCCAGTCTGCCCTTCTATACCAACTATTATAGTCCCTTTTTTCCTTTAGAGATCTTCTGCGTTTGTCCCATGCTTTCTTGAATTCAGATATTGTCCTCATCTGTACTGCCTCCGCTGGGAGAATATTCCATACATCTACCACTATTTCAAAGAAATATTTCTGCATATTACTCCTGAGTCTATCCCTTTTCACTTTCATCCTATGCCCCTCATTGCAGAGCTTTCTTTCAATTGAAAAAGGCTTTCATCCTGTTCATTAATACCACAGAAGTTTTTAAATGTCTCTATCATAGTCCTTGCACACGCCTTTTTCTCCAAAGTATACATATTGAGATCTTTAAGTCTGTCCCCAAATGCCTTATGATAAAGCCCACTGACCATTTTGGTAGCTACCCTCTGCACCATCTCCATCTTGTTTAAATCCTTTTGAAGGTGTGGTCTCTAGAATTGCAGACAATACTCCAAATGAGGTCTCCCCAAAGACCTATAGAGAGGCATTATCACCTCCTTCTTCCTGCTGGCCATTCCTCTCCCTTTGCCCCCAAACATCCTTCTGGCTTTTGCCGTTGCCTTTTTTACCTTTTTAGCCACCTTAAGATCATCAGGAACAGTCATGCCCAGGTCTCACTCTTCTTTCATAAACAGAAGTACTTCACCCCTTAAACTGTACCACTATTGGATTTTTGTATCCCAAATGCATGACCCTGAATTTTTTAGCATTAAATCTCAGCTGCCAAATTCTAGACCATTCAAACTTCTCTGGATCCCTCCTCATGTTATCTACTCCTTCCTGGGTATCTACTCTATTGCAAATTTTGGTATCATCTGCAGAGGCAAATCTTACCCAATAGTCCTTCTGCAATATCACTAACAAAAATATTAAAGATAATCAGACCAAGGATCACAGTGGCACACCATTAATAAAATCCTTCTCCTCAGAGTGAGTTCCATTTACTTGTATCCTTTGTTGCCTCCCATTCAACCAATCTACTTTTGACCTCGCTATGACTTCCTCTAATCAAAATGCCCCCCAAAAACATGAATAAGAATGCAGCTTGAAATAGCTTCACTTCAAAATTGTCCCTTAAGAAGCCTCTGACTACTTTTAAAACTGTTTTCAAGGCTTCCAGATTAACTAGCCTTCTTTTGTTCTTTTAGGCTTGTCTCCTTTTGCATAACCTTCAAACATCTTTGTTATTAGAAAAGCTTTTGTATCGTCAATCTTCCATGCTATCTTTAGGAAAAGTGCTATGAGGGGCATGTTAGAAAGGACATCCAAGAGCAAACTGGGATGTCTAAGCCAGAACATCTGAAACAATAAAGCAGGCATGATTTTACAAATGTATATGTGCAAAGTATGGATGCCTGTGGGGGACGCTACAGAGACATCCCCAGAATAGTATTTCAGAAGCAGGACATCTATAAGTAGCCTAATGGTTAGATCTGAGCTGTCAGTCCGGTACTCTCCCCCACATCCCTCATGACTCCTCCTTTCTCTTGTAATCTTGCGCTTGGACTACTGCAACATTGTTTTTGCCGGTATCCCCCAAAATCAGCTTCACTGCTTACAGCTGATTCAGAATGCTGCCGCTCGCCTCCTCACTCATACCCCCCATTTCGGTCATTTGATCTACCTACACTGACTTCCCTTCCCCTACCGCATCACCTTCAAACTCCTAATCCTGATCCTTGATCCACAGGGCCCTCCATCAGCACACTCCCCAGTATCTTGCAGATTCACTACATTTTCGTACTGTACCTCGCAGCCTCCAGTCACTACACACCAACCGCCTGGACTTCCCTCCCCCAGCCTGTGCCCGTTTGGAGCAGACTCATCATTCCACCTTCTTTTTGTAGCCCCATCACTCTGGAACTCCCTAACCCCCTACTCTGCCAGGAACAATCATTTCCCAAATTTAAGTCCCTTCTTAAAACCCATCTCTTCTGTACTGCTTACAACCTTCCCTTTTCTGACTCCCCTGTTCCCTCTTCTACCTCCACTTAGTCTCTTCTCCTCCTTCGTCTGGTATGGCTGTGTTCTTTCCTGTCTGGCATTGTAGCTCTTTTCTGATGGCTTCTTTGTGTTGGTGTTACTATTGTAAACCGTCTAGATGGCCTCCGATGGGCAGTCTATCAAAAGTCTGAATAAAGATAACGATAAAGATGTTTTTTTGAGATCAGGCAATGATATCCAAATTTCTGGGAACACCTCAGCCATGCCTCCATCACTTCCCCATTCAGACTTGGAAGTTCTCACATTGGTGATGTCCACAGACCTGGCTTCTAAAATGTCTCTGGAGATGTCTCTATACCCTCTTTCAGAAGTCCAAAGCACAAATAGGACTTCCAAAATAACCCCCTATGCCTGCTAAAATTAACCTAGTTTGTACCCTTGATGTTCCTGTTTTCCTCAACCAATTTATGAATTGATCAGATGTCTTATGGATATGTTTTCTTCAATGTCTGCTTTATTTCTTCTAAAAACTGTCTTTGTCCTCTTACCCTTTCTGTACGCGCTCGATGTGCTTTGTGACAGTGATTGTCCAACTAATGCCTGTGTCACCTTTTCAATGCTCCATATCCACCCTAGAATCTTCAGCCCTTTACTTTGCCCTGGGTACTCGTTGCCTGAAGCGCGTCCACCGTCAGTAGGAAAGCACATCAGTAATTTCATTCTTTTCACCAGGAATATGCTTCATTGTTAAGACTGTATTCAATTTAAGAGTCATCGGTGCTAGTTTTCTGAAAACTCATAAGCCTCTCTATTCTTGATTTCATGCTTTTAATTGCATAAAGTACCACTTCATTTCTATTCTGAATACCACCTCCCAGAAATCCTGTGCCTATATTGTGAGTGCCACTATAATGTTTTTTGTTATTTTCTTTGTGCGCCAGTCCATGGGCTATTTTTTTTACAACATTTGCCCTTGAAATGGATCCCAAAACCTTTTAAAACTTTCATGCCCCCTATCCCCTGATGCCCCCTTTTCTTTGCCCAATAGAAAATGTCTGTCTCGCTTCCTGTACTCGTTCCTATTGTCATTTTCTGGTTTGAACCAGAACCTTGGTCCTTTAACTGTGGAACTGGTCATGTTATGCAGCCTCATGCTCTTCGGTGGCAGGCCAGGCTATAGCAACAGTCGTCAAAGTTTCAACCATAGCTATTCTGAAAAATCATTTACCATAGCTATTCTGAACCATCTTTTACTGACAGAAATTATCAGCATGACTCTGGGGATTGAGAAGCACAAAGGCAAACGTCAAAGGTCTTGTTGTTGTTAAGTGCCATCAAGTCAATGTTGACTCCGGGAATCCTGTGGATAATTGTCCATGTTGTAACAATTGCCTAGCTTTTCTTGGCTAGGTGCACATGTAAGTAGATTGCTAGGCCTTTCTTCCATGCAGTAAGCTTACAGCACCTGGTATTCCAAGATGATCTCCTATTCAAGTACTGCACAGGCCCAACTCTGCTTAGTTTCCAGGATCAAACAAGATTCGGCATGCTCAGGGTGGCATGGCCGTAATAGTATGTAGCAGGGCCTACATTGTTTTAAAGGCTTAGTGGAAAAGCTAATGGCAGGTATGAATTTGACTCATTTATAGTTTTGATTTAAAAGTGTTACCACAGCATTATTTAATGCTGCTTTGTGCCTACCAGCAACTTAGCACCAGACCAACTTACTGCAGAGGCAATAAGTAATAGTGGAACATATGCATTAAGCATTTTCCATATTGAAACAGAACAGGAGAAAAAGGTAGAATAGGTCCAAAATGAGAAAAAACATTTAGTACTTCTGGTCTATTAATATTATTGATGTGTTAATTACAAGGAATCACAGCTCTGAAGATTAGAGATTGGTGGGGACAGTTTTTGAAACCTTTGCAATCCAATTTGCCTCCTTGTCGCAATTGTGTTAAGTGTGGATCCAAAGAATGTTAGGAACAGGCTGGCTCTTTTTATTTTATGAAAGAAAATAGTTCAGTAGTGCTTTTTCAAGGTATTACTGTTGTGCAGCGGTCTGGATCTGCTAACGTGGGCACTCAAAGTGAGGGAGTGCACTGTATGATGTAGACACCAAACGAAGGAAGGGAATGTATCCATAGAATGTACACACTGAAAAATTGGTGCTGCCAATTTGTGTATGTTTCATCACCTAATAATGTTTGCTTAGCAAAATATTACAAGTAATATATATATATATATATATATATATATATATATAAATTCAAAATAGTTATTTTTGCTTGAAGAATACAAGAAGGGAGCTAAATTCTACTAAAATAAAATACATATATCTATGTATCTATCTATCCAGGGCTGCTTTAGCATGCTGATGCTGGTCATCAGTCAGGTTTCTTGAATGATTGATGCAACCTTGCCCTATACGTGCTTTGCTGGCCCCACACATGTGCACCTCTTTGGTACTTGCGTGGTGCTGGGCTAATGTAAGCATGGAGGCTGAGTGATGGGGAAGCACCTAGCAAGCAAGCAGTGACTCACTAACTGCAAGTCTGCAACTGCCCGCTTGCTTTTTGTTGTTGTTGTTGAGCAGATTCGGGATGCAAATGGACAGCACTGACTGAGGGAGGAGTGCCCTGGTGGTTGGGGCAAGTTACGAAGGGCAAGGGGTTCAAATCCTGCTAGAGGACAGCAACCTTGGGCCGGAAGGATGGGAGTTTCTAGTCCCAGAGGTGCTCCTTATGGCCTTGGGCAAGCCACTTAACCCTCCGTTGCCTCAGGTGCAAAAACATAGATTGTGAGCCCTTTGGGGACAAGGGAAAAATATATATACAGTACCTGAATGTACACCACTGACTGGTAGAAAAGTGGTATTTAAGCCTAGTTAAATAAAATAAATAAACAGTGTGAAGTACAAAATCCTGCAGCATGCAGTGTAAAAGTGTGACTTCAGGGCACGGCAACTTACGGTAACATTTACCTATGGTTTGGTCCCCATTTGGCCATAGGTAAAGGCGGCCCTGTATCTATCTCTATTTTCTCTCTCTCTCTATATATATACCATATATATAAACAGATATATACATATTTATAGGTTATATCTATGTATATATATTTCTTGTTATTTATGCTTGAAGCGTATTGTACTGCAACCTAAGTTGAATCATATAGATCCCAGTGTGTGCTGCGAAAGTGGATACTGTCCTCAAAGCGGCCGGCAGAAATTCCAGACACTTTATCTAATATTGTTTAATGAGGGAGAAAACATCTGGAAAACCATTTTGATACTGTTTTTGCTAGGACATCTCTAGCCAACCTATAAAACGTCACTCATAACAAGACAAACGGGTTAAAAATATCCGGATTTAGTGCAGAGCGTGCTTATGCTTGAGAACTGTGTGCTCTCTTTTCAAAAGTGGCCACAACAAATATCTCACTGTCTGGGTAATGGGCAGATAGCACAGCCCTTCCTTTCCTTCAGTGCTTGAATATGCAGCTCTACCAGCGCAAGTGCCTCCTTGGATTTAAAAAAAAAAAAATGCTCCAGGACCGAAACCGGCATGTAGCTTGGATCTTTGTTTTCACCTTTGCTTGGTTTAATTTAGAGAATAGTCTATAGATCTGTGCGTACAGTGAAATTCAGGTAGGCCAGATACATTTCTGTTTTTGAAAAGCTCAGAATTACTTGTAAACATATTTGCTATTTACATTTCAAAATATCATCATTTTTTTAAAACTTTACAAAGAAATGGTTCTGTTTGGGGCATGTGTACTACACCATGCTAATGGTTAGTATGGGGTTTAGTATGGACTAAGCCCACCACAATAACCACAGTAAATATAGCTACGGTTAAAATCCTGCGCTAACAACTTAGCACAGGTTGGGGTGAAGACTGGGTGGGTTAGGGGCCGAGTGTGGGAGCTAGCTGAAACAGTGCAGTGACTGCGGGCATATTTAGTGCGTGTTCACCATCAATGTTGCAGTTAGTCCACATACCATTACCCCAATGGGCAGCAGTAACTGCGCCTTCAGTAATCACAGCAAACGGCTTAATGCTGGGCCCACACTAACTGCATGGGGACATGCCATGCCCCCTCCATTTGTTGGCACAGGTCCAGTGCCATCCTTGCAATAATTTAGCGCTGAATGTGCAGCAAACTACCGCGTTTTAGTAAATATACCCCTTTGAAAGGCAGTTATTTCATCACTTTATTTCTGGCAGTAAATTGCCTTGTGGTCATCTGAATCCTGAATGGATACACAGAGCCATATTTACCACTTCTGCCTTACCATGCTTTGTTACTGTAAATCATATCCCTCTCGCATCTAGTCTTAAATTGTAGGAAAATGTAGGGCTAATGTATTAAAGGAATAGGTGCAAGAGAACACTAGTGCTATTTGATACTGCATTGCAGCATGCTTGATATTTTAGGGCCATTTTAATATATCACCTAGAGAAGTGAGGCAATGCACTGTTCAAGTGCATACTGAGAATAAACTGTCATAGACAAGGGATATAAATGGCCCTGACAGTATATCATCAAGGGAGAGAGTGACAGGAAAACAAGGGTTATGAGGGCATTACAAAAGTGCAAAAAATGTTATCAAATTTATGAATTCAGACTCTTCTTCATCAAATTTTTTGTTTCCTAACTTAACACAGTCTTTTAAAGACAGACCATAAGAGTTTGCTCCAGGTTGTGTTTTTTTTAAACTCTATACTGTATATCTGACAGGTCACGTCCAATGTTCCCTCTAATTTTCTGTAGGCTGTGTGCGCATGTTCCCTGTAAGTATTAGTGTATGTGTCTCATATCCCCGTGTGTTAAATGTATCCCCCGATTGTGTTGTGACCGCTTTGATTGAAGGATAAGGCGGTATACAAATCTGTCTAAATAAATAAATAAATAAATAAAATAAAATATCAGCTGTGCAGCTTTTGAAGGAAGGTTAAATTTTTGTGTGCCACATAACGACACTCAGAGTTATATACTTTAAAATTTGACTACACGTCAGAATACAGTATGTACACCACATTGATTGCACTAGAAAATATTGTAGAACTTGTGAAAACCGTAAATACACAACTTTTACATTTTAAGACTTCTGTGTTGTTTTCTATCAGAATCAGAACCGTAATTTTTGTGCGCTCTGTTGTAAAGTATGTGCGCTCACTTGGCGAGGTGTGTGCGTGCGCACGTACGCGCACAGCTTAGAGGGAACAGTGGTCACGTCCCTACATATAAGCCATGAGGCAAGCTGTTGTGCCTACAGAAATTCCCATTTGTTTCTGAGCAGGGCAATTTTCAAATCCATTTCCATAGGCAAAGCAGCACTTTAGTGTGTTAGCCCCTGAAAGTGGGCTTGTTATAAAACTGCCTACAATATGTGTTGGTAAATATAAGCACATACAGCCTGTATGTATGTATTTAAATTTCCCAGGTTTTCCTTTTTTGTGTGGACCCATTATTTTTTAATTTTTATTTTCATTCCATTATTTTTTATTTTATTTGGTGTTTCCATTTTCTTATTTAATTTTCTGTTCTTTTTTCTGGCCCTAGCTTCTGTGAATGTGGGGGTGGCACACTGCTCACGCTCAGCACATTGAAGAAAAAGTAGCAATGACCAGTCGGAATGGCTGTCCTATATTTCTATGTTTCTATTTTCTGAGCAGATTCTTCAGACACATAGCCAAGCACAGAATATAGAAAAATATGAACAATTGCTAAATAATGAGGTTGAATGCATCTTTGGACTCCTTGAGATCCTTTCTGCTCTACTAGACAATCCTGTCTTTTCCTTAACATAAGAACATAAGATATGCCCTACTGGGTCAGACCAAGGTCCATCAAGCCCAGTATCCTGTTTCCAACAGTAGCCAATCTAGGTCATACGTACATAGCAGTTTCCCCAAAAGACACAGGTTCCACAATGCTTGTACTGGTCATCTTGGTAGATAGATTTCAATTTTCTGACTTTCTTTGTTCTTCCTTGTGATTCCTTGAGATACTGTCTTCTTCTCTGTAGGTTGAAGGAACCCCCTTTTACTTTTTGGTTGCTAGAACCATTCAAACATCTCTGGAGAGACATATCCTAGGTCTAAATTCACTAGATTATTGAACCTCTTGGGGATCTGCCAAGCTGCAAAACTCAAATCCTAGCTTACCATATGCTATAGACCATCTTGGCCCAAGGATCAAGGCCAGTCCAAGGGAATCTGACACCCTAGGTGAACCTTCAACTGTGAGCCCTCTCTCTGGGGTGACTCAAGGTGTTGCCTCAACCCCTTGTAGAGCATCTCCCCTTCCCTTCTGTACCCCTGCCAAGCCAGTGCCAGTGCTAGGATTTCTGTTGCTCCCCTGCAACCTATAGATTGGTGCCCCCTCCCTCATTATTTTTAATGCTGGAAACACTCCACCCCCCCCCCCCTTTCCCAAAACTCCTTTGTAAACTCTTCACATGATGCTAGTATTTCTCCTTCAAGTCCAGTGTTGAAAGAAAACTGCTGTGATAGGCCAAATGCTTAGCCAGGATACAAATAACTACTGAGTAGTAAATACTTCGCATCATATGAACAGGCTGTGATAGTCCAAGAGCATGCTAAATTTAAGATATGGATAAAAAAAAAACTGTACGGACAACTCAACATTATTTTACTCACTGAAAAAATATGCAGGAGACAGATTTTGTACAGAATATAGGAATCAAAAACATGCTAACCATACAGTCAATGCAATCTAGAAACTATAAGCAAAATTGGTATAATGTTGATGCAAAGAATAGTCGCAATATAGGAAGACTGTGACAACATTAATTTATTGCTGATTTAAACCACATGTATTAAGTAGGTTTCAATGACAGCCAATAAATCTAAGCTTTCCCCTTGAGGGATCACAGGATGGGTTTTAATTTCTTGATCAAGCATGTGTTAATCTAACTTTCTCTTGCTCTAGCTTTACGTTTTACTGGCAGTCATGCAGACAATGCACTGGCACTAGGAAGTGAAGCTGGAGTGGCAGAAAAGCAAAAATAATACGGCCACTTTTCGGCCAGACCAGGGAACAAGTTCCATGCTTTTTCCATTACTCTTAGGTTTTAAGGATTTCTTTCCCAAAATTATACTTTCCTCCAGAGTGAGGCGAGAGAAAGAACTCTCACACACAGGTATCTGCATTGTTGGTAGAAACTAACATAATGGCTCAGCACAAGTAGCACGGGTGCAGCTAATGCCATCTCAATGGGTGACCTTAGTTGTTCCTGCAGATGTTTTGCCATGCTGACATGTGGTAACTGCAGGGGGAAGTAACTACCTCCCTAAAGTTAGCTTATGGCCCCGTGCTGGTAAGACAACCCACACATGTGTTCAGTACAGAGCTTAGAAAACATTCTGCTAAATGTGCCAAACAACAAGAGGGGCTCAACAGCACCAAGGCAGCAGCTCCCACTTCCACAAAATCAAGAAGAGTGACTTGTCAGTCCCAACACAGCATTTTCCACCTTCACAAAAACATAAGAGTCTCAGTGGCCCCTACACAGCACTTCCCATCCTCAGAAAGACAAGAGAGGCTTTGTGACCCCAACACAACACTTCCCACATAAAGAGGGGCTTGGCATCTCCCACATAACTGGAAAATGTGCATTGGTGTTAATGTGCAATGGTGTTAATGTAAATATATATTCCACAAAAAATAAAGGAAATGCAAGATGTTTGCACACCAAGGAAATGAAAGAAAAAGCGAGAACCACAGCACAGTTTATAACACAAAATTATAACTCATTTTATTTTGTTGTTATAAATTGCGCTATGGTTCTCGCTTTTTCTTTTTGAACATATATTCTACATCCACAGAACCCCCTCCCTCAACAATGGGCGCAGAGCAGAACTAGGACATTCACCCACAGAACTTAATATATAAAAAAAATCTAATTCTGGTCATCTTTATCTTTATCTTTATTAGCAGAGTTTGATAAACCACACATGCTGGGGCGTCAGGGCGGTGTACAATACAAAATGGATAGAGGCTACTGAAAATAAAGTCAGAAAGGAACGCCATTAATAGACAGGACAGGGATAGACAAAACCGAAAAAGGTAGAGAACAGAGACAGGTCCAGAGAAAGAACATGGTGACAAGGGACAGGGAAGGGAAAGGGGCAGAGGAGCAAATGAAAATATGAGGGGAGGATATTATGAAAAGTGGGGGGCGCGGCTGGGGGATGTGGCACCATCGGTGGAAGAGGGGAGACCGAAGGCCTGGCAGAAAAGATGAGTTTTAAGGAGAGCTTTGACGCGGGGGAGGGATAATTCAGTGTGAAGCGATAGTGGGAGCGAATTACGTAAGGTGGGGCCTAGAAAGAAAAATGCAGAGTGATGGGTGAGTTCAAGGTGGGCCTGAGATGGGGAGGGGAGGAGGAGGCGATTGCCGTGAGCCGAGCAAAGAAGACGTGGGGAAGGTTGAAGATGGATAATATCAGCCAGATACTGAGGGGTGCTGACATGAAGAGCCCTATGTGCAATGATGGAGCAATTTATAAATGAACCTGACCTTAACCGGAAGCCAGTGGAGGGTGAAAAGGCAGGGAGTAACGTGAGAGTGAGCGGGGAAACAAGTGATGAGACGAGCGGCTGCATTTTGGACTAATTGGAGATGGCGAAGCTGGAAGGAGGGAAGGCCTGCAAAGATGGCATTGCAGTAATCTAAACGTGAGATCACAAGTGACAGAACAAGGGTGACAACAGAGGAAGAAAGAAGAAACGACCGAACAGCCCTTATCCGACGAAGGTGAAAAAAGGAAGTACGCACCACAGAGGAAATATGTTGATGGAAAGAGAGAGAAGAGTCCAGGGTGACGCCCAGGTATCGAAGAGTCAATAACAGGGGGATGGGGTGGAAGGACATAACAAGAGACAGATCGGGAGGGGGGACCCCGAAAGAAAACCAGATCGCAGAGGATTTAGCGGGATTGGCATGGAGAAAGTTTTGATCGAACCAGGAAGCAACTGAGGCAAGACAGGAATTGAGTGGGGTGACATCGGGGGAGGAAGAGGAGGTGTGATGAACCAGAAAAATGTCATCAGCGCAGATGTAGGCAGAAATTCCAGCTTGTTTAATAAGCAAGGCAAGGGGGGCGATAAAGACATTGAAGAGCAGGGGGACAAGGATAGAGCCCTGAGGAACACCACAGATTGATGGGGACGAGGGAGAAGCAGAGAAGCCAGGGTGAACAGCGAAAGAATGGGACAAAAAAAAGGAACGGAACCACTGTAAAACTGTGCCACGGACGCCGAAATCAGATAGACGTGTGAGAAGAGTGCGGTGATCAACAACATCAAAGGCGGAGGAGAGATCCAAAGAAACCATGAGAGAAAGGTCACCGCGGTCGTGAGCGTGGTGAAGTTCTGAGAGCAGTGCTACAAGGATAGTCTCTGTGCTATGGCCGGCACGAAAGCCCGATTGGCGTGGGTGGAGTGCAAAGGTAGATTCAAGATGGGTGGCAAAGTTGGGAGAAAACAAGCTTCTCGAGGATTTTTGAAAGAAATGGGAGGTTGGCAACTGGCCACCAGTTGGCGGGAATGGCGAGGTCGAGGGTGGGCTTTTTCAAAAGGGGGCATGCTATGGCATGTTTCCAGCTGGAAGAAAAGTGACCAGAGATGAGACTGGAGTTAAAAATGGAGAGAAGATAAAGGATAAGTGCGCATGCCGGATTGAGCAACCAAGAGGAAGGTAGGGGATCGAGAGGGCAAGTGGCCTGATGGGCGGATGAAATAGCTTTGATAAGTACAGGGGAAGTAATAGGCCAGAAAGAGCGCCAGATATGAGGAAAGGTACAGGAAGGGGGTGAGGAGACAGCAGCAGGGGAGATGGGGGAGTCAGGAGGGGGAGAAAGAGGAGGAGGGCAGGACATTCTCCAGTACCAGGCATATTGTGAACTAATACAAAACCCTACAAAAGTCACTGAGGATCTATAGAGCAAATCTATCATACCAAACCAACACCAACTTCCAAAATTCACATAAGGAGACTACCCAAAAAAAGCAGCACTGTAAATATTTCAGCAGGTCCTGGAACATCCAAACACCTATTTGAAAAGCTGAACAATTCAAATTACTATAGTACAGATCCCTACGTACAAACTCCATGATAACAGAACACCTGGTCTTGGTCACACACTCAGAACAAAGACCCTCACTAAGTACAGATAAGTGACCACAACCTAAAAATAAAACTGCAACCCTATGAAGTCAGATTCTGCATACAATGCAACACCAGAGAAATAGAAAGAGATGCATTTCTCTGTACTGTATAAAATATAAAGATTGAAAATAAAATTATTTTTGCTACCTTTGTTGTCTGACCATTTTATTCTCTGATCATGCTGGTTCCAATCTGAGGTTTCTGTTTTCATCTGTCTTCTCTTAGATCTCTTTCTATGGTCTCTAGTCCATCTGCCATTTCTTGTCTCCTCTTTTGTTTTGTTCATTTTGTTCCATCTTGGATAGTGATCTTTTCCCTTCAGCTTTCTTCCATTTATTTTTTTTCTCTTTCTGTCCACTCAGACTTCACTACTGTTTCCTATCAGTCCCCTTTTTTTTTTTACTCCATCTAATTACCACTTTTCAAATCTCACTCCAGTCCTCCCATTCCCCACCTCTGTTTTCCTGGTCCATTATTCCCAATTCTCACTCACTCCCCCTTCCCCATCCAGCATATCCCATCTCTCTTTTTCTCCCTCTCTCTATCCTCTCCCCTGGGAAGAAATATCATGCGACACCATCCCTGGCATCTTCTTTATTTTTCTGAGTCAGCAGCAGAAAGATCTCAAAGCATCATCCCCAGCTTTATCTTTATTTCTCTGAGTTAGCACATAGCAGCCAGTGCTTCCTGTAGCATTCATTTCCGGTGAATGGCCCTGCACACTGGAAGTAAATGCTACAGGCAGCACTGACTTCTGTTGCTGGCTCAGAAAGAAATGTGAAGCTGGGGATGGTGCTGCATGATGCTGGAGCTGCATGCACAGTGAGTTGTGCCAGTTCCTGTGCCCACCATCTGAGTCCCTATTTACTCTCCCCATACCCAGCCAATCTTAAATTCTGTGTTCTTTTTTCACACCCAATTTTAAGTCACAACCTAAGTCCCAGTCCCTGCTCTCCCCATCTCCCTTTCCCCAGTGCCACCTCCTCCATCCCTTCTGCACACCCATCCAGCTACTTCCTTCTCAGATATTCATTAACCCTGCCTTTCCTCCTTTTTACCTCAGCATTCATTCTTATGCCCCTCCATCTCAACTGTTCCCTCTGTATGGCCTTTTTTCCCTCCCACACAAAATACTTATCTCCCTTTCCATCCTCACTCCCCCAGCTTCATTTTTCCTCCCCCATCCAGTCCTTCCTAAGCATCAGCTCTCTTCTAGTCCCAGCACCTACCAACATCATCTGCCTTCCAGTCCCAGTGCCCCATCCTCCGGCATTAGCCCATTTCCAGTCCTAGCCCCCCTAGTATCAGTCCCCCTCTAATCCCAGTCCCTTCCAGCGTCATCTCCCTTCATGTCCCAGTCCCTCCATCCCCCAGCATCAGCCCTTTTTCAGTCTTGGCCCCCCAGTCCCAATGTTGCCCAGCATCATCTCTCTTCCATTTCCAGGCTCCCCACTCCCCAGCATCAGCCCATTTCCAGTCCCCCCCCCCCCCCCAGTATCAGTCTCCCTCCAGTTCCTGTACCTCCCAGCATCACCTCCCTTCCAGTCCCTCCATCCCCCAGCATCAGCTCTGTTCCAGTCCTGGCCCTCCAGTATCAGATCCCCTCCAGTCCCAGCCCCTCCCAGCATCATCTTCTTTTCAATAGCAGTCTCTCTATCACCCAACATTAGCCTATTTCACGTTCTAGCCCCCAGTCTTCTTACAGTGCCAGCGGGCCCCCCTACACACACACATGGCCCCATACCATGAGGGGCCCCGTGCATGCCTGAATGACTTCAGAAGGAGCTGGTGAATCCTGAAGCCTGACTTCCCGGCTTACCTCTGCTAAGTCACAGCCACTGGCGCCACTGAGTTCCTGGAGGTTAAACAGGGGCACTTCCTGTCTCTTGTGCAAGACAGGAGGTACCCCTATTTAACCTCCAGGAACTCAGTGGCACTAGCAGCTGTGACTTAGCACAGCAATGGGATTAAACGAAAACACTCCTCCCACAGCTGTGCAGAAGTGAACTTGGATGCCTGGCTTTGGGCATCAGCGGGTCCCTCTGAAGCTGGTCAGGCATATGTGGGGCCCCTCGTGCCTGCACATACCTAGGACTGGCCCTGATTGGGGATGTGGTGTCTAGTGACGGTGTCCCCCTGCCATGCTTAACCCACTTAACAGATAGTGCTGGCCTTGATCCAGCATCTCCCCTTTCCTTGCCTAACCCCAAGGTGTCCAGCATCTTCTCCTCTTCTTCCTCTCCCTATTAGCTCACCCATATAAAGCATCTCCTCTTCCCCTCCCTACTTCCTCCATGTCCATCTCCCTCCTATTCCTTTCCCTACCTCTGCTCAGCTGAATCTCAGCAAAATCAAAGGCATCATGCCCCAGGGCTTTGAGCAGAAGCCCATGCTCAAATGATTCCACATCTTGCCCCCCCTCTGATGCAGACGTTCTGTCGGAGGGGAACAAGACATAGCAGTACCTGAGCAGCATTAAGGTGTTATTCTTATGCCTAGTAGGAGCTGTGTCACTGCCCCCAAATCCTTCCAGCCTAGGTAGTCACCTAGTCTGCCTAGTGCCAGGATTGGACCTGCTTAAGATTTGCTTTAGGAGAGTCAAAGCATTCCACCTGCAAGTCCCAACCATTCTCTCTGCAGAAGGGCAAAAAGATTCAGAAGAGCGAGCCATGCTCTCATTCTGATCAAAGTTTTATAAAGGCACTTGCATCATCACTGTATTATCATAAGAGACACCCGCTACTATCATTACTTCTAGAGAATAAGGCGTCTTGAAAATGACACATTAACTGATACCATAGAGCCTGGATTTATCTCTTTGGTTACTTCTATTTGGGGGGTCCTTGTGGGAGGATGTGAGGCCATATGTAGAGATGGATGGTGGGCTCTCATTTGCATACTATCAGCATAAACATGAGCCTCATTTGCATAGATGTTTGCATAACTATGATACCTGGATTGGCTACTTTTTAAGACAGAATGCTGTGCTCGAAGGACCCAACATAATGTAATATGTTACTAGGACACTTCCCCTTATTTCTGATCATGCACAAAAGAAAAATCAGATTTTGCTATCATTAAATTAACAATGACACAAACACCTCTTTGAAGTAGCACAAAACCCCTCAAAAAACACACTCTGTACCCAAGTAGCAATCCTGTAATTCAAAAAATCTCCTGCCTGTTCTTGCTGTGACCTAAGTGCACAGTCTGCTTGCTCTGTGCTCCACCAAGTGACCTCCTGCAGCTCAGGCTCCTATGTGATTTACAGTTATGCAAAGACACAGTTCCCTAAGATGTATCCAGCTAAGGACCATAAGAATCTTAAGCTCAACATGACAAAGATAAAAAGCCTTATCTTCCACCAAGATTCTGTTCCCTTCTTTCCTTTCCCTCTCTCTCCTCTACATCTCTGCCGCTGAACTTTAGACCCAGATGCTCAATGCCAGGGCCATGCTCAGTTAGCTTCAGTGGTGAAAGTTGGGTCAGCCTTTACTACGCATGACGTTTGCCATGTTGCAATAACCAGGCAGCAGCTCAATATTAATACTGCCCGGTTACTGACGGGTGCTGCTCCCACAACACTCTGAAGCTAATCATCGGTGTGTGCAGTAGCAGCAGCCGTGGATATTAAGTGGCACTAACCACTGAATATCCTGGCCACAGGGATTAACATGATTAGCAGGTCTGCTAACCGTGTTAATCCCTTTAAACATCAGGGTCATTATTTCTTTCTCTCTTCCTTTTTGAACACACTAGCAGAGCTTTTATTCACACCCTCATCACCTCCTGTTTAGACTACTGCAACCTGCTTCTCACAGGGTTGCCAATTGGCTCCAGATGCACCCAACAGGCTTGATCCAGTCCTGGGTTTACCCCATTGCATGCAGGGACATGTAGTTCTGATTTTTCCATTGCACCCAGGATTGGATCAAGCCTGTCGGGTGCATCTAGAGCCAGCTGGCAAGCCTAGATTCTCACAGTTCTCCTATACAGTATCTTTCCCAAATCTAATCTATTCAAAATTCATCTGTGCAACTTGTCTTTCACCAATGTTGCTAAAATCCATTAATCCTTTCTTTCAAGCCACAACACTGGCTCCCTGTTTTCATTTTGGCATAATGTTCAAGCTCCTCTTATTTGGACTGGTGCAAGGGTATTAGGTAGCCTAGGTGAAACTTCAGCCATAGACTCACCTTGCAGTTAGTTTTTAGACCTCTAGCACCCTTCCCCCCCCACCCCCCAAGAGTTTCATTACTAAACTCAATTGTAATCATCTGAACACCAACACTCCTAGAATACTCCTGTAAAAACACATATTTGGACATCATACTTTTAAAAATAAAACTTTATTTTGTAAACAATGAGAGAGATTTCAGAAGCAAACCTATAAAGGTAAAGAAATGATTTACATATTGCCCATTCTAACTACAGGTAAAAGTACATCCTCATGACTCTGTTTGTGTGGCTGTTAGGACCAATTGCTTTGCTAAGATTATGCTGCCCCCTCCCCCCCCAAAAAAAGAAGTTGCTGCCCAATTTGCCTAGTGGTTGGACTGACCCTGCTCTTAGTCACCTACATATTCCTTCATACAGCAGCTCTTCATTGCTTTTCCTCTCTTATCACCCCCCCCCCCCCCAGGGAAGTACACTCAGACATGTCACTCTTATCTATATCCTCTTGCACAGCTAACTCTAGACCCTTGAGGGCTCATTCCATTCCGGATGTAAATCCCTTCTGTACATACAGTTTGAACCGGACATACAGAGGGGATTCCGATTCTGATCCCACAGGGCACATCTAGCCCCATGGGATCAGAATCACGATCAGTCATGTACGTGCAGGCCAGGACTGTGATTCAGTCTGGCCTGCACATACATTTTTATTTATTTATTTAGACTGTTTTTGTATACTGCCTTATCCTTCAATCAAAGCGGTCACAACACAATTGGGGGATACATTTAACACATGGGGATATGAGACACATACACTAATACTTACAGGGAACATGGGCAATGAAGGGTTAAGTGGCTTGTCCAAGACCACAAGGAGCAACTGTGGGACTAGAAACCCCAGTCTTTCCAGCCCAAGGTTACTGTCCTCTAGTGGGATTTGAACCCCCGACCTTTCAGCCTGAAGTACCTTGCCCCAACCACTAGGCTACTCCTCCCAACTAACTACATGACCTTCCCTACTAACTACATGACCTTCCCAACTAACTCAGTCAAGGCTTTTAAATGGAGCCGTGGTGCCATGGCGTCCGGTTGCCTTGGCACCGCAGCTCAATTTAAAAGCCATGATGCCGGCCGCTGGATAAAAGTGTTTATTCCCCGTAGCTTGACCCCCAATCTGGCCTCCTAAGGCCAGGGTCAGGCCTGCAAGGAATGTCCTCCGGCTCTGCTTGCCCCACCTGTGCACCAGCAGTACAAATTAACAATCTCCAGGGAAGTTATTCCACCTCGTAGGTGGAATAACGTCCCCGTACATGCCGCCGGCCCTGGATGTACAGGGGCAACATTAGAATTGACCCTGTACATCCAGGGCCGACGACTGCCCAGATTCCACCCCTAAGCCGCCCCTTCCCCGCCCAATTTCCCTGCACAACCGGAGGAAGTTAGACACGGCCAGAGAAGGCACGAATAGCGGGGAGTCCATCCCCGCTATTCGTGGCACAGAATCGGGCCCTTGCTGTTCATTTGGCTGCACCATATGCTTGGAATAGATTTCCTAACTTTGTTCAGCTCTACTCTCAAAACCCATCTTTTCGAGGCTGCCTTTAAATCTTATCCCTTGAATCTCTTGTTGATACCCTGATTTGTTGTAACTATTTTCTTAACAGATGAAATTCCCAAAGTCTTTTTTCTTCTGTATGCATGTTTTCTTTAGACTGTAAGGTCTACATTTCTATAGCACTGCATATATCAAGTAGTACTATAGACACAATAGGTACGTAGGTAGCAGAACCACCAGTGGTAGTAAAAATCATTGCATGCCAAATTAAAGATGTTTATTATTTACAAATAACACAGGTACACTAAAAAAATTTTTTTTTAAACTGCCTCTAATGTTTCGATTGATTTTTACGTTTTTTGGTGCGCTGAATCCAAATCTGGTAACCAATTTGCTCCATCACGTACAGATTTTTTGCTACATTGGGTTAGCAGTTTGAGGTGAACGTTTCAGATTGAGTGCGATCGAGATAAAAGTTTCTTGGATGAATTCTTTATACTAATTGTTTAGTAGTTATTCAAATAAGAATAAAGAAAATTGTAACAAGGCAGCACATAAGAATAGAGTAATGTCAACAAAACACACTGTGATGGTAGCAAAATTGTCTGCACTTAAAACAGCCACATACATGTGCACAAACATTGAGCATATAAGAGCGAGGTTAGACACAAAGCAAAGCAAAGAAATGTGCAAAAAATGTTGTACAGGTATGTATGTAAGAATAGAAAACGCAAACCGCACCATTGCAATACATGAAGACAAACACCCGATGGTGTGAAAATAAAATTCTAATAAATGAGATCCGACACTGTGGTAATAACTAGCAAATTTTTATTTCAAAGTTTAGTAAAAACACGATATTTGTCAACACAGTTTAGATTTTAAAGTCATTCTTGGGTCAATCAATCTCCTGGTGGGCCCGTTTCTTCTTCCCCCAAATGCTTCTCTTGGTGCGCTGCTTGGCGTATTTTTCATCTGGGGTTTCCCGCAGCAGCAACCAGCAGAAATCAGCCATCATAGTGGTGTTCCATCTTCCTTGGTACCTTCTCTCTGCGTCCTTGATGTCCTGGTGAAACCTTTCACCTTGTTCTTCACTGTACGCCCCCAAGTTTTCGGGAAAGTAGTTCACATGGGAGTGCAAGAAATGGACTTTCAGGCTCATGTTACAGCCTTGTTCTTTGAAGGCATTGAGCATCCTGGCAACAATATCCTTATAGTTCTCATCCCGCCTGTTCCCCAAGAATTTGAGAACAACATCCTTGAAGGAATCCCAGGCTTCTTTTTCCTTCTCAGACATCGTTTCAGCGAATGCTCCATCTGAAATGAGTTTCCTTATATCAGGGCCAACAAACACTCCTTCCTTTAGCTTTGCTTCAGAAAGTCGGGGGAACTTTGAGCAAAGGTACCAAAAGCACTCACCATCTTTTGGAAGGGACTTGATGAATTGCTTAATGAGACCCAACTTAATGTGGAGAGGTGGTAATAGAATTTTATCACGAGGTACCAAGCTCTCATGAAGAACATTTTTCTCACCGGGTCTCAAATACTCCTGAATTGGCCAGTCTTTTTTCCCCCAGTGTAGGTCGCGGGCCTGGCTATCCCACAAGCAAAGGAAGCAGGGATATTTGGTGAAACCGGATTGCTGCCCTAATAGCATGGATAGAATTTTAAAGTCTCCACAAATCATCCACTTATGCTCATCATAACGAATCTTCTGAAGAATCAGGGCCAAATTCTCGTATTTTTCTTGGAGAATAACAGAGTGAGCAATAGGAACTGAAGCGAATGTGTTGCCATTATGAAGAAGAACACCTTTTATGCTGTCTTTTGACGAATCAATGAACAGCCGCCATTCAGCAGGATCATACTTGAGTTTAAACTTTTCCATCACTCCGTATATATCGTTGCAAAATACCAAATCTTCCTCTTTGCTGAAATACTTCAAAAATTGTGTCTCGCGGTTGCGGTACCAATAAAAAGTTGTTCCTGGTGACAATAGATTTTTCTGTTTAAGCCGAGAACCTAGCAGTTGGGCAGCATCTTTTGGGAGTCCTAAATCCCGGACTAAATCATTCAATTCAGCTTGAGAGAAAAGTTCAGGTTTCGGATCTGGTTCAGTTTCAAACTCGGAAGTACTGGACTCATCGGGAAAAGCCATCTGATGAGTCTCATCATGATCAGAACCGTCCACACAAATATGATCCAAAGATTTTGGTGGTTCAGGCACAGGTACTTCGTTGCTATGAGGCATAGGCCTAATTGCTGAGGGAAGGTTGGGGTAACTTATTACGTTCTTATTTTTTAAGTTGTATCCCTTCACAATGCAAGAGCAAAAATAGCAGTCACTGCTGTGGTCTCTTTGTTCACGCCACATCATAGGTATTCCGAAACGAAATGCTTGTTTTTTACCTTTCATCCATAAGCGTAGATCTTCCTCACATGTCTTGCACACTTTGTGAGGAGCCCACGGTTTGTCTTGATCGCCTAACTTCAAACTGAAATAGGCGAAATATACTTTTTAAATAAATGCAGAAATGTTCCTCTGCCGCTTTTTCACGGTATATTCCCCACAAATAAAACAAAAACTGTCCGGAGAGTTGACGCAACCTCTGGCTCTGTGAGCCATCACAAATACACAGCACTGCAAACTACAACTGTAGTGAACCACTTCGGAATAAAGCTGGATTACGACTGAGCAAACAAAAGGTAATAATGAACTTGCAAGAAACTGAAATTTGACAGGAACGTTCATGTCGCAACCACCGTGTTTGAGCGAGCGAACGAGGCGAGGCAAACAGGAAAGAACATGCGCCAGCGCGAGTACTGGATTTAGCCCCCCGCCTCCCAATTGTCCTATTAATGTATAAAATGAATACAAAACACTCTAAAATATCATGAGGGAGTGTTTCTAGTTAGTTAACCATTACAACCTCTATTTTGGGCCAAGAAAATAAACTGCAGTCGGCTAAAAAGAAATTATGTGAACATTCCTTATATGGGTAAGAAATCTAATTTTGCAAGAAAACGTGACATGATGGCACATTTTGGCTATTTTTCCTGGATTCAGCACCCCAAAATCTATAGGAATCAGTTGCAAAACTGGAGGCAGTTTTTTGGTAGTGTACCTGTGTAATTAATCTGCTGTACTGTATTTGTTTTTTAAAGCATAGTCAAACAGTTAGATAAAGGTAAGCCTGTTAATATGGTGTATCAGGAATTTGAGCAAGACTTTGACAAAGTCCCTTGTGAGAGACTCGAGGATATTAGAAAGTCATGGGACAAGAGTCAGTGCACTGTTACGGATCGGGAACTGGTTAAAAGACAGAAAATAGAGAATAGGGCTGAATGGCCAGTTAACTCAATGGAGGAAAGTGAATAGCGGAGTACCCTAGGGATCTGTCTGGGCCCGCTGCTTTTTAACATGTTCATGAATGACCTGGAAATAGGACCAATGAGTGAGGTGATCAAATTTGCAGATGTCACAAATTTATTCATATTATTAAATCACAAGAGGACTGTGAAGAATTGCAAGAGGATCTTGTTAAATTGGAAGACTGGATGCCCAAAACACAGATAGAATTTAATGTGGACAAGTGCAAAATTATGCACTTAGGGAAGAACAACCCAAATTATAGTTACATGATGCAAGGGTCCACACTAGGAATCGGGTGACCAGGTGTATTATGGCTGGGACAAAATATCACAGTCCAATGATCATGTTCAAATCCATGCCTATTCCTAGTCTTAATGATTTCAATGATTGTAAGACTTGATAAACTATGGCCAGGTCACCTTGAGTACGCCTGATCCCTTTTTTGATCTTGGAAGCTAAGCAGGATTGGGCCTAGTTAGTGCATGGATGGAAAACCACCTTGGAATACAAGGTGTAGTAGACTCTCTGCGCGGAATAGAGGCCTGGCAATCTACGTTTGGTCACACTTTGCCAAGAAAACACAGGTAGATAGTCGTAACATGGACAACTTTCCATAGGGTTGCCATGAGTTGACAGCACTTAACAACAATAATTTATTAAAATTAACATCTGGGAAAAGTGAAAGAAATTTTACAAAATTCCAGATCAAGAATTTTCTCAGATAAAATACCCTTGATTCTTAATCAAGCTAATTACAAGATTGATTTCCAAAGCAATTTATGCAGGTAAAAAACAATTTGTCAGTGTTAATCAGTGGTCTAGAAATTGCTATTCCTCCAGGGATATGCACAGCAAAAGTCTTCAGTTTTGGGTCATTTTTGGATTTTTTTCACAATTTTGAACGTTCTTTGTTTGTCTCATACATTTTTAAGAACCACATTTTAGTGTGTGTTATGATATTTAAATGTATGTTAGCAACTTAACATATGTTAATTTGTAAGTTAACATGTTAAATCAGTTTAGAATGCTCTGAGGGGCATGTTTATGAAAGCGAGCTAATGGCTAGCATGGGGTTTACCTCATGCTAAGCATGCCCCAGTGACCATTACTGTGTGCTACAAATGCCAGCACAATAAAAAAGCCCCTTTAACAGCTCAGCCCAAGATGGGACGGAAAATGGGTGGGTTGGGCAGAAAGTGGGCATTGATGGCACATTGTGGTTCAGGACCGTACCTAGCCCTGTGCGAGCAGTGTGGCCGCACAGGCTTAAGGGGAACATTTTGGCTGTCTGCCGTTGCCTGCCGCCACCACGTTTTCTTCTCTCAGTGGCGGCAGGCAATGGCAGACAGCTGAAATGCGCCCCTTAAGCCGGTCTGGTCGGGATCAGACCTGCTTTGCGTGCCGGCGACTTGCACATTGGGTGCACCTTTTCTCTCCCACCCCCATGAAGTGGCTAGATGGAGATGCAGGAGGGGGGGGGGGTGCACACCCAATGTGCAAGTCGTACAGGGTGCATTTCACGATCGGTATGGCCCTGTTGTGGTTGGCATGGGGGTGGTTAATGTATGTTAAGTGTCAATGCTGCTGTTGCATGGGCGCCCTTGCTGCCACCTCAATGGGTGGTGCAAGTGCACCCACATTCAATGTGTTTGCTGGTTTAGCACTGCGGTACTTCTCACCACGCTATATGCTATCCCCGTCTCCTGCGCTGCCATCTCCTGTCCTGAACTCATTTTACAGCCCTAAGATGTGCTACTTTAGTGCATTTTACTAAACATGCCCCTACATTTTTTAGGGTATGCTTGTCCTTATCTCCCTCAGTGCAAGTGAATGTACAGATGTTATTCCACAGCCCACATCTGCACCGAGGGAAGGCATTCTTGGGTACGTGTTTAGGTCAGTGGAAGTAAAGTATACACTTAGATTGTAATTGCAGTCCTTTGTAAGTATATTTTCATGAAAAATATTTCCCTTGAACAAGGAGGAGCAAGTGACCGAATGTGCTTTGCACCTGTGGCAAGTTTTAGAGCGAAAGAACATGCACACTAGGAATGTGCACGGGCAAAATATATTTCAGTTCATTTTCAGAATTTTGTTTTTTTCCTGATTGTCAAGCCTTTTTTATTTCCGACATTAATTTAATAAAAGATTTTTTAGCATGAATTAGAACTGTTTAAAGCAGTAAAATCAATTGTATGCACATGTACTCTTAGATTAATGCTCACGATGCATTAGCTGCAAACATTTAACACGTGGTAAGAGCAGAGCCTGTGTGGTAACTATTGGAGGTGTGACCAGCATCTACCCTGCATTTACCACACAGGGCAGACACTTACTGCATGGTAAATGCATCAGCAGATAGTGAAATAAGGGGCATGTTTACTAAGTCCCGTGCTGGTAATGAGTGTGTGGGCCACGTGACCAGGGTGAGGCTTCTAGCTAATAACAGGAGATCATGTACATCCATACCTTTGCAGTTAGTGCAAGAAGTCCATCCTTTAATGAGTGAATGGGCCACAGCAGCAACTAATGCCATCCATTGAGGTAGCATTAGTTGCAGCCATGTTACCTGTGCCAAGGACGATTAGTGTGAGCCACTAACGCACGTGGTAGCTGTTGCACGCTGGGAATGCTCATGTTCTGCCCAGTCCCCACTCTGACCCACACTACCAGGGTAGTATGGGCCTTATAGCATGAGGCCCAAAACTGAATGTTAATCCCACACTACCTGGTAGCGTAGTTTAGTAAACATGCCCTTAAACTCATTTCTACTATCTGCTGATGTATTTCTGTAACCCATTGCAGAAAAACATGCCTTATCATCATCACCCTCTCACCTCTGATTCCCTTATCAGTATCAGTAGTAATCCCCTACCTCCCACCCCTCGATCAGAATCTCAATCTCCTCAACACCAATTATCCCCCCCCCCCCCAGCAATGTTCAGGGATTTCCCTGGTGGATTATTGCAACTGCCAGAGTGATCCTTGCGTGTTCCTGCCCTATTTACAACTGGCTTTAACATGGCAACTCTAACCCCTAGCCTCCGTCTCACAGTACTGGTCAAGCTGCCAAACGTTTATGATCTCTTTAAATATGAAAGAGACTTTAGGGTCAGATTCAATAAATATTTTTATCCTATAGATATAAAGTAGACAAAAAGCCAAGAGGGGAATTTTAGAAGGGATGTCTTTATCTTTATTGGGTTTCTTGCTCTACCGCACCTTCGGGGATCAGCAGGGCTGGACGTCTAATTCAGAACAGGATTGCACAAATGTAGATGTGCCCGATATGGACGTCTGCTGGGGGCATCTACATAGACATCCCCAGAACCATATTTCAGAACCCAGATGTCTAGGATAGACTAATGGTTAGAGTAGTGGGCTAGGACTGGGGAAGCCAGGGTTTGAATCTCACTTCTGACATCCTACTGAGGATGATGAAGCGCTATCTATTTTTACACCTTCTGGATGTTTTCTAGACAAAACGAACACTCTTCATGCCCGGAGCAGGTCTAAACTTAGATGCAATGCCTGATGTCCATAATGTTTCTGAGACGAGGTGGGGATGCTCAGGTTCCTGGGAACACCCCGGCCATTCTTCCACCAAGCCCCCATTCAGACTTGGACATCCCACGAGCCAGCTTCTAAAATGGTTCTGAAGACGTCTCTGAGCTTTAGAGTCTTGATGCCCATTTTTGAACATCCAAAGCATGAATAGGGCTTCCAAAATAGCCCCCTTAGTGAATAAATCCCTTAGTTAGGCAACAATAAATGTGGCTCATTAAAATACTGACATCAAGTTGATTTACAATTAGGGCATCTTCAATACGTACATAAATAAGAGGATCTTTCATTGAACTTTAGGAGTGTACAGGCAAAAAAAACCCCCAAAACAAAACAGTTTATTTACTTTCCTGTGGCATTTGCAGGTTTTTTTTTTATTTTGTTTCATTTTATTATAATAAAAGTAGCTTTTTTTTTCAGGAAGAGCCATTAAGTCTCCTTGGAGGCTGGCTCTAGCCAGCCTATTCATAACTGTTTATTGTATTTCTGGTGATATTAATTTCTGTTTTCTGATTGGTCCAAGTTCCTTGCCTGGTCTCAAGTTCTGTAGAAAATTCTTCCTGGATTTTTTGCCTTGTGAATCTATTGACGCCTACTCTAGAGACTTACTCTAAAGAATCTTCTTGTGCCATGTTCTTATCCTGTAAGTTCTGGGAAAAATATCCTGGAACTCTTGTTAAAATTGTTCCTTGTTGAAGTCTTGGATATACAATCCTTGTATGAAATGTCCAGTTATTCTTATACTATTGGAGATGTTTACCAAGACTACTCCAGATTCAGGTTGTCCAATTAGTGTCCCCATTCAGACATTTTGTGAAACCATGTCTAAATTAAGGAGCCCTTCTACTAAAGTGCATTAGCTTTTTGCACCTAGCATGTAACACAAAAATTATTGTGTTAAATGCAAAGTCTCCTTGGTAACTGTTGGGGGGCATAACCAGCATGTTCCCAGCAGTCAACACCCAATATGTGAATGGCAGTTAGCGCGCAAAGCAGCTTGTGGCAACTGTCATGCCCCCATAACAACAATTATCATGGGACTAAGCATTCAGTTAACATGCTCTAAAACAAATGCATAGTGCACTTTAATAAGAGGGCCCCTTAGACATAGGGCCCAATTCTAGGACTCGGATTGTGGGGCTGCACATCCTGGTGGGATGTGCAGCCCCGCAAGCTGTCCAGGCCTGATTCCCTCTCTGGCTCTCCCTGTATGTCCCGAGCAGCATGATGGGAAAAGCCAGCCGGGGGGGGGGGGGGGGGGGGGCGGGATCAGGACGGGCCAGCCTGGCAGGATGTAGAGGGTCGATTCAGGTCATGGCCCTGTTCGTCCTGCTGGGACAAAGGGGATGTGCTGCTTATTCCACCTCAAAGGTGGAATAAGCAGCACCGACCCGGCAATCGGGCCAGGACCTGGGATCCCCCCCCCCCCCGGGACCAGGGCCGGGTGCAGGAGGTTCTTTCCACCACCCAATCCAGGCCCTGTCAGGCTAGCTGTGGGTCAGGCAGACATCCCCACAGGCAGCAGGAGCATACTGGGCCATCCATGGGCCTGATTCCGTGCACCGCAAGAACGTTTTGTTCCTGTGGTCCAGAATCTGATCCAAATGGGCCCATCTTGCTCAGGGCCATCCAGACAGCCCACACGTGCCCCTACATGAATCGGGCTGATGGTTTCACATAATGTCTGGCTCAAGAGAAGTCAATTCAATTTGGGATGTAGAAGACAAGAGCTGGGAATCAAATCCAGGTCTTTGGCAGAGGAAGTGTATGAGAAATAGGACATAACTGCTGGACTGGCTCATGCTCTATTGTTAGTGCCTTTCCTCCAAGTATCAGCTGCTTATCAGTACTGGTGACAGGATGCAAAGTTAGAGGATCTTTGGCCCGAGACACTGTATCAGTTTTTATATTCTTATGCAATAAATTACCATTGACTCCTTATTACATTGATGAACTGGCATAAAACTGAAATTCAATCATTTCTAATTTTTTCCTCTCTGCTTTCCTCTAGTAAGTAACATAAACCTTAATCACTTGCTCATGAGGCTGCAGATATATTCAGATGAAAGTTTCAATTATGGATTCTGAAAGGCTCCGTAGAGAGGCCATGGAGAAATAAACTAACATTTCCTATTTGCTTTTAGGTACAAGCTCAGTTGCAACTTGAAGGCGTGACCCATGCTCATCATCATCTGCATCCTCACCTGGCTGCTCACGCCCCCTACCTTATGTTTCCTCCTCCGCCTTTTGGACTTCCTATTGCATCTCTGGCCGAATCTGCATCCGCTGCCGCCGTGGTGGCTGCCGCCGCTAAGAGCAACAGCAAAAATTCCAGCATTGCAGACCTGCGACTGAAGGCCAGGAAACATGCTGAAGCATTGGGGCTTTGACACTTTCAGCTGTTGGTAACTAGAGGATCTGAAAGAATGTCTTCCCCTCTTCAGCACTCCCCCGTTCATCTCCTTGGCTACAGAGGAAAGAAACTAGTTAACGGCCCAAAAGATAGTTAAAAAAGATGATGTCTGTAACTTGCCCAGTCAATGGCACTTATGAAATGAGTTCATCTCAATGGTGGAAATCGGTGTTTTGCTCTTTCTTCCATGTACTCTGTGACATCCTGCAAACACTGATTAACGAGATGCAGTAAGGAGAGGATAGCGGCCTGAGCTCAAGCATAAAAAAAAGAAAAATCTGCCAGATAAAATCTGAGGAGAATACCCAAGCTGGGGAAAGGAAATAAACATATTTCTGATACCTAACTGTAACCAGAGCATTTAAGGGATCTTGGCCCTGAACTAGCAGTTCAGCATCACAACATCCGCTGCCGTCAGTTCTGCTACTCTGTGCATGTGTCTAACTCAACACATTTTGATGATCAATAAATATATAAATATCTATATCTAACTATCTATATATAAAAATATATTAAAAGTGATCCTCGGGGCTGGTCTCCGCTAAAAATGATATTTCTATGTTGCCAACAGTATTATTTCACTGCCATGAAAATCTTCCATCGCTAAAGCACTGCTGTAAACTAGTTTGGATCTAAATGTGGGATTTCAGATCTGAAGAAGGCTTCGGTCCTGCTCTACCACGTCCCATCAAAAAGCAGCAATAACATGATCTGTATTTTTTTGAAAGGAAAATAAGGAAGGATGATGATAACTGGAATTGCTAGAGCTATAGTGTGATCGCTAACAGTGGCCTGAATAATCAGAAGTATGAGAACGGCAGTATTGTGTATACTATGCCGGGGACTAGCCAAACTTTGCAAGCATGTAAACTGGAGATGCACTGTGCCATAGGAACAACTCGACTCCCAGCAGCCTCAAAATGTCAAAAGCATCAGAAACCTCATTGTCTGAAAGAATGTGAAAAAGAAGGTCTTATGGTACTGAGATATACTATTAATGCAGCATTAATTTTAGTGAAATGCAATTAAAGTGTAGTAAAGTGCAATATTGTAAATACCGGACGTTAACAAGAACAAGAAAATGAAAAGAAATAAGAAATTGTACATTCTTACTCTGTTAGTAACCAACCTCGCGAGCCCCTGCACCAAGTCTTTGGTTCTTGATCAGGTGTGTCGTAGTTCATTGCCAAATGACAGTCTAAATCTTTTATGAATTGATAACATAAAATATGTTACTGATGGAAACAAACAGATGCCATGTTTTTTAGTGCAGTTAATGTGCCATATTTCTAAAAAAGAAAAAAGTTGACTCAGAAGCATTGTTTATTTCATAAATCCCTTTTTGAGGTGGACAAGCTCAGTGTTTGACACACTTTTGCTGATTCTGTAGACACCAAATACTATCTGTTGTATGCATCATCGTTTAAAAGCAGGGACAAGTCCCTTAGAACAAGCATTACCAAAGTGTCTGGATGTTTACAAAACTTGTGTTTCTTATTTTATTTTATTGTCTTCTGATCAGCTTGCGGTTCTTTATTGATAACAAGAGTAAATGTTGATCTAGTCTGCCTCCAGAAAGACCCACATATTTTTACCTTGGTTTTCAAAGCATACAGAAAAAAAAATGTGCCCACAATGGGCAGAGCTCTCTGTTTCTTTGCAGTGATGTGTACATGGATGTTTTATTTATTGTTTTGTTTGCAAATTTTTAAATGTATAATATTTTAATTATGATGAATGTAAATTTGACAAGGCTTTACATTTATTTTTATATTTTTTAAACATGTTGGGTTTTTTTTGCAAAATTCTGAGCAGTCGGTATGATTTACCCCCTTGAATCATTTCTATTTTGTACATATGTAATGTGTCTGAGTTTGCAGACATTTCAGGGATTGAAAAAAAGAAAAAAATCCTGCTCAAAACCAACTGGTCTTAAAAGTTTATACCCCCCCATCTTAGAGTTGGAAACTCTCTTCTAGGGTTTTGTCATAGTAGCATGCTTCAACACGATGCCATCCAACATGGTAAGTTCAAAGTCAGAGTGTATTTTGTTGAATCACCTGGTATGAATATACATCTTGTAAAAGTGAGATATCAATAAACTTATGAAGATTTGCATTTATGTCTACCCCATGCTCCCTTACCCCCTCCCCTCATTCACCCCTACACATAAAATTTCCCAGACAACTGATATTGTTAGAAATCAGTTCTTAGAGGGTCTTCATGTCGGCTGATATACACAGGGCTTATTTTGTTTTCTTTTTTTGTAATTGATTATTCAAATGAATTCATACAGTTACTTATTTTCACATGGTGATCATCAGTCTGTCTGTAATCAGTTACACAGGTGCTGAATATTCTATTCCCTGAGGAAGTCACAAACTGGACAAGATGACGCACATACTCATGTCTCTGCCTAATCAGTATATTGTGCCCTTTGCTTAGTATCAACATATATAGGCAGATATTTATCTTGAAAGCTCTACTTCTTGCATGTGGTTCTAAAACGGTTATTAGATATTTATTTATTCATTTTATATTGTTCTTTTCAAGACGATGCCTTACAGAGGGCAACCAGATATACATATTCAAATGTTCAGCAAATCCACTGCTGTGATGAGGACACAATCCTTATCAATATATCCATATAACTTAATTGTAGAGGTGTGCATTTATTTGTGCAGATTTGGCTCATTAGTGAGCCTTAACAAATTTAGTGTGCACTAAATTGATTTAGCATGTACTATTGGATTTAGCATGCACTACTGGATTTAGCATGCCTTAGTTCATTAGTTAGTATGCATTAAGAGAGAAGTTTACTAAAGCAAGCTAAGTGGTTAGCAAAGGCTTTTAGTGCACACTAACTTAGCTCCGGCCCACAGTAATGGCTGCCATGCATTAAAACAGACAATGTGGTAAAAATGTGCTGATGGGGAGGGGGGGGGGGATAGTGTTATTGCGAGGTCCCCTTGGGGGGATTAGATAAGGGAGAAGCTATGTTGAGAGGAGTCTTCTTGAGAGGGAATTGTGATTGTGGATTCTTAAGGGTATTGGGATACTTGAAAAGCTTTAGTGCAGGGGCCTGTGGTAAGTGCATTGGCAGATAGCAGTAATGAATTTGCACTATCTGCTGAAATATTTAACAGAGCTCTAGTGCTAAATGTCTACTCTGTACAGTCCAATAAGAACCTGAAGTCAAGTTTGCTTTTTATAATAAGTGCGTTCAGAAAAAAAAATATTTCCATACCTAAATTGCAGTGTATTGGTCCTATGCTATGGTAAAAATCAATCTAAAGCCAGATGTGGGTAGATGTAGCAAAAGCATTCTTGAATGAAGGTGATAGTTGATATGTTGACATTATCAGATTTCTTTTTCTTGAATTTTCAGACAACTTTTAGAAATAAAAAACAGGCTGTCATGTTTTAAAAAGCTATTGGCTAGTCTGGAGGGAATTATTACCTCCAAATGCTGCATTGCCTGTAGCCTTTATCTTCAGTGATTACATAATTTAATCCTCTGTCAATCACTTTTACCCACTCTCGCGTTCAATATTTTTGCATAAGGCTTTATTCATTGAAATCTTTTCCTATACAATGAACAAAAGAAAGTCCTTAGCGGTTAAAGCCCATATTCAATAAGATATACTGGCAGTTCATATTTACCATCTAAAGCAAAATTTGAAGCATTAGAATAAGCTTGCTGCCTTGACCCTGCGCCTATCCCTGGGAATCCACCAGATACACAATTTTTCCTCAAAAAGGTCAGACCATGTTCGGAAGCAAGGTGGATGGATGTATTGATGTTTGAAGATGTGGGACATGCACTAAAGACAAAACTCATTTTAATTGTATTTCCATTTAATTATGATTCCTAAGGGACAGTCTTGGAAAGGGAAGACCCCAGAATCAAGCATTAGGTGGTCAAAATGCAATGCAAATATGTGCTTTGAGCATAAAAGGCAAAATTCTTCTTTAATGTATTCCACCTTAATTCTGTCTGCTTATAAGTAAGTTGGTAGGTGTGATCTCTTCACCACCCTCTCTGAGCGCCAGAGTTGCAGCTAGATTTACGGACCTATTGAAGTTAGGGAAAAGAGTTAGTAAGTTCTCTCCGAAAATTTCACTGTGATTTTTCCATTCAATTGTAATATTTTCTGCATTTTACTTTGTCTGATAGCTATGCAAAGCTGTTTTCTCATGCAGCTGATATGATCATGCAGGAACACTTAGAAAGACTCCTTTTAAAAGCACAAATTTAACAAAGATAAATAGAACAGTCATGATAGTAAAGTCATTGATCTAAATGTCAGTAACTCACAGTAACTGGGGCAAGTCTTTAGAAATTTTGGGTCAATATTCAGCAGGACGGCCACCACACTAAGTGGTCTGGGTGTCTTTATGTAGATTCTCCACCATCCTATCCATGTAAATTTGAAAGCTGAATATATGCTTCATAAACTTATATGGATAAGTTATCCATAAAAGGTAAGGTTGCTGTTTCTGTGGTTTGCTTATACAGATAACGTTATCTCCATTGAAAAGGAATATCATAGCTGACTGCATATCTTTATGACCCCAGAATGGACTTGTTCCCTTCTCAGTTTATACAGATAGGGCGGCATATGACCAGCGTTGTTAAAGCAGCTAGCCGTCAAAGCTTTAAGTTACACGTGGATATTCAGTGCGGTGGTCATATCTGAATAGCATCACTGAATAGCTGGTTTGGCCAGATAGCATTTTAGCTATTGGGTCAGCAACAATATTCGGCTGCTGGTAGGAAAGCTAAACCGCTTTAAGTTAGGACAGCCTTTTTTCTGTCCTAGCTTTAGGCGTTTTAGTTAGCTGATTAGCATCTAGATATCACCGCTGAGCGGCTAATTTTTCTGCCTTCTCTCTGCCTTCGGAACGCCCCAATGCTAGTTAGCGTCAGGGCAAGGAAGGGAAATTCACTGGCACAAACTGGGTATGTGCCACTGACTATCTCAGTCAGCAGGATTAACATGGTTGCAGGTCTGCAAACTGCTTTAATCCCTTTGAATATTCCCCCCTAACCCCATCAATTTTATCCATTTGCTGGCAACATATTTTTTAAAGCAAAGTGCTTATTCGACGAGAGCCGATGCCGATTATATATATGCTTTTGAATATCAACCTGTACTTGTTTTATATGGAGACAGTGGTATTTACCATGGGCCCAACATTCAGCTCGTGACATTCAATCCTTGCAATGTGCCTGGCTGCCGCGGGCAAAAATGAAATTGGATAATCAGTGCCAGATAGCTATTGTTGCTGAATATCCAATTTCGCCACGACCTCCACTGTTATCTGACCAGAGGCAACATTCAGCCACGAACCAGATAGCAAAACCGCATAAAGTTAGGAGAACCATTGACCTATCCTAACGTTCTGCGATTACTTATCTGGTTAGTGGGCTGAAAATCGTTGCTGACTGGACAGGTGCCATAACCACCCTTGCCCTGTCCAAAAAAGACCCCAACGCTATCCAGATTGTGTCATGGCGGTCTACGGGAACTACCAGGCCCAGTAGGACTTATGTGGCTGGCCGACCATAGAAACCCTTTTGAATATCAGGCCTCTTATGCCTTATTGCGCAAAAAAACAGTAGGTCAATCAGAAACATCCATCACCAGATTTTTTAAATATTTTTTGTCCTTCGACATCGCTTATATGTTACTCAATCAAAATCATTTGTTACAGCACACTACCTTAACTGTTTTCCATTGTGCATCATGTCTGTCTATCTTAGCTAGATTATAAGCACCAAGGAGTATAGATCACATTGAGGGTAATTTTCAAACATATTTCTAGTGTTTTACCCATGGAAATGGGCTTTTCTAAAGCCAATACACAGGCAAACTTATATGTACAGTACAGCCGGTATGCACATACATCTTTCTGGACTGAGCTGGGGCATTCCTTGGCTAGGGGCTGGGGAACTGTTTGGGATTATGTGCATACTTTTGAAAATTCAACCCTATGTGCATAAATTAATCCGAAAAATTGTACATGCCAAAGGGCAGGCATATGTGTGTGTGCACACAGAGAGTCATTTTATAAGAGGATGTTGTATGATGAAGTAACAGAAAGGTGCCCAGTTTATGCTTATTTTATAAAGTCCTCACACGACCAATGATTCAGACTATGAGATAGAAATCAGACCATTCACACCTAAAGACCCTCACCCGGAAAAATCCAAAATAACTTTCTACACTTTAAATAAAGATTATTTGTTGGACCTCTTATTATAACTGATCCACCAGTATATTCTAGATGGACCTCAGTATCCCTGGTCCCATTTTACTATTTTCATTATCAAGCTTAGAATTTATTTAAAATCACTCTCCTTTTCAAACAGCCTATAAAAGAGAAATTTTTCTAATATGTTACACTTCTGTAGAGATGAGGATCATCAAAATTCAATCAGTCATAAACTCTCCTAATGTGTCCATAGCATGCCCACCTGTTTCACAAACATAACGCTTTATCATGGGAGTCGGTGACTGTGCCATGCCATAGTATAGATTCAATCCAATAGTAGATATTTCAGAGAAGATTCTCTCCCAAACAGCTTCTTCTGTAGCTGAAACTCTAACTTCTTTACTCAGTTCTTTATGATATAATTTGCACATTTATGTGGCCATTTTCGGAAGTCCAACTCATGAATAGAGCTTCTAAAATGACTGCCTTTGAATCTGTAACTCCATTGAAAAATAAGATATAACTTCCCCCTAGCAACCCCCTACCACCCACTCCAAATTAAAGCTTCAAGCAAAGCAGAAAAGGGAGTATGGCACAGTATAATTATACAGTATTAAAAGCAAAGCTTAAAAAGAAAGAAAAAAAATAGTAACCTAAAAAAATAAGCAGCTGTCCAACTGGGAATGCAAACCCAGAATAAACAAAATAAGCAAGATGATATCACAGATCAAAAGAAAAAACTATAAAAGGTTTGTAAGGGTTCAAAACGTTTTAAAAAATGGAAAATTAAAAAAAAATTCAGGAAAAGCCAAATAATGAGTCATAATTTTGGAATAACATTTAGAATAACTGTTTAAGGATCATAGCTAAAAAAGGAAACCCATATGAGCTCATCCCAGCTCCCCCTCCACGGCCAACCACCAGCCACTCAGCATGTTCAAAATAAAAGCATAGACCGGCATGATCTCAAAGCCGGCGAGGGTGCAAGCAGCTAGTAGCAGCAGGAAGCGGGAGGTGAGCTCTTCCCCGCTCTCCCTCCACAGTCAACCACCAACCACCCAGCGTGTTCAAAATCAAAGTGCCAACCACGGGCCTGCACCTAAGGGCCACATCAAAGGGCCATGCCTAAAAGGTAGCTCCAGAGTGTAAGACAGCAACAACCCCCCTAATCAGCCTGGACTTCTTCAGTTCAAGAACTCCACCACGTGAGTGCCTCAATATGCCACACTTCAGCAAGAAACTCTATGTTTCGGTCCCCGAACAACTCAACATAAATACAAGCTCCAACAGACCACCCCCTGAGCATCCCACTCATTACCCACCCATTAAGGTTCAACATATAGTAAGTACCAACTGCAATGCATTGAAATGGAACTAAAACAGTTCCTAGCCTACTGCTTCCTAATAACACTTCTTCTATTTCCCACACACATCAACTACTCATCCCTTTTATACACACCCACATACGTGACAGATTAACTAATATCCAACCAAGAACACACACCAGGCATCCATACCAGATTAATAGACTAATCAACATTCCAACAAATAATCCATCACCCATCACCAAGCCCAAACAAGCTATCACAGAACCCCCAGACACCTCACCCCATCCTCCCCACCTAAGATGCATGTTCATTAATGCATGTTCAGTGCAAAACAAAATCCAACTCCTCTGAGACCTCATCACAGAAAATAAAACTGGCATTCTGTGTGTCAGCGAAACCTGGTTCACCATGTCTGATAATGTGCTAGTAAATCAGTTGCTGGCTCCTACACACAACATATTCAACTGTCCCATAAACAAAATATAGAGGCGGAGGAGTCCTGTTCATTTCTAAGAAGCAGCTTAACTTCCAACTGCTGTCATCCAACACAGGGGAAGGTTTGGACACAATCTCCATCACAAACAAATCCTTAACATTCTGCCTAGCATATAAATCCCCAAACACGCATGCAGAAGAATTTACAATCCTACTGGAAAAAGTCTGCAACCACAAGCCACAGACCAAACTCCTCCTGCTACTTGGAGATCTTAACCTTGCTTTTGCATCTCACAAGACTTCAAAGACATTCCTCGAAGCAATGGCAGCCCTGGACTATACCCAGCTAGTCAAGGAACCAACTCATAATAAAGGCAACACCTTGGACATCTAATTCACCCCGCAACATATGCTCATAGACTATAACCTATCCAAGCCCACTTTAACCACAGTACCATGGTCAGACCACAAAACAATCTCCTTCTACATCCCACACGGCCAACATGACATAACATACACACAAACACCCCCCTCAACCTGTAGATTCCACCACCTAGAAACAAAAGAATTCCTAGACAAAATTCTGCCCAAATTACAACAAGCTCCAGATGACCTAGATGCACAAATACATCACTGGAATCAAGCTGTAAATAAGATAGCCACTAAAACACACTCCTCTGCTCCACACAGGAGATGCAACACAGCTACATTGCATATCCCCCAACTGAGGGATCTAAAACATAAACTCAGGCTACTCGAGCAAAAATGAAGATGCTCCAAAACTATGGAAAATCTTCACAATTATATTGCCTACCTACAAAAATACCAAACCACCACAAACCAGGCAAAGAGAGCATTCTTCACTAAACAATTACAAAGTGCTCATAACCACCCTAGAGAGATCTTTGAAATAAGAAATCGATAAGAAACCCCTCAAAGCAAAAAGAAGCAATCCCCATCTCCCCTCAAACCTTGACTGATTTCTACCAAAAACAAGCATCCTCTCAACACTATCTACCAGTAATGCAGCAAAACCTAAACAACACAAAAACAACTGATGGAAATACTTTTCAACTATCTCCTCAGAGCAACTTGCGGCAATTATCAGCATCAACACAACAACTTCTCCGCTTGATACCTGTCTAGTCAGTTGGATCAAGATTGCTAGAGAAGCTTTAATCCCTACAATCCACAAAATCTCACCCAGATCAATCCTACAAGGATATATGCCTAAACCTCTCAAAAAAGCTTACATGCACCCTATAAAGAAAGGAACAGAGAATGACTCTAACCCATAGACCCATAGCCAGCCTACCATTCCTGGCAAAAATGATAGAGAAAATAATACAAATCCAGCTACAAGACTACGTCAACTCCTACTGCCCACTTGACACCCAACAATATGGTTTCAGACCCAATCATGGTGCCAAACCCTTCTAGCTGCCCTCAATGATAACCTACTAAAAGGCATAGACAAACCACATAATGGATTCACCTTAATTTTCTTTGATATCAAGGCAGCTTTCAACTCTGTCCCTCACCACCTTATCCTACAAAGGCGTCACTCAATAGGACTACCAGACACCACACTAAAAAATGGTTTGAATCCTACCTCACGGACTTTCAACTTCAAGTTAAAATGGGCCACAAGAAAACAGCCCCCTTCTTCCAACTTCAAGGTGTCCCCCAAGGATCCACCTTATCAGTATTGCTGTTCAACATCTTTCTTCAACCACTATGCATAATAATTCAAGAACACAACATTCTCTACCACATATATGTAAATGATATGATGATATACGCTCCATTCAATACCACCAATCCCACAACCACACCCATAGAAACATTCTTCAGTTCCATGAAGAAATGGCTCAACAAACACAATATGACCATCAACTTAAAACAGCAGCTATCAGATCTCTGATCAAGAATAACAAACTGGACCCATCAGATATCAAATGCTACAGACCCATCTCCAGCCTCTCCTTCCTAACCAAAATCATAGAAAAGATCGTATACCAGACTCAGGACCACATCGACTCCCACGCACCGCTAGACCAGCAACACGGATTTCGACAGCAGCATGGTGTTGAAACCCTCCTCACAACCCTTCTTGACAGATTCCATATAGGCCTCGACAAGAAAAAACAAGGCTTCATCCTCATATTCATGGACATCGCCTCAGCGTTTGACACTGTCAACCACAACCTTTTACTCACCCAACTCTATCAAAAAGGTGTGAGAAGCTTAGCCTTAGACTGGTTCAAATCTTACCTATCCGATCGACAACAAGTCCGAATAGACGACCAGGCATCCAGACCCTTCCAACAGATGCAAGGGGTCCCCCAAAGATCATCCCTCTCATCCCTACTATTCAACATCTACATACAGCCAATCTGTAACATCATCCAATCATTCAACATTCTATACCACATCTACGTGGATGACGTCTTACTATACACGCCGTTCATCACTGACAACCCAGACTAAGCGTCCATAGTTGAGTGCTTCAACACAGTCTCAGACTGGCTCATGACACGCAACCTGAAGGTTAACACCAATAATACAGAGGTCTTATTCATATCAAAGGACCCCATATTTAAACCATCACCCTCCCTCAAAGTAAAAGATTTTGATCTTATAACCAAGCAAGAGGTCCGCTATCTGGGGGTAGCAATCGACCAATGCCTATCATGGGAGACCCACACTCAAAATATCACTAAATCTGTACTCTATAAACTAAGAACCCTCCGACACGTACGTCTTCTCCTCGAAACCTTGGACTTCTGTTCGGTGGCCCATGCTCTCATCCTTCCTCATCTAGACTATTCCAACATCATCCTTCATGGTATGCTGAAGCACACCCTGCAGCCACTACAACTTGACATGAACACAGCTGCCTGTACAATCTTAGCTGCATCCAGATATGACCACATTACTCCCATCCTAATTCAGCTCCACTGGCTCCCCATAGCAAGTCACCTGACCTACAAAGCAATGTTACTCACTTTCAAGGCCAGGAATGCAATGTCAGCGACCTCACTCTCAGAACTTATACAAAGAATGCCGGAGACCAGGTCCAGGAGAACATGCTCAATAAACTCCCTCACAACCCCCTCAACAGTAAGGACCTGCACCCAATCAACCAAGAATCAAGCTTTCTCCCTATTTGCATCAACACAATGGAATGCCCTACCTGCAACGATACGTGCGATCCCAGATCTCACAACTTTTAGGAAGGCTTTGAAGACTCACCTCTTCCAACTTACGTACGATCACCCACCCTAGATCAGTCATACAAATGAAAACTGCCGACGGCACACGACCATAGGCATGTGCCATCAAATAAGACTGTAACCCCTTACCACCCTGTTCCACCCTGTCTCACCCTGTTCTACCCAGGTCTGCCCTGTTTTACCCATGTCTGTACCCGCCAGGGTTGTTCTAATTTAGATTGTGAGCTCGTAAGAGCAGGGACTGTCTTGTTTGTTCATATGTAAACCGCACTGATTTTAAATAGCGCGGTATACAAAACCAAATAAATAAATAAACTACAAGAAAACCAAAGCCTTATATAAAACCAGAGACTCCAAATTCACCCCACCTCCTATCACCACCATTGACAGAGCAAAACTACTCATAAAACCTAAAGTTTGCTACCTAGGGGTCACACTAGACAAGCGCCTAACCCTAACAGCTCACTTCAGCAATGTCATGAGAGCCATTTACAGTAAAATCAAAACAGTAGAACACCTAAAACCACTTCTGAACCCTCAAGATTTTCACACCATATTCTAAGCTCTCATCTTCCCCTACCTACTGCAATCTCCTCCTATAAAGCCTTCCCAAAAGCGCTCTTCACCTTCAACTGGCTCAGAACACTGCTGCACACATCCTCTGCAATGCCTCCAGATTGATCACATAATCCCACTTTACAAACAACTGCACTGGTTACTCATCACAGAGTGAATTAAATACAAAGCCATCCTCGCTATCTTCAAAATCAATCATGACTTCTCCTCCACCTACCTACAATCACTACTACAAAAAGTGCCTAACAGCAGATCTAGAAGAACAAACTCTCAGAATACCCTATCTACACCAAGATAAAAAAACAACCATTCCACATCTAGAAGGGCCTTCTCTCTATATGTTCACACACTTTGGAATGCCATCCCACACAACTTATATGCCACAGATGACTTAATGACATTCCATAGAAAGCAGAAAACTCACCTATTCCTGGAACACTTCCCTGATGAAACGTAACCACTTACTCCACTGGACATACTGAATCATCCCTCTCCCCCTCCTCACCCTACAACCCCATCTCTCTCCCACCCACAACCTAACTCAAATCCCCCTTGTCCCTTCCTTCCTCCTTTCCCTTCCAAGTTAATGCTCTGTTCCTGTTAAGTTGATAATGCGTTCTATTTCCATTTTATATTTTCAATTGTCATAATCAGTTCTCTGTAAAGCCCTGTTGAGTTATGTTGCTACATGTAAACCATTGTGACTCTTTGATACAGCGGTATAAAGAAAAAGCTAAATAAATAAATAAATAAATAAAAATAAATAAGTTCAAATTTGCATAAGTTCCCTCTCAATAGCCCAGTAAGTTTTGTCATATGAATCTTATCTCATATCTGAGCAAACCAATCGCCTTTTGTGGGGACAGACTCCCACTTCCAATACTTAGCAATCACACATCTAGTGTGGTGGCGAAGACAGCCAGGTCCCTATGGAGATAGAGAAAGCGCAGGCAGTTTCCCATAGTCAGAAGGAAAATGCAAGAAATGGTCACTTTAAAAGTGCAGCTAACATGGAAAGAAACCTGTCAAAAGTTGTTGTCAGGAAGCCACGCCCCAGCTCCATGGTAACTGAGGGTGGTAATGCAGGGCAGCTGGGGGCGGGGTGGAAAGATACAGGTCAGACCCACTCATATAAACCCCAGAGAACAGGGAAAGACAGATTAGCAGCAAGACTAACAGCGAGAGCAGGAAACAGGAACAAGACAGCAGAAAGAGTGACAGGAAGGCACGAGAGGAGGAGAGCTGAGTCTGATTCAGAGGCGGAGTCTGAGCAGGAACCTCAGTCTGAGCAAGAGTTTCACTCTTGCAGGAGGGAGAGAGACGTGAAGGCTAACTCATCCAGGAACCAGCATGGCCAGGGGAGTGGCAGTGATGCACTGTTGAAAAGAATCTCCAAAGGTATTGCTCAAAAGGATTATAGCCAAAGCTCTCAGGAAAGGTTCCCAGACAGCAGTTGGAGGGAAGGATATCCCCAAAGGCAGCTCCAGCATTCAAACCAGACCCAGGGTTACAGGAAGCCTGCAGGTGGTTCAAGAACCCAGGAAGGGCTGGTAAGAAAACCTCTCAACAAACAAGGGCTGAATGTTTTAAAGCTTTTAAAAGGTCTGTTAAAGGACCAGGAAGTAGCTTGTGGTAATAACAGCTCTGTGTACCGAGAGAGGTCTCGAGGGGAACAGCTGTTTTACAACGACGTCACAGATCCATCGTGTTCAGAATGTGAATCAATGGAACTGGGAGAGAATGATACTGTCTTGAGTCAGCCTGAGATAGAAATGGAGTGTGATTTGTCCATAGCAGTAAAGTAAGAATGTTTGGAAAATTCTAACCTTGAAGAAATATCCATGTGTTTGCTGTGCATGTTATGCTAAGAAGCCAGGAAGTTTTAATTAGCATGGCTGCTGCTTGAAAAGAGACTTATTAAGGAGGACTGACTGAAGTCTCTAGGAAGCTAATTAAAACCACTGAAGAAATAAGCTGAGAAGAAAAGTTTATTGCTTAAGTTTGGTAGCATTGAAGTTTTCAATGGACATTTAAGTTTCAGTTAAGCAATGTGAATGGAAGCCTTTATTTTTGAAGAAACCACATGTGCCTTGTTGAAGTAAGCAAGAGCCATTGTTATCTTTTATTTTCCTGTAAAAAGTCTGTACACGTGAAAAGCCAAGCTTCATTAAGAAGCTCCTGTTTATAACGGGAGGTGAATAAAATTCCTGTGTTTGCTTTCAACCCTCGGCTCAGCATTTTTTTTTACAACTACAATTTAACTACAACTCCCAGAGGCCTTTGCCCTGGAGTACAATTGAAAGGAACATTCGCCCCTTTCCTTGTCAGGCAACCGCCTAGGCGGGGCGAGGGCGCGACACTAGCAAACACTAGCAAATATTGAACAAGTAGGCCCTGTGAGTGAGATAACGTAAATGGAAATTCACAAACCAGCAGAATAAATGCCAGATCATTTGGTATCATTATTTTTTAAAATCTGAGATATTAAGTACCTGACCATTAGCTAGAATTTCTGTATCTTGTAACAACTCCACCAAAGGTGGTCAAAGGTATCAAGATGTAGACATCCCCTCCAATAGCTGGGGGAGGTTTGGGGCAGGTCTATACCAAGGGCTGTGTGAGCAGTGCAGCTGCATATGGGCAAGCATGGAAGGGGCTCCAATGTCACTACTTGGCTTCCAGAAAGCCCAACAAGCAATTTTCTGTGCACGGAAGAGTCTTGGGGGGAGGGGGGAATTATGTCTGCAAGTGACATGGGGAACATTTCTAGCTTGGTATGATCCTGGTTTGGGGTCCCTCTTATTCAGAATTTGGGAAGGGGTTAAGATATGACCTAGTTAAAAAACAAGTTTGTGTTTGAACCCTAGATAGATAAATGGAACATTTGAATGCATAGTGCCAAACTGCTTCCCTAAAGGTTTCTATTTCTCAAACTCCTAGACGGAGTATTCATCTTAACATGTATCCATGAGGCTCAGTGAAGCAATGCGCCTCAAATAAGGATTTATAAAGCTTCAACAGCAGCTTTTAGTTATTTCCTCTTTCAAATAAATGTTTCTCAAAGCATAATGGTGTCCTCAAAAACTATTTTTTATTCTCTGGATTATTAGAACAACATTATAACTGCAAATATTGAAAAAACAGTACTATCTTTGAAAGTATTATTATTGAAAAGCTGAGCAAAATAAAAAGGGCTGTTATTTCTACAATGCCCCACAAAATGATTCCTCATATCAAAAACAAATTGTCTGGCTGTAATAGGAGCATAAGATGAAATTGTACTCGTGTTCAACAATTTACAAATTCAGCACCATATTTTAAACATAGACCTGACTAAAAGATGACGCAAATATTGGACCTCATCCAATGTTTTCCACAGAAATGTATTCAAAAGTACAAAAAGGTAAGATCAGCAAAGATTTGGGCTGAACCCAATGAGGGCAGGAGCAAGTGACAAACCAACTTTTTAAAGCCTTAGGACAAGCCCACCAATAGTACTTTTCAACATCAGGAAAAACAATACTGCCCAAATATTTTCGTGAAACCAATATTTTGGCTGGATTTTTTTTTACCTTGCTAAACAAAGTCACCAAGCATCTTATGTATCCTTTGAAAAAAAACTTCTCAGGGAGATGAAAGAACATAAACAATCTCTGAAAAATTATAATCTTAAAAGAATTAAGTCATCCTAACCAAGTAAGACAAAGCTCTTAACCGGGTAAGGCGGACACGTAGCCTCTCGCCCCTCCCTGCCACCCCCATAATTTTAGCCTCTAACCCACAAAATTCAGAATAAAACACATGACACATTCTTGGCCTTAACTGGTCGCAGCTTTAATAACCTTTTTTAACAAACCAACCAATACAAATCAACACATTATAACTTCCCCCCCCCCCCCAAAAGCAGAGCAAGCCCTCACCAGCCATGTTAGTAGCAAGGTGACGCCGCTTCCGCTTCCGCCGGGTACAGGCCCTACCAATTTTCCACGCCCTCCCTCTTCCGGCTTCGCCATATTATTAGCAAAAACCTGAGGGATTAACCGGGTCGGGGGTACCCCACCCCCGCCCTCATGCTTGCCTCCGGCTCCGGACCCCGGAAACCTCCGGGATCCCGCCACCCCCCCCCCCAGCTGCAACAACCCACTACCCCCCAAAAACACCTAGCGTCCCCCAGCAAGGGTGGGCGGGCGGGACGACCGGCTCCTCCCGCCTCGAAAACCAAAAGGCAGGAGGACACCGAGTCCCCGCACTACCCCCCTACCCCCGCCCGAGGTCCCAGCTCTCCCATTGGCTCCCGCTTGTTCAAAACGCCAGCGGGAGCCAATGAGGCTGCCAGACGCCGTGCTCCTTCCCGACGTCCCAACGCGCCGGCGAAGCGCGTGGGCGTGAGCGCACTGCCGCCCCCCGGTTAACGGCGGCCACGAGGACGGGGGCCCGCGGCCTTACAATAACCGGGTAAGGCGGACACGTCGCCTCTCGCCCCTCCCCGCCACCCCCATAATTTTAGCCTCTAACCCACAAAATTCAGAACAAAACACATGACACATTCTTGGCCTTAACTGGTCGCAGCTTTAATAACCTTTTTTAACAAACCAACCAATACAAATCAACACATTATAACTTCCCCCCCCCACCCCCAAAGCAGAGCAAGCCCTCACCAGCCATGTTAGTAGCAAGGTGATGCCACTTCCGCTTCCGCCGGGTACAGGCCCTACCAATTTTCCACGCCCTCCCTCTTCCGGCTACGCCATATTATTAGCAAAAACCTGAGGGATTAACCGGGTCGGGGGTACCCCACCCCCGCCCTCATGCTTGCCTCCGGCTCCGGACCCCGGAAACCTCCGGGATCCCGCCACCGGCTCAGATCAGCCATGACCTGAGCCGCCCCCCAAAGGTAAGCTGCGACCAGCCCTCGCCCGCAACCTAATACCTTCCAAGGCCTCCTGCCAATCATTAAGAAGCAAATCCAACCCTATCGGGGACAAATGCACCCCATCCGGCCTATAGAGGCCAGGGCAAGCAACGTCAACCCAAAGGTGAAGTATCTGACAACCTCCCTGCACCCCCATCCATCTACCGATTTGACGGTTAATCTTAGTCACCCCCTGCGACCACCGTCGCTGAGCCCAGCAGGATGGCCTTGGAATGATATCAGACCAAACCAAAATAATGCCTGGAAACATCCCCAACACCACCCCCAAGTCCTTTTGCACTGCCCGAATCAGCTGTCGGCAAGTCCACGAAACCAGATCGTTGCCTCCCAAGTGTAGCAGCAAAATGTCCAGCATGCTTCTCGACCGCTGGTGGTGCCGAAGCAAAGGCAAGAGCTGGATCCACCGCAGTCCGCGTTCACCCAGCCATGTGACAGTCACTGCAAGCTCTGTAAGTCCCAGATTCAGCCCTATCGGCCGTGCTGCTGCTCGCCGGCTAGCCCAGTACACATAGGAGTGGCCAATCGCCCAACAGCAACACGAGCCATGCATTTGTTCTGCAACAGAAAGGATAAAAAGTTAGTGACCCCCACCGCCCTTACAAACGCACGTATCTGCGGAAGGCCTGCGACCTCCACCTCCCAATCCGACGAATCTCCTGCTCCGGCAGACCCGCCGCTGTGGCACTGGTCGCCGCCCCAATCCTGAAGGAGTGAGGAGCGAACGCACCAGGATCCTCGCCGATCCACCGCAACGACAGCCGCAGCACTGCCGTAAACTGGAAACGCGTAAGAACCCGTGCATCCTGATGTATAAAAAGACTACCGGCGGTATCCGGCCGCACGCGTAAGTATGCTTTTAGTAGGGAAGCAGGGCACGAGGGGGAACCCCGCACCTCGGCCAATTCCACCCAGGTGCCTCTCCCTGCCTGATCCATCTTAGAACGGGCAATGAGGATACAAACCCCACCCCCGATCCATCGCACTTGATGTACCTGAACCTCCCTCCCATTGCAAATCTGACCTGATTCCGCCACCAATTCACCCACCCGAAATGCGCCGAAAAAGGCTACCGAAAAGACAGCCTGAAAAAGCACCCCTTCATAAGAGGATGAGACCACCTGAGGCAACGCGCCGCACAAACGGCGCAGCAAGTCGTGCGTGATCGGGCGCTACCAATCCCGTGGTGAAAGGAAGGCCCGCTCCCAACCTTGAAGAAGTCTATGCGTTAAAAATACCCCGCCCGCCGCCCCCCACCCTACGGCCCGTGCAAAAAAGGAGAATCCCGCTAAATTCCTACGGATGGTAGCATGCGACAGTCCAGCAGCCTTCGCTGCCGACACATACTGACCCAAAAGCTGATCCAAAGCTGGGCCACACTGCCATCCCTGCAGTGCCAAGAAGGACACCATGCTGCAGCAGCCCCGTTGATACGCCACCCAAGTTGCCAATGATACTGAATTCCTCAGCAGTTCCATCATGTCCCGAGGCCAATCTGCCATAAGTGCTCCGGGACCGATGTCCCCTCTTCGTCCGCATCGGGCGCCAAAGTCCGAAACAGCTCCCATTTAAAACGGGAAAGAGCATCAGCAATCTTGTTATGACACCCAGAAATATGACGAGCCTTAATCACTAAATTCAACTGCAAACACGTGAAAACAACGTGCCGCATCAGATCGGCTACCGGCCTGCATCTCGGAGAATAATGGTTGAGCACAGACACCACTGCTTCGTTGTCGCACCACCACAGAACTGTACGATTCCGGAGTCTGTCAGGCCATAACGACATCACCACCAGAATGGGGAACAACTCAAGGAATGTAATATTATTCGTAAGCCCTACGTCCCGCCAGGATTGCGGCCAACCCACCGCGCACCAAGAACCCCCAAAATAAATACCCAATCCCAAACCCCCTGCTGCATCCGTATACAGTTGCAAATCCGCAGAAGTCATCGCCCGGGCTCTCAAGACCGTAGTACCATTAAAGTCACTGAGAAAAGCGTCCCAGACCCCCAAGTCTGCTCGCATGCTGCGTGACATCCTGATCCAATGATGGGGCTTAGAAACGCCGGCGGTAGCCGCTGCAAGCCGCCGCAAGAAGACTCTCCCCATCGGGATAACTCTGCAAGCAAAATTAAGTGAACCCAACAAAGACTGCATCTCACGCAATGTCAGCTTGCTGGAAACCAACGCATTCGCAACCAAAACCCGCAGCTTCAAAACCTTCTCTTGCGGAAGACGAGCTACCATTGCCACGGAATCCAACTCAACACCCAAAAAGGTAAGAGTAGTCGCAGGGCCCTTGGTCTTACCAGCCGCTAGAGGAACACCCCACACTCGGGCCAACTGCACAAAGCCCTCCAACAACGCCTTGCACTGCCCCGTTTGCGCGGCACCAACAAAGAGGAAGTCGTCTAAGTAATGCACCACCGAGGGACACCCCACCCAGTCAACAAATGCCCAATGTAGAAACGAGCTAAACTGTTCGAAATAAGCACAGGAAATTGAACAACCCATAGGCATGCTCTTGTCAAAGTAAAATTGTTCTTCGAAGCAAAACCCCAACAAATGAAATGCCGATGGGTGCACTGGTAACAAACGGAAGACCGATTCAATATCCACCTTCGCCAGCAAGCACCCAGGACCGCATGCCCTCACAAGCTCAACCGCCTCATCAAAGGAGGCATAATGCACTGCGCACAGTTCCCTAGGAATGTGATCATTGACCGAGGAACCAATGGGGAAGGAAAGATTATGTATTAATCGATACTTTCCAGGCTCCTTCTTTGGAATGATACCCAATGGAGATAACACAAAGTCAGCAAAAGGCCGTTCCCCAAAAGGGCCCGCTACTCTACCTAAAGCAATCTCGCTTGCCAACTTCTCCCGCACAACCTGCGCAAACCGCCGCACAGAAGGCAAATTCCGAGCCTGGTTTGCTGCTACACTGCCCACCACAGGGATTCGAAACCCCTCCCTAAACCCAGTCTCTAAAATGACGCGGACCTTTTTCCTAGGATACCGCTTAAGCCACGGACTTAAAACCCCAACCTCAACAGGAGAGGGAGCCAAGCTCCACAAACCCCCCCCTACTTGTGGGTGGGGGCCGAGGCTCCCCCGACACTCTTTTTGACACATTTGAGTGCTGAGTGGCCCCCATTACAGATAGAGCAAGCGTGCCGGAATTTACAATCCAGAAAGGGGCATGAAGACTTGTTGAACCGCCAGCACAAGTCCCCAGCTCCCCTCCCCCCCCCCCGTAGTCCTCTGTACCACCGGGGGCACGCCTGATCGAAAGGGCCGGCCCGCACCCGCAGGAACAGACACTCCACCTTTTGGCCCGGCCGAACTTCCGCCTACAGGTCTGATCACCATCTGCGTCAGCCAAAGAGTAATGTCTTGCGTCCCCCATGAAAGCATTTGATTCTCTTCCATCTTATCATGAAATTTCTCATCATAGTTGAGCCAAGCCCAACCCTCATGAGTCTGTGACGCCTCTAAGATGGAATCCACGTAAGCCAGCAGCATACCATACTGCTCCAGATGCAAATGCCCCCAGACACTAGCCAAGCGCAGAAAGGCCCGAGTCCAATTCACGACGTTCCGCGCCACTCTCCTAACCCTACCAGCCTTCTCATCCGCCTTTCGCTTCCGCCGACTATCCCCTGACCGCTTTCGACCTTCCAGTAAGCGTAAAATATCTAAATAACGACGCTTCTGAATTTTCCGCCGCAGATTCTTAGGCACGCCCTCCCACAACTCAGAGAAAGCCACTACCGTAGGCGCCGCTCCAACCTGTCCGGCACTACCCACTAGCCTCCCAACCCCAGCCCCGTTCGTCTGATACCGAACCCGACGAAGACTCAGTGGTGGAAGAAGAGGAGGATCCAGAACGCCTACGCCGATGACAAGCATGCCTCCCCCTCTTCTTAGCCCGCTTCTTACCCTTGGCAGCCGACCGAGCATCACCTTCCACTGCAGCGCCCGCCTCCCGCAATGCAGCGCCAGCATCCAACTCCAACTCACCTGCAGCCGTTGACGCCACCTAGGTAGCCACGCATGTATCCTGTCGCATCGACGCCGTGCTGGTCTCCGGTCGCATCATCGCCAAAGCTGCAGTTCCTCACACCGTTCCGCCAGGCAAGGGACTCCCGTCAGTGCTCACAGTCATGCCATCCCGCTGTCTGGAAGCACCCATCCAAGGATGTCCCCCGTAGTGCCATCCGGGAGATACATGTGGAGAAAAAAAAGGAAAAGGCGAAGGGACACCCGCCAGAGCCCACGGAGGTTGCCATGCCCCTAGCCACTCCGCACGGGAAGAGCCTTGACCCCCGCCCTGCCAGTGTTCCCAAGCTGGTGAGTAACCACCCCCCGCAGCACCCCATACACCCCCTGGGCTTGCAGATTCAAACCCAGTACCGCCTCCCTATATATTTTCCCCCTTTCCGCCCACCGTAAGAACCGTACCCACCACCACGGTTCCTAGAGACCCATGAGCCCCCCCATGCCCCGAGGAGCCGCTGGCCAGGCCCCTAGACCTGCCTCGCTTCCCCCGAACCACAGGGACACCCGAAACCCCCCCCCCGCTGCCCCTGCCCCTGCCCCCCGCGTCCTAAACCTCCTGAAGAGCGAGAGCCCCGCCTGCGTGCTCTGCTACTGCTAGGAGCTCTGCCCCTGGCCCCCCCCCCCGTCCCCTGGTGCCCGCAGCGAGGGACCCCAGAGGCCCCCTGCCAGGCCCGGACACCCCTCCTCCCATGGGAGCTGGAAGCCCGTCAAGCCCACAGGATTCAGCCCCACATACCCCTGTCCTGCCATCTGTGTCCTTGTCAGACCCTTTCCCCCTCCTGGGGCCCCTCCTTTTCCCCTGCCCGACATTACAGCCCTAAAGGCTTGATGCACCTCTTAAATTCCCCTTGTGTTTGGCTTTTTCGTTTGGTTTGTGTGTTGTTAGTTTTTTTTTTAAATTAATCCCTGCACAAACAGCAGGACCAGAACCCCAGCAACTCACCGCTGGCACGCACAACACCGACGCTGCTCTGCCCTGTAAGCCGCTGCCACCAACACGTCCTTGCAGCCAAACGCCGCGCTGCTGACACGATGCTGCCCCAACTCCTCTGCAGCGGACATGCTCCCCGGCACAAGCAGGCCGCTCCGACGCTGCTCAGCCAGCAGCCCGCAGCAAAAGCAAGGACAATGCCAATTTTTAAATTATAAATCAGTTTTTTAATTGTCCCCACAGCCCCTTTGACATGACCGGCTCCTCCCGCCTCGAAAACCAAAAGGCAGGAGGACGCCGAGTCCCCGCACTACCCCCCCACCCCCGCCCGAGGTCCCAGCCCTCCCATTGGCTCCCGCTCATTCAAAACGCCAGCGGGAGCCAATGAGGCCGCCAGACGCCGTGCTCCTTCCCGACGTCCCAATGCGCCGGCGAAGCGCATGGGCGCGAGCGCACTGCCACCCCCCCCCGGTTAACGGTGGCCACGAGGACGGGGGCCCGCAGCCTTACAATTCCAGTCTTTCCTCTTTGTCTTGATTTGCTTCAGTAATTTTTCATAATTTAGAGCAAATAGCAATATCTCTTGCCACTAGGACACCAAAGTACCAAAGAAACAATTTGAAAATTAACTAAGGCTAAAAGCTCTGAGGTTTTAGACCGTCTTTTACCACACAGCAGTAACGCTAAGAAAAATTGCCAGAATTGCCAGCAATTTCAGCATATTACTCATAAAGATGAGAGTGTCATCAGCATATAATGATAGTGTATGTTATTCATTCTGTACTATAACCACCATGAATTTCTGCAGGGTTGCAAATTGCAATACCTAGAGATTCAATAATGAGGGTCAAAGCAAAGGAGATAGGGGGACATTCTCGATGAGTACCCCTGGAAAGCAAAAATGGAAAAGACCAAACAATTGCTAAAGGTTTAGCCGATGGTGACCAATAAAGGGCCCTAACCCATTGGATGAAGTCACTCCCGAAACCAAATTTCAAAAGAAAAAAATATTCCATTTGACTATAAGGAAAGAATCCCTATTTCCTCTTCTAAGCTTAGGGAATGATAAATATTAATCAGCTGCCAATTGTCTGAATCATATTTAATCTTAATGAAGCCAGTTTGATCTGGATGTATAATTTGTGATATATGGTTCTCAATATGCCAAAGTCAAATTTTAGCAAAAAATTAAGAAAAGATAATGGTCTGTAGTTGGAGCAGAGTATAGGGAATTACTAGGATTGAAGCTTCATAAAAGGTTGGCAGCAATCTACCCCTCCTAAGGATACCATTCAACACCTCTGTTAATCGAGAAGAAAAACTGGACACCAATTGCTTATAAAGTTCAGCTGCAAGACCATCTCCTAAAGATTCCAACTCAACAACCCATTCTGTTTTTAATTTTTTTAATATTCTGTGTTTTATTTTTGTTTTTTCAACTGCTATATCAAAAGTTTATTAGATTTATTACCATGCTCATAATAAAGCCATTTAGTTAGATTCATATCATAGGCTGTTTTGGAGGTTTCCAAAATGTTAGGTTCTCCATTTTGTTTCACTAAATCTTTATAAAGCTCAATTGAAGGGTTTGCTTAAGCCTTCCTTCTAGTTCTTGTATCTGTTCAAGTAATTTTTCTGATTGCTCTTGCCTTTGTTTCATAAACTTTCATGAATGGGCAATGATATATCCTCTAATCAACCTTTCTAGCCTCCCAGATAGATGTCTGCATGCCCAAAGTATGGTTAACTGTTAAGTATTCCTCCCATGCTAATTTAAGATGATCTACAAACTCTGAGATAGCCAGCAGTAGTCTACTCATAGGCCACTATGAAGGTGGAAATATCACCAGAATGAAATAGTTCAAGGCTGACTGGAGCATGGTCAGAGAAAACCATATCACCTATATTGCAAGATTTAACTACCCCAACTGTGGCTGTTATAAGGAACCAAAAATCAATTCTAGTATAAATTTTGTCTACTAGATAATAATAAGCATAATTTTTTTTCAGCTTCATGGAGATGCGCCAAGCATCAAAGACACCTTTCAGATATTTATTGAGCCATTTAGTACCTAATTTGTTCAATGCAGAGAGGCCATAAATAGAACCCCTCCCAAGATATACCAATCCCCAGGCTTCCAGCTTTATTAACGAAAGATATTTCTGAACAAAAGGAATAGGAGTCTGATTACGGGCATATATATTCAGAAGAGTAATCAAAACTCCATCCAACTTCTCTTTAACTAGACTATGCCTTTCTTCAGGAACAGCAATCAAATTGTTAGCCTTAAAATTACAGATTTTAGAAACCAGAACAGCCTCAAGACTCTCTTTGCTTTCTGCTAAGATGAATACCACAATTATTTCACCCATTTCAATTTCAGCTTTTCATGTTTAAGACTATTGAGGGGCATCTTGTTTTTAAAGGACTCAGTATTAATTTCCTTTAAATTGGATGATTTAAATCACAAACATTACATGAAATAAATGTCAAAGTCATAGTACTTCAAGAATTACAATACCAAGACCCAGTATAGCAAGATTATTTTCCAAAAAGTCTGATATATATAACCTGTGATTAAAGAAGACTCCCCTCTAATTCCAAATTGCCTATATGTCCCTTCCTCACCACTCAACCAATCTACGTTTATTCGTTCCACTCCATTCATTAGTATATATACTTCATCTGTCTCTTTTCCAAGTTGAAGAGCCCTAATCTTTTAAGCCTCTCCTCATAGGTGGCTCTTCCCTTTTCTAATTCTGCTATAACCTTTTTAAGATATGGTGACCAGAAATATATATAATATTCAAGGTTCAGTTGCATTATAATATCCTTGGTTTTCTTCTCCATTCTTTTCCTTAGGATTGCTAACATTCTATTTGCTTTCTTGGCCACCACTGCACACTGGGCAGAGGGTTTCAATGAATTATTCAGGACGCCACCTAAATCCTTTCCCTGGGTGGTTCCTAATATGGAAATTTGCATTGTATAACCATTATTGGGTTGTTCTTCCCAGAGAGCGTGATTCCATAATGTGCCCATGGACATATTTAAATAAAACAATCCAAAAAAATGGTCACTTCCGAAAAGACAGGATAGATAATCAACTATATAACAAAATCACTCCATTATCTTACAAAAGTTTATAGTATGAACCTCAAGGGCAAAAGGAAAAAAAAACAGGTCTCAGAACAAATGGGGTTGCATGTGGACAATGAGGACTATCCTCTAGCCACCTCCCCAATACATCAACGACCTGAAAAAAACTCCTTATCATAAATACTTGACCACTAACTAATCACTCTTTCATAAACAAATGTAATTCTAAAGTGTAATTTGTGCCATTCATTTAAACTCCCAGCCAGCATGAATAGACTTTCACTTAAATCCAACGTATGCTCGAGTGGCGTCTAAACAGCCAGCCGTCTTGCATGCCAACAATTTGACCCCAATGCCCCTCAGGACACCCACTTGGCATTTCACTACATATTCACATCCTCCTGAAGAAGCATATGTAGCGAAACATCAAGTGGGCATCCTGAGGGGGTTGGGGTCGAATTATTGGCATGCAGGACGGCTGGCTGTTTAGACGTCACTCCAGCATACGTCGGATTCCCAGATGTTTAGAAATATATAAACAACTACGTTTATATGCATCTGATCAAAAGTTTTTAGATAAATGGAATTAAATTTTGAACAAGTGCTCCCTTGATTTAATGGTGTTGGTGGTGGATACGATCAAGATAAGCCTTGAGGAGATGAAAAAAGAAGCTGGATGGGATTAAGGTTGTTGAATCAGAACAAAAGTTTCAGTAACAGGAAGACATGAGTAGCTAAATAGAGCAATTACAAACTGATGTGAAAAAGATCAAGATGAAGAAACTGAAACATGATTATAATGATTATACTGTGGGATATATATTTCTTTGAATGGATCGAAATCAGAAGGATGAGAAGAAAACATGGAAGAGGGTTGATTTTGAACTGTCATCTGATGAATCCTCTAGCACTGATAGTAATCAACAGCTTAAGGATGGTTTTTTAGACATGGGCAAAATCAAGAAGTAGTTACCCCCTGGGCATTATAAAGAATCCGTGGTAGCGAAGAGCAAGAAACGGTAGATTTGTCTATGAAAAGCAATGGACCATCATTAGTAATGAATATATTGGATTTACCTTTGACGGAAGGCCAGCTTAGATTACTTAATTAAGGACTTTCATTTGTCCCTATGATCAGTTTTGATTCATTTCAGTTCTGTTTGGATTTGGAGAAATACATCAGAAAGTTAAATATGAAGGTTTATTTGCCACCCAATTGATGAAGTTGAAGGAAGGAGGAAGGATGAAGAGGGAAAGAGTTCTTTGAGTGGTCCGGGTAGAGTACAGTTACCTCCGGGCCAGTTGCATCCAGCTTTATCAATATTTAAACAACTGGTTCTTTGGGACATTGAGGTTCTTGAAGGACCTTCTTATAAGCAAACCTTTTGTGCTCTTACTCCAATGGAAAAAGCAGCTTTAAAATAATTGTGTTCGATGCCTGAAATTGTAATTAAGTGCGCAGATAAAGGCAGCGCTATTGTGGTGCTTAATCGGAGGGCCTATTTTGCTGAAGCTTTTTGCCACTTGTCAGATTTTTCAATATATTAAAAAATTAGATAATGATCCAACTAGTTTGTTACAGGCGAACATAAAGGAGCTCACAAATTTAGCGTTTAAAGAAAATTGTATATCTAAAAATGAACTGTCATTTTTGAATGTTATGTCACCTGGACTGGCAAAATTTTATTTATTTATTACCTAAAATCCACAAAAATTTGGCATGCCCCCCTGGAAGACCTATAGTTTCAAAAAGGGTAACAGTTTTGGAGCCTTTGTTTGTTGATTCCTTTTTAAGGCCCTTGCTGACAACAATCTCTTCAAATATACGTGACACCACTCATTTTTTACAAATCTTAGGGGAGGCTTCTATGTGGGCTAAAAGGTCAGATACTATTTTGGCTACCCTCACTGTGACTGCCTTGTATATCAGTATTCCTCAAACAGCAGTCATATTGGCGGTAGAGGCTGCGTTGATGAGGTGAGGTGATCTATCTGAAAAACAAGTTCAGTTTATTACACAATTTGCTGAAGTAACTTTATGTAACAACTATTTTATTTTTGAAGGAGTGATTTATCAGCAAACATCAGGGGAAGCTATGGGGGCTACTTTTGCCCCATTGATTGCCAATCTGTTTATGGAAGAGTATGAACAGAAATGGCTTTCTAAGTCACCTTTTGCTTCCCAGATTAAGCTTTGAGGTTGATACATTGACAACGTCTTCTTAATCTGGGAAGGGTCTGCTGACTCTTTGGTCCAGTTCCATTTTTGGTTTAACAATGTATACAGTTTACCTTGACTTATCATACTGAAAACATTGCCTTCTTGAATGTTCTGTTTGTAAGAGAATCAAATGGTGGGGAACATCTGTATATAAGAAAACCACCAATAGGAATATATTTTTACATTACTCAAGTGCCCATCCTTTATGTTTGATGGAGGGATTATCTTTCTCCCAATTCATAAGATTCTGTAGGAACTGTTCTAGTATAGATGATTTCAAAGTCAAATCAAAGGGCTTAAGGGCTGATTTTAGGCCTGGAGGGTATCAGGCCACTGCGGTTGATCAGACGAATTGTCAAGCTTTGTTTAACAACAGAGATGTGCTTCTTCAACCACATAGTGGGGATAGGAAAAGGCAGGCTAGAGAGTACATTAATTTTATCTCCCATTTTTCCCCTATGAGTTTCAAAATTCAGTGGATTATGTCTAAGCATCCTAATGTATTACGGGCTGCACCAGGGCTAAGTGGATGGCAGACTTGATGTGTGTGGTTAAGGGACCAAAATTTGAAGGAAATATTAAGTCCTGCATGATTGCGATCAGTGGACCATATCCGGGAAGGGGAGCCAGGCTACTGGATATGCAGTAGATGTTCTATTTGCTCAGTTTCTTGTGAAATAACTACTTTATCGTATAGGGGAAAGAGTACACTTTAAATAGGCATACGTCATGTGAATCTAATTATGTAGTAATGGGATCTGTTGTCCATGTGGATTACTGTATGTCGGTAAAACCATACGTTCATTTAGGACATGGATTGGTGAGCATAAGAGCCGGCTACATTGTAAAAGACATGAAGCTCCAATTGTATAACATTGTTTGGAGCAGGGTCATGAGTTTATAGAGTTGCACTGTTTATGTATAGATAGAATAAAGGCTGGTAGAAGGGCCTGACTAGAGAACAGTGTTTAATTTTGTGTGAGCAAAAGTGGATTTTTCGCCTACAGACGGTTGTTCCAGAGGGATTAAACTCACAAACTGATTGGGATGCAGGTGTATGGATGGTGCTTGTTGGTGAGTTATTTAACAGTTTTTATATACCGCCTTATCGTTAAATCAAAGTGGTTTACATTAAACTCACATGTTTACAGAGAACTTATGAAACTTGCAATTACAATAACTTTTAGAGGGGCTGGGGAGACATGCAGGTGAAACCAAGAAGCATAACTTATGTACAGAGAATAAATATATATACAATGCAGTATGTTGAATGTGGAAGTTTCTTTTTAAACCTGCATGTGTGGCATTTTGTGGTGATCAGTTAGCATGGTTGAAGATGGTGATACATGATGAGCGCTATGGACCCAAAAGTGCTGGTAGGTGGAGTAGTTTTTTAGGGGTTGAATGAATTTTATGTTTACACAATTATACTGCCAGGCTTGAGGGCATCAGAGCAGTTTACATTCACTATTAGCAGGTACTGGATACGTTCCCTTGTCCCCAAAGGGCTCACAAACTATGTGTACCTGAGGCAATGGAAGGTTAAGTGGCTTGCCCAAGGCCACAAGGCGTGCCTATAGGACTTGAAACCTTAGTCCCTCCAGCCTGAGATTGCTGTCCCCAGGTGGGAATTGAACCCCCAAGCCCTCTGGCCTGAGGTACCTTGTCCTAACCACTAGGCCACTCCTCCGTTTAATGAAGCTAATGGGTTTAGTGATTAGCTGTGATGTTTTGGATTGGCATTAAAAGTTTTATAGTGTGCACAGAAGGGTGGTGTTAGATCTTTAACATATGTGGGGTTTTTTTTTCTCTTTTTCTTAATGTTAGTGATATAATCCACATTCCCCTGAAGAAGTATATGTAGCAAAATGCCAAGTGGGCATCCTGAGGGGCGTTGGGGTCGAATTGTTGGCATGCAAGACGGCTGGCTGCTTAGACGTCACTCCAGCATATGTCGGAGTTCAGTGAAAGTCTATTTGTGCTGTCTGGGAATTTAAATGAATGGCACAAATTCAGCTTTAGGATCACATTTGTTTATGTAAGAATGATTAGTTAGTGATCAAGAATTCATGATAAGGAGGTTTTTCAAGTCGTTGATGTTTTGGGGAGGTGGCTAGATGATATTCTTCGTTGTCCACATGTAACCCTGTTTGTTCTGAGATCTGTTTTTCTCCTTTTGCCCTTGAGATTCATACTATAAGCTTTGGTAAGATAATGGAGTAATTTTGTTATATAGCTGAACATTTAAATAAAAAACAGGCCCCCTTTGAACCTAATTCCACATCTGCAGGTCTGGACATGCCCAAGGGTCCAGAATCAGGAAGATAGATGTGTTCAGCGGGCACGTGCAAATGCTATTCAGCCATCACCATGCCTCAGACACAGGGAAACATTTTGGACGTCCCCATGCCCACCATATACTGAAACATTACACATGTCGGATCTTGCCTGTCCCTGTGATGTACCCATGGATGCTAAGCCCCTCAGGATAAACATGCATCTGCCAAGCTGCTCATCACAGACAGTAGTTTGCTGATGCACACTAGACAAATACCAATAAGAAATGACAGCTGCTGCAGTCTAGACCATATACCAGTCCCCCTCATGCCCTGAAAAGGCCTAGGTACACCCAGTGCACCCCAACATGGTATACCAGAATGTAAATGTGAACATGTATGTCAGGACATACCTTGCATCAAATGATACGTGGAATTAGGAACTGACCTCAGTGATTTCTGCCCTGGTCATCTCTACAAACACGCCTTAAACTGTTAGGGATTGACCCTCACCAAGTACGCAAAACCCTGAACTAACATTTCAGGTCCCCAAAGGATGCATAATATTGTTGAGCAACAAATGTAAGCCCATTTTGTGCCTATGGCCTATAAGTGCACTTATTCTGCTGTGCTGCACTACTGTTCCCCTCTTATCTCTCCCTACACCCCTCCCTGTGAACTCCGCTCTTCTGTTAGATTGCTTCTATCTGTGCCCTTCTCTTCTACTGCCAAATCTAGATGTCACTCCCTTCACCTTGCTGCTCCTTATGTCTGGAATAAACTACCTGAGTCTGTACGTCAGGCTTCGTCCCTGGCCCCTCTCAAATCCAGGCTGAGCGCCCACCTTGTCGTTGCTGCTGCTGGATCTGATTCACTAAGCTCCTTTATGTTACCTGACCATTTCCCCTGGATGTATCCTATCCACAGCTGCTGCGTTGTCTTTCTCGACTAGATTGTAAGCTCCGCTGAGTAGGGACCATCTGTTACGTGCATCTGTGCAGCGCTGTATATGTCATGTGGTACTATGCAAATGATTAGCAGTAGTTGTTGTTATGGTAGAGCCTTCTGGCTATGCATCTGAGACCTACATATCTGGGTACTGGCATTTTTCACAGTAGCTACACCTGTCTCATCATGGTGTATGTTGGGCTGTATACATCTGCTACCTGCGGGGCAACCCTGCCTGCCTTTCCTCAGCTAACTTTGTGGGAGAGGAGATCCCTGTGCCATCACATCATGTAGCCAGACTCCAGATATATCACTGCTTTTGCAGTTCTCATTGATCCTGGCATGGGTTGGGATGTGGACCGCATGGGACAATTCAGGGAATTTTAGCACTACATCAGTCATGTCTCCCAGTGCCAGGCACAGCGGATGTATGGATACCCTAACACACTGCCAAAAACATCTGATCTTATTAGAGTACCCTATGTAAAATGATCCAGAAGGCATCGGCATAGGTTCCCAATGGCTAAATGTCAAAACACATCCCTCAGAATATGGGCATTCAGCAGTGCAAACAGCACTAATACATTCTCAACAGCAACACCATTGGTCCCACAAAATGTGAATTATGAGCATTAATTAGTGCTGTTTTCACTGCTGCATGCCCTTATTCTGAGAGTCCCTTAGCATTGACAGGGATATGTTTTTTTGACATTTAGCTATGGTGAAACCTCTCTGAGTTTGAATGTCTAATCACACTGGCACCCGGTAACACTGCAGGTACTGGCCAGGCTTTCATGTCCCCCTTGAATTGCAGATGAGCACACCAGATCCCCCTGTGTACCCTTCAAACCATACACTCTCTTTCTGTCACATAAGCATGATTCTCCAAAAAGGATGCCCTGAACCTATACATAACAGCTACTACATCACTATCGCATGGGATACCAGGTCTACAATTGTGATGTCCGTTTCTCACCCAAACAGGAATCCTTTCCCTGCTCATGCCCATAATATCCCTGTATCAGCAGTCCCAGTTTGCTGAATATGGGAATTGTTAGGATCCCATAGATTGGCTCCTTTAACACAAACAGCACACTAGTGCATAGCCTGAATAACCACTATTGTTCTTAATATTTCTGTAAGGGTGTTTATTACTGTGTCTATACCTTACAACATTTATTTACATTCTCTTATATATCATGCTATTCTGCATCAGTGCAGTTTACATTGAACAAACTGAAATTACATTGAACAAGGCATTATAACTTGGAGATAACTATTTTACAGGGAACATGGGCTATGGAGGGTTAAGTGGCTTGCCCAAGACCACAAGGAGCACCTGTGGGATTAGAAACCCCAGTCCTTCCAGCCCAAGGTTGCTGTCCTCTAGTGGGATTTGAACCTCCAACCTTCCGGCCTGAAGTACCTTGCCCCAACCACTAGGCCACTCCTTCACTCCATTCCCTCACCTCTGCTCCCTGTGCCTTAAGACTGAATCTTATGTTTTTTTCTAGACTGTAGTCACACCAGTTCATGATATACTTGTCACAACCATTCTTCAATATGGGCCACACTGCAGAGAGGAGTAGATATTTTTCTAAGTCTTAGGGGTATGTTTACTAAACTGCGGTAATCGTACATAACGCGCGTTATGTAACGTTAACGATCGTTAGTGCATCATAACGCGCGTTATGATGCGCTAATGATCGTTAACGTTACATAACGCGCGTTATGATGCGCTAACGATCGTAATGCCCCGCGGCACGGTAAAACACCGCAGAAGGTGGAGAGAGGGCAGAGAGAAGGGGTCAGTGGGCGGAGAGTGGGCGGGGAGAGGCTCCCCTCACACTAATGCTCTGATTTTCAGAGCTGAATTCCAACGCGAATGAAAACATGCCGTTAAATGCACATTACAGGGGAGAGAAACCATTTCAGTGTCAGCAATGTACAGCCCAGGCAGGGAAACAAAAAAAAAGTGATAAGTTTGATACATGTGCACAGAACAAAAGGGCACAGAAACACTGAAAATGACCCCAACAAACTGGAAAAAAACAATAACCAAGCTGGCCAATAGTGGTATCAATGAGAAACATCAACCCCTCCCTCCCCCCCCGAGTAAGCTCCATAGAACAGATATAAATCGTGGAAGGGTCTATACTCTGTCCCCATACAAGGTGAATGAGCCCACAGTGAAATAGCGCTGCTCAGGGTTTTCCCCACCATCGGACAGGGTTCCTATGGCGTGCACATGTCCTGCAACATCAGGGTGGGCATTTCGGAATGGCAACTGGACAGATGCCGGAGAAGGGGATACAGAGGGCCGCAGGCGGCACATGCTGTGGTGGAGCTGGGCCACAGTGCGGACTAGGGTGATGCCTAGGTGGCCCACACGAATGCTGAAACAGCGGAGCAGCCAGACAGCAACTGCTGAAGGCCCAACATGGGCATGAGTGTGTTTCCCAAAGTGTCACAGGGGATAGTACCCAACAGCTACCCCCAAGGGCACGGAACATTGGCAGGCGGGGCTGGGGGGGAACGTGGACATCTATGCAGGCACCCCTACCCCAGAACCCACACCATAGGCAGCCGCCTACCTGCACACTGGATGGCCCGAGACTGCACACCACCAGCTCCACCAGCAGAAGGGCATGTCAGCATGGTGGCTGAGGGATACTGGTGGTGGAGGGGGCAGTGGCAGCTGGCCAGAGCAGACCGTGGCCTAGCCCTGTGTAGGTGGGTGCCATGCACTGCAACAGACAGGCCCTGTCTGACCAACAGTCATGGTTTCACCAGGGAATGCACCATCTCTGTGATAACATGGTGGTGCAGTGCACAAAAGCAGTGTATTCAGAAGCAGAAGGTCACAAGTTCAAGTCCCAGCTGTGGTTTCCACCAACCCAGTCCTCATATTTTACCCACTACTATAACGTGCTAATACAGACAGAACCTTTCTTGCAGATGACGTCAACTTGCCCAAAACACCTACATTTTACCCTACAGAGCACAGACACCATAAACATGCACATTACCTAGAGCAGAGCCTCCCAAATGCAGTTCTGGAGGGCCAAACATCATTCCGGTTCCATGCTGCCTCTGATAAAGATGCCTGTGCTGCATTTCTATGCGCCACCCCCATGGTATGCAGATGTATCTCATGCATATTCATGAGGGACAGCATGAAAACCCGAACAGTGTTTGGCACCACAGGACTGGAGTTGGGAACCTCTGCCGTAAAGCAGCAGCCAACAGGGGCAGACACACCCGCACCCACAGGCCCCATTATCCAAAGCCTCCTGGAGAGGCAGGACTTTGGGCTCTGCGTGCATCTCCCAATACTAGCACTTGCATGCCTTAGTAATGCCACCCTAAACCTGGGAATATGGTACACATCTATCAAAAGGTTGCTATGATTACTGGCAGATAGCAATTCCTAGGTTAAGTACAATTTTCTGAGTGAGCTGCATCATAGCAACCTTTCTGATGTCTGTGGAGTGTGCTACAGGTCTTGTGTCTGACAGTGTTTATCAACCTGGGGAGTGACTCCTACAGTATTGCGTACCATAGCCATGCCTGCACTGTGCCCAGGACTGGTGTAGTGGCCTGGGCTGCCCAACACCTCTATAGTTGCACAATGCTGGCATAGGTGTGGGGAGTGTGTGTCTGTCTATCCAGTGTGTGGTGGCTGCCAACACCCTCCACAGCCCACACTGCTAGCACTGTTGCCAGTATTGGCCTGCCAATGTGCATAATGAGGAGCAGAGTACCGTGGGAATAGCCTGGATAGGGTGGCCTGGCCAGGCCTGGCCGCATCTGCGCAGGGCATAGGGCAATGGCTCGGACATTGTAGTGCCCGGTACCACCTGCACAGTGTCATGAACCCCCTTGCCTCTACCAGTACAGGCAGGGTATTAAGCCTAGGCCCAGCCCAGAGACCTTGCTTGGCCCCCTGGGATATGTAGTATTAATACAGGCCGGTCCAAAGAATCAGTCGTGGCATCGAGGTAAGGCTTAAACAAGGTTTTATTCCCCTTCCGGGAGGATTCTTTTGAGTGTGTGAACAAAAAGTAAACAGCCCCACTTGGGCACAGACAAAGTGACAAAAATGAGAACAGAAATTGCTTATCTTCAGCTTCTAACAGGTAAATGAAAAGCATTCAAAACAGTTCTTTCCAGCATACAAAGACCTTTTCCTTTTGTGGCTTTCAAGCTTGGTAAATCACAACTTGTTTATCTCAAAGAAAACACATTATCTGAAACTGTGAGCGTGCAGTCCATGTAATCATTACATACAGTGTCTCCCTGCACCTCACATTGCATCTCCTCGGGCTCTGCTGTTAAGGATTCTTCCCTTGCACAATATGGCACTTTGTTGAACAGTCTCTCCTTACTATTCAGGAACTCTCTCTCTCTCTCTGTGAGAATGTTTGCTATGCTGCTACCATATTCATTACAGTATCTGCTTTGGGAGCCTCTTAAATGTTGTGGGAGATAGGGGAAATTACTAGTTTCACTTTTCCCTCTATTAGAAACACTTGGGTTACCTTTAGGCTGTCTTTGGCTCAGGCTTCCCTCGGCTGCTACAGACGCCGGAGTAAAATCCAGTAAAAGCTTTTCACGGCTCTTGCCTTGTAACCTTCTTCTAGACACAGGACTATCCTCAGGTATAACAGCTTTACTCTTTCTTTGCCAATTGTTTGTATAAGGACTTTCTTCAGGCTTCCTCCAGCTAGCTTCCCAATTAAATGCTTTGTTACCTTTCTGATAACTTCTGCTCAGCTCTGACACTTCCGTGCTCTGCCTTCCACTACAGGCACCTGGGTTCTCACTCTCTCTTTTGGAATAGGGCTTTTTGGCTTTCCCAGCTCTGCCCTCAGCTTCCTTCCAACTAGAGTTTCCCCCAGTACTTCTTTGGCTTTCAGAATCACAACTGCTTGCTCCCGTGCTCCAACTGTGTCCTGTGTGTCTCTCTCCTGAGTGTCTCTCCTCTCTAACTCCATGTGCACTGGGCTTTTCTATGTGCGTGTCAGCTCCACCCACTCCCAGCCGGCTTTCATTAGTTCCTAATCCCCTGGCCTTTCTGCTGCTTGGGCGTGTTTCCCTCGCACGTGAGCTGTTTTGTTTGGGTTGCCAATAGCAACACCCAAACCTGTGCTCTTCTGAACTGTCAGATTCAGTTCTATTGCCTGCACTTCTGCCTGTTTTCAAGGGCTCTATAAAACCTACTTTGTGACAGATTCCCCCCCTTAAAATATTACGGGCTGCCGCAATTTCTGGCGGACAGCACGTAATCCACTTCTGGGCACTACTGTGCTGCTCTCTATAAGCCAAATTGGCAGTGGCCGACCTTTCTTTCCAAGGCTTAAGTACATTGAGGTGGTAAACCTGCCTACGTCCTCTCTCATTCTCAATGAGGTAGGAAACGGGCCCAACCTGTTTTACTACTGTACTCGGCCCTTTCCAGTGGGATTCGAATTTGGGACCTGGGTCCGCCACTTGGACCATGACCTTATCCCCTTCTGCCAATTGCCTTGGTTTTGTGCCCTTATCGTAGTAGCGTTTCTGACGCTGCTGACTACTTTTCAGATTCTCCAATGAGGCTTTGGACGTTTTTTCCAGACGCGTCCTCAAGTCTTTTAAAAATTTAGGTACCCCTACCTCTGGTATGTCAGGCTCTACCCATTCCTCCTGCAATATGTCTAAAATACCCCTCGGGGCCCTACCAAACAGGAGTTCAAATGGGGACGCCCCCAAGGATGCCTGTATTCGCTCCCTGCATGCGTAAAGAATCTTTCCTTAAACCCCTTCTTAACAGGTGTTTTATGGACTGGTTCATGCGTTCCACAAGACCGTTTGACTGGGGGTGGTATGCCGCAGTCTTAATGTGGCGTATACCAAATGCCTCCCGAACTCTAGCTAAGTATCTAGATACAAAGTTGCTCCCCTGATCAGACAGTATTTCTTGGGGAAACCCCACTTCGCAAAATAGCTTAACTAGTTCTTGTGCTATCATCTTGGCGGAGGTGTTCCTAAGGGGAATAGCCCACGGGAACCGTGTGGCGTGGTCTACGACTACCAAGATATATTGGAAGCCCCGTGGTGTTTTTATTAAACGGCCCACAATGTCCATTCCCATGCGCTGGATTGGTACCGATATGGTAGGCAAGGGCACCATGGGTACAGCCTTTGGTCTCGCCACTGAGACCCTCTGGCAGGTGGGACACGACTCACAATACTGCTTGGTCTCCTTATAAACCCCCGGCCAGTAGAATCGCGCTAGTATTTGGTCCAGTGTTCCTTGAACACCTTTGTGGCTACCTATCGGGTGGTCATGTGCCAGGCGTAAAACAATGGCTTTAAAAGTCGCTGGCACCACCAGTTGCTTCCGCACCGCATCTGTATAGGGATCTATACTTTCCCTATATAGGATGTCTCTGTCTAACAGGAATCAGGGAAGTATATGCCGATCCTCTTGGGCCCATTCGAATGCTCTTTTGAGCGACTGGTCAGCCCTTTGTTCCATGGGGAAAGAAGGGAACTTTTGAACTAGGGCTGCAGGCACCCACGGTAACCCTTCACCGGCCTCTAGTTCCGCCCTCCCCCGGGTTCTATTATATCTCTCTTGGCGCTTCTTGGCCTTTGTCTTTTTCCCTTCCTTAGCTGGGACCTGAATTAGCTCATCATGGCTAGGAAGTACATTTGCCTCATTTTCTTCTACATTTTCCTCAGGGAATTCTTCAGCCTCCTCCCTCTCAGGCTCCTCTGCTCTTTCTACAGATGGTTCCCTGGCCTTTGAGGTTCCGGCTTGTGACCGGGTTGAGACTAGACTCGTCCTAGTACCTAAACCCTCCATCAGTCCTCCCCTAAACGGAGGCCAATCTCGCCCAAGGATAAGCTCCTGTGGCAGTTTTGGGACCACTGCCACTTGTATTTCCTTTTCTATACCCATGCATCTAACATGCACTTTATGTAGGGGATAGTGAGAGTGTGTGCCATGTACGCATTTTATTCGTACTTGGTCCTCTACTTGACTCGGAGCTGACGGGCGAGGCGGTTCCATGGTTTCCCAAAACTCCTGAGAGACCATGCTCTGCTCAGCCCCCGAGTCGAGTAGTGCCAACGCATCTACTCCATTTACCATAACCTGGAGAAAGAGGCCCTTCGGGACTGGCTTTCCTGCTTCCGATATGAGAACTGTACGTGCCTTACAGTCCCTTTGGAAGTGACCTGTCCTTCCGCAACCATAACACTTTCCTCTATAAGGAGATGAAACCGCATTATTAGCATCACCATACTTATGCATTTTAGACATTTTATCTCTATCAAACTGTCTCACGCTATCAGGATTTGCCATTCCAGCCACTTTTAAAATCCCAATTCCCGAGGTATCAGCCTTTTTTGCTTCATAAAACCTATCCGCCATGTTGGCTGCCTCTTCAGTGCTGGTGAGATATGTTTTCAATTCAGGAGATACAGCCTGTAAAAACTGCTCTAAGACAATTTCATCCAAAATGGAATCAAGTGACATTCTCTCCGGGGTAAGCCACTTGTACGCCAGACTCTTAAGCCTCTGGTACAGAGCTCTAGGAGTTTCCTTATGGTTAATATTTGCTTCCCTAAACATACGTTTATGGTGCCTAGGGGTAAGACCTAATCTGTCTTTCACTGCCTTCTTTATTTCTACATAATCGGCAGCAAGACTAGCAGGCATGGCCTTAAATGCGGATAGAGCCTCTCCTGTAAGGGTCATGGCGAATCTAATCGCCCATTGCTCTATCGGCCATTTAAGGGTCTCTGCTATCCTTTCAAAAGCATCGATATAGTCCTCAAGATTGTCCTGTTGTGTTAACTGTCCTAGGGAAAATGCATGGCAACTGTCCATTCCTGCTTGGGGAAACATATGAAAACCTGTTGCTCCTGTTGTCTGTGACTTCTTCAAGAGGGCTTCCATAGTCTCTAGCAGAGGCCGTTGCTGCTCCCTCAGTATCTACGCTTGCCGTGTTTGGAGTTGTTGAACAAGCTCCGCCTGCTTGACCCATTGCATTTGCATCCACATCATTACGTCACGTGGCTCCATCTCTCCTCTGGATTCTGCTGCACCTGTGGAAGAAACAAAAGAAAGACCCACCAAGTGCGGTACTTTTCTTTTAAAATCCTTGACTGTGAGCACCGTACCCCTTTCTCACTTAAAATCCTACCCTTCCGCCCAGGCTACCTTTACCTCAGGCTTCAGGTAGATTCCAGCATGTGAGAAAGGTCTTTTCTTCCTCCCTGGCCGACCTGCCAGCGAAAGTTCCGTTCAACAGCCACTCCTGTAACAGCAGTCTTCCAGATATCTTCTCTTTACTTTGTTTTCCTTTGTTTTTCAAAAACCACACCCCCCAAAAAAAATCCTCAATTCTACGCCATCTGTCATGAACCCCCTTGCCTCTACCAGTACAGGCAGGGTATTAAGCCTAGGCCCAGCCCAGAGACCTTGCTTGGCCCCCTGGGATATGTAGTATTAATACAGGCCAGTCCAAAGAATAAGTCGTGGCATCGAGGTAAGGCTTAAACAAGGTTTTATTCCCCTTCCGGGAGGATTCTTTTGAGTGTGTGAACAAAAAGTAAACAGCCCCACTTGGGCACAGACAAAGTGACAAAAATGAGAACAGAAATTGCTTATCTTCAGCTTCTTAACAGGTAAATGAAAAGTATTCAAAACAGTTCTTTCCAGCATACAAAGACCTTTTCCTTTTGTGGCTTTCAAGCTTGGTAAATCACAACTTGTTTATCTCAAAGAAAACACATTATCTGAAACTGTGAGCGTGCAGTCCATGTAATCATTACATACAGTGTCTCCCTGCACCTCACATTGCATCTCCTCGGGCTCTGCCGTTAAGGATTCTTCCCTTGCACAATATGGCACGTTGCTGAACAGTCTCTCCTTACTATTCAGGAACTCTCTCTCTCTCTCTGTGAGAATGTTTGCTATGCTGCTACCATATTCATTAGAGTATCTGCTTTGGGAGCCTCTTAAATGTTGTGGGAGATAGGGGAAATTACTAGTTTCACTTTTCCCTCTATTAGAAACACTTGGGTTACCTTTAGGCAGTCTTTGGCTCAGGCTTCCCTTGGCTGCTACAGACGCCGGAGTAAAATCCAGTAAAAGCTTTTCACGGCTCTTGCCTTGTAACCTTCTTCTAGACACAGGACTATCCTCAGGTATAACAGCTTTACTCTTTCTTTGCCAATTGTTTGTATAAGGACTTTCTTCAGGCTTCCTCCAGCTAGCTTACCAATTAAATGCTTTGTTACCTTTCTGATAACTTCTGCTCAGCTCTGACGCTTCCGTGCTCTGCCTTCCACTACAGGCACCTGGATTCTCACTCTCTCTTTTGGAATAGGGCTTTTTGGCTTTCCCAGCTCTGCCCTCAGCTTCCTTCCAACTAGAGTTTCCCCCAGTACGTCTTTGGCTTTCAGAATCACAACTGCTTGCTCCCGTGCTCCAACTGTGTCCTGTGTGTCTCTCTCCTGCGTGTCTCTCCTCTCTAACTCCATGTGCACTGGGCTTTTCTATGTGCGTGTCAGCTCCACCCACTCCCAGCTGGCTTTCATTAGTTCCTAATCCCCTGGCCTTTCTGCTGCTTGGGCATGTTTCCCTCGCACGTGAGCTGTTTTGTTTGGGTTGCCAATAGCAACACCCAAACCTGTGCTCTTCTGAACTGTCAGATTCAGTTCTATTGCCTGCACTTCTGCCTGTTTTCAAGGGCTCTATAAAACCTACTTTGTGACAACAGACAGAGTGGCCACAGCATGTCCTGCTGGGAGGTCACTCTCACCCTGACTGAGCAGTGACCACGGCATGGCTAGGTTCCCCCATAGTGCTGTATAGTATTTCTCTCATGTGATATTTATGGGTTCTCTTTTGGGGCCCGATCACTGACTTATCTGCTTGGTGTGTATGCTAACTTCCCAGTTTTGGGTACACACATCTCCTCCAGGACCATGCATTATGGACTAGCTAGCAGACTGTTTGCAGCTAGTATGTGTGTTGCTGGAACACCTTGCAGGGTGCAGCGGCTGCAGGCTTGCTGCTGGTGAATGTCAGATGGGGGGGGGGGGGGCAGCTGTGCGTTTCCAGGCCTTCTGTCTGCTATTGCTTTATGGATGTGTACAGCTCTGCATTGCCTGCCCTGTAGGATGTTCGATCCCTAGCAGGACTGGGGTGATGGTCCCCTCTACTGCCACCATTGCAGGGGGGTAGAAAGTGGATCTGTTGGCGGGAGATCCTGTCCCCCACCCTGAGCCCCTGAGGGTGCGTTGGGTGGTGGTATGTAATCTCCCTGTGGGTCCCAACACCCCCATTCACTTACATCATGCGACCATGGAACCCACACACGGTATGCACTTTTCTGGGTGCATCATAGTCCACAAGGGCTAGATGTGACATACAGATGAACACAGGCATATCCTAGGGGTGTTTGCAAGGACTACCTATCACACATTGGCACTGATGGGGACCTGCAGCATAGCCTATCTCAGCAAAGCCAGGTGCTGTGAGAATGGTGCTGGGCACCATACCTCTCCCTCAGGGTGAGCACAGGACCCGCACACTGTGACGGTCTATAGCTACTCTGTGCCACTAACACACACCGTCGGCACCCCCTACCAGGCTGAGGTGCTGTGGGGTGCATACCCCATCTTGTGATCATCTGTAGACTGCTGATTTACATGTGCTGTGCATCCTGGGTACGGATGGGTTGACCCTATCCTGGTAACCACAGCAGAATGTGGGTGTGGTGCCGTGCAGTCCTCCTGTAGCCAGCCAGGTGTTTGTTAGCAGCTCTAGCCCACTGGTTACTTCACTGCCTGTGGAGCCAGAGGTCATGTGTTCAAAACCCACAGTGGAGTTCGTCAATAGGGCTGTCTTAGGCATTGTCTATTTTTATTGTATATTAGTGCTGCCAGCAGAAACACCCTCAGGGTACTGTCACCTTAGGGTGGCTCATAAGGCACCTTATATGGCACCCTATAAAGCGCCTTATAAGGTGCCTTATATGGTGTCCTATAGGGGACATTATAGGGTGCCTTGGCAGACAGCGCACTTTATAATGTGCCCTATGGAGTGCCTTCTAGGGTGCCTTATGTGGCACCTTAGGTTACGCCACTGTGAGGGTGTGTTTGCTGGCAGCACTATTAAAGTACAACTAAACTTCCTCACAGCCCAATACTTAACCCTTTCCAGGCCAAGCCCAAAACTTTCGGGATCCAAACTTCTGCCTAAATATTCCTATCAAATGGTATATAATACATGACCATGGCATAGGGAACGTCACTATTGGAACATATTGAATAAGACGGGTACAATTTTCCTGACATATGCAAACATTAACCCGGCTGCAGAATGTGGATTAAAATATTATAGCAGGCCTTCAAAGGGTTACACATGACGCCTCAGCCAGTCTTATTCATTAGGCACACTGGGGAATCAAACCCATGACCCGTGTACCATCAGTCTGTGTAGTAACCATTGTGCTACAGCTCTGTTTCTGTATTTGGGTGTCTGCGCGCCTTCTTAAGCTTAAAGCGCAGTAACGCGCCCTGTAACGATCGTTGCTGCGCGGCGCCTTATAACGCGCGTTATCGGTAACAATGTACCGCCCATGTCCTTTTTTGGCATATCTTCCACTAACGCGGCTCCTAACGCAAATCACACTAACGCAGTTTAGTAAACATACCCCTTAGTCTTATATTACATTTCAACAGGAATAATATGGACCTTTCTGGGAAATACTTAATACGTACATGGACCTTTCCTGAATACACTTTCGACATCTCTGCAGCTGACCACACCCCTGTTCTACCATCTCCCACCCATGTTCTGAGATCCCTGTGCAAGCACTGTGAATGTGCATGTAAGCCGTGTTTCCGAATAAGGTCCGGGACATTTTTGGCACATAAATGTCCCCACGACACATACAAACCCCTTATTCATGATCTGGAACGACCCCCTAAGTGCACATTAAATTTCATCTGCCATTTGGACACCCAGTCCTCCAATTTATCAAGGTCCTCTTATGTTAATAACTGAATAATTTTGTGTCATCTGCAAATTTGATCACCTCACTCGTTATTCCCATTTCCAGGTAATTTATGAAGATGATAAAAAGCAGCAGATTCAGCACAGATCCCTGGTGTACTCTACTGTTCACCTTTCTCCATTTGGAAAATTGGCCATTTAGCTCTACTCTCTGCTTTCTATCTTTTAACCAGTTCCTGATCTATAATAGTACATGGCCTTCTATCCCATGACTTTGAAAATCTAGATACACTTTATTAACACCTTCAAAAAAATATAACAGATTAGTAAGACTAATTCATTGGCTAAATCTATGTTTGCTTTCTCCTATTAAACCATGACTATTTAAATGTTCAGTAAATTTGTCTTTTATAATTGTTTCTACCATTTTCCTGGTTTTGACATCAGGCTCATCGATTTGTAGTTTCCCGGATCACTTTTTTAAAAATTGGCGTTGCAATGGCCATTCTCCAATCTTCAGTTACAACAGATGATTTTAATGATAGTTCACAGATTACTAATGGTAGGTCTTCAATCTCATATTTCAGTTCTTTCAATACCCATGGATGTATACCATCTGGTCCAGGTGATTTCCTACTCTTGAGTTTATCAAATAGTTGTAATACATCTTCCTAGTTTATTAATATTTCTTTCAATTCGTTTGATCAGTCACCTTGAATATCATTTCTGGCATAGGAAAGTTTCCTTTTTCAGTAAAGACTGAAGCAAAGAATTCATTCAGTCTCTCCGCTATCGCCTTCTCCTTTCATAGCGTCCCCTTTACTCGTCTATCATGATCCAACTGACTCACAGTTTTTTTGCTACAAATGTACTCGAAAAAGTTTTATTATGCATTTTTGATTTCATGGCAAGCTTTTTTTCAAATTGTCTGGCTTATCAATACATCTAACTTGCTAGTACTTATGTTATTTCTCATTTTCACCATTTGGTTCCTTTTTCCAGTTCCTGAAAGATACTTTTTTAGCTATAACAGCCTCTCTGACCTCACCTTTAAACCACACTGCTAGTTTTTTGGCCTTCCTTCCACTTTTCTTAAAGTGTGGAATACATCTAATCTGGGCTTCCAAGATAGCATTTTTAAACAATGCCCATGCTTGATGCAAATCTTTAACCTTTGCAACTTAGTTTTTTCTTAACTATTTTCCTCTTTTTATCATAGTCTCCCTTTTGAAAGTTAAAAGTAGTACTGTGCATTTTCTTGCCATCCTCCCTCCATTTATTAAATCAAATGTTATCATGCTATGATCACTATTGCCAAGTGGCCCCAACATCCTTAACTCTTGCACAGATTCCGTGTTCCAATAAGGACTAGGTCCAAACTAGTTTCCCTTCTTGTCAATTTTGGACCAGTTGCTCCAAGGAGCCGTCATTTATTTCATCTAGAAACTTTATCTCCCTAGCATGTCCTACTGTGACATTGACCCAGTCGATGATAGGTGCTTTCAATTACCCCAGTATTACTGTGTTGTAACTTCTGTTATCTTCCCTGATTTCTTTTAGCATTTCCTCATCCATCTGTTCATTCTGGCCAGGTGGTCAGTAGTACACCACCACTGCCATCACCTTCCCCTTTTTACATGGAATTTCAATCCATAGAGATTCTACAGTGTATTTTATTTCCTGCAAAACTTGTGCGAAAATCCTGTGTGACTCAAAGCCCTCTGTAACAGAGTGTAACCCCTTCACCAATTTGATCTACCCTATCATTGAATATAGTTTGTACCCAGGTATCAGTGTCCCTTTGGTTGTTCTCCTGCCACCAGGTCTCTGAGATGCCAATTATATCTAATCTGTCATTTAGTGCTATATATTCTAAATCTCCCATCTTATATTTTAGACTTCTATTATTTAAGAGATTGTATTTTATTCATATTAATCTGGTTATCAGTTGATAGGGGTAATTTGGAATCTTTCTGCTCTGTTTGCTTGGTACATAAGGGCATATGGGTTACTTTTATCTGTACTGGAACCTCTCTATCGGGATGCCCTAATTTCCCTCTTTTGCTAATGTCCTTCAAGGATACAACCTTCTGAACCATGCACTCTTGGGTAACTGTTGGCTTTCCCCTATTATCTAGTTTAAAAGCTGCTATATCTCCTTTTTAAAAGCTAATGCTAGCAGCCAGGTTACATCCCAGTTAAGGTGGAGGCCAACGTTTTGGAATAGCTCCTGTCTTTGGGTCTTGCATGTGGAATGGGAAGCTTTTCAGAGAATGCTACCCTGGAAGTTCTGGATTTCAACTTCCTACCTAAAAGCCTAAATTTGGCCTCCAGAACTTCCCTCCCACACTTTCCTATGTCATTGGTACCAACATGTACCAAGATAGCAGGATCCTCCCCAGCACTATCTAAAACCTTGCTTAGTTGGCACATGACAGGCATGTTACCAGGTGATCCTCACATCCACCAGCCACCCAGCTATCTACATGTCTAATGATTACATCACCAATTATAATGGCTGCCCTAACCCTTCCCTCATGGGCACATCTCCCTGAAGAGACCTCCTCGGTGTGAAAGGGTTTTACATCACCTGGAGGACAGATCCTAACTACAGGATCACTTCCTGTCACACCAAGGTGATGTTCTCCTTTCACATGACTTCTCTCCTCCATGGCAACAGGGATGCTGCCAGACTGGAGGTTGGTCTTTAGTACTACGGCCCTGTAGGTCTCATCTATATACTTCTATGTCTTTCTTATGTCCCCCAAGATTGCTACTCTAGCCTCTAGAGATTGGACTTGTTCCCTGAGAGCAAAGAGCTCCTTGCACCTAGTGCACATGTAAGACTCCTCATCAACTGGGAGAAAATCGTACATGCGACACTCATTGTAAAAGACTGGAAAGCTTCCATATCGCTGCTGGACTGCTGTCTGCATCTTAGTTTTAAGGTTTTGTTAAGATATTTAAGTTGTTTACTTACTTAAAGTTGCTAGGGACAGTTGTACAAACACAAATATACCTAAAGTTTCAGGGACTTGGTTCACGTCAGGATTAATTTTAGGGCCTTAATTAAGCTATGACCTGATAAGGATAACCAGCTACACCTGAAAGTAAATTTGACTAAAGCTGGCCCTGTAAGAGCCTATAAATCTAAGATTATATCTAGGGTGAGTGTCAGGAGGGGTGGAAGGGAAAGAAACACTTAATAGAAGCTGGCTTCTTAAAACAGTGTCCTGTGTGACTTAAAAAAAAACCAGAACTTTAAAACAGAGATTTTATCAGTTTAAACCCAAAGAGTTCCCTTTAACCCAAGAGTCTGAGAAATTACCAGCAGGTAAATACTTACAATTGCAGAATCCTTCCCAACAAGAGCAATTCTCAGTAGTCCTGCAGACTAATATTTATCCAGCTGTCATCCAACAGCCTATTAAGGGCCAACCTAACCATTAGGCAAACTAGGCCTCTGCCTAGGGCCACAACTTCTGGGATGCCGGAAAGAGCACGGCATTGAAAGTTAGATTCTGACAGCCAAAGGGGCTGTAACGCTTTAGGTTTGCCTAGGTAACAAAAACTTGAACCTACTCTGCGGCCGGCCCTGGGTCCAATTTCATCATCACCTCTACTGGAGGTTTCCATCTTATAGGCCTTAAAAAGCATGCACTTCTCATAGTCAAGGATGCTTCTCAGCAGTATTACTTGTAAAAGAGTGAAGCAATGGCAAGGAAGAGGCAGTTCAAAGGAAGGCTACCAAAATAATTCAAAAAACTTCCTAAGTTATACACAAAAAGCTAAATATGGACTCTAGAAGGAACAGGGATAAAAGATACAAGCATTCAACTTTCTAGCAGGCTTCAATAAAGTATGAGAAGGTAACATTTTCCATAAACTGAAAAGCTCAAGGACAAGAAAGCCACTCATATAGAGCAAAGGGAGGGGAGCACAAGAAGAATGTGAGAAAATACTTTTCAGTGCAAGGGTGGTACACACCTAAAGCAGACATCCTGCTGAGATTTAATGAGCCATAACAGTGACAGAATTCAATAAGCATGTTACAGACAAAAACAAATCTTAGCTATAGAAAGGGAAGACCAAAGATTAAGAACATAAGAACATAAGATATGCCATACTGTGTCAGACCAAGGTCCATCAAGACCAGGATCCCGTTTCCAACAGTGACCAATACAGGTCACAAGTACCTGGCAGGTTCCCAAAAAGTACATAGGTTCCACAATGCTTGTCCCGGGGTAAACAATGAATTTCCATAATCCTCTTTAAATTCCAGAGTTTGATTATGCATTGAGTGAAAAATTATTTTCTCTTATTACTCTTGAATGGATTAAATTGTAGCTTCATTGTGTGTCCCCTAGTCTTTCTACCTTTTTTATGGAGTAAACAACCTATCTAAGTTTACCCATTCTACACCATTCAGTAATTTATAGACCTCTATCATATCTACACTCAGCCATTTCTTTTTTCCAAGATGAAGACCCTTTGCTCATAGGGGTATCCTTCCTTTCCCTTTACCATTTTGATGGGTCTTCTCTGTACCTTTTCTAATTTTGCTTTATCCTTTTTTGAGATTTGGGGACCATAATTGCCCAATATTCAAGGCACGATCACACCATGGAATGATACAGAGGCATTATACTATCCTTGGTTTATCCTCCATTTCTTTCCTTATGATTCCTAGTGTTCTATTTTCTTTCTTGGCCCCACTGAGAAAAAGCACAATAGACTTTTTCAAGCACGTTTGTAGCAAAAAAACTCTGAAATAGTCAGTTGGATCATTAGATGATAAAGGAGTAAAAGGAATACTAAGAGGGGAGCCTGAATGCTTTGGTCTTTACTGAGGAAGATGTAGGGATGCTACCCATGACTGAAATAGTATTTAAAGGTGATGCTGCAGAAGAATTGAAAGAAATATTGATACACCGGAAATATGCATTACAACTATTTGATAAACTGGAGGATGACCAATGTAATGCCAATTTTTAAAAAGGGTTCCAGGGATGCTCTGCGAAACTACAGACTGGTGAGCCTGATGTCAGTACCGGGAAAAATGGTAGAAACCATTATAAGGAACAAAATTACTGAATATGTAAATAGTCATGGCTTAATGGGAGACAGTCAACATGGCTTAGCCAGGGAAGGTTGGGTCTTCCTTATGTGTTATGTTTTTTTGAAGGTGTGAATAAACAGGTGGACAAAGGTAAGTCGATTGATATAGTGTATCTGGATTTTCAGAAAGACTTTGACAAGGTCCCTCATGAGAAACTCTTGGCAAAATTAAAAAGTCATGGGATAGGAGGCAATGTACTATTGTGGATCAGGAACTGGTTAAAAGATAAAAAGCAGAGGGTAGGGCTAAATGGTCAATTTTACCAGTAGAGAAAGGTGAACAGTGGAGTACCCCAGGGATCTTTGCTGGGTCCACTGCTTTTTAACATACTTGTAAATGACCTGGAAATGGGAGTAACGAGTGAGGTAATCAAATTTACAGATGACGCAAAATTATTCAAAGTTGTTAAAACACAAGAGGATTATGAAAAATTGCAAGACGACATTGATAAATTGGAGGACTGGATGTTCAAATGGCAGATGAAATTTAATGTGGACAAGTGCAAAGTTATGCACCTAGGAAATAACAACCCAAACTATGGTTACACGATGCAAGGTTCCACCTTAGGAACCACCACCCAGGAAAAAGATTTAGGCGTCATCATGGATAACATGTTGAATCCCTCCGTCCAGTGTGCAGCCAAAGCCAAGAAAGCAAATAAAATGCTAGGAATTATAAGGAAAGGAATGGAGAATAAAACAAAGGATATTATAATGCCTCTGTATCGTTCCATGGTGAGACCATGCCTTAAATCTTGTGTGCAATTCTTGTTGCTGTATCTTAAAAAGGATATAGCGTTATTAGAAAAGGTACAGAGAAGAGCCATCAAAATGGTAAAGGGGATGGAAGGAAACCCCTATAAGGAGAGGCTAAAAAGGTTAGGGCTCTTCAACCTGGAAAAGAGACGGCTGAGGGGAGATATGATAGAAGTCTATAAATGAATGAATGGAGTAGAATAGGTAAATGTAGATCGATTGTTTACCCCATCAAAATGTAGAAAAACTAAGGGACATTCAATGAAGCTACAGTGTAACCTATTGAATACTAATAAGAGAAAAGATTTTTTCACTCAACGCATAATCAAACTCTGGAATTCGTTACCGGAGGATATAGTAAAAGTATAGCTGGGTTTAAAGAAGGTTTGGACAAGTTTCTGGAGGAAAAGTCCATAAACAATTATTAAAGGGGACCGGGAAATCCACTACTTGTCCCAATACAAGCATTGTGGAACTTGTGTCTTTTGGGAAAAGTGCTAGGTACTAGTGACCTATATTGACCACTGTTGGAAAGAGGATATTGGGGTTGATCTTATTCTTATGGGTGGAAGGTTTCAATGTATCATCCATGATGATGCTTAAAGTTTTCCTGAGTGATGATTTCTAAGGTGATACCTTGCATCATCTAACCATAGTTTGGGGTGTTCTTTCCTAGATGCATAACTTTGCACTTGTCCATATTAAATTTCATCCACCATCTGAATGTTCAGATTTCCAAATTTTCAAGGTCCTCTTGTGTTTTAACAACTTTGAATAATTTTGTGTAATCTGCAAATGTTTTCATCTCACTTATTATTCCCATTTCCAGGTCATTTATGAATATGTTAAAAAGCAGTGGGCCCAGCACAGATCCCTGGGGTACTCCACTATTCACCTTTTTCCACTGAGAAAATTGGTCATTTAGCCATACTCTCTGCTTTAAAGACCAACATCCTGAAACAGTACTGTAAAGTGGTGAAAATAGGCAGACTATATAGACCAAAGGATTTTTTTCTGCTGACATTTGTTACATTTTTTAAGGTCAATATTCAGCTGTGTCCTATCCAGTTGAAGTCAACTGGATAACTAATCCGATTAACTTTAATCAGTTTTTCAAAGATATAACTGGTTAAGACTGTGACACTGAATATTCCCAGATAAAGATAAATGGATAACTTATTTAGCTGGTTATTTTTATAGTTGTCATTTGTGCAGTCTGACAACCAGTGATCGATAACTCCTAAAGTCAACCAGATTAAAGGTTTTGAATATCGACTCCCAAGTTTGCATGTGATTTGATGACATATCACCTAAACATCACCTACCATCCTGCAGACTTCATGCGTATTAATTTAAAGATTTCAGTTTGTTTATAAGGCATCTTCAAGAGCATTTCAAAAGCATTTGATCACGTGTTAATTATATTAAAATTTACTGTAGCATGTGTAGTTGCTGTGAATCATACAAGGGTCATTAAGAGCATATCCTAATACCATTAATTAACTTTATTTATCGCCAGAGGGCCCATCCTATGCTCCTTAATGGGATTAGCATTTAAAGTTGGTAAATGACCTCCAAACAGACACTGCTTATTTTCCTTCCCTCTTTTCAGGTAGTGTGTGGTATCCCTAAAAGCTTTGGGCTTCCTCAACAGTTCAGTCCACAAAGAACCAAAAATGTACAGAAGTGATAAGGCTCCACATGTTTTATGGAAAAGCTGCAGGTCTGTGACACACATTTTATGTCTGCAGATTTCAAATGTACTCGGAGTCTAGAGAGGATCTCATGTGACAGTGTTGATACAAATTCAAAACTATTGTTATTGCCAAAGTCAATTTCAGTAAAATCCTTTAAAAAATGCCTCCACTTTTTTCCCACTAAAATAGTAAAAACATGTCTTCACAGCTGCAAAAAAAATTATCTGCCAGTTTCCAGTGTGACTGGTAATAACTAACAGGGGATAGTAGTATATTACCTGAAGCTCTAGCTTCAGGCTAGTATTACAAATAGATGATCATACTTTCTTGATTGGGCATTTATTTTAATATGCTGCTACTGGGAGCTAACATATCCTATTGGGCTCATTTATCATTCCTGCTCTACTCAGAGCTAACATTAAGCAGCCTTGTGCTGTTCTGGTATTAGTAATTTAGCATGGGAAGAAGCCTAGTGCCGAGACAAAATTAGCATGGAATTGTACTGGATCTACGCTTTGATACACTGGATCTTGTCTTTGAGGCTTCTATCAAAGGTTTCCAAAGCAGAGAGAAAGTTTTTGACATAATGCAATCACCTTTGCAGTGCTCCTGGGCATGCTGACAGCTCTGCACTTATACATGGCACTATTGCCTACTGACGGACAACATCTGCAGGGCCCTTTGAATGGGAACATCAAAGCCAAAGAAGGTTCAAAACACAGCTACAGGTCTAAAATTTTAAACTACAGTCCATGGCTGGAAAGGTATACAAGTCAAGTACTTTCCTACAAGTTCAAACAGAACATACAAGGGCTGCATTAAGAACATAAGAGGGGAGCTAGGTGTCAGAGGTCCTGAAGGATTTAAGATCATGTCTTGGCCATATAACCCAGCTCCTGCCAACTGCTGAATGAAGCGGTATGCTGATGTTATCGGGTGCCGTGTGCTGAAAAGCCCAGAAGTGAAATGAAGAGGTAGGCTGCCCATTCATTTATTTTTTTTTTTTTTTATTTAACACTCATTTATATACCGCATCTTCCAGCGATCAGTTGCGGTATACAATTAACAACAATTAACAAAGCGAAGTTTGTTTTACATAGAACATAGAACATTTTAACTTTTTACATAGAACATCTAAACATCTTAACATCTTAAGAACTAAGCAGAGAATTTCAACTAGAACAGTGTGAGTAATAATTTATCTATACAGAATGTAATGTCTGTACAACTAAAGGCAGTACATAACAGTTCCAACTATATACATGTGGAGGTATTAGGGCATATTAGAATGGAGTGTCATCAGACTAAATTTGTTCCTACTGTAGGCAGAATGGTATTAGGGCATATTAGAATGGAGTGTCATCAGACTAAATTTGTTCCTACTGTAGGCAGATCCTGCGATCATCAGGGGGTATCATGGGGGCAGGTCAGTGATCTGAAGAAAAGCTTTTGCCTGGTCGGTATCTCTCTCATTGTCTTCTTCTCATGTCTTTGGGGCAGTTTGGAGTTTCATGCTTAGGTGACTCATTGGCTTGTAAAGAAAATAATAAATTCATTATTTTGAAAATAAAATTTGATGGGAATCTGCTGGCTCTAGCCACTTTGTTGGTGATTACTTCAGGTAGCAACAACCACATCAAGGTTAAAAAAAATAATGAATACCCACTATAAGTAAGTAAATACATCACCACCCTCCAAGAATGGCTAAGCATAAAATAACCATTGCTTATGCCCAGAATCATTTGAGGCTACAGCTGATGTTACCATTGCTGACTTGCATGCCCAGTTACAGTTTCCTGAGCTCATGATGCCTCAAAGAAAAAACATGAGCAAGATAAATAACTGACAATTGTCCAGACTCAACCAGTGGCTACAGTTAATTTAAAGTATTTATATCCTGCTTTATTCTTGAATCAAAGCGGATTTCACTGCAAACCAATCAAGTAGGGTAGTGCGGGGGTGTCGGCATGCAGTGGCTGTGAAAGTAGTGTTCGTGAGTGTGTAAGTAGGTAAAAATTGATTTGGGGTGCAATATATACAGATTGAGCTATCTACATTGGGGTGCATTATATACATGTTGAGCTACAGTATCTATATTTGGCTATCTACATTTTAATAAGATTGATAGGCTGGTTAGATATTGTGGATGTCATGTCTTGTGTAATTCGTTTTGTGGTGTGGTTAGGGTGGATTGGTGGTCTTCATTGAATTGTTCAATGAATAGGGTGGTTTTAAGTAGCGTCCGGAATTCTTTTATATCTGTTGTTGATTTTATATTATCTGGGAGGACATTCCAGATAGCAGGGGCAGCAAGAGAGAATGCTCTCATGGATGTGGATTTGTTTGTTCTTGTGAATAGAGTAGGTGTTGGTATATTGTTTTTGGTGCTGTTCCTGTCTGGTCTTTTGTTTGTTTTGGTTCCAATGAGTTCCTGTAGTATTTCTGCTGAGATGTTGCTTTTAATTGTGAAGATGGTGAGCACTGATTTATATTTTGCCCATGAGGAGATTGGTAGCCAGTGTAGATTTTGTAGTATTGGCGTTATATGGTTGTTGTTTTTCATTCACCTGGCTCCACTTGTCCATCTATATAAAAGAAAAATAATCTGACACTTGTCACCAGTAACCTCCCCAGAGCCAGGGGCATGTAGGGTAGGTCAGCCTGGGAAATCCTAACTCAGGAAGTAGGGTAGTGCAGTTGGTCATGCACTGCCTTCTGGGAGTTGTAGTCCCTCTTACTCTCTAAGCCAGGAATAATTGTAGTCGAGTGGTTTAGGCAAAAATGACAAGGTTTTTATTTCCCCTTCCGGGTGGATTAATTGCAAATGAAACTTAGGACAAAATAGCCATACTTCTGGCATAAAGAAAAACAATTCAGGCACTTGTAACACAAAAACAGCTTCTTTGGCTTTCAGCTTCAAATATGCAGTGTTCAATACAAACTCAAAAGTAACAGTCCCTTTTTCATACAAAGGAAACACTTTGCTTCTTTACTGCTGTTCCAACAGCCTTGTTAACAGCCAGGTCAGCAAAGTGACACGATATGATCAGCGAGTGATAGCGTGCAGTCTATTTGCTCATCTGTTGTATCTTCACTAACAGAACCTGTCTGCATTTCCTCCAAATCACTCTCAGCTGGGTAAGTTTGTATACAGTTATACGGCGTTTCAACATTCACTCCCTCTCTATTTCCCCGAGGCCTCTCTTCACAGCACTCTAAAGAGCAGGGTTGAGAATTACCGTATATACAGGAGTTAACATAGGGAGAGTCCAGCAAATCTTGGCAATTACAAGGAAAACTTCCACACCTAGTTTTCTCTTTATACACTTTATGCAACCTACCTTTTGGCTTTTGCAAGGAAGACCTTCTCAGCACTGCTGGGTCAGCAAGGGTTCCAAACACTGGATGTGTTTTCCTGCCTTTTACCTTCTCCTTTTCCTCAGACATACAAATGTCCTCTGGCCAGCACCTCTCTCTCTCAGGAGTTTCTGTGTGCTCCCAAACCAGCCTCTCAGGCAGTCTCTCCCACTGGCTGCCTTCACGATAAGACCCCAGTCTAGGGCTTCTCCCACCTGGCTTTTGGGCACGGGCTCTTTGAGTCTTTGGTGCTCTGGCTTCCTGTGCTGTGTCTCCCGTCCTCGTCTCTCCCTCTCTGGACCTGGTTCCTGTTCCAGTTCCCGTTCTGAATCTCCTGCTTCTATTCCTCCGGCTCAATTCTAGTGAGTACTTTTTATATCCCACATTGAAAGTGCTTAAAAAAAAGGTCTCTCTTCATGGTGATCTGAAAATAATCTAGATAGGGTATATCCTTCTGAAAAAGAATCCGTAGATTCTCTAGGGAAAATAGAGGTTGAGAGGCAGAGAAAGGTGTGCCAGTGGGGTTTCAGTGAGGATTGAGACAGTGCCTTGATGTCACTTTCAGTGCAGTGTATACACTGGGTCATTGGGCTCCATTTCGAATTTAAAAAAAAAAATGTCCTGGAAAGTGGGGTTGATTCTGTATTAACAGCAATTCAAACAAGAAAATTCACCATGGTGCCTGAATGCCCTGACAAACTTGAGGAGGTTCTACCCTTTCATCCTGCAAGGCTTCCTGTGCACCTACTCTTGCCGCCTTGCTGGGCAGACTAGATGGACCATACTAGTCTTTATCTGCCGTCATATACTATGTTACTATAATATAGCTGCTGCAGGCCTGTCAGCAGGTGAGGGTTCCCAGGTCCCATGATGAATTTTTATCAAATCTGGTGCTGCTGTAAAACTGAGGCTCCTCAAATGTACAAGTGGCAACATTGACAGAATGACACTTTTGGCCATATCATTCCAGTGCCTATGAAAATTTGGTGTCAGGGGTGCTTGCCTACATTACCAATGTCTAAATCTGAGCTGTTGAGGGGATGACTCCTCAGAAAGCTTTCAGTATTTCAGGTTTTGTTAGCTATACTCCATCCTCGTTCTTCCAGGTCCCCTGCACTAACTGTTCACATTAAGCTGGAGCTGAAAAATGTGTTGGGTGTTTATTTTAGGCACTGACTATGAACCTGCTTGTTGTAGCAGTGGAAAGGGGAGTATCCATTATCCCAGTGTTTTGGATGGGTTAAGGGCTTTTCACCACGACTGTTACCTCCAGTTCCCCTACCCTACTTCTGGAGAAATTTCTCTGCCATTCCCAACTCTCAACTCCACTCTTTCCACCTTGCTGCTCTGTATGACACTCACCAGGACTTAAACAGTTAACAAGTTCCTCTAGCAGTTTGGGAGAAGCCAAGACGGTGGTTGAGATTATACTTACTCTATTTTTTTTCCTCTGATTTTATATTTTTTTAAACTAATGGTGAAATAGAAATGGAAATAGTTGACTTTAACCTACTTGGATCAGCAATCAATAAAGAAAGAACAAGCAGTCAAGAAATCCAACAACGCATTGCTCTTGGCAGAATGACTATGAAGAACCTAGAAAAGAGCAGAGATGTCTCTCTCCTACAAAGATTTGACTTTGTCCAAGCCATGGTATTTTCAATAACATCATATAAATGCAAAAGTTGGACAGTGAAAAAGAAAGACAGAAAGAAAATTGATGCCTTTGACTTATAGTTCTGGTGATGAATACTGTGTATATCATGGACTGCCCGAAGAACAAACCAGTCAATACTACAGGAGATCAAACCTAAGCTTTCCTTAGAAGCTCCGATGACAAGCCTTTGATTTTCATACTTTGGACACATCATGCGAAGAGAGAGACCGTTAGAGAAAGACATAATGCTTGGCAATGTAGAAGCTCAACGCAAAAGAGGAAGGCCAGCAATAAGATGGATTGATACAATAATAGCAGCTATAGGTGACACTTTATCAACAATGAGTTGCTTGATTGACAACCAAACACAGTTTAGGTCAACTATCCAGAGGATCACCATGGTCTGCTGCCTCTGCTATATAGTGGAGGGGAAGACTATGTAGTACAGGTTGGACAGGCTGCCAAAAATTGGGAAATTCACAGTGACAGAGCTGACTGGCTGAGGCCTACAGTGGCTGTCAAAATGCATTGGAAGCTGCCCAAGGCCAGGAATGTTATTACTGGGGTGACCTTTAAATGCACATTTAGGCATGGGCGGGTCCCTCTGCATGGCTGAGTGGAGGAATTCCAGCTCTTGACATACATGGCGAATGGCAGCCTTATCAAATCTGAACCAGGTCAGACACTGTTCATCGTTGAGGTCCAGGTACACCCTCTGGTATGAGTTGCCCTCTTCTTTCCCCCCTTTCCTCCCTGTGGGACTCCTCCTGCAGGACCAGTGCAAACTATGCAGACAGGGCATCCATGGCTTCTACCGATCCTTGTTAATCCACCATCAATAACAGTTTTTACCCTGCATCAATACCCAGTGCACTCTGTTCACAGAATCAGTGAGACACACACCCCCACACCCCCACACCATAGGCTATTCACACACTATGTCTTCCCTGCACCATAATACAAAGGCACACTCACATTCACAGTAGCACAGCTGGTGCACACAAAATGCTAGGGCTTTGTGGGAGCTCAGAAGGAAACATATATGCTGGGGGGAAAGAGGGAGACACAGCATTTTGAGTCAGGCAGGGGAGGGGGTTGTGGGCTGGTGTTTTGCAAATGGGCAGCAGTTGGGTTTCGGAACCATGACAGGGGGAAGGGGATGCACAATGGGGACTCAGGAGGACTGATATAGAGACTTATCAGTGGACAAGGATGACAAGAAAGCCAATCTCTCTCCAGTACAAGCTTCACTAATCACAATTGCATGGGCAGCAACGTCCCTTACCTATTCGTGATTTATAGCAGGTGTAGTAGGCGATGTTTGGATTCTGCACCCAAACTTCCCAAAAGCTATGTGTAATATATCCTGGACATGCACCCACTTGTGCCATCCTAACCAGGCCCAGAAATACCAGATATGGGTCTAGGACAACTCAGCGCAGCCAACTCAGTGCAGCCATCTCAGTGTGGGCTAACTCAGTGTGCCGTGCTGAGTTGTCCTAGACCCATTACTGGCCACATATGAGGTGAAATTTGGAAATGTCAAAAAAGTGCAATGGTAAAACATCCAAAACCATTTTGTTAAGCTATCTGATAATTTCAGATTTGTCAAATGAAATCTGGAACATTCATTTTGGCTTTAAGGGCAAACTTTAAAAGGCTGCTTCTTCCACCTGGTTCAGAACATGAGGAAGCATTTGGCGTCGATAGGACATGGAGTTCGCCCTTAAAGCCAAAATAGTTGTGGCCTTAGCATTTGTGCTGTCCCGGACTTGGGACATTATGTTGCTGCTCTGGAAGGATACCTGCCCGAAGAGCTTCATCAACTGCTTAACTGGTTTAAGGACAGCTACATCAGTCGCCCAAATAGGAGAGGAAATGGTAGATGATCTCCTCTGTTTCCTCCATCTATGTGGAATCTGTTCAATAGCCAAGTTGAGGAAATACCACAAAGCTGATCAACATATTTCAAAGATTGTGTCAGATTAAGGCACTAGATGCCCTATAGAATACTTACGTGCCATAGCTCATAATTATCAGAGAGCATAACAAAATCTTTTTTTTAATGGTTTCCTATTACACTTTTGACAAATTCGAAATTATCGAATAGCTAAATAAAATGTTTTTGGATGTTTTACTATTGCACTGAGTTGGTCCACACTGAGTTGTCCGCTCTGAGTTGGCCTATTCCCCCAAATACATCCCCTTCACAATTTTCTACTCTCCACCCTCTCCTCCCTGGGTTTCAAGGGCTCCGTATTATCCTGGTTCTCCTCCTACCTCTCCCATCGCTCCTTTAGTGTATGCTCTGGCAGCTCCTCCTCCTCTCCCACCCCGCTCCATGTTGGTGTTCCCCAGGGATCCATCTTGGGCCCCTTCCTTTTCTCTCTCTATACCCAATCCCTTGGCGCGCTTATCTCCTCCCATGGCTTTCAGTACCATCTCAATGCCGACTCCCCCCAAATCTACCTCTCTACACCTAATATCTCTCCAGCAATCCAAACCAAGATCTCTGCCTGCCTTTCTGACATCGCCGTCTGGATGTCTCATCGCCGCCTGAAATTGAACATGACCAAGACCGAACTCCTCATCTTTCCCTCCAACTCCTCCCCTCCTCTTCCCCCTTTCTCAGTCTCCATGGATGGATCCACGATCCTCCCTGTTCCCTCAGCCCGCAATCTGGGGGTTATCTTTGACACCTCTCTCCTTCTCCACACATATCCAGCTCGTAGCGAAGACCTGCCGCTTCTTTCTCTACAACATCAGCAAAATCCACCCCTTCCTATCTGAACACACTACCAAAACGCTTGTCCACTCCCTAATCTCCTCTCGCCTCGACTATTGCAACATACTCCTTGCTGGTCTCCCCGCGAGCCATCTCTTCCCCCTTCAATCTGTACAAAATTATGCTGCTCGACTAATCTTCCACCAGTCTCGCCATGCCCACATTACTCCTCTTCTCAAGTCGCTTCATTGGCTCCCCATCCAATTCCGCATCTAATTCAAACTTCTCCTACTCACCTATAAATGCATTCACTCTGCAGCCCCTCAATACCTCTCATCTCTTATCCCCCCGCCCCCCCCCCCCAACATCCCAGCTCCGGAACTTTGCTCTGCTAACAAACTACTTCTATCTAGGCCTTTCACTCGTACCGCTAACTCCCGACTCTGCTCCTTTCACCTGGCTGCACCCTATGCCTGGAACAGCTTACCTGTGTCTATACATCAAGCACCCTCCCTAGCCCTCTTCATATCCAGTTTAAAAACCCACCTCTTCACTGTCGCGTTCAGATCCTGACTTCTATCCCTCATCTTAACCTAACCCCATCATTTTCATGACCGAACTGTAAAACCCATCAATTTGATTAATATTTGTACTGTCTTGACTAGATTGTAAGCTCAGATGAGCAGGGACTGTCTCTTGTATGTATGTCTGTACAGCGCTGTGTGTGTGGCGCTATATAAGTATTTATTATTATTAGTAGTAGTAGTAATAGTACCTTCAGGACATTCAGAGATGGATATGGGCACCGTGGGAACATGCAGAACTGGCTATTTCTAAAATCAGATTCTGCACGTCGCTACCTTTTCGTCGTCCTTGTCTGCAGTTTGGGATATCCATCTGCTGAGTAATTCTTCTAAAATGACCCTCTTTGTGATGTCACCATAAATTTATCCCTGAAATTATCATCACTTACCTTACTGGAAATTCGCTACTCCTGCAGACAACACACACATACAGTAAAAGGTACTCACACATATTTTTCTTAAAATGTATTTTCCCAAAATGCAATTTTATGGGGGTAGTATCTGCCAGAAGCTTAAGAAGAAATGAAAAGAGAAGGAAGAGCGTCCTGTGAGCCAAAGAAAACATGGATTGTGAGTTTGATTTACCTCCCTAATCCCCCCTATATTTTTTGGTATCTGTGCTGTCTATAGATGAAACATTTCCAGTTGAATGCCCAAAGGATTGATTTTGTGTCAGGGTGTTGTATGCCTTACTATTGATTTTAATGCTCACATATTCAATAAAAATAATCCGATGTTTATACTGGGATGTGCATCTTAGGGGAATGAGGTCAGTGTATTATTTTTTTAGCATTCTTTCAGCATTTCAAAAACACTTTTTCAGTTGACCGATCCTATGTTATATCAATGCCTAATCAATTATATTTCACTCTTACTACATCGGCCTGAAGCACTTGCTTCTCATCTTCCTATGGTAGAGTATTCAGGGTTTAAGAAAACAAAACAGTTAGCTATAATACTGTTTATGTGTTAATGAGCTCCACTGTGACTAAGAAAGACCGGGCAGTAAATAAACAGGTAGATGTGGAAAACAGAAAAATATAGAGGTTGAAAGTAAAGGAGAGAGCATTCATGATGCTTGATACATAGTCTTGTTAGAATACAGATTTCTATGCATGCACCACCAACCAAAGCCGAAACAGAAAGCTTCTGGAGAAAACTATACGAGGACCCTATAAAGCACAATCAAGAAGCAGAATGGTTACCCTACATACAGGAGCAGGACCGTACTTAGCCCGGTGTGAGTGGTGCAGCCGCATAGGGCAGAAAATTCTGAAGGCGCATTCACAAAGGAACCGGAAATTAAGCCCTTACCTCTGGTGGGGATCTAACCATTAGATCTCCGTGCCTTCACCCCTCAGTTACTCACTCCTTATCCTCCTGTATACCGGTGGACTGCACTTCTCTGTGGTACTCACCACACAGCCACAGGACCATTCTCATTCATTTCATATTCTACTGCCTAAACTGCCAGGCATAGTCTTATCTAAACGTTTGGCAGGCAATCCATGTATAGCAACAATCCATAAGGCGCTCTGATTGCTAGATGCAAAAATGTCTTCCAGAGACTATCTCCGGGTTCCTGTCCTGGTTCAATATTTTTTGGATTTCACGATCTGCTAGAATGACACAATTTTTGTACTTTATGGAGCACAGGGCTCAATAGATACCTACTGGGGTCATTCCACTATTCGAGCCCCTTCCCACCAGCGGCTAACTTTCCCGCCGGTTTTACAGGGAAGTTAGATGGGGTGGGGAAGGGGCAGATAGGGGGCAGAGTTAGGGTGGGCAGTGGGTGGCGCTATATAAGACACGATTGCATTGCCTGCACTGTTAAAAGTGAAACAGCAGTTTCGTACAGCCACGGGACCGAAGGAGAACGGTCCCGTGGCTGTGTGGTGAGCGGGTGCCACAGAGAAGTCCAGTCCACTGGGAGGCAGGAGGATTAGAGGTGAGTAACTGAGGGAGAAAGGCTGCTGTTGGGGGGGGGGAGGCATGGAAGGACTGCTTTGGGGGGAGGGGGAGGCATGGAAGGGCTGCTACTTGGAGGGGAAGGCATGGAAGGACTGCTTTGGGGGGAGGGGGAAGGCATCGAAGGACTGCTGCTCGGGGCAAGGACTGGAAGGGAGTTGATGCTGGGGAAGAGGCTGGGACTGAAGGGGAGCTGATGCTGGGAGAGAGAGGGCATATAATGGACCTGATGCTGGGAGGGATAGAGACTAGAGGAGAGCTGATGCTGGAGGGACAGGGACTGGAATGGAGCTGATGCTGGGGGGGGGGGGTCAAGGACTGGAATGGAGCTGATGGTGGGAGGGCAGGGACTGAAGGGGAGTTGATGCTGGGAGGAACAGAGACTGGAAAGGAGCTGATGCTGGGGGGGGGCAGGGACTGAAGGGGAGCTGATGCTGGGAAGGACAGAGACTGGAGGGGAGCTGATGCTGGGAGGGACAGGAACTGGAATGGAGCTGATGCTGGGAGGGACAGGGACTGGAGGGGAGCTGATGCTGGGAGGGACAGGGACTGGAATGGACCTGTTACTGGGAGGGACAGGGACTGTAATGGACCTGATGCTGGGAGGGACAGGGACTGGAATGGAGCTGATGCTGGGAGGGACAGGGACTGGAATGGAATGGAGCTGATGCTGGGAAGGACAGGGACTGTAATGGACCTGATGCTGGGAGGGGGCTGGGACTGAAGGGAGCTGATGCTGGGAGGGACAGAGACTGGAGGGGAGCTGATGCTGGGAGGGACAGGGACTGGAATGGACCTGAGGCTGGGGTGGGGGTCTGGGACTGAAGGGGAGCTGAGCTGGGGAGGGAAGACTGGAGAGCTGATTCTGGGAGGGACAGGGACTGGAATGGACCTATTGCTGGGAGGGACAGGGACTGTAATGGACCTGATGCTGGGAAGGGGCTGGGACTTAAGGGAGCTGATGCTGGGAGAGACAGAGACTGGAGGGGAGCTGATGCTGGGAAGGACAGGGACTGGAATGGAACTGAGGCTGGGGTGAGGGCTGGGACTGAAGGGGAGCTGATGCTGGGGAGGGACAAAGACTGGAGAGCTGATTCTGGGAGGGACAGGGACTGGAATGGCGCTGATGCTGGGAGGGGCAGGGATTGAAGGGGAGCTGATGTTGGGAGGGACAGGGACTGGAGGAGAACTGATGCTGGGAGGGACTGGAATGGAGGAGAACTGATGCTGGGAGGAAGAGGGACTGCAGGGGAACTGATGCTGGGAAAGACTGGGGACAAGAAGCAAGCTCACCTGGGAGGAACTGGGACTGGAAGAGAGCTTATGCCAGGAGGGACAGGGGACTGAAGAAGAGCTTATGTTGGGAGGGACAGGGACTGGAAGGGAGCTGATGCTGGGAGAGATAGGGACTGGAATGGTTGCTGATGCTGGGAAGAACTGGGGCTGGAAGGGAGCTGATGCTGGTGAGACCTGAAAGGGGGTGATGCTGGGGAGTTGAAAGGGGGCAGATGCTACGATCAGGGTGGAGAAAAAGGCTGGGGCAGTGAGGATGGGGAGGAGAACAGATATTTTATGTAAGAGGGAAGAAACACAGATATTTTGTGTAAGAGGGAAGAAACAAGATGGATGTAGAGAGAGTGGAAAAAAATAAGAGACGAGAGAAGAAAGGACAAATGGACAGCAAACAATTGAGAGTTAGCAGAATATATGAAGAAAGCAAAAGAGAGAGACTTGGCAATTGTGTTTGTTCAGTACAAGAGGAAATGAATTTACAATTTTATTTCTCCAATATTCTGGTGAATTCCAAGCTTGGCTTTTGGGGCTCCCAATTCAATCACTGGCTTCATATTTCTAAATTGTGATCCCTTGTTCTGTATTTGATGATGGTCTGTCTATGTTTTGCATATATGACCGAGCTGTGGTAGTCTGTTTCTGTAGTTTCTGTGTAGGAGTCCTACTTGTTCTCTTTTCCCAGTAGGAGATGAATTGGTTTTCTATGAGGTATATTGGTTTTATATTTTCAGTGCTGCCTTTTTATATGCTTTACTTCGACTTTGCAAATGCCATATTACAAGGTCTCCCTCAATCCACTCTTAGCCCATTACAGATGGCCATGAATGCCGCAGCAAGAGTCCTCTACGGAGCCTCCAGAAGTGACCACGTAACTCCCATTCTTAAACAGCTTCACTGGCTCCCCATCCATGGGAGGATCATCTTTAAAACCCTAGTCCTATCATTCAAGGCAATCAAGGGTATCTCATCCTCCTCACTCACAGATCTGATTCACACTGTACCCCCCAACAGATCCAGAAGAGCAACAGCCGTAAACCTACTGACAACCTCGAAGGCGTCAACAAAGTGCAACATGACAACCTCAAACAGAGCCTTCAGTTTCTATGTCCCCAAATGCTGGAACGCTCTACCCTCCGACATAAGGGCCATTACTGACCTACTCCAGTTCAGGAAGGCACTCAAATACCACCTCTTCCTTCAATACTACCCTACCAGCAATTGAACCAGAGGAAGTGACCCACTCATGAACACACCATGCCGTTCTTTGTATTACTAAGACTCTATTCTGTTCTAAGTAATTATCTCATGTATATAGTTTACCCCGGTTCTCCAAGTTTGTACTCCTGTTCGATGTAAACCAAACAGCTTGTTGTTATGGTCTTTATGTTATAATGTAAACCGCGCTGATGCCGAATAGTGCGGTATATAAGAACTTGTAATAAATAAATAAAATAAAAATGGCAGGTTTGCTATGGGTTCTAAATGAGCAGGGTTTTGTAGTACTTCCTAATGTATCTGGCACTGGAGGATGATAATGTAGAAATATGGTAGCCTTTCTTTATCCTCACTGTCCATGCAAATGGTATTAAGACACTCATTAAGAGGCATGTTTACTAAAGGTTAATGCATATTGACAAATGTTAACATGCACTAAGTGCAGCAGCACCCATATATTTCTATGGGTGTAGTGACATTTAATGCACATTAATGTTTAGTAAATATGTCCCTAATTCATTGCTGGGACAAAAAAAGAGGTTTGTGAAAAGCTCCTTTGGAAGCCTCCTAAAATTTTAGATGGGCTGCATATACAGTGCCTTGCGAAAGTATTCCTCCCTTTGGTTTTTGTCCTGTTTTGTTGCATTACGTACAACCTGGAATGAAAATGGAGGTTCATTTGGATGTTAGATAACACTGGTCAACACTGAAATTATTACTGACTTTAAAAGGCCCTAATCTGTAGTATCTTGGTGAGCTGAACACGAATATAACATTAAAAAAAATGTATTGGCTCTCGTTTTGAAGATATTGCATGTAGTTCATTTTTGACGTTTCACCGTGTAAATTTATCCAGTAGGACATCAACAACATCCCAAATAAGCCTTGAATGATGTAATATTGCATCACATTGCATAATACCAGCATGCACACATCATCCAGAGTTGATTGCATCATTTTCTGATGCAATGCAATACTACTGCCAGACGGCTGCTGAAGCCATCTGACATCAGCAGTATACTATACGCAGTCAGAAAGGAAAGTAATCTGGTATTCTGTTCCGATATTGAAAGCCTCATGAATGCCTTAAAAATCATTCATGACCCACAAGACTGGAGACTAGATTCATCGAAACTGAGTCTGAAGGCTGTGCTTTTGAACAATGGAAACCGTCTTCCATCTATTCCAGTGGTGACTTGAAGGTAGTTGCCCCTTTAATGGGACTGCAGCAGGGATATATAAAATACATGTGTTTCTTATGTGAGTGGGATAGCCGAGCAAGGGATTGGCACTACTTGCAGAAGGAATGGAATCGCAGACAAAATGTAACAGTTGAAGAGAAGAATATCCAGCACCCAGCTCTGGTTGAGGCTCACAAAATCTTGCTACCACCCCTTCACATCAAACTAGGTTTGATGAAAAACTTCATGAAAGCCATGGACCGCACTTCACCAGCTTTCCGATACCTGCATGAAAATTTCCCTCGACTCAGCGAAGCAAAGATTAAAGAGGGAGTTTTTGTGGGTCCTCAGATTCGAGAGCTCTTCAAAGATGACCGGTTCAACAACTTGCTGCAGGGTGATGAGAAACAAGCATGGAATGCTTTTTGCCTAGTGTCAACAAAATTTCTCAGGAATGTTAGGGCAGAAAACTACAAGGAACTAGTAGAAGACATGCTGATGCACTATCAGAAACTTGGCTGCAATATGTCTCTAAAGATCCATTTCCTTGATTCCCATCTCGATTTCTTTCCTGACAACTGTGGTATGGTTAGTGATGAACAGGACAAACGTTTTCACCAGGATATCGCAACGATGGAGCAAAGATACCAGGGAAAATGGTCCACTATAATGTTGGCTGACTACTGCTGGACACTCCCCAGAGAAGCTCCCAAACAGTTGTACAAGAGACAGGCGAAAAAATCTAAGAAGTAGTCTATGACTTGTTTTTTTACATGAATTAACTGAAGCCCTATTATATATTTACTATTGACATGCATTTTGTGATGTAAACATTAAATCTTGTAGATTACAAAAAAACTAGAGCCAACTTTGCAATTTCACTGTCATATTCGTATTCAGCATATAAAAATTGATAAGAATGACTATTTTTATTTCAGTAACATGACTTTTGTAAAAATTTGTTGACCAGTGTAATGAACCTAACAATATAGTCCAAATTGGTGAAGTGAAATGACAATAAAATACCTTGTATATATTAAAAAAACAAGTAAAAACTGAAAAGTTGTAAGTGCACATGTATTCATCCCTTTTGCTTTGAGATCCCTAAAGAAGATCTGGTCCAACCAAGAAACCCCAGAAGTCACATAATTAGCTCATTAGGGTCCAACCTGTGTGCAATCAGCATCACATGAACTGTCACATGATGCCTGTATAAATATACCTTTTCTGAAAGGCCCCCTGACTCTGCAACACCACTAAGCAAGCAACATGAAAACCAAGGAGCACTCCAAACAGGTCAGAACCAAAGTTATGGAGAAGTATAGATCAGGGTTGCATTATAAAAAAAATCCCAAATTCTGAATATCCCACAGAGCACCATTAATTCCATAATAAAATTGAAAGAATATGGCACCACTACAAACCTGACAAGAGAAGGCCATCACAAAAATTCACAGACCGGACAAGGAGGGCATTAATCAGAGATACTACAAAAACACCAGGGTTAACACTGAAGGAGCTGCAAAGATCCACAGTGGAGATGGGAGTATCTGTCCATAGGGCCATTTTAAGCCATACACTCCACAGAGCAGGGCTTTATGGAAGAGTGGCCAGAAAAAAGCCAGTGCTCTAAGAAAGAAATAAGAAAACAGGTTTGGAGTTTGCACAACCACATGTGGCGGACTCCGCGAATATATAGAAGAAGGTTCTCTGGTCAGATGAGATGAAAACTGAACTTTTTGGCCATCATGGGAAACACCATGTGTGATGCAAACCCAACACTTCCCACTTCCCAGCCGGGGGATCGAGCCTCCAGAGGCGAGGGAAGCCCAAGAAGCCATCTCTGGCCAATCGGAGCAGCTCCGCCAGCTTTAAAAGTTCGCGCCGGCAGGCGCACGTTCTTTTCACCACCCGCCTCCTTCATCAGCTCTCCCCAGCCGGGGGATCGAGCCTCCAGAGGCGAGGGAAGCCCAAGAAGCCATCTCTGGCCAATCGGAGCAGCTCCGCCAGCTTTAAAAGTTCGCGCCGGCAGGCGCACGTTCTTTTCACCACCCGCCTCCTTCATCAGCTCTCCCCAGCCGGGGGATCGAGCCTCCAGAGGCGAGGGAAGCCCAAGAAGCCATCTCTGGCCAAGCGCCCACACTCCAGCCCAATCCAGGCCGTGGGAGGTCTCAGCACCAAGAATAAAGCACAGCTGCAGGCAAGGGCGCCCGCGCCTTGCGGGCCCGCGCCTGAGGGCCTCGCTAGAGGGCCCTTTGGCGTGGCCCTTAGGCGGTGGCACGACAGGCGAAAACCCAACAACAACTGCACCAACAACTACAGCCACGCTACCACAAACGGAGACGGCAATTGCATCTCCCTCAAAAGAAGCACGCCTGCAATATCAGCCCTCTTCGGCGCCAAGCTTCTCTCAGGAGGGATTCTGATCCAGCGATTGCACACCAAGACCTCCCAGCAACGCTAAGACCCTGCCCTACAAGGCACTGCTGAGCTCCTTCAGGGTTGAGCTCGCAGGGAAAAACCGCTTGGACACTCCTTTCAACGTGCTGCAAGTATACGCAACAATACAGTTTCTCTGAACAGTCTTAATTTGAATAGCTAAAGCTTGCCGGAACATAGTAAACATTTTACATAATTGTGCCACCTTAGTAATTGAATAATATCTATATCTAACAATTCTAAATCTTAATCTACATAAATGTACTATTTATTATACTGCTTAAATTGTTCATAGTAGTCAGTATTAATTATACAAGAACACCTTACTATTGTCAATATTAATTTTCATTTTAGACAACATAATTCTGTAAAAATTAAGCCTTGTGTTTTACCACCCTTTAGCAATTTAAATATTTATTTAAATTTATTTAAATATTTAATATTTATTTAAACCAGATCTAAATTACTGTTGTCAGTAGATCACTTTAGATATACTTCTCCTACCTGTGAATTATCTCAGACTTAATACTGTTGCCAGTAGTAAATCACAGATATATTACAGTCGTCTGTAATTCTTCTTAGATATTTTTCTGTTACTTGTGATTTACCCTGAATTTATTACTGTTGTAAGTAACATAATTAGAAATATCACTACTATCTGGGCTTCACCTTAAATATATGAAGTAGCCCCATACCTCACATTAGTCAATAACTGTATATCTTACTGTTGTCAGTAACTTATTACCTATTACCACAACAAACACTACAACACCATCACTATCCTACTCATCACACCACTGAATCAGATACATTGGCTAACATACCCCTGAATCAGATTTAGAAAATGCCACACCAAAACATCATGTTTCTAAGAATATCATACACTTGTATAATTTTAACAATAATAATAATTAACCTATCACTAAGTCTAAACATCAAAAATTATATGACCATCCCTATAATACATACCCAGCTTCGCTATGACAACCATATTGGACACAATCAACCAAATAACTATCCAAAAATAAACTATCATAGACTAATACATATAAAACAAACAAACTCATCCCAAATTTACAAGGAAACATGCTCAAACACATCCTCACTATCATGCATACTTATTAATGCACGTTCAATGAAAAACAAACTCCCCATATTTAATGATCTAATAACAGACTCTAAACCAGACATATTATGTGTCACAGAGACTTGGCTTTCTGAAACAGACACAGTCTACCTAAACCAACTTGATAATGAAAACTACGACCTGTTTTACAAACATAGATCCAACAAAAAAGGTGGAGGAGTCTTAATGATGACAAAAAAGATACTAAAAGCCAAATCAATTCAATCAAATATCTCTAATAACATAGACACATTATTGATAAAAATTGGCCTCATGAAAATCTGTTTAATTTATAGACCACCAGACCAAAGCGCAGATTGTCTGGACTCATTTATTGATCTCCTTAGCTCATCTTCTGAACAAAACCCTATAATCATGCTAGGTGATTTCAACCTACCTTCACTATCAACACAAAACTCCAAATTATTTATGGATGCCTTATCAGATATAGATTATCATCAAATAATAAATACCGCAACACACATAAAAGGAGGAACACTAGATCTTATCTTTCTTCCCGATTCACTTTTCAAACTAATGAATCTAAATTCCATAGCACTCACAGAGACACCCTGGTCTGATCATTATATTATCAAAACAAACTTCACATACCATACTGCTAATGTCAAAAGCTATACATTAAGTGGCCCCACATCAAAATTTAAAAAATTTAATGAAACGGAATTCCTTGATTCAACAATTCCCTACCTCTTACCATCCACTTCCGATCTAGATGATGCTGTCAAAAACTGGTATGATACCATCAATAATGCAGCCAAAATCAATTACACAAATAAACAAAGGATACACCCCAAAACTAACAACAAACCATGGTTCAATAACATATTAAAACAAATGAAAAAAAGAACTAAGAAAACACGAAATTAAATGGCGAAAATCTAAGTTGACTATACATAAGGAAATTTACAATAACCATCTCATAAAATATAAAGAAACACTCGATAGTACAAAGAAAAACTACTATGCTGCAACTTTATCAAAATCATATAACAGACCTAGAGAACTATTCTCTATTGTCAGAAACCTTACCAATAACGCTCAAAATTCTTGCAACGAAATCACCGACATCTCAGTACAAACACTAGCTAATCACTACCAAAATAAATCAAAAAATACTCAAATGCCTTTTGATACAATCAATAACTCTCACCAACCTGTTATCCAATGGTCAGACTTTTACCCCATTTCAAGAACAACATTAAAAACTATCATATCCGGACTCAATACTACCACCTCTTATTTAGACCCATGCCCAGTGTCATGGATAAAAAACACTCTGCCTACCTTACTTTCATTCATTCTCCCAATAGTCAACCTCTCATTATCCCAAGGTTACCTTCCTCAATCACTCAAACATGCACAAATACGCCCAATCCTAAAGAATGGCAAACTAGATAAAACATGCCCAGCAACATACAGACCCATTTCTAGCATCCCGTTTTTGGCCAAAATAATAGAAAAAGTAGTGCAATTACAGACACAGGAATACATAGACACATCTTACCCACTTGACGAGCAACAATATGGATTTCGGCCCTGCCACGGAGTAGAAACACTGCTAACAGTATTAATTGATACTCTTCTAAGAGGAATTGACAATCATAAACAAGCATTCATCCTCCTCTTTATCGACATATCAGCAGCCTTTGATAGTGTTCATCATTCAATAATGCTCAGCAACTTAAGACAGATAGGCATAAACTCCACAGTACATAATTGGTTTACTTCCTATTTAAACAACAGAACACAAAATGTACGAATAGGTAATCAAACTTCAACTACATATAACCAAGAAATAGGTTTACCACAAGGATCTGCTCTTTCAGCCCTACTCTTTAACATTTACATAAAACCGGTTTGCAATATCTTTAAAAAATTTGGAGTACATTATCACCTCTATGCAGATGATATTATGATGTACATCCCATTTACAATCCCTAACATACCATTACATCTACTCTCAGACTGCTATAATGAAATCACAACTTGGCTAAAAACTCAAAACCTTCACATAAATCATGCCAAAACTGAAGTCCTAATCGTAACTAAAAATCAATCATTCATCCCTCCAACCCATATAACACTACAAGAGCAAGAAATTAAAATAAAAAATGAAATAAGATATCTAGGTGTTATCCTAGATACACACCTTACAATGGAAACCCACATTAGAAACACTTTAAAGAAAATCTATTTCAAACTTAAAATTCTCAAACAACTACGTCCGCTAGTATTTATACAAGATTTCATTAATATAACACAAGCTATCATAACCCCTCATTTTGATTTCACCAACCTAATACTTATAGGCATTTCAAAACAGAACATTAAAAGAATTCAATTAGCCCAAAATGCAACAGCAAGAATTATACTAAAAATAAATTCTATACAACACATAACACCTATACTTGCATCTCTCCACTGGTTACCAATACAAAGTAGGATAATATACAAAACAATAATAACCTCATTTAAAGCATTAAACAACATAGCACCGATTACACTATGTAATCTAATATGCAAAGAAACACCTAAGCCTACTAATAGAAAAGAACAGTTAAATAAACTAAAGATCCCGAAGGACTTCATAAAAGCACATAAATTGACTAACAATAGAGCCTTCTCACATATAGCCCCAATTATCTGGAATTCCCTACCAGAGGATCTACGTTCACTAACAGAGATCTTGGAATTCCGCAAAAAACTAAAAACTTATCTATTCACTAAACACTACAATTCCATAGAAAACCTTCCAATCAACATAGATAAAGGATAATCAGGTAAATGACCACTTAAAGCACAACCTCACACCTAAATGGACAACACTCAGCGCTAATGAAATGACGATCCTATCTCCTATGACCTAATACCAACGCATGTATATAGTTGTATCAGTTATGTACTGTCTTACGTATATAGATACTACACTTTGTTAGTTAAACTGTTTTTTACACGGTCCCAGTTCAAAAACCCACTTTGTTTATTTATGATATGTTAAGATGTTCTATGTAAAAATTAAGATGTTCTATGTAAAACAAACTTAGCTTTGTTAATTGTTGTTGTTTGTACACCGCACCTGATCTCTGGAAGATGCGGTATAAAAATGAGTGTTAAATAAATAAAATAAATAAATCACCCCGAGAACACCATTCCCACAGTGAAACATGGTGGTGGCAGCATCATGCTGTGTGGATGTTTTTCATTGGCAGGGACAGGAAAACTGGTCAGGATTGAAGGACAATATAGGGCAATTCTTATGAAAACCTGTTTCAGTCTGCCGGAGATTTGAGACTGGGATGAAGGTTCACCTTCCAGCAGGACAATGACCTTAAACATACTGCTAAAGCTGGATTAAAGGGAAATATTTAAATGTCTTGGAATGGCCTAGTCAAAGCCCTGACCTCAATCCAATTGAGAAACTGTGGCATTACTTGAGGTTTGCTGTACACCAATACAACCCATCTAACTTGAAGGAGTTGGAGCAGATGTGCCTTAAGGAATGGGTTAAAATCCCAGTGGCTAGATGTGCTAAGCTAATAGAGACATACCCCAAGAGACTTGCAGCTGTAATTGCAGTAAAAGGTGGCTCTACAACTTATTGACTTTTGGGGGGTGAATACATCTACACACTACTGCTTTCAGGTTTTGATTTTTTTTGTCTTAATTATCTTTTGTGTCACAATAAAGGATATTTTGCACCTTCAAAGTCGTAGGCATGCTGTGTATATCACATGGTGCTAACCCCCAAAACTCCATTTTAATGCGACAAAACAGGACAAACACAGAGGGAATGTACATTTTAAAATTAAATATATGCAAATGAGGCCCAGTGGGTGGGGGGGGGGGGGGCACCAGGTTTGCAAGTCGCACAGGGCACAGTTATGGCTTGGTACGGCCCTGTACAGGAACATTTAGAAAAGGTAAACATCAAACCTATGGAATGGCCTATATAGCAACAAAACAGCTGGAAAGCAGGTTAAAGTGAGCCCAAAACTGGAAGAGCCCTAACCCAGATGTAGTAACCAACCTTTGGCTCAGTTAACATCATTCCACTCAGACCTGATGAATTGCAAAAATAAATTGTTTAAACAACCAGATTTAACACCACAATGGCTTACTACAGGAAGAACATTTCCCCTTCCAAAAGGAGACCCAAGTAACACTCCCAACAATTATAGACCAATAACTTGTCTACCTACAATCCATAAGCTGTTCAACACAATAGATGCAGATCATATTGAGTCCAATAACATCATGGCAATAGAGCAAAAGGGCAACAAGAGAGGGGCATATGGCACCAAAGAACAGTTAATGTTGAATAAGGCTATCATGGCCACCTCTAAGAAAAAACAGAAATCTCAGTATAGCATGGATTGATTATAAGAAAGTTTTTGACAACGTCCGACACTCATGGATAATAAATTGCCTTGAAATGTATAAAATAAATCCTGGCTTGAAAGAGTACATTAAGTTCACCACTGGGGTCATTCTGAGCCACGAATAGTGGGGATGGACTTCCCAATGGGCTGTCCATCCCTGCTATTCGTGCCGGCTCCTGCCCCCGACTAACTTCCTCGCCAGTTGTGCGGAGAAGTTAGACGGGGCAGGGAATGGGTGGCCTGGGGGCAGAGTCTGGGCAGGCAGTGGGTGGTTGCTGGCCCTGGATGTACAGGGCCGATTCTAATGTCAGCCCTGTATGTCCAGGACCAGCGACATGTGCGGGGAAGTTATTCCACCTCCAAGATGGAATAACTTCCCTGGACATGACTTTCTTATGTGCCCGGGGCTCGGATGGGGCAGGGGGGCCCAGGTGAAATACCACACAGCCCAACCCTGGCCTTAGGAGGCCAGATCGGGGGTCAGGTTGTGGGGAATAAACCCTTTTTCCCGGAAGCTGGCATCTCAGCTTTTAAATGGAGCGGCGGTGCCATGGCAACATGACGCCATAGTGCCGTGGCTCCATTTAAAAGTCCTGATTGAGTTAATTGGGTAGGTCATGAACATGCAGGCCAGACTGAATCACAGTCCCAGTCTGCACATACATGACTGATCGCGATTCTGATCTCGCGGGGCTAGATGTGCCCCATGGGATCAGAATCTTGATCCCCTCTGTACGTCTAGCTCAGACTGGATGTACAGAGGGGATCTACGTCTGGAATGGAATCGAGCTGCATGACAATGTGGCAAAACACACTCTTTTTGAAATATGAAGATGGTCAGTCCCCTTCTGTTTTGTATGGCACTTAATCCAATGAATACTCTCATCAACTCTTTGGGTTATGGATTTAGCATGAATCCTAGAGAAGGTAATAACCCAGAAACAATATCTCATTTATTATTTTGTTGAAGATCTGAAGCTCTATAGCTTGAGCGACCAACAATTAGCAGAGCAACTCCATGTGGTGAAAAGCTTTTCTGATGACCTTTGGCCTTGACAAATGTGCAAAGGCAACTTTTTTTTTAGAGGAGAATTCAGCAAAACTGAAAACATCTCCCTGGCTGAAGGCTGTGGCATCAAGGACCTTGAACAGGAAGGTGTATATAAGTACCTTGGAGTGGAAGAAGAAATTACTGAGAGAAAATATCAGTAAAGAATACTACAGGAGATTAAAATCATTATTGAAAAGTGCTTTAACATCACGGAATAAGATACAAACCATCAATCAGCTGGCAGTTCCTATATTTTCATACAGTTTTGGGGTTGTGGACTGGCCTCTTAAAGTTTTTGAAAAACTGGATTTGCAAACATGAAAATTCCTCTGTGCCCATGAAGTGATTTACAGGAATCAGTGTATGCCAAGACTGTATATCCCTAGAGCAGAAGGAGGGCTAGGACTCATAGATATTGATTACACATACAGAGCTACTATCATAGGTCTCCAGGCCTACTTAACTGCAACCCTTGAGATCCAAATACGCAAAAAGTGCTGAAATATGAGAGTAAACATCCAGCATCTGTCTCCATCATCAGACAGCTGCCAAAGTGAAGTGTGTCTTTTTCCTTTATTTTGGCAGCTGTACTGAAGTTTAGAATAATGCTGCACTGAACGCTGGGAAACAGGAAGTCCCCTTTGACCTCAGCATGGCAGCATTCTAAACTTCAGTACAGCTGCCGAAGTAAAGAAAGACGTGCTTCACTTCGGCAGCTGTTAGAGGTGAGCCGGGGCCTCTCTGGCTTCCTCTAAAGCATTTTAGATAGCCCCAGGGCTCTTTGGGAGGGAAGGGGTAGGGCTTTGACTGGAAATGGGCTGTGGAGGGGGGAACTAGGACTTGAAATGGGCTGAGTGGAAGGGGGCTTGAACTGGAAATAGCTTATGGGGAGGGGGGTTTGGAATGGAAATGGGCTGTGGAAGGGGACTTGAACTGGAAATAGCTGATGGGGAGGGGGCTTGAACTGAAAATGGGCTGAGTGGGGGAGGCTTGGACTGGAAATTGTGGGAGGGGGAGCTAGGACTGGAAATGGGCTCTGGAGGGGGACTTCAACAGGAAATAGCTGATTGGGAGGGGGTCTTGGAATGGAAATGGGCTGTGGGGGAGGAGCTAGGACTGGAAATGCGCTGAGTGGATGGGGGCTTGAACTGGAAATGGGCTGAGTGGGGGGGGCTTGGACTGGAAATTGTGGGGTGGGGAGCTACGACTGGAAATGGGTTGAGTGGAGGGGGGCTTGGACTGGAAATAGCTGATGGGGAGGGCGCCTTGGACTGGAAAAGGGCTGAGTTGGGGGGGCAAGGACGGGAAATGGGCTGAGTTGTGGGGCTGGGAGTGGAAATATCTGATGGGGAGGGGAGCGTGGACTGGAAATGGGCTGAGTGGGGGGGCTTGGACTGGAAATAGCTGATGGGGAGGGGGCCTTGGACTAGAAATGGGCTGAGTTGGGGGGGCTAGGACTGGAAATGGGCTGAGTGGAGGGGCTTGGATTGGAAATATCTGATGGGGAGGGGAGCTTGGACTGGAAATGGGCTGAGTGGGGGGGGCTTGGACTGGAAATGGGGGGGAGCTAGAACTGGAAATGGGCTGAGTGGGGGGAGCTAAGACTTGAAATGGGCTGATGATAGGGCCAGGAAAGGACTGGAAATGGGCTGATGGGGGGCTAGAATCGGAAATGGGCTGATGGAGGGGCTAGGATAGGACTGGAAATGGATGGGAGAGGTAGGACTGGAAATGGGTGATGGAGGGGCTAGGATAGGACTGATAGGGGGCTAGGAATGGAAATGGACTAATGGGAGGTTAGGATTGGAAATGGACTGATGGAGGGGCTAGGATAGGACTGGAAATGGATGGGGAGCTAGGACTGGAAATGGGCTCCTGGGGGGGCTTGGATTGAAAATGGCTGAGTGTGGGGGGAGCTAGGACTGGAAATGGGCTGATGGAGGGGCTAGGATAGGAAAGGAAATGGGCTGATGGAGGGTTTAGGATAGGACTGGAAATGGGCTGATGGAGAGTCTAGGATAGGATTGGAAATGGGCTGATGGGAGGCTAGGATTGGAAATGGGCTGATGCGGGGGCTTGTATTGGAAATGCACTGATGGAGGGGCTAGGATAGGACTGGAAATAGGCTGATGGGGGGCTAGGACTGGAAATGAGCTGATGCGGGGGCTAGAAAGGAGCAGATGCTGTGTGGGGCTGGAACTAGAAGGGAGCTGATGATGGGGCTGGGAGAGTGAAATGGAAAGGGGAAAAATATTTTGTGTGGGAGGGAAGAAAAATCTACGATTGTCCGGGTATTGGGAGAGTAAGTGGGGATTGAGGATGGAGGGGTAAGATTTGAGTGGATGAAAAAGGAATAAAGAAAGAGATGGAGGAAAGAGCAAAAGGGAAAAGATCAGTATGTTAAAGCAGATGTAGAGAAAGAATGGAAAAAAACTAGAAGAAAGGACAAATGGACAGCAGACATTGGAAAGTTAGCAGAAGACAAGAAGAAACCAAAAGAAAGTGACTGAAGCAATTGCAACTGAAAAATAAAATGCACAAACAACAAAAGGTAGAAAAATACTTTTTTATTTTGAATTTATTTACAGGAATATGTCAGCTCTGGGAAATGTACGTCTTTAACGTCTGCATTTTGTTTAGTACAAGAGGAATTAGTTTATAGTTTTATTTCTGCAGTGTTGTTGTACATTCCAAGTTTGGCTTTTGGGGTTCCCAGTTTAATTATTGTCTTCCTATTTCTAAAATATGATCCCATGTTTTTTGTTTGATGATGGGCTATGTTCTGATGGTGTATCCAAGCTGAGGTATTCTACTTATGTAGTTTCCGTTTGACAGTGCCACTTGTTCTCTTTCCCCAGTAGTAAATGTATTGGTATTCTCTGAGATGTTATTTGTTTAATATTTGCAGTGTTGTCTTTTGATAGGTTGGGCTTGGTGCTTTATGAGTCCAGATAGTACTGTTATGATTTGGTGGGTTTGCTATGGGTTCTAAATGGGCAGTGTTTATAGTACTTCCTAATGTGCCTGGCGGTTGGCACTGGAGTATAGTAATGTAGAAATCTGGTAGTTTTTCTTTATCCATACACTCATTAAGAAGCATGTTTACTAAAAGTTAGTGCACGTTAACATTATGCAAATATTTATGCAAATGAGGCCCCTTATGCAAATGAGGCCCGCAACGAATCTCAGATCGGGACCAGCATGATCAGAGAATAAAATGGTCAGACAACAAAGGTAGAAAAAATAATTTTATTTCATTTTAGTGGTTGGACTTTGTGTTATCTTTATATTTTATACTGCATGGAGGAACTGCATATTTATCTGATGTTGCACTGCTTAGAGTCTGGCTTCTTAGGGTTTCAGTTTAAATTTTTCTACATATTTTTATTTTTACTTTAGATTGTAAGTCACTTATTCTGTACTTGGTGAGGGTCTGTGTTCTGAGTGTGTGACTGAGCCCAGGTGTTCTGTTAACAGAGTTTGTACATAAAGATCTATACTGTACTGTTGTAATTTGACTTGTTCAGCTTTTAAACAGGTGTATAGATGTTCCAGGGTCCACTGTAGTATTTACAGTGACACTTTTTTTGGTGGGCTCCTTATGTGAGTTTTAGAAGTTGTTGCTGATATGGTATGGTATGATAGATTTGCTCTATAGATACTCAGTGACTTTGTTGTAGGGTTTTGTGTTAGTTCACAATATGCCTGGTACTGGAGAATGTTTGTTGTTGTTAGTGAGATGATCAGAATCAGATTTTTTTTTTGTTTTTTTTGTTTTAAGATATTGAGTTCTGTGTGTGAATGTCCTGGTTCTGCTCTGCAACCACTGTTGAAGGAGGTTCTGTGGATGCAAAATATATGTTGAAAAAGAAAAGGTAATAACTATAACGCACTTTATAACAACAAAATAAAAGAATTATTAGTTTTATAAACTGTGTTGTGGTTCTCGCTCTCTTTTAGTTCCTTGGTGTGCAAACATCTTGCATTTCCTCCATATAATCTAATCAGCTTTTTGGTTTGGTTCAGTCCCTGATTGGAGTTTTAAAAAAGCCCCGCCCCATCTACAGGGGGGGGGGGCACCATCTCATCCTTTGCCTCAGGCAGTAGATTGCCCTGAGCCGCCCCTGTGTGGAGCTGTTTGAAGTCTTTGCCGCCTCTGCAGGTCCTGGAGAGGGAGCATTGGCGCTCTATACAACTGCCTAGTTTGCTTAATAGTTGTGCCAGCCCTGCAGGAATCAAACCTGTGACTTTGGGGAGCAAAGGCTACAGTTATATGGCTGGAACCGCAGAGACTGAACTCAAGTCCTGGTAGTAAGATCATGAGTGGCAGGAGGGGAAGTCTTTCCCCCCAGAGGAGCACATTGGACCAGCAAGAGGCGTGTCTTATGAGCCACTGTATATAAGGAAGCTTAGCCAGACACACTAGTTCAATAGTTCTTTGCAGTCCACTTCACTTTTTAGTGGAGTCTTTTCTTTGACCTCGCTTGCTGCCAAGTCCTCCAGCTCCTGCTCCATGTCCAGTTCCGGCTCCAGTCCTGACACAGTCACTTAGGGTCTGGTTCCTGCTCCATGTCTGGTTCTACTTTGGTTCCTGATTTTGCCTGGGTTCTGCATGGTCTACACAAAAATGTAAAGCATTTAAAGCATTGACTATAAATGCTCCAGTCCTAGCATTTAAATTTAATTGACTATTAAGAAAATCAGGCAGTCGTCTAGAGCTCCAACAAGTTCTGTAAATGTCTCTACCCCTAGTGAAGGTGTTAGAGCCATTACACCCAATGCATCTGGGTTAGACTTTGCTGTTCTTATTACAGTTTTATTCCTATGCTAGCCGAGCTGCCAGATTTAATGCAGTGTTTTTGGAGCCAACTACACTAGATGCTCTTTGCTGGATATTTAGAAAGTAGTTTCTAGGACAGGGTCTATGTTGTGGAATCAGTTGAAAAGATGAAGGATATGGACTCAGCAATTATTATTTTGCAAGCAATGTTTTTACTTTAGATAAGCATGTTGCTGCTCTTCAAGCCACTGGGGGTACTGCAATTAAAGTTAAATGGAATCTCTAGAGATACTAATATTCCTATTTTTGAATTTTCTGGTAATTAGATTATTGTCTCCAGTGATCCTATTTAGGAAGTACCTAAAGGTAGTGTTACAAATGCCTATCACAGATCAGTGCATTCTTTAAAATTGCTATTATTTACCTAGAAGTGTGTGTAAATTGGTACAAAGTCGTGGTGTGGAGGGAGGACAAAATCCTTTTGAACTGTAACTTACCACTTTTTTTAAAGACTTTCCAAGATACAGCCTATACATGGGCTATGTTGTTAGTGACATTTTCTACCGAGTTCGATAAGATGCATCATTACTTCAGGAAGATGGATGTCCCCTTTTGCAGTCAGGTGACTCAGATTTTTCCTGTTTCTAGAACAGCCCAGGCTAGAAGAAAGTGTTTTCTTCAAATTAAGCCTGGGGTTGTGGCTAAGGGTGCACGCAAATGTTTAATGACTTACAAGGATAGTGAGTATGTTTTCTATGATCCGCTTCATTTGGAGACATAAGTGACTTCTAAGAAATCTCAGGATTAACCTAAATTGTTTTCTTTATTTGGGGGGGGGGGGGGGGGAGGAGGAGAGGGTGGGAATTTCACAGCTTTATAGGTACTTGCACAACTTAAAAGACAGGAGGTGCTCTCAGGTGAAGCTCATTACCCAAATCAGTCATACACCAAGGACCTGAGATTAATTAAGCTTCAGGTGAACAAGGTATATTAAACTTCTTAGGTACAGTTTTAGTGGTATAAATATCCATTGCACCCTTTAGTACATATAGAACTTAAAGATCTAAACACAAACTTAAAACTAAGATGCAGACAGCAGTCCAGCAGCGGGATGTGGGCTTTCCAGTCTTTTGCATTGAGTGTCACATGTATGATTTTCTCCCAGCTGGTGAGAGGTCTTACGTGTGCACTAGGTGCAAGGAGCTCTCTGCTCTCAGGGAACAAGTCCGTTCTCTAGAGGCTAGAGTAGCAGACTTGGAAAACATAAGACAGACAGAGAGGTACATAGACGAGACCTACAGGGATATAGTCCTGAAGTCCCACCTCCAGTCTGGCAGCATCCCTGTTGCCATGGAGGAGAGAGGTCACGTGACAGGAGAGCATCACCCTGGTGTGGCAGGAAGTGATCCTGTAACTAGGACCTGTCCTCCAGGTGATGTAAACCCCTCTCGCACCGAGGAGGTTTCTCCAGGGCCAAGTGCCCATGCGGGAAGGGTTAGGACAGCAGTTATAGTTGGTGATTCGATCATTAGGCATGTAGATAGCTGGGTGGCTGGTGGACGCGAGGATCGCCTGGTAACATGCCTGCCTGGTGCGAAGGTAGCGGACCTCACACGCCACCTAGATAAGGTCTTAGATAGTGCTGGGGAGGAGTCTGCTGTCTTGGTACATGTTGGTACCAATGACATAGGAAAATGTGGTAGGGAGGTTCTGGAAGCTAAATTTAGGCTTTTAGGTAGGAAGTTGAAATCCAGAACTTCCAGGGTAGCGTTCTCCGAAATGCTTCCCGTTCCACGCGCAGGACCCAATAGGCAGGCAGAGCTCCGGAGTCTCAATGCGTGGATGAGACAATGGTGCAGAGATGAGGGGTTCGGATTTGTTAGGAACTGGGGAACATTCTGGGGAAAGGAGGGGCTCTTCCGAAGGGATGGGCTTCACCTTAACCGGGATGGAACCAGGCTGCTGGCATTAACCTTTAAAAAGGAGATAGAGCAGCTTTTAAACTAGATAATAGGGGAAAGCCGACAGTCGCCCAAGAGCGCATGGTTCGGAAGAATGTATCCTTGAAGGATACTACAAAAAGCAGAGAGGTTCCAAAAAAGAGTAAAGTAGCCCAAATGCCCTCGAGTATGGAGCAGACAGAACTTAAAGATCCCAAATTACCCATGTCTACCAATAGCCAAATTAATATGAATAAAATACAGTCTCTAAAATGCTTGTATGCAAATGCTAGAAGTCTACAAAACAAGATGGGAGAGTTAGAATATATAGCACTAAACGAGAGGTTAGATATGATTGGAATATCAGAGACATGGTGGAAGGAGGACAACCAGTGGGACACTGTGATACCTGGGTACAAACTATATCGAAATGATAGAGCTGATCAAATTGGTGGAGGGGTTGCGCTCTATGTTAGAGAGGGCATTGAGTCAGAAAGGATTAAAGTTTTGCAAGAAACAAAATTTGCTGTAGAATCTCTATGGATTGAAATTCCATGTAAAAAGGGGAAGGCGATGGCAGTGGGGGTGTGTACTATCGTCCGCCTGGCCAGAATGAACAAATGGATGATGAAATGCTCAAAGAAATCAAGGAAGCTAGCAAAAGTTACAGTGCAGTAATAATAATGGGTGATTTCAATTACCCCGGCATCGACTGGGTCAGTGTCACAACAGGACATGCTAGGGAGATAAAGTTCCTAGATGAAATAAATGACTGCTTCTTGGAGCAGCTGATTCATGAACCGACCAGAGGGGAAGCAATATTAGACCTAGTCCTTAGTGGAACACCAGATGTAGTGCAAGAGATAAGGGTGTTGGGGCCACTTGGCAATAGTGATCATAGCATGATCGCCTTTGATTTAATTAGTGGAGGAGGGATAGTAAGGAAATCCACAGTACTACCCTTTAACTTTCGAAAGGGAGACTATGATAGAATGAGGAAAACAGTTAAGAAAAAACTAAAAGGAGCAGTTGCAAAGGTTAAAGACGTACATCAAGCTTGGGTGTTGTTGAAAAATACTATCTTGGAAGCCCAGACCAGCTGTATTCCACGCTTTAAGAAAAGTGGAAGGAAGTCCAAAAAATTGCCAGCATGGTTTAAAGCTGAGGTCAGAGAGGCTGTTGTTGCCAAAAAAGCATCTTTCAAGAAATGGAAAAAAGAGCCAAATGATGAAACCTGGAAACAGCACAAGCACTGGCAAGTCAAATGCAAGGCATTGATAAGGCAGGCAAAGAGAGAATTTGAGAAGAAGCTTGCTGCGGAAGCAAAAACGCGAAATAAAGACCTTTTCAAGTACATTCGTAGCAAAAAACCCGTGAGAGAGTCAGTTGGTCCATTAGATGATAAAGGGGTTAAAGGAGCACTAAGAGGCGACAAGGCGATAGCGGAGAGACTGAATGAATTCTTTGCTTCGGTCTTTACTGAGGAAGATGTAGGGATGTTACCCACGACTGAAGTGGTATTTAAAGATGTGGAAGAATTGAAGGAAATATCGATACATCGGGAAGATGTCCTACAACTATTAGATAAACTGAAGAGTAGCAAATCACCTGGGCCGGATGGTATACATCCAAGGGTGTTGAAAGAACTGAAATTTGAGATTGCAGACCTGCTATCAGTAATCTTTGAACTATCATTAAAATCATCTCTAATACCTGAGGATTGGAGGATCGCCAATGTAACACCAATTTTTAAAAAGGGTTCGAGGGGTGATCCGGGAAACTACAGACCGGTGAGCCTGACATCAGTACCGGGAAAAATGGTAGAAACCATCATAAAGAATAAAATTACTCAGCATATAGATAGTCATGACCTAATGGGAGACAGCCAACATGGCTTTAGACAAGGAAGATCTTGTCTTACTAATCTGTTATGTTTTTTTTGAAGGAGTGAATAAACAGGTGGACAAAGGTGAGTCGGTTGATATTGTGTATCTGGACTTTCAGAAAGCCTTTGACAAGGTCCCTCATGAGAGACTTTTGGCAAAACTAAAGAGTCATGGGATAGGAGGCAGTGTACTACTGTGGATCAGGAACTGGTTAAAAGATAGAAAGCAGAGGGTAGGGCTAAATGGCCAATTTTCCCAATGGAGAAAGGTGAATAGTGGTGTACCCCAGGGATCTGTGCTGGGTCCGCTGCTTTTTGACATATTCATAAATGACCTGGAAAGTGGAATAACGAGTGAGGTTATCAAATTTGCTGATGACACAAAACTATTTAAAGTTGTTAAAACCCAGGAGGATTGTGGAAAATTGCAAGAGGATCTTGATAAATTGGAAGACTGGGCATCAAAATGGCAGATGAAATTTAATGTGGAGAAGTGCAAGGTTATGTACCTAGGGAAGAACAACCCAAACTATGGTTACACGATGCAAGGTTCCACATTAGGAACCACCACCCAAGAAAAAGATTTAGGCGTCCTTGTGGATACCATGTTAAAACCCTCGGCCCAGTGTGCAGCGGCGGCCAAGAGAGCAAATAGAATGCTAGGTATGATAAGGAAAGGAATGGAAAATAAAACAAAAGATATTATAATGCCTCTATATCGTTCCATGGTGAGACCGCACCTTGAATATTGTGTGCAATTCTGGTCGCCATATCTTAAAAAGGATATAGCGATTTTAGAAAAGGTTCAGAGAAGAGCCACCAAAATGGTAAAGGGGATGGAAGGCTACTCCTATGAAGAAAGGCTAAAAAGGTTGGGGCTCTTTAACCTGGAAAAGAGACGGCTGAGGGGAGATATGATAGAAGTCTATAAATTAATGAACGGAGTGGAACGGGTAAACGTAGATCGATTGTTTACCTTATCAGAATATAAGCACCCAACACAATGGGAAATAACTCATCTTTCTGCTACATTTTCTTGTTCTCCGACTGCAGTTCTTGGTGCTTGAATATTTTTTCCCTCTCAACACGATTCACAGAGTAGTTGCTTGGAACTGACACCTCTGTAATCAATGCCATTCTGGTGTTTTTCTCCTTTACCACTATATCTGGCTTTCTCGCATTCAGTTTTTTATGGCTCAGAAAGAGAAGAACCACACTGCCTCTATTGTGGAGGTTACTGAGAGGCAAACTTTACCCGAGTTATCTACTTTAGTGCTGCCTGATGTTACACCTGAGCAGAACTCTGACCTACCAGAAGTAATAGTGTCACCAGCCAGTCCTAACTAGTGATTTTAACTAGATCAGATGATGAGGATCAGTCTGAAGAGACCATTCATAAATGTTGCTAAACTGTCAGTCAGTAAAGCTGTGAAGAAAGTTAAGAGTTCCTGTTGACCTCTGAAAGGAAGGGATAGCTAGCTGTGAAGTTCTGATGGCAGAAAATTTCTATACAGAAAGGCACATAAAGTAGTGTACCTTATCCATTGGAAACTCTATAAGCACTACAATATCACTGTGCTCAAAAAGCATTGGGATCATGACCCTAAAAGAATTGCAGAGAATGAGGAGGTTTAGTGTACCTTATCCATTGGAAACTCTATAAGCACTACAATATCACTGTGCTCAAAAAGCATTGGGATCATGACCCTAAAAGAATTGCAGAGAATGAGGAGGTTATGATCACTTGGCAAGAAGCAAACTTGCACGAATAGGTCATAGTGGAATTAGACATCTCCCAATTATGATCTTGCATCACAGCATTCAATGCAGGAATTTCTCACTTTGGATGGTAAAATCTTAGCAATATAATGTCCCACCATTTTAGGATCACTCAGTTTGAGGAAATACATAGCCCTGCATATTACAGTTGACACTCACAGCCACTGCTCCGTTATAACTCTTGCAATTGATGCAAGCCCATTGCATCACTTACCCAAGGTTTTCAACTCCTATGAGCACGCACCCGCCATGCATGCTTTATGCAATCTGTTTTTGGGCCTCAAGGGTCGAAGAACACTGGCTTCATATAAACAAACCAAATCTCCCAACACTGTCTTTTAGGCATGAAAATCCAAGATGGTTGCACATAACACTGTTAGCTGCGGCAGCTGCTTCTGATGGGGAAGAAAAGGAAGGGGAAGCAGACCCAGGCTCCCCAACTTACATCAACTTCGGTTACCTCAGGTCCGATGGACACTTTTCTGAGCCGTTCGGAGTGGCAGCCAGCATTAGTGAAGGCGGTATTCTCAGCTGAGAGATTTCTGGAGCTGGGTAGCTCAGGATCTCCTTCGAGCAACGATCTCACGCCCCCAGATGCATGATGCCTTCGGAAGCAACTGTGTGCAAAGGTGAGCCCCGGGGATACGGAGGTGGTGAGCTCCTGTGTGATGGATGTATCTTCACCCTGGCTGGGGCTGTCTCTGGAGTTAGACGCAAGGTTTGGAAGTGCCCCCTGGGGTCAACTGTGGTCCCGCTCACAATCTGAGAGAGGTGGCATGTCTGCGTTGACTAGTCGAGTCTATGCAAACCCACCTCCTCCCCCCCCCCCCCCAGAGGCCCCTGGCTAAAGCTGCGATGCTGGATGCTGTGCAGGGCTCTGAGTCTTTTTCCTTCGAGTTAACCAGACTGGCACAGTTTACCTTAGAAACTATATGGAGCTCTATCATGCAGTTGGGGGAGGCTATTATTCCACAGGTAAAGATGTTACAATTACAAGTTCAATAAAACCCGGAGGCTGCTGTAACAAATGCTGGAATGACTGAAACAGTTAAAACTTCCGTGGAAGCTCTTTCCCTGTGAATGGATCATTTAGATTCCTTTTCTGAAGCTTTTTGTTAAGGATGCTAATGGTATGAAAGCTTGATTGGAACAGTTGGGCAATTGGTGTAGAATGGCCATCTTGCGGTTGATAAACTTTCCCCAGTCTTCTAATAGCTCTGCAAAGGAAATGTTCAAGTTATATATGACTGAGGTTATGGGCATTCCTGCTGATTCATGTCCTCCTTTGGTGAATATTTATTATTTGCCAATGGGCCGGAACTTCCCGGAAGGTTGAAGATGGCACTGGGATCCCAGGACCCCAGGTGGCTGATGTTCTAAATATCTCTGCCATGCTTGAAACCTCCGAGATGGAGCTTAGTACACCTGCTACATATTTTAACATTGGCATTTCCATCAGATAGAGAATGGCTTCTGAAACTGTTTTTTTAGGAAGTGTAATATATCCTTCAAGGGCTGTTTACTCAGGATGTTTCCAGATCTAGCCAAGAAACTCAATGCTGAAGGAGAGAGACCTAGGGTGCTGCAGCTAGGAGGAATGTTCTTTCTCAAGTACCCCTGCAAGTGCCTAGTAAAGCTGCAAGGCAATTAATTTTTTTTCTTATATCCCTCTCAACTTATTTCTTTATTGAATGCTCAGGGGTCCCCTAGGAAACGGTAAAGGGATGCTACCCTTTCGTGATTTTTGGTTTAGCTGTCTGCTTTGTGTTGCGTATATTCCTATTAGAGTAACGATTATGATTTCTTGTTTTTTGGACCCCCTCGTATGGTGGGCTGGAGAAGGGATTGCATTTAGTTTGTTCTTTGATAATATTTTCTTTGCATGTGCATGTATAATATTTATACTATGCTTTTCCCCTGTAATCCACATTTCTGATGCAAGTTTTGGATGCAAGCGCCCTGGGCATGTAGAGGAACTGACAGGCTCACCATCTGCCTTAGGAGCCAAGGGGTTAACTTTTCTCTGCTCCCATCAGCTTACAATCACCTCTGTCTGTGGAACACTTTAAACATAAGTGCCCTCAGCGCGCCTGTGCCTGAGGTCCTTGCCAGAGGGCCCTTTGGTGTGGTCCGTGGATCGTGGCCTAAGGCCTAGAACTCTGCGTATACTGCGATGACTCGATCCTCCTCTCTTCTCCTGGCCTTCTCTGTTCTCATGTATGCATGCCAAGTATTGCCACTCCTGTGAGGCTTTTGTTGGTCTGTATCACGTAACTCAGCTCACTGACATTGCTTTTTGTTTTGTTTTGTTCTCCGTTTATTCTCTTGTGCACTACTGCTAACTTTCTTCTCTGCATCCTATGTACCCTCTTTATTTGGCCTGTCTTTTTCTTCTCCCCAAACTTACCCCTTCCCAGACCTTTTTCCCCTCCTCTTCCATTTCATCTGCCCTCCTTTCTATGTTCTCTGCCTTCATTTCCTCCTCATTGTTCTCTGTTCTCAAGTATTACCATCTCCTCCCTCATATTCTCTCCTCTCTTTCCTCACTTTCTCAGCCTCATTCTCATTTCCACCTTGCACCCTCCCCCCTCCCATGCCTCCTTTTATTTCTCCTGCTTTTATCCTCTAATGACATCATTCCTAATCCTGACCATCTCCCTCTCCACGATACCGCACTCTTGATATCTCTCTCTCCTCACCCCCTCTTCTCTTCCCTTCTTCTGTGTTCTTTGGAACGTTCATTCAATTTCCAATAAACTTTCTTTCATACATGATCTCTTCATTTCCCATGCTTTTCAGCTCTTGGCTCTAACCGAAACCTGGCTCCATCCTAATGACACCTCCTCTGTTGCTGCACTCTCCCTTGGGGACCTCCATTTCTCCCACACCCCTTGTGCCTCCGGCCATGGTGGTGGGGTTGTCTTTTACTATCTCTCTCCTGTCATTTTCATCCCTCCCTCCCATCTCAGTCCTAGTCTTTCCCCTCCTTTGAATGTCATTCCATTTGTCTTTTCTATCTCTTCACTTTTCTATTTCATAATGTATTTGAATATCACTCCTAGACTAAAAGGCATGAAATACAAAGTATTCTACTTTATCATGACATATCTACCTAGATTGTAGGATGCAATGCTAAGCAATTCTTGTCTCTTTGATGAGGGATAATTAATATAATACATAACAGATATGCAAATAGCACATAGCAGTGAAATGGGGATACAAAAAAAGTCTACTCATAAAGCTTTCATCACATTAATAAAACATTTCCTAATCAGATAAATATCAAAGGGGAGCAAGAATAGGTTACAACTCTCAATCATCTTATCAGATCTTTTAAAACCTAAGGCAAAGAAACAGAATCAAGAAGAAAACTAAAAGGATATTTAAGGCTAGGGAAATTCAAGTGATGACTGGAGTTACATCATTTAATAAATCTGATCTGATTGTTTGGGTTAGGATTTGACCCCATTTAACTTTGACCCACCACCAAGGAAAAGAATCTCAGAAAAATAATGAAAAATAGAGAGAAATAATGTTGGTATGTTGTATGGGAGAGGAGATGGGGTGTTGATATAATTTTGGATGGATTACATATAGAATTTATTGGTTTTGGTCCTGGTTTTATTTTTTTAATTTGTTTTTGTTTCTTTTCTTTTTTTTTTTACTAAAATAATCCATGGGAAAGATTATGTTGCTTAAAATGTTCTGGAATATTTTACCTGAAGTGATGAAAACTTTAAACTCAAGACTAAGCTCTAAATAAAACAGCACCGAACCCAAACATTTAATGGTGATGTCAGACAGATACAAAATGGATTAATGATAAATCCTTCATAAATGATACCAAACAGTGTTTGCTCAAAAGTAGTGTTGTGAAAATTTGTTCAGATTCACTTTGCTGGCAGTTTTACAGCTATAACAGGTGCTATGAGAGCAACACCAACGATCCTACTCTCTTCTCTCCCTACCATCTATGACTGGAAGAATTCAAGTTCACACTTAAGAGTTTTGAGACTGAAATGTGTTTCTATTGGAATATGCATGGAAGTAGCGTGCATTAAGGTACAAACAACAATGACTTTACCATCCTTCACCAAAATGCAAGAATACATTTCTATATTATCCCCACAGAGCTGACCATGTTCTCACCAAGACACACAGCCCTCAAAGCAAGTTTTTATATCTCAACTCAAGAGTCAACATTTTGTTGCTAGAGCTAATCCATTCTACTGCCATATGAGTGATTTCAAACAAACACAGCCCATCACTCTAACACTATTCCTAAGGTAAAGGATGGTGGTGGCAGCATTGTGCTGTGGGGGTGGATAGCATGACCACAAGACTTTTGAAGATCGAGAGAAAGATGGATGGTGCAAAATACAGGCAGATCGTGGAGGAAAACCTGTATACGTCTGCCATAAGCTTGGGACTGGGGATTAAATTCACCTTTCAACAGGATAATGACTGTAAGAAGAAAGTAAAAGCAACACTGAAGCAACTAAGAAAACGTGTAATTAAAGCCCAAACCTGAATTCAATAGAAATCTATGCCAAGACCTGGAGATTGCAGTCTGCAGATCATCCCCAACCAACTTGGACGATCTTGAGCTAGTCTTCCAAGAAGAACAGGCAAACATTGCATTAGTCTGTTATGCCATATTGGTAAGTGCTGGCCCTAAATGATTCCGATGAACTTTTTTTCCATTGTCTTTCTTCTAGGAATGCCATTCAGCCTCTTGATTTCTGAAAAGTCTCATGCATTTCTCACGCATATCTGCAGAAATGTTCTGACATTATCAGCCTCACTTTTTACTCTTGCTGGAATTCGGAACACAAAATTCTAATGTCTATATCAAAAGGTCTGAATTATGCAAAATTCTGCATGTTTGGCTTGTCAAAATAACAAAGCATATTGTTTTTTTGAGTGATACTTAGGGGCCCTTTTACTAAAGTGTGTCGTGATGTGCTCCTAACGTCTTAACATGCCAAGTAGCATGTAAAACCATGGCACATTAGGTACAGCACCACCGTGTTAACTGTCAGAGGTAGGGTGGGGAAAGCAGTTAAAGTGCAGCGCTATCCCCTAACTTGTGCCATTTTAGCATGGGTGCACGAACCTCCACCCATTGAGGAAGTAGTATGTGCACCCACATTAATTGTCTGCCTTGCAGTTTAGTTAGCACGGGCATACTGACTGCAAGATGCTCTCCTGCCTGTTCTTCACCCCAAACCCATCCACTTGCTTCCCCAACGTGCCATGGACAGTTAGCTCCAAAATCTAGCTGTGTTAGCTGTCAAACCCAAACATGCCAGAAGATGCGCTGACAGCTAGTGCCCTTTATTAAAAGACCCCCTTAATTTAAAATACAATACTGAAAAATATACAAAAGAAAAGCAAATCATAAAAAAGCGCAACATTTTGAATTATTGTGTGCAGCATTCCAGCAGAAGTAACTTTTCAACATTTCAGTTGAAACTTTAGAGCTCCAAAAGATTCTTCTAGCATGACTTACTGGAACAAAATACTGTATTAAATAATTAGGATGAAACTCTGGGAACTGATTTCCTTAGACAGATTCAGTGATGTAGATGTTTCAGCATTTTTCCTTTATCTAGAGCATTCTCTGTCAGTACCTTCAACTGTCAGTACATTCAAAGCCTCAAGTACATCTGCCATCACACAGCAAAGTGCCTTTACATTGTCAGCACAGCACTCCCCTCAAGATGTCAAAAGCCCTTTTAAAGTTAGCTGTTATATGTGTTCTTTAAGAGCTGAGCTGAAGAGCACGTTCATCAGGGCCGTACCAATGGCTGTGCGAGCAGTGACCAAGCACAATAGGGGGCGCCGATATCATCACTGGGCTTCCAGGAAGCTCAAAAAGAGTGAGTTACTGAATGTGACTGGGTGGAGGGGGGGGGCACCAGATTTGTTAGTCCCGCAAGGCACATTTCTAGCTTGGTACAATCCTCTGTACAGTCACTAAAGAACCCCCAAGAAGCTGACTAAAAGCCTGATTGCTCAGCATCCACTCTCACCGTGTTCAGAAAGTGACTCCTGTAAGGTACATACAAAACATTCTTGTAAAGCACAAGCAGTCTCTTTCTGAATTTCTTGTTTATATGTTACTTTTGTTGTTATATGACTGTCCTCTGCAGCCTGCAATGCCCAACTTAGTTATGTCTAGAGAGACTATCATATAAGCGTTTCCCAGTGGTTTTGTTGACTGGTATCATTGTGCTGTATAGCAAATATTCAAAATGGTGCCAGTCTAGAATGTGCCTGTCAGCATTTTTTGACAAACAAGATCAGTGGGGCAGGAGTGACGGAGCTAACTGCTGCATCATGAAGTAGTGGCAAATGTAACAGGAGGCAGGATGGGAATCCCAGAGGGCCTGCCATAAGCAGAGGAGGCCTTTTTGGGGGGTGGAGGCCTTCCTAACTGTGAGTTGTAATCTATTATCCTTCTAAAACTATTCAGGGGGTGAATTATTAAATAAATGGAGCTTTTAACTATTATGAAGTTTGTTGAACTGTTCATAGCTCTTGAATTGCTTTATAGATGAACAGCTCCGTCTTTAACCCTTTTCTTGCTCCTCTTGCCCTTCTAATACAACAGTCTGGGATTTCTGCATTCTATTACGCCAATGATATCGTCCTCCTTCACCACACCTCCCCCTCTCACCCTGATCTCTCCCCGCTCAACTCCTGCCTTTCTACTGTTGCAACTTGGTTAACCCAGAACTGTCTTCACCTCAACTTAGCTAAAACCATCGCGATCTGGTTCTCCCATGACAGCCCACCCACCACACAGGCCCCATCCTTTTCTGACTCTCCTATCCCCCTAGTCTCCACTTTCCGCTATCTGGGTGTGCTCTTCGACTCTGATCTTTCCTTCCAGGCCCACGTCTCTCACATCACCAGGACCTCCTTCTTCTTTCTACGTCAAGTTTGTGCAATTCGTCCCTTTCTCACCCCGCCTGCCCTCACTACACTCCTACTATCATTAGTTATGTTGCGCCTAGATTTCTCAAACTCCATCCTCATTGGTCTTCCCAAATCCCAACTTAATAGACTGCAAAGGATCCAGAATACCGCTGCTCGCATCATCACCCACTCCTCCCCACGGGACCACATTTCACCATTACTTGTTCACCTTCACTGGTTACCTGTCCCCTTTCGCTTCCAGTTCAAACTACTTGCCCTTGTCCATCAGGCACTTCACACCAACACCCCGCAATATCTGGCAGACCTCATCACCTTCCATACCCCTAGACACCCCCCCCCCCCCGTTCATTTCACCTTAATCGCCTCCACCTTCCCTCCCCCTCCCTTGTGCACCTACAGTCCACTCGCTCCTCAGCCTTCTTCTTTGCAGGCCCCGCCCTCTGGAACTCGCTCCCCACTTCCCTTCGTCTAGAGCCCCACCTCCCTACCTTTAAGCGTAATCTAAAAACCCATCTCTTCTCCCTCGCTTTTGATTTTCCCTCCCCCTTTGTGTGACCTAACCCCTGAGTCTTGTGCACTCCTCTTTTCTTTTACTGCCTATCTATCATGAGTTGTAACTTCTTTTCCTTTTCTGGCCTGGCACCACCCTCTGTTAATTTTTGTACTTTGTAAACCGCTCTGCTTATCTAAGGGCGGTATATCAAATTAAATAAACATAAACGTAAGCAGTGTTTGAGGACAAATAGTCGAATTTGATGGCCTGAGGCTAGCCTAAGCCCTTAGCCCTCCTTGCTAAAGGTCTAAAGAACTCATTGCCTGCCCTGGGAATCCTGAATGATTTGTGTGGACCCTAAAAGAATCAGACTGTTTAAGTCATCCATGAAACATCCTTAGTAACACAGTAAAAGTTTAAGGCTTGTAAGTTCTATATTGGGCTGGCAAGAGGGATGCATGCAACTCCTGCATCTATAATAACTAGAATCTTCCCCCGAGCTACCTGTAAATATGTTTATTTAAAGCTCCTTGACTAGAATGGGATTGCCCCCTTACTCTTATCTCCAAACCTTTGCCGACCATCTCAATAAAGTGTTTAATTTTGGAACAAACCCATCTGGCGTGATGGTGGGTTTGTTTTGTTTTGTTTTGTTTGCTTTTATTGAGAGGTGCCAATGAATTTAGCAAGCCTAATAACCTTGGAAGACTTATTCCCCCCCCCCCACCCCCACTAGGAAAATACCTGGGAGCCTGGGCCATCTGATAGCTGTAACGTCCCTTTGTTCAGTTGGACCATGGGCCAGGGGTAGGGGTAGGTGTATGTTAGCACATATTCAGTTCATTTGTGTGCCTAAAAAAATTTATCGGCTCAATGTTGAGCCACAGTCGCCAGCATTTTTTTAAACACTGGCTGACATGACTAGAAAAGTCTGGCTCTTCCACTCCAGTATCAGAATTGTGGCTGCTGTTGAATATCTGAATAGTTTTGGCAGCAGTGCCACTCTCCATATGGCGGTGATATTCTGCTCCAGATAGTTATAGCGGTGCTAAATATGGCCACTAGACAGCTAATCTCCAGCTTTGTCCCTGCTCTATCACCCTGGCACTATCCAGTCTGTAATCAGTAGCATTATCTGGCCAGTGAACAGGCTGGTCAGCAGTACTTATCCCTATAGCCAAGGCTGTTAATCAGATAAGTGCTGATGAATACTGACCTGTCTGTGCGCGCAAATCACTTGTGCATGCATATACCTAGGAATTACTGCGTGCGCAATTGATTTGCATACTTGAAAAGGTTTTGGTGTGCATTTGAATGGAATGTGTGATAAAAACACAAAGAATCAGGAAAATATCAAAAAGATGAAAATGAGTCAAATGGTTTTGGCTATACATATCCCCGCTACACTGAAATCCTTTTCGTTGCCATTCTTTGAATGAAAAGTGAAGTCGATTCATTAAAAAAAAAAAACCACAACAAAAACTGTGAGCAACCACACCAGTCAAGATTTCTCCATGTGAGTCTAGGATTAGGTATCTTCCACTTGTCCATTGCCAAGAATCCAACACCACTGGCATACCCTGAGTGGATTTAAGTGAGAGATTAGGGTGGAACAGTCCCCACTCTCTCTTTTACAGTAGCATTTTAAGGCCATTTACATTCAGATAGAGTAGGTATTTGGAAGGTTGTTGGTTAGCCATGTCAAAGTTGCATTTGTACTCTACTCCAAAATGAGCCGACACACCTTTGATACGTGTGCTAGTTACTTCTTGCCAGGTTCCCTCTGGGTCTGCCCATCTCATATCCTGCCCACGGCGGTTCTTCAGTTTATAATACTACTTATCATTTGTAGAATGCTACAAGACATCATTGTTGATGGCCCAGCTCCAGAGATAAATCTCAAGTACCTTGTGCTCCTCCCTTCTTTGACTTGCATGGCATTACTGCTTATTATTTTGCACCTAAGAGAAATTCGGATAGGGGTGAGAAGAACAGAATTCTCTTAGGATGCTTCAAAAAGGTTCCATCCTAGGATGATAAGTAATTTGAATGCAAACCAATTTTTTTTTTTATATATTTATTTTTGGGGAGGAAGGAGGAGAGGATGAGGCAAGTAGCAGAGAGCAATAGAGAGTAGGCAAATTGTAAAAGGCCCTTCTCTACCCACACTTCAAAAAGGACGTCGTTCTTTCTAGTTGCATGTTTCCTGTCCTATTGGCCTCATTCTGTTTAGTGCAGTGTCCCAAAATGCACCAGGAGATAGTTGCAGTGCAAACTCAATATTAAAAATTAACAGGTTAATAATGGAAAAAAAAAAAACATGTTCCCTCCCTGGTTCCAAAGAAAGATTATTTTTTTCCGTTAGATATAACTATGTTTTTCTAATAAAAATTCATTAAACAATGATGGGGAGAGAGAACGCGGGGGGGGGGGGGGAAGCAAACAATCCAGAAAGTCCCTTTGAACTGTACATCTTTTTTTTTTTAATAAAGAAAACAATTGAGCTGTTACTCTAACACTTTTATTAACAGACCTTCAGGTATGGTCTCATCTAAAGAGGTTATTAAAAGGAAATATGATTAAATATCTACTCAAACACTGCCCTAGACGTTTTCCATTCAAGTTGGTGAACAAGAGCAGGGAATGGGTCCCTCTATTTTTTGTTGCATAGCTTACATCATTACGCTATAAGGACGCCCAGTATATTAGATGACCACTTAATTCATTTAGAGAAAATATAAAAAAAAAAAACTCATGCTTTTTTTTTTTTAATCTTAGCTTTCCAACGCAAGCAGGAGCATGTTAAGAAAGGAGAACAATCTAGTTGAAGCTAATTGAGTTTTGAGGAAGTTGCTTCTGGAAAATGTAAGATTGCACTGAGTTGTATAGAAAACCTGAGCAACAACTTTTTTTGGGGGGGGGAGGAAGGGGGTTGAGATGTTTTTTTCCAGTTATTGCATTTTACTCCTAGCTATCAGAAAAGTTATGTGACATCTATGGAAGAAAAAGGAATGGACAAGGGGGTTTAAAAAGCTTCCTGTTACAGCCAAGCTGAAGGAACTGGAAAAACTACCAAAATAATGAGTTTTTATATGAGAATAGAAAACAGAGGATCACTTGGGATGCCGCTTTGCCCAGATGCCTTTCAGAAAGCCTTTTAAGTATCAGTACAATATTTGCAGCCAAATTTTTATTGACTGCTTGAAATACAGCAGAGAAATAGTAGGCTTGGATTTGAATTTTACTCTTATTTTTCCAAATCTAAGCTCAAGGGAAGATACAATTCAGGTACAGAAGGTATTTCTGTCGGAGACACAGTCCAGGTCACCCTTATAAGAACTGCATTCACTTTGAACCAAGAGATAAGGAGTCAGAGCAAAACACAATGGGTACAATGCACTCCTAAAGTGAATTGACACTACACAATGGCATAAGTTCTAATGAGAGGCTCCCAAGCAAAATTTTGCTGAGAGGCAACCCATTGTTATAGCGGCACATGTTTCCCGCCACCCCCCCCCCATGTGGTTCCCTCCCCCATTGTTGCAGCAGCAAACTTACTTTAACAGGTTTGTCATGCTGCCTCCGCTCTTTGCCTACCAGGCCAAAGCCTTGCAGTGCAGCTGTTATCCCAAGACTTCAGATCAGTAGGTAACAACCTCTGGGTCTGCTGAAAGCTTAAAAGAGCTGAGGCAGTGTGGCAGACCTGATAAAGTAAGTTTGCCACTCTGCCTGATAAAGTAAGTTTGCCACTCTGCCACTGTATGTGCCTCCTTCCTGCCCGAGCCCCCTCCCTGCATTGCAGGAGCTGCTTGGGTGGAATTTACACCGCTAACACTAAGAACCCCTTTTACTAACACTTAGCTTGAGCTATCTGCCAAACAGTCCATAGGAATAAAATAGGCCATGTAGCAGATAGCTTGAGCTAAGTGTTAGTAAAAGGTCCCTAAAACTGTTATTGCTTAACAAGCTGCACATTGTTTTGAACTACTAAGATTAGCTGATGTAGCTGGTAGACACACAGCTGTTCATAACCTCTGTGGCCTTGAAAGACATTGAGATCAATATTCAATCACATGGAAATATATATATTTCAGTAGTGCTATCCATTTAGGTGGTGCTGATGAATATCTATGTATAGTTTGAAACATCTAAGTTGGAAATCTCAAATTATATCAGTTATTTGAGTGGGCTACCTAGATTTATTACTTATGGGCCCGAAATTCAAAAGAAATTGGGATCTGCTAATTGGCTAAGTCCCAGTGAGCTCAATATTCAGAAGCATTATCCAGATAGTGCCACTGAATGTGTCTTATGATGGATGGTTCATGGGCACTTAACGGCGATTTTCAGTGTTACTGTATGAATAAGTAACCACATAATTTAGAATAAGTAAAAAGCAGTCTTACGTCTATACAGATTGGTTACACAGGTCTGCGACTAAAAAGCTGTTTGATTATTTTCATCTAATTTCCATGTATTTTGGTGTGCTGAAAACAAATAAAATATTGAAAAAACTCCTAGACACCATGATTTGCCACAACATGCAAAATTGTCTTCAAATTTATCAATTTTTTTCAAATTACTATTAATTAATTCAAATTACTATTAATTAATTCACATAAGTGCATTTAAGATATAAAATGCCAAAAAAACCTTAAAGGGGTTGTCTGAGTTATGTAAAAAAAAATATAGCACTGTAAATCTGATGGTCAGCAATATATACATAAGCTAAGCAAGTTTTAAGTCCGTGCTTCTAATGGTAGAAGGGGTTAATCTTTCCTGAAGAATCCAGTGGGAGGGAGACACAGGGCAGATAGCAGCAGCTCCGGTCAGTGCAGGGGGGGCGTGGCCAGCACTGTGACGTCTCGTGTACAGACACAGAGCTGCTCTCTCCTGCATGCCACACTTGTGCACGAATCATCATCGGGTTCTTGGTTCTAGGCTGTTCACACTTTTTCATCGCAATTCGTGTTAGCTCGTCATTCTTCAAGCGTTATGTTATGGCTCCGCGAAAGTGTATTCATTCGCCAGACAGTTTCTGTTTCATCTGTGGTGAATATACAGTGTTGAATCAACAGCAGAATATTACAGACTTTGTGAAAAAAGTACACTTTGCATACTTTGGACTAAAAATTGGAGATCAAGATAAAGTCTGGGCGCCTCATAAAATGTGCAAACGGTGTGTTGAGGACCTCCAAAGCTGGTTCAAGGGTAAGAAAAAATCTTTCCGTTATGGGATTCCTATAGTATGGCAAGAGCAAAAGAACCATAGTGACGACTTTTACTTTTGTTCATGCGATGTGAAAGGGTTTAATTCCAAATGGAAGCATTCCATTTCATACCCCAATCTTTACTCGGCAATTCGTCCCATCCCCCATGGCACAGATATACCAGTACCCAAGCCCCCTGCTACCTTGGAAGAGATACCTAGCTCCGATGAAGGTGAAGTCATACCTGAACCAGATGACGAATCAAGTTCTGACTTTGAAGATGATACAAGACCAAAATTGTTTTCTCAGGAGGAGATGAATGATTTGGTAAGAGACTTGAATCTTCCCAAAGATGCCGCTGAGTTACTCAGATCAAGGCTGAAAAGCAGGAATTTATTGTTGCCAGGAGTGTCATCTTCATGGTTCAGACATCGTGAAAAGGAGTTTGTTCCTTACTTCACCCAGGAAGACAAGATGGTTTATTGCATCGATGTCGAAGGTCTGATGGGTCAATTTAAAATCCAATATGATTCAGAGCAATGGCGTCTTTTTATAGATTTTTCAAAAAGAATTCTCAAAGCAGTTTTACTCCACAACGGTTTTTATGCTTCCATACCTGTAGGTCATTCCGTACACTTGAAGGAAACCTACGAGAACTTGGAATTGGTTCTTCGTAAACATAAATATGAAGACTATGGTTGGCAAGTGTGTGGGGACTTGAAGGTCTTGTGCATGCTGCTCAGGCAACAAGCTGGGTATACCAAATATCCTTGTTTTCTGTGTCTATGGGACAGTCGAGACCGACAAAATCACTGGACCAAGAAGAGTTGGCAGCCGAGGGTGCTAACAGTCGGTGAAAAAAATGTCCTCCGAGAAACTTTGGTAAATTCCCATAAAGTTCTTCTACCACCTCTCCACATAAAATTGGGATTGATGAAGCAATTCGTAAAATCACTTCCAAGAGATGGAGAATGCTTCAAATACTTGGTCACCAAGTTTCCAGACCTGTCGGAGGCAAAATTGAAGGAAGGTGTGTTCGTCGGACCAGACATTAGAAGGCTTATAGTTGATCAAGAGTTTGTCAATACCATGACGGATCCTCAAAAAGAAGGGTGGATTGCATTTAAAGTCGTCGTACAGAAATTTTTAGGCAATAACAAAGATCCTCACTACAAAAAGATCGTCGGACGAATGCTGAAACCATTTCAAGCTTTAGGTTGCCTGATGAGTTTGAAAGTGCATTTCCTCCAATACCACCTTGACTACTTTCCTGAAAATTTGGGAGCTGTGAGTGAGGAACAAGGTGAACGATTCCACCAAGACATTAAAGAGATGGAAAGGATATAGCAGGGAAAATGGAGCATTACAATGATGGCAGACTACTGTTGGATGCTTCAGAGAGACATTCCAGATGCTACTCACAAGCGTAAATGCACCGAGGAGCTTCACAAGGAAGAAGAATCGAGTTTAGTGTGTGTAGGTGAGCTCATTTCAGTTCAAAAAAGGATTTTCATGAAAATATTGTAATAAAACTTTAATTTTATAAGTCTATTGCCATTTATTTTGAGGTATTGCCTTATTTAACAGTTACCTAAATTGTCAGGAAAAGTGATGTTCAATGACAAAATGGAGGTCATTTTCAGATTCAGCGCACCAAAAAACATAAAGATTACATGGAATAACCAAAACAGCTCTCGAAAAAAAATGTTTTGCAGACCTGTGTTATTCGGATAAATGCTGAATATTGCCTCTATCCGAACAGCCATGGGCGCTGACTACAAAAAACACTATCTAGATTTGCCACTGAACATCCAGGATAGTTTGTCTGTGGAGGTCAGCATTTAAAGTAACTGCTGGTCCACATGGGCTGAATATCGACCCTTATGGTGGTCATTCAAACAGTGAAAAGCGGGGTTGGACGTCTAAACTGTGCTCTGCCCCTAAATGCGATTCCGGTCCAAGCACTCCCCACACATACACAGCGTTTGTGCAGGAAGCGCTGGATGTGAGTGGGGGGGGGGGGTGGAACGGGAGCAGAGTGGGGATGGGGCAAGGAGCCAGGACATACAGAGGCCATTCAGAACAGGATTCTGTATGTCCTCTGGCAATAAGATCGACGCCCGGCTTATTCCATCCTGATGGTGAAATAAGCATCAGGCAGAGTGCAGTTTGTGACATGCAAGCCCCCCAACGCGACACCTCTGAAGAACACCCACTGTCTGATTCAGACTGCGGGGTCCCCTGCTAAGTGTCAGGTGGTGGTGTGACAGTGCCAATCATGGTTCAGGCATTCTGCAACCGTGACTGGAAGTTCCGTGCCCTGGTGATCGGACACCACTGCACCGGCATATTAACTGGAGCATTGTACAGCTTGTACGGGCAACTTGACGTCTCCCTCCAGAGGATCTGGTGCACGCCTGGACATCAAAGTTCCCCATTCCACAATCGCGGGAATGTACAGTTCCTGCAGTTGCACAATCGGGTACAACTTGGGCCTCTCCATGGTTTACGTGTCCTGACGGCCCAGCCATGCACCTATTGGAATCAGCCTCCACATTTTTAGTAACTGAATATCACTCCTTAGATTTATAAGTTGTATGGCTAAGTGGCACTGCTCTTGGAACACCTAAAATCTCATTCTCTTTTCGGATGAATAATTTAGGGGATATCACAATTGATAATCCAAATTTATTTGTTCAACCGCCTTGAATTTAAAAAGACAGACTATGGGCCTGAGACTAAAACACAGGTTGTGAGGCTGCATGACCCGGTGGGACATGCAGCCCTGCAAGCAGTCTGGTCCCTATTCCCCCTCCTGCTCGCCCCACACATCCTGAGCAGTAGGATGGGGATAGTCAGTGGGCAACAAAAGTGATGGGGTCGGGGTGGAGCGGGGGCGGGCGGGCCAGCCTGGCAGGATGTACAGGGCCAATTCAGGTCACGGTCGTGTATGTCCTGTGGGGTCCATGGGGACATGCTGCTTATTCCACCCTGAAGGTGGAATAAGCAGCACTGACTCGACGATTGGGCCTGGGTTTACCCCCCACCCCCCGGGGCTGGTTGTGTGTGTGTGGGGGGGTCTCTGCCACCTGATCCAGGCCTCAAAGGTGGAATAAGTTCCCTGTCTAGCCGTAGGACCCTGGACGTACGGATCCATGACCAAAATTTGCCCTGTATGTCCGGGGTGAGGGTCCCACCTCTGCCCTGCCCACACATCTCCTGGTCGCTGCCCCCTCCCATCCCCATCCAGAGCTTCCCGCACATCCCCTCTGTACGTACGGAGAGCTCTGTGCAGGCATTACAGTCCCTGCAAATAGGGACATCCATACTGGACATTCCACCCCGCTATTCAGGGATTGCAATGACCACCTGTATACGGTGTCTCTCATGCATATTCTTTGTGGTAATTCTGAAAACCTTACTGGCTAGGTGTGTCCTGAAGATTGGGTTGAAAACCCCTGGACTATGGTGTATTCAATTATATTGTCTGCTTTTCATCCTATTCATTTACTTGAAGACACAGATGAAGTCAATGAAGGTCCTAAGAGAGACTAAGGGGTTATTCACAATTTTCATGTGCAAAATCTGGAACACATATTTATACTTAGAAATGACATCTATGTGCAAATCGTGATTTTATAAATGGCTAAACATTATACATGGATATCCATAATACAAAGAAATTACAAAGGGGCATGTTGAGGTGTGCTAGGGAGTGATCTAGGCTGGTCAAAAATTTAATGTGTATTCCTCATTTTATATAGGGAATGCAACTGTATGACCAAAATTGTCCATGATGGGATTTAAAGCTGCTCCCTGGTGCATACAGGTTTAAAAAAGTGCTTGTTTCAGCTAGCCCTCCTTAATTTCGCATTGTTACCCCTCCAATATGAAATGAATCAATGATAGCAACCTCTATCTTTAATTGGCAGCATTTGCACCTATGGGTTTGCAAAATTCCAACTTACATGTATAAGTTGCACATGTAAAGTAGCATTTTAGAAAAATCATCAAAGTCCAATTGGGGCGTCCTGGGCAAAACATGCAGAAAAACGCCAGGGAGGTCTATGTTTCTGTCCAATTTCAGGAACACAGATGTTCCTGACATGAACATGCATGCAGGCGACCACATAGACCACATTAAGAAAGCTTAGGTCAGATCTGTCCTTCTCAGGACATCCAGCAGCGCAGAAAAATATACACGAGCCCCCATTCCCCGTCAGTGTTTGCTGACATATTGTAAACTATAAGCGGTATTACTGTAGCTTCTTCTGCACACCTTCCTGACATGTGTCTGACAAAACAAGCCTGTTCATGCCTGGAGCAGGTTAAACTTTAGACACGATATGGGACGTCCAGGGCGTGTCTGCAATCAGGAATGTCCAGGTTCTTAAGAATACCCTGGCCACACCTCAGTCTCTCCTCCATTCAGGCTTGGACGTCCTCACGCTGGGGACAGCAGCAGACCCAGCTTTTCAAAGGGCTTTGGATGTCTATATACCCTCATAACTTATAAACTACCAGTTTACATGTGTAATTGTGGCGCTTACATGTGTAAGTTGCTAAATGGCCTCTGGTGATTTTTCCCATCTGTAGATGTTTATGTTTATTAAAATACTTGATATACCGCATCTTATTAAACCAGGGCGGTTCACAACCAACAATAAAAATATGGCTCCTCCCGCTCTATATATCTGCACCTCATTATATGTATTTTAGAAAAGGCTCCATATTTGGCAGATCCTTTTCTAAAATAGCTGGAATAGTGTAAATCCTGACTTTGACATTGCAGTTCCAGTCACAACATACTATCTAAAATATGCCTTCAGGGGATTGGACTGCAAATTCCTCTTGCCATACATATTTGTATTACGAGAGTTGGGAAGTCATTAGAGGCCTTGTCCAGCATCTAAACATGTGAACAGTAGCAATTACATATGTAGGTCGAATACAGGTGCAAACGTTGATTTTGGAATACCACTATTTACAAATGTGGATGACCTCAGATACACAGATTCAAAAAGAGTATGTTTTAGATGTGGTTTGCGCATTCCAAGAAATTCAGAGGCTGAATTTATCAGGAGCAGTGTAAAGCTGCATGCCATTTCCAAGACTTACACATATGAATGGGCACTTTCACGTGCGTTGGGCAGTCATTATTCCGAAATCTCAAGCATAAGTCTGATCGTGCGTACTTTCAGTATGGTGGGCACAGGGCCGAAGTATTGGCAGGGCCTCGGCAGAGCTCAAATCTCAAATCTCCATCTGTAAGTTATTAAATACTATAACTTATGCACATGCTTGAAACACCAAGGCACATGCATTTGCACCTGCCCCATAGGGCAATCATAGATGCTCACGCCTAGTGTGTCTTTACAACACTTACGCCCCTCGCTTGTACTTCACTATATAAAATAGGCCTCTAATATGTGCACACTCACATATAAACTCTGCAGGAGTTTATGACATTACCCTTCACATGTGCATTTCCAATTTTACAATGCAAATACATGTATATATTTAAAAAAAAATCATTTTGGCTTTAGCATCGCCTCCGAGGCTTGCATAAGTTTCACCAGAGCACTCACTTCAGCAGGACCTGTGCTTCCATCAGCAAAACAGCCAGCCATCTAGAGCGCCAAAGTTCCCGGGGTGGCAAATGGGCAGCAGCAAGCCAGAAAGTCCTGACTCCAAGGTCAGCAGCAGGAAAGGAGCTTAGGAAAAGTGCATCAATTTCCTCTGCAGCATGGGGAGTCGGGGCCAGTCGTGCAGCGCTAGGAAACATCCCAGCAGTCTCATGCCCTGTGACTGTATAAGAAAGGGCATTTCACAGTGTGTCAGTTTGGGGTCAATCTCATAAAAATACTACAAGACCTATCAGCAAACAGTCTCAAACCACTAATAAATATAGTCCCCGAATCCAGAGTATGAAGATCCTGCAGTCAAAACTTACTCATGATCCCAGCACTCCGAACAAAAAGCAATCAACAGACATGCAACAGCAGGGCCCTTACCCTCTTTGCCCCCTCAGTTTGGAACTCCCTACCTGAATCCCTGCAATCTGCGGAAACTCTTCAAGCCTTTAGAAAAACACTAAAAACATACTTATTCATTCAACACTATGGAGGTCATTCTGAAACACAGATTGTCGCCTGGAGCCTATTCCCACTCCTGAGCTCCACGCACGTCCCATGCACTAAGATGGGGAGAGCCAGTGGAAAGTGGGAGGGGACGGGGTCTGGGCAGAGCGGGACTGGGCCAGCTCGGCAGCACATAGAGGGCCAATTCAGGTCACGCTGCCGGGCCTGTGGGGACGTGCTGCTTATACTACCGCAAAAGTGGTATAAGCAGCAGTTTTGGGATGATCATTCCGGGGGAACCCCTCCCGGGACTGGGACCGGGGCCAAGTGCAAGGGGGTCTCCCCGTTGCCCAATCCAGACCCCGGATGGCAAGCCATCGATTGGGCGGTGGGGGAGTGGGAGGGGGGGGGGCGAGCTGTGGAGGCCAAGGGAGCCTGCGGAGAAGACGTCCCCATGTCGGGTCATCCTGGGCCATCCTCGGGCCCGATTCAGCTACTGCGGGAACGTTTTGCTCCTGCGATCCAGAATCAGGTCCAAATGGGCCTATCTTGCCAGGGGTCATAGAGTGGAGGGCTTAGCTGCAAGGTAAAGAAGTACTGTGGCCATTAGTTGGGTGAACAGAGGTGAGAGGGTGGGAGGCAGAAGGAAGGTTTGCCTAGGGTGCCTGATATACTTGCACCAGCCCTGCATTTGAACCATAGGTTGAAACAAGTGATTGAGGAGGGAAATTTTGAATAGCCTCCAAGTAGATTTTACATCCTTTAACATGGAAAAATTTGCCTTTATGGGTTTTGCTCCTTAATTAGCTGCACTTGTATGTATCATTTTCTGGACTATGGCTCTTATATAAATTCTCAAGGCACGTGCTTTGATGTTGCTTACTTTGATTGTAGCCATGCACCAGGGCAGAGTATGGACAGAGTGTGGGTGGGGCATGCAAGTATGCACGTTAAATGAGCAAACTGCAGTGTTTTAGGGTTTATCTGAAAATTATAGGTGTGAACATTTACATCAGCTCCACCGAGACCAGGGTTTGATTCCCACTAGCACTCCTTGTGGTCTTGGGCAAGTCACTTAACCCTCCATTGCCTCAGCAAAAATCCAAGTTATCAATGTTCCTGTTTAATGTACATTACCAAGTTTAAGTTTCAATGTAAACCGCTTTGACTGAAATGATAAAGCAGTATAAAAACCTGTTAAATAAATAAGTGCCTAAGTTATAAAATATTAGAACTTATGCTGGTTTCAGAACAATCTAGGCATGGGCATTTATGGCTGCTCTAGAGCAGGTGTAACTACAGCCAACTAGACTGAGGCACATCTTTACACCTGTTTTACATAAGAAATGCCAAGTTGCCCAGTATCCGGGCTCCTACAGTGCCCAATCCAGGCCAGAAGTATCAAAAGGTAGACAGATTCAATGCTACTTAGGCCCAGGGGTAAGCAGTGGATTTCCCCAGTCCATTTTAGTAATGATTTATGAACTTTTCCTCCAGTAATTTGTCCAAACCTCTTTTAAACCTAGCTACATTAACAGCTTTTACTACATCCTCTGGAAACGAATTCCAGAGTTCGCATACATATTGAGTAAAAAAATATTTTCTCCGATTTGTCGTAAAAGTGCTGTATTTTGGATTCATTGCATGTCCCGTAGTTTTTCTACTTTTTGATAAACAACCAAACTCCATTTACCCGTTCCACTTCACTCATTATTTTATAAACCTAAGCACGCGCATACTTCACTTTATAAAATAGGCCCCAAATACCATGCAGCAACATTCATTAGCTACATAGGAGTTTATAGAGTTACCCTCTACCTGCCTGCTCCCAAGTAGTCGTAAACATCCACAGCGTTAGCCTAGGTCTGATTTCTACTGCTTCTGTCTTCATAGTTCATAAATACACACAGGTGTTAATGTGTTTTCGTAAAATAGTTTTAAAATAGGTACTTACTTGGCCTTTATAAATTTAGCTTCATAATTACTTCCATTTATAGGTGATCTGTTATAAAATTACCCTCATAATCACCAGCATTTCTATGTAGAAGTGACAAGAACAGCCACTTACAAGCGCAATCATCCGCGCTTGTATGAAGAAGGCGAGAGTGATGGAGCTCTTTTTCTGAACTCGTAGTTTTATACAGCGGTTGCTCCCACTGCACGTACAGGGAAATACACGTGCATTGCCCGCTGTCCTTATATGTATTTTACAAAAGGCTTTGCAATTAGCAGAGCCTTTTCTAAAATACTGGTGGAAATTCTGAATGTCTTGACCTGAACATCCCAATTACTAACTAGATGAACTGTTCAAAATGAGGTTTCACCCTGGAGTTCATGGGTGTCACAAATTTGCTCCCAGGCTGCATTCATACTAATGGATTAGAGGATAGCTGGTCCTGCTTCGAAAACTGACATCCACACGTCTCCTAAATTTCCCCTATTTTATAAATAAAGCACATAGTAATGCACTTTATAAAATAGGCCCCAAATGTGTGTGTCATAATGGGCATTAACTGCACGAGAGTTTATAACATTACCCCTTCGCATGACTGAATATTGCCACTAAATGGAAAATATCTAGCATAGCCTCTGCCCTTACGCTTTCCTAGAACCTATTAGAGAGATACAATCTAGCCAATTAATGATTTATCCAGATATTTTTTAAAAATGCAGAGTTTGGAAAGTTATCAGATTTCATATTTATTGTGTTCCTTTCAATTATAGTTCAGCAAGGCAGTTCACAAAGAGATATGTACTCACCACCGGCCAGAAAATGTATAACCTGTGGGCTAACTCCGGGTTGGAGTCCTTTGATTTATTTATTTTTCTTGTGCTTCGTATTTCTCGATACATCCCTGTCTTTCAGCGACGGTGGCTAGTGCTTCTAAAGCGGCTAGCCACTACCACAGAACACTAGACCCAAGTATTCAGTGTCAGAGCCATATCTGAGTCCTGACATTGAATATCCAGGTTGCCCAGAGATATTCAGCCGCTGTCCGGTGAGCTTCAGTGGCAAAGGTTAAGCCAGCCTTTGCTGTGCCTGACTTTCATTGCTTTGCAATAACCAGGCTGTGGCTCAATATCACCGCTGCCTCATTATTACCACGCCTGCCCCACCCCTGGAAGGCGACACCCGCGGATATTCAGTGGCACTAACTGAATATCCCAGGCAAGGGGATTAACAAGGGCCCATATAATTTGGATAAACTTCCATGTTAGTACATAAGTTTCCAAGTTTGTTCCTGAGGGAAGAGAGGGTGACGTGAATCGCCTAATGTCACAATGAGCTATTTTAAGCACTTGGCTACTCCTCTGTTTCACAGGATGATTTAACTTGGACATGTTGAAATTAAGGCTAAAGACACTAGCTTGCTGTACAATAGCTCTAGAAAGCTGTAAAGTGAGGAAAATAGTTAAGAAAGAACTAAAAGGAGCAGCTGCAAAGGTTAAAGGTTTACATTAAGCATGGACATTGTTTAAATGTATTATCTTAGAAGCCTAGGCCACATGTATTCCACGAGTTAAGAAAAGTGGAAGGAAGGCCAAAAAAATGCCATATCGGTTTAAAGGCGAGGTCAGAGAGGTTGTTGTAGCCAAAAAAAGCAACTTTCAGGAAATGGAAGAAGGAAACAAATGATGTATATGGGAAACAACACAAGCACTGGCAAGTTAGATTCAAGGCATTGATAAGGCAGGCAAAGAGAGAATTTGAAAAAAAGCTTGCCATGGATCAAAAACGCATAATAAAAACTTTTTCAAGCACATTTGTAGCAAAAAGCCTGTGAGAGTCAGTTGAACAATTAGAATACAGAGGGTGCTAAGGATGACAAGGCCATAGGGGACAAACTGAATGAATTTTTTGTTTCAGTCTTTACTGAAAAAGATGTAGGGAAGTTACCCAGGCTTGAAATGGTATTTAAAGGTGATGTATCAGAAGAATTGAAACAAATTTTGATAAACCGGGAAGATGTATTACAACTACTCAATAAACTAGAGTAGCAAATCACCTGGGCAGAGGCTATGCTAGATATTTTCCTTTTAGTGGCAATATTCAGTCATCCAAGGGTGCTGAAAGTACTGAAATATGAGATTGCAGACCTACTATTAGTAATCTGTGAATTAAAATCATCCGTAGTACCTAAAGATTGGAGAATGGTCAATGTAATGCCAAGTTTTAAAAAGGGTTCCAGGGGTGATCCCAGAAACTACAGACCAGTGAGTCTGACATTAGTACCGGACAAAATGATAGAAATCATAATAAAGAATAAAATTACTGAACATGTATTTTAGCCATGGTTTAGTGGGAGAAAAGCAACATGATTTTAGTCAAGGAAGATCTTGTATTACTAATCTGTTATATTTTTTGAAGGTGTGCTTGAAAAGACTAAAGAATACCAAAAGGATATCTATTTGTGCTTTATCGACTATAGCAAGGCTTTTGACTGTGTAAACCATGAGAAACCCTGGCCACATTAAGAAGTATGGGTATACCAGAACACCTGATCATTCTCTGGCACAGTCTGTACATTGATCAAGAAGCAACAGTTTGAATGGAACAAGAAGAAACAGAATGGTTTAAAATAAACAAAGGTGTAAGACAAGGCTGCATACTTTTCCCCTACCTGTTTAATTTATATGCAGAACAAACCATCAGAGAAGCAGGATTGTAAGAAGACAAAAGAGGTGTGAAGATTGGTGGAAGACTCATCAACAACCTTCGCTATGCTGATAATACCACATTACTGGCTGAAAGTGAAGATGATCTGAAACATTTGCTTCTCACGATCAAAGAACATAGTCTCAAAATGGGCCTGCACCTTAATGTAAAGAAGACAAAGATCATGACAAATGGAAAAATCAACAAGTTCATCGTTGAAGGAGAAGAAATTGAAATCATGGACTACTTTATCCTACTTGGAGCAACTATCAATAAAGAAGCAACAAGCAGTCAAGAAATCTGACAACAAATTGCTCTTGGCAGAATGGATATGAAAGACCTAGATAAGATTCTCAAGAGCAGAGATGTCTTTCTACATAGAAATATTCAACTTGTTCAAGCCATGGTATTTTCAATAACATCATATGGATGTGAAAGCTGGACAGTGAAAAAGATAGACAGGAAGAAAATTGATGCCTTTGAATTATGGTGCTGGCAGTGAATACTGCGTATACCATGGACTGCCCGTAGAACAAACTAGTCAGTACTAGAGGAGATCAAACCTAAGCTTTCTTTAGAAGCTCAGATGACAAGACTTCGACTTTCATACTTTGGACACATCATGTGAAGAAAGAGATCATTGGAAAAAGACATCATGCTTGGCAAGACAGAAGGTCAACGCAAAAGAGGAAGGCCAGCAATGAGATGGATCGATACAATAACAGCAGCTACGAGTACCAGTCTGTCAACAATGAGCCACCTGACTGAAGACCGAACACAATTTAGGACAACTATCCAGAGGGTAGCCATGAGTTGACACCAACTCGACGGCACTTAACAACAAAAAGGTGAGCTGGTTGATAGAAGTAGAGAAATAGGGCTAAATGGCCAATTGTGTCAGGTGAGAAAGGTGGACACTGGAATACCCCAGGGATATGTGCTGGGCCCACTGCTTTTTAACATATTCATAAATAACCTACAAGAGGGAACAACGAGTGCAGATGACACAAACTTATTCAAAGGTATTAAAACACAAGTGGATTGTGAAAATTGCAAGAGGACCTTGATAAATTGGAAGATTGGGCATCCGAATGGCAGATGAAATTTAATGTGGACAAGTGCAAACTTATGAACCTAGGAAGAACAAATATGGTTACACGATGCAAGGTTTCACATTAGGAACCACCACTCAGAAAAAAAGATTTAGGCATCATTGTGGATAATATGTTGAATTCCTCCGCCAATGTGCAGCCGCGCCAAAAAAGACCCGACCGTGAATTATTGCGGCGGCCCACAGGCGCGCACTGGCGAGCCGAGGGCAGGGGGAGAGGCGGGGGGACGTCGAGAGGGGGCGGGCAGTGAGCCGCCGATATAGGAGCGTGCCCGAAGCCTGCTCGGCCTTTTTCGCTGTTCCCCCCTCCCTTCAGGACGAGAGGAGCCGAGACACCCTCCCGACCCACCCCTGTGGCAAAAAGGGGGGAATAGTCGCAGCATGCGAGAGACGGCAGAAGAAACGCACCCGGTGAGAGAGAACACAGCCTAGGCTTTAAGTAAAGGGGGAGAGTTGCAGGAGAGAAACCTGGACATGCCCCCGTTGAGATGGACCAGGCACATGAACACAGCGCAGAGGGCCCCTGGCCTCGCTTTGACGGCGGGCAAAAGGGGGGTAAAGCAAGAAAAGTGCCAAACCTGCTTGAACGGCAGGCGTAACAGCTTGGCGACTAAAGAGATAGAGAAGATTAAGGACTGGGGAAAGCTTGAACGGCTATCTCCTACTGACAGTTAAAAGAAAAGGACCCTGGGATAGTGGCTGTGTCTCTCGAGGGGCGGAAGGAAAGGAATTGTGTACAGTGTTTCGTGGAATGTTATGTGCATGCTGTGGCCAACAGTTTTGGACTGTTAATAACCATTGTAAATCAATAAATAAATGTAAACAGTTGTTGAAAGAAAAATATATGGAGAAATCGTGAATTATTGGAGGGACGGGCGGGCGAGGGAGGGGGAGGGCAAAGGGCGGGGCCAGGTACCCGAGGCTACAATGCCGGTTGCACGGCTGAGTAAATAGAATGGTAGGAATCATAAGGAAAGGATTGGAGAATAAAACCAAAGATATTGGTGCCTATTTGAGGACTTTTCAGCAAGGCAAACAATTGCCTTGTACATGCTACAAATTAAACCATGGTCTTTCTTACCAGGTAGTAAGTATGGTACCATCTACTTTACAGAACTCTGATAGGTTGTGGGTGTTAAGATCTTTGCAGTCACACTTACTTATGGTTCTGTCACCATCCCAGTTTCATCTTGCACAAACCTCTTCAGCTGCCTTCAGCTTCGTGGTTCCCTCACTCTGGAATTTGCTGCCTCCAGATTTGCATCAGGAACTTCTTTAAGTAGATTCACAATTGCCCTACGACAAGCATTTGAAAGATTTAGGCTAAATTTCAGGTATGGTCAGTGAGGACTTACTTTCCTGTGCAGCGTCTTTGTGTATCTCCAGATTCCTGATCTTGTGATGACGGACTATTGTGTTATGCATTCCCTAGCCTTTTGTGTTTGTCTTGTATTGTTTGTTATGTAGTTCTGGATTTCTTTGAATTATAAATAGCCATGTTGGCTCTATGTAGGCTGAATGGTACTATATCAAATCTGTTCAAATAAATCATTAAATATTTAAATGGTAGAGAAAGTGTATGTTTATGCATGTGTGGATGGGAAAATGAGAGGAAGGTTGAAGGAAGGGAAGATAGAGTAGAAGAGGTGACTGATGAAATTGATTGCCAGAGAAATGGTTATATAACATGAAAATAAATATCCATTTGCTCCCTATTTACACATGCATCATACATGATGAAGACATCATCACACACGAGAAGCGGCATTTTAGAAGGGATGTCCAGGTCATCACCTCCAAATTACCGGGGGAAGAGGTGGCAGTGAAGGGAGGAACATGTCTTCTGAAATCACATTGTTTCCCACTGAAAGGTGTATGTCCCCGCAACTGGTCCTGCAGACCAGACGGTGCAAATAGTAAGGCCAAGTACATGCACATTTTGAAAATGTGGACATCCCCAAAATGCACAGTCACAGAAAGGGGTACACAGACGTGCTGGATGAAGTATTTCAGAACGGGGCATCTAGGCAATGGTATATGCACGTCCCAGCTGGCCATTTCAGATCTACAGATGTGTGGTGGCAGGGCAGTAAAATGAAAGGACTCTTAGTTAACATGTAGGTTTTTTTTTTATCTGGCAAAATTTACTGTGGCGGTGAGAGCACATTTTGTTCTTCCCCCTGCAAACATTGCTACCATGAAATGAGCACTTTTTCACAACTTACTGTATTCATGGTCAGGAGCAGGTATAGGCATGGATGCATCAACAGCCAGAGTTAGATGTGCTCGGGCTGTTCTGGAATCACGTGGAAACATGCATCTCCATATCACCCCTCAGGCAATTTCTCACCAAGACTCCTTGTAACTTGGACGTGATCACACCAGAGACATCTATATCCAAATCACGAATAGATCTTCTAAAATGATCCCCTATGTCTTAAAAAATAGGGTCCTTTATGTCAATGGATGAAAGGAAATACATTACTGCAATATAGACCCTATCTCACAATAAGAGGTTTGGCAGTCCTCAGCCATCACACTACTGTTTAAATTTCAGAATAAAATATTTTAAAATATAATGTTATCATATTGAAAAACAATGCTGGTCCTGCATAAAACGTATACAGACTCAGAATTTTCTACTTCAGTATTATTTTTCTTTCTACTGTTCAGCCTGTAGGAATGTACAGTGTAAAGACCTTTGGTCAGTATGTGTGTGTGTGTGTGTATTGCTATTTACACATGTAATTATTCTATGCTATTTTCTGTATGGAACTTTATATCAAATGCACAGAACAGTAGGTCTGCTGCGGGTAATTGAGAAACACATAAGCAGGGCAAAAAGTAATTATTGAAAATCAATACCACAATAACAGCAAGTAGCGCTGTTTTTCCCTTATAACCAATTACAGACAATTTACTAAAGTTGTCAACTGATGGCAAAATAAATAGCGTTAATAGTTTGGATTTCATAAGGATCTATTAATCTTGTTCTAGCTGGACTCACAGTATTGGTCCTTGTTTAAAGCATTAATGCGATGATAAGTCACACAGTGACAAAAAAAGAATATTGGAGTCACCAATTGAGCTCTGGAAACTGGAAAACAATGTTTTAGACAATTTGGCAGGACGGAGTATGACTGTTACATTGATGTGCTCTAAGGTCATTGAGTACTCCAGGTTTCAAGACCAATGCATCACTTTTGCTGAAAGTTATCAGGATTGTAGTACAAACCCCTTCCTTCCTTTATTTTCCTTAACTAATGTAATATGTTACACCATCCAATAGATATCAACCTATATATGAATATTTAGCTATAGAAGTGGCTGCTGCATCTAAAAAAACCCTGGATATTCATCACTGGTGTTTGGATAGTAGCTGGTGCTGAATATCTGGTCATTGCAGTCAGTGTTGACACTATCAGTATAGTGGTGATTTCCAGCTCTTTGCTGTCCTAGGTTATCTGGCCAATGAGCTATACCGCAGTGCTAAAAATAGCCATGATGCAAATAAAGTGCAGCTCTGCTTTCACCCTGCCTTGGTATTATTCGAATAGTGCTAAGTCGGTCAGAGAGGATATTTAGCAGCACTAGCCAGATAGTGCTGCTGAATCTCTGTGCTTTTGAATATTGATCTCCTAAATTATCAACATTCCTCTATATGCTGAAGTATAGTTACATTACTGATCTCCTTGTTCTAAGAATTCATTTTTCTTAGTGTGAGCAGGGTTCTAGTCTTCTCTGAGAAAGTTCCAAATATTTTTGTGCATAATGAGACTGAAATTCTTGGTACCAGTTACACAAGGACACTTTTTACTGTGGAAACTGATAAAACCTATCAAAGAGACAGGCAGTGGGATAAGGCATTGTTCTGAAGAATGTGGTCAATCATAGACATGGTTGGTCCTCGGAAACATCTTGTTTCAGCCAAAAGGGCAGTCCCATTGGAACTGGCAATAGCTTTGATCTATGACAGCAATTTCAAAATATGTCAGCAATCGAATATTTTACTGTATATTGCTTCACTTGTTCTAAGAACTGGTGACTTCATCAGTTTTTCCAACCCCACCCCCCAAAAAAAAAATAATTCTTAATCACCAAGGTGTCAGTGGTGTTTGTAACTGAATTCGCTGCCTGCAGTCATGACCCATTTCCAGGGTACAGACCTATAAGAGCAAGATTCTGTTAATGAGAGCTTGATTACAAGAATGAGTCGTAGTACCAAGGGTGAAATATATTTCCTTCCATCTTTCTAATCACTTATCCTTTTTTCCTAGTTTGTCTACCTTTGTTTGATAGATGCATGCCAGAAAGTATCACTGCCTTTGTTTGATATCCAGTATAACATTTATATATGTAATTGTGCAGTTTATGCTAGGACAACATAATATTGGTGATTGGTCAAAGAATGTGTAATAAAAATTAATATTAAGACCAAAATTATTTTAAAACTGGCATAAAAGTGCATGCTTTGCTATGAAGATGCGTATAACATGGCTAAAATTTATTTATTTATTTATTTTCTCTTATATACCGCGCTATTCTGCATCAGTGCGGTTTACATTGAACAAACTGAAATTACATTGAACAGGGTATTATAACTTGGAGATAACTATTTTACAGGGAACATGGGCTATGGAGGATTAAGTGGCTTACCCAAGACCACAAGGAGCACCTGTGGGACTAGAAACCCCAGTCCTTCCGGCCCAAGGTTGCTGTCCTCTAGTGGGATTTGAACCCCCGACCTTCCGGCCTGAAGTACCTTGCCCCAACCACTAGGCTACTCCTGCAAAATATTGATGATAGTCATATTTGAGGTAATTTTGCAAATACAATGCAATGTGTACCTTTGAGTCAATGCTGACTCCTGGTGCTGGGTGTTTTCTTAGCAGTGTGAGTGGATATAGATTGCCAGGCCTTTCTTCTGAGGCAATGGAGAGTTAAGTGATTTGCTCAAGGCCACAATGAGTGCTAGTGGAAATTAAACCCTGGTCTCTTGCTTATCAAGCCAGTACTCTAACCATAAGGCTTCTCATCCACTCCAGGAGATATTTTTATAGAGAGAGAGTCAGTTGGACCACTGGATGATAGAAGGGTAAAAGGGGCACTAAGGGAGGACAAAGCCATAGTAGAGAGACTGAATGAATTCTTTGCTTCGGTCTTTACTGAAGATGATGTAGGGAAGTTACCCATGCCTGAAATGGTATTTAAAGATGACGTATCAGAAGAATTGGAAAAATATTGATAAACTAAGAAGATGTATTGCAACTATTTAATAAACTGAAGAATAGCAAATCACCTGGATCGGAAGGTAAACATCTGAGGGTACTGAAAGAACTGAAATATGAAATGTAAACCTACTATTAATAATCTGTGAACTATCATTAAAATCATCTATAGTACTGGAAGATTGGAGAATGGTCAATTTTAACGCCATTGTTTAAGAAGGGTCCCAGGAATAATCTGGTAAACTACAGACCGGTGAACCTGATGTAAGTACCAGGCATAATGGTAGAAATGGTAGGAATCATTATAAAGAATAAAATTACTAAACATGTAGATAGTCATGGTTTAATGAGAGAAAGACAACATGGACTGAGCCAAGGAAAGTCTTCTCTAACTAATCTGTGATATTTTTTGAAGGTGTGAATAGACAGGTAGACAAAGGTGAGCCAGTTGATATAGTGTATCTGCATTTTCAGAAAGCCTTTGACAAGGTCCCTCATGAGAGACTCTTGTCAAAATTAAAAAGTCATGGGATTGGAGCAGCATACTAATTTGGATCAGGAACTGGTTAAAAGATAGAAAGCTGAGAATAGATAAAGGTGAATAGTGGAGTACCCCAAGGATCTGTGCTGGGCCCGCTGCTTTTTAACATATTCATAAATGATCTGAAAATATTGAGTGAGGTGATCAAATTTGCAGATGACACAAAATTATTCACAGTTGTTAAAACACAAGAAGATTGTGAAAAATTGAAAGAGGACCTTGATAAATTGGAAGACTGGATGTCCAAATGACAGATGAAATTTAATGTGGACAAGTGCAAAGTTATGCACCTAGGAAAGAACAAACCAAATTATGGTTACACGATGCAAGGTTCCACATTAGGAAACATCACCTAGAAAAAAGATTTAGGCGTCATCATGGATAATATGTTGAAATCCTCCACCCAGTGTGCAGCCGCAGCCAAGAATGCAAATAGAATGCTAGGAATCATAAGGAAAGGAATGGAGAATAAACCTAAGGATATTGTAATGCCTCTGTATCGTTCCATGGTGCGACCTGTGATAAGGAAGCTTATCATAGCTCAGGAAGGAGCTATATAAAAGGTGAAGTGACTCTGAACAAGCAACCTGTCAGTTCTGGTAGAAATAAAAAAACAGAATTTTCCCATAAAAGACTACCAGTCCCAGAATGCACCAGGTTTCCAACAGCCATTAGAGGAGCTGAAGTGGGGAAACGTGTGTTCAATCAGGAGGGCTATGAGGTAATCCCTAAGCACTCATCTCAAAGGGCAGGGCCTGATTCAGCACAGCTGCGCTGTGTTAGGGAGGAGCACTCATCTAAGCAGAATAAGAGTAGAGTTTATTCTACAGATGACCATCTTCATGATCACCTTGGATATCCAGAGAATTGTCCTCAGTATCCTGAGAATCAGCTTGAGTTTGATCATCAGTTTCATCTGAAGGATCATCAGAAGCAGAAGCCAAACCGGACGGACAGAGAGGGAAAGAGAGGGAAAGAGACCCTTTGGAAGAAGGAAGAGAAAAGCCTTTGAGAGGTCTAGAAGAGTCCAAAGCAGTACGTATACTGGGAGGTATTCCAAGGGCCAGCATACACCATTGGACTTGGGAAAGCCAGAGGAATGGTGCTACAGAGCTAGGAATCACCAGAGGCTACCTGTGAGGGAGACGGCTGCACGTGGAAGGGACCCTAAGACCTGTGCCAGAAGGTATGTGAAGAGAGATCCAGTGTCCAGGGATCTGGATTGGAAGGCTGGACATAAGAACTGGACTACATACTGGCCAGGCTATATAGAGAGGAACTCTAGCAGCAATGGAAGCTCAGGTATGAACACTGATCTATGCCCTAGCTATAACCTTGAAAGACAGCAGGGAAGCAAGTATTCTCCTGAAAATGCTCCATTGAGAGATTCATCTGTGCCAATCCATGATATTGAACCCATGCTTGTTGAACAAGGGGGAATAATAGCAGATGAGGATCCTGTTTATATGGACTGCTCTCTATCTAAACTCCGTTGGTAACTTTCTGTTATAAAGTACAGCAACCATCACAAAGAAATATAAATTTGTTCTTTAATCTACCCAGAAAAGCTCCTGAAGCAGGATTTGACCCACACAGTAGAAAGCAAGCCAGCTAAGGGGTTTCAGCTGGATAACTGCTAGCAATTAAGCCTTACCTAATTGCTTGTGAGCTAGGAGAGAATCACTTCTGTATCTATTTGGGAAGTAATCAGAAGTTAACCTGAAAAGAACAGTTTGTTTCTTGCTTTGTGGCTTTTCATTTGTTGTTTTCCTGATTTTGACTTTGTTTTTCCAAGTTAACACTGAAAGCAAGTAACCTAATTTATGTGCTACCAAGCATATCTGTGTTGGGAGAAATAACCCCATAAATAAATATCTTATTGGCTTTACCCAAAAGCACAACTAAATTATTGTCAGCAGCTGTGTCTGGTGTGAATGAACTACATTGCCCACAATACCTTGCAAATCATATAGAAATATGCACTTGCCAAGAGTGTGAAGATTCTCACCCAGGCAGCCGTCTGACAAATGGCGTAGTTTTTCGGATTGCTTTTGCACAAAAGGGGATTTACTTGCTGAGGATTACAACTAAAGTTCAAGTTTAAAGCTGGAAAAAAAAGATTTTCCCTCAACTACACTTTGGGAGGAAAAGGGGTTGTTCCAGGAAGCTGTCCCAGGAGGAAAAGACCCTGTGCAGAGCTGGATTCATCACTGACACAAGGTAATAAGTACCTGGGCATGTCTAGTGGTGGATGGGAGTAAGGCACAGGGGTAATTGAAAAAAAAAAGTGTAGAAAAAAACACCTGTTTGGAAGGTGGTGCACTGTGTTTTTTTTCTTTGTATTTTCTTACAGGGTTCAAGATGGATTCAAAGGAACTAGCTCAGTGGATGGCAGCCCAGTTCAGCAGGCAGCAGGAGCTAGCACAGCAGGCTCAGGACACTGCTATGAGAGCCTTAATGGACCAGCAGAGGCCAGTGCTTGATCTGGTGCAAGCCCTAGTTGAGCTGAAGAACCAAAGTGGAACAGATGCAAGACCAGCAGTAAATACTGGTACACCACATGTGGACAGTGTGGGACTCAATCAAGGAATTGGGGCATTTAGTTTTGGGAAGCTAACTCCAGATGATAATGTTGATGATTTTTTAGAGTCTTTTGAAAGAGTGGCACAAGCATTAGCATGGCCAGAGACCCAGTGGGCAGTAAGGCTGGCAGCCTCATTAACTGGAGAGGCGCTTACAGCTTACAGAGCAAAGCCAGCAGCCCAGGCTTTGAATTATAAGGATGTAAAGGCTGCTATTAGAGATCGCCTAGGGTTGTCTATTTCAGAGTATAGGCGAATGTTTAGAGCTACTACATTGAGAGTGGGTGAAACACCCAGGGCTCTGAGTCAGAGAATCAGAGGTTTAGCTGTAAAATGGTTGGAGCCTGAGCAAAAGACGGTAGAAATGTTATTAGATATTATAATGCTTGAACAATTTATGTCTGGGGTGCCTAAAGATTTGCACACTTTCCTTATACAGCAAAATTGCCAAAATCTTGGAGAGGCAACCATGCTAGCAGAGAGATTCTTGGGAGCCACGCAGGCTTGCCATAGAATGGGTGGCCCTCTGAAGATTGGTGTTGAAGCAAGATGTGCTGTATCAGAAAAGAAAATAATTAAAAATGTTTCTGATAATGAATGTACTGTATCAAACTAGATGACACAGTGGAATAGAGAGAAATGTTTCAAGTGTGGAAAATGGGGACACTTAGAAAAAGGATGCCAGTCACACACTAGCTTAATGGGTGTGGAGTTAGAACAGCCCAAGGAAGGATTTCTTTTGATGGTTGATGTGCAAGGAATTACCATAAATGCTTTGTTAGACTCTGGGGCAGACCAGAGTATGATGTCAGAAAGGCTTTGGCAGAGAATAGAGGCCCAAGAAGGATTTGTGCCTAGAACCCCTGAAAGCCAAGTTCACATCGGGTGCATTCATGGTGCTGCAACATCACATCCCACCTATAGGCTAAAGGTTAAGTGCCTGGGGGAACAAGAGGAAGTCCTGGTAGCAGTGGTGCCTAGGCTACCCTTTGATTTGGTTCTAGGAAAGGACTGGCCAAGATTTAAGCAGGGGCTAGTGAAAGGGCTAGGAAAGAAGGAGGGAGAAGGATTAATGGAAATAGCTCCCGGGCCTTTCTTTGGAAGTCCTCAGTCCCTAGCTAAAAAGATGGTTAAGCTTCCAGAAGGCCAAACTATGGGTAATAAGAGGGGCCTTGTATCCACCCGCTCACAGGCTAAGGTAGAGAGCCAGCAGAAGGAGGAGGGGGAGCAGGCAGAGTTATTAGGAGACTTACCCTCTCATGATGATTTAATAACCCCATCATCTGGTAAAGTAAGAAAGTTGAAAGCACAAAAGCGGCGTGAGAGACTTTGCAGAGCACAGGGTAGGGCTGAGATGTTAGCTGGTCAAAGTTTACCCTGGGTGCCAGCTGAGTTAGTGGCAAAGTTTCCTAACTTTCCACAAGAGCAGCGAGCTGATCAAGCTCTCACCCGAGCTTTTAAGTATGCTCAGGAGGTCAGGGAGGAATTGCCCAGATTCAGACTAGATAACGAAATATTATATAGAGAGAGTCAGGACCCCAGAAATGGGACCATACGTAAACAATTGGTGGTACCCACAACTTTCAAAGGGCTAGTACTTAGATTAGCACATGATCATCCAGTTGGAGGTCATAAAGGGATGCAAGGAACACTGGATCAAATACTTAAGCATTTTTACTGGCCAGGTATTTTCAAAGAAACTGCCCAGTTTTGTGCTGCGTGTCCAGCGTGTCAGCGAGTTACAGCGGCTCACCCACCGGTGGTGCCATTGATTCCCATGCCAATTATTACAGACCCAATTGGTCGCATTGCCATGGATATTGTAGGCCCATTAGTCAAAACGCCCCGAGGTTTCCAATACATCCTAGTTATGGTAGATCAGGCAACAAGGTTTCCCTGGGCCATACCCTTGAGGAATGTTTCTGCAAAAACAATAGCTTTAGAGCTAGTAAAATTATTTTGTGAAGTGGGATTCCCAAGAGAGGTGTTGACTGACCGAGGGTCCAATTTTGTATCCAAATATTTGGCCCAGGTCTGGGATGCCTTTGGCATTCATCACGTAAAAACCTCAGCCTACCATCCACAATCAAACGGTTTGGTGGAGAGATTCAACCAAACTCTCAAACAAATGTTGAGAAGGGGGTTAGCAGGAGAGGTAAAAGAATGGGATATGTTATTGCCTTTTGCCTTGTATGCCTGCAGGGAAAGAATTCAGGTGTCCCTAGGTGTAACCCCATATGATTTGATGTATGGTAGGGCTCCACGGGGTTTGTTAGACATTTTGAGGGAACAATGGATTGATCCTGAACCAGGAAGTCAGGAGGTGCCACTGTTTCTACGTGACTTGAGAGCACGTTTGAAAAGGACGTCGCAGGCTGCTGAGAGGAACCTGCAGGACAGTCAAGTGCGCCAGAAAGGGTGGTATGATAGGAAGGCCAAAAGCCGCCAATTAAGCATTGGTGAAAAGGTTTTGGTTCAAGTAGCAGGTACAGCCCCAAAATTTGAAGTACAGTGGAAAGGGCCATGGAAGGTTGTTAAACAAGTGAGCCCAGTGTCTTATATGGTAGAAAATGCAAGAGGGCGTAGGCAGACCTACCATATTAATGTACTTAAGTCTTGGAAGGAGAGGCCTGTAAATAATAATGACCCTGAAGCCAGTCAGGAAGTAAGTGAGCTTCAAAAAGAGAACACTCTCGTAGGTATTACGGACTGTAGGAAAGAAGTTTCACCAGTTAAACCAGTCCGTAATAACTTAAGCAGGGGGGTATGTGATAAGGAAGCTTATCATAGCTCAGGAAGGAGCTATATAAAAGGTGAAGTGACTCTGAACAAGCAACCTGTCAGTTCTGGTAGAAATAAAAAAACAGAATTTTCCCATAAAAGACTACCAGTCCCAGAATGCACCAGGTTTCCAACAGCCATTGGAGGAGCTGAAGTGGGGAAACGTGTGTTCAATCAGGAGGGCTATGAGGTAATCCCTAAGCAATCATCTCAAAGGGCAGGGCCTGATTCAGCACAGCTGCGCTGTGTTAGGGAGGAACACTCATCTAAGCAGAATAAGAGTAGAGTTTATTCTACAGAATACCATCTTCATGATCACCTTGGATATCCAGAGAATTGTCCTCAGTATCCTGAGAATCAGCTTGAGTTTGATCATCAGTTTCATCTGAAGGATCATCAGAAGCAGAAGCCAAACCGGACGGACAGAGAGGGAAAGAGACCCTTTGGAAGAAGGAAGAGAAAAGCCTTTGAGAGGTCTAGAAGAGTCCAAAGCAGTACGTATACTGGGAGGTATTCCAAGGGCCAGCATACACCATTGGACTGGGGAAAGCCAGAGGAATGGTGCTGCAGAGCTAGGAATCAGCAGAGGCTACCTGTGAGGGAGACGGCTGCACGTGGAAGGGACCCTGTGCCAGAAGGTATGTGAAGAGAGATCCAGTGTCCAGGGATCTGGATTGGAAGGCTGGACATAAGAACTGGACTACATACTGGCCAGGCTATATAGAGAGGAACTCTGGCAGCAATGGAAGCTCAGGTATGAACACTGATCTATGCCCTATCTATAACCTTGAAAGACAGCAGGGAAACAAGTATTCTCCTGAAAATGCTCCATTGAGAGATTCATCTGTGCCAATCCATGATATTGAACCCATGCTTGTTGAACAAGGGGGAATAATAGCAGATGAGGATCCTGTTTATATGGACTGCTCTCTATCTAAACTCCGTTGGTAACTTTCTGTTATAAAGTACAGCAACCATCACAAAGAAATACAAATTTGTTCTTTAATCTACCCAGAAAAGCTCCTGAAGCAGGATTTGACCCACACAGTAGAAAGCAAGCCAGCTAAGGGGTTTCAGCTGGATAACTGCTAGCAATTAAGCCTTACCTAATTGCTTGTGAGCTAGGAGAGAATCACTTCTGTATCTATGTGGGAAGTAATCAGAAGTTAACCTGAAAAGAACAGTTTGTTTCTTGCTTTGTGGCTTTTCATTTGTTGTTTTCCTGATTTTGACTTTGTTTTTCCAAGTTAACACTGAAAGCAAGTAACCTAATTTATGTGCTACCAAGCATATCTGTGTTGGGATAAATAACCCCATAAATAAATATCTTATTGGCTTTACCCAAGAGCACAACTAAATTATTGTCAGCAGCTGTGTCTGGTGTGAATGAACTACATTGCCCACAATACCTTGCAAATCATATAGAAATATGCACTTGCCAAGAGTGTGAAGATTCTCACCCAGGCAGCCATCTGTCAGACCGCACCTTGAATATTATGTGCAATTCTGGTCACCATATCTTAAAAAGGATATGGCGGAAATAAAAAAGAGGCAGAGAAGAGTCACCAAAATGATAAAGCGGATGGAAGGATACCCCTATGAGGAAAGGTTTAAAAGGTTAGGGCTTTTCAACTCAAAAAAGAGACAGCTGAGGGGAGATATGATAGAGGTCAATAAATGAATGGAATGAAGTGGAATGGGTAAATGTAGATCAGTTGTTTATGCCATCAAAAAGTAGAAAGACTAGGGGACGTGCAATGAAGCTACCAGGTAAACCATTTAAGATTAATAAGAGAAAATATTTTTTCACTCAACGCGTAATAAAATTCTGGAATATGTTAGAGGAGTATGTAGTAAAAGCTGTTAATGTAGCTGGGTCTAAAAACATTTGGACAAGTTCCTGGAGGAAAGGTCCATAAACCATTATTAAAAAGGACCCGGGAAATTCACTGCTTGCCCCGAGACAAGCATTGTGGAACCTGTGTGCATTTTTGGAAACCTGCCAGGTACTTGTGACCTGGATTGACCACTGTTGGAAACAGGATACTGGGCCTGATGGACCTTGGTCTGATCCAGTATGGCATTTTTTATGTTCTTATTAATTCAAAGATGTGGCAGTTTACGCACATTAATGGCCTCTTACAAAATTCCAACTGGCATAAAAGTACATGCTTTGCCATGAATATGCGTGCTTTGCCATTGTGCACAACTAAGGGCAGGGTGGAGCTAGCAAATATGCACATGGATTCTAAAAGACCTTAATTTGTGCACATATTGGTGAATTTTGCATACTATAATTTATACTTGCTAAAGAACAGATGCAAATGTCCATGCCTTAACTTACGGCACAATCTCTGCCATTTACATTAGTATTTTATAAAGACCAGTGAGTACCTACTTATCTTTATAAAACATGCTTATAATAGGCGCATTTTGACTGCCTTAATCCAGGAACTCCATTATAAAATACCCTCATTTTATTCTCTATGATACTGCAATGCAATCCTGAACCAGTAACAAATGGAATAAAGGTCAGTGGACCTCAGTCTCTAGAAGGAGTTATCTGTAGGCGACACTATTTTTGGTTGCCAGTTTTTATTGCTCACTTTTTTTTTTCATAGTTTTTTGAGATTTCTTTTCTCTGAAAGAATTGCAAATTATGAAACAGATGGTGAAATTTGGTATCTGGTAGACTTCAAAGTAGTGGTAATAGGAGAAATACGTCACTGCACATTCCTATTATTTGATACATAACAATGGATCAAATTAAAAGATCCAGAACATTCTACCAGCAGTATAATATGATCAATATATATTTTCAAAAATTTCATATTGTCAAAAACTGTTTTTCAGGACAAGGAAGCACTGTGAGGCAGTATATCTCCATGGATATCTTCTCGTAGAAGACAGTTTTCAGGTACAGTGCTCAGCCTGAAATCTTGAGCCCTGTTGTGCCTGTGACATAACAATATCCACAGCGAAGCACGGCTTGTCATGGTCCATTGCTTATATCAAACAAAATCAATCCACCATTCAGCAACTTTAAACAGTTGCTATTGTCCCTTTGTGAATAGGTTCTGCAGCAGACAATGAAAACCTATGTGACTGTCAATTTGAATTAAGAAGAGTGGGTTTTATTACATAGTTTTTAAATTTGCCAATTACAGACTAACAGGCACATCATTGCTTCCAGTTGATGGCTTTTGCTCTCCAGCGAAGGAACTACTGTATGTGCTTGCAGACTGCTGGGTTTAGTGTGCAGGTACTAAGAACTTTATGCCTCATAACATTAATGATTTAAATAGAAATAGTTGGACGAGCATGATGGAAAGAGCTGAAGCCTTCCGCTTGCCAACTAAATTACTCTAACCAAAGAAGTGCACTTTCTTAACAGTTTACCTTTCTGTACAGTGACTTACCAATCATCTACAGAAAAAAGTTTCAATTCTGATTATGGTCTATAGAATTATTCACTTGGAAATGTCTGAGAACATGTTTAATACGTTCAACCCCTCTGCGCCCATCAGGTCTCTCCTTTCCTAGTCTGGGAGTCTGTTCATAACCCCTCCATCCTCCATCTTGAATTTACAAGGCATTCAATGCTTGAGGGCCCTTTTATTAAATCCCATTAAGGTTGTGCATGTAACATGCATTTATAATGCACAGTAAATGCAAAGCCTCCGTGGTAACTGTCAGGGGTGTGACCAGTGTGTTTCTGCAGTTAACACACATATGCAAATGCTAACATATCACACAATTTTCACAGGTGCACTTAACAATACCCAGAGAGGTATTCGTTAGGTGCCCCTGCCTAATTGCTCCATTGTCACTGAACATGCAGCAATTCCCCTCGAGCTATCAGAAATGTGCTTTCTATGCTCACACTATACTCTCAACCTACTCACCTACCGCCTTAGTGCACGATGGCCGATTAATGCAAGTCTTAATGATCGATGCCATGCCCACACATTAGGCGTCACTGCAGACAACGAGCGCACATGCTAAATGATGTGTGAACCACTTAGAGAGGTTTAGTAAAAGAGCCCCTTTATTTTTTTAGTCCCTTCCCTATGGAATGATATTTCTTCCTTTTTTCATAGTAAACCATCATTTTCCAAATTTAAGGAAGGGTTAAAAAAAACCTATTTCTTCTGCCAGGCTCTTGAGATATAATCCACTGTTAGGTAGGGGCATGTAATAGGTGTGGTCCATCGGAGGAAGAACTGTTCTTTTCCAACATTTTTGCAGTCTTCAATTGCTGTTTTTTGTTTTCTTCTTCCTCCTTTCCTTTCCTCTGTCCTTCTTCCTTTGTACCTGATTCAGCTCTCATGTAAACTGTGCTGCTGCCCTCTACCATAAGGTAGTATAGAAAGCATTGCATTAAAGTAAACTAACATATTACCTTTCCTTTCCTTCTTATGTCTGTTGCTTATTAGGACTTAGCTAATGCCTTTTCATTGATAGATCAAGGTGGAATCTAGTGAGCAGTACCATTCTGTGTGCCAGCGGTCACTGGCTATGTCCACACTGTGCCCTATCCTACCCAAAAAAGGGCATGCAATTAGCACATGAATTAATGCACACTAATTGCCATGCCGGTGCGGTAACAATTATCACGGGTGTTCACTAACAGCACATACTAATTTGCATGCTAAATTCTTAGAGCACGTCAGTAAAAGGGGCTGCAGTGTGCTAATGCAGTAGCGTACTTTAGCTCTTTAGGTTTGTACCTCTCCAAGGACTCTCTATGGGATTTAAACTCTGATTTATCTCATTCTCGGTACACTGTTCTAACCCTCTAGGCTACTCCTCCACTTCCTTCAGCTAGGTTACATCTTTTGGACACTGCTTTGCAAGAAAACGGGATTAAGTATTAAATATGCAGCAATCATCATCATAATATGAGTTTGGATATTCTTCGTCATCATTGTTATCATTATTTATTCATTTATGTCTTGCTTTTCCAGCTTTAGAGTTCAAGGTGTGCTACAATAGAATCTAACGTCAGATAATCAGTAGAACAGAACAATAAAAAACTGAATTTTTCAAAACTATTTGAGAGGATTAAGTCCAGTGATAGTGCATTGCAGGGAATAGCCATCTCAAGGGATAGGTTTGGTAATGGAGTATAATAGTGGTTAAATATTAATTGGGGAAGGAGAATAAGGAGGGGATTGTGCAATACATAACTGCAGAAAATTACACAGTTCGTAAGGCACAATCAAGATAAATATTACCTATTATAGATGCCTGTTTCTCATTTGTTCAAAGCTATAATTTAGCCCAATAGTTAAAAACTAAAGTAAATGTGCTATACAAGAATGTAAGAGAACAAACTCATAGAGACAATGATCTCATAGCTATGAGATAAAGGTTATACAAATTTGGGGTGAAAAAGGAGAGAGACCATAATAGCGAAAGAAACATTTATGGAACAATGATGCAGGTATAGAGATGCAAACAGGAAAGTGAAAGGGGGGGGGGGGAGTATGAGTACAAGGGAAAGAAATTGCTCAGGAAAAAAGATGGAGTAATTATGGGAAAATACTTTAGTAGAGAAAACAATGAAGGTAGGGGAAGAGATGGCTGCAAGAGAGAGATTGCATGGAAACTTGGAGGAAATAAACAAATAATACAGGGGAAAGGGTGGCAGGAAAGAGACACTGCAAGGTTGATCATAAGAGAAATCTGTGAAGAGCCAAGTTTGAGAAGGCAAAAGTGGAAGAAAAGAAGAATGCACTGGTATGGAATGGAAAGTGGTAAAAAGAAAAAAATTGTGTGGAAAATAGAAGGGATGTTGTGAGTGGAGAGGGGAACATTGAGGATGATTTGTGTGAAGACCCCTTGAACTCTTTACCAAGCAATGAGTCTCTTGCAAAAAGGCATATTGGTTAGGAGAGAAGATAGGCAGTTTAAACCGTTTGTTAAAACACCCCTATGGAAAATGTCTCAATGGGTCATTCCAACGAACCATTTAGTGATCCTCAGAGCATCTCAGAATCAGAGTTGAAGTTGAATTTTGGAGTGGAATCAGGGGTTTGGTATTTTTCCTCTTTTTTCTGCATATGCCTGCTAGAGGAACATCAACAGTGCAACACCTGTGGTGCACCCTTGACAAAAGCTTCTGGCTCAGAGGAATGGGCAGTGTGTCTGTTCTCCACTTTTTGCTTTTCACACACCACTCAAAGGAAAATACTGCAACCTTCTATCCCCTGATTTGGAATCACTGCCATTAGATCCTGGACTTATTCAATAAATAAATGTTTCCCATCACTGGATGAAAGCCTTTATCCCCAGGGTTGCTCGTCTCTTCCTGGGAAAGTATCAAGCTTTCAAAAACGAAGAGATTTTTTGTTTGTCGGGGGCTTGTCAACAGGGCCAGTGCTAGGGTTTCTAGTGCCTCCCTGCAACCTATAAATCGGCGTCTCTCCCTTATTATTATTAATATTGGCTGTCCCCTACCCTCCTATTCCCAAAACTGCTTTGTGAACTCTTTTCAAACGATATTAGTATTTCTCCTTCAAATCCAGTGTTGTAAGAAAAAACTTAGCATCATACAAACAAGCTGTGATAATCAAAAAAAAAAATCTGATTCTGGTCATCTCACTAACAACAACATAAATATTCTCCAGTGCCAGGCATATTGTGATCTAATATGAAACACTGCAAAAGTCACTGAAAGTCTACAAAGTAAAATCTACCATATCATACCAGCAAATACTTCCAAAACTCATACAATAAGGGGCTTACCCAGAAAAAATCAGCACTATAAATACTGCAACGGGCCCCAAAACCTCCATACACCTATTTGAAAAGCTATAAAAGTCAGATTACTACAGTACAGATTCCTATATACTCCATGTTAACAGAACACCTGGCCTTGGTCACACACTCAGAACACAGACCCTCACCAAGTAAAGAATAAGTGACCACAACCTAAAGTAAAAATAAAAATATGTAGACAAAAATTAAAATGAAACCCCAAGAAGCCAGACTCTGCATGCGGTGCCACACCAGATAAGAGATGCAATTCCCCATACTGTTTGAAATATAAAGATAGCGCAAAGTCCAGTCACTAAATTGAAAATAAAATTATTTTTTCTCTTTGTTGTCTGATGATTTTTGATCATGCTGGTCCCGATCTGAAGTTTGTTTTCCTCTGTCTTCACTTAGCTCTTTTTCTATGGTCTATAGTCCATCTGCCATTTCTTGTCTCTCCTTTTGCTTTCTTTATTTTCTTCCATCAGCCTTTTTCCAGTCCCAGTAACCCTCCCCAGTATTAGCCTCCTTTACAGCCTCCCCTCCCAGTACCTTCCAGTGTCAACCCCCTTGCATTCCCAGCACCGCCACTGGTGTCTATTCCCTTTTAGTCCCCCTCCTTCTCCATCGTCCAACCCTTTCTAGTCCAAATACCATCCCAGATATCAGCGAAATTCCAGTCCCAGTGCCCCCTCCTGTGTCAGTTCCCTTCCAGACACCCTCTCCTCTGTTCATCTGCCTTCCAGTGCTATCCCTGGGTGTCAGCTCCCTTCAAGCTCCCACCTTCCCTCAAGCCTCCTTCTTCCCCTCTTTTCTGCTCCCTTCCAATCCCCCATGTGAGCTCCCTTCTAGCCCCCAACTTCCCCCCTGTCAGTTCTTTTCCAACCCCCTCCTATTACCCAGCCACCTTCCAGCCCCATCCCCAAGTGTCTGCTCCCTTCCAGCTCCCACCAGGTCTGCTCCCTTCCAGCTCCCCCCAGGTCTGCTCCCTTGTAGCCCCCTGTGTCTGCTCCCTTTCAACCTCACCCCTTGTCTGCTCCCTTCCAGCTCCCCCCGTGCCTGCTCCCTTGTAGCCCCCACTGAGTCTGCTCCCTTCCAGCTCCCCCCCATACCTGCTCCCTTGTAGCCCCCCATGTCTGCTCCCTTCCATCTCCCCAGTATCTGCTCCCTTCCATCTCCCCAGTATCTGCTCCCTTCCATGGGTTCCTTTGTGGAGTTTCTAAAGGCAAGAATAAGCATTTCCTGTTTCTTATGAGAAACAAGAAATGCTTATTCTTGCTATTAGAAACTCTGTGACCCAGCAGTTTAAAAGTTAGAAGAGCCACGGGAACAGAGAAATGTTCCCATGGCTGCTTTCTTTTTTGAAGCGGTGGGTAGCGGGCGGCTAACAACGGCACCCCCTGTTGCTGGTGTCCTCCTGCCACGCTTACCCGGCTTACCGGGTAGCACCAGCCCTGCTTGTCAATAAGGACATTTGCATTCTCTCAGATGCACCTTGGGCTGCTCAACCAGTATGATCCAGTGCCACCAAGGAGTGTTTCAGAGAAGAGTGTGCAAATCTGATACAAACCATAGGAAAATGTGCCCATCGTGTAAGAGGTGTAAGGAGGTTAGAAATGACCAAAGCACTGGAGAGTAAGTACAAAGGATGTCCCCCAGAAGGGAGGAACCCTTGAAGGTATTCATTAGGTGAATCTGAAGCAGAGGAAAAAGCAAAGGGGAAGTTACAGCTTGACAACAGGAATTTATCTCAAAAGAAATCTGTCTTATGTCAAATTATTTGTATCAAAAAAGTTAGGGCCCGATATTCGAAAGGCATTTACATGGTTTACAGCCCAGTAAACCATGTAAATGTCTTAAATCAGTATATTCAACAGCACTTACATAGTTAGTGCTATTGAATATCCCCTTCTAATCCCGCTATATGCCGAGATGCTATGCGGTTAGCATTGGGGTATGTTGGGGTGTTCCGGTGTGGAGACTGCTGCTAACCGGTAGCGGTGATATTGCGCCACTAACCGGTAGCGGTGATATTGCACCGCTACCCAGTTAGCGATTGGCAGGTAAAACTAGGTGTAGCAAAAGCTGGCCTAGTTTTACCCACGTAAGCTAATTGGATAATGGTGCAATATCGCTGCTACTCGGTTAGCTTTGGCTGCTCTGGGGCAAGTGCGGCGAACCCGGATATTCAATGCTGTCACCGCGGCATTAAATATCCAGAGTTAGGGGTTGGCAGGCAGGGCTATGAGCCGTAGTAGCCCAATTCAATATCAGACCCTTAAGCTTTACTTAAACTTAAAGGGCCTGAATTTGAGCTGGGTGGTGCTATGAGCCTTGTTGGTGCATAGCCCGCCCACTTCCCACCTGACCTGGATTTTCCATGCCAGGGTCATATGCGGCCCCAGCATTGAAAATCTGGGTGTCGCCACACAGACAGGAAGCCGCATGAGCTACCTGTGTAGCACCGATTTTCAGTGCTACACGGATAGCCCCAGCACCTTAAAGATAGGTGAGGCTTTCCCACGATTATCTTTAAGGTGCAGAGCGCTAACCGTGTAGCATCAAAAATCAGTCAACTCTGCTCCCAACATGCCCCGATGCTATGTGGATAGCATCTGGGTGCATTAGGGATATATCCTGGATTTTGGAAGAGCACTACCCATGTAGGTGTCCTTCAAAAATCCCGGATAAGGCCTTCACATGGGTAACTAGGGAAGTTACCCATGTAAAGGCCTTCAAAAATTGGGCCCAAAGTAATTTTGTAGGAACACCAATTTCTAGAGTGAAATGTCTCACTGAAGTTCAGGTATGAATGAATGTCCTATCTCTAAGGGCCAGAAGCAACACCTATTTATTTTTATTTATTTAACATCTTTTATATACCGCACTATTGTCACCAGCGCGGTTTACATGTAACAAACATATACATACAAAGAACTGTAATGCATTTTACAAGTAACAGGGATTTTGAACTTGGGAATAACAAGGTACAACTATATAAGGCTAGTTAACTATATACAGATTATTGAAATACATTAGTCAAATTTGGATATCAGTTGGGGAAATGTCTTGGTCAGAAAAGTGTCTGTGATATTTTCATGTGCGAAGGTTAGATTGGGAAATAGCTTAGGAAGAGGTGGTGTTTGAGACTCTTTCTGAATTGTGTTAAGCTGGTTATAACTCTCAGTTCTAGTGGGAGGGCATTCCAGGTTTTTGGGGCGTGGATACTGAAGGCTCATTTGGTTGTTTCCTTAGTGTATCTGACTGTTTGTTTCGGGATTACTAATGTATTCATTGCAATTGATCTTCTGGATCTATTAGGGGTCTGTGAGTGTACAAGGTTGGTAATGGTTGATGGTGCTTGGTTGTTTATGGCTTTGAATGTAGTGATCAGTATCTTGTAGTGGATTCTTGCGTTGGTTGGTAGCCAGTGGAGTCGTTTTAGAACTGGGGTTATGTGATCTGTCTTTGATATTCCTTCAAGTACTCTGGCAGCAGTGTTCATCGCTAATTGGAGAGGATTTAATGTTGCTTGAGGGAGTCCGTATAGAATTGCATTTGCAAAGTCGATGTGAGGCATTATCAGGGCTTGGTAGACAGTTCTGAAATCTGAGGGTTCCAGTAGAGGTCGCAGGTGGCGTAATGTGCGTATCTTGTGGTAAATTAGTTTTGTTATGTTTTTTATGTGGGCTTTCATATTGAGGTGCTGGTCAAGGGTTATACCTAGGTAGCGTAGTGTAGGCTTTACTGTTAATTCCTTGTCCTTTATCTTCACGGAGGTAGGAGGTGTGAAGTTTTGGTTTCTTGTTACAAACATCACATCAGTCTTGCTGTGGTTGATTCTTAGATTTTGGGAGATGAGCCAATCTTCTACTGCTTCGAGGCATGTTATCAATGATGTATAATCAGGGTGATTGATGGAGAATGGCATGAATAGTAGAATGTCATCTGCATATGCTAAACAGGTGACATTAAAGGAACGAATGAGGTCACAAATGGGTTGCATGTATATATTAAACATCAACGCTGACAGAGAAGATCCTTGTGGTACCCCTTGGTCTTGAAGAAATGGTTCAGAAGTAGTTTCGTCAATTTGTACTTGTTGCCAACGGTTAGTTAGATATGATATACACCAGTCAAGTGCAGCGCCAACTATTCCTTTTTCCTTGAGACGATCGATAAGTATTTGGTGGTTTACTGAGTCGAACGCCGCTGAGATGTCCATGAATATAAGTATGAATCCTTGATGAATGTTATCTATTCCTGTGATTAGTGTGTTGAATAGTGTGATGAGGAGGGTTTCAACTCCATGAGCCTCTCTAAAGCCGTGTTGTGCAGGGTCAAGTGGAGCTTCATTGTCTATGTGCTGTTGTATTTGCCGTTGGACTACTTTCTCAATTATTTTCGCTAGGAGTGGGATACTGGATATTGGCCTGTAGGATTCTACTTTTTGGGGGTCTAATTTACTGTTTTTTAGTAATGGTCTAATTGAGGTTTGTTTGAGGCTTTGAGGAAAGGTTCCAGTTGCAAAGGATTGTTCAAGGATATTCTGTATGAAGAAGCTTACTTCATGTTTTAGATTTTTTATCCAGGCTGCCGGGCATGGATCGCTTGCAGCGGTGGTAGCATTTATTGATGCGATAGTGTTCTCAATTTCTTTGATTGATAGTGTATTGAACTTGGTTAATGTGGTTGACTGTGAATATATATCATTCTTTGTTGGTCCAGAAGTACAAATGTTGGATGTTTTTGTCATCTTTGACTTTAGGTATTCGGCATATTCTTGCGGGTGTATTGCTTGTGTTTGATGAGGTGTTGGTTCCTTTGCCATTGTTCTTACGATGTTGAATAGGTCATGATGTTTATTTAGTGATTTCTTTAGAAGGTTGGTATGGAATTGTTTCCTTCGATCTGCTATTTCTTTGCGATGCTTATCTAAGTATTTGCAGTAAGCTGTGTAGGCTTCAGTAGAGCGTGATCTTCTCCAATATTTCTCGAGTCTCCGAAGATGGAGGAGGGATGTTCTTAGCTCCTTGGAATACCAGGCTACGTGTGTACGATGGTTGGTATTTTTTGCCATGTTTGATGGTTGAGAATTGAATCTAAGGGAGTGATCCCAAGTGTTGATTAGACTGTCCAAGTCGGGTTCAGACGCTTGTAGTGTTGGGAGGAGATTATTAAGTATTTCCTCTTTGACAAAGGGGCGGAACCTCCTAGCTGTTGGTTTCGCTTGAGTAGGTTTGGATTTAGAGGAATTGGAGTAGTTGGGGATTTTGAATAAAATGAGACTGTGGTCAGACCATGGTACTGGTATTATTGAAAGGTCGTAATTGTGGTTGGTGTCTGGGGTAACTTGTGGGACGAATATCAGATCAAGTATGTTTCCCATATTATGAGTAGGGTCTTTGACTATTTGGTTGTATCCAAGGTTGTCAATTGCTTCTATAAATGCTGTGGCTTGCGAGTCCTGTAGGGAGGGAAGGTTGAAATCTCCCATTATCCAATTGGATAGTCTTGGTTTTTCAGTGTTGCAGGCAAGGTCAACTATCGTTGGTAGATCCTCAGCTGATGCTGTTGGAGCTCTATAGACTAGGCTGATTGAGTGTTCTTTGTTTGATATATTTAGTATATTTAGATGTGTTGAACTGATGTTGTTGTCAATTTGAAATTGTAGTTGGTTGTTAGAGATAATAAGTACTCCGCCTCCTCTTTGTTGGTTTCTATGGCACGTGTGTATAGAGAATCCTGGCGGTAGCATCTGGTTAAGAATGACATTGTCAGAATCGGTTAGCCAAGTTTCTGTGATCAGCAAGATGTCAAGGTTATGTGCAGTTATGAGATTAGTTATCAGAGGCCATTTTGTGCGGATGGACCTTATATTGATAAGGGCACAGTGTAATGGTGGATGGTACTGTTGTTTTGGTTGAGGTCTTTTGGTAACGTGAAGGGCAATGTGAAGTAGATGTGAGTAGTGGGTGTAGTTAGGGTTTGTCTGATTTGTTTGAGTTTTGTTTGACCATCTCCTCCAATTATTTCGTAGTATTGGTATGTATTTTTGGTCATCATTAAAGGCACTTGCTTGACCAGATAGTGCAGTGAGGAGGTAGGTGATGGTAAGGGTTACTAATGTGTGCATTCTTATAGTGAACATTGTGTGTTCTGAGAGGCGGTAGTGTTGCTAGTTGCACAAGGTTGTAGACTGTTGGTTTTGGGGTTGTAGTAATTTGTAGATAATATTGATGGAACCTTAATTGTGGTGAAAGACGTATCAACAATATATTTGGATGCTGAGAAAAACAGTAATTGAAAAATTTGTGGGTAATGATACAGTATGTCTCTCTATCTACTGACAACAGTATATCTATTGGCAACAGTGTATCTCTCTGGGTAGTGGTAGCAGTATGTCTCTCAATCTACTGACAACAGTATATCTCTCTGGGTAGTGATAACAATATGTCTCTCTAACTACTGACAACAGTATGCCTATCTGAGTAGTGATAACAGTATGTCTCTCCAGACTACTGACAACAGTATGTCTCTCTATCTACTGACACAGTATATCTCTCTGGGTAGTGATAACAATATGTCTCTCTAACTACTGACAACAGTATGCCTATCTGAGTAGTGATAACAGTATGTCTCTCCAGACTACTGACAACAGTATGTCTCTCTATCTACTGACACAGTATATCTCTCTGTTTGGAGGAAACACCAGAAAGTATCACGTTATGGGCTTTCTCAACACCCTTTCTCCTCCCTCCTCCCTCCCCCCTCCTCCATCAGCTCGCTCTTTGCCACATGAGCAAAGGAGTTACATTTGGTTTAGTTGGTTTGGGCAAAGAGAAAGATGACAAAAGGCAGCAAAACAAGAACTTTCAAGGGAATTAAGAATGAGTAGCCTAGTGGTTAGAGTGGTTCAATTCCCACTGGCAATTCTTGTGGCCTTGAGCAAGTCATTGCCTCAAAAAAAAAAAGGCCTGGCAATCTATTTCCTGTCATACATTGCCAAGAAAACTGCTGGGTTGCCAGGAGTCAGTACTGACTTGAAGGAACTTTAAAAAAAAAAGAGAAATTAATATAAGAACATAAGATATGCCATACTGGGTCAGACCAAGGTCCATCAAGCCCAGTATCCTGTTTCCAACAGTGGCTAATCTAGGTCATACGTACCTAGTAGTTTCCCCAAAAGACACAGGTTCCACAATGCTTGTACTGGGTCAAGCACTGATATCCTGGGTCCCTTCTTAATAAGGGTTTATGGACCTTTCCTCCAGGAACTTGTCCAAACCTTTTTTAAACCCAGCTACACTAACAGCCTTCACTACATCCTCTGGTAACAAATTCCAGAGTTTGATTATATGTTGAGTGAAAAAATATTTTCTTTTATTAGTCTTAAATAGTTTACTCTGTAGTTCCATTACATGTTCCCTAGTCTTTCTATATTCTGATAACGTAAACAATCGATCTAAGTTTACCCGTTCCACTCCGTTCATTAATTTATAGACTTCTATCATATTTCCCCTCAGCCGTCTCTTTTCCAGGTTAAAGAGCCCTAAACCTTTTAGCCTTTCTTCATAGGAGTATCCTTCCATCCCCTTTACCATTTTGGTGGCTCTTCTCTGAACCTTTTCTAATAATGCTACATCTTTTTTAAGATACGGCGACCAGAATTGCACACAATATTCAAGGTGCGGTCTCACCATGGAATGATATAGAGGCATTATAATATCTTTTGTTTTATTTTCCATTTCTTTCCTTATGATACCTAGCATTCTATTTGCTCTCTTGGCCGCCGCTGCACACCGGGCCGAGGGTTTTAACATGTTATCCACAATGACGCCTAAATCTTTTTCCTGGGTGGTGGTTCCTAATGTGGAACCTTGCATCGTGTAACCATAGTTTGGGTTGTTCTTCCCTAGGTGCATAACTTTGCACTTGTCCACATTAAATTTCATCTGCCGTTTTGATGCCCAGTCTTCCAATTTATCAAGATCCTCTTGCAATTTTCCACAATCCTCTTGGGTTTTTCACAACTTTAAATAGTTTTGTGTCATCTGCAAATTTGATAACCTCACTCGTTATTCCCTTTTCCAGGTCATTTATGAATATGTCAAAAAGCAGCGGACCTAGCACAGATCCCTGGGGTACACCACTATTCACCTTTCTCCATTGGGAAAACTGGCCATTTAGCCCTACCCTCTGCTTTCTATCTTTTAACCAGTTCCTGATCCACAATAGTACACTGCCTCCTATCCCATGACTCTTTAGTTTTACCAAACATCTCTGATGAGGGATCTTGTCAAAGGCTTTCTGAAAGTCCAGATACACTATATCAACCGACTCACCTTTGTCCACCTGTTTATTCACACCTTCAAATAAACATAACAGATTAGTAAGACAAGATCTTCTTTGTCTAAAGCCATGTTGGCTGTCTCCCATTAGGCCATGACTATCTACATGCTGAGTAATTTTGTTCTTTATTTATTTATTTAACCATTTTTTATATACCGCACTATTTGTTATCAGCGCGGTTTACATATAACAAAGGTTGCACAGTCAAAAACTGTCCTGTGTTTACATTATAACAGGGGTTTAACTTGGAGCAACAGGGTAACTATATACATATGTACATCAAACACAGTTAGATTGGTTGGTATTTCTAGAAGAGCTGAAGGTAAGCTCAAGGTATTTGTGACAGATTATTTAAGTGGAGAAAGAAAGGTTTGTGTGCGTTGGAGTGTGGAAGAACAGAGGAGGGGTGGATGCTTGTGCAAAGTGAAGTAGGAAAATGTGGTGTTTGATTGCCTTACGGAACTGAATAAGGTCTTTGATGGCTCTAATTTCTGGTGGAAGGTCGTTCCAGGATGATGGTTTCTACCATTTTTCTCGGTACTGACGTCAGGCTCACCAGTCTGTAGTTTCCCGGATCACCCCTGGAACCCTTTATAAAAACTGGCGTTACATTGGCGATCCTCCAATCTTCAGGTTAGACAAAGAAGAGATAGATCAAAGACAGGAAGAAAAACACTAGGCACTGAATGGTAAAGGGAGCTTATTTATGTTCTATTTTTTAAAAATTTGTTATGCAATATTGGACTCACTGCTAAATAACACATTTGTTGTAAAATATTTCCTGTCTGTAAAGAAGAAGTGCAGAGATGTAGAAGGCATAGAAGATCAGAGGGGTACAGAGACCCAAGAGGAGGAGTCACAGATAAAAAGAAAAAAGCACAGGAAGAAAAAGTGAAGGATGTATGTCAACGATGAAAGAAGAGGATTAATCAGTGAATTCCAAGGAAATGAATTAGGACAAACATTGTTTGTGTAGCCATTCTTTAGGGAGGGAATATTTCCCATAAATCTGCTGGCAGTCCAGAAAAGAATTTGAATAAAATGTAAACAAACTCTTAAATGCATAAATGATTTAACTTAAGGGGCGGAATGTACTACATTAAATAGGAGAATAAAGTTTCAAGCATTATAACCTAACAACCTAACGAAGGGCATTGAGAAAGCTACACAAAACTACGTTCTTGGACATCTTCCCTGCCTTTGACTCTGTAACCCACTACAACCTCCTATCCCATCTCCATGCAATTGATCTAAGAAACAAAAGACTTAGCTGGTTTCAATCCTACCTTGAGGACTGTCACCAGCAAGTTAAGGGAGGATCAGTCACCCCTCAATGTTACAAACAGCACCAGGGCCTCCCACAGGGATCTGCCTTCTCCTCCCTACTCTTCAATATCCTGATACAACAACAATGTTCCATTATACAAAAATACAAAATTCTCTACCACCTGTTTGCTGATGATATCCTAATCCATACTACATTTTCCACCAACAACCCAACTTATACAGCACTAGGAAGATGCTTCAAAGCCATGCCTAAATGGCTCTCAGAAAACAATCTAACAATCAATTACATCAAATCAGAGGTTATCCACATTAAAAAAAAAGTACAATCGTCATCCCTCCACCCACTAAAAGACTACACGATGTATTACACACAGTCAAGGAGGAAGTCAAATACCTGGGGAAAACACTCAACCAGAGATTATCCTTCTATCCCCACATCAAAAAGGTAGTAAAATTAGCATATCAAAAGATGAGAACCATTCACCGACTCCGCCCCCTGCCTGACCAATCAGATTTCAGGGATGTATGTCAGGCATTGCTAATGCCAATATGGGGCTACTCCAATATTATATACCATGGACTTCTACAAGCAACCATTCACCCATTACAAATAGCACACACTGCTGCCAGACTCATATGAAATACGTCAAGAAGGGACCACATCACCCCTACCCTAGCCAAGCTGCACTGGTTTCCAATGCTCTTGTGGATCAGATATAAAGTCCTACTAACCACATTTAAGATCCTCGACAACTCCTCTGCAAACATCCTGCAAACTCCAATACATAAACCATCTGACAACAGAATCAGAAGGAAGACTTTGCAGGACCTCTTAGCTTTTCCACACCTCCAACTCAAATGCAACCAAGCAACATCAAAAAGGGCCTTCTCGCTATTTTCACCTGCCAAGTGGAATTCTCTATCTGCTGATATAAATTTGTGAAATACTGTTGCTGAGTTTCAACACAGCCTAAAGACTCTCCTATTTACAGAGCACTATGGATCTTACACGTAAATCTCACTTGTGACTCTACCACCATTTCTCATAATTCCTGTACATACGTTAATATAGTTTATATAACCTTGTTATTATAACCTCCTAATTATTCTACCCACCACTGTTTTGTTACTATCCTGTTCCATGTAAATCGCTATGACTGGTAGTTATAGTGATATAAAAACGTTGCTAAATAAATAAGTTGCATGAAAAATAAGATTTTATAGGAACTTGTTAGATTTTGAATCACAGTGATCATAATCTGTAATAGTAGAGCCCTTCCCATGAGGGTACATGAAGTAGGTTTGCTTCATTTCTGAGTCATGATCAGATTTTAAGTAATACAATACAATAATGATAAAGAGAACAAAGCCCTTGATTTGCTATGTTCAGCCTATTTATACTGGATCACTAAGATCTGACCAGAGAGTCACAGCATAAAAATAATGTAGCCCCTACAAAACACACAGATTGCTTCCTACCTAAAAAAATCTACCTTTTTGTACAACTTTTATTTATTTGCTTATTTACATGGTTTTATATGATGCCATAATCAGGGCATCTCCAATTAAAAGGGAAGCAGATATATTCATCTGATTAGTATACCAAAATATAAACAAGGAGATATGCAAACATTCAACGATGTCTGGTTTTCTATGCTGAGTTACATCAATGGTTCATGGAAACTAGCATCCTATCTCTAATGATGTTCATTTAGAAGAAATACCTGTTCAATTTATATGCAGAACAAATCATCTCATTCCCCTCCAAGAAAGATCCAGATATTTTTTTTTATCCCCAGGAAGGAAACAGCATCATGACTGATAACTGTTATTATAGTGGACAAACGTTTTCATGGAGCAACCACTGACTATCTGTGCTATAGGATACTGCAGCTGGAACTAGAAGCACTGCAGCAGGCTTCTGAAGAATTATGGAATGGTTTCCTCTCCAAAGGTTCTGATGAACATAGGGAGTTTAAAGCATGGAGGTACTTGGTATCAACCATGGGGAAACCTTTTATACTCTTGAGCTAATCCACAGTCACTGCCCCCTTTTGCTGGATAACAGCTGAGAAAGGCATAGCCTGGACAACAATCCTGAAGATTCTACACATCACCAGATGGCAGTGTATGCCTCGCTCTGTTTCCTTCCTGCTTTAAACTGGAGTTCCTTTCTGCTCTTTTACTCATATAGAATTAGGAACCGCTTTCAAATATTATTCAAAAGGCTGTATAATAAGAAACTAATAAATCATAAGCCATTAACCATCAGAGAAGCAGGACTGCATGAATAAAATCAATATTGCCGCTGCCCTGTTAGTGATGGGTACTGCCCCCACTCTGCCCGAGAATACCTCCAGCATGCCCCAGTGCTAACACTTAACATCGGGGTGTGTAGCAGTGGCACTCACGGGTATCCAGTGGCACCAGTCATGTTTGGAGTGGAGGAGTGGCCTAGTGGTTGGTGCAAGGTACTTCAGGCCGGAAGGTCAGGGGTTCAAATCCCACTAGAGGACAGAAACCTTGGGCTGGAAGGACTGGGGTTTCTAGTCCCACAGGTGCTCCTTGTGGTCTTGGGCAAGTCACTTAACCCTCCATAGCCCATGTTCCCTGTAAAATAGTAATCTCCAAGTTATAATGCTCTGTTCAATGTAATTTCAGTTTGTTCAATGTAAACCGCACTGATGCAGAATAGCGCGGTATATAAGAGAATGTAAATAAATAAATAAAATAAATAAATGTTAGTGACACTAAATAGTCCATTCAGTGGCATTTACATGCTTTGCAGACCTGTAAACCATGTAAATGCCTTTGAATATCCCCACCCCATTGTGTATATAATGGACTGCCCGAAGAATAAGCCAATCAGTACTGGATCAGATCAAATCTAAGATTTCCTTGGAAGCCCAAATGACAAGGCTTCAACTGTCATACTTTGGATACATCATGTGAAGAGAAAGACATCATGCTTGGCAAGATTGAAGGTTGATGCATAAGAGGAAGATGGGCAATGTGATGGATCGATATAATAACTATGGATGCCACTCTGTCAACACTTAGCCACTTAACTGAAGATCAAACAGAGTTTAGAACAGCTATCCAAAGGGTCGCCCTGAGTCAACGTGAACTCGATGGCACTTAACCACAACCTAACAGATCTTAATAGTGAGATCCATTCTCTGTTGTTGAGTCCTACTTCCTGGCAGTAAGAGGTTGCACTCAATGAAGCTTAGCACAAATACTGTATTTGTTAACGGACCTGTCCTCAACAAATTTGTCCAAATCTTTCTGTAAGCCTCAAATTTTCATATGGTGATGCCTATTAACAAACGGCAGGGAAGTTTTTAAAATGTTCAATAGTATTGCAATGTGCTATGATCTGAATATTACCTGAACTGGCAGAATTCTAATTGCTAGGGAAGTGGTATGGAGGAATAGCTTATTACAGCCCTGGGTTGGTAACTACCGAAGCCAGGGTTCAAATCCCACTTTTGCTCCTTGCAACCTTGGGCAAATCATTTAATCTTCTATTACCTCAAGTACAAAATTAAATTGCAAGCCTTCTGGATACAGGGAAATAATTAGTGAACCTACTAAAGAGGCACCAGCTAAATCCAAATAAATAAAAGAATGAGCCTACAGTCACTGTATTCTGTACTATATATATAGTAGAAATTTGGATAGATACTTGGGGGGACATAAGATGCGGCAAACAGGCCCCCACACAGGTCTGATTTCATAAGGCTAGAGTCCCTGTGGGAAGTTAGGATAAAATGAATTGTTGGAAAAGGCAAATTGGAATAGGTAGGTTTTTAGTTTAATCGTTAAAACAAAGAAACCTATCTATTCCAATTTGCCTTTTCCAACAATTAATTTTATCCTAACTTCCCACAGGGAATCTAGCCTTATGGGATCAGACCAGTGTGGAGGCCTGTTTGCCGCCTCTTATGTCCCCCCAAGTATCTATCCAAATTTCTGCTATATATAGTACAGAATACAATGACTCTTGGCTCATTCTTTTATTTATTTGGATTTAGCTCGTGCCTCTTCAGTAGGTTCGCTAAGTATTTCCCTGTATCCAGAAGGCTTGCAATTTAATTTTACATGAAATAGAGCTTTGTTCAAAGATCAAGTACCAGAAGAGAAAAAGCTTGAAAGCCAGAAGTTGTTGCTGTTGTAACGGATGGTGTGCAGTCAGGAACACCGATAAGAATGTCATTACTAGGGGAGGGCATTTATTAGTGTACATTTGGTTTGTTTGTGCATATGAAAAAAAATTGCTGTATGCTAAATTGATTTAAAGCCTACTAATTGACTTAGCACACCTTAATCTGTCAGCTAGCACGATGACTTACACCAGCCCTAGAGCAGGTGTAAACTATCACATCTAATATTGCATGTATGCTCATTAAATTATAGTATTTTATAAATTAACACATGTACTTGCTTGCACTGCCCATACTCTGTCCACATGCATGCCCACAGTGAAAGTACGCTGTGCGAACAATGAACATGGAGCATGTTTGCTAAAGTGTGCTAATGGCTAGCGTTGAGTTCACCATGTGCTATTCATGCCACGGTAACCTTTATCATGTGCCAAAAATGCAGCCATGCTAAAAATCCCATGCCAACTGCTTAGCACGGGTTGCAGCAGCAAATGGGGGGGGGGGGGGGGTGTTAAGGAGCAGAGCGTGCACATTGTGGCTAGTGCAGGCATCTTTGCACTTAGCGTGGGTGCACTTACCATCAGCTCAATGGGTGCGTTAAGTGCATCCACATTAACTGCTTAATGCAGAGGGTATGCAGAATCCATGCTAGCTGCATGGGAACATACCAAGCATTCTTCCATTTCCTAATGTGGGTCAAGCTCCACACCACACTAACTTCTGGGGTTGAACATGCTATAAGCTCCCGTGTGTGGGTAAACAAGCCACATTAGTTTCCTGTCAGTATTTTCTAAGAGGTCGTTGACACGCATAAAGCGATCACTTATTAAATGACTAAAATATTTGCATGTGTTATTCACCTGACCATCTTTTCTAAGTTCAAATACGGGACACTCAATCAAGCCAGGGGGTTCAAAGTTAAGGAAAATAAAAAATATGTTTATAATTACAATTTTAAATTTTAACCCAAAATTGTAATCAGTAGGCTAGGTTTATAACTTTACTTACAAATGTGCCAATCAGGCCTACTTGTTGTACTTCTCCACAGAGTGAATTTTCTTCAAAATAGCAACATTTCCACTAAGATAACTAAAAAATTCTGGGCACTCAAAAGTGTACTTTACAATCATTAGACATATGAGATTCTCTACATGCAGGGATTTTTTTTTTTCTGCAGACCGCACTTTGTTCGTGATTGAAAAGCACCTTTCAGTGGGAGCATTGGAAGATGGCAAACAAAAAAAAATCTGTATCCTAGCTACTGCTCCCACCTCTCCCTGCTCCCTATTGGCTGGTTGTGTCTGCTGCAGTCTATTAGCTGGCTTTGTCTGACTGATGGTTGCCTGGGCACTGGGGAGGAAGCAGAGCCAGATTTGTCAGATGTGCTGAGGACTCAGGAGTTTAGGATTGCCAACCATCTAAATTATTTTAGGATTCTACAACTTTGTAAAGTAGCTGTCTTCATCAGAATAATATATAAATTGTCTGGGTATTTTTTTTTAAGAGTTTAGCTCTACAGCTCGCCAGTGCTCCCCCCCTCACTGTGCAGAGTAAGTGATAGGTTCCAGCCAATGGAAAGACTGCACTAGTCACAGGAAGGGTGGGCTGATTTTTCTGCACAGGGTCCTGGGAGAAAGTCAATGGGTTCTTATTAAGAGGTGAGTGGGATTGCTAAGAAAGGGTAGAAATATAAGAGGAATGGGGTAAAGTGTGAGGAGGCTATTGCAGGCTGAGAAAAAGAACTGGTAGCAAAAGCAAGAACTGGGGGCATTGAAGCAGAGGAGTTCAGAAGCAGCAGAGCACCAGTAGACAGTCAGAGACAGAATCTGTCTGAAATGTGCAAGTGTGCATGTACGTGATTTGGGGGGTGGGTGGGTGAATGAATGCATATACACGTGTATGTGACTGAAGTAAAACAGAGAGCATGCTTATGTACATGTTCTGTGTCTCTGATGGAAATAGTCTCATATAGACTTTCCCTTTAATAATTTCAGCTGGAGTGGAGAAGTCTTCTGGTACAAATGTGGAAGAGTGTCAAAGTGGAACATGCGTTTTAAAATAGGGGACATTTAGGCATCCCAGCCAAAGTAATAGGATTCCAGGGACAAATCCTTAAAATACAGGACTGTCCTGTATAATACAAGATGGTTGGTCGCTTTACAAAACTAAGTGCTTCCTTATAAAATTATTCTCTAAACGTGAAACTGTCTGTATGGCAGCAGATTCATCTGCAGCTGATTAAAAATACCGCTGTGTGACATCTTCGTGGGCTGGAGCCACAGCACATAGCTAAAACAATGTTAGCAGATGTTCACCGACTACCAGTGTCACTTAATGGGTACACAATATGTGAGTGATTGTTTAATAAGTTATGTCCGGCCCTGCCCTCTGCTCATCCTATGATTCTTTGTTTCTCTGGTCTGTGGTGAAGGTGGTTCACTGTGTGGACACTTTAAAGAGGGTGTTTTTATACGTGACCCTTGCTTTGTGAAATTCCATATTGAAGTATAATGCCTTGTTTTTTTGATTAGGCTTTTCCTGAAACATGAAGAGGAAATAGGGTTTTAATTAAAGGGATTCCTTTGATTTCCCTTAGGATGGAGGTGAAGATGACATACTGAGTTTTTGTACTGCACTTCTGTTGGTAAGGTGACATCTGTGTCTTCATATGATATTATGAATTATGATATTATTATGCCCAAGACCACAGGTGCTCCTTGTGGTCTTGGGCAAGCCACGTAACCCTCCATAGCCCATGTTCCCTGTAAAATAGTTATCTCCAAGTTATAATGCCCTGTTCAATGTAAACCGCACTGATGCAGAATAGCGCGGTATATAAGAGAATGTAAATAAACAATCTTTTTAAGGGGCTTGGGGAAAGGAAGTACTTTGCCTAGTTAGCACTGAGGGATTAAGCAGCAATGGGCTCACTAAAGAGTTAACACCTAGTGTGAGCCAGGCATTAACCTTTTAGCTTTATCAGAACCACTGTAAATAAAAGAGGGGGGGGGTCATCATACCATGCTATTTAGCATGATCCTGATAAAACTTCATTTGCATATAATGCTTTTTCACTTACATTCAGGTACATGGACACATTGAACTGCTGGAGAAGTGTCTTAGCATGGGTGTCAAAGCTGTGCCGCCAGCGCGTAGCATGGATGCAACGAACACCACCTCAGTGGGTAGCAATAGTTGCTCACGCAGCGGGTTTACTGCAGCGGCCCACGATAACTGCAAGAGGACGGCTGTACTCATCCTCCTGCAGTTATCATGAAGCTTGTGCTAGTAACACAGCCTAAAACTGAGATTACCAGTGTGGGGCTTAGTGAACATGCCCCTTAATTGTGCACATTGAACTTATTTTGGTTTTATCAGAACTTCCTATGGCTCATTTACGTTCACAGAAAAATAGCACCAAAAATCCCCAATGATGTGTGCAAAGCACACAGCTTAGTGCATGACCTTCACGGTTACTTCAGAGTCCCAGAATTATATTCACGGTCTACACTATTTATAATTTTTAAACTTCTTCAAGTCTTTGGAATTGCTATTCAAACCCAGGGCGCTTTTTCTGAGGGGGTACTCAGCGGCACCTCTCTCATTGCTTGCTAAAATTGACCCATGGTCCTCATGTTTTAAGGAAAGAGCCCTACAGTTGCAAGAAAAAACGCACTGAGAAACCCTGTAGGAAAAACATATTTGCGTGAACAGCAAAGTTACTCAAAGAAAAAGTCCTGCCCTAAATTGTTTCTGATGATACTATATGTTCTTGTGCTATATTGAAAAAACGGAGTTACTTACCTGTAACAGGAGTTCTCCGTGGACAGCAGGATAAGTCAGCCACACATGGTGACGTCATCCGACGGCGCCGTGACGGAGTGCTCTCTAGAGCTCAGAGTTCTGAGCATGTGCGAGTGGCCCCACCTCCCCGGCCCGCCCCTAGCCAGATCAGTTAGTGATTAGCTCCGCCGGTAGGCGTAAGGCTAGGGAGCAGGCCTGCCTCATACAGGGGAAGGAGGGTGGGAGTGTGTGGCTGACTTATACAGCTGTCCACGGAGAACACCAGTTAAAGGTAAGTAACACCGTTTTATCCTAGGACAAGCAGGATGCGTCAGCCACACAAGGTGCCTCCCAAGCTGAGAAGTAGCTGAGGTGGATGAGGGAGGCATGCGAAGGAGGACACTCGCACAGGAGGTGGTAATGCAACATTTATTAGAACATTAAACGTATTGCACACAGTGAAACTCTCACACAGGAGGGTGCATAAGAACAACAATACGAACAGCAAGTAGACAGTGCAGGCAGGCACGAGTGTACAGACAGTCCAACGTGGCCTGTATAACATGGTGCAATGTGAATGTGCAAGAACAACATGATTTGTAAGAAACAACATAAGGTGCTATAACAATGTTTGTGCAAATCATCACGTGTACATAATATCCGTGCAAACCATAATATGTCATTTTTGAAAACACAACAGTCAGACATGGCCGGACTAGTCTTATGGCAACAGGTCCGGCGAGGGTGGCGCAGTCTTGGTGGCTGCTGCTAGGACAGTGCGGCCGAATGCGCTATCAGATTCCGCCAGGAGGTCCAGGCAATAGTGTTTTTGGAAAGTGAGCCGTGAGGACCAGGTGGCGGCTTTGCAAATGTCTCTGACTGGAACTTCGTGCAAGTTGGCAAGTGAGGTAGCGAGAGCGCGAAGTTGGTGCGCTCCGGCCTTGCCGGCTGCAGGTGCGCCTGCCTTCTGTAGGCAGTAGGTGACACATGCCGAGATTCAGAGGGACAGTGTGCATTTTCCGACCGGCCGGCCCGGCCTGTTGGGGTCAAAAGACACGAAAAGCTGTGCTCCTTGCCTGATGGCGGAGGTCCTGTCGATATAGGTGCGCAGGGCTCTGACGCAATCCAAGGAGTGCAGGCGCTCCTCCTCCGGGGAGGAGTGTGGAGCAGGGAAGAAGGTTGGCAGCTCGACCGTTTGATTCACATGAAATTCCGATGAGACCTTGGGTAAGAACTTTGGGTGCGTTCGGAGGGAAGCGCGGTTGTGGTGGAGCTGTGTATACGGTGGATGTGCCACGAGCGCTTGCAGCTCGCTGATACGTCTGGCAGAGGTGATGGCAATGAGAAACAGTGTCTTCCAGGACATGAACTTGTGGTCTGCTGATTGTAGCGGCTCGAAAGGCTCCTGCGTGAGCTGCTGCAATACCAGGTTAAGGTCCCAAGCTGGTACAGGCTTTTGGATCGGAGGGCGGAGGTTCACAAGGCCCTTCATGAACCGGGCTACAACAGGTAATGCTGCCAGGGTTCTTGAGTTCGCATCCTTCCCATGTTCGTGCAGGGAAGCAATAGCTGCTAGGTGCACTCTGATAGACGGTGGCTTCAGTCCCAAGTCAAAGAGGTGGGCGAGATACTGCAGGATTTTGTGCACTGGGCAGGACACAGGCAGGAGGCCTTGGTGTTCGCACCACACACTGAAGCGTTTCCACTTAAGATTGTAAGACTTGCGGGTGGACGGCCTTCTGGCCGCTAGCACGATTTGCTGGACCTCTGAAGATAGATGAAGGGCTGTGAGACTCATCCTTTCAATCTCCAAGCTGTCAGGGCTAAGACCTGGAGGTTGGGGTGCAACGTGCTCCCGTTGCTCTGGGATAGCAGATCCGGTTTCGACGGTAGTCGCAGCGGTGGCTCCTGCGCCAAGCGGATAAGCATGGCAAACCACATCTGCCGTGGCCAATACGGCGTAATCAGAATGATGTGTGCCGAGTCTGAGATGATCCGCTGAAGTGTTCTGGGAATCAGAGGTGTAGGTGGAAATGCATATCCCAGCGTCCAACTGCGCCATGGCACTGCAAATGCGTCGGCTGCGAGGCTTCTGCTGGATGGGAGCTTGGAGCAGAAAACTGGGCACTTCGTGTTGGCTTCTGACGCGAAGAGGTCCACTTGAGGAGTGCCCCAGCGAAGAAATAAGCTGTCCGCCACTTTGGGGTGGAGAGACCACTCGTGGGGTTGTAGTTGTCTGCTCAGTCTGTCCGCTAAAGTGTTCTGTTCCCCGGGCAGGTAGGTCGCCTGTAGGATACAGTTGATGGAGAGTGCCAGGTACCAGGTGTCCAGGGCTTCTTTGCATAGGCTTCGAGAGCCTGTGCCCCCTTGCTTGTTGATGTAGAACATCGTGACTTGGTTGTCCGTTTGGACGAGAACAGATTTTCCCGTCAGTTGTTCCTGGAAGGCTTTCATGGCATACCTGACAGCCCGGAGCTCGAGCAGGTTGATGTGGAGATACTGCTCTGTCCTGGACCAGGCGCCTTGAGTGTTGATGTGTTGTAGGTGCGCCCCCCAACCCGTGGCAGAGGCATCTGTAGTGAGGACAATCTGATGCCTGGGGTTCCGGAGGTCCCGGCCAGTGGACAGGTTGCTCGGTTCCGTCCACCATCGGAGGTCCTTCTTGATTTGCGTGGTAATGTTGATGCGGGCATGAAGAGTCTGCGAACGCTGCTTCCATTGAGCCCGTAGGTGCCACTGTAGAGGGCGCATGCGGAGTCTCGCCAGGGAAAGGACCGAGGTGGTGGCCGCCATGTGTCCGAGAAGGCGCAATATGCAGCGCGCCGTGGACTGTCTGGACCTGGAGACCTTTCTGGCCAGGGATGTAATGGCCCTGACTCTCTGTTCCGGCAGGTATGCCCTGAAGGCGTTTGTGTCGATGATAGCCCCTATGAATTCCGTGGACTGTGTCGGCAGTAGGCGAGACTTTTCTTTGTTGAGGAGGAATCCCATCGCGGTGAGAGTGCACATGGTCGTGTGCACCGCCCTCCGTAGACCGGCAGGAGAGGGGGCAGAGAGAAGCCAGTCGTCCAGGTAGGGAAATATGGCGACGCCTTTTTTGCGCAGATGTGCTGTGACCGCGGCTACACACTTCGTGAAGATTCTGGGTGCCGGGGACAGTCCGAAAGGTAGTACCCGGTATTGGTAGTGGTGGCCCATCGCTATAAAGCGTAGGAACTTCCTGTGAGTCTTGTGAATTGGGATGTGTGAGTATGCATCCTGCAGGTCCAGAGTGGCTAGCCAGTCTCCTGCCTGGAGAAGCGGGAGGATTGAGTTGAGGGAATACATCCTGAATTTTTCCTTCACAAGAGCAAGGTTGAGTTTGCGGAGATCCAGTATAGGTCGCACGCCACCGGACTTCTTGCGAATCAGGAAGTACCGGGAGTAAAACCCAGTGTTGCACTGCTCCGGCGGCACCGGTTCTATCACATGGGCGGCCAGAAGGCGTTGCAGGAGCTCCAACATCGCTGCTTTTAGGTGTGGGGGCGTCACGCTGATCGGTCGTTTGGTCTGGCAAGGCGTGAAGGCGAAGTTCAGCCGGTAGCCCGACTCGATGATTTGTAACACCCAATTGTCGGTAGTGATGGCCTTCCATGCTTGCAAGAACTGAGTGAGACGGCCGCCCACAGGCAGAGCCTCCTGTTGCACTGTGGGCGCTTCCGCCCGTGTCGGGTAGTCAGAAGGAGGAAGTGGTCTTTGCTGCTTGTGATGTGGCCTGCTTCCTTTGTTTACGGTCTCTTGGCTGTCTTTGAAAGGAGGAGGAGTGATAAGGTTGCTTGTACCTTGGGGCCTGCCACTTTTTGGCGGAGCCGTACTTTTTGGAGGCATAGTATGGTCTGCGGTAAGAACTCCCTTTCTGAGAAGTGGAGGGGCGTTCCAGACCATCTGCTGCTAGTGTCTGCAAGGTGGTACAGTGTTCCTTGAGGTCATTCACCGTATCTGCGACTTTGTCTCCAAAGAGGGAGTCGCCTGTGCAGGGGGCGTCCACAATCTTGTTGTGCGTGTCCTCTCTAAGGCCGGACGCACGGAGCCACGCCCAGCATCGGGCCGCAATGGCAGTGCCCGCGGTCCGGACAGCAGTGTCAAAGGCGTCGAACGCAGTGCTCATCAAGTGCTTGCTGCATTCGGCTAGGTCCTGTAGCGTGGCAGATGCCGCTTGCTGGTTCCCTTTAGGGAGTAATGACAGGTTTTCCTTGAGATCGGCCATCAGGGCATCCTGGAAGAGGATGTGTTGGAATTGGTGGGCCGCCACCTTGGCATTGAGCATTGCCCCTTGGTAGACTTTCCTGCCCACCTCGTCGAGGAGCTTAGGATCTCGGCCTGGTGGGTGGTTGGACTGGGTGCGTGATGACTTAACTTTCTTTAAGGCTGAAGAGACCACGATGGATTGGTGTGAGAGCTGTGTCTTCTGGAAAGCTGGGCTAGGGTGCAGGAGGTACTTTGTCTCAAGCCTCTTGTGGCAGGCCCGACCAGAGGCTGGGGATTGCCACACAGAGTTGTGAGTGTCCTGCAACTTCTTGTGTAGGGGTAAGGCCAGCGCAGGCTTGGGAGCACTGAGGTACTTCATGACCTCTGGTTCCTTCTCTGTGGACGCATCGTCCTTGTTCAAGTGTAGCCTGTCCGTCACCTTCCTTAAAAATTTTGGGTAGGTGAGGTCCTCGGGAGGTAGTGTGCGCTGATTCTCCTCTGGGGTGAGCGTGTCCTTAGCCGCGGGGGAACCCAGGCCCACATCATCAGCATCACTTTCGTGAGAGGACAAGGCTCCGTCCTCGGCCGAAGAGCCTTCGAGCTCCGTGTATGGAGAGTTTCTGGCAGGAGACTGAGAAGGACTGCGACGGGGCATGCTGGAAACTGGCGAGGCAGTCCTGGGTTTTTTGTGACGTTGATCTTTGTCTGGGACTTGCTCCTGCGTAAGCTCTACAGGGTTGGCAGTCTGCTGCACGAGCTTAGAGAGGAGCTGAAGTATGGCCTCCGATGTCCTGGCCTCCGCAGAGTGCTCGGATCGTGGTCTCTTGGAGGTGGAAGAGTAGGAGGAGGCAATGGAGGGAGAAGAGCTGGGTGTTCGCCGCCTGTGATCTTTTTTACTTGTTCTCCGCTGGTGGTGGGAACAGGAGGCAGTGTGTTGAACAGCCCTGTGATGCCTATGGTGCTTGGGGCTGCTACAGTGCCTTGGCCTGTTTGAGCTGTGTGCCCGATCAGCGTTGCTATCCCCTGCCGCCGATCGGCTCCGATGGCTCTTCTTGCCGTGCCGATGGCTGGAGCAGGAATGGGATCGCTGACGGCTCTTCTCTTTGCCGCGCCGATGACAAGAGCGGGAGGGGGACTCCCTGCATCGGCGCGGAGCGGCGGCCTCATCTTCAGGAGATTCCCTGCGCTGACGTGGAGCTTCTGTCACGTCGGCGCGGGCAGCAGGGTTGCTTTCGTCATGGTGGGCGGAGACCGGGGAAGCCCTGCTGGCCGAGCCAATAGGAAGCGAAGGGGCGGTGCCATGGGCGGAGCCGTGGGCGGAGCCTGAGGAAGTCCGGCTGGAACGCCCAATGTGATGCTGCTGGGAGGGGCTACGGGAGGCCACGCTGCCGGCGCCATCTTGTCCAGAAGCAGGAGCATCAGCAATATAAGAATTCGCCATGTGAGCCGGAGTACTCACCGAAACGGCATCCTGGCTCAGCGAGGCATTGAGGGAGAGCTCTGAACGGCCGGGGATGGAGGCCCTGCAGGGCACATCCCGTGCCGGAGCAATGGCTGCATGCGTCAGACCTTTGGAAGATTTTGCTGTAGACTTCTTGGATTTCTTCCTGGCACTAGAGGGGTCATTAGACGCAGCACCGGAGCCCGAAGAGGACGCAAGGAAGTCCTTGAGGTTGTGTTCCCTGTGCTTCTTGGCCCTTGGGGACATCCTGATGCAGGCAGCACAATCCTCTGTGTTATGGGAAGCTCCAAGGCAACGGAGGCAGCATCTGTGAGTATCGATGGCATTCATCTTGCGGCTGCATTCCGGGCATTTTTTAAAACCCGGCATCATGTAAAAGTAGATAATTTTAGCAGAGAGCTAACTATCCGTCTTGAGGCAAGGCGGAGAAAAAAAAAACTGATCTGGCTAGGGGCGGGCCGGGGAGGTGGGGCCACTCGCACATGCTCAGAACTCTGAGCTCTAGAGAGCACTCCGTCACGGCGCCGTCGGATGACGTCACCATGTGTGGCTGACGCATCCTGCTTGTCCTAGGAGAATGACTTTTTAACTTTCTGTTCTTAGGGGTATGTTTACTAATTGGCGGTAGTGGCTTCCATGCAATATCGGAGCCGCTGCTCTGATGTCGCACAAAAGCTACTACCGCCGATTAGTAAACATAACCCTTAGATTCCTTATTGCTGTTTCCGTTTAATTTCCTCTAGACTTTTTAAAATTTGTCAGACCATGAGCTTCCTCTTTCCTTCCCTTCAACTGTCTTTCAGTGCAGAGCTTTTTCTAGCCTTTCACCAGCCTTCTGCTGTTATCAGTGTAATGCTATTAATCTTGATGAATTCAGCTGGTGTGTTGGGGCAGACCCCATACAAACTGCATTGTAATTTTTCATTAACAAATGTCCAACCAAATCAAAATGCTGCCAATTGCAGATAACCTCTTGTGATGGCTACTCTTATATTTTTTCCCTCAGCTTTGGGGAGATTACAGTATATCTTATGGACAGATGAATCTTTGACTATTCTGTCGCTTACAAACCTCCTATTTATATGGTACAATCATTTCATTTAGTTACACATTTTTGGTTTGTTTTTGTTATGTTTCATAAGATTAGTGTGTGTGATTATTTTTTTTAGTATGCACTAAATTGTATTATTGCATGCAATTTCTGTTAATAAAAAAATATTATAAAATGACATGATTCGTTGAATCATATCTTCCCTTTGTCTTCTGAGTAGCTAACGGATTCTTTCTTCTCTTTTCCCCGGTAGAGGTGTGTATTTTTCTCATTTTCCATCATTTCATTTTACTGCACCCATACTAGTGCATATACCAGTCCAGGACCTAACACAAGGACCTCACAGATGAGCAGTGCCTGACCAGGTTTAGATTTGACAAGGTTGCCATTCACTATTTATGCAAGGAGCTGGATCCCCTCATCTGCTTCACCACTCAGAGGGGCCATCCCATGCCCTTGCACCTAAAGTTCACCATGGCCCTACCTTGCCTTGCCACGGATAGCATCTAGTCAGATCTGGCAGCCACAGCAAACCTGAGCTAGTCAGCTGTATCACATTGCATTTCCAAGTTCATGGAAGCCAGGATGTCTGCAATGCCCAGAATGAGATAACAGACATGTTCCTGAGGTCCCCAGGTCCTGCCATGATTCTTATATCCTCATCCACTCAGGGATATACAAGAGGTTTGAGAGCAGACAGTTCTCTCGAGACTTGCTACTAGATAAGTGCCCTGACATATCATGCCACAGACACCATGTGCATTCATGGCACTCAATTGGAGAACCCAAAGTGGCAGGAAATAGCCCCAAAACACCATCCCTCAAGTCAGCACACAGCAGAGGTTTCATACAGGTACTGCTGGGTAGCCCAATGGTTAAAGCAGTGGCCTGAGAATCATGGCAACAGAATTCCACTGCTTCCCCTTTGTGTGCCGGGCCAAGTCACCTAACCTTCAAATCCTAAGAAACTGAAAAACACTGTAGATCTGCTGGGGAGAGGGCATTTCTACCATACATGATTCTAGTTTGCCTGGAACATTAGAAAGAAATGCAAACTCTTCTCTTTCATTCTCAGTCTGCATCCCCACCACCGCTTCACCGCTTCAGATGCCTGGACAGATCCAGAGAAGGGCTGTTATACAGCCCCACCAGGGTTTGCCAAATATTTCATGGAATGCTGCATGCTTCACAATCTGGAACAGAGGAAGTGGCAACCCCTGCCTGCTGGGGAGGAACTCCTGGATGCAGACGCAGAGGAGGGGCCAGCCCCCAGGCGTGAAGAGACAGAGCAGCTATACAGGCAGCAAGAAAAGATCTCATACAGTGAAGGTATGTATTTTATTTCTCACTTCTCAACATACAGCACAGTGCACAGAACAGAATCTCTCACCTCTCCATCATCATCCCACTGTGCACACACCCTGCACAGGTGAAACCATTCCAAACCAATGGCCTGTAGACCCCCCTCCCTGATTCCATAGTGCATGGACACTTGTCATTTCTCCCATGCCCACAGGCCACATTGAATGCCCACGAACTTCCTCAACATGCACTCCCCCCCCCCCCACACACACATCCCTACTTTATCACCTATACAAACCCCCACATCCCTGCAGTTGCCATGTTGATGAGGGTCTCATTGCTTCTGCCATCCCCTCCCTGTCCCCTGCCCCTTGGGCCCTTACCTATCTGACCCCGATACTGCAAAAATAACCAGGAATGGAATGGAATGGCATGGTGGCGGGAACCTCACTGCTCTTAGAGGAGCTGGAGGTTGTAGCATCCTGCTAATCACCACCTTGGGAGGCCCCAAGGAATTAGGGAAAGTGGAAGGGGGCATTAGATCCATGAGGCATGGGTCCCAATATACAGGGAAGGAAAGGACTGACTGGATGGGCTGCATGCTGATTTGTGTGTGCCACCTTTTTGGAAGGATAAGTGTGGAGATGCCTGCCACTGTGATGCATGTTCAGTAGTGATGCAGTTGCTGGCTGAAGGATGCATGGTGACAGAAGACATGCCCTGCTCTCCGAAAAGATTCTGCAGGTCCTGTTGCAGGCCCCTGACTCCAGCTATGAGGGTATAGATCACATCTAACTGTTGTTCCCAGAGTGTGAGTGAATGCCACATGAGTTCCAGGTTCTCTGCACATTGCTATAGTCGCTGTGCATTTTGCTGCACCAGAATTTCCCTTTAGCACAGCATTTGACTCTGGTGACAGGTGGCAAGGCTCCCCTCCTTTACAGCATCCCTGGCATCTTATGCATGTGGGTCATCATTCAGGTGGGGGGAGGGTGTGGCAGTAGCGTGACGTCCTCACCAGTGTTATCCTCTTTCTCCTCCAGGTGCTCTACATCACCACTTTTGATGCCCTTTGCCACAGTCTCTGCTTTGGGAAACTGCTCTGATGATGCACCCATCTGTGCCTCTAGATTCCTTTGAGAACATCCTCCAATGTCTTCTGCACTGGTGTCCTCCCCTGCATCACCATCTTCATTTGAACTTGCAGGTAGGTGTGATAGGATATCATACACTATTTATACAGTACATCTGTCACCTATCCTGTCCAATATGCATGAAGAGTGTCCATGTAAGGTGGAGTGATACAGTTCTGCCATATCCAGGGACTCTGATTGCTCCAGCTCTATAGGGTCAGGTAGGTGAGGGACCAGTACAATCAGAAAGAGTGCCCTAGATGGATAGGGTGCATTTTCCTTTGGGGTTAAAGTGTGACAAGGGCTTCCAAGGTTCTCCTGGCTGAGGCATATAGTAGTCAAAGATGAAGTGAAGTACCTGGGCATCACAATGGACAGAGCTCTGAACCTGAAATCCCACATCACCAAAACCGCAAACAAGGCCTATCAACGTTTGAGGACATCAGAAAGATCAAGGCAATACTCCGTCAGGACCACTTCCACACAGTGTGCCAAACACTCATCACACCTCTGCTTGGTTACGGAAATTTGTTATATCAAGGCCTCCCTCAACAGACCTTACACCCACTCCAAATGGTGCAAAACACTGCAGCACGCATCATTACAGACACTCCAAGAACTGAGCACATCACCCCCGTCTTACAGCAACTGAAATGGCTCCCAATGATGGCCAGAGCAAAATTTAAAACAGTCCTGATCATCTATAAAATCATTCACCATCTCTCGGCAGATGCACTCCAAGATATCATAACAAGGGATATCAGCAATAGACCAAGAAGGACTAATAATGACAACATGATCGGCACACCTGCAGGATATCACAAGACTAAACAAACAACTTCAAGAAGAGCTCCTTCACTACTGGCGTCCACACTTTGGAACTCCCTCCCAATGAGCCTGAGGGCATTAAATGACATCATAGACTTCTGCAAGGCTCTTAAAACCCTGCTCTTTACAGAAGCCTATGAGCAGACAGACAATCTCCACCCAAACGGTAATGCAACTACCTCCGCCAACTCGATACCCACTCATCCCAACTAGACATACAAATCCATTGTATAATGTTGTTAAGTACCCTCAAGTTAAATGTAACCCTCCAATAGTGATGTGACCACTTTGATTGAAGGATAAGGTAGTATACAAATCTGTCTAAATAAATAAAAAATAAATAAATATCTGGGAGACAAAACTACCATGAAGTAATTAGAGGCCCACTGTTGCAACTACCATTGGAGGATAAGGTATCATGTCATTATGTGTCTCCATGGGTTCCTTGATCCCACTGCAGTACATGTCAAACCCTGCTCTGTCAACTGGGGTGCCTTGCTTACTGAGCTACCTTGCCACCCCTCCCTGTGCAGTTGTAGGGTGTCTGGAGCAGTATGCCGAGTGACTTCCAGACTTGCTGTGCCAAGGTCTTGCGGATCCTTATCCAGATCCGATGCACTGCTGCATATGCTGACTTTTGCTCCATGGGGGGAGGGGGGTTATAATAGCCTTCCTCCTCCCGGACTAACATACAGAGCCTGTGGGTCTCTGCCTGGGAGAGATTTGGCTGCCTGGTCACTATGCATTGCCTTTCCCTTGACTCATGCACAGGGCTCTGTGTATGTACCCATGCATGCACATTTTATAGCACATCTCCACCCCCATTTCTGTCAAAGGGCCCCAGCCCAGGTTGGTTTCAAGTGGCAAATAAGGATCTGTTCATTCCCCCCTCACATATTACATTGCAAAATAACGATATCAAACTAAAATCTGAAATACGTTACTTAGGTGTTATACTGGACAAACACCTCAGCATGGACACACAGGTAAGAAATATAACAAAAAAAGTTTACTATAAACTGAAAATATTAAAGCAACTCCGCCCCCTAATGCACTTACAGGATTTTCAACGAGTCATACAAGCAATTATAACCCCCCATTTCGACTTCGCAAATCAAATCCTACTTGGTGTAACTAAACAAGCTTTAAAAAAACTTCAATTAGCACAAAACGCAGCAGCAAGGACCATTACGAAGGCCTCACCTTTCCAACATATAACCCCGATTTTAGAATATTTACACTGGCTCCCGATTCAAAGCCGAATAGAATACAAAACTCTCTTAACCACCTACAAAGCCATAATTAAAACAGCACCCCTGTCCATAAATAACCTCATCAAAATAGAACCTACCCATAATCTCCAAAGGAGAGACCAGTTAAATAAACTAACAACACCAAAAGAATTCATTAGGGCCAAAAAATCCACAAACAAGAAAGCCTTCTCCAATGCAGCCCCCATCTTGTGGAACACAATCCCAATAGAATTAAGACAATTACCTGAAATCATGGAGTTTAGAAAAAAACTCAAAACACACTTATTTACAATGCACTATGGATCCGAGACGAACTCATCTATCACCTCTCAGCTAAATAAAGGATAATCCTACTCCAGGTAATACATTTTTCAACAAAGGAATGAAGTGCTGTAGCCCTAAGACAAAGTGTTGAAGAAATATGAAAAACAAAAAACTCTGTATATAGTTTAATTCTGTTCAATTGTACATAGTTCACTAATTGTTAATTGTTCACTGTAATTTACAAGCTACAAATTGTTATATGTAAAAACAGCTCGCTCTGTTTATTGTTGTTCTATGGAAATCGCACCTGATCAATGGAAGGAGCGGTATATAAAAAAAAAAAAAATCTGTTAATTAATTAATTAACTGTACAGACATACCCATCGCAATTTCAGATGAAGGAAGCATACCCACCCTCAAGTACACTCTAGACGATTATAGATGACATTGTTTCTTGCATTACGATTCCAACTTGCAATATAAACTGTAAATAGTTACAACAACCACTGTTGTTGATTTGTATATAGTTACCCTTGTTACAGTCCCATGTTCCAATCCTGTTACAATGTAAGCAAAAGATCTTTGTTCTGATGCAAAATTTTATTGTTTGTAAACCGCACTGATACTAAAAAGCGCGGTATATAAGAACTGCAAATAAATAAATAAACAAATAAACAAACAAAGTTAAATATGTAAGTATCCATTTAAAGGTTCACGCTGGTATCTGAATGGAGTGCCATGCACTACCATGCCAAAAGAGCTGGATTTGATTCCCATTTTAATATTTTTACTTCTCTGGCCAGCCAAGACTGGGAATGCTTTAAAGATAGCACTCTCAGCACACATTGTGAAGGGCATTCCTGCCTTTGAGCTGTGGTGACACCTATTGGCCTATGATTGAAGAGTTCATGAAGGTGCCCTGCTACATGCTCCTAGCTGAGCACAGTAACTGGAATGACTAATCTGAGTTGGGAAGGGATATAAAATAGGGGGAAAATAGCAAGGTGGTAGCAAATGAAAGCTCATGGTACCAGATGTCAGCCCAGGTTCCACTTTGCTCAAGAAGCCCAAAGGATCAGGGAAAACGTCCCGGGAAAAGTAAATCATTTAAACTTATATACCACAATACCTAAATTGCATGAAAGATAAAATGTGCTATTTTTGCCACAAAGAATTGGGTGTTGTATAATGATCAGACATGAAGGACCCGATATTCAAAGGCATTTACATGGTTTACAGACATGCCGCCGAGTGGGGATTAATGCTGCTACTCGCCCTAATGCTAACCGCTTAACATCAGGGCATGTTGGGGGCCATTCCAGGGCCAACACCAATTGCTAACTGGGCATTGATGATATTGCACCACTGCTTGGTTGGCACATGTGGATAAACGATCGGCCAGCTTTTGCTGTGCCTGTCATTACCCGTGCCACCCGTGACAGCGGTTTGATATTGCCGCTGCCCGGTTAGTTTCTGCGAGCTTGTGGACTGTGCGGCAACCTCGGATATTGAATGCCAGGGCCACATATGATCCTGGCATTGAATATCCAGGGTTAAAGTTCATCAGTGAAGGCTATGCACTGTAGCCATCCCAAAAGAATATCGGGCCTGAAAACATTTACTGTTATGAAAACAGCTGTGCATTTGTTCCTATAAGTATAAGAAGTTCTTTGCGTTAACTATTTATTAATTGTAATCACAAGCACCATCTCTGGATGACAATCTCTTCTCCATTAAATAAATATACTTTAATATAAATGCATTTGGAATCAATTTACTTTAGCTTTTGAAATCTTGAATCTTGAGCTATCCAGGTTTTTCAGCAACAATGGAAGCACTAGGATTTGGCAAATTACAGCTGACATAATGACCACACCATTATATTTGGCAGGATCCCAAAGGCTTGAGAATGAAGCCCATATCTAAATACTGCAGTATAGTCTCATTTTCATTAGTTCAAAGGTTGGCTTGACCTGGTTGAGAGATGAGATGCATTACTGAGCTCTTTGGAGGCTTTCCCTGAGTGAGGAAAAGTAGTTGAGCCATGACAATAGGGGATATCCATTAACATCTGCTAACACATCCAGAGGACAAAAGTGCAAACATATAATTTACTTCATACTTAGAACCACACTGCTACAGGCAAGAAGGAGAAAGCCTCTTATCCTATAAGATGATCAGCATTATACTATTGCACAAACACTTTTATAGGTATATTGTCTAATTACTGTAGCTTTTGAATGTTAACACATTGGCTATTGTGCAAGCAATTGTACACATTAATTTTGTTAAGTCAAATTCCATGACATTCAATTTGAAAAGTTTAAAGCTATAGGATTAACAAAGGATGTGCATTCAGTTTCAGTTTCTAAAATTCGATGGGCCCGATATTTGAAAGACATTTACATAGTTTTCATCCCTCTAAACCATGTAAATGCTGCTCAGTGGAATATTCAACGGCACTAATATGGTTACTGCTGCTGAATATCCATGCTTTTCTCCCCTACATGCTTCGATGCTAACCAGCAGGGCTGTACTGAGCTAGAATCGCGCCCTGTGCGACTTGCACATCGGACGCACGCACCCCTTCCTCCCCATATTTCCATCCAGCCGCTGCTGCTGCCCTCTGTTTTCTCCATGGCGGCACCGACAGCAAGGAAAGAGCAGAAAGCGGCTGGATGGAGGTGGAGGAAAGGGCACGCGCCCGATCGATTTGCAAGTCGCCAGCACTTTAAGCAGATCTATCTCTCCTTGCTCTGATGTCACGTCACAGGATGGAGGGACCGACCGGCTTAAAGTGCTGCAAAAAGGCTTAGGGGATGCATTTTGGTTGTCTGCTGTTGCCCTGCTGCCGCTGAGAGAAGAAAAAGTGCTGGCGGCAGGACAACAGCATGCAGCCAAAATGCGCCCCTTAAGCCTTTGCGCCCTGTGCAGCTGCACCACCCGCACAGAGCTAGGTACGGGCCTGCTAACCACTTAGCACTGGGGCGTGTCATGGGCGTTCTGGGCGTGTCATGGGCGTTCTGGGGCATGACATGAGCGGCAACAGAGGCTAACTGGGCAGCAGCGATATTGCACCGCTACCCGGTTAGCTTCTACGGTAAAAGATGGGCCAGCTGTGCCTCTGCGGCTTCCGGGCATGTGCGGCAACCCCAGATATTCAATGATGGGGCTGCATATGACATCAGCCTTGAATATTTGGGTTAAGAGGACGGCAGTGACTGCTAAGCACTATACTCGCGCCTAGCTGTCCTAACCCAATATCAGGCCCTATGTGCTTAATGAATCCACATTAAATCGACTGCACATTAAACCTCCAATTAATGCAAGTAAAATTGATTTACATGCATTACATAGTTTTGGGGCTATTCAATGCGATTAATAAGGTTAGCAAACCTGCTAACCACGTTAATCGTGGTTGCCGGGATATTCAGCGTCACTAACGCAGATAGCGCCACTGAAAATCCCTGGGTGCTGCCGCTGCAGGCCTAGATACCAGCTGGCTAGCCTCGAGGTGTTCTGTGGGCGGAGTTGGGGTGTCACCCAGCAATTGCTAAGTGGCAAAAATTAGGCATCTGAAAGAGTGGCCTAACTTTCACTGCAGAAGCTAAATGACCAGCGGCTGAATATCACTGCTGCCCAATCAGCTTCCAGCTTCACTGGCTAACCCAGATATTCAACGCCGGTGGCTGGATATGGTCCCCTGCATTGACTATCTGGATGTAAGTTTTAGCGGTGATGGCTAGCAGTTGTAATCGGGCTAGCCACTGCTGCTGAATATCTCCTCCTTTATGCACTGTAATCAAATATTCTATTCATTTCAAAAATGAACTGAAAACAATTCTGAACATGGGCTAGTGGGGGGCATAGAGAAGTGATCCCTGGTCCTTCTTAAATCCATCCTATCTTAACGGGTGTAAAGCTGGGGAAGTTGAGTCATGGGTAGTGCTCAGGAGAAGAAACAAAAACTTCAGCCAGAGAGGAATGGGGAAGGCTCCAGGAATATGGTTGGAGAATGTATGTATGAAGGATTTGGTTGAACTGTTTTGAGACTGCAGGGTAAGCCAGTCAACATTTTTTGTTACTGCAAATAAATCCTTTTCTTTGGCTCTGAACCTGGATTTGGCTAACTTTGTGATTAAAGCTTCACCTCAGGCTATTACAGGTGGAAGGCAGCAGTGGAATTTAATTTACTTCACTAAGGAATATTTATTTTGCGAATAAAGATCCATGATTTCATGCTACTTTTCCAAGAGACTCAAGACTTAACCGTAGTAGCAGAGGTGCCTGTTTGGGCTAAAGAGGTTTGCTCTGCCCAGTTAGAACAGAACGTTTAAAGCAATGATCCCACTAAGCTGTGTGGGAGTCCTCCACCCATGTTGTTGTTGGTAGGGGGTGGTGCTGGGTTATCGTATTGCTAGCAACGTGGGTGGAGGACTCTTGTGCTGCTTAGCAAAAAGGTCGGTTTAAAGGGAGTTAGAGCTGGATAGACTAGGAATTTTTTTTGCTTGGTCTTTTGAGAAATTTTCTGCATCCAAAACATGGAGCTCCTTCTTAGACAAGTAAGACATTTAGGAGAATTGAGAAGACATGAACAATTAATTCATATCCTGGTGAGAGGCCAACAGTTGCTACAGATGGTAACCGGGTAGCCAGACCCGGCGCTCCCTCCTTTTCCTTCAAGCCTTAGATCCCCCCCCCCCACCCCACGCCCCTTTTCTAGACACTTCCCATTTCCATTTTCACAGATTGCACATACGCCAAGTATGGTGACAACTGGTCGCAGCTTTATTTTAGCAATTTTTGAAACAACAACAGTAACAATGATCTCAACCCCCCCCTCCCCCCACCAGCGGAGCGTTGTGTCACCAGCCATGCTACTAGCAAAGCGACCTTGCTTCCGCTCCAGCCAAGTTCACACCACCGGCAACGTTCCGACTACCCCTATCCGACTTCGCCATATTACTAGCAAAAGTCTTCCAGGGGCAGTCCGGGCCGAGGGCACCCCGCCCCCGTCCCGAGTCGCCAAAGGCTCCGGACCCCGGAAACCTCCGGGATCCCGCCTCACCCCCCCCCCCAGCTGCGACACCCCGACTCCCGCCCCATCACAAAAAAGGCTGGGTGGGCGGGTGGGCTGCCGAGCCTCCCGCCAGACAACCTGTGCTCAGGCGCGATAATGCACGCCAGAGCACATGGCAGCCTGCCCTCCGATTGGCTCCGCTGGCTTGCTTTTCCCAGCGGAGCCAATCAATTCAAAAAACGCGCCCCGTGCACGGCCCAGTGCGGGCCCGCGCCGCTGCCATGCACGAGCAGGGTCCCGCGCCGGGCAGAGCACCCGGTTACGGGCAAGCGCCGGGACCCTGCCCGCGCCTTTTCACTAACCGGGTAGCCAGACCCGGCGCTCCCTCCTTTTCCTTCAAGCCTTAGATCCCCCCCCCACCCCACGCCCCTTTTCTAGACACTTCCCATTTCCATTTTCACAGATTGCACATACGCCAAGTATGGTGACAACTGGTCGCAGCTTTATTTTAGCAATTTTTCAAACAACAAAAGTAACAATGATCTCAAACCCCCCCCCCCCACCACCAGCGGAGCGTTGTGTCACCAGCCATGCTACTAGCAAAGCGACCTTGCTTCTGCTCCATCCAAGTTCACACCACCGGCAACGTTCCGACTACCCCTATCCGACTTCGCCATATTACTAGCAAAGGTTTTCCAGGGGCAGTCCGGGCCGAGGGCACCCCGCCCCGTCCCGAGTCGCCAAAGGCTCCGAACCCCGGAAACCTCCGGGATCCCGCCACCGGCACAGGCCTAAGCTTACCTGTGCCGCCCCCCCCCCCCAAAAGAAAAACCTACCGGCAGCTGCGACCAGTGTGTCACACCCCGAAAACTCTCTCCAACACCTCTTGCCAGTCATTTAAGAGCAAGCCCATTCCTACTGGCGAGAGGTGCACTCCATCCGCCCGAAACAACCCGGGACAGGCCACATCAACCCAGGGATGCTGCACCTGCCAGCCCCCCTGCTCACAAACCCATCTCCCAATTTGCCGATTAATCTTGGTCAAACCTCGGGACCATCTGCGCTGGCCCCAGGCGGAAGGTCTCGGGATAATGTCTGACCAAAGTAACACGAGTCTCTTCAACAAACTGAGCAGAGTCCTCAAGTCCTTTTTTACCGCCCGTATCAGCTGCTTGCAGGACCACTCCGACAAATCGTTGCCCCCAAGATGGACGAGGACGATCGCTGGCTGTCCACGAACCCGCAGATGATGCCTTAGCAAAGGGAGCAGCTGAGACCACCTCAGCCCCCGCTCACCCAGCCATAAAATCGCCAGCCGCGCTGGGTCCACTCCTAAATTCACCCCGATAGGCCGCACAGCCGCTCTCTGCCCCGCCCAATAGACAAAGGAGTGTCCCAGCATCCAGCCGCTTTTCGCAGCCTTCCCCGCACCTGCAACAGAAAGTAAAAACATTAGTACCCCCCGACCCGCACGGCTTCTCATAGCCGCACATAACCCTGAAACGCCTTCGACCGCCATCAGCCAATATGCTGAATCTGTTCCCGCGACAGACCCGCCGCGGCCGCACTAGTGGCCGCTCCGATACGAAAAGAGTGGGCCAAAAACAACCCTGGATCAGTGCCGATCCCCCGCAGCACCATGCGTAGCACTGCCGACACCTGATACCTGGTCACGGGTGCAGAATTCTCATGCACAAACAGCCCTTCGCTACCACTTGGGCGCACACCCAAGTAGTTCTCGAGGGCCGCTACCGGACACGTTATCCCCCCAATTCTTCCCAGTACCACCCACAAGCCCTTCCCTTTTTGATCGGTTTTGGACTTAGCCAACAGCACGCGAATGCTCCCCGGCTCCTGCCACACGTGCTGCAACCGCAAAGAATGACCCAACCCTGCCTTAACAGAAGCCACTGCCAGTTCACCAACCCGAAATGCCCCAAAAAACGCCAAACAAAAAACTGCCCGAAAGAGGACTGCCTCATATGGAGAGGACGCTACCCCCGGCAACCCGTGACACAAACGTTGCAACAAGCAATGGGAGATCGGAAGACGGCGGTCAATCTGCAGCGGGAGCTCCTGCTCCCACCCGCGCAGTAACTGCCGAGCCAGCCTCCCCCGCAATACGCCCTGCCAACCCACCGCCTGGCAAAAAACTCAAACCCCGCCAGCTGCCCCCGCACCACCGATCTCGTCAACCCCTGCGACTTCGCCCAGCCAACATACATGCCCAGCATATGCTCCGACACCACACTTCCCACACACCCCATGCCACACAGATACTCCCACACAAGCTCACACCCCCGACGGTAAGAGTCCCACATGCGCTCCGCCACCGAATTCTTCAAGAGGTGCTTCATCTCGGCGGGCCACAACTCCACAAGTTCCACGGGACCCGGAGCCCTTCCTCATCCGCCTCCGGCGCCAACTGCCAGAAACGCTCCAACTGTAAACGAGAAAGAGCATCAGCGATTTCATTATTACGCCCCGGAATATGACGGGCTCTCAAATCCACATTTAAACGCAAACAAGCTAGTATCACTTGACGCATTAAGGCCGCAACCGAACGGCAGCGTGGAGTATACCGGTTCACAACTGCCACCACCGCCTCGTTATCACACCACCCTACGGTTAGCCAATCTATCAGGCCACAATGAAAGAGCCACTAAAATCGGAAACAACTCCAAAAAGGTAATATTCCGCAAAAGCCCCTCAACCGCCCATTCCCGAGGCCAACTATCCGCACACCAAGCCCCGTTGAAATATATTCCCAGACCCACACCCCCTGCCGCATCCGAATACAGCTGCAAATCGTGGCTGGATATCTCCGCATCCCGCAAGACCGAAGTGCCATTAAAGTCCCGCAAAAACAAATCCCAAATCCGCAAATCCTCCCGCATAACCGCAGAGACTCGAATACGATGGTGAGGCTTCCGTACCCCAGCCGTCGCCGCCTCAAGGCTCCTAAGGAAAACTCTCCCCATGGGAACGACCTTACAAGCGAAGTTGAGGGATCCAATCAATGCCTGCAGCTCCCGCAAATTCAACTTAGACGATGCCAGTGTATTAGCCACCAGCACTCTCAATTTCTCCACCTTCTCAGCCGGCAATCTCGCCTCCAAACTCTGGGAATCCAACTCCACCCCCAAAAAAGACAACCTCATCGTCGGGCCTAACGTCTTACTCTCTGCCAAGGGCACCCCCAACTTGCCAGCTAAACGCATGAAGCCAGCCAACAGCTCACGACACCCCGCCGACCCTGCCGCCCCTACAAACAAAAAATCATCCAAATAGTGGACCACCTCCCCCCTTCCGACTCGAGATACTAACAGCCAGTGCAAGAAAGAGCTGAACTTCTCAAAGTACGCACAGGATACCGAACAGCCCATGGGCATACACTTGTCAAAATAAAACTCCCCATCAAACTGGAAACCCAACAACCTGAAGGAAGCCGGGTGAACCGGCAACAAGCGAAAAGCTGACTCAATATCAACCTTTGCCATCAACGCCCCGCGCCCCGCTCTCCGGACTAAGTCCGCAGCTTTGTCGAACGACTCATAACGAACCGTGCACAACTCTTGCGGAATCGAGTCATTAACCGAATAGCCGACCGGGGCAGACAGATTGTGAATGAGCCGAAACTTCCCAGGCTCCTTCTTTGGAATAATGCCCAATGGCGATACCACAAAGTCTGCGAATGGAGGATGCCTAAAGGGCCCCGCAATTCTACCCAACCGCAATTCCTCCGTTATCTTCTCCCGCGCTATCGCCCCCCAGCGCCGCACACTGGGAGAGTTCCATGTCGAAGACCCTGAAACCACCCCTTGTACCGGAACCACAAAACCCAAACTAAAACCCCATTGCAAAACCAACCTATCCCGCCTCCGCGGATAAGCCCGCAACCACTGGCATAAAAGCGGAACTTTAATCGGCGAAGGCGCAATCTCAAAGGAATGCCCCTTACTTGAGCCCTGCCGCTGGCTGAGCACCAGGCACCTTTTTTGCGCATTTTGAGGCCGCATGGGGACCCCCACAGGCCGAACACGCGTGGCGGAATTTACAGTCCGGGAAGGGACACATGGACCGATTAAATCTCCAACAGACATCGCCTCCCGTCCCAAGGGTCGACCTGGCTGGTCCTGAAGCGAGCCCTCCCCGAAAGGGCCGCGGTGCCCCCCCAACAGCGACCGTCCCTCCTTTTCCCCCACTACCCCCACCACTCCCGCTTTTGACCGACATTTGCGTTAGCCAAAGGTTAATATCTTGGGTACCCCAAGTCAACAACTTATTCTCCTCCATCTTATCTCGAAACTTCTCATCATAATTAAGCCACGACCATCCATCGTGCATCTGAGAAGCCTCGAGAATCGAATCGGCATAAGACAACAACAGCCCATACTGGTGAGGAAAATGATGACCCCACACGCTGGCCAACCTCAAAAACGAGCGCACCCAATTAACTAGATTCTGCGACACTTTCCGAAGCCGCTCCGCTTTCTCATCTTCCTTCCGTTTTTTCTTACTGTCCCCAGAACGCTTCCTCCCTTCCAGCAAACGAAAAATATCAATATATTTCCGCTTGCGGATTTTTCGCCTCAGCTTCTTGGGGACCCCTTCCCACAATTCCGATAACGCCACCGTGGACGCGGATCCCCCACCTGCTCTTCCGTCATACCCCTTTTCCAAATCCGCCCCGTCCCCTTTTTCGGACCCTTCCGCCGCATCAGACGAATCAGACGACGAGGAGGTAGACGACGACGAGTCGCGCCGACGGCAAGACCCATGCCTCTTCTTTCCGCGAGCCTTACGAGACCTCTCCGGCCAAGACCCACGCTCCCCCGCATCACCCCCGTCAGCCGCCCGCAACTCATCTGTCCTGTCTGTGACTCCACCGACCTCAGCCGAGGGGCGCCCGTCGGCGCCAGGCACCCTCGTCCGCTGCAGATCCTCATTCAACGAAGGCTGGACCCCGACTCCCGCGGACCCCTCATCCGCGTGGGTCTGCGACCCCATACTCCTCTCACTGCTTGACCGGACCGCTGACGAACCCTCCCCTGGCGAAGACATATACGGCACCTGTGAAGACAAAACAGGAAAACCAAAAGAGAGCCCAGGGGCACTCCCCGGGGGCCAAGCCCGTGTCCAATCAGACCTGGACGAACCCTGCCCCCCTCCCAACCAGTGCTCACACCCCGCTCGCTGCCCCGGCTGCCCATACCATCCCGGAGTGGGCATACCCACCCCAGGAGGCACGAATCCCCCAGCCGGTGACAGCCAACCCCAACCATCCCCCCCTGCCACCCCAAAACCTGACCGAGGGCCTACCCCCCACTGGCTCGCAGGGCTTAAGCCCCAGCTCTGCCCCTGATCCTGCTCAATATTAGACCCCCCCACCCCCACCCCATCTGTCTGCCCCCCACTGTGCCCCACCGCCACTACATTGTCTGCACCGGATCCTACGGAGGCTAATGCCTGTCCCCTAGGCCCAGCACCTACACTCTGCCCTGCACCACCATCACTGAGTCCCTCCCCCAGCCTACTTCCCCTCTGCCCCCTCCCAGAACCCCGTGCACCTCAAACCCCCTTTTTTGGACCCCCCCCCCCCGCCGAACCGCCCCGCGAGACCCAGGCCGCACTGCTTTCTCCAACCCCCGGCCTCTCTGCCCGCCGGCCTGCTTCCCCCTGTCCGCCCTGCCCACCCCTGCCCCCCCTTCTTCGCTGGCTGCTTTCCCGCCATAGTTCCTCCCAGCAGAAACAAAAGTTCCTGCACGCATTCCCCACACACTGCGGCGACAGCTGAGGCTCACGCTTGTAGCGTGTTTTTTTTGTTTTGTTTTGTTTGCCTTCGCCCTTGCGCCGCAGCTCCGGCCCGACCCCCGCCCCTCGTATCACCCCCCAAACCGTCCCGGGAAACTGACTGCAGGCTGAACAGCACTGCCGCGGCTCACCCCAACCCCAAGCCCTTCCCACTCGCCTGGTCCGCCGCCGCAACTCACATCGCTCCAGGCCTCCGCTGCCGAGACTAGCGCAGACACCTGTGCACCCTTGCACCGACCGGGATTGGGGCTCCACCGACTCGCCGATTCCTGCCCCCAATGAAAAACTCCTCTCCCTGGACAACGCCGACGCTGGTCCTCTCCTGCCGAGCCTCCCGCCAGACAACCTGTGCTCCGGCGCGATAATGCACGCCAGAGCACATGGCAGCCTGCCCTCCGATTGGCTCCGCTGGCTTGCTTTTCCCAGCGGAGCCAATCAATTCAAAAAACGCGCCCCGTGCACGGCCCAGCGCGGGCCCGCGCCGCTGCCGTGCACGAGCAGGGTCCCGCGCCGGGCAGAGCACCCGGTTACGGGCAGGTGCCGGGACCCTGCCCGCGCCTTTTCACTTTTCAGGAGGAAAGGCGGTGAATAGAACAGCAACAGAATTCTCTAAAGCAAGTAGACCTAGCTGTTCAAACTGCATACAAATGTAAAAAAAGACATGCTGAGTCAGACAAAAGTACATTGAACCCAGCATCCTGTCTCTGACAGTTGCCAGTCAGTTCGCAAGTATCCGGCAGATCCCAAAACGTTTGATCTATTTCCCATAGTTAATTTCCAGGGATGCACAATAACTCTCCCAGGTTTATATGTGTAATAATTTTCTATGGGCTTTGAATCACGCTTTGTTAGTTGCCTTGATCACATTCTCTGACAATTTTATTAACTTATCACTCTGATAATAATCATAAAAGTGTGTGGTAGTTCTTGTCACGTAATCAGGACGGTTTGTTGTTCCTTATAATCATTCTATGCAATACACAGGTCTCAGACTCGTTGGGCGTTATAGATATTCAGACTTTTAAACAGTCTCTGAAAGACGCCCCAATGTGCATCAATGACCTCTATTCATATTCAAATTGCTTAGAATCAATTAGAAATCTTAAAGTTGTTTTTAACTTAGAATCAATTGGAGAAACTTAAACTTAAACTGAAACTTTACGTTTCTCCAATTGATTCTAAGTTAAAAACAACTTTAAGTTTTCTAATTGATTCTAAGCAATTTGAATATGAATAGAGGTCATTGATGCACATTGGGGCGTCTTTCAGAGACTGTTTAAAAGTCTGAATATCTATAACGCCCAACGAGTCTGAGACCTGTGTATTGCTTAGAATGATTATAAGGAACAACAAACCGTCCTGATTACGTGACAAGAACTACCACACAATTTTATGATTATTATCAGAGTGATAAGTTAATAAAATTGTCATGCTATACAGCTCTGAATAAGTGACCCCTGTTGGATTTGTAATTGATCACATTCTCTGGCAACAGATTCCACAGCTTAATTATGTGCTGCATAAAAAAGAATTTCTATGATTTGTTATCAATCTGCTGGTCATTAGTGTCATGAAGTGCCCTCTTGTTTTTGTGTTGTCTGACAGGTTAAACAACCATTCCCTTCTTAAGCATTCTGCCCCTCTCATAACTGTACAGACTTCTACCACATCCCGAGGAGCAGCCTAGTGCTTAGAGCAGCAGTCTGGTGACCAAGAGACCAGGGTTGATTCCCACTAGCACTCCTTGTGGCCTTGTATAAGTCACTTTACCTTCCACTGGCTCAGAAGAAAGGCCTGGCAATCTACTTGTTACACCTTGCAAAGAAAACTCAGGGGTTGCTGGGTCAGCATTGACTCATCGGCACACACTGTATTTTTGTATCATATCCCCTTCTGAGTCGTCTTTTCTCCTAGCTGAAATGTCTTGTTTAGCCTCTCCTCATAAAGGAGGTGCTCCAAGCCCTTTATCATTTTTATTGCCCTTCTCTGAACATTTTCTAGTTGCACTATATCCTTTTTGATATGATGCAACCAGAACTGTACATATACTCAAGGTGCAAATGCCCCAGAGACCTATAGCGAGGCACAATGATATTCTCAGTTTTGCTCTTCATCCCTTTTTTTTAATAAACCCTATCATTTTATTTGATTTTTTTAGCAGCCATGGCATACTGGGCTGGAAATTTCAACGAATTATCCACAATGACTCAAAGATCGTTTTCTTGGGTGGTGACTCCTAACTCAGAACACAGCATTTTGTACTTTTAGTTGGGAGTATTTTTCCCTATGTGCATCACTTTGCGCTTGTCCATATTAAATTTCATTTGCCATTTAGATGCCCAGTCTCTTAGGGCCATGTTCACTAAATGTTAGCGTATGCTATCTGCTGCAGTGCCCATGTTATTCCTACGGGCACAATGGCAGATAGGGTCATCTCTACTAAACGTTAGAATGCGCTAAGTCTCATAGATCCTTCTGCAAATCCTCACAATCCTCGACCATTTTCATGACTGAATAATTTTCTGTCATCAGCAAATTTGATCACCTCACTCATCAATCCTATCTCCAGATCATAATTGAATGTTAAAATAGAACAGGACCCAGTACAAATCCTTGCAGCACTCCACAAGTGACCATTTTCCATGTGGATGAACATTCAGTCCTATTCTTTGTTTCCTGTCTTTTAGCCAGCTTGCAATCCACAAAAGGGCATTGCTTCCTATCTCATGACTGTTTAATCTTTTAAAGAGTCTGTCATGTGGGACTTTGTCAAAGCCTTCTGAAAATCCAGTACACTATATCAACCAATTCACCATTTTCTACTTATGTGTTTAAACCATCAAAAAAAAAATCTAATACATTATTTATTTATTTATTTATTTATATTCTCTTATATACCGCACTATTCAGCATCAGCGCGGTTCACATAGAACAAAAATCTCAGTACAGTCAACATGCATGAGTTTACAGATAACAAGGGAAGGAACTTGGATAACAAGGGAAACTATTTACAAGCTATTTACAGGGGTAATACTACTGCATAGGTACATGTTACTAGGAACAGTTGCTAAGAATATATTCAATAATTATAGAGAATCAGCCTTGGCGTGTTATTGAGACACCAAGGAATTGAATAACTGGGTGAAATCACTGAGGTCAATGGGTGTCGTTGACTCTATAAGGTACTTGTTGAAGAGATGGAATTTGAGGGCATTGGTAAGACAAAAGGTGCCTTTGCTGAACCCATACTGACTCATTCTCATTAAAACATGCCTATCTATATGGGTGGCTTCTTTAACTACTATAATGTCTAAACTAGTCTCCAGGGAGGACCCAGACTCATTTTTAGTCAACTTTGAGCAAACTGCCTATCTAGTAGGATGGCCAGAAGAAACTTGGATCACCTATTTAGGTAACTTACTAATTGGCAATAGCCAAACTTTCAAGCTGCAAATCTGGATGGAAGAGTCATGTATGAAGAGGTTAAAACTGCTATCCTGGAGCAAGCAGGATGTAACCCAGAAGTCTATTGGCAGTATTTTTTATGCAAAAACCTTCAGCCCTGAGAGAATCCTAGGAACCTTTTCTAAAATTTGAATGACATAACCTGGAAGTAGCTGCAGCCAGAAGAAAGGATTGGTCTTGGGTAACCAAGTTGGCATTGTTGGAACAATTTTGAGCCCCTCCATGCTGCAGTGAGTGCATCAGTACAATATCTAAACTTCACTCTAGAGGGAGTCATGAAAGTTGAGGAAGCCTTCCATCCAGACCAGTGGGAACCCAAGAACGCTAAACCACAAGTCATTTTACTGCTTCCATTGCTGGAAAAACTCAGAACATTAATAGATCTTTGATCCTTCTTCAACATCTGATACTACTTCTGATTCCCTGATCCAAATGGAGGAACTTCCTGCCTCTACCAGTTCATCAATAAATCATGACCCTCTTGGGAGTTCTCTGTCATCATTTAACCTTTCATGTTTTAAAATAATAGAGAAAATTCTGGATGAGATGAAACCCACAACATTCTGGACCCCATCCTTTCCCAATGGCGAAAAGATTTAAAAATTATTAACCGGGTAAGGCGGACCGGCCCACCTCCTCTCCCAACAACCCCCCAACAGTCATTACAATAATACACAACACTTATATGGGAATTCAACTGGTCGCAGTTTTATTGCCATAAACATTAAACAACAACAATCCAAAACCTTAACTTTACTCCCCCCCCCCCAGCAGAGCGAACCCTCACCAGCCATGTGAGTAGCAAAGTGATGTCGCTTCCGCTTCCACCTTGTCCAGGCCCTGGCAAATTGCCTAGCCTCCCTCTTCCGGCTTCGCCATATTATTAGCAAAAGCCTGAGGGACCATCCGGGTCGGGGGTACCCCACCCCCGCCCTATGGCTTGGCTCCGGCTCCGGACCCCGGAAACCTCCGGGATCCCGCCCCCCCCCCCCAGCTGCAACACCCCACAAAAGCCACCCCACCCCCGGGCCCTAAATTAAGGGCAGGAGGGCGGGACGTCTGGCACCACCGGCTCCCAGACGGGAAAGGCCGAAGGATGCTGCGACGCCCTCACTTCCCGCCCTCGAAGCTCGGCCTCCCTCTTCCCATTGGCTCCCACGTTCTGCCCATTGCCGCGGGAGCCAATGGGAGCCTTCTCGCCACCGCGGGCTCTCCCCCGCGAACCACGCGGCCGCAACCCGTCGGGAGCGCGGCCGACTGCCCCCCCCCCCCGGTTAACGCTGGCCGTGCTCACGCCCTGCGGGGGGGTGGCCACGCGGCTTTGCCATTACTTCCATTTCTTCAGTCCATAAACCATACCAGTTTGCATCAGGGACTGGTCCTTTCAGTGTGGTAACATGAAATCATCTATCTAAATTCTTTGTCACTAAGTCAGCAAATGAATGTTCTTTTGATATCTTTAGATCTATCTGCAGCCTTTGACCTAATAAGTTATTTTTTTGTTACTCTCTTGCCTCAAAGCCCTTAGCATTCTTGATATGGTACTTAATTAGTTTTGATCTTACTTACAATCCTACTCTTTTCCAGTACCATAGAATAGCATTTGCTCTACCTTGCATGTGGAGTCCCGTGGCGATCCCATTTTGGATCCTGTTCTCATATTTTCTAGGCACCTTTAGCTATATTGGCTCAAACATTAGCCTTTACTCCATTTCTATATGCAGATGATGTACAATTTTTCTTTGCTTTTAACCCATTTGATTCTGATCCACTTTCTGCAATTAGTGACAACTTTTGCAAAATTACTGATTGATTAAAATGCAATAGAAGACTAAAGCCATCATGTTTGGCAAAGGAACTCTTGGCTAAGGCTAAATTGGAGAAGCTTGTTGGAAAACAAGAACTGAAGAAGAATGATATCTGATCTTTGTTTTGACAGTCTAGAGCCCAGGAAGGGGACAGGAGCAGTGGGACCTAGAAAAATCACCAAAAAGGAAGAATTGCAATTGCAGAAAAAAAGAAAAGGGAAATCATTATCTAAGAAGATCCACCTCAGAAAAGCAGAAGATGAGAACCTTCCAAAGCCTAGTTGGTTCATAGATCATTCATCCAAAACTGTGGGGAGAAAATGGAACTACTGGGCTGTTTGTTAAAGAAGTTTTGCTTGTCTGAAGAATCAGAGGTCGCCTTCCATTTTTAAAGAACTCTGTGTTCAGAAATGGTTCTTAGGGAATGCTGATTTTGGATAGCTCTTCACAATGCAAATAGAAACTTGGAAGGGAACCTGGAAATGATGCTGGCACAAGAGAAGGACTGATCAAGAACACCTATGGCTTTTGTAAGTTGTGGACTGTTCCCACTAGAGACAACAATGGCAGGAATTCAAAAAGAAGTACTGATGAGATGAGCACTTCTTAATTACCTATAGGCACACTAGGCAGCATCAGCAATGGGTCATCAGCCAATCAAGTGGAGAGTTTGAAGTAAAGGGATACTCAAGTGATGTGCTAGTGTCTGAACATTTAGCTCTCCACCAGTGAGGTTTTATAGGAGGGAAGGTAAGAAACATAGAAGCATGGCAGGCAGAAGACCACATGGCCTATCTAGTCTGCCATTCCATCAACTACAATAGTGCCCTTTTTTCCTTTAGAGATCCTCTGTGTTTGTCCCATGCTTTTTTGGATTCAGATACTGTTCTCATTTCTACTACCTCCACTGGGAAATTATTCCACGCATCTACGACTCTTTCTGTAAATAAATATTTCTGCATATTACTCCTCAGTCTATTCCCCTTTCACCCTCATCCTGTCCCCTTGTAGCAGAGCTTGCTTTCAATCGGAAGAGACTATCCTCTTGTGCATTTATGCCACGGAGGTATTTAAACATCCCTATCATATCTCCCCTATATCTCGCCTTTCCTCTAAAGTATACACATTAAGATCTTTAAGTCTGTCCTCATATGCTTCATAATGAAAACCACTAAGCATTTTAGTAGCCACCCTCTGCAATGACTTATATCCTTTTGAATGTGCGATCTCCAGAACTGCACACAATACTCCAAATGAGGTTGTGCTAGAGACTTATACAAAGGCATTATCACTTCCTTTTCTTGGACAGAAATACCTCATCCCCTACACTGTACCTCTCTTTTAAATTACCTCTGTAGTGAGGTTTATGAATGTCTTCTCTAGTGAGGAGACTCCAGTATAATCAGGCACTTGACCTATGAATGTCAAGCTGAATATATAATAATCTGAAAATCAGTCATTGAAGGGGTATATAGAAGAGATCCCAGGTCCTCCTTAAATCCAGTCTACCTTAACAAGTGTATAGCTGAGGAAGTTGAGTCATTGAATAAGAACATAAGAAATGTCTTACTGAGTCAGACCAATGTCCATCATGCCCAGTATCCTTTTTCCAACAGTGGCCAATCCAGGTTACAAGTACCTGGCAGGTTCTTCAAAAGGCACAGAGGTTCTATAATGCTTGTCTCTGGGCAAGCATTGGATTTCCTGGGTCCTCTTTAATAATGGTTTATGCACCTTTCTTCCAGGAACTTGTCCAAACCTTTTTTAAACCCAACTATACTAACAGCCTTCACTACATCCTCTGGTAACGATTTCCAGAGTTTGATTACGTGTTGAGCAAAAAACTATTTTCTCTTATTAGTTTTAAATGGGTTACATTGCAGCTTCTTTGTGTGTCCCCTGTCAAAATCCTAGCCCTAAAGTACAGCAGGTGGCCTAGACATGAAGAGGGAAGGACCCAGGGATATGTTTAGAGGATTCAGTTCTAACCTTATTTTGAGCCTGCAAGGTAAGCAAAGCATTTCTTTGGTTGATGTAAATAATATTTTTATTTTGTTTTGTACCTTGGCTCAATTAGCTTCATTTTACATTTAAAGCCTCACCACAGGCCCAGAACCCTGACTGCTCGTTCATGCTATTATAAAGCCAAAAAAAAATCCAAAATAAGAAAATAAACTGAAAATGTTTTCCATGCGCATTCCTAGGAGTTGTTTTATTTTAAAATATTAATTACAGTGAACATATATAAAAATCACCACATTTATTTTCTTCTTTTTTGATGTTTTTAATACAAATATTATTTGTTTTCATCATTGTTATTAATTTACTGATTTAATTTAATGGCACATTTACTAACATGTGGTAACAGTTGATGTTTGTTTTAGCAGATGCCAATGGCCCATGCTAAAGCATATGCTAAAAGCAGCTGTTGTTAAGTGCCGTCGAGTCGTGTGATGCTGCAGACCCTCTGAGAAGAGAAGAAAGTGTTTTAAACACAGGAAAAGTCAAGCACAAGCTGCAATATTACGAGGAACCAGATAGGGGGAGCAAGAGGGACCTCTGAGGAACTGAGGAACCACACCTCCTAGGTCATGAGGTAATGCCAGCCAGCTTCCAATCAAGGAAGAGAGGAGTACCTCTTAAAGAGAGTCTGGAAGACTGGAGAGAAGAAGAATGGCCAGAACAAGGAGGACGGCCAGAAGCAGCAGAACGGCCAGGACGGGCCGAACCAGCAGAACCAGCAGGATGGGCAGGACATCCGAATGACTGGGCAGGATATCCAGAAGAAGCAGTAACCCCTGGACAAGGGTTTCGCAGGAGGCAGCAGCAGCCGCAGTGGCTTGAGGAAAGGAGCAACCGTGGAGAAGGTGGGATAGCTCCATCCAGAGTGAGTGCTTTTCATCCAGAGAGGCAAAGGCGTGGATGTGACTGCGGTCTAAAGCCAATTGAAGGAAGGTTGGAGAACCTAAGGCCTATTGCTCAGGCCAGGCAGGATCCCAGCCGGAGTAGGCCTCAAACCTCACTGGGAGTAGACAAGCCAAGGAGAAAAGGTAACTGAAAGCAGGTTGCAGACTGCTTGTGTATGGGGAGGACAGGGAGCAGAGGAATACTGGCCGTATGAAACTGCGTATGAGAGAAGGTACAAAAAACACGTACTGAATAAGAGACTTGTTAATGACCAAGCTTTGCATGAAGCTAGGGTAAAACGCTTGCAAAAGGAAGACGGTTCCCAGTATAGGAGGGCGCAGGACCGACGCCCCACATTCAACCCTGAGCATTGGGAGGTTGTACAGAGGATATATAAAAAGCCTGATTACAATATGCCAGCAAGTACTGACTTGGTTTCAGAGGCTTCAGAAGGGGAACCGATGCAGGTGGAATTTGCTTCAGATACCGAGACGGACTGTAGTTATTGTAAGACAGGAAGCCTGGAGTCCTTGCCTAGCACATAAGCTCTATCTTGGGGAATAGAGACTGTTTGTTTTGATACACCATTTATTGTGAAGATAACAGCTTTGCTTTAACGTCATGTTTTACTTTTTCTTTAACCTGATGTAAGGAACTTGTGTTGATGTTTTTGTCCAAGCATATGAACCTTTTTGCAAGAAAGGGAAATAAATGCCTTTGTTTTCCCTCCACTCGAACCCTTGTATTCTTTGGGATTTTGGTAACAAAGGGAGCTACCAGGGCTGAAAGTCCCTGGGCTCTGTAAGACATTAGCCAAACCCAACCTCATATATTTTTATGTCCAACCTACCTTAGTCCATTACGCTCCCAAGGTAGGCCTTGTGACAGTCGGTGTTGACTCATGGCGACCCTCTGGATAGCCATCCTAAACTGTATTCAATCTTCACTCAGGTAGCTCATTGATGATAGAGTGGAATCAATAACTTCTGTTAATGTATCGATCCATCTCATTGCTGACCTTCCTCTTTTATGTTGACCTTCAATCTTGCCAAGCATGATATCTTTCTCTAATGATCTCTCACTTCACATGATGTGTCCAAAGTATGAAAGTTGAAGTCTTCTCATCTGAACTTCTAAAGAGAGTTTTGGTTTGATCTCCTTTAGTACTGACTGGTTTATTCTTCAGGTAGTCCATGGTATGCACAGTATTCTTCAGCAGCACCATAATTCAAAGGCATCAATTTTCTTTCTGTCTATCTTTTTCACTGTCCAGCTTTCATATCCATAAGATGTTATTGAAAATGCCATGTGTCACCAGGGGCGCGTAGGGTAGGTCAGCCTGGGCTATCCAAAACTTAAGGAGCAGGGTAGTGCAGTTGGCCCTGCACTGCCTTCTGGGTGTTGTAGTCCCTCTTACTCTCTAAGCAAAGGAATAATTGTAGTCGAGTGGGTTAGGCAAAAATGGCAAGATTTTATTTCAACTTCCGGGTGGATTCCTTGCAAAGGAAATTAAGGACAAAAATGACCATACTTCTGGTACAAAGAAAAACAATACAGGAACAAAAACAGCTTCTGTGGTTTTCAGCTTTCACATACCGTGTTCAAAACAAACTTAACTGCAGCAGTCCCTTTTTAACAAAGGCAAACACTCTTGCTTTTCCCACTGCTGTTCCAACAGCCTTGTTAACAGCTAGTTTAGCAAAGTGATATGACGTGATCTGCTAAAGACAGCGTACAATCCATCTGCTCATCTGATGTCTGTTCATTAACAAACTCTGTCTGCATTTCCTCACAGTCACTTTCAGACAAGTAAGTTTGTGGATAATTATACGGTACTTCACAATGCAGTCTCTCTCTACTTCCCCGAGACGTCTCTTCACCGGGTGCTACAGAGCAGGGTGGAGCATTACCACATATATGGGATTTAGCCAAGGGAGAGTCCAGCAAACCTTGGCGGTCACAGGGAAAACTTTCAAACCCAGTTTCCCTTCTACACGGTTTATACCACCTACCTTTTGGCTTCTTCACAGAGGGATTTCTTAGCACAGCTGGGTCAGCAAGGCTTTCACACACCGGCTGTGTTTTCGTGCCTTTTAACCTTTCTTTCCTCTCAGTAATACAAATGTCCTCTGGCCAGCACGTCTCTCCCTCTCTGGACCTGAAGCTCTCCATTTGGAAACTCTCTTCTGGTCTCCTTCTCCAACTGGTTCTCTCTCTGGTTCCCTCTCTGGTTCTCCATCCAGTTCCCTCTCTGGACCTCCATCCGGTTCCCTCTCTGGACCTCCAGCTCTCTTCTGGTGAGTACTTTTTATATGTCTGTGTCTTAGGGCTTAACTGCGCCCCTCCCCCAACCAGGTGCTTCTCCTTAATCCCTGAGCTCGGGGCTACTTTGCAGTTTGGGCGTGTTTTCTCCCCTCGTGACTCATTCTGTTTATGTTGTCCCTGGCAACCCTGGGCCATGTGCTTTGCCTGGCTGTCAGTTTCTGACACAATCTCTTCAGCTTTACCCAGTTACCTAGCCTCAGAAGGATCCTCTACATGACACATGGCTTGGACAAGTTGAATCTTTGTATGGAGAGAGACATCTCTGCTCTTAAGAATCTTGTCTAGGTCCTTCACAGCCATGCTGCCAAGAGCAATGTGTCATTGGATCTCTTGATTGATTGTCAATTCTTTATTGATTCTTGATCCAAGCGGGTTAAAGTTGTCCACTATTTCATTTTCTTCTCCATCAATGATGAACTTATTGATTTTGCTAGTTGTCAGGATCTTTGTTTTCTTTACGTTAAGGTGCAGGCCCATTTTAAGACTATGTTCCTTGATCTTGAGAAGCAAATATGTCAGATAGTCTTCACTTTCAGCCAGTATTGTCATATCATCAGCACAGCGAAGGTTGTTGATGAGTCTTCCACCAGTCTTCACACCTTGGTTGTCTTCATACAAACCTGCTTCTGATAATTTGTTCTGCATATAAATAAAACAGGTAGGGGGAAATTTTGCAGCCTTGTCGTATACCTTTGCTGAGTTAAAACCATTTTGTTCCTTCTTGTTCCATTCGAACTGTTGCTTCTTGATCAATGTAAAGGATGTACAAGAAAAATATTAGGTGTTCTGGTATACCCATGCTTCTTAAAGTGGACTAGAGTTTCTCACGATTTACACAGTCAAAAGACTTGTTTTAGTCAGTAATACACATATAAATATCCTTTTGGCATTCTTTTGTCTTTTCAAGGATCCACCTCACATCCACAATAAATGTCTCTCATTCCTCGCCTTTCCTGAACCCTGCTTATACTTTAGGCATTTCTTATTCCAGCTATGGTTCTAGTCTCTGCTGGATGATCTTGAGTAGAATCTTGCTGGCATGTGGGATCAGAGCGATTGTGTGATTATTTCCACAGTCTATCGAATCACCTTTCTTCAGTATTGGTATAAACACAGATCTTTTCCATTTAGTTGCCCATGATATTGTTTTCCAAATTTCCTGGCAGAGTCTTGTAAGTATGGCAATGGCCGCATCCAATTGCTGTAATATTTCATTGAGAATGCGATAAATTCCTGGTGCTTTGTTCTTTGATAATTCTTTCAAAGCTGCTTCAACAACCTCTTTCATCACCAATGGTTCCTGATCAGAAGGTAAAGACTGAAATGGCCATTAGTCCACTTGATCTTTATGGTATGACGACTCTATATATTCTTTCCATCTTTTCTTGATCTTCTCAGCATCATTCAACATGGATCCTAGAGTATCTTGTAGCATTGCAATTCGAGGCTGGAATTTTCTCTTTAACTCACGTAGCTTTAGGAAAGACAATCTTGTTCTTCCCCTAATAGTTTCTGATTCTACTTCCTTGCATGTGTCATTGTAGTACTTCTTTTCTCGGCGTGCTGCATGTTGGGAATATCTGTTGATTTCTGTGATTGTTTCTCTCTCCTCTGACTTTAGCTTCATTTCTGGGCAACTTTCAGAGTTTCTTCTGTCATCCATTTTGGTCTTTTTTGCTTTTTCACTTTTTGTAGAGACTTCTCACTTTCTTCAAGCACAACTTTCTTGATGTCATCCCATAACTCTTCCGGTGCTCTGTCATTTAATTTTGTAGGCAGTCTTTAAATTCTGGTGGTATATTCTCAAGGTCACATTTTGCTACATTCATGGGTGACTTTCTCTTTTTGTACTTTAGCTTGAGTTTGCATACTAGTAGTTGGTTCTGGATTTTTGTCTTTATTGATGTTATTGAGCTTTTCCAACATTGACTTCCACAGATGTAGACAATTAGATTTTTGTACAATCCATTGGGTGAAGTTCATGTGTATAGTTACTGCTTATGTTGCTGGAGGGAGGTGTTTGCGATAAATAGATCGTTGGTCTTGCAGAATTCTATCAGTCTTTCTCCAGCTTCATTTCTGTTGCCAAGTCCATATTTCCCAACTACTTTGTCTTCTTTTTTGCCAACTTTTGCATCCCAATTACCTATGACTATCAGGACATCTTATTTGCATGTTCTGTCAATTTCAACTTGTATTTGTTTATAGAATGTATCCACTTCTTCCTCTTCTGCAGCTGTTTTTGATGCACATACCTGAATAATAGTTGTGTTGATGGGATTTCCCTGTAGATGAACAGAAATTAAGCATTCACTGATTGCACTGTATTTCGTTACAGTTCTTGCAAGTTTCTTCTTATTTATTTATGTTATTTATTTAACAGATTGTTTTATACAGGAGTGAAGGAGTGGCCTAGTGGTTGGGGAAAGGTATTTCAGGCCGGAAGGTCAGGGGTTCAAATCCCATTAGAGGACAGCAACCTTGGGCCAGAAGGACTGGGGTTTCTAGTCCCACAGGTGCTCCTTGTGGTCTTGGGCAAGCCACTTAACCCTCCATAGCCCATGTTCCCTGTAAAATAGTTATCTCCAAGTTATAATGCCCTGTTCAATGTAATTTCAGTTTGTTCAATGTAAACCGCACTGATGCAGAATAGCGCAGTATATAAGAGAATGTAAATAAAAATAAATACTGCTTTATCATTTAGTCATAGCGGTTTACATTGTACATTAAACAGGGACATTGATAACTTGGATTCTTCTGAGTCAATGGATTATAAATGCAACACCATTTCTTCTTTGTCTTTTATTTGCAACATAGGAGACTATGTGATCATCAGATGCAAAGTGACCAATGCCAGTTCATTTCAGTTCACTGATACCCAGCAAATCGAATTGAACATGTTCCATTTCATTCTTGACCATCACCAACTTCCCTAGGTTCATGCTTCTTATGTTCCATATTCCAATATATAAGACAACTTTGCAGCTTCTGACTCTCATTTCATGCACAGCTATATCAGCAGTCAGACGTCCCAAGGGCTTTGAGCCAACCACATCATACATGCTGGCTTTACTCTGAAAAACCTTCAGCTCCTCCCCAGTAGCTAGTTGAGTACCTTCTGACCTGGGGGTCTCATCTTCCAGAACTATAGTGCAATTTGTTTTATTGTGACTATCCACTGGGTTTTCATGGCAAGATGTGGAAGTAGATTGCCAGGCCTTTGTTTCGCTCAGGTAATGCTAGGGTTGTTGCCATTATTACAGGAATGTGATCCTCCACCGCCAACACTGTCCTATTTTGCTGCTGCCCAGATGGATGGTTTGTCTTAGTCAGGCATCTTAGCTGAGACCTGTCCATCTTGGGAGACCCTGCCAATAGTTACGCTACCAATAGCTTAGCTCTCTGCATCATTGAAGCACGCAAGCCCTCATGGCATGACAAGCTGCAAAAGCAACTAGAATGGTAAAAATCTCATTCTAACTTCTTAACACATGATTGGGCGCAACCTTGGTGTGTTAAATGGCAGAAAGTGGGAGTTGGCTGCACATTCTGATTAGTGCACACTAATTGTCAATTTTGTAGTTGACATGGGAGCACTTAATGCCTCCTCAGGAGTCCTTAAGTGTATCTACGTCAATTCTGAATGAAGTTAACCATGTGTTAAGGAACCTTTACAGTGTAGTAAGTGGAACTTCTGGCCATGACCCCGACAATATGCGGCTTTTGCACTTACTATGCATTAGTGTTTACTTCTAACATGCAGTAAGTGCAAAACCTTATTACACTTTAATAAATATGCCCCTTAGAGGAGTAGTTAGTAAGATGAATTAGTGGGAAGGTACAAAATTAGCACATGTAGATGTAGCATGCATGTAAACATCGAACTGCATTATATTATATTGCACAGAATATTATTTATGATTTAGCATAAATGAGAAGCAAATGTCATGAAAATGCAAAGAGAGGGCATGGTGATATGTTAATCTTCTACCTCATATTTCAATATCACATACTACCTACCTTATAATTTATGGTAACACTCATTTTTGGCAGTATTTTACTTCCAACTTTCATATGGCATTAAAATCATGCATTTAATATTCTTTCCTATTCTTTCTATGCTCTACTTTTGAAAAAGAACTCTTCACATTAACTCCCTGGCTCTATATAAATAGCTGTGTGATTCCATCTGTGTTATAGGCTTTGGGTATTGCTAGCATCTTCTAAAAATAATCGTTAGGGCAGCCACCTATAAACTCCTTCAAGGATCTGTCACATGCTTACCATGGGTGAATAGCTCCTGATATTAATAACCACATGATGTGGTAGTTAGAGGGACATGAACCCTGGCCTTCCCTGCTGCACAGGCCCCTGACACCAAGGTATTCCTCCGCTCCGCACAACTATGATACCTGCACTTCTACTTGCGAAGCCTTGGCCCTCATGGAGCTATGGAACCATGAATTGAGAGATGTTTACACTTTCAAGTGTATGTATTAAAAGGGATGAGGACCACTAAAGCAGTTCAGTGTAGAGCATGGGAGATAAGTTGCTAGAAACAATGCTTCATTCAGTATTGCTGGAGATATGCCTGTAAAGACAGCCATCAGTGGGAGCTTCATATGCATACTATGAGCTTTAGCACTTTATATCATATTGTGTGAAAAAGGTCTGGCCTCCTCAACAAAAATGGCCATGAGCTAGAGGGCAGGATCATGTGATTGCGGACATGTTGTGCAGGTTCATCTACAGGGGTAGGACTGGGGAGGTCTGCTCCTGCCCCCACTGACCACCAGACCACAAGGGATGAAGAGATATGGCCCAGGGGGTCCTCCCAGCTCGCTGGCTAGCCGAGACCAATTATTTTTAAGGTGGAGAGGGAGGGGGATTGGGACCCCAACTGGCTAGCCAAGTTTTGTTTAAAGGATCAGGAGGGGGGCCTCAATTGGCTATCTGTCTTTTGACCTTGGTTGGAGGTGCACTGATCCCCCCGGACATTTCCCAGTGGGGATCAGCAGCTGTCCAGGAAAGACTGCTGCTGAAGGGGTGGAGGGACAGGCCAGTCTTTTTATATTGTTGGTGCTGTAGATCTCTGCATTTGTGGCATCAAAGATATTGTCTGATGGGGGGGGGGGGGGATGATTGGGGGGTGCTTGGTTCCAGGGCAGATGATGACTGAAATAGGGGATTGCCAACAGATAAGTGACATTATCTGCAGCGATGATGGGGCCTGATTTTGGCAGCCATCGCATGAAAAGGCTTCATGCTATGGCTGCCAGCAATCATCATGCATATTCCCTGCCCTGCCCTGCCCTGCCCACCACCCCTTCAACAAGCAAATGGCAGATATCACAGAAAAGTGCCTGCAAAATTTGCTTTTTGCCAGGCAATAAATCAATGTTAGCCCTGAGGTAGCAGCTAACACCCTTCAGTTGACATGCTCCATAGAGTGCACAACGTAGAAACAGCATGATTCACATTAGTGCTATTTCACATAAACATGCTGCATCCCCTTGATAACTACCACATTAACCTCTGTTTTAATGTATGCAAATGTCATGCTTTTTGTGCGTTACCTTACCCTACTTTAGTAACTAGTCCTCCTTAATGCTTTATTTTATAGATGATTAATTTATTGGTATGAAACACTTTGTAGTTTGTTTATGGAAAAGGTGATTATTAAAAATAGAAACAAATTAAAAATACCCATCCTTGTACTTTACATATCAGTTCATTTTCCCATTGCATTTCAATTGCTTGTTTCCCTTTGTTTTTGGCTGCACTATTTTTAGCAATTTTTGCTTAGATTTTATAAGACGCTGCCTCTTCAAAATGTGAGTCAGACAGTTTGCAACTTGACTGATGAGATGCTAATTGACTGGAGATTCCAAAGGACATGTGTTTCACATTCAACAACACCGGTATGGTTTTGTAGGCACTCATCAATAATGAATTTTTCCTAAACCACAAGTCGAGATTGTCTAAATTAGGCTCCCTGTTCTTCAATTGATCTGAAATGTAGACTATGCTAATACAATCAACATATTGATGACTGCATGCAGCTCCACAAACTGGTTGCATTGTTTATGAGTAGCACTGAAAAGAAAGTCAAAAGGCGAAGGTCAGATATGAGCTTTTCTGGATTAACTTTAGTTAATGGCAAGGCAAATGTCATTTTATGGACCTAATTTACTGAACATTAATGATAGTACAGTTGAGGTAAATCACTCTAATAACAAGATTTATGTCAGTGGCACTAACAGTAATTTACCCAAGGAATTTACAAAATCCATTTAGCTGCTCCAAAGAAACGCTAAGAGGATGTTATGGTTTGATGGTAGAGTGACATTATTTTCTCACAGCACCAGCAGACCGAGTAGTCTTTCCTGAGCCTCTCTTTTACCCTTCTTTATGACGAGTCTAGGGTTTCAGGACTGTTAGTCTTTATCAATCTCCTAATCATAGCAGTACAATTCCTTAATTACATCTTTTATATGTATGTAGCAAAGAATGGGGCTCATTCCCAGTAGTGGATGTAATTTAAGACATCTTTCTGCACTATTTCTTTATGCATACAAATAGGACTAGAAGAAAAATAGCCCATCAAATAAAGTGATGAAAAACTTTGCAAGATGACAGCTCTCTGCAATATATTAATTTATTTTCTGCAAAATTTCATCTATGAAGGCAATTACAGATTACTTTATAAATGTAATAACAGTTAATCAGCTGCTTTGCAGCATTTTAAATCCCGGCAGCTCATAACATATTGATTTGATTAAAATATACGCAGAACACTATACATATGCTCCGCTAGGAGTCAGGCTGCCGAATAAAGGCAAAATGCAAATATTACTACTAGGGGTCACTGGCATCTTTCTGAACCTGGGACTTGCCATGAGCAGAAGAGATTGGGAATCATTCCTGTTCTCATTTGATTATCAGGAACCATGGTAAGAGCTTGGGGGGGTGGGGGGGGGGGAATCAGGGGTGTAAGTGGGCGGGGTCTGTTGGAAGATCCACTTGGGGAATATGGATTTCCGGAGGTCTTTAATGGCAGGATCTGGTGTTGAGGGAGATTAAATATAAGGGGGTATCCAGGGGAATTGGATGCCAGGGGTGTCAGGGGGTAGGGGGCAACTTGAGTTGATGGCAAGAGAGGTCCAGGGGATGTGTGGATATAGGGAGCCGTGATTTTAAAAAGTTGCTCCCACACACATTTAGGGCAGAGCTAGATACTCTTTTACACCAAGTAGAGCTTTTTAAAATCTATGGATGTGGCAAGACATTGGTGTGCACTCCTTCTTGTCTATGTATTATACAAGAGGCTGTGTAGTCAGGACATGGGACTTTTCAATGACCCGAGCTGGATGTCTTCATTCCTCTCTCCATGACCTAATTTCAGCTTTATTGTGTGATAATTATTGCTTACCACCATTGTTTGACAACTGATAGTATAGAAAGCCAGGGAGAATATAGCTAATGATGCAGTTTTTGAAAATAAATGGGGATCAATAAGGGGAGTGGAGGAGTAGCTTAGCGGTTAGAACAATCTACGTACTATCCAGGAGATCTGGGTTCAGTTCCCACTGGCACTCCTTTGGCCTTGGGCAAGTCACCTTACTCTCTATCACCTCAGAAGAAAAGGCCTAGTAATCTTCTTCCAGTCATGCCTTACCAGGAAACCCAGGGGCTGCTGGCTCACCAGGAATCAGCACTGACTTGAAGGCACTTAAAAAGAAAAAATCAATCAGAAGCAAGATAGATGTTATGTTCACAAAGAAACCGTAGTTTGTAAAAGTTAACAACACTTTTGATTAAATGTGACTTAGAATAGTGATTTATATTTCAAGAGGAGCACTGAAGAGCTTGGAAAAGAAACAAGAGTATTTCAAAGTCAGAAAAGATACTAGAGCCCATAAGGAGCAGAAGAGCCTGAAAGAAGGTGAGCACCTCCAAATAGGAAGAGAAAAGTTGCACTGATTGGTTCCAAACAAATGGAAATGGATATGTTCAACAAAAATAAAGCAATCCAATGTGCATGCAACCCTGGATGTGGAGGAGGTAACGCCATTCTAGAAAGAGGAGGAACTGGAACTTCTAAATCCCAAAGCTGCAGGATCAGTGAGCATGGTGCCAAGGAAGCGAGAGAAGTGGTGGTTAGTGATTCCCTTCTGAGAGGCATGGATGAATCCATTTCCTGAACAGATATGATGGGCTGGGAAGTTTGTTGTATGGCAGGTGCTAAAACCTGCAGAGAGATTGCCAAGACTCATCAAGCCTACTAACTGCTATCTAAGGCTGCTCATTTATTAGGGGTATACAGGCCAAAAGGTTTTGCTTTGTTTTGTTTCCTGTGTTGTTTGCAGTTTGTTTCATATTTGGTTTTGTCTTAATAAATTTTCATTTTGTAGTTTATTTAATTTCTTTATACAATTTCATTTTTGGGCAATTTTGTTAATTAAAGAGGTAGCTGTGACTGCTGCACAAATTTCAGGCAAATAAGAAACTTAACTGGCTTTTTTTCACAGGCAGAGAAAATACTGGCAACTCAGACATATGTTGATTCTGTAAAAAGAACTGGAAACAGCGACTCACCTCATAGTGAAGTTCTAATGGTGGAAAATTTCTATACAGAACAGCACAAAGTGGCATGCCTCATCCATTGGAAATTCTGTAAACACTACAATATCACTATACCTGAAAAACATTGGGATGATGACTCTAAAAGAATTACAATTTTTCCCCATACTGCTTCTTAAAATTGCTGCTCCCACAGGATGTGAAGAGGCCTACCCATACAGTCCTGCACCTACTTTACAAGGGGTTTTATGTCTGACAGAACCTCTTCTAAAATACTGTCTAATTCTTCATGATCTGACATGGATGAGTGATTTCCCCTCTCCATGTCCCATCTAAAATGTGCCTTCACCATATTAGTGGTGTGTATTGCAAAAAAGGTTTGGATCATGCTTATTTAAAATACATTTTCCCAATTTTCAGGTATTATTTCATATTCAATCAAGTTATTTGTCTTTTAGGCACACATTTAATTCATGCAAGAATTAAAAAATGTGTGCAATCGATTGTATTTGTGCTAATTCATAGGTACATGTGCATACAAGTGATTTGCACGCACTTGAAACTTTTACAAACCAAATGCACATACCTATAATATAAACAGGGAAATGGACTGAATTTTTTTTCTCTGCATTGGTGGAGGAGTAGCCCAATGGTTAGAGCACTGGCTAAAAAACCAAGAGACCAGAGTTTGATTCCCAATAACACTCCTTGTGGGGCCTTGGGCACGTCATTTAACCCTCCATTGTCTCAGAAAAATCCAAGTGATCAATGTCCCTGTGTAATCTACATTACCAAGTTTAAGTTACAATGTAAACCACTTTGAAATGATAAAGCAGTATAAAAAACCTGCTAAATCAATTATGAAAAATAAATCAATTATTTATGGCAGTTTGGGACAAAGGGGATTGAGATTCAGCTCACGGCGTTCAGCACTTGTGAAGCACCTGGCCACCGTGGGCAAAAGTGCAGCCAGATATTCAGTGCAGGATTCTGGATATCCACCAACACTGAAAACTGGTTTTGCCACTGACTTCTGTTGCTATCTAGTCAGTAGCAATATTCAGCCACTAAGCAGATAGCAAAACTGCATAATGTTAGGAAAGCCATTGGCATATGCGGTTACCTATCCAGTTAGCTGGCTGAAAATCACCGCTGACTGGATAGGTGTTGACACAGCTCACCCCCACCCACAGACCACCTCCGGCACTATGCCACTGAATACTGGACTTTGTGTATATGGTTAGCAGGCCCTGCTAAACACATAGAGGGCAATTCAGAACATGGGACATCTGGGATGTCTGGACGGCCAAAAGTTAGACGGGGCCGTTTTGTACCCGATTCTGCAACCACAGGAGCTATACAATCCCATGGATGCAGAATTAGGGCACATGGATGACCCGGCGTGCCCCCTATTCTGCCGCCACAGACGTCAGTGCTGTGCCCATCCAGCCCTCCTGCTTGTGTGCCAGTGCCATGGCAACCCGTCGCCATGGCACCGGCACGTCCTGCAGGAGCAACCACTGCCTGACTGCACAACATGCCCCTTCTCCACTGCCGGTCCCCAAGGCAAAGTGGAATAAGCTAGGCATTCACATTGCAATCGCCGGACGTACAGAGACCCAACCTGAATGGCCTCTCTATGTCTGGGCACTGCATCCTGCCCCCGCTCAGCCTCTGTGTCACCCACTCTTGCCCCCGTTCAGTGTTCCCTGCACATCAGTCTTGTACATGCAGGGAGAACACAGGGCAGAATCGGAAGCAGCAGCTCAGCGCAGGTTGTATGTCCAAGCTGGATATACAACCCCACTATTCACTAAGCGGAATCTGCCCCATACTGTAAACCCTTTTAAATATTGGGCCCAATGATTATAGGCAAGAGTTCTATTCACAGCAAATTTATGGCTGTCATTTAGATGCAGACTCTGAAGTCCCTTAAAGATTTGTTTGCGTTATTATCCAATGGGGTATTAAGGGATTTTGTGTGAGCTCTTGCATAACACAATGGATTTATTATCATATGTTGTTCCACTACTTTTCTGGTAATTTGTTGGGGTTTTTTTGAGTCATTATAAGAGAGACATAAATAGGGTCATCTTTGGACATTTTGGCCTGTTATGAAACTATTCAATATATTTTGTGATCACACAGTTAATGAATATGTTGCAAAGAGAGCCAAAAGTATAGTTGACTGTTAAAAAACAAAAACAAGCACTATTTAAAAACAATGTAATCTGTGTTATCATATTATATATTCGATTTTTTTCTCTTTGGAAGATTAATGAAAGAGAAGAATGTCATACAGTGGGTAAAAGTGTATTTTATATGTATATAGTTCTACAAGTTTTATGTAAATGAACTTGCATTTCCATGCATTTCATACCTTGTTCCTTGTACACCGCGCTTGATCTTTGGAAAGCACGGTATAAAAATGTTTATTAAATAATAGAAATAAATAATTTTCTAAAGATAGCACTTAGGTGAATAGTCCCGAAAGGTGCCTATTTTGAGCCTAATTTATAAAGGCAACATAGATGCCAATGTGGATTCATAAAATAGGCATTGAAACGAGCCCCAATTATGCAGAAATTCACATGCACAAATTTAAAACTAGAAGCCCCAAAAGGCATTTTACCTAGAAACCCCAAAGTGCGTCAATTGACGCATTATCATGACAACTGCATTTAGCATGTAATGCAGATTTGATTTAATGTGAAGTTACTTATTGGTTAAATACGTGCAATATGTGATGTCATTACATGATGTCATCGTGTGTTTATTGTTTGTAATGTCGGAGTAAAACTGTAAACAGTGATTGAGATGTGTCACCTAGAGGGAACATGAATTTATACCTAGAAGCCCCAAAGTACGTCAATTGACGCATAAAATACAAATACAATTGAGTGCGTCAATTGATGTACTTTGGGTCTTCTAGGTATACATTCATTGTCCCGCTAGGTGGTGCATCTGTCATTAATTTTCGATGCACATATCTGAACATCTTGACCTTGCTAACAAAGTCATGGAACATGACTGACATGGTTCTAGCAGTGGCACTGGTATACAACTTTGAAGATGCATTTGCGTCAATTGACGCACTTTGGGGCTTCTAGTGTTAAACATGCTCTGAAGAGGATGCAGATGTATATGTGTGCTCAACGCGCATACTCATATATTTCCATAAAATGCAGGTGTACATTGCAGCTTCATTTCTGTTCCCCCGATGCCTATGTGCACGCCACATAAAAGTATGTGTGGTCTTATACCACATGTACTTTTCTCTCATATAACCCAGTAGAATTTTATAAGAGCCCTTTTCTGCATGCAAAACATACTTTTCTTTACACATGAAAAATGCTTTACAAAATTACACCCACTGTGTCTGTTTCTGTGCAGTTTCTATAGTGCTATATTACCAAGAAAGATTAGTTATTTTATAGTCATAAATGCATTAGGCAGAAAGTTTTACACTATGATCTGAAAGACTCATTTAAAGGGCAGATAAATTGATTTCCAGTGGAAAGAAGCGCCATACACTAAGTAACCACATTATGGTAATGCATTTATCTTATTTATAGTGGATTAATGCTCATATGTGTATCTGAATATTAAGGTCAAATGTAATGTTTATGCAATATGCAAAACCTAGACTTTCTCGAATGTTATATTTTCACAGTCAGATATTTCACAAAATAATGTTGTTATCTCATGTACAGCACAGGAGTCCCCAAACTATGACCCAAGGGCTGAATACAGTCAGCAGAGCTCATTTTTCCAGCCAGACTATGGAGGACGTTTTACCTCTTTTCTCATGTTCAAAGGCAGCAAAACTAGTGTGGCTGAAGATGAAGGTAGTCTGGTATGGCAAGAAACTCAGCAAATGGCAAAGGATACCCTCCACCAGCCTCTCAATGATTTGAAATGCCCTATGTGGCTTTTCTTGAAAGGTTGGGGACCTCTGGCATACTTGTAGTGTGGTTGCTATCCAGGATTTGCATGGTTTCCAACAACCTTTAATATTCGAAAGGGTTTAGCCGGTTAGTAGGCGATCCTGATATTCAACAACACTATCTGGGTTAGGGAGTGGAGGAGTACCCTAATGGTGCAAGCACTAGCTTGCTAACCAAAAGACCAGGGTTTGATTCTCACTAGCACTCCTTGTGGCCTTGGACAAATCACTTAACCCTCCATTGCCTTGGAAGAAAGGCCTAGCAATCTACTTCCAGTCACACTGCCAAGAAAACCCAGGAGCTGCTTGGTCACCAGGAATCAGTATTGGCTCGAAGGCACACATTACATACATCCAGATAGTGCCACTGAGTATCACCACAGAGCAGGTAGTTTGTTCCAGGCATATGGAGCAGCAAGGTGGAATGGATGAAGTCTGGAGTTGGCAGTGGCAGAGAAAGGCACAGATAAAAGGAATCTGGCATAGGAGCAGAGTTCTCAAGGAGGAGTGTAGAGTGCAATAAGAGAGGGAACAGTCAGGAGCCACAAAATGAATGCACTTGTAGGTAAGTAGAAGTTTGAAATGGATAGAGCACCAGTGAAATGACTTGAGCAGTTACATGAGCATAGAGACACTGGCAGAAGATAAACTGTGCAGCTGAGTTTTGAACAGATTAGAGGGGAGAAAGACAATTCAGAGGGAGACCAGTGAAGAGCAGGTTACAATAATCAAGAGGGGAGGTGATTAGTGAGTGGATGATGGTCTTAGTAGTGTGTGTAGAAAGGAAGGGATAAATTTTGCCAATCTTATAGAGAAAGAAGTGACAAGTTTTAGCTATCTGTTGGATATGTGGAGAGAAAAACAGAGTAGAGTCAAAGATGATCCTAAGGTTGCGAGCTGAGGAAACAGGGAGGAGTGTAGTGTTATCCACAGAAATAGAGAAGGGAGGAAGGGGAGGGTGTGTTTAGGAGGAAAGAAGGAGCTCAGTTTTGGCCATGTTCAGTTTCAGACAGCAGTGAGACATCCAGGCAGCAATGTCGGATAAGCAGACAGAGAACCTGGCCTGGAATACTGAAGAGATTTCAGGCACAGAAAGGTAGATCTGAGAGTCATCAGCATAAAAATGGTACTGAAAACCACTGGCGGAAATAAATGCACCAAAGGACTAAGTGTAGAGAAAGAAAAGGAGAGGTCCCAAACAGAGCCCTGAGGAATACCAACTGAAAGCGGGATGGCAGTAGAGGAGTATCCACCAGAGCATACACTAAAAGTGTGATGGGAGAGATTAGAAGAAAACCAGGACAGAACAGAGCCCCTAAATCCAAGCAAGGACAGCATATTGAAGAGAAGATGGTGATCAACAGTGTCAAAGGCAGCAGAAATATCAAGAAGGATGAGAATCAAGTAGAGGCCTTTAGATCTGGCGAAGAACAAGTTGCTGGAGACTTTGGCAAGAGCCGTTTCTGTAGAATGTAGAGAATGAAAGCCAGATAGCAGTGGATCCAGAAGGGTGTGAGAAGAAAAAGTCAAGACAGCAGTGGTGAACTGCTCATTCAAGAAGCAAAGGGGAGGAGAGAGATAGGCCGATAAATGGAAGGACAGGTAGTGAAGGATTTTTGAGAAGAGGCGTAACGACAGCATATTTGAAGGCCATATGAACAGTTGCAGTAGAAAGTGAAAGGTTAAGGATATGATAGAAGGGAAGGGATGATGGTGGAAAAGATAGAGCTTAATAGATGGGTGGGTATGAGAACTCCAAATAAACAGTATCATCACAAAAGTGTTACTACAAAGTATGCCTGCAAAAGTAGATTAAACTGTTTACTGACGAGGATCCACTGAAACTACTAATCTAGGTGATCATTATTGCTCAGCTAGACTACTGTAACCTTCTTTACCTAGGTCTACTACAAAAAACCCTCTTAAAACTATAAACCAAACAAAATACTGTGGTCAAAATAATGCCAAGCACAAAATAGGAACAGGTAACACCCTTCTTAAAAAACTACAACAGTCCACTGGAGAACTGTCTTCCAGCTACTATGCTTTGTATTCAAAATAGCTCCAGTCCCATAGAAAACTCTGGTCTTCAAAAGTCAACAACTTAGGCAACTTCTCCTTAAAAACTACAACCTAAAGAACACCTTGAACAAATTTATTGTGCCACTGTTTAGTGGAATGAACTCCCCACCACTTCAAAGCATGAGAACTACTTCAGAAAACAAATGAAAATCTTTCTATTCTGCAAATTCCTAGCCTCCGCTCAAAGTCACCTCTCCTAGCCAGAGCACTGCTGTATTAATTAGATCATCTATGATTCTGTAATGATTGCTTCCCATTTTACTTTTGTTTCTCAGCAATCCACCTTATACTAATCTGTAAAGGTGGAATAGATATACTGCCTCTTTTATGGTCATCATATTTAGCGAGAGTACTGATGTATTAGACTGTTTAAAATGATTCTCTAATTTGCTATTTCTGTTCTACTTTTTTCTCTCTGTGATCTGCTTTGAACTAGTCTGTAAAAGGCACAATAGAAATACCGAAATTAAATTAGATCAAATCAAATATCTCCAGTCCACTCATTTATAGCTAGTTGGCAAACCTGGCCATGTCTCTCTTCTGGTTTCTTCGGAAAAAGGTGATGGTTGCCAAAACCTGGAGCTCCATAATTAGGGTGAGGAGGGGAGCATCCCAGGGCAGTGCTGCAAGCAGAGAGAGCTGGGTCAGGAAGGCCAGAGAGAGTCTGGTAGCACCTGCCCCCTCTAGGTAGTGTCTCCGAATGGGTTAGTTTTGTGCATACCATGACAGAAACAAACCTCACCTTGTGGCAAGTGCGTTGGAGATGATCTCAATCTCAGATCTACTGCTAATGCCCATCTCAATATTTATGTTATGCCTTTTTTAGGAGTTCATATTATATAATCAGTCGAAATTAGATTTTTCATGCCGTGCTGAATGTCTTAAAGCATTTTTTTAAAATGTGGGGTCATTACTAATATTACTAATTTTTGCAGTTAAATAGCCTCATTAGAATATTCACTAACGGACTTCCGGTGACGTCAGGAGGTTGAATGGCGGCGAAGTAGAAGAGCTCCGTCGCCAACCCCTACCAAAAGTGAGCAAAGGGGGAGCGGAGAGCGGCTGCGGTGTCGGCGGGAGTCGGGGTGGACAGAGCAGGAAGCCCTAATCAAAATTGTGCAGAGCGCGGGTTGAGATGGCCCTCTGAAAGCCGGCAGCGGAGGAGAAGAGCGTGAGCCAAGTGGCTGCGGTGAAAGTAGGCCGCGGAGGATGGCAGCCGCGAAGTATCAAGAGAGGTGCTGAGCTGTGTGGGAGCGTGGTGGAGAGGAGCGTGCACCAAAATACAGCACCATTGGGTGCAGTATGAACCTCCGGGCTGTTTGGGAGGTGGAGCAGCTGAGCCAGGCAGCAGAGAGGCTCGAGGAGAAGTGCTGGCTGATTGTGGGGAGGCAAAGCAGTGACGCAGAAGTGCTGGCTGACGGCGGGGAGCAAGCAGCAGGAACTCCGGAGACAGCAACTGGCTTGGAGGTGAGCCTCGAGATCAAGGAGTACATCCTAAGAGACTGTGAGATCTGAGAGCCCAGAGAGCAGAGGCTGCAGAGGGGAGCGGTGCTGAACAGCTGGTATTGAGGCTGCAAGAGGGCAGGCCGGAGAGATCCTGGAAAGGGGATATAAAAGCAGATCTTTGCTTAGAGCATGGAGAAAGCAAAAAGAGAAGGGGCCGTGAAGAAAAAGCTGGCAGAGTTCCGGTCAGCCTATGCACCAGCACGAGGAGGAAAGGAGGGGGAAAAGGGGGGAAAAACTGCGGGGAAGCTCTCTCCAGACGGTGAGCCAGAGATAGAAGGTGAGGAGCAGATGGGAATGGCAGAGAAAAATAAGCAATGGCTCCTGGAGCTAAAAAAAGACTTAAAGGAAGAAATTGGAGGGGTAAGAAATGAACTCCGAGATACCCTGCACTCGATTAAGCAAGATCTTAACGATTTGGGGGGACGGGTTGAGGAATCTGAGACTCAATTGGAACAGCAGGGGGCGGCGTTGGAGCAAATACAGAAATGGTGGGAGGAGATGCGAAAGGCCCAAGAGGAGCTGCAGGCTAAGGCGGAAGACTTGGAAGATCGGTCCCGTAGATGCAATATAAGAGTGTGGGGCGTGCCGGAGGAGCCCCAATACAGGAACTGTGAAGTGGTGGTACAAAAAATATTTGGAGAGATCCTGAAGGAGGGGGAGTACATGGAAGAGGGAGAGGGAGCGCAGCTAAAGATTGAAAGAGCTCACAGAGGGTTGGGGCCCATAAGGGACAATCACCCAAGAGACATAGTAGTCTGCCTAGCATCTTACAAGTGGAAACAGCGTGTTCTAGATGCTGCGAGAAAGTTGAGGCATGTCCATTGGGACGGACACACTGTGGAACTGTTTCAGGATCTATCCCAAGGGACACTCCAGCACCGGCGAGAGATGAAGGAGGTTACGGCATATTTGAGGAGAGCCAACCTGCGATATAAGTGGATGTACCCCTTTGGACTACTCTTAACAGTGCAGGGTAGATTGAGGAAAGTCAAGACAGCTGCAGAAGCCTGGAGAGCACTGAGAGACTTAGGAGCGGAAAATTTGCCAACGGAGGCGAGGAGTCCAGTCAAGCCAATGGACGGGAATGCCATGAGCTCTCGGGCGGAGAGTTTGAGGTGGCATAGAGCAGCTGAAGGAGGGAGGAGATTGGCGTGACTGGTGCAGGAGCACCGGCAAGAGGTGGAGAGCGAGGAGGATGCTGGCTGAAGTGGCTAAAGCTGAAGATCTTGAATTGTATGATATGTATGTTGAAAAGGTTTGGGGAAGTTGTATGGGGGATAGGAGATGGGGGGAAGGGGGGAGGTTAGATAGGTAGCAGGTGAGGGGGCAGGTAGGAGAGGGAGGTAGATGGAGGTAGGAGGGGGGTGCGGCTAGTGGGGCAGATAGGGGGTAGAAGGGGTGAGGGTAGGGGGGGTCGATCTTCGGTCACAGGCCTGGAAGTCAGAGCTCCAAATGGGAGACGGGGAGAAGGGGGGAGGGGGAGGGGGGTTAGGAGGGAGGGGAAGGGGAGAGAGGGGAGATAGACGGGAGGTGGGGCTTCGGGAAGGGAGGGAGGAGGGTCAGGGGGTAGGGGGAGGGGGGAGAGTGGGGGTGGTAGGGGGGGAGGGAAGGAAGGCCAAAGAAGCAGGGGGCCGGGGGGAGTTGGGGAGGAGGGGGGGGCTTAAGATTGTTACCTTAAATGGGAAGGGATTGAATTCACCCTGGAAACGACAGAAATTGTACAAAGAATTAGCAAGGCACAATGCAGAGATCTTTTTGTTGCAGGAGACACATTTACAAAAAAAGCATGAATCATTAGTGCAACCAAAGGGGTATGGGGAGCGCATTTTTGCCTCAAATGTATGGGAAAGAAAGAAAGGTGGGGTGGCAGTCGTAATAAAGGGGAAGTGTAAAACTGAGTGCATACGGTGGTGCGGGACAGAGGGGGGCGGTACCTGCTGATACACGTGAAAGTTGGGGAGGAGTGGTTGTGTGTGGTGAATGTTTTTGCGCCTACGGGAACACAGAAAGATTTTTGGGAGGAGTTAGGAAAGCAAGTAGCGGTAATGGGAGATGGGGCTCTGATCTGTGGTGGTGATTTCAACATGCCCTGGGAGGCAGGGAAAGATACGACAGGGAAAAGGGAGGGGCGTAGGGTGGATAGAAAGAGGTACCATGGGTTTGTGCGGGAGAATGACTTGATCGATGCCTGGCGGTTGATGAATCCTGGTAGGCGCCAGTTTTCATTCTTCTCGGCTGTTCATGGTACGTATTCAAGGTTGGATGTTATTTGGGTGGGGAAGGAATTGGTGGATAGGATACTAGGGGGGGTAATAGAGCCCATCACCTGGTCAGATCATGCACCGGTGGTTGTTAGGGTGAGGGTGCGGGAGGAGAATAAAGGGGGGCAGTTTTGGAGGCTGAATGAAAGCCTGTTGGACGACCAGTGGGTGGTAACAGAGATAGAGCAGGTAATTCCGGAATATTTCAAACAGAATGGGGAGGGGGAGGTGAAGGAGGGCGGGGTGTGGGATGCGTTTAAAGAGGTAGTTAGGGGGGGTGCTGATAAAGTGGGGGGCAAGAATAAAAAGGGAAAGGGAGGCACAGGAATTCCAATTACGGCATCAACTAATGGAATTAGAGGAAAAGGATGCTAAGGGGGGTGGGGAGGGGGTTAGGGGGGCAGTGTTGGAGGTGAGAGCAAAACTGAATGCGCTAGAGGCGGGGCGGATATGTCATAATTTACAATTGTTCCGGCAGAATTTCTTCAAAGGAGGCAATAAGGCGGGGAAGTATTTGGCGAGGCAACTGAAAAAGAGAAAGGAAAGGAATCATATTACTCAGATTAAAGGGAGGGGGGGATAGTGGGGAAGGAGCACCTTATGAGGGAAGAATTTGCAAGTTTTTATCAAAAGCTCTATGAGCGACGGGCAGAGGGGTCAGAGGAGGCAATTCATAAATATCTGGGCGGAGTGGGCTTACCACGGTTGGCAGAGGGGGAGCAGCAGAGTTTGGGGAGAGAGATAGGCATGGAGGAGGTTCTCAGGGCCATCAAGGAGATGACGTTGGGGAAGACCCCGGGGTTAGATGGGCTGACGGCAGGATTTTATAAAAAATTTGGGAATGTGCTGTTGCGTCCGCTGACAGCAGTGTTCAACGCAGCGAGGCGAGGGGAGAAGTTGGCGGAAACAATGGGATGGGCTGGTATAACCTTGATACATAAGGAGGGGAAAGATCCGCAGGAGTGTGCGTCCTACAGACCAATCTCACTTCTAAATCATGACGCCAAGATGTTGGCAAAGGTGCTGGCGTCGCGGCTTAATAAAGTCTTGGGCAAACTAGTTCATGAGGATCAAGCAGGGTTTATTCCGAGGAGGCAAGTGGCGGACAACATTCGGAAGGTGCTTAATGTGATATGGGCGGCAAAGCGAGCGGGTGATCCCAAACTCTTGGTCTCGTTGGATGCTGAGAAAGCATTTGACCAGATATCGGTTGATATTGTGTATCTGGACTTTCAGAAAGCCTTTGACAAGGTCCCTCATCAGAGACTTTTGGCAAAACTAAAGAGTCATGGGATAGCAGGCAGTGTACTATTGTGGATCAGGAACTGGTTAAAAGATAGAAAGCAGAGGATAGGGCTAAATTTTCCCAATGGAGAAAGGTGAATAGTGGTGTACCCCAGGGATCTGTGCTGGGTCCGCTGCTTTTTGACATATTCATAAATGACCTGGAAAGTGGAATAACGAGTGAGGTTATCAAATTTGCAGATGACACAAAATTATTTAAAGTTGTTAAAACCCAAGAGGATTGTGAAAAATTGCAAGAGGATCTTGATAAATTGGAAGACTGGGCATCAAAATGGCAAATGAAATTTAATGTGGACAAGTGCAAGGTTATGCACCTAGGGAAGAACAACCCAAACTATGGTTACACGATGCAAGGTTCCACATTAGGAACCACCACCCAGGAAAAAGATTTAGGCGTCATTGTGGATACCATGTTAAAACCCTCGGCCCAGTGTGCAGCGGCGGCCAAGAGAGCAAATAGAATGCTAGGTATGATAAGGAAAGGAATGGAAAATAAAACAAAAGATATTATAATGCCTCTATATCGTTCCATGGTGAGACCGCACCTTGAATATTGTGTGCAATTCTGGTCGCCGTATCTTAAAAAGGATATAGCAATTTTAGAAAAGGTACAGAGAAGAGCCACCAAAATGGTAAAGGGGATGGAAGGCTACTCCTATGAAGAGAGGCTAAAAAGGTTAGGGCTCTTTAACCTGGAAAAGAGACGGCTGAGGGGAGATATGATAGAAGTCTATAAATTAATGAACGGAGTGGAACGGGTAAACATAGATCGATTGTTTACCTTATCAGAATATAGAAGGACTAGGGGACATGCAATGAAGCTACAGGGTAAACTATTTAAGACTAATAAAATAAAATATTTTTTCACTCAACGTGTAATCAAACTCTGGAATTTGTTACCGGAGGATGTAGTAAAGGCTGTTAGTGTAGCTGGGTTTAAAAAAGGTTTGGACAAGTTCCTGGAGGAAAGGTCCATAAACTATTATTAAGAAGTGACCGAAGATATCAATGCTTGATCCAGTGCAGGCAGGCATTGTGGAACTTGTGTCTCTTGGGGAAACTGCTAGGTACATATGACCTAGCTTGGCCACTGTTGGAAACAGAATACTGGGCTTGATGGACCTTGGTCTGACCCAGTATGGCATATCTTATGTTCTTATGTTTGTTTTATTTTCAAGTGTTGCCTATAGAGCTGCCAGGTAAAGTGCTCAAAAAACTACAAAGGCAGGTGGAGGGTTTCATCTGGGGGGGGGGGGGGGAAGGCCAGAGTGGTGGCCCGGACCTTGCAAACGCAGGGGACAGAGGGAGGGGATGAGGATTCCCAACTTTCCTTTATATTACAAGGCAGCGCAGCTCAGGGGGGTGTATGCATGGGTACGGGAACCCTTTAAGCATTGGGTGAGGATGGAGTTGGCGGGTTTTAGGCCTGGGGAGCTGGAGAGGATAATATGGGAGGGGAAGGAGGAGCGGGGGATTAATCCCTTTGTGGGGCATACTTTAAATGTTTGGCAACAGAATAGGCAACGAATGGTGGGGGATAAAAAATGGTCGTCAGCTATTTCCCTTCAGGCATGTTGTGCAACGGGAGTGGGGCCGAGTAGCAGAGTGTTGTGGAGATGGGCAGAACAGGGGTTGAGTCAGGTGTCACAGATCATAGTGGGGCAGGAGATCAGAGGCTTTGAAGGTATTAGGGATTTGTATGGGTTACAGGAGGCAGATAGGTATGCGTTTATGCAAATGATATCAGTGCTATGTACAAAGTGGAAGGGGAGGGGTGAAGAAGGGGGCATGAACTGGTTTGAGGGGGCCTGTTTGGGGTCCCTGGGGCAGAAGGGGTTGCTGTCAAGAATTTATAAAGGGTTAATAGCAAGGGGAGCGGGGAAATTGAGCTACATGGTAGCCTGGGAAAGGGATCTGGGGGTGGAGTGGGAGGTGGGGGTTTAGGAGGAGGTGGTGCGGGGAGTTTCTAAGTTCTCTTTAGCTACGGCTCTGCGTGAGAATGCCTTTAAGGTGCTGAGTAGGTGGTATCTCACTCCGCAGTGGTTACATAAAGCGGGGGTGCTGCCGACGCGTGACTGTTGGCGGCAATGTGGGAGGGAGGGCACATGGATGCATATGTGGTGGTCTTGTCCGGTGGTTCAAAGTTATTGGAGGAGCATAGGGGAGGTAATTAACAAAATTGGGGGGGAATCAATAAAGTTAACTCCTGAAGTGTGTCTCCTGCAAAAGAAGGATGGGCAGTAGGAGGGGGATTGGAGCATTATTTGGCACTGTGTTATGGCGGCCAGGTGTGAAATAGCGAAGCATTGGAATAAGTCGGTTCTGCCTTCTCTCAGCAGTTATGCGAGGAGGTTGTCCGATATTTATTTTATGTATAAAATTAGGGGGGAAAAAAGGAGTAAGGGGGGGAAAGTAGAGCGAAGGTGGGAGGGGGTGTGGAAATGGGTAAGAGGAAGTCTGGGGGAGGTGGGGGTGGCGGAGGTAGGTGGGGGCTGGGGGGGTGAGTTTAGTGTTCCGATAGTAGTAGGCAATTAGGAGAGAGTGGGTGGTGGGGGGAGGGTAGGGGATGGGGGGGTGTGATGGGAGGGGGAGGGGGAGGGGGAGGGTGGGGAGTGCAGGAGGGCGGGAGGCAATGAAGATGAAGGGGGGGTAGTGCGGTTATGGGGATAGATTGAGGGGTCAGGGATGTAGTTTGCCATTGGCTGGGCATGGGATGCGGGCCTGTGCTGTATTGAGCTAGTTCTAAGAGTGCATATTTTTGTATTATACACAAAATAGAATGGGGAGAGGGGATCGGGGGTCTATGGATAGCGAATCTTTATTGATGGAGGTGTCAGGCACTATGTGATATGCAGTGGTGGTATGGGTTTTCTTAGTAAAATCCGTTAGGCCCTAAGTGTTCCTTCCATCTTGATTGCTGGAGGGGCTTCTTGGCAGAGGGTATGGGCGGCGTGGAGGGGGCAGTCACTAACACTATCACAAACAGTAAGGGGCACAATGGAGGGTGAATGGTTTGAGGTGATATAGCTGCCAAGAAGAAACCTCAGCTCAAGAGTACAGCCTAAATGAAGTAAAGGGAAGGTTGAGAATTAGAGGAGAATGGATACATCAGATGTTAGCGATAAGAAATGTTGGTGTGGCCTAATGTTATAACGGGGCGTTGTCCCTCAAAAGCATGAGTATTGTGGGGTATAAGGGTAAAGTTGGAATTAGTTGGATTGTGTTTATTTGTATAGCTGAGACATGTAAAGGTCTGTATTTTGAAATGTTTCACACTTTCGTATAATAAAAATAAAAATTTCAAATTAAAAAAAAAATATTCACTAACAAACACGTTAGCATGAGTGCTTGTTAGCTATACATATGCACTATACATAGAACAGAGATTGGAGTTGGGGAGTTCTGGGGAGTGCCACACATAGTTATTATAGTATAGGTGCTGATATTTGGCTTCTATATGTAGAGGATGGAGTAGAAGAGTTGCCTAGTTGTGAGAGGAACAGTCTAGTACCCAAAAGATCAGGGTTTGATTCCCACTGGCAAACCTTGGGCAAGTTGCTTTACTCTTCACTGCCTCAGAAGAAAAGGTCTGGCAATCTACTTCTGGTCATATGGCTGGGCCGATACACACAAGTAGCATGGCCATTAGAAGAATGGCAAATTTCAGCCTATCTGAGGCAGAGGCCCTGGCCAGGAAGGTACTCCATCACGAAGGGGTGGTTTATCCCCATGGGAACCACAGGGTGAATCTGCGGCTCTCAACAGCCATATGGCAAGACATCCAGCTCCAGCTATGCAGATGAGGAACCAGTAGGATATGTAGGGCTTGGGAGGACACTGGGGGATGGATAGAGCAGCAGGCCACTGTGAATACACTGCCACAGGTCCAGCAGTGGGAGAGTGAATATCAGTGAGGATGGGTCATGGCACGCACAGTCCCTAGTCCCTGTCCCTGTCCCTGGGTCCTGCAACTGCCAGCAAGTGCAGTTGCCAATGGGGACTGCTGCCAAGCCAGGGTGCCTAAAAGGAAGTGACAGCAGGAAGCACAGCAAGAGCTCCCCCTGGTAGGGGGGATATAGCAAATGCATGGGCAATACTGACATCCCCAGGGAGTGGAAACAGTCCCAGCTGCAGGGGCATGTTGTGGAGGAGCATGTTGCAGGGCTGTGCTGGGTATGGGCACACTGTGAGGCCTGCAGCTGCAAAGCAGGGACAGTGGAGACACTATGGGAGGCAGTGAAGACACATCAGATCCCAGTCCATGCCTGTGGCCCGAATCAGCATCAGCTTCCCTAGGGCAAGGCAGGGCAGGGCAGGGCAGGGCAGGGCACCCCCCCCCCCCCACACACACACAAGTTCACATGCAGCTGGCCCAGATGCAATGATCATCCTAGTGCAGAACACAGCCGCAGTGATTGGACAGGGACTACAGTCTATGGCAGTGGCCTTGATGAGCCGCAGAGAGGGCCCCCCAGGCCCAAAGTAGCAGGGGTCTATGGCTCTGGACAGCAAGCATGATGTGGGGGATGGTGCAATGGATAGGCCATGACCTGGGCACATAATACCATGGACCTGTAGCCCAGCAACACTCCGTGTGGCCTCATCTCCATGAGGCATGTGGGACTGTCATGGTGGGCGATGTACATCGCCCCAACATTGTGACTTTTACTGCCATGTGCATATACTATTGCCTGTCAATTGCAGGACCTCTGTTTGAATAAAGGTGTTTTGTTTGTACCTCACTGTGTCATTATTGCTGTCAGCTCCATAGGTGTCAGTCACGGTGTGTATCACCCAGCTGCCTGTGCCATGTGAAGCTGCCTGTGGACGTGATGGGTCCAGGTGCAGGTCATATGTGGTCTGTGGCATGCACAGGGCAGGGTGGTGCACGCAGGGCTCTAGGGTGGGGAGGTAGATGCCTGAACAGCACTGGTAACAGAAGGGACAGCTCCAAACACCTACTCTGTGAATGGCGTGGGTGGCAGTTGGGCCTGCTGCACCAGGGTGTGCAGTCATTAATTAGGGGAGTCAGCAGGGGGATACAGAAAACCCACGCCATGTTGCATGCCACAGACCTGATATGGCAGACTCCCTACGCACATCCCAAAATCACACACACACTTGACACAACTTATCTATGCTAGCAGGAGTCTCATTGGCACACTGAGTTGGTTGGGTGGGAGGCGAAAAAGAGTAAAGGTAAATGGAGCTCACCCTGAGGAGAAGGATGTTACCAGTGGTGTGCCCCAGGGATCTGTCCTTCGTCCGATTCTTTTTAACATCTTTGTTAGTGATATAGCGGAAGGGCTGTCGGGTAAGGTTTGCCCTTTTGCGGATGATACCAAAATCTGCGAGTAGACACCTAGGAAGGTGTAGATAACATGAGGAGGGATCAACCTAAGCTTGAAGAATGGTCTAGAATTTGGCAGCATGCATTTGGGCTGCAGCAATGCAAGGGAACAATATAGTATAGGGGGTGAAGTACTTTTGTCCACTAAAGAAGAGTGGGACCTAGGCGTGGTTGTGTCTGATGATCTTAAAGTAGCTAAACAGGTAGAAAAGGTGACGGCAAAGGCTAGAAGAATGCTTGGGTGCATACGGAGAGGAATGGCTAGCAGAAAAAAGGAGGTGATAATGCCTCTGTATAAGTCTTTGGCGTGACCTCATTTGGAGTATAGTGTGCAATTCTGGAGACCGCACCTTGAAAAGGATATGAACAGGATGGAGTCGGTACAGAGGGTGGCTACTAAAATGGTTAGTGGTCTTTATTATAAAGCATACGAGGACAGACTTAAGGATCTTAATATGTACACCTTAGAGTAAAGGTGGGATAGAGGTGATATGATTGAGATGTTTAAATACCTCCGTGGCATAAATGTTCAGGGGGAGAGCCTCTTTCAAATGAAAGCAAGTTCTGCTACGAGGGGACATGGGATGAGGGTGAAGGAGGATAGATTCAGGAGTGATATGCTGAAATATTTCTTTACGGAAAGAGTGGTGGATCCATGGAATAGTCTCCCAGTGAAGGTGGTAGAGATGAGGACAGTAACTGAATTCAAAAAAGCATGGGACAAACACAGAGGATCTCTAAAGGAAACAAGGGGACTGTTGTAGTTGTTCATATGGAAGGACAGACTAGATAGGCCATGTGGTCTTTTTCTGTCATCATATTTCTATGTTTCTATATGCTTGGACATAGCTGTGGACATGGGGGGCGGAGCACCTACCACATCTGCCCTGGGACATGGGCAAGGTGCATGGTTGACATGGAATGCGCACCACCAGCCCAAATGGTGACGCAGTCCCAGGACTAGTGACTGACTATGTGGCCCAGGATACTGACACCAGGTGTGGCTTGGAATGGAAACAGTTGCCCTGCTGCTTCCACAGCACATCCCCTGTATATAATGGAGTGGCTGTGGTTGTCCCCATACCCGGGTAAATGGCAGCGATATTCCACCCGGTTATGGCGTGGGTGTGGCTGCATGATTATGTCGTGGGCCTGGCTGCACGCTCGTGGCATCCCACATCCAGTCTACCCGGTTATGTTGGCTGCATGTGTATTGTGGCTCATATTCATGTGCCACGGTTATGGCACGGTCGGTGCATAACAGTCATATTGTATCTGCATGGTTTTCATAAACTACCTGCTTACCATTCCCAATATCTGCACGTTTTCTGCTGCACGGTTACAGCCCATGTCCAGAGGCCAGCCTTGTCCGCCATATTCATCTTTTCTGCAGTTGATTCTTATGCAAGTTCATCTTGTAGGTTTGTATAAAGTGTGGCTTGGTTAGGACATCATATCTGTGCATTTTGTAACCAGTAAGTGGGTAGTGTTCTGTCCCGTTTCCCTTAGCCTGACGCCATGGCAAAGGTGATGAAGCGGATGTGCAAGGTGAACTTCTTTCCCTCAGAGACTGCCATGCCACCCTCTTCACCACAGAGGATGCAAGTACCCAGCAGCGGGGCTGGCAGGACATTGCCTGCAGGGTTATTGCTGTCCACCACAACCTTGATGTGGAGGACCTAAAGAAGTGGCAGGTGATTAGGCAGGCTGCCAAAGGAAAGAAGGCCAGGAACAGTAGGCTGCCACCTGACCACCAGCAGCCCCTGAGCACTCTGGAGGAGCAGGTGCTTTGCTTCATGGAGGACGTGGTGGTCTCAGGCATCGCCGGCTATGATAGCAGCACCTCAGCCACCCAGGGTGGTAAGTTGCTCATGTGCTCCAGTCCAGTGTGTGTGACCGTGGACTGGACACACAGTGGCATATCAAGCCACTCCCCCATAGCCCCACACCTGCAGTGTGGATTGCATCATATGTGCTAGGGGTATATTCCCCACACTTGCTGTGCTGCTGTGTCCATGTCTGCAGAGGTGTGAGAGACTGCATGCCTAGCAATAGTGTGTGCTTGCCATGCCCTGGGCACCGGTTCTATGGGCTGGGGGGGGGGGGGAGGAGGGTGTGGACAGTGTTATGTTTCCTCATGTGTCTTGGCTCTTGGGGTGTACCGGTTTGGTGACATGCAGCTACCATACACACAGGCATGGGGTCAGTGGGGAAGATGTGCACATATGTTGATGGGTCTGGCTTGTCCTTATGTCTTTGGTGCCACTGCATGCTCACTGGTTATTGAGTCACTGCAACTGTGTTCGCAGCGCACTGGGACTGTGCCTGGGATTCACTTCTGCTGGCAAGAAATGGGTTGTGTGCCAGCATAGGACAGTGGCTGTACCTGCAACACTTCATCCAGGGCTGCTGGTCCCATACTACAGGACCACCATGCCCCCAGTGAAAGTAGCTGGGGCTTTTCCTTTCACTCACTCTCCCACAGACTAGCCAGTAGCTGGGCCTTCACTGGCCATTAATTTCCATGTCTGTGAGACACACTCTCCCGTCACTGTCACAGATACACAGCAGGGGGACAGCGGTGGACAAGAGCCCACCATGGATGACACCATAGCACTGTGGGCTCCAGACAGCCCTGATTTGAAGTTCTCTGTCCCTGAGGAAGATGCAGATAGTGGGCCAGATGAAATAAATCAGGAGCATATGAGGGAGGGAGAACAGATCCTAAGGTGCATAGAGGTCATACAGGAGGAGCTGCATGGCCTACACCAGGATCTCCAGGTCACCAATGAGCACCTGCAGGAGCTGAACAGCAGGAAGATCCATTACCAGGAGGCACAAATGCAGCTTATGCGTGAGATGGCAACATACATGTCGACTATCGCTAGTGAATGTCAGCAGCTGGTGTCAGTTCAGCAGAGATCGGGTGCTGGTCAAGAGGCTGAGCCGCTCATGCCTCCTGGTGGGACCACATCTGCAGAAACTGGCTACCTTTCTGGGGAGGATGCTGTGAGCATGCCATGAGACATGTCCCCTCCAAGATGCAGTACTCGTGTCACTAAATGCCCAAGGATGGAGCATGAGCAGGGTGGTGGTGGTGGTAGAAAGTGGGCACCATGGTGAGCATCTGCTGTGTCTAATAAAGGTCATCCTCTGCACTAGAATGTCTCGCGTATCAGTCTGTTCCTGGTGGCAATGGCTAGCTCTGCCCTCTGACATCATCATCTGCCTCTGCGGCATTGGCTTTACCTGCCACCAGTTCCTCAGGGATGGGGATGCCCCACTGCACTGATAGGTTGTGCAGAATGCAACAGGCGGTGAAGACGCAGCATACCCTTTCTGGCCTGTACAGTGGCTCTCCACCACTGTAGTCTATGCATTGTAACCAGCTCTTTAGCATTCCTATGACCCTCTCCACCACAGCCCTGGCCTCTGGTGTGCTTGCTGATACAGCTCCTTCTGTGGTATCTGTGGGTTGCACAGTGGTGTCAGTAGGCACATCCAAAGCAGGTATCCATGATCACCTGTGGGGCCAAGGGAACAGGCATGCATGAACTTTGCTGTTGTGCATGGTCTGGCAGGGACATTGCTTATCATGGGTTCTGTAGAGCGCCAGCACCCAGATGCTCTGGAAACATCTTGCCTCCAGCACTGACTGGCAGACCAGACCTTACAGGCATACATGCATTTACTTATGGGGAACAGCATCATACGGTGGCATACACTGCTCACATCATACGAGCCAGCCCTGTTCACTTACCGAGCAACTAGGCATCTCCAAGGCTTCTCCTGTCTGCAGCTTGTCCCAGTCCAGACTGACCCACTATGTATGCATCATGGCAGGTGCCTGGGAATCAGGCACACACATCTGTAATGGCCATTTTCACATTCACCACCACCTGCATGTTCATAGACATGTAGTTATGGCAATTCTAGTACGCCCTCTGCTCATGTCACAGTGCCCTAACTGCCACATGGGTGCCATCAATGACACTTAGGACTGAGGAGAATCCACCCAGATCGTAGAAGGCCTGCATCATCTCGTGTCACTCCTATTGTGTTCCGGGAAAGGCAATGAGGTGACACAACCTTTGGAGCAGGGCACTGGTGAATGCATCAATGCTGTGGCATGCCACAGACTGCGTGATACCTGTTGTGACACCGATGACATGCCGGAAGCTGCTTGTGGCTAGGAAGCCAAGGGCTGTGGTGATCCATACTGCCACTGGCAGTACCTGGCTTTGGCTCGTGACTGGATCCAGTTCCCAGCTCAGGATGCTGCACAGCTCCGTGATGGTGGCACTGTCCCAGCAGTACCATTGGTACACCTCATCCTATGTCAGCTGGAGGTAGCTTGTTCTTGGCCTGAATACCCTGGGTGTGCAATAATGTCATCAGTGGTGCTGGGCTGCTGTCTGCTGCTGTTGAAGCATATTTTATTGCCTCCCCTGCTGTGCTTGGGAGCATCTCCACCTTTGGAGCAACATGTGATATCCCCACATTGCATGGGTCTCTCCTAGTACACCGGTCTGATTCGTTCCTAGTGTCCTAGGTATCTGAAACCCTTGACTAGACTTGTGCGGTTTATGGGGTTTTGGACTGCTGCCCAATGCCATGGAATATCACCGTTACAAGGATACATTGAGCCCACACCCCCAGTTTGCCCTGTTACGCCCTCATGGATATCCAGTTAGTGTTACTCATGTTCATGCCATTTTCAATGTTGCCAGATTGTTGCCAGATTGGCACTCATATATGGGAAAGTCACCGTTTACGGTGCTCTAGGGACACCTATGTCTTCCAATACTGGGACCTAGGTGTCTAAGAATGAAAGTAGGTGCCTACGTTCACTATTATATAGGCACTATTATATAAAACAAACTAATATAGGAGCCTTAAAAAATTATCCTTTATATAGTATGTTTGACTCAGACATGGAAAAACCTGGTATTGCACTGAAATTCAGGATTTCATACCTAAGAGCTGATTTTCAAAGCTCCAGATATTAAAACATCACAGTGATCAGCTATGGGGTTTAAATATAATACAGATATTCAACACTGGTGTCCAGATAGTGGTCGATGTTAGATACCTGGATAATGCAGATATTTAGCCTCTATCCTGAAAGTCTACCTGGATAGCACTTAGCCAAAAAACTGTACTATCTGCACAAAGGCAGACTTTATCCCGATAGCAGCTGAATATCATCAAAATCTGGAGAGTGAATGATACTGCCCTTGTTCTGCTCATGGACCACCCCCACACTATTCACATAGTGCCAAGGCAGTCTGTGCCATAATGTCTAGTTTTCTCACATCATGTTTTTATTAGTAAAAATAAGAATGTACTAGGTGATCATGACTTCTTCATTCTTATTAATTCTGTCTGGGGAGATCAAACAAACAGTCTAAAACAGAGGTTCCCAACTCCAGTCCTGGAGGGCCAAACACCATTCAGGTTTTCAGGCTGTCCCTAATAAATATGCATAAGATATATTTGAATACAATGGGGACAGTGCATGCAAATACATCTCATGCATATTTATTAGGGACAGTCTGAAAACCTGAATGGTGTTTGGCCCTCCAGGACTGGAGTTGGGAACCTCTGGTCTAAAACATCTAGGATAGCCTAATGTTTAGAGCAGTGGGCTAGGGTCAGGGTTCAAATTCCACTGCTGCTATTGCTGACATGGTCTTGAGTACTGGGGATGATGAAGTGCTATCTTCTCTATACCGTCTGGATGTTGTGTTAAGTTTTGGAGACCATATCTTACAAAGAATATAAAGAGACTTGAAATGGTTCAGAGGAAGGCGACGTATGAGAAGAGACTTGAAGCCCTAAATATGTATACCTGACAGGAGAGGAGGGACAGGGGAGATATGATACAGACTTTTAAATACATAAATGGTATTAAGGAACAAAGAAATCTTTTTCAAAGAAGGGGGAGCTGTAAAACTAGAGGGCATAAAATGACGCTGCAAGAAGGTAAATGTAAAAGCCACATCAGGAAATATTTTTTCACTGAAAGAGTGGCGGATGCTTGGAATGCCTTCCCGATGGAGGTGGTGGGGGCAAATGCAGTGATGGAATTCAAAACGACATGGGACAGACAAAAGGAATATCTTGATAGCACAAGTGTGAAATCAAAAACTTAAATATCTTTTATACTTCAAATAGAGGGAGATGCCTGCATGCCGCCATAGTTAGAAATACTCTAGCCACCTTACTGGGTAGATAATGGACCATACTGGTCTTTATCTGCCTTCATATATTATGATACTATGTTAACTAAGTACAGTAGTGGCCAAAATTGTGGATATACTTTGACGTTTAGTTCATGTCTAGCAATATGTGCTCAATTGTTCAAATGTTTTATGTGCTTTAGGAAGGAAAGTCCACAATATTGGTTCAGAAACTATACTGAAATAAAAATTCATCAATTAAGTCTTATTCTGTCCAAAAAAACTGAAGATACAGTGTCAGAAGTACAGTATATCGCTATTGGGTCAGGGCCGGCCCATCCATTATGCAAGAATGTTGTTCACAGAGGGCCGTGCGCCAACAGCATCACACACTTGCTGTTCGGCTCCCAACAGGGCTGGCTTTAAAGGGAGCCGGGAAGGCCCGAGGCTCCGGCTCACCTCTGTACAGCCGCCAAAGTGAAGAGTGCCATTTTTCTTCACTTCGGCAGCTGTGTTCTAGTGTAGGCTGCTGGCGCATGAGAGGTTAAAGGACATTTCCTGTTTCCCAGCACTCAGTTCACCAGTGGCCTACACTAGAACACAGCTGCCGAAGTGAAGAAAAACGGCGCTCTTCACTTCGGCGGCTGTACAGAGGTGAGCCAGGGCTAGGATAGAACTGGAAATAGGCTGATGGAGAGGCTAGGATAGGACTGGAAATGGGCTGATGGGGGGCTTGGACTGGAAATGGGCTGATGGGAGCTAGGATAGGACTGGAAATGGGCTGATGGGGGGCTAGGATTGGAAATGGGCTGATGGGGGGCTAGGATAGGACTGGAAATGGCTGATGAGGGGGATGGGAGAATGGGACTAGAAGGGAGCGGATACTGAGTGATGCTGGAACTAGAAGGGAGCTTATGTTGGGAGAGGACTAGAAAAGGATTGGGCTGGGGAGTGAGGATGGAGAGGGGAAAAGATATTTTGTGTGGGAGGAAAGAAAAATCTACAATTGGCCGGGTATTGGGTGAGTAAATGGGGATTGGAGATGGAATAGTGAAATTTGAGTGGATGAAAAAGGAATAAAGAAAGAAATGCAGGAAAGAGCAAAAGGGGTGTATTGCCAAATTTTATGCTTTTCCTTTAACCCTGTCACTCACTAGCTCACTGACTAGGCACAGACACTTTGGTAAATACAATATGCTTTTATTAAAATAAGTCCTTTTAGAATAATAAGTAAAAGTTAAGCATCAATACATCACCAGATTATTGTAGCTTCACTCCAGTCGGTCGGGGGACTTTTCAGCGATCACTTAGAGGAAAATCCGGGAGACCACAGAAACACGTCTATCTCGTCTGTCAGTAGAAGTCCCATTTTCCTGCTGAAAGTCCCCCTGTTAAATACCTAACTAATGTCGTGCTTGCTGCATGCCATTACAATCCATAGGTTAACATGCAGCATGCTCAAATCAGGATTGGCTAGGGTTAATGCTGTACCCGTGGTCTACTATTGTAGGGTGTCAATTGTCTATGAGTCATTCATTCAGTTCTGTCTGGTTAAAACTGCCTGCTTGCCCAGAGATTTTGACCTAAAGTAACCCCAAGCTTTGATCTCTGGGCTAGCAGGCTGGCTCATCATGATCCCTCAGTTGATTTCTCACATGCAGAATGGCTCAAGAGTTCAATTTCTTTGCAAAGTTCAATATTCTTTGCTGATCCAAAAATCCAAATAAATCTTTAATTAGTAATACAAGGGGAAATATCAGTATGTTAAAGCAGATTTAGAGAGAGAATGGAAAAAATACTAGAAGAGAGAAGAAAGGACAAATGGACAGCAGACAATGGAGAGTTAGTAGAAGGCATGAAGAAACCAGAAGAAAGTGACTGGAGCAATTGCAACTGAAAAATAAAATGACCAAACAACAAAAGTTGAAGAAATACTTTTTTAATTTTGAATTTATTAACTGGAATATGTCAGCTCTGGGAAATGTACATCCTTAACATCTTTGCGTTTTGTTTACTACAAGAAATTCATTTATAGTTTTATTTCTCCAGTGCTGCTGTACATTCCAAGTTTGGCTTTTGGGGTTCCCAGTTTAATTATTGTCTTCCTATGTCTAAATTGTGACCACTTGTTCTTTGTTTGGTGACAATCTATGTTCTCCATGTGTAACTGAATTGAGGTATTCTGTTTATGTAGCTTCTATTTGACAGTGCCACTTGTTCTCTTTTATCCAGTAGGAGATATATTGGTATTCTCTGAGATGTATTGGTTTATTATTTGCAGTGCTGCTTTTTGATAGGTAGGGTTTGGTGCTTTGTGAGTCCTGGTAGTGCTGTTAGGATACAACGGGTTTGCTATGAGTTCTAAATGGGCAGTGTCTGTAGTACTTCCTAATGTGCCTGGCGGTTGGCACTGGAGTATAGTAAGGTAGAGATCTGGTAGTCTTTCTTTAACCAGACACTCATTAAGAGGCACATTTACTAAAAGTTAGTGCACGTTAGTATTATGCCAATATTTATGAAAATGAGGCTCACTTATGCAAATGAAGCCCCACAATGAGTCTCTGCAGATGGCCCTACACCCCCCTTGGGCCGCCCCTGTATTGGGTATTATAAATCAAAACCATTTTACATCATTAAGGTAAGTAACATGTTAGAAACCCTTTGGTATCAATGACAGCTTGCATATTCTAAGCACTTATTCAACAAGTTTCTCAAAGTCCTCCTTTTTGATTATATGGAACCAGGGCCTGAGAAGGCACTCAATCAGTTCCTGTTTGTTGCCTGGACGCTTTGATGCCACAGTTGTCTTCAGTCTGGACCAAAGGTTTTCAATCAGATTAAGGTCAGAACTGTTTCCAGGCCATGACAACAATTCCACACTATTGTCAGCAAACCACTTCCTGCAAATGGTTGCTGTGTGACGTGGTGCTCCATCCTGTTGAAATTTAAAGTCCCCATCAGATTCGAATATGTCAAATGCAGAAGGCAGTATTTTCTTTTTGAGGATGTCTGCAATGTATCACTTTGCACTGATGGTGCCACTGAAAACTTACCTACATCATGCCAAGGTCAGGGAATGTTTAACAGTGTCATTGATGCATTCTGGGATAAAGACTTTACCCGGTTTTCTTCGCACATATTGAATACCATCATGCCCAGAAATTGAAATCTTTGTCTCATCGCTCTAAATAACTCTTTTTCAGTCTTCAACTGACCAACTCAAGTGTTCCTTGGCCCAGTCAAGCCTTTTCCTTCTTTGAACTGGATTCAGGAATGGCATTTTCCTTGCTCTTCTGGCTTTCAGACTGACCTCGACTAGTCTATGACAAACAGTTCTGTTAGACACTGACACTCTGATTTTGGACAAAATGTTATTTATATCATTCATCGTAATTCTTCTGTTCTCTAGAGTCTTGCTATTCTCCTGTCAGTTGAAAGTGTTGTTGACTTTTTTCTGCCCTTTCCCTGTTTGTTTGCAATTGTTCTAGTCATCTTAAAGTGGTTGCACAACTTCTGAACACTAGAGGCTGTTACTCAACTGCCAAGTTTCTTTGCTATTTCTCAAAAGCTGTTGCCGTCCATCCTCAATGTTACTGCAGAAGCCCTCTTTTGGTCTTGTCTCTTGGTACTTTTCATTCTTAATATTTATTTAAAAGAAAGACCATAGCAAAATAGGGTATTAAATATTAAGTGAAATCTGTATCTTAATTAATTAAATGTTTGAAGAAATACTACACACGCACTCACCGTTTCACTGCATGCACACACACAAACACCATTACTTGTTGATTGTTTGCTGTGTAGACTGCCTTGATTGAAAGAGAAGGTGGTATAGAAATCCTTTTAAATAAATAAATTAAATAAATAAACAACTTGCTGACAACATTGGTAATAAACATCCAAAGGGAACAACCACAAATATTAATGATATAGCAGAGTAAAACTGCATGAACAAGTGGTGTAATTACAGGAAATATTTATTTATTTTATTTATTTATTTAGCTAGGTTTATATACCGCTTTTCACCGGGTCAAAGCAGTTTCCAGAGAACAGAACATTTTACAGTAAACATATGGGGCGTGATTCCGATATCGACATGTCAGCCCTCTGATGCCCAGTTGGAACCGAATGCACAGAGGGAGACGCATTTCTGATCTCACAGGCCATGTCTAGATCTGCAGGATCAGAATCGCGATCAGGCCTGTACATGCAGGCTGGGACCCCAATTCAGTCTGGCCTGCACGTACAGGCCTTGCCCGGATAGCTCAGTCTGGGCTATTCAGTGGAGCCGTGGCGCCATGGCACCATGGCTCCATTGAAGAGCCGTAAAGTCCACTGCTGGCTGCAAAGGTGCTATCCCTGCAGCCAGACCCCCGATCTGGCTTCCCAAGGCCACGGTCAGGCTGCAGGGAATATCCTCAGCCTCCCTACCCTTTCTGCGTCCCGATCCCACCGCCCCCTGCCAACTAGAGGAACTTATTCCACCTCTGATGTGGAATAAGTTCCCTGTTCAGGCCACCAGCCCCGGACATACAGGGCCAACATTGGAATCAGCCCTGTACATCCGGGGCTGATGACCGCCCACTGCCCACCCTAATGTGACCCCCGATCCACCCCTTTCCTGCCCCAATCTACCTTTCTTGTACAATGCGCAGGGAAGGTAGATGGGATCGGGAAAGAGTCCAAATAGCGGGGACGGACGTCCCAACGGAATGACCCCGATGTACAAGGAATGGCATAACAGTTAACAATTGAAACAGTTCAACATTTTGCTAACAAAACATAATAAGTGTTATAATCTGTAGTGCTATATACAAACTTGGAGTTAAATGGTGTATTCAAGCAACTATTTACAACTGCACCAACTACATGCTGCTTATATCCTTTTGAACTGCACACAATACACCGAATGTGGTCGCACCAGAGACTTCTACAGAAGCACTATCACCTCCTTTTTTATGCTGGCCATTCCTCTCCCTATGCACCCAAGCATCCTTCTGGCTTTTACTGTCACCTTTTCTACCTATTTAGCCACTTTCAGATCATCAGAAACAATCACGTCCAGGTCCCACTCTTCTTTTGTGGACAGAAGTACTTCATACCCTACACTGTACAGTTCCCTTGGATTTTTGCAGCACAACTGCATGACCCTGCATTTTCTAGCATTAAATCTCATTGCCAAATTCTTGACAATTCTTCATGCTTAGCTAGATACCTTCTTATGTTATCTACTCCTTCCTGGGTGTCTACTCTCTTGAAGATTTTGGTATCATCCACAAAGAGGCAAACCTTACTCAACAGCCCTTCCACAATATCACTAACAAAGATCTTAAAAAGAATAGGACCAAGGACAGATCATTGCGGCACACCACTGGTAACCTCCTTCTCCTCAGAGTGAGCTCCATTTACCAGTACCCTTTGTTGCCTCTCACTCAACACATTTCTAAACCAGTCAGTCACTTTAGGGTCCATCCCTAGGGTGCTCAATTTCTTTATAAGTCGCCTGTGCAGAATGGTGTCAAAGGCTTTACTGAAATCTAAGTGCACTACATCTAGAGCTCTCCCTCAGTCCAATGCCCTAGTCTTCCAGTCACAGAAATTAAGCAGATTTGCCAGACAAGACCTGCCCCTGGTAAACTCATGATGCCTTGAATCCTGCAATCCATTGGACTCCAGAAACCTCACTATTCTCTATTTTAGTAGTGTTTCCAATAATTTACTCTCTTACAGAGATTATGCTAACTGGCCTGTAATTGTCAACCTCATCCTTACTTCCGCTCTTGTATATTGGAACCACATGTGCCTTCCTCCAGTCCTCTGGGACCATTCCTGACTCTAAAGAAGCATTGAAAGGTCAGTCAATGGAGCTGCTAGAATGTCCCCAAGTTTCTTCAATATTTCTAGGATGTATCCCATCTGGTCCCATTGCCTTGTCTACTTTTAGTTTAGCTAGTTCCTCACAAACACAATCTTCTGAAAATCGGTCAAGATCCCCATCACTTCTGTTCCTCCTTGTGGGTGTTTTCTGAGGTCCTGCTCCTGGCCCTTCATCTTTGAACACAGAACATAAATATTTGTTAAGCAATTCTGCTTTTTCCTCATCAGCTTCTACATATTCCTCTCCTTCACCCTTGAGTCTGACAATACCACTTTTGCACTTCCTCCTCTCACTAACATCTGAAAAATGTCTTATCCCCCCTTTTTTATCACATTGGCTATTTCTTCTTCTTTTTGTATCTTTGCTTTCTTGACTACTTTGTTAGCTTCTTTAAGTTTTTCCAAATATAGATGCTTGTCTTCCTCTCTCTGTGATCTCTTGTATTTAATGAATACCATCCTCTTTTTCAACACCTTTTCAGCTATGTCTTTTGAGAACCATAAGGACCTCATTTTCCTTTTACATTTATTTACCTTTCTAACAAAAAGGTTTGTTGCCCTGAAAATATCCCTTCAGTTTTGCCCATTGCTTTTCTATGACTCCTTGAGTTCTTGTCCCATCTTGGCAAAGTTAGTTTTCCTAAAGTTTAAGACCCTTGTTTTTGAATGGATTTTATCAACCCTAGTCCTAATACTGAACCAAACCATCTGGTGGCCACAATGCAAAATGATCTCCCACTATGACATCAGAAACACTTTCCTATTGGTAAGCACTAAGTCCAGTATGGCCCCATCACATGTGGGACAGAGGATGAGAGTGAAAGGGGATAGACTCAGGAGTAATGTGCGGAAATATTTCTTTACAGAAAGAGTGGTAGATGCATGAAATAGCCTCCCAGTGGAGATGGTGGACATGGGAACAGTATCTGAATTCAAAAAAGTTTGGGACAAACACAGAGGACCTCTAAAGGTAAAAAGGGGACTATTATAGTTGATATAGAATGGCAGACTAGGTAGGATATGTGTTCTTTTTCTGATGTCATGTTTCTATGTTTCTATTTTTGTTATGAGGGCTGTGAATCAACTTATCTGTAGCTTGCTATCTACAATTATCAATCTCTTGTCCTTAGATTTAAATTAATCTTTCCTAACCATTCCTCTATTAATATGTGGAGCCTGATTCTTGAAGCGGGATGTTAGGGCCACTAGGACCAGATTCTGGTCCGCGGGAACAAGATGTCCCTGCAGGAGCCAGAATCAGGCCCAAAGACAGCCTGGCATGCCCCCTCTGCCTGTGGGGATGTCCTCTGGCCCCACTACCCCTGCTGCTCGATCCATGGCTGGCCTCCCATGGCCTGAATCAGGCGGAAGGGATCCCCGCACACGGCCCCGGCACTGTGGGTGGCTGCGGTGCCCTGATCCTGTGAGAAATACTGCTTATATTGTGGAAAAGGAAGAACTGACCAAGGCCCTAGAACAAGGTTAGAGACTATAGCAGAGACTGATGAGCTTTTGTGTGATAAGGTAACATATGAATATAGATCACCCTGTCTATGGCAATTTGGATCTGGAGGTGGACAGTGATGAATCTGTTTATGGTACTCTGGATATAGGCACAGACAGTGATTCAAGCGCAGATAATACGAGAAGAAACAGGACTGTGAATGTAAAAAGAGAACATATGCTTATTGTAACGCAAAAGCTAACTGCAAAGTATATATTTTAGATAGAAGCTTCTGTATTTTTCTCTCTCTCTGAGAAATTGCTGACAGTTAGTGGTGACAGAGATTAGCAAATAAAGTTATGTACATAGTTACTGGTGCAAAGGGTAGCTTCTGCATTCCAGACAGTGCCGCCTCTTTTTTGTGGCAGATGATAGGTTGAAAATTGGACAACAACTAACATCAGCATTATTGCATAAACTTTCCGAGAATCAGAGACCTTAGGTCAACATATAACTGGAAATTAAATAAAGCTTGGGAAATTAATAGAATTTAGATAGAACTTATAGCGTAACTAATCAGCTTCTGTATAATGAAGGCGTCACAGCGACACCTACTGTCACTTGGTAATTGTAATCATGGCCTTGTAACCTTCCGTTTTTTTATGTACTTTTGCAAAGCATCAGCAGAAAATTAACCCTGTAAGCAGATTTTATTCCAGATCTGTGATTTTGTAACATGAATAATATCATCCAATGTTAATCAAAAATTAACTATGTCAGCTGATACTTCTTAATAAAAGGCAGATCTCTGGCAGAAGATTTTTGAAGATAGTTAGGGAGGAGCCATGGTTTTGGACCCCCAGCAATCTTCCTTCTACAGCTCTGGAATTATTATAATTGATTTTCTGTGTATATGTCTTGTTTTTTCCTTCCTGTTAGAAGGGCTAGGTAAAGCCTACGAATCCAAGTTGGAATCCAGGTAGAAGGGCCTGCCCCAAAAGGGCTACAACATATATCATCTCTGGGGTGGTATGAGCAGTACGGCCCAGCAGGCATGGCAGCACATACAGGGCCATGACTTGAATCGGCCCTGTACGTGCTGCCGGGCAGCTCATCCCCATTTCACCCCCAATCCTGCCCCCTCCTGGCTCTTCCTATCCTGAAGCACAGGACGTATAGGGAGAGCCAGTGCAGGAATAGGGTTTAGGCAGATGGCAGGGCGTATAGCCCCGCATCCTGCAATCCTGAATGAGGGCTTTTATCTACTTGAAGAACTACCAAAAGGGACTGCTACAGTTGGAAAATGATCTGCACTTGTAAGTATTTATCTTCAGGACTATACCCTAAATCTTGAGGAAAAAAGGAATTCTTTGGGTTAAAGCTGATAAATCTGTGTATTTTAGAATTTAGTATTTTTGTTGAGTCAGGTCTTAGTACCACTAGAGAGCTTTTCATTTAAAATAAATCAGAGTATAGCTCAGTATAGAAAGCAAAATAGATTAAATAGTTTCTGAGAAGAAAGAAAAACTTTCTAGAGAGCTTTTTATTTAAATCAAATCAGCTTAGCATACAAGTAGAATAAATAGTTTGAGTAGAAAGAAATAAACTTGTTTTTAGTGACCTTTATAAAGAGGCCTTCCAGTTAGGATGCAAACGATCTCTGAAGTTGTCTTAAATAGGTGTTAAAGCCAAGTGACAGATCAAAGGGGCAATTTGAAAGGCCCCCTCTATCAAATCAAGGGCTGTGTTTATCACCCAGAAAATTGGTAAGACTTTACACCTTAGAAGCACAGGTCAGGGCACTGTGTAGCAAGCCATCTTTTATTAAGTCTTCTTTCCCTTCCATCCCTGCCAAGTTACACACACCCTAGGGATAATTTTAGCTTTATATGCTCTTAAACCTATTAAATGGAAAGAGGTGCCCATATTCACTTTCAGGTACAGCTAGTTATCCTCATCAGGAATACCTAAACAAAACCTTAAAACTAAGATGCAGACAGCAATCCAGCAGTGAGATGGGGGCTTTCCAGTCTTTTGCGTTGAGTGTCACATGTGATTTTTTTCCCAGTTGGCAAGGGGCCTCACTTGAATACTAGGTGCAAGGAGCTCTTTGTTCTCAGGGAATGTCTGATCTCTGGAGGCTAGAATAGCAGACTTGGAGGACATAAGGAAGATAGAGAGGTATAAAGACGAGACCTACAGGGACGTAGTACTGAAGTCTCACCTCCAGTCTGGCAGCCTCCCTGTTGCCATGGAGGAAAGAGGTCACATGACAGGAGACCATCATCCTGGTGTGGTAGAAAGTGATCCTATAACTAGGACCTGTCCTCCAGATGAAGTAAAACCCTCTTGCATGAAAAGATTTCTCCATGGCCATGTGGCCATGTGCCCATGAGGAAAGGCTTAGGACAGCCACTATAGTTGGTGATTCGATCATTAGGCATGTAGATAGCTGGGTAGCTGGTGGACATGAGGATCACCTAGTAACATGCCTGCCTGGTGTGAAGGTAGCAGACCTCATGCGCCACCTAGACAAGGTTTTAGATAGCATTTGGGAGGAGTCTACTGTCTTGGTACATAGGAAGGTGTGGGAGGGACATACTGGAGGGCAAATTTAGACTTATAGGTAAGAGTTGAAATCCAGAACACTTCCAGGGTAGCATTCTCATAAATACTTCCAGTTCCATGTGCAGGATCCAAAAGGCAGACAGAGCTTCAGAGTCTCAAGGTACGGATAAGACGATGGTGCAAGAAAGAGGATTTTGGATTTGTTAGTCACCCAAGAGAGCATGGTTCGGAAGAATGTACCCTTGAAGGATACTAACAAAAGACTGAAGTTAGGGCATATAGACAGAAATTCCAATAAAGACAAAAGCAACCCAAATGCCCTTAAGTACAGAACAGAAAGAGCTTAAAGATGCCAAATTACCTCTGCCTACCGATAACCAGATTAATATGAATAAAATACAGTCTCTAAAATGCTTGTATGCAAAAGCTAGAAATCTAAAAAATAAGATGGGAGAGTTACAATATATAGCATTAAATGGGAGGTTAGATATGATTGGTATCTCAGAGACATGGTGGAAGGAGGACAACCAGTGGGATGCTGTGATACCTGGGTACAAATTACATCACAATGATAGAGTAGATCAAATTGGTGGAGGGATTGCACTCTATGTTAGAGAGGGCATTGAGTCACATAGGACTAAAGTTTTGCAGGAAACAAAATAAACTGTAGAATCTCTATGGATTGAAATTCCATGTGAAAAGGGGAAGGCGATGCCAATGGGGGTGTACTACCAACTGCCTGGCCAGAATGAACAAATGGATGATGAAGAGATGGATGAGGAAATTTTCAGTAGTAGCAGTACTCAAAGAAATCAGGGAAGCTTACAAAAGTTACAACACAGTAATAATAATGGGTGATTTCAATTATCCCAGTATCAACTGGGTCAGTGTCATGACAGGACATGCTAGGGAGTTTTTAGATGAAATAAATGACTGCTTCTTGGAGCAGCTGCTTCATAAACTGACAATAGGGAAGCCATTTTGGAACAAGTCCTTGGTGGAACACAAGATCTGGAGAAGAGATAAGGGTGTTGGAGCCACCTGGTAATAGTGATCACAGCATGATTGCATTTGATTTAATAAATGGAGGAAGGACAGCAAGGGAATCCACAGTACTACCTTTTAACCTTCAAATGGAGAATATGATAAATGAGGAAAATAGATTAAAAAATAACTTAAAGGAGCAGCTGCAAAAGTTAAAGATTTACATAAAGCATGGGTGTTGTTTACAAATACTATCCTGCATGCCCAGAACAGCTGTATTCCATGCTTAAAGAAAGGTGGAAGGAAACCCCAAAAACTGCCAGTATGGTTTAAAGGTGAGGTCAGTGAGGCTGTTGTAAGTAAAAATGCATCTTTCAGGAAATGGAAAAAATAGCTAAATGATGAAAACTGGAAACATAAGCACTGGCAAGTTAGTTACAAGGCATTGATAAGGCAGGCAAAGAGGGAATTTAGAAAAAAAAAAGCTTGCCCTAGAAGCAAAAACGCATAATAAAACCTTTTTCAAATACATTCATGGCAAAAAACCTGTGAGAGAGTCCAAGATGATAGACAGGTAAAAAGGGCACTAAGAGTGGCAAGGCCATAGCGGAGAGACTGAATGAATTCTTTGTTTCAGTCTTTACTTGAGATGATGGGACGTTATCCATGCCTGAAATGGTATTTAAAGGTGATGCATTGGAAGAAATCAAAGAAATAATCGATAAACTGGGAAGATGTATTAAAGCTATTTGATAAACTAAAAAGTAGCAAATCACCTGGACCAGATGGTATACATCAAAGGGTGTTGAAAGAACTGAAATATGAGAATGCAAACCTACTATTAGTAATCTGTGGACTATCATTAAAATTATCTATAATACATGAAGACTGGCAAATGGCCAATGTAATGACTTTTTTAAAAAGGGTTCCAGGGGTGATCTGGGAAACTACAGACCAGTGAACCTGATGTCAGTACCAGGCAAAATGACAGAAACTATTATAAAGAACAAAATTACTGAACATATAGATAATCATGGTTTAATGGGAGAAAGCCAGCCTGGCTTTAGCTAAAGAAGGTCTTGTCTTACTAATCTGTTATATTTCTTTTGAAGGAGTAAATAAACAGGTAAATGAAGGTGAGCCAGTTGATATAGTACATCTGGATTTTCAGAAAGTCTTTGAAAGGTTCGCTCATAAGAGACTCTTGTCAAAATTAAAAAGTCATGGGATAGGAGGCAGTGTACTATTGTGGATCAAGAACTGGTTAAAAGATAGAAAGCAGAGAGTAGGGCTAAATGGCCAATTTTCCCAATGGAGAAAGGTGAATAGTGGAGTATCCCAGGGATCTGTGCTGGGTCCGCTGCTTTTTAACATATTTGTAAATGACCTGAAAATGGGAATAACGAGTGAGGCAATCAAATTTGCAGATGATACAAAATTATTCGAACTTCTTAAAACCCAGGAGGATTGTAAAAATTTCAAGAGGACCTTGATAAATTGGAAAACTGGAATTTCAAATGGCAGATGAAATTTATTGTGGACAAGTGCAAAGTTATGCACATAGGACAGAGCAACCTAAACTCTGGTTATATGATGCAAGGTTCCACATTAGGAACCACCACTCAGGAAAAAGATTTAGGCGTCATTGTAAACATGTTGAAACCCTCCATCCAGTGTGCAGCGGTGTCCAAGAAGGGAAATAGAATGCTAGTTATCATAAGGAAAGGGATGGAGAATAAAGCAAAGGTTATTATAATGCCACTCTCTCGTTACATGGTGCAACCGCACCTTGAAGATTGCGTGCAATTCTGGTTGCAGTATCTTAAAAAGGATATAACGGAATTTGAAAAGGTACAGGAAGAGCCACCAAAATGGTAAAGGGGATGGAAGGATACCCCTATGAGGAGAGGCTTATAAGGTTAGGGCTCTTCAACTTAGAAAAGAGACGGCTGAGGGAGATATGATAGAGGTCTATAAATTAATGAGTGGAGTGGAGCAGGTAAACGTTGTCATGAGGTGGACAGCACAGAGTCTAAAACTTTAAAAGGGAAAACAAAGGAAGGGCTTACTGGTCATGAGATAGACAGTACACAGCCTGAAATAACCAGAGAGGCTCTAAAAGGAGAGCTTATTTCTTATGAGGGAGACAGTATAGAATCTGAAGTATTAAAAGGGTTTAGAAATGAAGAGCTTACCTCACAGTCACAGGGTCAGTGGAGACATTCACAGTGCGAGGGGGCAGGGAGTGAAGAAACAAACATTCCTCAGGGCTGCAGTGACGCAGAGAGAATTCAGAGCTCTAATCAGGCTCACCTGTGGGAACAGTTCCACGTCCAATAGGCAGCTCAATAAAACCAGGGGAAAATCAAGGGAAGAGGAGGGTGAACTCACAGGCAGAGTCAGACTGAGACCCAGATGCAGTTTCAGATTCAGAGACGGAACAAGCTTTCCCCAAGCAAGGGAAACAAGCCTAGAGCACAGCCAGAGTGTGGAGGAGAGTCTGGAACCTAGCCTGGAGAAACAGACAAGGAGCAGAGAGATCCTCAGAGAGGCTGAGTTGGGAACTCCAGACCAAACAGTAAGAGACCCGCTGTCTTGGAGATCCAGGTTTGAGCAGAAGCAGTCTGACGAACCCGAGTGGATCAGGAGAGATAGAGCTAAGGTCTTCCCAACCAGAGGGGTCCTCGCGCCCAGGCAAGCAGTCAGATCACCAGAGAGCAAAGGTCACACTCTGAGAGTCTCACAGGAAGCAGGAAGCAAGTGCTACCCTGCTAGACCCAGCAACAGATACTGCCGGAGCAAAGCAGTCTGCAGCTCTGATAGAAAACCCTGGCTAGAGGAAGAAGGACTAGAAGCCATATTCTCTCATGGGAAAGATAAGTACCCTCTGTATTCTAAAGGGAGTGGAGTAGATTCGGGGAGGAGAAGCAAAGCATATAGGAAGCAAGAGTTCCCTCAATGGCTTAGGGACTGGGAAGAATTCCCCAGCCCAGCTCCTGTTGCCTCTGACCCCCAGCAGCAGCACTTGTATCTCCCAAGAACAGAGTTTACCCCAGAGCAGAGGTCTGAGTACAGGTTTGCAAAAACTCAGAGATCCTACGCAGGTCAAGCCCAAGAGGGGATGCAGTCGGAAAGCACTATCCCAGAGAATATTCAGGAGCCAATGGATTGCAGTTTGGGAGTAACAGATGATTTAGAATCTCTGCGTTAAAGAGAAGAAAAGGAAGTGTGTTTTTGATTTCTTTGGAGGAAGATAATACTTTTGTGTTTTGGGGAAAACAAAGAAGAAGCTTGGTTTTGTTAAAGTGTTCTTTTGCCTGTAATGTAACAGCTTAATTTGTGTTATCCTTATCTGAAAGCCGTCCGCATAGGACAGGGAATAAATCCCATCCTTAATTCCACTTTGGACACGACTCTTGAGTCATTATTCTTCCACAACTCAAACTGGGTCTCCATCTAGGCAGCTGCCTAGGGTGACACAGTCAGCCAACAGGCTTACAACGTAGATTGATTGTTTATGTCATCAGAATATAGAAAGACTAGGGGACATGCAATGAAGCTACAGTGTAACCCGTTTAAGACTAATAAGAGAAAATATTTTTTCACTCAACGCATAATCAAACTAAAATTTGTTACCTACTCTTGCTGCCTTGCTGGGCAGACTAGATGGACCATACTGGTCTTTATCTGCCGTCATATACTATACTATGTTACCGGTGGATGTAGTAAACGTTTTTAGTATAGCTGGGTATAAAAAAGTGTTGGACAAGTTCTTAGAGGAAAGGTTCATAAACCATTATTAAAGAGGACCTAGGAAATCCACTGCTTGCCCCAGTACAAGTATTGTGGAACCTATGTATCTTTTTGTGAACCTGCTAGGTATTTGTGACCTGGATTGGCCACTGTTGGAAACAGGATACTGGGCTTGATAGACCTTGGTCTGACCCAGTATGGCTTAAGTTATTCCCATTGTATTTATGCTTTTCCTCGCTCTTTTCCTCATTTTCTAGTCTGTTTCTCTATATGTTTATGTTTATTGGGATTTCATATATCACCTTTCTTTACAAAGGCAAGGTGATTTACATTAATTAAATTAAGAGATAAAATTCAACAAAGAAACTTCATAAAAGCTCAAAAAAGGAGGGGATTAGGAAGGAAAAAATTAAGGTTCGAGTAGTACAGAAAAGAGATGAACAAGAAGATGGGGGGAAAATAATTAGTTGTAGTGCTGAAGGACCTAGCCTCCAAAGGTCTGTTCAAATAAGTGGTCTTAAGTTGCCATTTAAAGGAACAGTAGAATATTCTAAATGGATATGTCGTGATAGAGCGTTCCAAAGGATGGGGACACTGAAGAAAAAGGCTTAATGTCTGATAGACTCAAATCTTGATCTGGATGGAGCAAGAATGTGTAGTCTGTTGTAATGAAGTGATCATAATGTTTGCAGTGGGGGGAGGGGTGGTATTTATTTAACTAGGCTTATATACTGTACTGATTTTCTACCAGTCAAAGCAGTGTACATTCAGGTACTGTATATATATTGTCTTCCCTTGTCCCTGAAGGGCTCATAGTCTATGTTTTTGTACCTCAGGTGATAGCTTTTTAAAAGAGGTGTAATGTGATCCAATCTTTTGACATGCAGCAAAATGTGGATAGCAGTATTTTGGACTGATTGTAAACTTTTGAGTTTTGATTGAGAGAGACCAGCATAAATGGTGTTGCAATAATCTTGTCTAGATAATACAGGGGCTATTTCAAAGCATTTATACGGTTTGCAGACCTGCAAACTGTGAAAATGCCACTGAGCTGGAAATTCCGTGTGTGCTGCCGCTACATGCCCCAATGCTAACTGGTTAGTACTGGGACATGTGGGGAGCATTCTAAGGCAGCACCTGTCACTAACAAGGCAGCGACAATATTGAGCCACTGCCTGTTTATCGACATGCAGTTAAAGTAAGGCACCGCAAACGCTGGCCTACCTTTAGCCATGGCCTGGTTAGCTTCTGGGTTCTGCAGCCAACCTAGATACTATGACCTGTATTACCCATTGTTGGAGACAGGAGTCTGGGCCTGATGGACCTTTTAGTCTGGCAAATCCTATATTCTTATGGTCTGAGATTGCTCCTTGTTACCAATGAAGTCTGAAGCCTGCTGTGGCACATAGTCATTCAACAGCAATATAAGTAAAGCTGTAACTCTCACTTTATGGTTGTGAGAAGGTCTGGGACATGGAAGCAGTGTGGGGGCTGAGAACTATGGTAGTTAGAATTGCAGATGTAATAGTGCCCATGGTGCTAATTGTTTTTGTCTATTATATTTAGTAGTGTCTGAAAAGATAGTTATTGAAAATAATGCCTCCTACATTTAGTACATATTTCAACACCCAAAGCTAACCCACCAAGTAATTTTGCCACCTTTTTTTTTTGTTTTTATAGTGCCATCAAGTCAATGCTGACCTGGCTGCCTCTGGGATTTCTTGGCAAAGTACCACTGGAAGTAGATTACCAGGCCTTTATTTCTGAGGAAATGGAGGGTAAAGTGACTTGCCCCAAGGTCACAAGGAGTACCAGTGGGAATTAAACCAATGATCTTCTGGATTCTAGGCTGTTGCTCTAACCACTCGGCTACACCTCCATGCCATTTTGTAAGTCACTAAATCCAACATGACGAGGTGTATATCATTTGTTCAGATTTATAGGAGCTAGACAGCATCTACCTAAGAACATAAGAACATAAGAAATGCCATACTGGGTCAGACCGAGGTCCATCAAGCCCAGTATCCTGTTTCCAACAGTGGCCAATCTAGGTCATACGTACCTAGCAGTTTCCCCAAAAGACACAGGTTCTGCAGTGCTTGTACTAGGCCAAGCATTGATATCCTGGGTCCCTTTTTAATAGTGGTTTATGGACCTTTCCTCCAGGAACTTGTCCAAACCTTTTTTAAACCCAGCTATACTAACAGCCCTTACTACATCCTCCGGTAACAGATTCCAGAGTTTGATTACACGTTGAGAGAAGAAATATTTTCTCCTATTTGTCTTAAATAGTTTACCCTGTAGCTTCATTACATGCCCCCTAGTCCTTCTATATTCTGATAGCGTAAACAATTTATCCACGTTTATCCGTTCCACTCCATTCATTAATTTATACACCTCTATCATATCTCCCCTCAGCCGCCTCTTTTCTAGGTTAAAGAGCCTTAACCTTTTTAGCCTCTCTTCATAGGAGTAGCCTTCCATCCCCTTCACCAATTTGGTGGCTCTTCTCTGTACTTTTTCTAATAACTCTATGTCCTTTTTAAGATACGGTGACCAGAATTGCACACAATATTCAAGGTGCGGTCGTACCATGGAGCGATACAGAGGCATTATAATATCCTTTGTTTTATTCTCCATCCCTTTCCTTAGGATACCTAGCATTCTATTTGCTTTCTTGGCCGCCGCTGCACACTGGGCGGAGGGTTTTAACATGTTATCCACGATGACTCCTAAATCTTTTTCCTGGGTGGTGGTTTCTAATGTGGAGCCTTGCATCTTGTAACTATAGTGTGGGTTGTTCTTTCCTAGGTGCATAACTTTGCACTTGTCCACATTAAATTTCATCTGCCATTTGGATGCCCAGTCTTCCAATTTATCCAGATCCTCCTGCAGTTTTCCACAATCCTCTTGGGTTTTAACAACTTTAAACAGTTTTGTGTCATCTGCAAATTTGATTACCTCTCTGATTTCAGATAGGACTACGTCTTCAGAATCATTCAGTGGGCTTAGGTGAGAATGCTGGGGTTTTAGGGCATGTGGTGTTTTGTGGCTATAGTTCTGGTTAAAGAGGGAATTACAGACTCATCTGCCAAGGGTCCTTTGGTGAAGTATTGAGCCTGAAGTGAGGGCAGGCTTGAGCATTTGATTCTTCTAAACTATCAATATTGTAGGAGAAAGGCATGGGAAATACATTTAGAAGGATTTGGGTGCCCAGATTAGAGTCCTTTGTTATGTTATCTAACAAAGTTGTAGGGTTTTTTTCCCCCCAGTCAATTAATGTGGCTTGCTATTCATTGACTATGTCCTGCTTTAGTATAGGGCTAAGGGAGACCAGGTAGATAGTGTTTGTCCATGTTAATAGTAAACATAAAGATTATTCTAATCTGTGTTCCCTGAACAGACACTCAATGAACGGACTGCTAATTTTCAAAAATTAAAAGCATTGAACCTGAGAATCAGAGAAACTGTCAGTATGTGATTCGCTCTATTGTAAACTAATATTTGCCTTACAGTAGAAAATAATAGGATGCTCATTTGTGTGTATTGGAGCCTTACTAGTTTAGGCCTCTACCAGGCAACCAACAAAGAGTAAAGAAAAAATAAAACAAATTACATCTGAAGCAAATCATCAGCATCACTGTTTCCAAATTACTATGTTTCTGGGGAATTTCAGTCAGTGGCATGAAAGAAGACAGTGCCCGATTCAATAGAGCTTTGATAGTCAGGTTATGTTAATAATGGGAACTCATGTAAAATGCATAAGGTGTGCCTCTTACAGATGAGGACAATTGCTAATAATTATTCTGTATGCTGACTATAGCACCTTCTGAACTGATACATAAAGCCTCTTTCACATCGCGATCTCATTGCTTATAGACTTAAAAATTACTTTCATCTGTTTGAGAACATGTGAATGGAAAAAGATTAGTGATTTGCCTTGCAAAATGGCCAGTTGGTTGAGAATTGGGGAGGGGTGGGGGGCTGATTGCAAAAGTGTCTTCATTTAAAAAAAAAAGAAAACCTTCTAGAATACATTTGGAAATTCTATAAACTGCAAAATAAATTCTACAGGAGTGTGGAGTAAAAAGGAGGGATGCAAAAGAACACCAGGGAAGAATAATACAAGCTCCGTGGAGTCCTTGAATTCCTTTTCATGCTTTATTTACTAGAAGTTCATCTGCAATATGGATACTGGATGGCTCATAAGGAATTGGCACAGTGTTGCTGTAACTTTTACCTCTAGGTCACTGGTTCAAATCTAGATCAAGTCAGTAGGGATCTTGAAAAAATGACCTATGTGAAATGAATTGATGGTCTCAGTTCTATCCCAGGGCTTAGCAGAAGAGTTCACAGGAATCTAACAGGAGCTGGATTGTGAATATCAGTGTTTTGTATGTCTATACCACTTTTCCAATTTTAGCTCAAGGCAGTTTAGAACATTTATTCCCTTACCCAGGGAGCTTAATATCTAAATGGGTACACTAGGCAATGGGAGATAAATGGGTTGATATTCAGAACTTCGATCTGGACTGTCAACAATGAGCTGTCCAGATAAGGATGTTGATAAAAGATATTCAGCAGCACTATCTGCATAGTGCCGCTGAATATCTTCACAAACTGCCCCAGCACTCTCAGTTTAGCACAGGGGTGGAGCAAGGATGATATCGGCGCTATCGGGATAAGTGCTTAGCATGAAAAGCAGACCTAAGGCACAATTCAAAATGGGATGTCCAAATGCAATCTGAGACATCAAAGCCAGAAAGTCTGGAAAATAAAAAGCAGTTATGAGTTCAGAAACGGCCTGATATGGACATCTATAGAGATATCTTCATAGATGTCCCCAGAATAGCCTCTCAAAACATGGATGTCTAATAGCATAATGGTCAAAGTAGTGCGTTAGGAGCAGTGTGGCCAAGGTTCAAATCACAATGTGGAGCTCTGTGATCTTAGGCTAGTTGCTAAAAACATCTAGAGAAGATGGAGAATTAAGGCCAAAACAAGCACTTTCCTGATGCCTATTTGTACCTGCAGCAGGTCTAAAGGTGGACATGCTTGCAGAGATCCCCATCAGAGAGAGACATTTAAGTCCATTGAATTTCCCCAGACATGCCTTCACCATATCCCCTTGCCTACTTGGACGTCCCTGTGCTGGAGATGTCTGCAAATGTTGTTTGTAGAATAGCTTCAGAGGCATCTCTGTGATTGACATGTTTGTCTTCAGACATCACAACTAAGCCTTTTAAAATGGCCCCCTATCTGTATAGCACTGCTTAACCCGTATGTTCAGTAGCAGTAGTGCTGCTGAATATTCTGCCTATATGAAAGCATCATGGCTGACCACCATAGTGTTTCCACGTTGGAAAGTCAGCCCCAAAGTGACTCATCCAAAGTCATAAGGCGTGTTAATGGGGACACTGAGATATAAACCTTGGTTTTTAGTCCTTTAATCTAAACTTTAATACAGACCTTCCTCCCATTCTTCTGCATTCTGCCATATACCTCATTACTGATTTGTGTCAAGGATGGGAAAGAGATTAGTAGTATGATAAATATACCTCCAATCAGGCATGTTTGTGCAAGACTGAAATGCCATGCCAGCAATTTAAAGCTCTCCTCTCAATAAGTCTATAGCATGGGCATAGTTTGGGGGGGGGGGGAGTTGCCCAGACAATGGCCATGATGCTGATCTGTCTGCAGGGATCCAATCTCCTATGAGCAGATAGAAGGGGACTTTGTTGCTATCATGGCCATCTTCTTTTCTTCCACCCATGGGAGATCAATGGCTGCAAAGCTTGTCTGCCTGTGGGGATCCATTGAGGCAACTCATTTGGGGGGGGGGGGGGGCAATGCCTGCAGCAGAAGAGACAGGGATTGTGGCAAAGTTATCTTCTCTTCTACCTATGGGAGATGGGATCTCCTGTGGGAAAAAGGGGCAGATCAGAGACAAACAGTCTGCTTGTGGGTATCCAATTCCCCACAGACAGAAAAGAAGAGGGAGGCCTAGTGGCCTGCAGCACAATAGGTTGTGTGGGGGGGGGGGGATTCAAGTGAGGTAGAGAAGGCAGGGAAACTTTAAAGGGCCATGGGTCTATTTAAAAAAGAAGGATGGGGGATTTTAGGGCAGGGTATGGAGTGCTGGGGGGGGGGGGGTTGGTGAAGGGAGAAGAGTCTGGAAGGGTAACAGAGGAGGAGAGATAGTAGGAGAGAGGTTGGAGTGTAGGGAAGAGTGCAAGGTGTTGCCAAAGGGTACTTTCCTCTCCCTAAAAGCCCATGCAAGCACCCTGTCCCCACTCCCAAACAGGCACCCCACCTCTGCACCTCACCCACATACACACAGGCATCCCATCTCTGCACCACACCCAGATGCCCTGCACCCCACTCACACAAAGGCACCTACCACATCTCCTCCTACACACAGACAGGTACACCACTGTTGCACCACACACTCGTACAGACACTTAATATCTGAAGCGATAACTGTTGTCTGTATTTCTGTCAAAAGATGCCATGTGGTATAGGAACTCTGGTGCTGGTCTCATGAGATTTGAAAATATGAGACCAGTGTGAGAGACAATGGGAGGGAGGCATGAGGAGGTCACAAACACTGGCTCTTAAGATTTTGGCCCGGCTCCTAAATCCACACAAAATTTGTTGCGTCCTAAAATAGAGGCACAATATGTTTGGAATTTTGGTGCCAGCTATAGGCTGCACACCTGCGCAAATAAAATCCCATCACCAGGTGCACCTCTAGCTGCTGCTTTTACATTTGCTGAGCAGTAACATGAGGCACAATTCTCTCTGATCCCGCATAAAGGCCTCTCCTCATGGTCTACCCCTTCCCTCAATCCCCGTGATTCTTGTTCAGAGATGGGCTGCAGGGAGAGCCAGCACTGCACCTAATCAGCAACATGGCTGCCTCTGAGCAAGTGGCACTGAGATCGATGGAGGGGGAAGACTATGGGGAAAGGCTGTGCCACCTAAATATGGGATAAGAGGTCTGTGCGTCTCATGCTACTGCTCAGCAAAGGTAAGGTAAAGTGTTGCTTGCCTCCTCTATTTCTTGTGTTACACTGTATGCAGCTTCTGGCTTGTTGGGGGTTTCAATTTAATTTTATCTACATATTTCTACTTTGAGTTTATTATAATTTATTCTGTCCTTGGTGAGGGTCTAAATGCATTTTGCCTGTGTGACTGAGACTAAGAGTCCGATTCTAAGAGGCAACTTCCGGGGCTGCATGTCCCAGTGGAATGTGCAGCCCCGCAAGCAATCCTGACCATATTCCTCCTCCAACTCTCTCCGTACAGCCAGAGCAGCAGTACGGAGAGAGCCGGTGGGGGACGGGAAGGGCAGAGTGAGGGCGAAGCGGGGGCAGGCCAAGGCAAACGATGTACAGGGCCGATTCAGGTCATGACCCTGTATGTCCTGCGGGGTCAGCGGGAATGTGCTGCTTATTCCACCCGGAAGATGGAAAAGCAGCTTTGACTGGGTGATCGTGGCTGCCTAGCCTTGGTTCAGGGAAACATAGGATTGGTACTGCAGGGGTCAGGGGGGGCTTGCTGGGAGGTCATTCCTGTGGGTATGCAGGGATATGCCAGGCCATCTCATGGACCGATCCTACAACCACGGGAACATCTGTTTCCTGTGATGCAGAATCGGGTCCAAATGGGCCTGTTCTGCTCAGAGCTGTCCAGACAGACTGGACATGCCTCTTAGGGAATCGGGTTCCACGTGTTTGATTATCATGAAGTTTCTATGTAGGATCTGTAGCAATGTGGCTTGTTCAGTTTTCCGAATAGGTGAAAGGAGGTTCTAAGGCCCACTGCATTATTTATGGCAATGCTCTTTTCTGTGTAGGCGCCTTATTGCATTAATTTTAGAGGCTGTTTTCATTATGATATGGTAGATTTGCATTATAAGTCTTCAGTGATGCTTGTAGGTTTTGTGTTAGTTCACAATCTCACAGAAAAAGTCTCAATCCTAGAATGAAGTAGAAATCACCACATCAAAACCACCTTCATTCAAAATAATACAACATGAGCTCTCACCACATCAAAACCAGCTTCATTCAAAATAATACAACATGAGCTCTCATCTCTTCATAGACATATCCTTTGTATAGATGTACAAATAAAAATTTAGGAGAAAAAGGTTCTCATATTCCTTTGAGCAAATATTGAGCAAGTGGAGTGGAGGAGTGGCCTAGTGGTTGGGGCAAGGTACTTCAGGCCAGAAGGTCAGGGGTTCAAATCCCACTAGAGGACAGCAACCTTGGGCTGGAAGGACTGGGGTTTCTAGTCCCACAGGTGCTCCTTGTGGTCTTGGGCAAGCCACTTAATCCTCCATAGCCCATGTTCCCTGTAAAATAGTTATCTCCAAGTTATAATGCCCTGTTCAATGTGATTTCAGTTTGTTCAATATAAACCGCACTGATGCAGAATAGCACAGTATATAAGAGAATGTAAATAAATAAATAAATATTCATGGGCATATGATAATTGTCAGCCCGTAAATTACACTCATCACATTCACGGAACCAAAAAACTCCTGTATCAAAACTTTCTGAACTTTTCTAAATATATTGTAAATTTGAAATCTTTAAATCAATGTTCAATTCTTTTCATTATTTAAATCTTACTGTACATCATTGTTAGCCTCAGGGCAACAAACACACTTATCTGCAAGCCATATTGTACACCCCAATGCCACAGACAATGCCACAGATGACGCCAAACGGCGTTTCGCTGAAGCTTCTTAAGGGGGCATTCAAGTGAAATTCTTTGTAATCAAACACATGCTGTAAAAGATAGGGAGATGCGATAAATTTTTTTTAAATTATTTATATTTTTGAAATTTACATAAACAAATTAAGAATAGATCTTGAACGGAAATAGAGATGGATAGCAGGAAAACATTCGATAGATCAATTAAGAAACAATATGTACATCTTAGCACAATTGTCCCCAAAAGGAAATAATACTAATGATCCACCTCCCTCTAGCCCTCAAACTAAGGGGGATACAATAATACGATAATTAAAACAATCCATTATACTGAGAAGCAATAGATTTTTAACATGAAATAATAACCCACAGATGAAAAACTCCTTTAACCTTATAAGACAAACTAGTGGCAAGAGAAAGAGGGACCTGACATATTACACAAATCAGTGATAACTTTAGATACCTAAAGAAAAAAAAAGAAAACACAAGAATCAGCAGGACCAAACAAGTCTCTCTTACTTCACCCTAACTCTCAATACAGTCATACAGTTCTATCTTCCAATCATCATTGGGATGCCGGGTAAAGGTTCATATCTACGTTTAGTTATATTGTTACTCTATTAAAAATAATCTCACGACATGAACAGATAAACACACATGAATGCTTCATTGTGCTATTACTCTATCATGGATAGCACCATCACACAAGCAAACAACAACAACAACAACAACAACAAAACAATTCCACATGAACTATGCAGCAAAGGCTCTCAAACATACACACCCACACAGTAAAACTCAAAGACTGCTAGCTATAGCAACAGTAAACTGCCCATAAACCTCGGTGCACTCCCAAAATGCTAATGCTTAAATCTAAACTCGGACCAAAGAGGCATTACATCTGAAACAACCCAGACCACAATGTTACCAGAACAAAATCAAATACATCCAACATACATACCTTTGAAGAGTTCTAAATTCATCACAATACAACTGCAGCAATCCCCAGTGTATCAGAGTATTCAGGCTAAAAAACGTTCAAACAAATGCCGTGCAGCTGCGGTCTTTTTATATTCTACCTGAGCCACTCCAAAAGATTTAAAGGGGACCATACAAGAGAAAGCAGATTTCTAAACTCATAAGACCTGACCAGGCTCTTGAAATGTGGCTTGTAATATTGAGCTATGGGCTGACACCAGATACAATGGCAGAGCTTTTTGTTTTGCAGTATTTAGTTTTTATTCTTGGTTTTTATGCTTCATCATCTCTTTGCTTTTTGGTAGCCAAGGAGTTTTTAAACTCTCCCCTGTGTTAAGCCATACCCTTTCTTCTCTTTTGTGTTCCCTCAGTCTTCGTGACTTTATGACCAAGGTGTGAGCATTTGCGACCTCTGTTTTATCAGACTCCTTTTTCAGCTTTGTTTGGGGGTGATACCAGTTAAGTGATCTGTTTATAGTTTCTTTTATTTGTATTTGATACCAAATAATGGGGTATTTTAAGGGGTTTTATTCCTTTTCTATTTTGTAGGTATATGATAACAGCTTAGGTTTCTGCTCTCAGAGGAGTGGTTTTGTCACCCCCAGGAGGTAGAGGTTTTATACCCTCTGTTTCTGAGTTCTAGGATTGCTATGAAGTTTGTTTTCATGATATTAATTTTTGTTTCCTGCTTTTTGTTTTTAGTTATGTTGTAGGCTGTACCTCATACCTTGGCGCACTCTTATGTAAATGTGGTCCTGATGCAGGCTTTTGAGCTGAAACATGTTGGGTTCCTTTTAACATTTGTATTTGGGCAGTTTTATGCATATTTAAGTTATTGTGATTTGTTTTATGAATTTATGATTTAATATGTATGTATCAAATTACATCAATTTGATTTGTACCCTTTGTCTGTTTTTACCACCACTTTGTTTGTTGCAATCAAACTATGCCCATGGTCTATAGCAGCAGCAACAACAGATAGTGTGCCTGACTTAATCTATATAGATTTGGCCTAAAAGTTCCTTTTATTGGCAAGGGAAAGACTTGGGGTGACTGGTTGTGGTAAGAACAACACCGAGAGTAACAGAGTCACTGCCATCTACAGGCTTGGATGTATTACTCACATTTTTGAAATCTGAGCTCAGGCCAAGGTACATTCAGCTACACAAATTCCTTAGTCCAAGTAGGCTCACGATCTAAGCTGTTACTAAGGCAATGGAGGTGAAGGATCAGGGAAAAAGCAGAATTGAGTCCTTGGCTTCTCTGGTTCACAAACTGTATCTCTGATCACTGGGCTACTTCTCCACTTAGTGCACCCTAGACCCAGAATATTAATTCTAATCACCGTAGTCCTTGAGGTCCAGCATGGGACTTATGTTATTGCAATTTTTTGTTTTACCATAGGTAGAAAGAGAAATTTAGTAGATAGTGGTACAGATTCTACAAAGGACAAGATATTGTAATCTTCCCAAAGACATCTATTACTCCCTTAAACAAAATTATGCCCTACTTGGAAGGAAAAACCTTTAGAAATTCTGATATTGCTGCTTACAATCATTATATCAGAGTGATGAAATGGTACCAAATCAAGGAGGCTAGGTGCCATTGTTTTCAAGATCCATTTTTCCAGACACTACCAAATATAGACACAAACAGAACCACGGGTACTACTACATCCATAATCCTTACTCCCATAGTTAGTTCCCACACCACACTATTACTTCCACATATCAGATCTGCTCCCAATCATAAGGTGACTTGATTGAGAGGCTACAGGTTTACTTATATGACTTATTACGTGACTATATGCTATTCTATGAAACAAATTGTGGTTTCCCAGAAAGAAGGATTAATGAGAACACACATGAAGCAAATATCAGAATATGTTCTGTCATCTCTAATACAAAAGTACAAAAGTGGCAGAGAGGATGACAAAAATAGCAGTTCAAAATAAAGATGGCCAGCCCAATATTCAAAAAGCTTTATACATGTGGTGGCCACTGTACACAGAGTTCCCCTATCTATGGATTTTCAGTGGCACAGTCTGGATAGTGCTGGCACCGAGTGAAGGTCGAGCATTGGAATTCTGCCTAAGTCTACCAATAGCCCATGATATTCAAACACTTTTCATACTTCTATACAGATGAATTTAGGCCAGCAAAAAAGGCTATGGTGATCATTCCAGAACCCAAATAAGGGTTTGTACATGCACCGGTGATGTTTATGTGCTGAAATCATCTACAAATGTATTCAGGTACATGGCCCCTGTGCACGTTTATCTCGCTTGCACGGGGATGTCAGAGCATGCCTGGAAGGGGTGGAACAGGGCCTGGTTTGCCACAGAGATGTGTACAATGTATTCAGGAAAGGCCCGTGTACATTTTCCAACTTTCCCGCAGATGTGCCCGTTATTCCTGCCGGAGACGTGGAATAAGGCCAATACTTAGAAAATTTTCTGCGGTGTTGTACAATTCATCCCTGCAAGTGAGAGTGTGTGTGTGTGGTTTGAGCATTTCAAAGGTGGATCTGATGTGCTAATCTGCAATTCATGGGGGGCATGAATGCCTGGTCAGTAGTTGGACCTTATGATGACCGCAGTGACACCAGGTGCCACTGCGATAGGGCAGCCATACATCTGCTATGCCAGGAACTGGGAGACCTGACATCTGGTATGCCAAATTCCCCAGATTGTGCCATGCAGCCTACAGCCTTATGCAGTCCAGGATCTATGCAAGCTGTGAGAGTAGTGATATATCTGTAGACCGGCTACTTGCTATGATGGCACAGAGATCCCCCTCCCATGCCCACACAGGCCTGACCAGGGGAGCAGTACAACAAAGCTGACTGTGGGAAGGCAGGCAGGCAGGGTTGCCCCACATATAGCAGATGTGTACAGACCAACATAAGCCAGGCAAAGAGTGAACATTGTATGGGACAGGTGTAGCTACATACATGTAGGGAGCTGCTTTGAGAAAAGCCAATACCCAGATATGTGGGAAACAGATGTCATAGCCAGACAGCCAGAGACATTAGAAGAGCATAGTTAAGTCACTCAGCAATACAATGCATCCTTTGGGGAACTGCAAAGTTAGTTTAGGTTTTTGTGAGGTTGGTAAGGGTCCATACTTGGCATTTTAAAGTGTTTTTAGAGATGACCAATGCTAGAATAACCGAGGAGTTGTTATACTGCCATGTACTTTTTGACGCAAGGTATGTCATGACAAACCTGTTAATATCTACTTGATCTTATTATCATAGAGTGCACTGAGCTTACTTTGCAGAGTTCTGGGCATGAAACAGACTAGTATATATAGTCTAGTTTGCATCAGCACAACACTATCAGTGAGAAGAGCAGCTTAGGTGATGATGTATGCTTTAACAGAGGAGACGTCCACAGGTATCTCGCAGAGACAGGCAGGATCAGAAACGTGAAACTTTCCAGAATACGGTGAGCACAGAGACAATCAAAATGATTGCTGCATTAACCCATGTCCCATAATATTGGCAGAGATGTATTTCTCTGCTTCAGTCTATGGCCCGTGTCTGCACCCGTGTGTGTGCCTCATGCTGGATAAGTGCACGGGCTGCTGAACAGCATGTTGGATGTGCTGTGCCAGATATGTCTACATGCCAGTTCCATAGCTGTGGTTATGTCTATACCTGCGGAGGCGGAATTGGCTTGGAATCGTTCCTGTTTCCAATTTAAATGTGTCATGGGCTGGACGTGGATTTTGTGAAATCTGCCTCCATGTGTACAGCGACAGCATTCACTGCTCTATACATATAATCAACTCTGCTGCTTCTGCAGATAGTGGCACTGAAGATACTGAAGATAACATAGTTAAATACTGCAACTGGCTTTTTAATAACATGGTATTTGAATATTGACTTGAATATTGATATATTAACATGTCCACAGTAATATTAGAGGTATATAAGGAAAATATCTATCACTCAGTAAATACCTTAATTTCATTTTTTCACTACAGGTCTAACAGTCGGTGAAGGGAACCAACTATGAAATGGATTTTTTAGGCTGTTCATAGTGGAAAACAGAATGGAGCAACTATTGCTTATGTCAACATGCCAAAAAAGAAAGTTTGAAGTCATCGCCAATGACTTTTTCCTTTCCCCGCAGCCTGACCCCTGATCTGACCTCCCATGGCCAGGGTTGAACTTCTGGGAATCTCCTGCACCCACTCACCTCTTTGCTGCTGGTCGGGCCCACCATCCCCCGACATCTAGGGGCAGGGCCGGATTTACCTTGAGTGAGGCCCTACGCCAACAAAAATTGTGGGCCCCCAGCAGGGGCGGCCCAAGGGGGGTGCGGACCTCATTTGCATAAGGGGCCTCATTTGCATAAATATTTGCATAATGTTACCATATACTAACTTTTAGTAAACGTGCCTCTTAATGAGTGTATGGATAAAGAAAGACTAAAAGATTTCTACATTACTATAATCCAGTGCCAACTGCCAGACACATTAGGAACTACTACAAACACTGCCCATAGTAAACCCGCCGTATCCTAACAGCACTACCAGGACTCACAAAGCACCATACTCTACCAATCAAAAGGCAACACTGCAAATATTAAACCAATACATTTCAGAGAACAACAATACATGACCTACTGGGGAAAGAGAACAAGTGGCAATGTCAAATAGGAATTATATAAACAGAACACCTCAGCTCAGTTACACATGCAGAACATAGACCATCACCAAACAAGTAATCACAATTTAGAAATAGGAAGACAATAATTAAACTGGGAATCCCAAAAGCCAAACTTGGAATGTACAACACTGTAGAAATAAAACTATACATTAATTTGCTCTTGTACTAAACAAAGCACAGATGTTAATGATGCACATTTACCAGAGCTGACATATTCCAATTAATAAATTCAAAATAAAGAGATATTTTTCTACCTTTTGTGCATTTTTTTCAGCTGCAATTGCTCCAGCCACTTTCTTCTGGTTTCTTCGTGTCTTCTGCTAACTCTCCATCGTCTGCTGTCCATTTGTCCTTTCTTCTCTCTTCTAGATTTTTTTCCATCTGCTTTAACATACTAATCTTTCTCCTTTTGCTCTTTCCTCATTCCTATTTCATCCACTCACATTTTACCCCTCCATCCTCAATCCCCACTTACTCTCCCAATACCCGGCCAATTGTAGATTTTTTATCCCTCCCACACAAACTATTTTTCCCTTCTCCATTTTACTCTTCCAGCCCCATCCCATTCTAATCCTCCCCCAACATCAGCTCCCTTCTAGTTCCAGCCTCACCCAGCATCCATTCCCTTCTAGTCCCTGCATCAGCCCATTTCCAGTCCTAGCCATCCATCAGCCCATTTCCAGTCCTAGCCCCCCCATCACCCCACTTACAGTCCTTAACCCCCCATCACCCCATTTTCAGTCCTTAACCCCCCATCACCCCATTTTCAGTTTAAGCCCCCCCTATAACCCATTACCAGTCCTAACCCCCCATCAGCCCACTTCCAGTCCTAACCCCATCAACCCATTTCCAGTCAGCCCCCCATAGCCCATTGCCAGTCCTACCCCCCCATCAGCCCACAGCCCATTACCAGTCCTAACCCCATCATCCCACCTCCAGTTGTAACCCCCCAGCCCATTTCCAGTCCTAGCCCCCCATAGCCCATTACCAGACAACCCCCATCAGCCCACAGCCCATTACCAGTCTTAACCCCCCCAAAGCCCAGTACCAGTTCTAAGCCCCCCCAACAGCCCATTACCAGTTCTAACCCCATCATCCCACCTACCGTATTATCCCCCCAGCCCATTTCAAGTCCTTGCCACCCCCCCATAGCCCATTACCAGACAGCCCCCATCAGCCCACAGCCCATTACCAGTCTTAACCCCCCCAAAGCCCATTGCCAGTTCTAAGCCCCCCCCAACAGCCCACAGTCCATTACCAGTCCTAACCCCATCAGCCCACCTCTAGCCTTAACCCCCCCCAGCCCAGCCCATTTCCAGCCCCAGCCCCCCAATAGCCCATTACCAGCCCTACCCCCCCCAGTCCATTTCCAGCCCCAGCCCCCCCAATAGCCCATTACCAGCCCTACCCCCCCCAGTCCATTTCCAGCCCCCCCAATAGCCCATTACCAGTCCTACCCCCCCCCATAGCCCATTACCAGTCCTACCCCCCCCCATAGCCCATTACCAGTCCTACCCCCCCCCGGCCTAAAGTAAAATTTAATTAAAAAAAAAAACCTGGTGGCTGCCGCCGCGGGGGCCCCGTCTACAAGCTGGTCGGGTCGGGTCCGGTCGGGTCTCTCTCCCTCCCTCGCTGCAGGCTGCAGGCTGCGAGAGACGCATCTTCGCGTCTCTCGCAGCCTGCAGCGAGGGAGGGAGGGAGAGAGACCCGACCGGACCCGACCCGACCGGCCCCCACCCGCTTGTCGCCGGGGCCCCCGCGGCAGCCGCGGGGGCCCCGCGGCGGCCGCCACCCGGTTTTTTTTTTAAATTAAATTTTACTTTAGGCCGGGGGGGGGTAGGACTCCTCCCCCCCCCCCCCGGGCCTAAAGTAAAATTTAATTTAAAAAAAAAACCTGGTGGCTGCCGCCGCGGGGCCCCCTCTGCTGCCGCGGGGGCCCCGTCTACAAACTGGTCTGGTCCGGTCGGGTCGGGTCCGGTCGGGTCTCTCTCCCTCCCTCGCTGCAGGCTGCGAGAGACGCGAAGGGAGAGCGTCTCCTCGCGTCTGTGTTAAGCCCGCAGGGGCTGATGGGAAATCCCATCAGCCCCTGCGGGCTTAACACAGACGCGAGGAGACGCTCTATCTTCGCGTCTCTCGCAGCCGGGAGGGAGGGAGGGAGGGAGACGAGACCCGACCAGACCAGACCAGCCCAGCCCAGCTTGTAGACGGGGCCCCCGCGGCAGCAGAGGGGGCCCCGCGGCGGCAGCCACCAGGTTTTTTTTTTAATCGAGTTGAAAAAAAAACCCTGGTTCTATTTTTTGGGGGCCCCTGCCGGTTGTGGGCCCTACGCCATGGCGTACATGGCGTATACGTAAATCCGGCCCTGTCTAGGGGGATGTATTCCACCTTCAAGGTGGAAAACGTCCCCTGTTCAATCTGCCGGCTCCGGATGTACAGGGCCGACTTCAGAATCGGCCCTATACGTCCGGGGCCGCAGATCGCCCACTGCCTACCCTAACTCCACCTCTGTACTGCCCTTTCCTGCCCCCGTCTAAGCCTCCCCATACAAACTCCTTGTTTGTATGGGGAGACTTAGTGGGGGATGGCAAGGGGAATGAATAGCGGGGATGGACGTCCATCCCCGCTAGTCGCAGGACAGAATAGACCCCTTTATGTATAGATTAACATTTCATGAACTACTTTACTCAGCAAAGCCTTTAGGTAGCAGCAATCACCAAACACTGGCACAATGTTGGGTTTCAATCTGTTATGATTTTACCAGTTCTGCATCAGGGTATTACTTATCCATGGAAGTCTTCATATTTTACCTACTGCACTGATGCCAGACTTCACCATCATACACTCCTTTCAACATTTCTTTCCCCCATATGAATACAGATTGCTCAGCCCGAGGACCTGCTAGCTGGACAAAACCCAATGAGAGGGATTTTCAGCAGCATTAATTGGACAGTGCAGGTCCAGAAATCAGTGGGGCAGCCTGTAGACAGGGCAAGGATGATCCTAGCACTTATCTGGTTAATGATGATTTTCAGTCTGCTAATCACATAATGGCTGCCTAGAATTGGGTCATCGAAAAAGTTATCCTAACTTTATGCAGTTTGGCTATCTGGATAGCAGCTGAATATCGCTGCTGTCCAGACAGCTGCACCAGTCAGCACCGACGCAGGATAGTCAGCACCAGAAGATATGTAGAATCCGGCACTGAATATCCAGTTTCACTTTTGCCATGGAGGCAACGCACTATAAAAACTGACCTCTGCGGGCTGAATATCAGGTCCTAAACTTCTTAAAGTAAACCCATTGGTTCACAACACACATTTTGGCATGGACTCAGTTATTTTGGGAAGGGAAGAAGAGTGAATGAAGTTTTAAGTGTCATAGACATCCCAATTATCCTGATCCCATTCAAAGAACACGCCAAATTTTCCCAAGACTGAAAATCCAATTTGATTTTGAATGGTTGTGACCACTGTCTGCCGAGCAGCAGATACTGATGCTGCAAGGGCTACATATAGGCAGTGCTTACACAAGTTTCAGTTGCACAAGGGGGGCTATGGGTTAGTTGTGATTAGACGTCCATGGTCAAACATCCACTTTAAAGGGGAATTTTATAACCAGAAGCCTTAATACGGGCTTAGTGCAACTCTGCTATTAAAAGGAGCAACACTGATTTCCTATCACCCACAAGATTATTTGATGCTTATTCTTTATCTTACCTCATGAAAATGAATATTAGCTCAGAACCATTTTCTCATGGATCTCTACACACCCATGGCAGATTAGAAATAATCCTCTGCACCACTTTTAGTGAAATGACCCTTTTGTACATGATCGTTCTTCCCAAAGATCACTAGTATGAGGCCAGCCTCTGACCGTGAAAAAAAACACCAGTTGGATGTTGTATTTGCCTGAAACCTCTAGTAATCTTTCAGCTATATTTCTCATTTGGGCAGCAGCCACAGCTACCTCTTTAATGAACAAAATCGCCCTGAAATGAAAATTTATAAAAACAAAATAAAAGACAATGAAAACTTATTAGAACAAACCAAATCTGCAAATGACACATGAAACCAAACAAAAAGAAATGTTTGCCTGCACACATCTATTAGATATGTACATATGAAGGGGCATATACAACAAGACATATACAGCAGAACTAGAAAAGGTTCAGAGAAGGGCAAGAATAATGGTAAAGGGGATAGAATAGCTCCCTTATGAAGGAAGGCTACACAGGTTAGGGCTCTTCAGCTTGGAGAAAAGATGACAGAGTATCTAATAGAAGTTTACAAAATGATAACTGTAGTGGAATGGTTAAATAGGAAACCGTAATTAACACAAAATACAAACATAAAAACAAGAGGACACTCCGTGAAACTAATGACCAGCAGATTGAAAACAAATAGTAGAAAGGTATTTTTCAAGCAGCGCATAATGAAGCTGTAGAGCCTGTTGTCAGAGGATGTGATTAAGGTGCAAAGGTTAAGCAGCCCGTTATTAAAATTACCCTCCCATATAGTTTTACAATTTACCTGCCCAATATTCAAAAAGGTTTATGCCACTGAGTATCCCTCCAGATTGCCTTGGTACAAATCAGCTGATGCTGAGGCAATCCTGGCCACCTATACGATGAGGAGATTTTCAGCCTTTCAACTGGATACTTAATCCCATAAAGTTAGGACAGGTCAATGTTTGTCCTAATTTTATGCAGTTTACTATCAAGTTTGCGGCTCAATATTGTTGCTAATCGAAAAACGATTGAGGTCCGTGCTGAAACTGAATAAGATATCCGGCATCCTGTGCTACATATCCAGTTTCAATTGTCCCTGCGGTGGCCAGGTACTTTATGAGCCAGCTGCATATCAGGCCCAAGCTTCTATCAAACCAGGAACCTTTGAGAAGAGCTATTGGCTGCAGCCTGAATATTGGGCCCAAATGTCTTGTTATTACTTTATACTTTTTTTATCTCTTATGTATATTCTCTTAAGTTTGTAAGATACTGCTCGTCTTGTTCTGTTTCAGTAAAATCATGTTATTTTATGAAATGGTTGACCTCTGGCCATTCTGTTATGAAAAATATGCCTCCATTGTGTTAATGGCAGGGAAATACCGCCAGCTGGCAGCATCACGATCTCAATTTACTCATGTTTGCACATGGGCTAACACCAGGAATTCATTAGGGAATTTCAATTAAAACTAGGCCACTTTTATGATACAGTCACAGTACACTGACTTGACTGGTTTTGGTTTCTGACAAGAATCATCAAAATATTTGGTATGATGCTACTGCACAATTTGCCAGCAATAAAACTTTCCATTCTTTTCTTGACTTTCATTGCAAGCTGTCAAAGCAAATTAAGTCCAACAAGCAATGCTTTTCTTGGCTTAAATTCAGAAGCAATGCAAATGTGTAATGTGTAAATGAAAATAAACTTCTGTGCACCGTAGATTTTTATAACGCTAATAAGCCTCACAGTCCTCTTTCCCATCAGTTTATTTGAAATGCATTTCATTTGAACTTCAAACATACTGTACTTTCTCCTGAGCTCAAAGTTTCCTTGGTTACACTAGCATTCTAAGTATTTTTAAGCAGAGGTTTTTTCTAAGAGCTGTAATTATTTCATCAAAATTTTAAACTTGAAAAATAATTCACAATTCAGGTTTAGCAATATAAATAGAGATGGGTCAATCCAACCTTTATGATTCATGAACTGTGATTTGGAATTTACAGTCCTAGAGTCAACTAATTTAGGATTTGACTTCAGATTTTTGATTTTTCATTTTGTGTTCTGTCACCATTACAGGTTTTCTATTTCAGGACATGGCCTGATCTGGAGCCCAGGGGTGTGCATGGCCAAAAAAAGGAAGTTTGATTTGTGCTAATTTTAAATGAATATTTCCCCAATTGTGGAATATTCTTTTATATTTGTTTCACCTATTGTTTTAGCAGTATTTTGATATTGCCCTCTTATTTATTTTGGCCAGCAGTTCTTCCTCCTTCGATCATATCTAGCCTGGGTTATTTCCCTTATTTTATAATTCCGCCCAACTAGCCCATTCACTGCATTTATGTCCTTCAAAGGCCTCACATTGCCATTTCCACTAGAACTTGATCTGCATGCACAGTAAGGGTCCCTTTTACTAAAGCCTAGTGACCAGTTAATGTGCATTTTAAAGCATGCAACCGACAGCCAGGAACGCCAGGGAATGCATGGCATGTGGGCCTGGAGAGCTCATTACCGCTAGTGCTAGGGCAATTGCAATGTGGCTCTTAATGCTAGTTCACCTAACTGCACCTCTATGGAAGTCGTTAGGTGAACCCGCCTTACAGGAGCGCATGTTAGCATTCACATCCCAGCATCAATTGTCGAGGACATGCTAGTCATGCTCCTGACAGCTAATACAGAGGCTTCGCACTCAATGTGTGTTTTTTTCACATGTTAAGTGCAAACCTTAGCAGGCTTTAGTAGAAGGAGCCCTAAGTTCAGCCAGTAAGTGTTATTGCTGGGTAATATCTGAGACTCCCTCATCCCCAGAGCCTGCAAATGCTGAATACAGCATCCTCATGCCCGGCCAGCCCAGCAAACAGACGATGTCTTTCTTGGAATCAAACCCAGATTCTTCTCTTGGCAACGTGCCCCACTTTCTGTTATTTCAATGAAAATCATATGATAATTATGGTTATATGTAAGGTCCAGTTTAATGTGTAAATAGGTCCCATTGACATTCATGGAGCTTAACGTGACTTGGACATTCCAGCAGCTTGCACATTACTTTGCTTCAAAAGTTACTAAGCGAGGAAGATCTTTTCTTTGGGTGGCAATTTTCCCGAACCAGTTTGGCTGCCATTATTTCTTTATGCCATATGGCTAGCCCAGACAATTTAACACATCAGTCTTAGGTCTAGGCTGATTGTATGCCTGTTCCCCTCACTCACCTTAAAGGTCTGGTAAAGTGCTTAGATATGGGAGGTTGCTGCCTGGAATCTTGTCCGCTGCTCTTCACTCTAGGATATCCCCGACTCTGCTTCTTGGGCTGACACAATTTCTCAAAGAAATTCTTCCAGCAGCACTCAGATATTTTTTATCCTTACTGAAGAAAGCATCCCTGGACCCTTCTTTGTGTGAGAGCTATTGACTGGAGTTAATCAGTATTTCTTTTCCTGGACAAACTGGTGGAGACCTCTATTACAGTTCAATGAAATGAGGTTTTGGAATCTAGAGATTGACTAGAATTTGCTCAGTTGGGGTTTAGAAAAGGCTATAACAGGCAAGAAAGGAATCAGGGCAAAAAACGATTTGTGATTCAGCATGATTTTTCTATAGCATGTGATCTTCTAGATAATGTTGCAATTAGTTAATTTTTGGATTATGGGATATGTACTGACAAGATTTCCTCTTTTTAAAAAGGAAGGCAATTGCAGGTTAACGAGGGTTCCAATATGGCAATGACATGTGGAGTCCCTCAGGACTCACCATTATCCTTTTGAATATTTTTGTATATTCTTTAGGTGGTCTGATTAGACAATCAAGTTTAACTCATTATTCTTACACATATGGGAGTAATTTAAGCTTGACTATGGCTTTAAGCACATAGAAAGTTTTTTATAAAATTACCACAGGGGACTCATGTACAAGTACGTACAGTGACAAGACCATGCAAACTTGTAAACGACCCATCTGTAAGAGTGTTCTGGGATGGAAATTGGGTGGTGTCAGAAAGTACATGCAATCTTAATAAACAACATATGGTCACAATTTCTGCTGGTTTACCCCTAGTATTTTATAAAGACATAAAGGTGCTTTTGTGTCTTTATAAAAAAGGCAAGAAATAGATTGAGAGGACAAGAAGCCTAAGGAACCTTTTATAAATTTTTGCTTATGATATGCATATTTAGAAGGGTCTATACAGGAAACTTCTTCTGGAATAGTTGCATTTCCATGCAATCAGGAGCTGGATTGACTCAGAATCTCTTTTATTAAAGCCTGCTAAGGATTTGCAATTAACACGCCAAATAAACACACGTTAATTGCTAGTCTTTGTGCTAGTTGTTGGGAGTGTGACCAGCATGTTCCTGGCAGCTAACGTGCAAAAGGTTCACCTAATGTGCACTCCACCAAGGCGGGTTCACTTAACGACTCCCATAGAGGAGTCTAGATAGGACTTATAGTCCTTATCTGCCATTATGAAGCCCCATTTTGCATAGGCCAGAAAAAGGACATCCAAGTCAGGATGTTCAAATTTTCCTATGTATTTTTTTTATAAGACTTACTCAATGTGGAACCTTTTTTGTGAAATATATATATGGATGTGTTGGAGCAGATGTGTATTTGCTACAGGGCTGGCTCTGCCACCAGGTGAATTAGGCATCCTCCTAGAGTGGCAATCTTCAGGGGGTGACAACACAGTACTTCCTCCTTCCCTTCCCTCTACCATTGCTGCTGCTGCCTCCAACCATGCTAAAAAGCCTGCCACTGAGGGTGGTTCTAAAGGGCTTTTCTGGCACTGTGTTAGTGCTGTGTTGCCATTCCCTCCCTCCCTCCCCCCCCCCCCCCCCCGAAGCCCTCTTTTTGGGCCTCCTACAGAGAGAATGGTAGAGGCAGCAGCAATGGTGGTGGGTGGAGGTAAGAAGGGGACATTCTGGACTCTTTTGGTGTGGGGTAGGGAAAGAGGGGAGACATGATAGATACCCTGGGGAGGTGGAAGTGAAGGAAAAAAATATTAGAAACTTGGGGAAGGAAGGGAAGGAGAGAGATGCTGGACACCTGGGGGAGTAAATAGAGAAGAGGAGACGCTGAAGACCTGGGGGGGATGGGGAGCTGTTGAATTTTGGGTGATATGAGGTATGGGTGAACCGCAGATTGTTCGCCTAAGGGGTCAGATACCCTTGGGCCAGCTACATTTATACATTTAACATCTTGAGTGAATCTGTTCTTTTTTTGCATATATTTCTTTTGTAAAATGACTGTTCCTTGTAAATGTGCCAGCAAATACAGGCCAGTACAAGGATTGTGGGGATCTTTTTTTTTTCTTTGAAGTGCCATCAAATCAGTGCTGACTCCTAGCGACCCAGCAGCCCCTGGGTTTTCTTGGCAATGTATCACTGGAAGTAGATTGCTAGCCTTTTCTTCCGAGGCAATGGATGGTAAAGTGACTGGCTCAAGGACACAAGGAGTGCCAGTGGGAATCAAACGATCTCTTGAGTTGTAGGGCTGCTCCTCCCCACTTGGGGATTGTAGGCGAACCTTTTTCACCTTTTGCAGAGACTATTCACTTTTCTTCGAGTACTGCTTTCATGGTGTCATCCCATAAAACTCTTCTGATGCTCTGTCAGTTGTATCCAAATTAACAAATCAATTTCACAGGCAGTCCTTAACTCCCAGTGGTATGTTTTCAAGACCTTGCTTTGCTGCATTAACAACTAGCTTGTTTTTTTTTGTCAGCTTTAGCTTGAATTTAGTTTTCATACTAACAACTAGTGATGAGTACCAGTCACCTCCAGGTTTTGTCTTTGTTGATGTTATTGAGCTGTTCTATCGTTGACTTCCTTAGATGTAGTCAATTTGATTTGGGCAAAGTCCTTGAGTACAGTCACCACTTGTGTTGCTGGAAGAAAGTATTTGAGATGAATAGATTGTTGGTTTTGCAGAATTCTGTCAGTCTCCAGCTTTGTTTCTGTTCTTAAGCCCATATTTTCCAATCACTTCCCAACCTGTGTGTTCCAGTCACCCATGACTATGTATCAGTATATATTGTTTGCATATTTTGTCAATTTCAGCTTGTATTTGTTCACAGAACTGATCAATTGTGTCTTCTTCTGCATTCATTTTTGGTGCATATACCTGAATAAATATAAACAAGTTGCATTGATGGGCATTCTCATAGATGAATTATTTATTTATTTGGTTACATTTTTATACCGCTTCTTCCAGTGATCAGTAGCGGTTTACATTATAACTTTTAACACAGCAAAAACAACAGTTACATATAACAGGTTTTAAACTATATATATATATCTATATATATATATATAGATAGATAGATATATAGATATATATACATATAACCGTTTCATAACTATATACTGTGGCGGTCACACCCCTACCAGGCGGTTGCCTAGTAGGGACGGGAAGCCATCTTGAATTCCTCTTTACCAAGGATTGTAGTTGTGTATAGAGATAAATGAACCAAGTGGTTGTTTCAAAGCACACAGGAATTTTATTAGCTTCCGTGGCAAGCGGGTAACAAATCTTTCAAGCAGTTGTACACTCAAGTCAAAGAAAATAAAGGATAATCTTCTCCCATTAAAGCAAAGCTTACAACCAGTGTTGTAATAGAATTATTTACACAGGCTTTCTTTTCTTTTCCCTTTATGATGCTTCTCAATTCAGTAATCATAAAGCACATGTATTTACAATTCCTAACTTCTCACTGCTCTCAGGCTTTCATTACTTAGCCACAATGCACATATCACAGTCCATCTCAAAACAAGCTGAAGTCAGGTCACTTTCTTTACCTTCTACCTCCATGCTTTCTGCTGAGCTGTATCTTGGCAAAGTTTGAAAACGCTCAGGCACTTTATGCTTAATGTTCTTTAACAAGTTAAACAGCCTATTCCACTGAATAGCCCCTTCTCCTCTAGGTAGGACTTCAACGGGCTTCTCCTGTTCAGTTTCTCCTGAAAACCCCTTCTTCCTAATCCGGGTTTTCCTAGGCCTAAACCTCTCTTCAGAGTCAGAGCAAGAAACACAGGGTTTTGGCTTTACTGCTTTCTTGGAGACTTGTTGCAGCACCTTCCTGGCTGAGGCTTCTGTGGCTTGTGACTCTCTCTGCCTCTGAGCTAGACAGGGAATCAGGGTAAGACCTCCACTTCCCTTCCTGGGGCTTCTGCTGCCTGCAGACAGACCCTTCATCAGAGGAGTCTAAGCACTCTTGCCTTGGCCTTCTCAAAGCCAACCTTTTCTCTCTCTCCCTCTTGCCAGTCTGTTTGGTCCTCTGCCTGGAACCTTCTCTGTAGCTTCCTTGGCTGCAGTGCTGGCTGCTCTTGTCTCTGCTGCTGCTCTCTTTGTGGCTGCTTCTCTCTTGGCTGCTTCTCTCAACTTTGTTTGTTTTCTCAAACTTAAACGTTGAGCAGGGCACCTTCCTTCCTGAATCCACCCACTTGTACCTCCTACTCTTACCTGGGGTTGTCATGGAGTCTGGGAGTGGCTTAAACCTAGCTCTACCCTCTTGGTTTCTCTCAGGGATTTTGCTGTGGTGTATGTGTTCTAGTGCACCCATCCCCCGAAAAGAAGAAAAAGTTCTTCTTTCTCTTTTATTTCCATGCTGAGCTGCACTCTCCTTACCACATATCCCCCCCTTAGACTATTACGGGCTGGCGCATTAACCCGCGAACAGCACGTAATACAAGGTATGGGTTGAGAATCATCACCAACTCTTAGGGCTAGCTGGACATTCTCTATACGCTCCCTGCAATAGCCTCAACAGATTAATATGGTATACCTGTTGCTTTCCCCGTCCAGTATCCACAGCATAAGACACTGGTCCGAGCCGTTTCGCTATTTTGTAAGGGCCTTTCCAGGAATTTTCAAACCTAGAGTTTCCTGCAGTTACCATTACCATAACCTTATCCCCGACCTTTAAGAGACGCGGCCTTGCTCGCCGGTCGTGATAAGTTTTTTGTTTACTCTGACTTCTTTTAAAATTTTCCTCCGCTACAGTGGCAATCCGCTGTAAGCGATTCTTCAGGTCTGTTAGGAATCTGGGAACCTCTTGTACATCCTCTACCGGTACTACCCATTGTTCCCTTAGTATATCCAGCACCCCGCGTGGAGTTCTCCCATACATAAGTTCGTATGGTGATGTGCCTGTAGAGGTTTGTCTCCTCTCTCTGCATGCATAAAGCACGAAAGGCAACATTGTATCCCACTCACTCAACCTTCCCTCCAAACTCCTTTTTAACAGGTTCTTTAAGGTTTGATTGAACCTTTCCACTAACCCGTTGGTTTGGGGATGATAAGCTGCTGTGCGGATATGTCTGATCCCAAGTGCGTCCCATACCTGAGCTAGGTGACGGGACATGAAATTTGTTCCCCTGTCTGTTAAGACCTCACGAGGGAACCCTATTTCGCAAAATAATCTATTAGTTCCATAGCTATCAAATGGGCAGACGTGTTTCTTAACGGGATAGCCCACGGAAAACGAGTGGCATGGTCCATTATGACCAAAATGTATTGGTGACCCTGGGGTGTTTTTAGCAAAGGCCCCACTATATCCACCCCTAATCTATGTACCGGTTTATTCATGACAGGGAGAGGAACCAAAGGTACCTCCGGTGGATGGTTACTTGAGACCCTTTGGCAAGCCGGGCACGAGGCGCAGAACCTCGCTGTCTCTGTATATACGCCTGGCCAATAAAACCTAGCAAGGACCTGATCCAGGGTGCTCTGCACACCCTTGTGTCCCCCTACTGGGTGATCATGGGCCAATCTTAAAATGATATTCTTAAAAGAAGAAGGTATCACCAGTTGCCTTCTTAGATCTCCTGTCCGTGGATCTATATTCTCCCTATATAGTAGGTTGCTATCTGTGACAAGGCAGAGGCTTTAGAGAGTAAGAAAAAGGGTTTTAAATACTCTTTGTCCTCTGAACCTGCCAGAAATACAGGGCAGGAAGGGGTTAAAACCGCAGCACACAAAGCTTCACTACATGAAAGAGTAGAAAGGGAGCCCCACCCTAGCCCCAGGCTAACCAGGAGAGCTATCCTATCAGGGAAAGGGGTGGACTTACGCCCGATTGGACAACTCAGTCCTCATAACCAGGAAGTAGTAGATTCAAGAAAAGGAGAGGAGAGAAAGCAGAAAGACGAGGAGGAAGCAGAAAGAGGAGGAGAACGTGAAAGGAGAAGGAAGGAGGAAGGAGCCCCACAGTGGACACAGTGGGGAGAAACTGACTCAAGGGGATTGGATGCAGCCTTGCAGTCAGAGCCTTTTTCCAGAGGGCTAGGAAAGTCAGGTCCAGGCAGAGACTTGAAGTCCCAAAGAGGCAGAGCTGGAAGCAAAGAGAGCCAGGTGGGAACCAAGTACTTGGAAGATTGCCAGCCACTTTGCCCAGGAACAGCCACGTCTCGGGGGAGGCAGTTGAAAGTGCTTCCTGGAAGGAACAGCCCTCAGCCAAAGGAGAATCAGGTCAGAAACTCCTATAAACCTTTGAAGCAAAGATTAGAGTTCTTACCTAAGAGAGATAGAAGTAACTCCTCAGAGACTTTTCTTAGAACCAGATTGATAAGAGAAAAGCTGGGTAGAAGGGAAACCCCAGCTCATAAAGTACAAGTGTTTCCTTGTAATAGAGAACGTGTCAGAAGCTGCAGTTCAGAGTATAGCCCAGCTGCACGTCAGCAAGCTACTAATTGCCAGCAACGGGACACGGAGCTAGAGTCAGATTTTGAGGACCAGGCTGTATTAAAGGAACTTGTAAAGCAGTGTCAGAAGAGATATGTTCCACCCAACCAGAGAGTGATATCCGGGCGAGACAGGGAAGAGAGAAATCCTTTCTATGAACTGTTTAAGAGGGCCAATAAGCCTGAAACCCTGCAAGTGCCTAGGAGACGTAAGGATAGTAGATAGAAGCAGATACAGACTCTCCTTAAACACTTGAAGTCTGTGGATTCTTTTTATCCTTGTGTTCAAGAAACCCCAGATCTTGAGAGTGAGCCGATGCAGACAGACAATCCCTTATCCTCTAGCAGTGACTCGGAGATGGATTGTGGCATCTGTAAGAAGGAGTTCTAAGGTGCAGTTTAATTGTATCCTATGTATATAAGGGTGCTGTGGAAGCCTAAACGTTGTTAAGCATATGTGGAATAAAGACCACAACACGGAGAAGTTTCTTTTTAGAAGTTTTATTAGGAAAGCCTTACTGGTGTTTGGAAGCAATGCTGTTATCCTGGAAAGTTGGAGGAAATATAAGAAGCTGATTTTTGAGTTGCATCTGTACCCTGAGAAGTATCAGGAGGACTGTTTCATTTTGGACTTTATTTGTTACAAACACGTATCTTCTCTTTTGCTCTGTTTTGGGGGAAGAAACCCTGTGCGACAATAAATATATTGTTCACCCTTAACCTAACTTTGGCTGTCATCACTGGGCTACAACTACATTAGAATACCAGGCAAACAGCACAAACAAAGTAACTTTAACTGTGTCCCACTTTCTAACAGCCTTAATACTGGGGCTGAGTGGTGAGCGGGGTCACATATCCCATAAAAATCTAGGTAGAGCCTCCGATCCTTTCCGGGCGAACTCACACGCTCACACCAAAGCGGGATCTGCTTTTTGCTCATCAGGAAATGAGGGAAACTTCGCTATTAACTCCTCAGGAACCCAGGGCAGCTCCTGACCCGACATTAACTGACCCCTATTCTTGGCCCTGACGCACCTCTCCCGCCGCTTTTCGGCCTTTCCTTTCCTGGGGGCATCCTTGGCTGGGGTTATTAAGTCCTCATGAAAGGAGGTCCCTTGTATTGGCTCCTCCTGGGAATCTACCTCTTCCTCTGAAGGTTTTGAGCCTGTGCGTGTGGTTACCAGGCCTGTTTCCTCCTGCAGCTGTTGCTCTACCCCCTTCCTGAACTGGGACCAGTCACGGCCCAATATCATATCCTGTGGGAGTCTAGGTATCACCGCTGCTGCTACCTCCCTTCCACTACCTAACCCCTTTATCCTAACACTCTGGAGAGGATAGGTGGAGGCAGCCCCATGGACACATTTGATTTTAACCTGCCCCCTTGAGGACTCTTGTAAGCACTGTCTCTGGGCCTCTATCTTTTTCCACAGCCTGCTGGAAATCATGGACTGGCTGGCCCCTGAGTCTAGTAGAGCTTCTCTGGGTATCCCTTCCACCTCTATGGATAGGAGGAATCCCTCACCTATCTCCTTGGGACATGTGATCACAAAAGCTTTCCTTACTTGACAGTTTCTCTTAAGGTGACCTGGCTCACCACAAGAGAAACATTTTCTCTGCAGGTTATATCTGCCTTCCATGGGTTTATTCCTTTCTGTCTTATGGCTAGTAAAGGTTGCATTCCTTTCCTGCATTTCTGTACCTGCCCTCTGAAAAATGCCCTCTTTCTTGAGGCTTAGCTTCTTGGCCTCCAGAAAGCACTCAGCCAACGCAATGGCTTCCTGGGTGTTTTTACAGTTCTGCATTACCAGAAAACTTTGCAACTCTTTAGGTACAGCTTCTGTAAATTGTTCCAGTATCACAGTATCAATAACAGAGTCTATACTGCCATTCTCAGGTACAAGCCATTTACAAACTAAGCTTTTTATTCTATGGTATAAAGCTTGGGGTGTTTCACCTTCCTTCAGTACACATGCTCTCAGAAGCCTCCGATAGACCGAGGGACTTAACCCCATACGATCTCTTATGGCCTTCTTTACATGCTCATACTCAGCTACCAATGCAACCGGCATTTCCCTGTAGGCTGCTAAAGCCTCCCCACTAAGGGTAATAGCAAACCTCATGGCCCATTGCTCCTTCGGCAATTGAGCCAAAACAGCTATTCTTTCAAAGGCCTCAATGAAATCGTCAATATTGTCCTCTTTAGTAAGGCGGCACATGAGAAAGTTCCAGTACTAGGGCCTTCCCCTCCTGGAAAAACAACCTGTGCACCTGGTACGGCCTGTGCCTTTTGTACAGTCTGTGCCACCTTGGTCGCTTCTTCCTGGGTCCGGATCCACCTCGCCATCACCTCCAGTAGGGGTTGCTGTTGAGCGCGAAGCATGGACGCCGCTTGCTCCTGGCTCACTGCCGCCATCTCCCTCTGTTTGGCGAACTGGTCTGACAGCCAGGCCAATATGTCCGCTGTCTCCATCCTGGACTGCAGTTTCTGGGAATACAAACACAGAGAAACCACACAAAGTGCAGCACTTTTTTTTTTTCTCTCACTTTCTCCTAGTGAGTACCTGGTGGCCCCTTACATCAGAATCCTAGGCTTATCCCCCTCTAGCCTACGGGTTACCTGATTCTGATGCAGGTCTTCGCTTTACCACCAGACAACAGCACTCCGGATCCGACTCCACTCCGGATTTTCCCTCCGCGTTTTCTCTCAGTCCGGTCACTCCGTCCTTCCTGGTTCTTCCTCGTCCTGAGGTACACGCTTGGAGACGCACCACTTGACCGCTGGAATGCTGAATCCGAAAAACTACGCCACCTGTGGCGGTCACACCCCTACCAGGCGGTTGCCTAGTAGGGACGGGAAGCCATCTTGAATTCCTCTTTACCAAGGATTGTAGTTGTGTATAGAGATAAATGAACCAAGTGGTTGTTTCAAAGCACACAGGAATTTTATTAGCTTCCGTGGCAAGCGGGTAACAAATCTTTCAAGCAGTTGTACACTCAAGTCAAAGAAAATAAAGGATAATCTTCTCCCATTAAAGCAAAGCTTACAACCAGTGTTGTAATAGAATTATTTACACAGGCTTTCTTTTCTTTTCCCTTTATGATGCTTCTCAATTCAGTAATCATAAAGCACATGTATTTACAATTCCTAACTTCTCACTGCTCTCAGGCTTTCATTACTTAGCCACAATGCACATTTCACAGTCCATCTCAAAACAAGCTGAAGTCAGGTCACTTTCTTTACCTTCTACCTCCATGCTTTCTGCTGAGCTGTATCTTGGCAAAGTTTGAAAACGCTCAGGCACTTTATGCTTAATGTTCTTTAACAAGTTAAACAGCCTATTCCACTGAATAGCCCCTTCTCCTCTAGGTAGGACTTCAACGGGCTTCTCCTGTTCAGTTTCTCCTGAAAACCCCTTCTTCTTAATCCGGGTTTTCCTAGGCCTAAACCTCTCTTCAGAGTCAGAGCAAGAAACACAGGGTTTTGGCTTTACTGCTTTCTTTCTCCTACCTTGGAGACTTGTTGCAGATCCTTCCTGGCTGAGGCTTCTGTGGCTTGTGACTCTCTCTGCCTCTGAGCTAGACAGGGAATCAGGGTAAGACCTCCACTTCCCTTCCTGGGGCTTCTGCTGCCTGCAGACAGACCCTTCATCAGAGGAGTCTAAGCACTCTTGCCTTGGCCTTCTCAAAGCCAACCTTTTCTCTCTCTCCCTCTTGCCAGTCTGTTTGGTCCTCTGCCTGGAACCTTCTCTGTAGCTTCCTTGGCTGCAGTGCTGGCTGCTCTTGTCTCTGCTGCTGCTCTCTTTGTGGCTGCTTCTCTCTTGGCTGCTTCTGGCTTGGCTGCTTCTCCCTTGGCTGCTTCTCTCAACTTTGTTTGTTTTCTCAAACTTAAACGTTGAGCAGGGCACCTCCCTTCCTGACTCCACCCACTTGTACCTCCTACTCTTACCTGGGGTTGTCATGGAGTTTGGGAGTGGCTTAAACCTAGCTCTACCCTCTTGGTTTCTCTCAGGGATTTTGCTGTGGTGTATGTGTTCTAGTGCACCCACCCCCCGAAAAGAAGAAAAAGTTCTTCTTTCTCTTTTATTTCCATGCTGAGCTGCACTCTCCTTACCACAATACATAACTAGAGGTTGCTGTAGGAGCAACCTTGATCTATTTACAGTGCAATATGGGTCAAATTCGGTAAATTATGTGCTGATCATTTGCATAGGGGTTTGTTGTGGATGAATAGAAATGGCACCACGGCTCCATTAAAGAACTGCGATCCCCAGCCACCGCCAAAAGGTTTTGTTCCCTGCAGCCGGACTCCCAATTTGGCTTTCCATGGCCAGGGTCTGGCTGCACATCTAGCTACTTTTTTCCCTGCTGGCCCCACCAAAACTCCACGTGTAGGGGGACATTCCACTTCTGAGGTGGAATAAGTCCCCTGTCTACCCGCCCGACCCCGTGCTTACAGGGCCGACCTCTGAATCGGCCCTGTATGTCTGGGGACTCGATGATCTGCCCTCGCTCCACCCTTGTTCCGCTCCCATCTAAGGCTCCCCATATGACTCGTCTGTACGTACGGGGAGCCTTGTGCCAGCAGCTGCACTTATGAGAAATTTCCCCTTAAAAAATCAACTCAGGAAAAAGCATATGCAGCAATTTGCACCTATTTGTGCAGGAACATTTTCTATGTACACCTATGTGCATTCAGATGTATGATCATAATCATACTCTCCACCCCAACCCTTCTCCAGGAATCCCATCCCAATATGTAGGTACAATTGTGTTTATTTATGGCACATTTTACAAAGGATGTCCAAGTGCAATCTGGGATGTTCAAGCCAGAATGTGTGAGAAAAAGAAAAAAAAGCAGGCACGTGCAAGTTCAGGAACGATTTCACAAACATGGATGTACCCATTTTGGACGTCTATGGCGACGTCTAGATGTCCCCAGGAGAGCATTTTAGAACTTTTCCTACCTATCCTTCAATTATTCTGTCTTCTGCTCTCCTCTCCATCTTTTCCTTATGACTCCACATCACTTTTTCTTCCAATTGACACTCCCTAATCATCTTCACCCATACCAAAAACTTCAAAGGCAATATGGTTAGAGTAGTGGCTTAGGAGCAGGGTGGCTAGCATTCAAATTCTAGTATGATTCTTTGTGGTCTTAGGCTAGGTCAATTAATTCTCTATATTCTCCATACTTTCTGGATATTTTAAGGCCAAAAGAAGCACTGATGCTATTTGTGCCTAGAGCAGGTCTGAAAGTGCTTGTGCCTGCAGACATCCTGACATTTTTAAAATTGAAAGGGGATATCTAAGTCCATTGCATCTCCTCAGACACATCTCCACCGCATCTCTTCAGACACATCTCCGCCGCATCTCTTCAGACACATCTCCACCGCATCTCTTCAGACACATCTCCACCGCATCTCTTCAGACACATCTCCGCCGCATCTCCTCAGACACATCTCCGCCGCATCTCCTCAGACACATCTCCGCCGCATCTCCTCAGACACATCTCTGCCATACCTCCTGCCTACCTGGACGTCTTCGCATCAGTGACATCTTTAAAAGCCAGCACGTCTTTAAACATCCAAATTAGGACTAAGACATTTAAAATGACCTTCATTGTCTAAACATGAGGGCTGGTCAGCTAGGGCAGTAGCTTCTGAGGGGCAGCAAAGAGCAGAAGGAGTCAGATCAAAACTGACAGAATATACAGCACCACCACTACCACCAGCTCAGCACAGCAACATCTCGCGGTGAAAGGGAGCACTGTGCAGCAAAACAGCTGCCTCCAAAGATGATTAGAGATCCATGGATAAGGAGCAATTAAGAGACTCTATGAGAGGACTGATTGCTGAATAATATCCTACATCTATGGAGGTCAGGTGTGTTAAAGAAGTAGCACATCATGGTTCGTGCCCAGTCACCAATGCGTTGGAAGAGAAGAACTACAGAGAGGAAAAGAAGATCTGCTTACTGGCTAACACACACAGAGACTGCTGTGCTCCTCTGACTGCTCTCTTCATCTGCGGACTCGCCAAAGAGCAGGGGAGGCGCTTATCAATGCGGTGCGCTACAGCAGACACCACATGCCTACCCATCCATCTGCTGCCCCCATTGAAGCCTACACCATCTGCTGACCCCGAAGCCAACCTGAGAGCAGAAAACATAGAAACATGATGACAGAAAAAAGACCACATGGCCTATCTAGTCTGTCCTTCCATATCAACAACTACAACAGTCCCCTTTTTTCCTTTAGAGATCTCCTATGTTTGTCCCATGCTTCTTTGAATTCAGATAGTGTCCTCATCTCTACCACCTCCACTGGGAGACTATTCCAAGGATCCACTACTCTTTCCGTAAAGAACTATTTCTCCATATCACTCCTGAATCTATCCCCTTTCACTCTCATCCCATGTCCCCTCGTAGAAGAAAATCCCCAGGATGTTTTTGAGCCTGATTTTATAAGAGGATGTCACAATTAGAAAATGCCAGATTAAGTGACTAGAGCTGTCTGCGCTTACACAGCTTGACCCAAGAAGCTGGGTGGGCAACGGGCTCCAGACCTACCAGTGTCCAATTAAACCCACAAGAGGAAACCTTTCTGCCAACTCCTCTTCAGGATATCACCTGCTGTACCTGAATGCTATGAGCGGAAAGGCCACAGCTAATTCTAAATTTCTTTCTTCTTCATCGGAGCGACACCATCTTGAGATGTACGAGGCAACAAGATGCAGCATGAGTAAAAGCTGGGCTAAGTGGGAGCCGAGAAGACCATGGCATCTGTGTTTCAGATGAATTGAAGTCCCTGCTAAACCAGTTTCTTGGAACTGTAACTTGGCTAATTCTGCTCCTAACACACCCCAGCCAGTGAATATTTATTGTTAAGATAGCTTTACTACTAGTATCTCTGCCTCCCTGAATGAAATAGACTGAGGCATATTATTGTTAGCAGCACCACCTGGTCTGGACTGAAATAGACAGTGACCATCTTGGTCTATCCAATTTTCAACTGAATTTTAGATTTTTAGATTTGATACTTAATTGCAATTTTACATATTAGCTATCTTTTGCCTCCATCCCTCCCCTCTCTCTCTGATAGAACCTTACCCTTCTACACAGCCACTTCTTAAAGGGTGGATTTATACCACGATTACTCCCAGGTGCTCCCTAATCTCCTTGATATTTCTCCTACCTATCCTTCAGTTATTTCTTCTGTCTTCTGCTCTCCTCTCCATCTCTTCCTTACAACTCCACGTCACTTTTTCTTCCTATTATTGACACTCCCTAATCATCTTCCCCCATACCAAAAACTTCAAACCCCACCTCCCTATCATCCCTCTTTAGCATCTTCATTTCTTCCTCCATCTTGTCATCTACCCTTCCATCAGCTCTTAAGCTTCATCCTTTTCTTCCTCTCATTCATCCCTCTCTTCTCTCTCTGAAAGAATCTCATCCTTGTTTCTGCCAGACCATCTCCTTCCTGCCCCACACTCTTCTGCTGCTTCTCCTATCACCTGGAGATCTTAATCCCAACCGTGGCCCCCTAAACTTCACTGCCAAGTCACTTCCTCACACAACTACTCCAATCTCATTCATATCCTTTTCATTTCTCCCTCCTCTTTCTTTATATGCCTTGTGGAAAGCACACTCCATATCTAATAAACTTGCATTTACTCAACTCTATCTCTAATGCTCTCCATCTTCTGGCTCTAACTGAGACCTGGCTCCTCCCTGATAACTCAGCTTCAGTCACTGCCCTTTGTCACGGCGGCTACCAATTCTCCCACATGCCTTGTTCCACTGGCCATGGGGGTGGTGTTGGGTTTCTATCTCTCATTCCTGCCAATTTCAACCCCTCCTTTTGCCTCAGTCTCACTCCTTTCCCTCTTTTAAAGTCCATTCCATCTTTTTTATCCACTACCTCTCCAGATAGCCACTATTTATTGACCTCCAGACAAGTCCACTTCTACCTTTCTCACTTCTTTGACTTGGGGCTCTCTTTCTTTCTTTCTGAATTAATCTTCTCCTGCCCTTATTCTCGGTGATTTTAACATTCATATTGATAACCTCTCTGACCCTTATGCTTTAAAGCTCCTTTCCCTTACCGCCTCATTCAACCTCCAGTTTTGCTCTACTGCCCCCACTCACCAGCATGGTCACTGCCTTGACCTTGCTTCCTGTTCTAATTGTTTACCCTCTAATTTCTGTACCTCTGTTCTTCCCTTATCTAACCATCACCTGCTAAGCTTCACTCTTCATCACTCTCCGCCTCAATCTCGCCTAGTTTTCTCCAACCTCTTTAGAAATCTTCATGCTATCGACCCTTCAACTCTCTCCACTATTGTCTCACCTCCTCTTTCCTCCGCTATGTAATCTAAATCTGTTGATGAGGCTATAGTGTCCTATAACTCTGCACTCTCCTCTGCACTGGATGCTCTTGCCCTGTCTATACCATATCCTGTAAGGCATACTGTACCTCAACCCTGGCTGTCTTCGACTACCCACTATCTACGTTCCTGTGCCCGCTCAGCTGAGCACATCTGGCTCAAATCCTGCACCTTTACTGACTTTCCTCACTTCAAATTCATGCTTGCCTCTTTCCAGTCATCCATAGCACTCGCCAAGCAAAACTACTGCACTATGTTTATCTGACTAACTCTGTTGTCTCTGACTCTCATTGTCTCTTTACTACTCTCAACTCTCTCTTCAAGGCGCCCCCTCCTAACCCTCCTCCTTTTTCTGCCCACACCCTGGCTGACTATTTCCATGATAAAGTCCACAATATTACTCTCCAATTCCCCATGAGATCAGCTTAATCCCCTGTTCCCCCTCTTCACTCCCAATTATTCTGCTCAACCTCTGCTACCCTTTCTTCCAAGATCTCCAATGAGGAAACTACTCATCTTCTTTCCTCCTCTAAACTGACTACCTGCTCTTCTGAGCCTTTCCCCACTTGTCTCCTTAAGTCCATCTCCTTCACCATCATCCCTTCCATCTCTCATATTCCCAATCTATCGCTCTCCACTGCAACTGACCCAGCAGCCTTTGAGCATGCTGTGGTCATGCCTTTCCTCAAAAAACCTTCACTTGACCCTACTTGTCCTCCTTACTATCGACCCATCTTCCTCCTCTCCTTCATTTCTAAACTACTTGAACATGCAGTTCACTGCCATTGCCTTGACGTTCTCTATTCTCAAGCCCTTCTGTATCCACTGCAATCTGGCTTTCATTCTTCACATTCTACTGAAACGGCTCTTGCCAAAGTCTCCAGCAACTTGTTCCTAGCAAAATCCTTGGGTCTTTGCTCTATCCTCATCCTTCTTGACCTTTCTGCTGCTTTCGACACTGTTGTTCACCTCCTTCTCTTTTTTTTAATTTTTATTTATCAGTTATTAATGACTAATACATCCAAAAATTACATTGAATGAAAAAGAAAATGGTCATTCCAAGAAAACAAAAGAAATATACATCATACAGAAACACAACCATTTACAATATTAGTCCACAAGTGAAGAGATATTAAAGAAGTACTAGGAAATAAAATTCCAAAAAGAAAGTAAAGAACCCCTAAAGGTCCTAAACTATCTAACTTCTAAACAAAATACGGGCAAGTGGAGACTTAAGCATCAGCCGAATAAAAGGGCACAGCAACTTCAACCGACACATCCTCCCTAGCTTCCAAGAACTCCTGAAGTTGTCTAGGCTCAAAACACAAATATACTTTGTTTAAATGAAACACATTTGGCAGGAAATTTAACTGAAAAGTTGCCCCCAGAGCTAAAACCCCGGGACAAAGGGCCAAAAAGTCCTTCCTTCTCAGCTGTGAAGCACGAGAAACATCAGGAAATATTCTCACATTAGGGCCTAAAAAAGCCTCATTAAAGTTATTGAAATACAATCTAAGAACAAAGAATTTATCCGACTCTAGTGCCAAGGTAAAAAGGACAGTAGCTCTTTCTGTAATAACCTCCTGGGAGTTTTCCAAAAACCCTGTGATGTCCCCCACCCCGAGGGAAACAGGTGGAGCAGTGAAACCCTGGTCCCTTGAGCCCAGAGACAGATACTGAGCCCTAATCAAAGGTGGGAAATGCTCTGGGGAGATCTTGAAAACTTCCCCAAATTACTTCCTCACCATCTCCATAGGTAACAGAGGAAACCTAGGGAAATTCAGGAATTGCAGGTTACACCAACGAACCTGATTTTCCAGGTATTCCAATATCCTGATAGAAATAGTTCTGTCCTTAATCTGAGCGGCGACCAAGTCCTGACACTGCCCAATGTCCTGTTCCAACCTGGAGATTCTCCCAACTTCTCCTTGACATCTTGTCCTTGCTTGGTCTTAAGGGTTCTGTGCTATCCTGGTTCTCTTCTTCTCTCCCATCACTCTTTTAGTGTTTGTTCTGGTGGATTCTTCTCTTTATCTTTATCTTTATCTTTATTTGCATTATTTGATGAACCGCCCAGGCCGAAGCATCAGGGCGGTGTACAGTACAACAAACGGGCTACTGAAAAGAAAGCCAGAAAGGAACGCCAAATTCAATAGGACAGGACAGGGTAGAAAGAAAGTCAGAAAGGGGAAAAGAGCCCAGAAGGGCAGGGAAGGCGAAGGGCAGGGGGCGGAAAGAGGAAAAGGGAAATGGAAGTGGAACAGACAGGGAAGGGAGGTTTATGGAGGTTGGGGGGGGGCGACCAGAGGACGAGGCACCATTGTCAGAGACAGGGAGATCAAAGGCTTGACAGAATAGATGTGTTTTAAGGAGAGTTTTAAAGCGGGGATAGGAAAGTTCCAGACAAAGGTAGGAAGGGAGTGAGTTCCATAAGGCTGGACCTAAGAAAAAGAAAGCTGAGTGTCGGGTGTGTTCTAAATGGGCCTGGGCAGGTGAAGGAAGGAAAAGACGGTTGCCGAAGGAAGATCGGAGAAGGCGAGGAGAGGGTTGGAGGTGAATGACATCGGACAGGTATTGGGGAGTGCTGGAATGGAGGGCTTTGTGCGTGAGGATAAGAACCTTGTAGATAAAGCGAAACCTAACCGGAAGCCAGTGCAAGGCAAGGAGGGAGGGTGACACATGAGAGCGGGCTGGGGAACCGGTAATGAGACGAGCGGCAGCATTCTGTATTAATTGAAGACGGCGAAGCTGTAGGGAAGGTAGACCTGCATAGATGACGTTACAGTAATCTAACCGGGTCATGATTAAAGAGAGGACAAGGGTGGTAACAGAGGCAGGAGGGAGTGATGATTGAACGGCACGAATCTTACGTAAATGAAAGAAAGAGGTACGGATAACAGAGGAAATATGGTGATGGAAGGAGAGAGATGAGTCCAGGGTGACCCCCAGATAACGAAGAGTAGGAACCACGGGAATTGGAAGGGAAGACATTACAGGTGACAAACATGGAGAGGGAAGACCAAAGGAAAACCAGATTGCGGAAGACTTAGCGGGATTAGCATGCAGAAAGTTAGACCCAAACCATGAAGCGATAGAGGACAGACAATGGTTAAGTGGTGTCAGGTCAGGAGTGGAGGAGGAGGTATGGTGAATCAACAAGATATCATCGGCGTAAATGTAAAAGGATATACCAGATTGTTGGATGAGCAGGGCAAGTGGGGCGAGGAAGGCATTGAAAAGTAAGGGGGCGAGAATAGATCCCTGGGGAACACCGCAAACTGAAGGGGAGGGAGTGGAAGTGGAGTGCTGAGAGTGCACAGAGAAGGTGCGTGAGGACAGAAAGGAACGAAACCATTGCAGAACGGTCCCACCGATCCCAAAGTCAGACAGACGTGACAAGAGAGTGCGGTGATCGACCATATCGAAAGCAGATGAGAGATCCAGAGACACCACCAGGGAGAAATCACCACGGTCGTGAGCACAGTGAAGCTCTGAAAGAAGTGCTGTGAGAATAGTTTCGGTGCTATGGCCTGCACGAAATCCAGACTGACGGGGATGAAGAGCGAAAGTGGAGTCAAGGTGGCATACCCCAGGGATCTGTCTTGGGCCCACTCCTTTTCTCTCTCTATACCCAGTCCCTTGATGCACTCATCTCCTCCCATGGTTTTCAGTACCATTTTTACACTGACAACGCTCAGATCTCTCTCTCTACACCTGATAAATCTCCGGCAATCCAAGCCCAGATCTCTGCCTTTCTCTATATCATCAGCAAAATTCACCCCTTCCTTTCTGATCACACTAAGACACTTATCCACTCTTTAGTCACCTCCTGTCTAGACTATTACAACCTTCTGCTTGCTGATCTCCCTCTAAATCATCTCTCTTCCCTTCAATCTGCACTGCTAATCTTCAACCAGCCCAGATATTTATTTATTTATTTGCATTTTTTATATACCGCGCTATTATAATCAGTGCGGTTTACATTTAAACAAAATGTACAACAATGTAACAGGATACATTGAGTTTACAATTAACAGGGAGTACAACTTGGAAGAACAAGGGGATGAACTATGTACAGAGTTATGTAATTAAATTTAAGGATCATACAAGGGACAAGGTTGGCATTGTAATGTGTAGAGCGGATAAGTAAAAGGAGTGTTGAGCTAACCATTTTCTAGAATGGGTTGTGTTGGATGTGGGTTTTGGTGATGATGCCTAGTATGTTGAGATTGACTGGTGGGAGTGGAATTGGGGTAGTATTTTAGGAACAAATGATGTTTAATAGCCTTTCTAAACGCAATGATATTTGTAATGGCACGAATTTCTGGGGGGAGAGCATTCCAAGCTCCTGGAACAAAAAGTGAGAAGGCTCTACTGGATGTTGTCCTTGAACATTTCGTGAGTGTTTTTGGCATTTGAAGTTTGTTCAAACATGATGAGCGTCTATTTCTGTTGGATGGTATAGGTTGGATGAACTTGGTGAGCGGAGTGGGGGGCTGATTTTTCGACGCCTTAAAAGTTAGGACAAGGGCTTTATATAGGATTCTAGCGTGTAGAGGCAGCCAGTGTAGGCTCATCAGTACTGGAGTTATGTGGTCTGACTTAGATGTTCCAGTGAGTATTCTTGCTGCTGAGTTCATGGCTAGCCTAGATATGCTCACATAACCCCTCTTCTTGAATCATTCACTGGCTTCCTATCCATTTTCGTATCCAATTCAAACTTCTCCTACTACTGACCTATAAATGCAGTCATTCTTTTGCTCCTCGCTACCTTTCCTCTCTCATCTCTCCCTACACTCCTTCTCATGAACTCCACTCTTCTAATGGATTGCTTCTGTCTGTGCCTTTGCCAAATCCAGGCTTAGATCCTTTCACCTTGCTGCTCCTTATGTCTGCAACAAGTCTGTATGTTAGGTTTCATCCCTGGCCCTTTTCAAATCCATGCTAAAAGCACACCTATTTGAGGCTGCTTGTGGATCCTGTTCCACTTAATCTCCTATGCTTCTCCTTACCTTTCTCTAGTTGTATCCTTGTTCTCAGCTGCTTTATTGTCTATCTTGACCTCAGTAGATTGTAAACTCTCACGAGCAAGTGCCATTTTTACATGTATCTGTATAGCGCTATATATGCCTTGTAGTTCTATATAAATGATTAGTAGTAGTAGTAATAAAAGAATAGATCCTCAAAAAACCATAACTCAGCGCATATGTTTATCTTCAGGAACAGTGTCCCCACACCTACTGTACATAAAAAGTAAGGTAGTATTTAAAGGTATGTTGTCAAATTGGCATTTTTACAGGATTGTTGTGGGAGGGGTAGTTTTGGGATGATCATGACCATTGCATTTAATCATCAAAGTCTTGGGGGCAGCATTGTTCACCAAGATCACCAAATATCCTTGCACCAGCCCTGCTATACATGATTGTCCATGCATACCTGGGCAATTTTCAAAACTCCATTTACCTTTGACAGTTGCCCTCTAAAACCACCATTATTAGTCCTTTTGTAAGGATTGATGAATCATAGCTATCACTTTTACCTCTAGGTCAGGGCTGTAATTTGTCATTCATGCTGAATACAACCACCGTTTTCACTACCATTTTTAGTATTTAAAAATAATCAAAAGCAGTGACTGTCACCCTCTTCATTTTCATCATTTTCTTCTGAAAGGAAAGTAGTGACTAACAAGAAATATCAGGTAGTGCGATATTCCTGGGTAAAGCTCTAACTAAGTCTGCACTCAGATTTTGACATTTTACCTCTCTGAAATTTTCATATTTTTACCATTTCATTCAGTTCAAAAGCAATGCTCCTTTCATCTTTTTTGTGATGTTAAGAAACTCTTGGATTGCTAAAATCAGCAAGCATAGGACCATTTTTAGGACTCTTTCACCTTAGGCACTGCTACAGTGCTTCAGACTGCCTTGACACTATTAGCCCGTAGATGGCTTCTGTCAATGTTACATGTGGAAATAGGCTCTTATAAAACTACACAGCCAAATAAAAGCATATAAGTGTGTGTGCCAAAAAGATGGAATGTACTTATACATGTACTGCATGTAGGCATTCCTGGGGGGTATAGTTTGGATGAAGAAGGGGTACAGTTGCAATTTACACATGTTATTTTATAAAATACGCTCTAGTATGGGAGATGCTTCCTCTTCAAGTCATGTTCATTCCCAGGTGCTCAAAAGATCAAATCAATACTACTACTCATACCAAGAGAAGCCAGCCTTATACTTAACCCACCCAACAGCCAACAACTCAGGCATATAAACCACATCAAAGAACAAAGGAAAGGAAACAACCATCTTCAACAGTGCATAACCTTAAGGGTGTGCCTTGTTTTGATTGCTCTCTACTAGGGGGAGACTAGTCCTTTGCAGCGAAGAGTGGAACAAAACTTCAGACATGGGTCTTAAAATCATAGACAAGGGTTACAAGATCAATTTTTTCGGCCTCCACCATTCATGATCCCACAAAGCAGTGATATCTACCATTTTTCTCAGGAGCCTAATCTTGAAGCCAAGATTCAGTCACTATTTCAGGCAAAAAGCTATATTATTTATTCATTTACATCATTTGATTAACCACCTTCATACCAGCATCAAGATAGTGTATAAGTACAAAATAAATCAATAGTAAAGAAATAAAAGAAAAAAAAAATGATGTATTATACTCCAGATGACTGTGCACTGATCCCTCTATCCCTCTGGAAGTATCAACGACTGAAGTTTATAAAAACAAACAAGATACAACAGAACACAAGCAGCTGCAACAGTTTATGATTAGAATGGATACATACATACATACTTTCCTGTTGTGGATTGGATTTCGTTTTTCTTCTTTTGACTCATATTTAGAATATTGTGAACCTCTCTACAATTTTGAAGCGTGGTATAATAAGTAACCAATAAACCATACTGTACCATAGAAGCCCATTTCAGGTTATGAGCAAAAAGTCAATTCTGTGTCTCGGCAGCAACCCACTCATACCTCGTACTTATACATAACACAAACTAAATTCTACCAAGCATTTACATTTAAGCCTTCCAGTGTCATCCTTCAGTTACAATAAGTTAAATGAAACTGCCAATGAGAAAAGAAAATTCAGTATGTATACTTTAGTTTGAGGGAGAGGAAATGAGAGCCATGGGGATTTCCAAAAAAATCATATGCATTCGTTGTCCCTGGTTATTAAGACTCACACCTCCTGACACTGCTCCGGTAAGTGGTAATATTTGGACATTAATAGAGCATATGTGAGAAGGTTCCTATATTTTCTTGGCAAAAAGCAACATTTTATTATCTGCCGATAGACTTATTTTTTTGTCAGTGACACAGGGGTCCACACGGCCTTGTATGCCACAAAATATGATGACTATGTAATAGAAGCAGAGACAGAAATGAATCATCTTGTTCCAGAAAATCTGCCACTGTTTTACTTCTATGGCACCATCCAGGTCCCTTTCCCAGACTACCTCCACGCCTAAGGAAGGCTTATGAGGCTTCCTCCGAAGCAAGGAATAAAACCGAAATACAACCCCTGTCAATGCAAAAATGGTGGTTACCATGTCCTCCAATAACCAGTCATCATCCAAACACTATAGTTCAACTCCACTGGCCTTAGCAGAATAATGAAACTGGTACCACTGAAAATAACAACTTGAGGGTAACACAAAATCTTGCTTTAATCACTCAAAAGGTTTTAAATCTAGTATTGTTCATGAGGTATCCCAACATCCAAATTTCATGACACTGCCAGAGTATCCAATTGATCATTCATTTTTCTATCTTGAACAGGCCATTATACCCCATTGGACTCCTTTTGGGGTGAGTACTCTAACCTATCACTTGCCATTAATTCTTGAAAGTTTAAGGAGGTCATGGCAACAACTAAGTTGTCAAACTTATTCGGAAGCACCATTCCCAGAGTTAGTTGGATTGGAAGGGGAGCTTGTATTTCCTGTTCTAGCCTCAGTCATGCTATTCTATCCAGATTATCTATAGTAGCAAAATATTGACCAACCCGCTTTAATACAATATCAAGATGATAGTTTTGAAAATTAGGAGTTAACTGCACCTTAGAAGATTTTAGCATATACAAGGCAATTCTATTAGTCTTATGTCATCATAAGAAATCTGATAAAAAAAGTCAGTCTTACTGTAGAACGTCTTTGGGAACAGTAGGAGCATGCTTAAGCGATAATCTTTGGTGCTATAATTACCATGAAAGGCATAAGGGTTTGTCAGACTTTTTATGCTTTTAATCATATAAGCAGTATTGGCATTCAGTCTCAACAAGGTCCATTCAAAATCAGACATCAAAATATTTTGGTTCTGACTTCAGCCACTATGTTCAGGCAAGTCATGGTATGCTGCAGATCACCTAGTTCCGTCTACCCCCAGAAGACTTCTGCATTCCTCACAGGCAGCTTTCTTAGTGATAGTGGAGTGGAGCAGTAGCCTAATGGTTAGCACACTGGTTTAGGTACCAGGGTTTGATTCCCACTAGCACTCCTCATGGCCTTGGGCAAGTCACTTAACCCTCCATTGCCTCAGAAAAAAAAGTCCAAGTTATCAATGTCCCTGTTTATTGTGCATTACAAGGCTTAAATTACAATGTAAGCTGCTTTGATTGAAATGATAAAGCGGTACAAAAAAACCTGTTAAATAAATAAATACCTTTCTATTAGATTATACCCATTCCGTAGTGCTTGCAGTTCTGACCCTCACATTGTGTAACTCTTCCACTAGATCTTCACTCCGAGCTATTGTTTAAGAAGTTTAAGGTAGGCGATGCTAGAGATTCATGATCTGAATGGCTGCATGAGAGTGTTGCTCCCAAGAGGACTGGATTAAATATTATTTCTTATGGGCGCTTTTTTGATAATTGTGGCCTGCAGCTCTTATTAAGTGATAGGGAATATGGCTACATCAAAATCTCTGAAGTTAGACTTTTCTTCATTGAGAATCAACCAGTTAAAAGGACTAAATATGATCCCCGATCTCAGCATAAAATGGCAGCCAACCAAAATGCTGAGGTTACTCTGCAAACATTAATGAAGGAGGTTCTACTGATAAGGAGTTCATGAAGAATTACATTTGATATAGTAATTTGGTAACCAATGTTGTTCTTTTAAAAGGGGAGCTGCCCTATCATTTTTCTAGTCTCCAGTCAGCTGTTTGTCGTATTTTGAATCATTTGGAAATGTTTAAGTGAAACATCAGGAAGATCATCATATGAACTGCTGCAGTAATAAAGTCATGTTAGATCGAGGGTCATAATCAAAATGTGAAGATCTTTAATTCAAGAAAATACTTTATAGCTCTGATTTTGGGAAGCACCATAAATGCTTGCATGACTGAAGAAATGTGTGGTTTAATGTGCGACCTGCTTCCAATCAAAGCCCTAAGATGTGCACCATTTCTTTACAGACTGCTAGTATTCTAAGGATAATTGTAGTCAGGGTTGGGGCTTGGGAAGCACCTGGAAAACCACAGTGATTCAAAGTGAATGACTTAAGAGTAACCTGGCACAGTTGGCCAATCACCCGGGAGAGTCCTATATTAACTGCATACTGTATATATCTAGACCATATGAAATGAAAGGTATAATAATTTGTCTGCCATCTTCATATACACTTGGGCTCATTCTCTGATTGAGAAGATACCAGCAATAAAATCCTTGATTTCTTTCCAGATAAGGTATTTGCAGCCCTGATCAAGGCAATAAAGAAAGAAAAATTCAAAATTATCCATTTCAGGATCATTCTTCCACTTTTATGTCAAAACAATTGACTAGCCTCCATAGAACTCAAAGATACCTAAGCACACACTCCCATTCACCTCCAGCATCATCAGTACCTACAATTCAAGTTTTGGAATCATCATTATCAGTACAGAATACTCCCATTTGGACTTTCATCAGCACCTAGGGTATTCACCAAATGCATAGCCATCGTGGTGGGCCATCTAAACAAGAGACGCATATTTGTTTTCCATACTTGTCAATTGGTTAACAGAATGAAAAGGAAGTCAAAAAAGCTCTTTATTCTACCATATAGACACTTGTCAAGCTAGGTTTCTTGATCAATATGGAGAAACAACATCTAGCATTTGGAGGAGTGTGAATACAGATGATCATAGCTAGAGTATTTTTTCTAGAGGCTCAAATCATCGTCGTTCAACGCAATCATTTTTCAGCCTCTCAAGTCGTAACAGCCAGATCTATATTCAAGCTGCTAGTGCACATGGCTGCTGGAGTTCATGTTATTCTGCTAAAAGATTATACATGAAACCAGTGCAATTGAATCTCAGATTGGAATGGAAGCGATACAGCCATGCACTCTCCAAATGAGTCACAGTAAGGGTTCATTTCGGTCAGCTCTCAACAATACATAGAACAGAAGAATTCCCCACATTATTTTTCACCAACTCATAAAAACCTGATTGCTACATAGCAAGATTTTATTGTCCGCCACTGTGCCTCTGTATGTCTCCGCTTCTAAAATGGCAGATTGGGATGTGTATGTAGCAACATCTGCATGTCTGCGTCCTGAAATATTTGCCCTGGCACATCTACGTGGCCGATGCTGCACAAGTCCATATCTTGCACGTGTGCATTTCTGAAACTGTCTGGTTTTCTGCATGCGTCTTGCTCCTTATTCTGCACATCCACTTCCTGCTCTATATCACGGAGGACATGTGAATCTTTAGGGGCAGAGCTAGGATGATTTTAGATGGCATGTTCCCATGTCCACCTTCACTGCTTCCTATCCCACGGAATTTCTGATGTTTTTATTTATTTATTTATTTATTGAACGGTTTTATATACCGCCTCTCAGAAAAATATCAAAGCGGTTTACATAGAACAAAACTTGAACATTACATTGAAACTTATTCAAACAATTGAAATTATAGTGAACATTAAATTGTATATAATAAAAATGGTAATTTGAGGGTTACGATGCTGAGTAAATGCTGATTAGGTATATAGATAGTTTAAACATATATACAGATTTAAATATTTACAAATTTCAAAAATCTTATCAACTTATCTGAGCAGGGAAAAATGTATTGTAGTTCACTAGAATTATTAGTGTAAAGAGTAAATGTGATAATGTGGAGAATTAGGTATTGTAAGATAGAGTAAGAAAAAGGAAAAAGTAAGTTGTGAATTGATGAATATGAGTATACATGAGTTTAAGTGGGAAATATTTCATCTATTGGGAATGAGTCTCCAAAATACTCTATAAATAAGTGAGTTTTAAGATCTTTTCGAAATGCTGAAAGATCTGTGATATCTCTGAGTTTATCCGGCAGAGCGTTCCATATTAAAGGGGCATTGAAGCTGAATGCCCTATTTGTTGTAGTTTTATTGAGTTTTGAAAAGTTGTTTGGAACAAGTAGTGTGTTCAGGTTCCTTTGTCTCACTGTTCTGGTCCTTGAATGAATTGTCAGTAGATCAGTTAGATATGATGGGGCTATATCTCTTATCAGTTTGAACGTTGTTATGATAACTTTATATTTTATCCTACTTTGTATAGGTAACCAGTGAAGTATGTACAGTATAGGGGTTATGTGTTCAGTTGGACCTGCATTTATAAGCATTATTGCAGCAACATGTTGTGCTACTTTTAGTTGGTGTAAAGCATGTTTTGGAATCCCTTGAAGAATTATGTTACTAAAATCTAAGTGAGGCAGGATCAGGGCTTAAAGGACTGATCCGAAGTCCAGATTTGATAATAATGGTTTTAGATTTTTAAGATATCTTAATTTATTATATATGGTGTTTGTTGTATTCCTGATGTGTGTTGTTAGACTTAATGTTCTGTCTATGATAACGCCAAGGTGTCTTATTTCATCTTTTATGGGGATGCTTATGTTTTCAATTTTTATTTCTGTTGGAGGGGTAAATTTTTGATTTCTAGAAACAAATAATGCTTCTGTTTTCTTGAAGTTAATGTGTAGATTGTGTTCATTTAGCCATTGCGTCATTTTAGTGAAACATGATTTGATATTGGAAAAGTCCATGGAGTCTATTTCCATAGGGAGATAAATCATAATATCAGCATAAATTGCATATTTTAATTTGCGCTGTTGAATGATGTGGCATATAGGTTGTAAATATATGTTAAAGAGTAGAGCTGACAATGCAGAACCTTGTGGGATTCCTTGTTTTTGCGTATAGGTTTTAGATGTATGGTTTCCTATTTTTACCTGTTGCGATCGATCAGTTAGATATGATTGGAACCATGCAAGAATAGTGCCATGTATACCAATCTGTTTGAGTCTTTCAAAAAGGATACGATGGTTAATTGAATCAAAGGCAGCTGATATAACCAAAAATATAAGTAATACTGCTTGTTTTGATTTGTCAATGTATTTTAGAATATCATCAAAGATAACTGCAAGAAGTGTTTCTACACTATGGTATGGTCTAAAGCCGTATTGGTGTGAATCTAAGGGGGCATGAAGTTCAATGTGATCCTGAAGTTGATTATATACTATTTTTTCTATAATCTTTACCATAAATGGAAGTCTAGAGATAGGTCTATATGAAGAGGGATCAAGATTGTCTAGTTTTTTGTTTTTCAGAACAGGTCTAATCGAGGCTCTCTTTAGGATGGTTGGCATAGTACCATGTGTGAGAGAAAACTTTTGACATGGACGTCCCAGATTTCACCTAAATGGTCCTTCTAAAATGCGCCTTCACATATTCAGGGTTACACATGTTATTTTCCAAAGAAATCCTACCCACACAAAAATCAGATGCACATCTGTGGGTGCTTTGTAGCCATGGCTAGGTTAATAGTGAAGGTACATGTGCTCTCTCTTTGAAACCTGGTGCAAAGTTTGTGAGGCAAAAAGTACCTGCATGCTTTGCCTCAAGTTGGACAGTCTAAAAACCATACTAGGCTAGCATAAGCATCCATTAGTTTTACTGCTTTGCTGTATGTCATCACCATCATCATCATTGCAGTGCTACTCCACTGTCAATGTCAACACCATTAGCTACAAACTCACATGAGCACTGAAGCAATCCAGTTCAAGACATTCATCTCTTTGCCTCTTCAGAGGCAAACCTATCTGTGGGTTGGAAAGGTAGGCGGGTAAAAATAGGGTGGTGCTAAATAATGGTGCCTGCCTAGATTGTGTCTCCTGTATATTGTCTGTTCAATATTGACTGATTGAAACATGTTATCTTTTCTGGTATGGTGTTACATTAATTTGAAAATCATAAATTCAGACTAATTGCTATTGCCTGAAAATCCTAGAAGCAGCATTCAACATACTTAGCCATAGTACAGTTAGGAGAGCCTATAGATAGCCCTCGTTGTGGTTGGTGTTTAGCATGAATATCATGTTTTTTTCCAGTATTATGTATCTGAGAAAATGTAATCTTATTTTTCTGTTCCTTTTAAAATCAAATCATAATGTGACATTTAATAACATATCTTTTGTGCAGCTAATACAAACGAGCCACCATCTCAATGCTTTGACAAATAAACCACACAAGTCGAAATAGTGTGCCTGATACATTTTATAGCTGTAGCTTTCATGTCAGCATTTCCTATTAAAAAGCCCTATTACTTATTAATAGCCTTCTGTGTTTTAAAAGTTGCTTTTTTCTTATGTAGAGAAAAATACATTTGCCTTTTAATGGGGTGTCAGGTTTGCTTTTCGATCCTTCTAAAAGATTACTGTTGTTACATATGGACAAATGTTTTTTTCAGAATCAATGTAAATTCTGTTACCAGGGAAATTTCCTGCAGTCCCAGGACAGCTCTATAGAAAACTTAATTTTGCCATTTTGCAAAGTCGAGGGGTGGGAATTTTTCACGTGATTTATTTTTTTTGTAGAGTGAAAGGAAAATGCAAATCCCTAGCACATCCGAAATAACTCACAATGAGGTTTTTAAGCCCAGTACAAAGTTGCAGTCTGGTATGGTTTTGTACCATGGAATGTGACTAAATCAGTTCGCTGTACCATAACAGCCATTTAGGTAATAGCTTTATTTTATTTAAAACATTTTTAGCCTGCACTTCTGTTATTCTAGGTAAGTTACAACAAAACCCCAGCCACAGGAGAAGACACAGATTAATTAATTTCACTTCTTAATCTTAAAACATTTATGTATCAGAGAAAGTAAGGTAATTGTTTCAAAGCAGAGTATTCAACATGAAAGGCGTAGGTATTTCTTAGTTTCAGCTCAAGGCACTAAAAGTAACATGCACACGTTTTATTCTTATATTTGGGTTGTAGAAATTCTGATATCACTATTAAAACCACATAAATATTCTTTGATTTTCGCAAGTCAGTTACAGGGTACCAGTTAAGATGGAAATATTTAGAAACGTAATAAGATGTGAATTTACAACACAAACTCATTGCTAGTCTATTTAGTCAAACATCCTGACATATGTATCTAATTAAATACTACTGGATTTTTGATAAAAAAAAATAATTCCATTTACAAGCTATGATGATAGTGCTGAGATGCTACCCAGTTGCAGTATTATTTGTATGTTCAGCTGACACCTTTTCAGTAGTAGTTCAAGTTAAATTACATTCAGATACAGTAGTTATTTTCCCTGTATTCGGAGGGCTCACAATAAGCACCAGACATTTAGAAGGACTCATTCATATAGCAGTTCCTGACTTATCTGACTTTTTAGCAGCACTATGCATATGCCTCTGAAAATTACTCAAGACTTCTGCCGCCAAACTATATGGACAGCCAGCAATATGCAGTAGCTATCCATATAGCTAAGCGGTATAATTTAGACCAGCAAAAAGGCTTGCCTTAATTAAACTGCTTAGCTATACAGATAGAGACTGAATATCGCAGTTATCTTATAGCAGCACCGGTTGCTGCTTTTCAATGTATATATCTTCAGCACTTTGACTTCTATAGATAGTGACGATGAATATACATAAAATATTTAAGGGCATTTTAAAAAATACTGACCACAGGGTTTAAATATTGAGCCGTAATTGTGTGCCTGAAGCAATAGAGGGTTAAGTTACTTATTTAAGGGACACCAGTGGGATTTTAATCCTGTATTCCTTAATTCTCAGTCCACGTCAAACAAGCCCTCAATGTCCAGCCTGCTGTTCTGGATCAAATTTAAAATATTTACAGTGGTCTTTGATAAGGCTGATCATCTTCATAATAGCACTAATCATTACAATCATGCTATTCTATAGTGGAATGACTTATTATTACAAATAGCCATAATACATACTAGTAACTGAACCATTTCAATAGCTTACATGCTAAAATGTTGGCCTGAGATAGGTGTCCGATTTAGGATATTAGATAGCACATGTTAGTTAGCATGTTGAAAAGAACATACCAAACTATTGTAGCTGGTCCTCAGGAAGATTAAAGGTTTTGTCTTCAGGGACCTCCAAAAGCAGATGTAGGGGAAGATGTCTCTTTATCTAGTTCCTGAGGGAAGAGGAAACTTAATCACATGTCTCACAACCGTTCTTTCAGGCCTATGTCCAATGTCTACGCCCGCTCCGGAAGTATAGTGGGCGAATCAAGTCAACTCAATTCCTCTGTTGAGCATTTACAAACGTACAAAAATAAGGAGTAGACAAAAAAGCATAGAAAAAATGAACGGATTCATTTCTCCTTTGAAACCACTCTCTCCTTTTCGATTAGGATTCTTCTAACCCTAATCACTTGGTCACCTTGCGATCCTCTTTACAAGTCTCCTCTACTCTTCTCGCTTCTCCAGCAGTAAATCAGCAAAACATTTTTTTCCACAGTACATATTCAGGTCAATATTCAGCCATTGTGGTTGGCATTATTTCTTAAAGCCAGTTGCTGTATCTATTAAAAAAATCTGATATTCAGTGCTGGTATCTGGATAGTGGCTAATGCTGAATATCTGGATATGGCAGCAAAGTGCCAGGACTATCTGGGTAATAGCAATATTCAGAGCCACCATCGGGATAGCTATCCAGATACTACCCAAGGACCATCCCAGCACTATCCAGATACTGCGTGAGGTGGTCTGTAAGGATATTCAGCATACTATCTAAATTGTCTCTCTGAATATCCCAGTTAGCGACAGTTATCAGATTAGCAGATGAATGCTGACTCAACTCTTCCAATGAGTCTCTGAATGCAGGGGAAATTCCTCAGTGAAATAACTTACAGCTCTTCTCTTTTCTAGTTAAGCACCAACTCCTTTAAGAAAACTTAGGCTGACTAATCTCCTCCAGAATTCTCTACTCCTGGTCATAGGATGCAAACCTATTTGCTGTTATATATCCTATATGCCAGTGAATCTCCACATTGGTCACAGGCCAAAATGCAGGCTTTTGCGCAGCCTTTATGTAAGCCACTGGTTTCCTAGTACAGTGACTAGGCTGGGATCCAGGATCCAACCTCTTTGGAGCCCTGTGCTCAGGGGCAGTCCAAGGCTTCTTGACAGCCTAGGCAGGCCTGATGTGCTACACCCACCGCAGCGCCTCACCACCCACGACATCCAGTCTCTCACCGGCTGTTGATGGGCAGCATGGCGATTACCTCTTAGAAGCCACAGCAGGCCTTAAAAGTGCATGTGTGCACTCATTGCTTGCCACTCCAACTTCCAGTAAGAGGGGGCAGGAGCAGCAGGACGCAAGTGCATGCATGTGCACACTTTAAAGATTGCTGTGGCTTCAAGGAGGTGATCGCTGTGCCACCCATCAACCCCCGGGGAGAGACTGGATGTTGGGGACGGCGCAGTGATGGCATACAGGGAAGCGTATCGGGACTCTCCAGGGCTGAGCCACTCACCAAGGTTTTCTAATCTAGGTGACCACCTAGTGGATGGGATGGCCTTACATAAGAACATAAGAAATGCCATACTGGGTCAGACCATCAGGCCCAGTATCCTGTTTCTAACAGTGGCCAATCCAGGTCACTTGTGGTCCTTGTGGTCTTGGGCAAGCCACTTAACCCTCCATAGCCCATGTTCCCTGTAAAATAGTTATCTCCAAGTTATAATGCCCTGTTCAATGTAATTTCAGTTTGTTCAATGTAAACTGCACTGATGCAGAATAGCGCGGTATATAAGAGAATGTAAATAAATAAATAAATAATAAAACAAGTACCTGGCAGGTTCCCAAAAAGACACACAAGTTCTACAATGCTTGTCCGGGGGAAAGCAGTGGATTTCCCGAGTCCTCTTTAATAACTGTTTATGGACCTTTCCTCCAAGAACTTGTCCAAACGTTTTTTTTAAATGCAGCTACACTAATAGCTTTTACTTAATGCTCTGGTAACGAATTCCAGAGTTTGATTACACTTTGAGTGAAAAAATATTTTCTATTATTAGTCTTAATGGGTTATGTTGTAGCTTCATTGCATGTCCCCTAGTCTTTCTATTTTGTGATAACAAACAGCCCATCTACATTTACCCATTCCACAGAAACATAGAAACAAAAAACATGACGACAGAAATAGACCATACGGCCTATCTGGTCTGTCTTTCCATATCAACAACTACAAGAGTCACCTTTTTTCCTTTAGAGATCCTCTGTGTTTGTCCCATGCTTTTTTGAATTCAGATACTGTCCTCATCTCTACCACCTCCACTGGGAGACTATTCCACGGATCCACCACTCTTTCCGTAAAGAAATATTTCCGCATATCACTGCTGAATCTATCTCCTTTCACTCTCATCCCATGTCCCCTCATAGCAGAACTTGCTTTCAATCAAAAGAGGCTCTCCTCCTGTGCATTTATGCCGTGTAGGTATTTCAACGTCTCAATCATATCACCTCTATCCCGCCTTTCCTCTAAGGTGTACATAATAAGATCCTTAAGTCTGTCCTCATATGCTTTATGATGAAGACCACTAACCATTTTAGTAGCCACCCTCTGTACCTACTGCATCCTATTTATATCCTTTTGAAGGTGCGGTCTCTAGAACTGCATACAATACTCCAAGTGAGGTCACACAAAATACTTATACAGAGGCACTATCACCTCCCTTTTTCTGCTAGCCATTCCTCTCCGTATGCACACAAGCATCCTTCTAACTTTTGCTGTCACCTTTTCTAACTGTTTAGCTACTTTAAGATCATCAGACACAACTAAGCCTAGGTCCCGCTCTTCTTTAGTGGACAAAAGTACTTCACCCATATACTGACTGCTCTCTTGGATTTTTGCAGCCCAAATGCATGACCCTGAATTTTTTAGCATTAAATCTCAGCTGCCAAATTCTGGACCATTCTTCAAGCTTAGCTAGATCCCTTCTCATGTTATCTACTCCTTCCTGGGTATCTACTCTATTGCATATTTTGGCATCATCTGCAAAGAGGCAAACCTTACACGACAGCCCTTCCACAATATCACTAACAAAGATGTTAAAAAGAATCGGGCCAAGGACAGATCCCCGCAGCACACTGGTAACCTCCTTCTCCTCAGAGTGAACTCCATTTACCTGTGTCCTTTGTCGCCTCCCACTCAACCAATTTCTAACCCAATAAGTAACTTTAGGGTCCATCCCTAGGGTGGTTTGTTTATAAGTCACCTGTGCGGAACGGTGTCAAAGACTTTACTGAAATCCAAGTACACCACATCTAGGGCTCTCCCTTGTCCATCTCCCTGGTCACCCAGTCAAAGAAATCAATCAGATTTGTCTGCCAGCAGTGAATATACATTTAAAGGCAAATTTTAAAAGGCTGTTTAGGCAGTGGTGGGGACATACAAAGAAAAACGTAAGAAAATGTATGGCCGTTTTAGAAAAAACATCATGTGTGTGACATCCTCACCTCTGAAAATACATGTTTTAAGAAAAGAGTGTGACAGAGATTTGCATGTGTGCATGATGGAAAATGGACCGCCATACATGTGCATAGTCCCCATAGAAAGCAGAGGCTGTGGTAATATATATTGCCATAATAAAGTAATAATCCATAGGTAGGTTTCTTTTTTTGGGGGTGGGGTATATGCATGTATATGGTCATGGCTGGCAACATACATTGGCAATGTACATATGCCAGCAGAACCCAAATGTGTCCATGTGCATGCTACTCCCATGCATAACGTGTGCACATGTTTCCTGGCCCATGCAGAACAGCACAGGAGAGCAGGACAGCAACCACATTCCAGTCAAACCTTTCCAGGGCAAAGACCCTCATGTTGGGTATTGCCAATGAGGAGTCCTATACTCAAGATGGTACAGGCCACCACATGCTACAGCAAGGAGGGTCTGGTAGAGAATTTATGTGTCTCTAGCCTAGTGGGTCAACCAGTGCACAGTAATAGGCACATCTCACAGAAGAACTAGCTGCTGGCAGACACCCAGTGTGCAAACAGGGAAGTACTGGCCCAAGCATTAGACAAGATGAGGAATTCACCCAGAGCATCATCCTCTGAGGGTCTGTAAAAGGAGCAGCAGCAGTCAACGCAATGAAATAGACCTGTGCAGCCACATACACTCAGATATCCAGAAGCACAATCAGCACCCAGCAGGGGTCATGGGCACAAACATACAGAGCAAACATAGCAATGACAAACAATCGGGGCTCGAGCCTGCCCCTTAAAACAGCAGTGCCATCGGGCGCAGGAACAGAGACGCTCTCCAGGCAGCTCCAGCTGCTCTCCCCCTCCGGGGATCGAGCCTTCATCATCAGCTGAGGCGGGAACAGCCATCTTGCTCGACGGCCCAATCGGGGCTCGAGCCTGCCCCTTAAAACAGCAGCGCCATCGGGCGCGCCCACGCCTGGCAGGCCCGCGCCTGAGGCATGGACCTGGAAAGTGAGACCGTGCAGTTGAAACTCCTGTTCAGCACTCATAAACTCAGCTACCACCGGGCAACATCAGATCAGGTACTTTATACCGTGTATAATAATAGCCCTTACCTAGGGTCGCTCTCCAGTCAGCATTGCATGCATATAGCTGAACATTTTTAAGCAGTGTAGTGCCAAATATCTGTACTAGACCAGACTAGCCTGAAAAGTATTTGTTAGCCAATATTGCAAGTAATTCATGCACTCCACAGTATAAAACAAATACCTTCACCAAATCAGACTGGCCAGGAAGGACTTATTCACCGAGATGTCATGTAGTATATGTCTGCAGCAGTGTAAAACAGATATCTGTACCAGAATAGACTAGCCAGGAAAGTTTTGTTATTCACCAAGATCTCTTGAAGCATTAGGTATGTAGGAATATACCCTGACATATCCCATACCTAAGAAAGGAATGTTCCAGCAGGTTATTTTGTATGACACAAAGAGCCGGTTGCCTGTTTGCACAATATCCTAGCTAAGATCCAGCCAGCTACAGCCTTCTAAGAGCCCCTCCGATTTACTCCCCCCGACACAAGCCTCCTACTTCACAGAGTCAGAATGGAATGCACTATCATCACGTTAATGAGCCTGTACCTACTCATCATATTTTGGCCATCCAAACTACTAGCCCTCACTACGTCACACAATCACATCCCTATCGTACCAACTAGTGAGAGAAAATAGTCAGGGGATTCCTACCACAATTCACGCGGGGTTAACTATCCGCACCACCACCTCTTATTACACATCCCATTACAACACAACACGAAAGCCAGACAAACTAAAAACCTCTACCCTAGTAGCCTGAAGTGTGCACTTATAAATGCCCGCTCACTTCGAAATAAGTGGCCAGTGATCACAGACATAATAATATCCCACAACCTGGATATCATCATGGTCACTGAAACATGGCTCTCATCGGAAGATAATACCATCCTCAACCAGCTACTCCCATCTAATTTTGTTGCCTTCACCAGCCACAGACAGAACAAAAGAGGTGGAGGAGTACTCATCATCACCAAATCTGATCTCCAGTTTAAAATGGATGACTCCAATAGTAACAACCACCTAGAAACTGTATCAATCTCCAACAACATATGCTCCATAAACCTGATTTATAGATCACCTTCAGCAGATTCAGACGACCTGGCAACCATAATAAATCTGGCATCCAACACCCAGGGTCCAAATAAACCTAATTGGATCTTAGGGGATATCAACCTACCATCATTACAGGACACTCAAGCAACTGCATTCATAGAAGCCCTAGATATCCTTGGATACACGCAATTGGTGCAGGAACCTACTCACGAGAAAGGCAACATTCTTGACCTCATATTCGCCCCGCAGCTAATTCTCGATCAACCACAAAACATCATGCTATCAGTAACTGCCGTCCCATGGTCTGATCATAAACTCATCACTTTTCAGATGCCTACCCTCAACTGGTCACCAAAGCCCAAAACGGATACAAGCAAGACGGCTAACTCAGCTACCAGAAGATTCCACCCATTTAACAGAGAACGCATCCTCGCCGAAACACGCACACTCATTGAAGAGACCTCCTTAGGCCTAGATGAGTTGATCACCGCTTGGAACAGCAAACTCAGCACAATCGCGATCCGCCCTCCAACAAACAAGGACCCAAAGAAAAGATCATCAGCCCCTTGGTTCACAGCCGACTTGAAGGCTTCACTAACCTTTCTAAGAAGGCTGGAAAAGCGCTGGAGGAAGTCACGCACCAGCAGTGACCAATCAGCCTACATCCAACACCTGGCTGCACATCGTAAAGCCATCACAGACAAGATGAGGCAATACCACACAGACACCCTGAAATGGTCCCTGAATAAACTGCATGACTTGTTTAATTTGGTCAAAACGCTTGCTAAAGAACCGACCCCTGAGCACCATAGCAGTATTCACCCACAGGACTATGTGGTATATATGTAATCCAAAATGTGCAAGACCGACAGAATAGTAATACCGGACCCTCCTGATGAGCAAGACTACCCGGCATCGCTAACATCCTTCTCTACTCCTTCAAAGAAAATTATCGAAGATACCATCCTAGCCCTAAACACTACCACTGCGCACACAGATCCTTGTCCTGCATACTGGATAAAAGACCTGCGATGTGACCTATCTCCAATTATAGCCAAAATCTTAAACCAATCCTTTACCACTGGCTCTTTCCCACCTACTCTCAAGCAGACCTCTGTCAGACCTCTTTTAAAAAACACCAAACTTGATCCTCAAAAGGTAGAGTCTTACAGGCCCATATCTAGCATACCGATGCTTGCAAAAATCATTGAAAAAATAGTGCACAGGCAATTACAGGATTACATAGACACTTCTGCCCCACTGGATCCAGCCCAACATGGATTCAGAGAGTCACATGGAGTGGAAACACTACTCACAGCCCTCTTCAACAATATCATCTCAGGCGTCGATAACATAAGACATGGTTTCGCTCTCATCTTTTTAGATATAGCAGCAGCTTTTGACTCTGTATGCCACGAAATTCTCATCTGCCGGCTAAGAGAAAAAGGTATCTGTGGAACAGCGCTCGAATGGTGCAGATCTTACCTGTCTGGAAGATGGCAGCATGTCCGAGCTGACGGGGTTACATCGGAACCTTTCCAACAAATTCAAGGTGTGCCTCAAGGATCCTTGATGTTTAATATATACATCCAACCCATCTGCAACATCATTAGATCCTTCAATGTCAGTTACATGATATATGCAGACGATGTGCTATTATACATGCCAATATCATTGGATAGCCTAGACCTCACCCCTCTGACTAACTGCTTCGACACCATATCGGAGTGGCTCCTGTCACAAAATCTGCGAATCCAACACAAAAAGACGGAAGTTCTTTTCGTCTCGAGGAATGTAAATTTCATCCCACCTAGCTGTGTTAAGGTAAGGGATGCTGAGCTACAAGTGAAACCTGCGATACGTTACCTTGGAGTAACGTTGGACCAAAACCTTGACATGAAGAACCACATAGCCAATACCGTAAAGGCGATCTACTTTAAAATCAGATCCCTCAGACACCTACGCACGCTACTTGAACCGGATGATTTCCGCACCATTTATCAAGCCCTGATAATTCCCCATTTCGATTTTTCAAACTCCATACTACAAGGGCTCCCCCGGTCCACCCTGAACCCCTTGCAACTGGCTATGAACAGTGCAGCGCGGGTACTCTTTGGGGCATCCAGGAGAGGCCACGTGACACCCCTCCTAAAACAGTTACACTGGCTCCCCATTCAAGCAAGGATCAGTTTTAAGACCTTACTGCTAACTTTCAAAGCTGGCAAGGGGCTCACCTCCTCTTCTCTTTCTGAACTCATCCAACCACTTGCACCAAACAGACCTCGAAGAACTGCAGAGTTGAACATGCTAGTTATCCCAAAAGAAACCACAAGATGCACCAAATCAACAGCCAACAGAGCCTTCCGACTCTGCGCCCCAACTCTATGGAACACCTTACCAGCACATATCAGAGCAATCCCCAACTTGAGCCAGTTCAGAAAGGCACTAAAACACTTCCTCTTCCTTAAATATCTCACTAACAGCTCCGAACATAATCACCACTCGAATAGTGAGCACCACAACAATAGTAGTAGTAGTCAAACAGGCAGACCCTCGCAACAGGTGTACCCCACAATGTAAATAACAAGCAGTTTCCTGTATCATTGTACCACCTATGTATATAGTTGACCATGTTCCCTTTTCATTTGAACCACCTATGTATATAGTTACCCTGTTTCTCCAAGTTCTACTTCCTGTTAAATGTAATGACCAGACATATGAAAGTTGTCGGATGTTTCTGTTCAATGTAAACCGCGCTGATGGCAAATAGTGCGGTATATAAGAAATGTTAATAAATAAATAAATAAATATGTGCCATGAACCCAGGACTGGCACTATTCATTTGGTGAATTAGGTGGGTACCTAGAGCACCAGCCCTCTGGGTGCCCACTATCCCTGCCGCTGCCTCTCTCCAGGACCTGCAGTGGTGGCGATGGCTTTCAAACTGACACAGCACTTACCTCAAGGGTCTGTGCTGCTTTGCCGTTCATGACTTCTAGGACTTGCCGCTTCTGCCCCCCTTCTTTAAACTCAAAGTTGCATCAGAGGGGATGGAAGCAGCAGGTCCTAAAAGCCACAAACTACAATGTAGCAGCAGAGATTTGAGGTAAGCACTGCATCACAGTTTGACAGCCATTGCTGCTGCTGCAGGTCCTGGAGAGGAGTGGCAGCGGTGGCAATGGGCATCCTAGATGGGGGATGTCAGGATGCAGGACCCTCCTAGGGCATCTCCAGTCCTTGAACTGGCCCTGCATGAAGCCCATAGACAGGATGGGAACAACAAGAGTGGAGAGCCACAGTCATTGAGTATCACTGGGGAAGAGGCTTGAAGTACATTGGGTGCCCAGGGCACCCAGGCTTACTGTTCCAGATATGAGAGCACTACCATGAATACATGTGCAGCCTGTGAAAGAGCAGTCCTCCCATCACCACCCTATATATATATATATATATATATACACACACACACACATAAACACATACACACTGCTAGTTTAGCCCATGCTATAGCAAGATCAACCAATAAGTGAGGGGGATTAGCTGAACAGGGTTCTCACATGGAAAGGGTACAAAGATGTGCAGGTTGTGGCACATGTAGATGTGTGCAAATAGCATAAGTATTGGCCACAGAGTAGCAAGAGTAGCCTACAGTCATGCAATGTGCCTTAAAGGCACGACCCCATAGGTCAGAACACATGTAAGTCACAATGAGTGCAGGCACATAGAGCCAAGACCAGAGTGAACTCATCCATACTCTTCCTGTATAGCATACAACCAGATATGAATGCCACCAACTAGGCACACAGGGTATTGGAGCAACAGGAGGTCACTGTTGATGGGAAGTAGATTAGCCTGGGGACTGTTAGCATGGAACCCCCAATGTCCATATGATGCAGCTTCCACACACCATGACAGGGCAGACCTCTAAGCAAGGACTTGTCACCTCAAGACCTCTAGAGGGAGCTATATTGGAAAGATAGCAGGGGATGAACTGGTGAAATAAGTGGTTCTCATAGCATGTGTATTCTTCCTTTCCCTTACATGAGTGTCACGCCCTGGCGGCTTCCTCAGTAAGTCCATACAGTTCCTTGTCCAATAGACCATCCTCCAGTTGGGTGTAGCCTCCAAGATTATTTTTAACTCCACCTCAAGGACACATATACATAGGAATCAACCGAGCCTCAGAAATATAAGGAAAGTCAACCACAAGCGTCCCATCTTGGTAGTCCTAATCCCTGGGCAGGAACACAGGTCCAAGGTCCATATCTTTGAAAGTTCCACAAAATACCTTTTCAGTTCTCCCACCTGACAATTCCACAGTCAGTTTCTCACTAGTGGGACATTAAACAATTCTTCTCCAAAACCTTAGGGCTCACAATGTTGCCCTCCTGACACCTCCCTTATGGCTTTCTCCAGGTCAGAGGGCTTTTTGACTGGCCACTGAGCCGGTGCCGCCACCACCACCCACTGTCAAGCTAGGTTTCTCATTTGCATTTTAAGCTTCAGTATCAAGTTCCCACAAATATCTTCTTCAAGCAACAGGCAAAATTCTATCAAAATCCTCAAATATTAGCAGAGGTTTACCTCATCCAGCAGAGTTTAGGCAAACTGGTCCCACCTGCTCCTCATGTCAGCCACAGCTCCTTATCAGTGGAGTCTCTCCATGAGACTGAGCTCCTGCTCTGTTTCCTGGTCTTTATACCCTGTTGTGGCTCCACCTCTTCTGTTCCCACCTTCATTAGTTACCTGGGAAACCAGTCTGCCCTCTTTCCTAGTCCTGGAAGTAGCCAAATTCTGGCCTAGTTCCCAGGACTGCACTGTCTTTTTATCTCTCTTGTTTTTCTTTAAACCTAGTGATGGGATACATACCTCATCACAATGAGATTCTGCTTACTCCGATATCTGGAATCCCTGAAGACACTGTTCAGGGCTATAAGTTGCATCAGGCCCAGCTTGTTAGAGGATTCCATCTTGAGCTGCAGCAGCAGGAAGATAGGGAATGGTACATGTGGTATATTTGTAACACATAGGGAAGGGTACCATGGATGGCCATATGCAATGCACAAGGCTAAGAGATTCATGCCAACATCCTGCAGCCAGAAGATGGAATGACACATCAGAACACCATATGCACCAGCACAGCAGTCAGGGCATGAGCTGAAATGGCAGCATGCAGCAGAGATCTATGTATGCAAATACAATGTGTGCCTTTGAGTCAGCTCTGACTCCTGGTGACCCAGCAGCTCCTGGGTTTTCTTGGCAGTGTGATCAGAAGTAGATTGTCAGGCCTTTCTTCTGAGGCAATGGAGGGCTAAGTGACTTGCCCAAGGCCACAAGGAGTGCTAGTGGGAATCACACCCTGGTCTCTTGGTCACCAAGCCAGAGCTCTAACCATTAGGCTACTCCTCCACTGCATGTAATCTGATGGCAAATGTGGAAGAGAGGGCCAAAGGTGTGCCCATTCAGACAGGTGTCACAAAAAAAATGGAGGGGCAGCAGAAGGGGGCCACTAGCTAGGACCTGGAACCATCAGGATGAGACATAGGGACAGAGAGAAGTAGTGTAGGAGGGTTAGCCAGGTCAATGTGCACATATATGATAGATAGTGATGTAACTATAAGGTGAAGCACAGGAGCACTGTGCAGGTACCACTGCACAGCCTGCATCACATGTATAGGATACAACTGTGGGTAGGATACTGATGGCAGCACCATGTGTACCATCTCTCCAGACATAGTTGCCAGATGTCCTAAGGGCAGCATGTGAAGTGAATCCACAACTAGGGGACCCTGTGGCAGGGCATTCCCAAAAACATGGACACCTATGCCTGATTTTAGAAATGCCCTGCATGTTCTGAGCCATGTCAAAGTTTATACCTGCTTCAGGCACAAATAGCCATCGGATATGCTCAGTTTGTCAGCCAAACATCCAGAAGGTGTGGAGAAGGAGGAAAAGTCATATCCCTTATATTTTCTATGTTGACAACGAACACTGATAGTTAATGAGGGCTCTTTTCTTCATTTTGCCACACCAATGGGCGTCCCTGTATGCAAACTGGCATGTGATAGATGTCCCCACCCCACGTTTTTATAGTGGGGACATCTATGTGGACATCGGTGCGGACATCCAAGCCAGGGAAGTCTATGTTTCTATAATCAGGCTGAAAACAGATATTCCTCTCATTTTCTGCACATTTTGTCCTGGATAGCTCAGACTGCACTTGGACTTCCTTTCTAAAATGCCATTTGCTGGAGAGCAGCTGAATATCACCACTATCTCAATAATTTTTTCATCTGCCTTTCCTCCGCCCTTTCTTTATTCAGATAACAATTTAAACAGCCTAGTATTATTTGCATATATTATTAAAATACACGTAATAAGCAAATTTTGCATTCGCTGACCTCTTAAACTTATACGTGGATATTTAATGGTTGCTATCTAAATGGATAACATCGCTGAATGTACATATGGCTTGACACTAAGGAGGTTTTTACTAATGGCTACTAACTGGCAACGCATGTTCTGGCGAGTGCTGAAGGCACGTTGAGACACGCTTTGTTAGCTATCACCATGCCATGACAGTGTGGGATGATTCCTGTGCTAACTGTGCAACTCCTGTTAGGGTCACGAGTGGGTGGGTTAGGGACAGAGAGTGGGCATGCTGAACTCCATTTGCTAACTGCATTAGCATCCATTCACCTAATGCCACCTCAAGAGGTGGAGTTAAGTGCACCTACCCTAATGCAACCAACATTAGGGGAAAGTTATCTGCATTAACTGCCAGAGAAATGCCTTCCATGCCCCCAACAGTTAACACAATGGTATTACACCTAACACATCATAGTTTCTGTGCTATTGGTTCATTAGGTGCAACACCTTACTGCCCTTTAGTAAAAGACTTCCTAAATTGCATGTTTCAAATTTTATGTTCTTCATGCAGCTGAATACTGACCTCAGTATTTTTAGTAGCCAGAGCCTCATTTGCATCTGTTTCTTCATTTATATGAAAGTGCATGCTGATTTTACTGACTGATGCATTTTCACCATCCCATCCCAGTGGTGGTCTGAACCCTCCCTGGCCCTTCTTCCCCTGATATTTGACATCTTTAATACTAGTCTATCCTCTGGCATCTTCCTTGTTCCCTGGATTCAGGCTTTGATCCGCCCCATACTCATAAAATCCTCTCTAGAGACCTCTGCTCCTGCACATTATAGACCCATTTCAAACTTGCCTTTCCTATCTAAGCTCTTGGAAGAACTGATATTTGCTCAACTCTCTACTCACCTTGAATCTACCCACACCCTTCAACCACGTCAATCAGGATTCTGGCCAGGGTCACATTACCGAGACTATCTTACTCTCCTTCCTTAATGAATTGCACACTACCCATGATCGTGGTGATATCTCCCTAGCAGTCTCCCTGGCTCTCTCTTCAGCCTTTGATCTCATCAATCTTGGCACCCTTCTTTCCCGTCTTCAAGACTTTGGGGTTCATGAGTCTGTTCTTCGCAGCATTATTTTTTCTTAGCAGCATTATTTTTTCTTAGCAATACAGTTTGCCAGAGTGCTGGGAGGTTAGGGAAAAAAGACAACAGAAGCTGAATCAGACTGTCTGTATGAATCATGTTTGTCTCCTCCACCTTGCTTCAGTCTCCACAGCACAAACAAAAAGCTTCCTGGAAGCCATGGAGCAACTTGGATATGATCAAATAATCCACGAAGCTACACATATCAAAGGCAACACCCTGGATATGGTATTTCTGCCCTCCAAACGTCATGAACCAAAGCAATCCAAACTGCAAATAACCCAGGTACCATGGTCAGACCATCACCAAATAGAATTCTCCTTATACCTCCCTGTCGCTCCAGACCGTTCTCAACTCAACTCTGATGCAAATCTACGGAGGAGATTCCAAAAATTTGATAAAGAAGCCTTAACAGCATCCATCACGTCGCACATTAACCTGGAACACTCGGAGCTCGAGAAATTAGTGAGACAATGGAACACAGGAATCGAAGCAACCTCACAACCATCCCTGAAACCCCCAACCAACCCATCCAAACCCATAACCGAACCATGGTACACCTCTACCCTAAGAGGGCTGAAGATAGATTTGCGTAAGCAAGAACAAAGGTGGAGAAAATCCAAAGCTGAAGAACATAGAATTGAATACCTTAAACTTCTCACAACATACAAGAATGAAATCAACCTGGCGAAAAAAACCCACCACTCCAGCATACTCAATAAAGCCCTCAACAGACCTCGAGAGCTTTTTGAACTTGTCAAATCGCTCACCAAGACGTCCCAAGCAACAAACCAAAAAGGAACAATGACGGCCCAAACTCTAGTTGATCATTATGCCAGCAAGCTTAACCCTCAAGACAGCAAACTAAACCTACAAACACCCGCGCACCACACTCAAGAGCTGGCTACAAACATCACCCAGCAAATAACTCTCACGTCTGAAAGTGCAAACCGGTACCAGGAATGGGATACTTTCCAAAACATAGATGACAGACAAATCCTGAACATAATTACCAACTTAAACACCACAACCTCCCCCCTCGATCCATGCCCAGCGGCCTGGATTAAGGCTGTGAAGTAAGAAGCTGCCAAGTATATCACCCATATAGTAAACCAATCTCTACTTCAAGGGATCATGCCAGCGCAACTCAAGCGATCCCTCATACGACCCATCCTAAAAAACAAAACTCTTAATGAGAACGACCCTCCATTTTCAAGCATACCCTTCTTAGCCAAGATTATCGAAAAGGCTGTCCAGCAACAATTTCAAGGCTGTCCAGCAACAATTTCGATGTCAACAATGCCCTCGATGATCACCAATACGGTTTCCACCAACATCATGGCGTGGAAACTCTCCTACTAGCTCTAATGGACAAACTACTCAAAGGTCTTGAAAACAGAAGCAAAATGTATATGCTCATTTTCATAGACATATCTGCTGCCTTTGATTCAGTGCATCATTCCACGCTCCTGGACAGACTTGCTTCCATAGGCATATCAGGGACCCCCCTGAAATGGTTCGCATCTTACATAAGCAACAGAATGCAGTAGGTACAATTCAACAACGCAAATGCCTCCGCCTTCCCCCAAACCCAAGGCATACCACAAGGCTCTGCCCTATCATCACTATTGTTCAACCTGTATATACGACCTATTTGTGAAATCCTACAGGACCACAAGATCAGTTACCATATCTATGCAGACGACCTGATGCTTTACACTCATCTCGACATAAACAACCCCAACCTCAACCAACTTGAAAAATGCCTAAGCGAGCTACAAAACTGGCTGCAACGGAATAATATGTCAATAAACCATAAAAAAACAGAAGTGATGTATATTTTCAGAAAACCCGACTTTAACCCACCATCAACGGTTACCATGAACAATAACGTTTATACCACAAAGCCTGAAATAAAATACCTAGGTGTAATGCTGGACAGCAAGCTAAATATGGAAAAGCACCTCCGAATTACCAATCGGGCCATCTTCCACAAATTAAGAGTCCTGCAACCACTACGGAATATTATTGATCACTCCGACTTCAGGACAGTTGCACAAGCCCTCATCATTTCCCACCTAGACTACTGCAACGCTATATTACAAGGTCTGCCTAAAAAAACCCTCAACATACTTCAGCTAGCACAAAACGTAGCAGCCAGAATCATTATGAAAAGAGGTCTAACTGAACACATCACTCCAGTACTTATTGAGCTTCATTGGCTCCCTATCACGGCCCGCATCCAATATAAGCTCTTAGTAACCACATTCAAGCTCGTTCATAACGTAGCACCCTCATACCTCAACACCTTAATCTCCACCCAACCAACCATCAGAAGCAGAAGAACAGTAAATGGCAACACCCTTCATGTCCCGAATAGCCTGAGAATTTGCAACACGAACACCACCAACAGAGCGTTCTCCTTTACTGCTCCAATACTCTGGAACCAACTACCCTATGAACTGAGAGCAAACAAGGACTTGAAGGACTTCAGGAAAAAACTTAAACTCACCTCTTTCAGGCCCATTACAACCTAACCTAGACAGAGTGTTCTTTACTATTTGAGCAACATGCCCACTTAAATTAATCATAACAGCAAGAAATGTGTCCTGTAATTATGTAAAGTATGTATATATGTAAAGCCGCCCCGCAAGCAACCAAATGTATATATGTAAAGTCTCCTTGCAATCAATCAAATGTAAATCTGTAACCGTTTGATGTGCCTATTACCCATCCCTGCAATCGTACTGTATGTTATAATTCTGGCCTGTACAGCCTCTCCCTTATGTATAGAAAACCGCTGCTGATCGCTGGAAGTAGCGGGATACAAGTGTACACTAAATAAAATAAATAAATAAATAAATAAAATATCTAGTGCTGTCCTTATATACATCATTTAGTTGTGGTTGGGACTTTTTACTGTACTATATTCTTATTGGTTGATCTAGCTGTTTCCTGTGCAAGCAGTTTCAGACTTTTCAGACTTCCGCAAATAACTGGAGCTTGTGTTATCAATTCCCTACCAGCTTGTCTTTACTTTGTTTCTACCCCCCTTTTCCCTCCCCTTGTGTAGTCTGTGGTGGGCATATTTCCTGTTCCTACATGTCCTGTACTTGACCCACTGCCAGGAGTTTTTCTGCAATTCTCTGCAAGCAGTCTATGCTCTGAAATCTGCCCAGCAACAAAAAAATGGCCACATTTAGTTAGGCTTTTTCTACAAGTCTGCTTCCTGTCACTCTGTTAGGCCATAGGATTGCTTCTGGATATGGTATGAAGTGGGCTTCAACCCGTTTCATCCCAACATCTCTCCCCTGCTCTCCCTCCCCCCTGTATGATTGGATTACCTTTCCTGTCAGTTCATGGCGTTCTTTTCTATTTCTCTTTGCAGCTATTTCCCTATTGTAAACTGCCCTGATACTAACAAAGATACAGGATATTAAGTGTGACAATAAAGAGAATGATATCTCACTATGTCACTCATCTGTGTCCAGTATCTCCCTTCCATCCTCCTAGGTGCCCTCCCCCCCTCATGTAGAGCATCACCCCTCAGTCTCCCTAGTCCTCACCACCCCTCCCCAATGTCTCGCAGCTCTTAGCTCTGTTCTCTCCCCTTTCATGTAGCCCCTGCATTATCCTTCCAACCTCTCAGCACCTGTTACTACATTTTCTTAGCCAGTCCATACATATTTATCACCCTCTCTTCTGTGACCACTTTTGAAACATCTCCACAGGCAGATGGTAATAAAATCAGAACAAACACTGGGCCATTGTGAATCAGGTGCTCCTCAAAGGCCCTGTTAGCTCCACTCTCTCTGATGTGAAATATATACATCAGAGGGGCAGGACCAGCAGTGCCTTCAAAGAGCACCAGAATGAGAAGCCCCATATTTATTGTATTTTTTTTTAAATTGCTGTGGGCCTGGGGTGGTGGGGTATTGGAAAGAGAGAGAAGAACAAAGACTGTGAGGGAAACACGGTCGCTAGTACAGACTGGGTTGCTGCTGCAAGTATTACAAACAAATCAAAGAACAAAAAAAATAAATCCAGATGGTGTCATAGCAGGACTGTGGATTCACTGAATCCCTTGAAGGCCCTGACCGCATGCCACTAATCCAGTCCCTTGAGCTACCTTTACTTTAAGATCGGAGCGTACTTTATTTACAGTGATCACCAATAAAAGTGTTTCATTGAAATATATCACTGGTGCTCACTTGTCATTTTTTGCCTTTTTGTCTTTTTCATTCCCTTCAGCTTAGGCTGTGGCTTTACCTCTCACCATATACTTGGATTCTTTATGGTGTCATGGTATGCTGGCTTGTTTTTTGTTTCTTTTTCCACAAATAAAGCACCAACCACCCTTATAGTCTTTCTTTTCTATAGGACCTCTGGGGCACCCTCACACCCTGGTCAGAGACCGGCTATACACAAGGAAAAGCAACACAATGAGAAATACAAGACAGGCATGTATCGGCTCACACTCACATCAGAGGTTGTTGTGTTATAACATAATTCACACCTGTAACATAAAATATTCAATAACCTATATAAATAACAGCATTTCACATTGCTAAAAAATTATGGAAGCATATTGGCTCTCTTCAATGGCTCTATATCAAACTAAGAGCCCCTCTTATTACTACTTAGCTCAAACTACCTGCTGCATGGCCCAGTGTTTGGCAGACAGTTCGAGCAAAGTGTTAGCAAAAGGGGCCCCAAATCTTGCAGAATAAATGAAGTTCTATGTGTCAAACTATACGCCTTTAACAGAAAAATTGATTTCTAGAAAGTGCACTTTTCCTTCCTCCCTTTTGTGCATATTGTTATTGTTATGCTCACTTTGTAACCTAGGCCTCCTCCCCTTTCATTCCATTTGTTGTCGTCTTTTATCGTTTTTTAATTTAATTTAATTTTATTTTATTCATTTATATTGTAATTATTTTAATGGTTAACGTCTAGACATCCAGTATAATAGGTGGTATATCAAATAAAATTAACTAACTGTAATTGTAACATGATTGCATGTCATCTCAATGCCAGCATTACTAACTGTTATAGAGACTTAAAAAAAATCCTTACTTATAAGCAATGAGAGGGTGGGGATTGGAGTGTCTTACCTAAGATCACAAGAGGCATCAGTGGGTTTTCAACCCTGGCTGCCTCAGGTTCTTATTTTGCCTAAAGTTCTGACAGAATTAGCAAATACTCAATCCTATGTACCAGGGAACTTCTTTAAGATTAATAGATTAGCAGGATCTAGAACCATATCTGTGTATTTGCAAATATAAGGTGGTTGTATTATGTTAAGTGCCATCGAGTCGGTGTTGACTCTTGGCGACCCTTTGGATAGTTGATCTAAACTTTGTTTGGTCTTCAGCCATATCAGTATAATATCAACTGAAAAAGTGTGATGGCTAGTTTCCCGATAGAGCATCTCAAAATTATGGTAAATGCTGGAGAGAAGTCCAAGCACTATCATTGTGACTGTAGGGGTTCTTTTGCTTGCTAAAGACCTCAGCCATGCAGAAAGAGTGGTGCAAACCTTTTGAAATTAAAGGTCCATATCTTCTTACTCTTACATAGATCTCTGTTGGATAGCATATGCCTCAGGAAATTACTCTGGAGGTAAATCGACAAGCACACCACAGCAGGGAAAACATGTTTTTAATTAATGCTTACATGCTAGTCATTTTTTCAGTTCGTATTGGATTACTCTAAGCTGCTCTTTATCAATGTGCAAGAAATAATGTAATGATGAGAGGGAATAGTCTGATATTCAGAAAAAATTGCCAAGAGATCTTGAGGTGCCTTTTATTCTGAGTTGTTGCATTTAATTCATCGAAGTCTGATGAGAATTTGTATCATTTACTGAACTTTGTGCTCTTTAATGTGGGGTTAGTAATTGTAATTAGAGAACTTAAAAATGCAAGATAACTGCTAGGGGCCTGCAAGCCAAAGATTTTCATTTTATTTAGTTTCCCATGCAGGGGAGGGTGATGCGGGGCCATGTGCAGGGCCTCATTGCAGGGCCTCATTTGCATAGCCACTGGATCTCATTTGCATATATTTAATTTATTTTATTTTAAAATGTATATATTGCCCATCTAAAATTTTAGGCGGCTTTCAAAGGAGCCATTCGCAAGCCTCTTTTTTGGCCGGGCAATGACTTAGGGCATGTTTGCTAAATGTTAATGTGCATTAAGTGCCACTGTACCAATAGAAATAAATGGGTGTTCCTGCACTTAATGCACATTAACATTTGTGAATATGCATTAACTTTTAGTAGACATGCCTGTTAACAAGTGTCTCAATACTATTTGCGTGGGCAGTGAGGATAAAGAGACTACCAGTGTCAACTGCCAGGCATATTAGGAAGTACTATACACCCTACTCATTTCCAGTTCATAGCAAACCCACCATATCATAACAGCTTTACCAGGACTCAGAAAGCACCAAACCCTACCTATCAAAAGGCAACACTGCAAATATTAAAACAATACATCTGAGAGCATATCAATACATCTCCTACTGGGGAAAGGGAACAAGTGGGACTGTCAAATAGAAACTACATGAACAGAATTCTGCAGCTAGTTACACATGCAAAACAAAGAAAATCAGCAAACATAAAAGAAGGGATCACATTTTAGAAATATGAAGACAATAATTAAACTGAAACCCCAAAAGCCAAACATGAAATGTACACCACCACTAGAGTAATAAAGTTAAAAAAAATTTCCTCTTGTACTACACAAAACGCAAGGACGTTAGCAGAGCTGACATAGTACAGTTAATAAATTCAAAATAAAATAGTATTTTTCTACCTTTTTGTTGTTTGGGTATTTTATTTTTCTGTCGCAACTGCCCCAGTCACTTTCTTATGTTTTCTCCTTGTGTTCTACTAACTCTCCATTGTCTGCCGTTCATTTGTCCTTTCTTCTCTCTTCTAGATTTTTCCATTCTCTCTCTACATCTGCTCTAACATACTGGTCTTTCCCCTTTTGCTCTTTCTTCCATTTCTTTGTTTATTCCTTTTTTATCCACTCAAATTTCACCCCTCCATCCTCAATCCCCACTTACTCTCCCAATACTCGGCCAATCATGGATTTTTCTTCCCTCCCACACAAAATATCCATCCTCACTCCCCTAGCCCCATCCCCTTCTAGTCTCCCCAACATAAGCTCCCTTCAAGTTCCAGCCCTACCCAGCATCCGCTTCCTTTTAGTCCCATTCTCCCATACGTCCACATCAGCCCATTTCCAGTCCCAGTCCCCCCATCAACCTATTTCCAATCCTATCCCCCATCAGCCATTTGAAGTCCTATCCTAGCCCCCCAAACATCCCATTTCCAGTCCAAGCCCCCCATCAGCCCTTTCCAGACCTATCCCAGCCCCCCATCAGGCCATTTCAAGTCCTAGCCCTCCCCCATCAGCCCCTATCACTCCAAGACTCCAAGACCCCTCAATCAGCCCTTTTCCAGTCCTAGCCCCCATCAGCCCATTTCAAGTCCTAGCCCCCCCATCAGCCCCTTTCTATTCCAAGCCCTCCCCCCCCCCCCCGCAATCAGCCCATTTTGAGTCCTAGCCTACCATCAGCCCATTTTCAGTTCTAGTCTCCCCATCAGCTATTTCCAATCCTACCCTGGTATGTAGACAACATCTTCATCCTTTGGAGAGGAGATACATCTGATCTGTTCAATTTCTTGAATGGCTAAATGCTTGACATTTGAATTTGAATTTTCAGATGTGCTCTCACTTTCACCAGATACCATTTTTAGATATCCTGATGAGCAAGTCACCTTATGGGTTCAGCACCACTATCTACATAAAACCTACAGATAAAAAAAAAAAATCTATTACGATATGACAGTTTTCATAACACCAGCCTAAAGAAAAATGTGCCTACCTCACAATTCCTACGTCTACACAGACTATGCATGGACATGGAAGAATTTGATATACAGTCAAAAGACATGACACATCAGTTTAATGAACGAGGGTATCTAACCGAGTGTATCCAAAAGGAATACCATCAGGCACACTCTTCAGACAGACAGTGAAAAAAACCCCGCCACATGAGAAGCTTATCTGTACATTGCGCTTTTCTCATCTTCCCACAGATATTAAAAAGATTTTATATTGACATTGGCATATCCTTCAGACCTTGCCCTGATTCCAGGACCAGAAATTAACCATCGCTTACAGTAGGAAAAGGAACCTTGTGACTTTCTAGTATTTTCTTTTCTCTCAGGCACTGTGAGCAATCATCCGACATGCTTCAAAGGTCACAAAAGGTGCGGCAGGTGTTCCATTTGTCCAAATGCTCAAGATGTTTTTGCATCTGATTTTTGTTAAATCAGTCAGGGCCTAGTAGCAGCAGTTTAAGTTTAAATTTAAAACACAGAGGAGAACTTTCTGGTTACATTTCATACCTAGCAGAGAGCTTGTAGTTTAAATTTAATAGTCACTCAGGGCCTAGTAACAGCAAAGTACTTTTAGTTTAAAACACAGAAGAGAGCTTTCTGGTTAAATTTAGAACCCAGCAGAGAGCTTGTAGTTTAAATTTCATAAGAAATTAGAGCCTAGCAGCAGCTAAGAGCTATAATTTAAATCAAAACAGAATATAGCTTACCTCAGCAGCACAAGACAGGGTACTGTGTAGCAGCCCTTTTTTAATAAGTGTTATTTCCCTCCCTCCCTCCCCACACCCACCCACCCCTGGGATAATCGTAGCTTTATAGGTACTTACACATCTTACATGACAGGAGGTACTCTCAGGTGAAGGTCATTACCCAAATAAGTCATACACTAAGGACCTGAGATTAGTTAAGCTTCAGGTGAACAAGGTATATTACACATATTAGGTACAGTTTTATTAGTATAAATATCCATAGCAACCCTTAGTAAGTAAAGAACTTAGATCTAAACACAAACTTAAAACTAAGATGCAGACAGCAGTCCAGCAGCGGGATGGGGGCTTTCCAGTCTTTTGCATTGAGTGTCACATGTATGATTTTCTCCCAGTTGGTGAGAAGTCTTACGTGTGCACTAGGTTGCAAGGAGCTCTTTGTTCTCAGGGAACGAGTCCATTCTCTAGAGGCTAAAGTAGCAGACTTGGAAAGCATAAGACAGACAGAGAGGTACATAGACGAGATCTACAGGGATATAGTCCTGAAGTCCCACCTCCAGTCTGGCAGCATCCCTGTTGCCATGGAGGAGAGAGGTCACGTGACAGAAGAGCATCACCCTGGTGTGGCAGGAAGTGATCCTGTAACTAGGACCTGTCCTCCAGGTGATGTAAAACCCTCTCGCACCGAGGAAGTTTCTCCAGGGCCATGTGCCCATGAGGGAAGGGTTAGGACAGCCGTTATAATTGGTGATTCGATCATTAGGCATGTAGATAGCTGGGTGGCTGGTGGACGTGAGGATCACCTGGTAACATGCCTGCCTGGTGCGAAGGTAGCGGACCTCACACGCCACCTAGATAAGGTCTTAGATAGTGCTGGGGAGGAGTCTGCTGTCTTGGTACATGTCGGTACCAATGACATAGGAAAATGTGGTAGGGAGGTTCTGGAGGCTAAATTTAGGCTTTTAGGTAGGAAGTTGAAATCCAGAACTTCCAGGGTAGCATTCTCCGAAATGCTTCCTGTTCCACGCGCAGGACCCAAAAGGCAGGCAGAGCTCCGGAGTCTCAATGTGTGGATGAGACAATGGTGCAGAGATGAGGGTTTTGGATTTGTTAGGAACTGGGGAACATTCTGGGGAAAGGAGGGGCTCTTCCGAAGGGATGGGCTTCACCTTAACTGGGATGGAACCAGGCTGCTGGCATTAACCTTTAAAAAGGAGAAAGAGTAGCTTTTAAACTAGATATTAGGGGAAAGCCGACAGTCGCCCAAGAGCGGATGGTTCGGAAAAATGTATCTTTGAAGGATACTACCAAAAGCAGAGAGGTTCCACAAAAGAGTAAAGTAGCCCAAATGCCCTCAAGTATGGAGCAGACAGAGCTTAAAGATCCTAAATTACCCATGTCTAACAATAGCCAAATTAATATGAATAAAATACATTCTCTAAAATGCTTGTATGCAAATGCTAGAAGTCTAAAAAATAAGATGGGAGAGTTAGAATATATAACACTAAATGAAAGGTTAGATATGATTGGAATATCAGAGACATGGTGGAAGGAGGACAACCAGTGGGACACTGTGATACCTGGGTACAAACTATAACGTAATTATAGAGCTGATCAAATTGGTGGAGGGGTTGCTCTCTATGTTAGAGAGGGCATTGAGTCAGAAAGGATTAAAGTTTTGCAGGAAACAAAATCTGCTGTAGAATCTATATGGATTGAAATTCCATGTAAAAGGGGGAAGGCAATGGCAGTGGGGGTGTACTATCGAGCGCCTGGCCAGAATGACCAAATGGATGATGAAATGCTCAAAGAAATCAAGGAAGCTAACAAAAGTTACAGCACAGTAATAATAATGGGTGATTTCAACTACCCCGGTATCGACTGGGTCAGTGTCACGTCAGGACATGCTAGGGAGATAAAGTTCCTAGATGAAATAAATGACTGCTTCTTGGAGCAGCTGGTTCATGAATTGACCAGAGGGGAAGCCATATTAGACCTAATCCTTAGTGGAACACCTGATCTAGTGCAAGAGATAAGGTTGTTGGGGCCACTTGGCAATAGTGATCATAGCATGATCGCCTTTGATTTAATTAGTGGAGGAAGGATAGTAAGGAAATCCACAGTACTACCTTTTAACTTTCGAAAGGGAGACTATGATAAAATGAGTAAAACAGTTAAGAAAAAACTAAAAGGAGCAGTTGCAAAGGTTAAAGACATACATCAGGCTTGGCTGTTGTTGAAAAATACTATCTTGGAAGCCCAGACCAGCTGTATTCCACGCTTTAAGAAAAGTGGAAGGAAGTCCAAAGAACTGCCAGCATGGTTTAAAGGTGAGGTCAGAGAGGCTGTTGTTGCCAAAAAAGCATCTTTCAGGAAATAGAAAAAAGAGCCAAACGACGAAACCTGGAAACAGCACAAGCACTGGCAAGTCAAATGCAAGGCATTGATAAGGCAGGCAAAGGGAGAATTTGAGAAGAAGCTTGCTGCGGAAGCAAAAACGCAAAGTAAAGACCTTATTTATTTATTTATTTAACTGTATTTATATCCCGCTTTTCACCGGGTCAAAGCGGAAGTAAGGATGTGGTTGAAAACTACAGGCCGGTTAGTTTAACTTCAGTGGTGAGTAAATTATTGGAAACGCTGCTGAAAGAGAAAATAGTGAGGTTTCTGGAGTCCGGCGGATTACAGGATCCGAGGCAGCATGGATTCACCAGAGGCAGGTCTTGTCAGACAAATCTGATCGATTTCTTTGACTGGGTGACCAGGGAGTTGGACCGAGGGAGAGCTCTAGATGTGGTGTATTTAGATTTCAGTAAAGCCTTTGACACTGTTCCTCACAGGCGTCTTATAAACAAACTGAGCACCCTAGGGATGGACCCTAAAGTTACTGCTTGGGTTAGAAATTGGTTGGGTGGGAGGCGACAAAGAGTACAAGTAAATGGAGCTCACTCTGAGGAGAAGGATGTTACCAGTGGTGTGCCCCAGGGATCTGTCCTTGGTCCAATTCTTTTTAACATCTTTGTTAGTGATATAGCGGAAGGGCTGTCGGGTAAGGTTTGCCTCTTTGCGGATGATACCAAAATCTGTAATAGAGTAGACACCCAGGAAGGTGTAGATAACATGAGGAGGGATCTAGCTAAGCTTGAAGAATGGTCTAGAATTTGGCAGCTGGGATTTAATGTTAAAAAATGTAAGGTCATGCATTTGGGCTGCAGCAATCCAAGGGAGCAATACAGTATAGGAGGTGAAGTACTTTTGTCCACTAAAGAAGAGCGGGACCTAGGCGTGGTTGTGTCTGATGATCTTAAAGTAGCTAAACAGGTAGAAAAGGCAACGGCAAAAGCTAGAAGGATGCTTGGGTGCATACGGAGAGGAATGGCTAGCAGAAAAAAGGAGGTGATAATACCTCTGTATAAGTCTTTGGTGCGACCTCATTTGGAGTATGGTGTGCAATTCTGGAGACCGCACCTTCAAAAGGATGTGAACAGGATGGAGTCGGTGCAGAGGGTTGCTATTAAAATGATTAATGGGCTTCATTATAAAGCATATGAGGACAGACTTAAGGATCTTAATATGTACACCTTAGAGGAAAGGCGGGATAGAGGTGATATGATTGAGATGTTTAAATACCTTCGTGGCATAAATGTTCAGGGAGAGAGCCTCTTTCAATTGAAAGCAAGTTCTGCTACGAGGGGACATGGGATGAGGGTGAAAGGAGATAGATTCAGGAGTGATATGCGGAAATATTTCTTTACGGAAAGAGTAGTGGATCCGTGGAATAGTCTCCCAGTGGAGGTGGTAGAGATGAGGACAGTAACTGAATTCAAAAAAGCATGGGACCAACACAGAGGATCTCTAAAGGTAGAAGGTGGACTGTTGTAGTTGTTGTTATGGAAGGACAGACTAGATGGGCCTTGTGGTCTTTTTCTGTCATCATGTTTCTATGTTTCTATGTTTCTATATAACCGGGGGGGGGGGGAATCAAATGTGGGGAGGGCCATCACCGGGGGCTCAACATTGATGATTTTTGGGATGAACATATAGACTGACAAGATAGCATAGTTACTGGTTTGGATTTCTTGGAGAGAAATAGGGGGGTTCCTATTCAGAGATGTTCTTGGAATAGCATGGTTTTTAGCTGCTTTTTGAATGATGGGAGATCACCGTTGTTCCTGATGTGGTTTGGTAGAGAGTTCCAGAGGGATGGAGCATAGAGTTCAAAGGCTCTGTTGCAGGTCCGTTGAGTTGCTTTGGTTCTTTTGTGGGGGATGGTAACGGAGCTGTTGGAGGATTGTCTGGTTGTTCTGCTGTGGGTTGGGCGAGGCAGTAGGGCGTGGAGTGGGGTGCCTTGTGTTTGGTGGATGGTTTTGTGGGTGAGTAGAAGAGTTTTGTACTTGATTCTTGCTTCGATGGGGAGAATATGAAGGTCTCTCAGAAATGGGGTGATGTGGTCTCATTTCTTTGAATTGTAAATTATTCTCGCCGTGGTGTTTAGGGCAGTTCGGAAGGGATTGGTCTGTGTGGCAGGTAGGCCATGGTAGATTATGTTGCAGTAGTCCAGATGAGGGAGTGTTAGAGCTTGCATTACTGTCCTGAAGTCTTGTGGTTCGAGGAGGGGTCGGAGGCGTTGTACCGTTTTTGCCTTGTGGAATACAGTTCTCGTGGTCTTGTTGATTTGTTGCTTAAGGGTTAGGGCTTGGTCAATGATAATGCCAAGATATCTTATGTGTGGTTGTACTTGAATTTGCGTGGTTCCCATGGTGAAGTGAGTGGGTGGTTTGAAGTCTGGGTCTTTTGTCACTATAAGGGCTTCCGTCTTCTTTATGTTAATGGATAAGTTGTTCTCTTGTAGCCAGTTGGATACGTCGGTGAAGCAGGTTGATAGCTGGTCGTTTGTTGGGTCCGTGGTTGTATTTGGGGCGTAGAGCATTATGTCGTCGGCGTATATGTGGAAGTTGACATTGTGAGTGCGTATGACTGAGCAGAGTAGACGGAGGTAGATGTTGAAAAGCATGGCTGATAGTGTGGATCCTTGAGGTACTCCTTGATGTTGCTGGAAGGGGGGTGAGGTGGAGGTTTTGGTGCGGATCAGTTGCTGTCGGTTGGTTAGATAGGACCTGAACCATTGGAGTACAGTATTTTTGATCCCAATTGTTTGGAGTCTGTGGATAAGGGTGTTATGGGAGATGGTGTCAAATGCCGCTGATATATCCAGTACTTTCGTAGCAAAAAACCTGTGAGAGAGTCAGTTGGTCCATTAGATGATAAAGGGGTTAAAGGAGCACAAAGAGGCGACAAGGCGATAGTGGAGAGACTGAATGAATTCTTTGCTTCAGTCTTTACTGAGGAAGATGTAGGGATGTTACCCATGACTGAAGTGGTATTTAAAGGTGCGGAAGAATTGAAGGAAATATCGATACATCGGGGAGATGTATTACAACTATTAGATAAACTGAAGAGTAGCAAATAACCTGGGCCGGATGGTATACATCCAAGGGTGTTGAAAGAACTGAAATACGAGATTGCAGACCTGCTATTAGTAATCTGTGAACTATCATTAAAATCATCTCTAATACCTGAAGATTGGAGGATCGCCAATGTAACACCAATTTTTAAAAAGGGTTCCAGGGGTGATCTGGGAAACTACAGACCGGTGAGCCTGACATCAGTACCGGGAAAAATGGTAGAAACCATCATAAAGAATAAAATTACTCAGCATGTAGATAGTCATGCCCTAATGGGAGACAGCCAACATGGCTTTAGACACGGAAGATCTTGTCTTACTAATCTGTTATGTTTTTTTGAAGGAGTGAATAATCAGGTGGACAAAGGTGAGTCAGTTGATATTGTGTATCTGGACTTTCAGAAAGCCTTTGACAAGGTCCCTCATGAGAGACTTTTGGCAAAACTAAAGAGTCATGGGATAGGAGGAAGTGTACTATTGTGGATCAGGAACTGGTTAAAAGATAGAAAGCAGAGGGTAGGGCTAAATAGCCAATTTTCCCAATGGAGAAAGGTGGAGAAAGGTGAATAGTGGTGTACCCCAGTGATCTGTGCTGGGTCCGCTGCTTTTTGACATATTCATAAATGACCTGGAAAGTGGAATAACGAGTGAGGTTATCAAATTTGCAGATGACACAAAACTATTTAAAGTTGTTAAAACCCAAGAGGATTGTGGAAAATTGCAAGAGGATCTTGATAAATTGGAAGACTGGGCATCAAAATGGCAGATGAAATTTAATGTGGACAAGTGCAAGGTTATGCACCTAGGGAAGAACAACCCAAACTATGGTTACACGATACAAGGTTCCACATTAGGAACCACCACCCAGGAAAAAAATTAGGCGTCATTGTGGATACCATGTTAAAACCCTCGGACCAGTGTGCAGCAGCGGCCAAGAGAGCAAATAGAATGCTAGGTATGATAAGGAAAGGAATGGAAAATAAAACAGAAGATATTATAATGCCTCTATATTGTTCCATGGTGAGACCGCACCTTGAATATTGTGTGCAATTCTGGTCGCCGTATCTTAAAAAGGATATAGCGATTTTAGAAAAGGTTCAGAGAAGAGCCACCAAAATGGTAAAGGGGATGGAAGGATACTCCTATGAAGAAAGGCTAAAAAGGTTAGGGCTCTTTAATCTGGAAAAGAGACGGCTGAGGGGAGATATGATAGAAGTCTATAAATTAATGAACGGAGTGGAACGGGTAAACGTAGATGGATTGTTTACCTTATCAGAATATGGAAAGACTAGGGGACATGCAATGAAGCTACAGGGTAAACTATTTAAGACTAATAAAAGAAAATATTTTTTCACTCAACGTGTAATCAAACTCTGGAATTTGTTACCGGAGGATGTAGTAAAGGCTGTTAGTGTAGCTGGGTTTAAAAAAGGTTTGGACAAGTTCCTGGAGGAAAGGTCCATAAACCATTATTAAGAAGGGACCCAGGATATCAATGCTTGAACCAATACAAGCATTGTGGAACCTGTGTCCCTTGGGGCTACTGCTAGGTACATATGACCTAGATTGGCCACTGTTGGAAACAGAATACCGGGCTTGATGGACCTTGGTCTGACGCAGTATGGCATATCTTATGTTCTTATGTTCTTATGCATATCCACAAACAGGTAAGCGATATAGGTTACAACATACTTCAGATTGCAACTCCTGCTTCGCAATTTATGTCATTCTATGCCACTGCAAGAAATTGTATGTGTGGAAAACAAAATGCACAGTTAACATCCGGATACAAGAGCATATGATTTGCCTTAGATGCAAATTCCCCTTGCCCTTACCCTCCCTTTGTTCCCTTCCCTACCCCCTACCCTCCTCTTTGTCCCCTTTCCTCTCCCTTTCTGTTTCTTTTGTCTAGACTATGGTTTTATGAAGAAATTGTAATTGTACTTTTTTCTATCCTTTTCTTTCTTCTATCTCTTCTATCTGTACTATGGTTTTTATAAAGAAATTGTAACTTCTCTTCCTTTTCCTTTCTATGGCCTTGGCCATTTTTATGTTGACTTTTAATTGTACATCGCTCTGATTTTTGGAGAAGGGCGATTTTATCAAGACACAATAAACATAAACATAAACAAGGTCCAGAAGGCCCCTTTATTGGACCATTGAATACAACATCTGCACACACGTAAGGATCTGGCCTTCTTTATCATTAAGTTGATTAAACCCTCCCCACATGGAGAAGACCCAGATGCTACATTGCTGCTAGAAGAACAGGGCTTCATCTTCATCTTCGAATTAGCAACGATACCACTCATGTTTTAAATAAAGAAATAGAATATCAGTTTTTTTAAATTTGAGATGGTTATCTTTTTCGGTTCTGCCCTTTTTCTTTTCTTTCCCCCTCCCCTTACCCCCTCCTCCTCCTCCTCCCCTCTCCTTCCCCTCCCCCTCCTTCTCCACCTCCACCTTCCCCTCTCCCCCCTGGCTTGAAATCAATTTTTATTTTTTTATTTTTACATTTTTCAGTGCCCCCCTCCTTCTTTATGGAAGCATATATCTATGAGTATTTTGCTCAAGTTTTTTGAGCTAATACATCAGTGTCTTTTGCATTGTGCTGTCACTTATTTTTTCACTTTATAAATTTTGTGCACAGAAGATATTTGTGGCTAAAGCTAATATACCAGCCCTTCATACACAGAGTTGTGTGTATTTTAATGTGTGGTTGCTTTTTGTATCTTATTGGGTGGTTTTGGTTTTGGGTACCCCCCCCCCACCCCCACCCCAGGTCTGTCCTTGCTTCCCCTTCCCCATCCACCCCTTTCTTTCCCTTTTCCCTCTTTCCTCTCCACTCCACTCCCCTCCCCCCTTTTCTATTTTGTTCTCTTCCACCCTTCCCTTTCCTCTTCCCTTTCCCTTTTCCGCTTCCCCCTTTGCCCCTCTTCCCCCTCCCACTTCCTTTCCCCTTCCCTTCTTCCCTTTCCTTCTTCCCCCTCCCACCTCTTCCCCCTTTTCCCTCTCCCCTTTCCTTTCCCTCCCCCCTTGGGCAACCCAGAGTGGTTTAAATTTGATGGTACACACATTTCTGATTACATCCTCTTACATATTTATTATTTCATGCACGTTCATTCAGTGTGTTGCATTGGCACTCTTTTCAAGCCTTTGTTTGTGCACCTTTTTTTCCTTCTCAGTGTCTTAGTTTTCATCTGATGCATATTCTGTTTGTTTTATTTTTCTTTATTCATCTGTCTTTTTTGGTGGGCCAGTTATTTTATAAAAAGCACATGCCACTGACAAGTTTGCTGAAGGTTTTTAATTAATGGCATGCTGCCATGATGTGTTCTCCCCCTTCCCCCTCTTCCACCCACTCCCCCATTTTAAAGGGTTTTTTTGGTTTTCAATGTACTGACTTGTAATCAATTTTAAAGCATGGTCTGATCTTCTAAATTGTTAGTAGTTTTTCTTGTTCTCCTTCACTCCTTCCTTCTTCTCTCCCCTCCTTTATCTTTATCTTTATCTTTATTGTCACATTTAATATACCGCTCTTTACCAGTGGCACCAGAGCGGTGTACAACAGTAAAATATATAGGCTGCTGAAAAGGAAAAGGAACGCCAAAATAATGAAAAGGACAGGATAGGGTGGAGAGAGAGAGAAAGCAACAGACAAAGCAATGAAGCAGACAAGACACAAAACGACGAACATTCTAGATCAGCGGGGTGGGGGAGAAAGAGGAGCAGGAGGAGGAGGGAGGTTAAAAGCGGTGCAAAAAAGGTGGGTCTTCAGCCTAGCCTTAAAAGTCTTATAGGAGGGTTCTAGACGGAGGACGACGGGGAGCAAGTTCCAGAGTCGCGGGCCCAAGAAGAAAAATGCTGAGGAGCGGGTAGACTCGAGGTGGGCCTGTGATGGGGAGGGGAGGGACATGCGGTTCAGATGGACTGATCTGAGGGAGCGGTGAGATGAGTGAAGATGTATTAGATTGGCAAGGTAGAGGGGAATACCGGTATGGATGGTTTTGTGCACATATATAAGGATTTTGAACTGTAAACGGTAAGCAAGGGGAAGCCAGTGTAGGTGAATCAAGATGGGGGTGATGTGGTCGAAGCGAGAAGCATGGGTGAGAATACGTGCAGCTGTGTGGTGGACCAGTTGTAGTCTTCGCAGTTGGGTTTGAGGGAGACCGGCCAGGACGACATTGCAATAGTCCAGATGGGATACCACCAGGGACAGTAGCAGTGTAGTCAGGGAAGGGACAGATATAAAGGAACGAATGGCACGGAGTTGACGTAAGGTGTGAAAGGACCGCTGCACAATGGAAGAAATATGCTCCTTGAAGGATAGAGCGGAGTCCAGGGTAACTCCTAGATAACATAGGGAGGAAACTACTGGCAATGGGGAACCGGACAAGGTAGGGGCGAGAGAGGGAGTTGGGGCACCATACATAAACCAAATGGCAAATGATTTGGAGAGGTTCACATGCAACAGATTGGTGGAGAACCACGAGGACACTGAAGCCAAGCAGGAGTTGAGAGGGGCAAGTTCAGGGGCAGAAGGGTCTGTGTGATGAAGAAGAATGATATTGTCTGTGTAATAGTGGACTGAGATGCTATGCTGCTGAACTAAGAGTCCTCCCATGACCCCATCCCCCTCCCCCTTCCCCCCTCCCCTTCTTCCCTGTCTCTGGGCAGTTTAAGATGGTCCTTTTTCTCTTTTTCATATGTAAAATCAGTGACTAGATGTGGCATCTGACCCCCCTTCTTTTTCTTCTTTTTCCCTCCTTTCTTTTGTTCCTCGCTCTTTCCTGAACTCTGTTTGCACTTCAGGCAGTTCTTTTTCTAGGTGAGGTTGTAGTCTCTGCTGAATGATCTTGAGAAGAATCTTGCTGGCATTTGTGATCAGAGCGATTGTGTGATAATTTCTAGTCAGTCGAATCACCTTTCTTCAGTATTGGTATAAACACAGACCTTTTCTAGTCAGTTGGCCATGCTGTTATCTTCCAAAATTCCTGGCAGAACCTTGTAAGTATGTTCACAGTTGCATCCAATTGCTGCAATACTTCAGTGGAAACACCATCAATGCCTGTTGCTTTGTTCTTTGATAAAGCTTTCAATGCTGCTTCAACTTCTTCTTTCATCACCAATGGTTCCTGATCATAAGGTACAGGTTGAAATGGCTGTTGGTCCACTTGACCTTTATGGTATAATGACTCTGTATATTTTTTCCACATTTTCTTGATCTTCTCAGCATCATTCAACATAGAACCTTGAGCATCTTGTAACATTCCAATTTGAGGCTAGAATTTTTTCTTCAACTCTTATAGCTTTAGGAAAGCTGATCTTGTTCTTCCTCTAATAGTTTCTGCTACTATTTCCTTGCATGCATCATTGTAGTACTTCTCCTTGTCTTGTCGTGTCTTGCTGCACGATGGAAATCTCTGTTGAGTTCTGTGATTACCTTCCTTTCTCCCTCTGGATTTAAGTTCTCTGGGCAATTTTCAGAGCTTCTTCGGTCATCCATTTTGGCCTTTTTGCTTTTTCACTTTTTGTAGAGACCTCTTACTTTCTTCCAGCACAATCTTCTTGATGTCATCCCATAACTCTTCTGGAGCTCTGTCATTTGTATCTGAAGCAGAAAATCTGTTTCTTTTTTGGCTGCTGCTGCACACTGGGCAGAGGGTTTCAACATATTACACAGGTACACTAAAAATTTTTTTTTTAAACTGCCTCTAATGTTTCGATTGATTTTTACGTTTTTTGGTGCGCTGAATCCAAATCTGGTAACCAATTTGCTCCATCACGTACAGATTTTTTGCTACATTGGGTTAGCAGTTTGAGGTGAACGTTTCAGATTGAGTGCGATCGAGATAAAAGTTTCTTGGATGAATTCTTTATACTAATTCTTTAGTAGTTATTCAAATAAGAATAAAGAAAATTGTAACAAGGCAGCACATAAGAATAGAGTAATGTCAACAAAACACACTGTGATGGTAGCAAAATTGTCTGCACTTAAAACAGCCACATACATGTGCACAAACATTGAGCATATAAGAGCGAGGTTAGACACAAAGCAAAGCAAAGAAATGTGCAAAAAATGTTGTACAGGTATGTATGTAAGAATAGAAAACGCAAACCGCACCATTGCAATACATGAAGACAAACACCCGATGGTGTGAAAATAAAATTCTAATAAATGAGATCCGACACTGTGGTAATAACTAGCAAATTTTTATTTCAAAGTTTAGTAAAAACACGATATTTGTCAACACAGTTTAGATTTTAAAGTCATTCTTGGGTCAATCAATCTCCTGGTGGGCCCGTTTCTTCTTCCCCCGAATGCTTATCTTGGTGCGCTGCTTGGCGTATTTTTCATCTGGGGTTTCCCGCAGCAGCAACCAGCAGAAATCAGCCATCATAGTGGTGTTCCATCTTCCTTGGTACCTTCTCTCTGCGTCCTTGATGTCCTGGTGAAACCTTTCACCTTGTTCTTCACTGTACGCCCCCAAGTTTTCGGGAAAGTAGTTCACATGGGAGTGCAAGAAATGGACTTTCAGGCTCATGTTACAGCCTTGTTCTTTGAAGGCATTGAGCATCCTGGCAACAATATCCTTATAGTTCTCATCCCGCCTGTTCCCCAAGAATTTGAGAACAACACCCTTGAAGGAATCCCAGGCTTCTTTTTCCTTCTCAGACATCGTTTCAGCGAATGCTCCATCTGAAATGAGTTTCCTTATATCAGGGCCAACAAACACTCCTTCCTTTAGCTTTGCTTCAGAAAGTCGGGGGAACTATGAGCAAAGGTACCGAAAGCACTTACCATCTTTTGGAAGGGACTTGATGAATTGCTTAATGAGACCCAACTTAATGTGGAGAGGTGGTAATAGAATTTTATCACGAGGTACCAAGCTCTCATGAAGAACATTTTTCTCACCGGGTCTCAAATACTCCCGAATTGGCCAGTCTTTTTTCCCCCAGTGTAGGTCGCGGGCCCGGCTATCCCACAAGCAAAGGAAGCAGGGATATTTGGTGAAACCGGATTGCTGCCCTAATAGCATGGATAGAATTTTAAAGTCTCCACAAATCATCCACTTATGCTCATCATAACGAATCTTCTGAAGAATCAGGGCCAAATTCTCGTATTTTTCTTGGAGAATAACAGAGTGAGCAATAGGAACTGAAGCGAATGTGTTGCCATTATGAAGAAGAACACCTTTTATGCTGTCTTTTGACGAATCAATGAACAGCCGCCATTCAGCAGGATCATACTTGAGTTTAAACTTTTCCATCACTCCGATATATCGTTGCAAAATACCAAATCTTCCTCTTTGCTGAAATACTTCAAAAATTGTGTCTCGCGGTTGCGGGTACCAATAAAAAGTTGTTCCTGGTGACAATAGATTTTTCTGTTTAAGCCGAGAACCTAGCAGTTGGGCAGCATCTTTTGGGAGTCCTAAATCCCGGACTAAATCATTCAATTCAGCTTGAGAGAAAAGTTCAGGTTTCGGATCTGGTTCAGTTTCAAACTCGGAAGTACTGGACTCATCGGGAAAAGCCATCTGATGAGTCTCATCATGATCAGAACCGTCCACACAAATATGATCCAAAGATTTTGGTGGTTCAGGCACAGGTACTTCGTTGCTATGAGGCATAGGCCTAATTGCTGAGGGAAGGTTGGGGTAACTTATTACGTTCTTATTTTTTAAGTTGTATCCCTTCACAATGCAAGAGCAAAAATAGCAGTCACTGCTGTGGTCTCTTTGTTCACGCCACATCATAGGTATTCCGAAACGAAATGCTTGTTTTTTACCTTTCATCCATAAGCGTAGATCTTCTTCACATGTCTTGCACACTTTGTGAGGAGCCCACGGTTTGTCTTGATCGCCTAACTTCAAACCGAAATAGGAGAAATATACTTTTTTAATAAATGCAGAAATGTTCCTCTGCCGCTTTTTCACAGTATATTCCCCACAAATAAAACAAAAACTGTCCGGAGAGTTGACGCAACCTCTGGCTCTGTGAGCCATCACAAATACACAGCACTGCAAACTACAACTGTAGTGAACCACTTCGGAATAAAGCTGGATTACGACTGAGCAAACAAAAGGTAATAATGAACTTGCAAGAAACTGAAATTTGATAGGAACGTTCATGTCGCAACCACCGTGTTTGAGCGAGCGAACGAGGCAAGGCAAACAGGAAAGAACATGTGCCAGCGCGAGTACTGGATTTAGCCCCCTGCCTCCCAATTGTCCTGTTAATGTATAAAATGAATACAAAACACTCTAAAATATCATGAGGGAGTGTTTCTAGTTAGTTAACCATTACAACCTCTATTTTGGGCCAAGAAAATAAACTGCAGTCGGCTAAAAAGAAATTATGTGAACATTCCTTATATGGGTAAGAAATCTAATTTTGCAAGAAAACGTGACGTGATGGAACATTTTGGCTATTTTTCCTGGATTCAGCACCCCAAAATCTATAGGAATCAGTTGCAAAACTGGAGGCAGTTTTTTGGTAGTGTACCTGTGATGACGACACCTAAATCTTTTTCCTGGGTGGTGGTTCCTAATGTGGAACTTTGATTGTGTAACCATAGTTTGGGTTATTCTTTCCTAGGTGCATAACTTTGCACTTGTCCATATTAAATTTCATCTGCCATTTGAATGTCCACTCTTTCAATTTATCAAGGTCCTCTTGCAATTTTTCACAATCTTGTTGCATTTTTAACAACTTTGAATAATTTTGCGTTATCTGCCAATTTGATCTCCTCATTCGTTTTTCCCATTTCCAGGTCATTTATGAATATGTTAAAAAGCAGCGGGCCCAGCACAGATTCCTGGGGTACTCCACTATCAACCTTTCTCCACTAAGAAAATTGGCCAATTAGCCCTACTATCTGCTTTCTATCTTTTAACCAGTTCCAGATCCACAACAGTATACTGCCTCCAATCCCATGCATTTTTAGTTAGGCCAAGAGTCTCATGAGGGACCTTGTCAAAGCCTTTCTGAAAATCCAGATACATAATATCAACTGGCTTGGTCTACCTGTTTATTCACACCTTCAAAAAATATAACAGATTAGTAAGACAAGACTTTTCTTGGCTAAATCTATGTTGGCTTTTTCCAATCAAACCATGACTATCTACATGTTCAGTAATTTTGTTCTTTATAATGGTTTCTACCATTTTGCCCGGAACTGACATCAGGCTCACCAGTCTGTAATTTCTGAAATCATTCCCTGTACCCTTTTTAAAAATTGGAGTCACCTTGGCCTCCAGCTACTAAAGATGATTTTAATGATAGTTCACAGATTACTAATAGTAGGTCTGCAGTCTCATATTTCAGTTCTTTAAAAGCTCTCGGATGTATACCATCTGGTCCAGGTGATTTACTTCTCTTCGGTTTATCAAATACTTGAAATACCTCTTCCTGGTTTATCAATATTTCTTGCAATTCTTCTGATATATCACCTTTAAATACCATTTCAGGCATGGATAACTTCCCTACATCTTCTTCAAAGAATTGTCCCTCTACTAACAGTGCATATACAGCATTCCTCAGTCTGTATTTCTTGAGATTTGTTTTGCAAATCGGGAGTTATGGCTTTATGTCGTTCTTTTTACTTTCCACTTATTGCATGTTAATAGGCATGTAATTATGTACTGCATTTCAGTGTCTATTTTTTTTCAATTGCTGTTTTACTCTGGGTCAATTGTGTCTCTCTTCCTTTCTTATTGTGTGATTTAATTTGGTCTACCATGGCTTTAACTAAAATATATATGTTAGCAGATAGATGATGCTTATGTGCTTTTAACTATACTGTCAAGCACTAACATGTCTTTATCATTTTTTGATCATGTGAATTCATATTTGGCCTGATCCAGGAAGGCGAATAGTGAGTCTGGACGTCCTGCCCTGCTATCCACGTGTGTGCTACGGGGGACAGGGGTGGCACAGGGGTAGAGAGTGGGCAGAGCATGGGCTGTACGTCCAAGGGTCACCAGCGGGATGGCCGGCTTATTCTACCTCAGCAGTGGAATAAGTGTGGCCACCCCTTTGGATTGGTCAGCCAGCCCCTCCAGCAGCAACGGTGGTGAGCAGAGTCCGGGCTGCCCCTGTCGGGGTCGGGCAGCAGGGAAAAGGGGCATTCCAAGGCAGCAGGCAGGTTGTGCCACAGGGAAGACATCTCCATGGCGATGCAGGATCTGATCCTGCACCTGTGAGGCAGTCTTGCTCCTGCAGTGTAGAATCAGGTCCTAATGGGCCTGTCCCAATGGCCTTGACAAGCCCATTCTAGGATCCGGATCCATGGCTCTTCTGTAGCACATATTTTCTTTTTGATACCCTCTATTTTTTTTCTACTTTTCCTACAGCTTGGAGTAGTTTAATATTTTCATTTATCTTACAGTATATTTTTTCTTTTCCTTTACCTCTTTCTCTCCCCCCTCCTCCTCTTTTTTCCTTCTCTCTTCTTTCCCTTCCTACCGCTTTTCTTCCCTTCCCTATTCTTTCTCTTTCTCCAATGGCATAGCTCATTCATAATCCAATATGGTTATCTATTTGGAGACACAAACAGTATGCTTCATTATATATTATATATATATATTCTTTTAGAGATATATGTAGCATGTTTTCTTATATGTTTATTGATTTTAGGTTGTATTTTTAAATAAGTTGTTTTCACCTCCTCTCCTAGATACTTTATTTGTAACTAAAAATTTTGTGCCTAGTAATGTGCTTCCTTCTTTTAGGTTTTTTATTTATATTTGCACCTATATGCATCACATATTTTGATGGTTTGAGTGGAGTGGCGGCATAGTGGTTACAGCAACAGCGTAAAGCTAGAAAGACCAGGGTTAAAATCCCGCTGGCAATCATACATATAGGTAGTAAAATGTCTCAACTCATAGGTCTGTTCAATGAGCAGAATTTGAAACTCTTTAATTGTATATGTGCTCATTTAACCCTTCTTTGGAGCAGGAATGAATCTATGCAGGATAACATATTACTGAGGATCACTGTACAACCTTATTTAATAAAGGCATATAAGTGCGTACCCTGTCTTTATAAAATAGGCTTAAGATAGACACCTTTTTTTTAAACTTTTCACATAGTTGTCCTCCTTATTTAGAAATTAGAAATTCATACTTTCAAATAATAGCAGGCACGTTCCAAATTGCTGTGGTAGTCCTAGATCCTGAAAATTTTCACTACAATGAAACGCTGCTTTTAGAAAATCTGAATGATAAAAATAACAAAACAGCTAAAAAAAAAAGGATGCTTTAATATTTATGAAAGTGGAAACTTTCACCACCTTATCCCTGAAATGTGGTTTATTGAATGTCCTAATTTAGAGGACCATGTCTCACTTTGGCTGTTTGCAAGATCTACAAACCTAAATCTAACTTTAATCTTGGGAAAGGGAAATATATGTTTGGAGAGGTGCCCAGGGGGAAAAAAATCCAATTTTATATCATTAGAATGGACTTTATATGATGCTTTCATTAAAAGGATGCTGTCATTTTTCCAAACAGTCATTTTTCTGGCGATGACCTCTCCTTTCAGAGTAATTTGTTTTACTACTACTTATTTCTAAAGCACTATTAGACGTACACAGCACTGTACACATAACATAAGAAACAGTTCCTACTTCACAGAGCTTACAATCTGCTCAGGACAGACAACAGGACTAGGGTAATTCTTAAAGGAAATTATTAAAAGGCATATGGGAGTAGACAGCAGAATAAGAGGGTCAGGAACTAAAAGCAGCCACAAAGAGTTTTTAGCCTGAATTTGAATTGGACCAGATCAGACTACTCAAGTAGTCTGTTCCAGACATACAGTGCAGCAAGGTGGAATGGATGGAGTCTGGAGTAAACAGTAGAAGAGAAAGGGCATGGAAAAAGTGACTTGCTTGATGAGCAGAGTTACTGAGAAGGGGTGGAGGAAGAGGTAAGAGAGGAGATGTAAGTGAATAGGAGAAATTTGAATTGTACAGTATGAAGAAATGGATAGGGAGCCAATGAAGTGACTTGAGAAGAGGGGTTACATGAGCATAGTGATCACATTAAAGCAATACAAACAAAGACTCTTTTCAGCTGTCAAAGAGCCAAGGTTTTATGGCATTGTTTTGTACATGAATCATAGTTTTCCTCTGGCACTACATCATGGTCATTATGTTATTTAGGCATTCCAGACTTAAAATCATCATTTAATGACATGGTAAGCCCCTAGCCAATTTTTAAGTTTAATTCTATGAAATAGCAATATTACTGTACTCTATAGAAATAGTTTTGCTGACAGTATTTGTTTTTCCTGTAAGTCATAATTTTTTATTTTTACCATTTTTTTCATTTGACTGATAAAAAAAACCTAGTTATGACCATACTTCATTATTTTATATAACGAATAAAGCAAACAAGTCCTATTGATGCTGTTCTTTGATTATAGATTATATTGGTTAATTTCCCTGTTATATGTAAACTCATGCCGGCCTATTGCTGTCCGTGAGTAGTTTTGTTCACTGTAAACCGCACTGATGGTAAAGAGTGCGGTATAAAAGAACTGTTAAATAAAATAAATAAATAAATAGAGATAGAGATAGAGTGGACTACCTTATTGTAACTTGTCTGCCACTGATCGCAGTTTAACTTTATTGGTTCCTGCTGAATATTTATGCTGGATGTCACTTCCTTTTGAATTTCGGCGTTCTTTGAAGAGTATTGTGACAAATGCTGTTCATTTTGGATGCTACATGCTCCCGGATTTTGGAGATGATCCCCCTGAAGCAAGGCTGTTTTTTTGCCTGAAACATGATTATGTGAGATATTGTACTTTGAGAGCAGATAAGTAGTATATTTTTTATATATCTATTTGATAAATATTTAACTTATATATTGGAAAAAAGTTAAAAATAATAAAATATGAGCACAGGAGACCAAGTGATGGTGCTTTGGGCTATTTGAATAAGTGTTTCTTACATTATTTATTTAACGCTTTTTGTCTGATGGTCTCTAAATATGAAATAAAAAAAAATTTTGTTTAAGAACGTATGTGGGAATTGAAGTTGCTTAATCTTTTGAGACTTCTGGTTGATGTGTGTATAGACAATATAGACCAGGGCTACTCAAATTGTTTGTGTGGCGGTCCAGAAATTTGTACAGAGACACGATTGGAGTCTGAACCAAAAGGTTCAAGTTAATTGACATCAACACCTTGACAAACCAGTTCACAAATTTATTTATAGACCTCGTCATAATGTTATAGTAATTTAAATAAGAACACTACAATAAATAATTAATTAGGTTTTTAAAAAAAAAATAAGTTTTCTTGAATAACCATCCATATTATATAGGAAACAGAGGAAACATAGCAAGGGATACAAAATTAATTAGTTTTAATGCTTCCCTCTCACAGCTCCGATGTTAGCTGCTGCCTCCACCGTGCCCCAAATCACCGCTGGAATGGTGGTTCTTGTTGCCGTTGCTGCCTTGCACTGATTGGCAAGTGCAAGGGATGAGGTAGAGCTCCCTCTCACAGCCCCGGTTAGCTGCTGCCTCCACCGTGCCCCAAACCACCGCTGGAATGGCGGTTCTTGCTGCCGTTGCTGCCTCGCGCTGATTGGCAAGTGCAGGGGATGAGGTAATTTTTTGGACCTCAGCGCGGTCCGTTCAGAAAGCCTCTGTGGTCCAGACTGCGGACCGCAGTCCGCGATTTGAGTAACCCTGATATAGATCATCATAGTTCTGAACCTGTTTTTCTGGAAATGCAAGCATCCATAATGAAAGAACTACTTATTGATTTGAAACTCTAGTCAGCAGGGGATGGAGGCAGGTACCCAGAATGGCAGATAGCAGGGCTGCACGTTCTGGTGTGTCATGCAACCCAGTATACCGCCACCCAGAGGTGTGCCAAATGTGGGCCAGGTACAGGGCAGGAGTACCATACCTTCCCATGATGCTCTGGCCCACCCCCTAGCAGAGACCCCTGTGCTTTTGGGGGCACCCATGCATAGTGCTGCACATTGCGGCTGTGATGGTGGGGTGGGGCACGCACCTGGTGTGCAGCATACACGTGGTACCCCTGTCACGAAACCATCCAGCCACATAGGACATGCATGGCAGCCATAAGGCACCATGGACCCAGGACTGGGGCTGTTCCTGTCACCATGGGGTGGCGAGGCCGCCTGTAGGTGGTCCCACACATGGGATAGGTGTCTGTGACAGCATGTGGCCCCTGCCCCCTGCCCACCCCCGCTGCCATGCTTGTCCACACCCTGGTCTTCCTGTTCCTGCACTACTGTGGTGGCTGGGGGGGGGGGGGGTGCACACACAGGGTGTTCCAGCACATCATTGCTCTGGAGGGGGTGGGGCAGTGTGGTCCAGGACTGTGTGTTCTGGGACCCTGGAGTGGGGGCATGATGTTTCTGTGGTGTCCATGTCACAGCAGTGTGTGCTGTTACATATGGTGCTCTCCCTCTGTGTTGGGGGGGCCTGTTGACCTGCTGTTCGGACTGGGTATCTGCATGGCTACTCATCCTGCTCCTCCTGCAGTTGCTGCTGGATGTACCTTATCAACCACGAGTACATGCAGCGGATTGTGCAGAACCACACATGGTATGCCTCTGTGTCATGCAGGATCTGGAAATACCTCATCATTCCTCCATGCCAGGACACAGACCTGCCTACATATTGGAGGGGGGGGGGGGGTTTGCTGCCACTGTGTGCATGCGTATCATGTGCCCTGTCCCCATCTGCTATTGGTGAAGCGTCACCCTGCCATTTCATGCCAGGGAGGGTTGGGCCAGTGTCTGCTCACTGCATTTGGTGTACATGCACAGGGCCCAGTTTCCTTGTTTCCTAGACCTGGGAATGATGCTCAGGGTGCTGGGTTTGCTGGAGGCCTGTATTACTTCATTTTGCACCCATACCATTCACACTATGCCTCTCCTCTGACTTGCTCTGCTCTCACTTCCTAAGGCCTGGAAACACTCAAAGCTTTAACCCAGTGGTTTTGTGCCTGGCCCAGGGTGCTAGGTTCACTTCCTGCTACTTCATTTTCCACCCATACCATTCACACTGTGCCTCCCCTCTCTGACTTGCCCTACTCTCACTTCCTAGGGTCTGGGAGCACTCACAGCTGTAGCCCGATGGTTCTGTGCCTGACCCACCGTGCTCAGGGTGTTTGCTTTTGAACACATTGCGCACTCTGTACTGTGGATTTAGACCCATTGTTGTTTTGATTGCATAGTCATAAAGATTACTGTTTCACATTAGATAGTTTTAGAAGGTTACCGACAAAAGGACTTGGAAGTTCCCAGTTGCTACTTCTAACATTTATGATCTCTTATGTTTTATAAACAATAGTATTGCCCCACTATTTTATCCATTTTATTGCTGTTCGCTCTCCTGAAAGCTCTGGGATGAAGTAACGTTTGTAACCTCTGATGCTGTTAGGACAAAATTACTCAGCATGTAGATAGTCATGGCCTAATGGGAGACAGCCAACATGGCTTTAGACAAGGAAGATCTTGTCTTACTAATCTTTTATGTTTTTTTGAAGGTGTGAATAAACAGGTGGACAAAGGCGAGTCGGTTGATATAGTGTATCTGGACTTTCAGAAAGCTTTTTACAAGGTCCCTCAAAATCTGAAGGCGCTAAGTCAGGACATTGCATACAGCCATAAGACGGAAAAGGCTGGGATGATTATGTGAAGGAGTTAAACTTCAGCACGATGGCACAAGACCCCACACATCAAAACAAACCAGTCTGTGGTTGGCACAGCAGAAGTGGGAGGTCCTGCTACATCCTCAGTATAGTCCGGACTTAGCCCCTTTGGATTTTCATTATTCGGACCTTTGAAGAAATTCTTGGCGGGGAAATGCTTTGCGGATCAGGAGGAATTGCAAGACACCATTATGGACTACTTCAAGCAACTTGTCACGCAACTGTACCGTGAAGGGATGTTCAGACTAGTGTCACGCTGGGAGAAATGTCTCAATGTTTACGGCGATTATGTGGAGAAGTAAACAAAAGTATGTAGTTTTTGGTGGAATGTATTGAATAATTTCTTTAAATACAAATGTTAGTGTAATTTTGGCCTATACCTTTAATATCGGACACCCCTCGTGCATCCCTGTGTGCATGTCTACGCAGGGTTACAGAATCAGTGTTATGCATGTATATCCTTTCTGGGGAAGTGCATGGGGCCCAGACTTGCCTCTTTCAGAATCGGGCTCTATCTCTCAAAAAAGGCATAGGGCAAGGTAACCTGCAGAATGCATCAATTACAACTCAAAGTAAAAAAGTAAAAATGGGGATAACCTGCACTGAGGGGCAGTTAAAACCCAGTGTCAAAAAACAGAGCTGGAGTAGCCTCCATGGAGCAGCAGTGAGAACCCTATATACCTTACTGGGCAGACCGGGTGAGCCATGCTAGTCTCTATCCACCATCCTTTAGTATGTTATGCTACCATGAAAAAAAAGAGAGAGGGGGACTTCCATGTCTATCTGCATACTGCTCAGAAATGTGCAAAGTACTACTGGAAAAAAAATGTGCCCAGCCATGCTTTAAGACTCTTCTTTAATTTGTTAAATAAATGATATAAATAATGGGGAAGGGTGTTCCATAAGATCTGTCCCAGAAAAGCAAAGGCTGATTGACGTACTGTACAGCTTTTAATGAGTTTTGAATCCTTTGTTAAAATACCTAGCAGAAAAGCCAAGTAAGTTGACTCTGTAGATTTCAAGATCCACTTTACTCCATTACTTAGGAATACAGATATGGAGTAAACAAAGATTTCTTCCTAGCCTCTTCTTGTTAATGGTGAGTGAGTGGCTTTCAGAACATCCATCTCACACTTTCTTATGTTATTGGTATCTATGTATATCAAGACATGCTGGCTCCTCCCTAGCATGTCTAAAATCCTATCTAGGTCATACATGAGGTCTACCACCTTTGCACCAGGCAGGCAAGTGACCAAGTAATCCTCACACCCACCAACCATCTAGCTATCTACATGCCAAATGATCAAATTATCAGCTATAACAGCCATCTTAACCCTTTTCTCCTCAGCAGAAACCCTGGAGACACATCATCGAGCACAAGACATGATCATTTCCTGCCACATTTATTTCCTCTAGTTATTATTTTATTTAAAATGATTTGGCTTGCCAGCATGCGAACTTTACATCATGGTGGTTTACAATCCAGGCAAATCAATGGTTACAAGAACATAAACATATAACACTTATTCAATACCAGACAAAATGGAGGAAATGCTTGTAGAGACAACATCAGTAATCAAAGACTAGTTTAGCAGAGATACAAAAGAAGTATATGGAAATAAAAAATATGGCCAGACTAAAAGAAACCTAGAAATCTAACTAAAAGCTTGAGAGTATAATCAGGTCTTAACTCAATTTTTGAACTTCACATGTGAACTTTCTAATCTGAGATCTGCTAGAAGGGAATTCCAAAGTTGGGGTCCCAGATAACTAAAAGCTGCCTTTTCAGAGAAGATCAATCTCAATCTAGTTTTAGACTGAATTGTTAATAGATTTGCTTGTAAAGACCTAAGGGAGTGAGAAGGGTAATATGATAATAGGAGGGCATTCAGATAGAGAGGGTGGCCTTGGAAATATGCACGGTGTGTGAGCATGAGTATTTTGAACTAAATGTGTTGGGTGATCATAACTAGTGTTGTTGTTCGAAAAGGGGTGCGACATGATCTTATCTTTGTGCATTATATATAAACTTAATGGCTACATTTAGAATCAGCTGGATTCTCTTTAGTTGATAATGAGGGACTCCTGAAAATAAAGGATTACAGTAATCTAGACAGTTAATTACAAGGGCATGAATCAGAGATTTCAGTGCCTTGGAATCAAGATGAGGTTTCAAAGATTTGATTCTATGTAACGCAACGTACAATAAGCGAATCATGCTCTCCTTCCAGATGATTTACTTCCTCCTTGGCAGCAATAAGGCTGCTAGATTTTCTGCTATGACCCTGAAGGTTTCCTCTATATACCTTTCTGTTTTCTTTAGCTTCTCCAAGTCTGCTTCAGTAGCCTCCAGAGATAGGACTCATTCTGAGAGACAGGGGTTCTTTGGACCGAGTGAACACATAGACCTCTCACCAACTGGGAGATCATGTGTGGCACTCTGTGCAAAAGATTGGATAGCCTCCATCTGTCTGCATCTTTGTATTAGTGAGATTAGTTTAGTGTTGTTAAACGAGTAGGGATACCTAAACTAATATAAAGGTCTTTGGGATTATTTGGTATAGTTATGCTATTATTTTGTGGGGGGGGGGGGGGGGGTTCCAATGAACTAATAATCCGTTTAAGGTTTTATCACTTGCAGATAAAAATACACTGTGGTATCAAATTTCACTCACTTTCTTAATTGGGATAACTAACTATAAATTAAGGTGCCTAGGGTGAGTAGGAAAAAACAACTACCTATCTGCTTTCTTTTAAAATGATAAGGGCCTACTAACATCTAACAAATTAAGTTTAAACCTCTAAAACAAGCCAATATTTGATAGTGTCAGAGAATATTAAAGTGGGGAAACAATGTGACAAGGTGGTGGCCAAAGCCATAAGGATACTAGACAGCATACAGAGAGAAATAACAGCAGAAGGAGAGAGGTATTAATGTCCCTGGATAAGTCACTGGTGAAGCTTCACTTAGAGTATTGTGTCACTTTTGGAGATCATGCTTTGCAAAGGATATAAAAAGATTAGAAACAGTTCAGAAGAAGGCAACCAAAATAATATGGAGTTTGCACAGAACTACTATGAAAAGAAACTTGAAGACTTAAATATGTATACCCTAGAGGAGAGAAGGGGCATGGGGATATGATACAGATGCTTATTATTTAAAGGTTATGAAAAAAAAAAAAAACTTTTTCAAAGAAAGGGAAGCTATAAAATGACATGAGATGAAACTGAATGGAGGTAAACTTAAAAAAAACATCAGAAACTACTTTTCACGGAAAGGGCGGTGGATGCCTTGGAATGTCCTCCCAACGAAAGCAGTGGGGGCAACAACAATGTCAGAATTCAAATAAGGCATGAGGCAGACAAAGGAGGATCCCCATATAGGAAGAGGTGGAATCAAAGCAAATGTAAATCATTTTTACACTTCAAAAAATAGAGAGGGGTAGCCTACATGGAGCTGCAGGTAAAACCCTAGATAAAGACAGAGGGGATAACCTGCATGGAGTGGCAGATACAATTCTAGCCACCTTACTGGGCAGACTAAATGGCTCATGCTGGTCTTTATATGTATGACATCACCATCTATGTTACTATTAGCCTTCTTTCTTTTAAGACTATAAGGATCCACCTACATATAAACAAAATTCATTTTAAACATCTAAAGCAAGCTGCTATTTGTCTGATTTCTTTATTACTAGGACCCACCTAAATGCAACAGAAATGAATTTAACCTCTAAAGCAAGCTGAGAAAAATTCTCTCTTTTTTTAAATCAAGGCCGCAAGGGCGGGAGTCCCGGAGCCGGCCGCCCGTAACCGGGGGCGCGGTGAGATGCGGAGCCCGAGCGGGCCCGCGGGGAGAAAAGGGGGCGGGGAAAAAGCATGACGCGGTAGCGTCTTTTGAATCCATTGGCTCTCCCTTTTGGCGCGTGAGGAGTGAAGGGAGAGCCAGTAGATTGAGGACGGAAGAGGCCAGCAAGTCAGGCAGCGAGGTCCGGTGGACGGTGGGGTGTTGGATTGAGGTGGCGGTTGGCCGGAATGGCTGAGGGCGGCAGGCGACAGAAGAGAGGGCGAGCCGACGGAGGAGCAGGAACCGGAGCTGCTGGCAGACGACCTCGTGTGGGAGAGCGATTTCGGCGACGGACCTCATGTTTGGTGCGTGCGGCTGTGTGGCGGGCACGCTGCGGCAGTGAGCAAGCCGGTGAGAGGAGTGACAGGCAAGAGGGAATTTGTTTTTGGGGGCATGCCTGCGCAGGGGAACGGCAGGGGATGGGGGAGAAGGGGTGTAAGAGCTGGGGGGGGGTGCTGGGCAGCAGCAGAGGCAGCGGAGGGGGGCAAGGGATGAAGGAGGGGAGGTGTGTGGAGAAAGGGTGGACAGTCTCAGCCAGTGAGAGGGGAGAGTCATCGGGCAAGAGGAGCACGACTGGCAAGGGGGAGAGGAGGACCTGGGAGAGCAAGGGGGGTTGGGGGAAGGGCTCAAAGCTGGGGTGGGGTTCCGGATGGGAGGGTGCTCCTGCAGGGAGGCAATGGGTAGCTCGGAGGGGGGGTGGGGCAGCCTCCCACATGTGGTCCAGGAGTTTCGGTGAGGGTGCGGCTGCAGAGGGGCAGCAGGTGAGAGGGGGGAGTTGGGGTTTAGGGGGGGAAGAGGTGCGATGGTTTTTCGCCAATGCAGTTTCGGTGGTTGGAGGGTCACGCCGGGGGGGGGGGAAATGGGGCTACCAGCGGGGGATTGGTCTAGTGGGAAGATGGATGCGTGGCAGCATTGGATGGGTGGGGGGCTGGGGTCCTCAGAGGCTGAGTGGCTTGGAGCATGGCAGCTAGTGTGGCCGGCGGTGCCCCCGCCTTCGTTGCTCTCTGCTGTGTCCTCGCAGGTGCCAGTGATGGAGGCGGTCAGGGCTCCGGTGGGGCAAGGAAGCAGTGGTGTGGAGCGGCAGCACTGTGGTGGCGAAGGTGTAGCGGAGATCACAAGAGTGGAGGAGCCGACGGCGGAGCCAGAGGAGGAGACGAAGGCAGCAGGTGAGTCTCTGGGTGAAGGGGGGGGGGAAGTTGGGGAAGCGCAGCACGGGTCGGAAGTCGCGTAGGAAGCGGCGGCATGTGTGTCGGTGGAGGCGGGGGTTGGACACCTCATCGTCTTCGTCTTCGATCTCATCATCGTCTCTGTCCGAGGGCGGTGAAGGGGGACAGGACGTGGGTAGGGAAAAGGGTGGGGAGAGAGAGACAGGTGTGAGTGCTCCCTCAATAGTGGGGTATGCGGAATTATGGGAGGGGTGCCAAAGAGGTTACGTCGTAAGATCCGGAAACGGAGATATATTGATATATTCCGGCTCTTGGAGGGGCGGCGGAGATCGGGAGAGAGTAGGAAGAAGAGAAAGGAGGACGAGAAAGCCGGTCGGATTAGGAAGGTGTCACAGAGTGTGGTAAATTGGACACGGGCTTTTCTGCGGCTGGCTAGTGTGTGGGGCCATCATTACCCGGGGCAGTATGGGATGTTGTTGGCATATGCTGATTCCATTCTTGAGGCGGCGCAAACGCATGACGGTTGGTCGTGGTTGAACTATGATGAGAAGTTCAAGGATAAAATGGAGGAGAATAGGGCTTTGTCGTGGGGATCTCAGGATATCAATCTGTGGCTTACGCAGATGTCCGCTAAGCTGGGGGGGGGGGGGCTCTAGTGCCAGCAAGATGGGGAGTTTGCTAGTGGGGGTAGTGGGGCATTCCTTTCGGCCATCAGGAGGCAATACGATGCAAAAAGGGGGGAGTGCTGGGACGAGTGACGTGTGTTGGCGATTCAATAAGACCTCGTGTCCCTTCCCGGATTGCAAATTCCGGCATGCCTGTTCAAGTTGTGGGGGCGGGCATTCTGCAGCAAAGTGTCTTAAACGTGAGGCGGCCGGTGCTGGGGGGCTGCCCGCTAAGTAGCGAGGTGCGTGGCAGCCTGGCTTGTACCCCGGTGCGCGAGGACGCGTTGTTGGCTAGGCTGCGGCATTATCTGAAGAGGGAAGATAGAGTGGTGTTGGAGAAAGGGTTTCGGGAGGGTTTTATTATTCCGGTAGAGGGGGTGGTGAGGGCACTCTCATCGCGTAATTCCCCGTCAGTTCAGCGAGGGGCGGCCATTGTGCGGGAAAAGCTGTCACGGGAGTTAGAATTAGGAAGGATCGCTGGCCCATTTGTGGAGAAGCTGTTTGCAGATTTGGTAGTGTCCCTGCTAGGTCTTATACCAAAGAAGGAGGAAGGCAAGTTTCGTTTGATACACAACTTGTCTTTTCTGGAGTGATTTTCGGTCAATGCGTGGATACCTAAGGAGCGCTGTACGGTTCAATAAGCGTCGTTTGACAGGGCGATGGAGTTGGTGTGCAGTGCAGGTGTGGGGGCCAGAATGGCGAAGGTTGATATCGAGTCGGCGTTTCGACTGTTGCCAGTGCATCCGTCTAGTTTTCCATTGTTGGGCTTTCAATTTGAGAACCTTTTTTATTTTGACAAGTGTATGCCCATGGGATGCTCGGTGTCATGTGCGTATTTTGAGACATTCAGCACCTTTTTGCACTGGGCGGTGGTGCAAGAGGTGGGTTGTGAGAACGTCGTGCATTATTTAGATGATTTTTTATTTGTGGGAGCAGAGAAGTCGGATGACTGTCAGAGGTTGTTGTGCAGTTTCATTGATCTGGCAAAGGAATTGGGGGTGCCTTTGGCGGCAGACAAGACGGAAGGTCTGACGTGTTGTATAACATTCCTGGGGGTAGCGTTAGACTCTAGGGAAATGGTCGCGAAGCTGCCGGGGGAAAAGGTGACGAGGTTGCAGGTACTGGTAGCCAATACTTTGAGTTCTAGCAAAACGACCTTGCAGGAGCTGCAGTCGTTGATTGGGGCGTTGAATTTCGCATGTCGCATTATCCCGATGGGGAGGGTGTTTCTGCGGAGGTTAGCAGTGGCATCTGCTGGGGTGCGAAAACCGCATCATCGTATCAGGGTGTCGAGAGGGATGAAGGAGGATTTGAGGATTTGGGATGAATTTTTGCAAGAGTTTAATGGTACATCGGTGTTGATGGAGGTGGAGATGTCCTCTGGAGACTTGCAGTTATATTCAGATGCAGCTGGCAGAGCGGGGTTAGGCATCTATTTCGCGGGAGAATGATGTGCTGACAAGTGGCCCGTGGTTTGGCAGGAGGAGCGCTTGGTCGGGAATATTACCTTCTTGGAGCTATTTCGGATGTTAGTAGCTTTGGAGCTCTGGCTGGACCGCTTGCGCAATAGGCGTGTCTTGTGGTGGTGTGACAATGAAGCCGTGGTGAGTGTAGTAAACCATTACACCCTGAGGTGCGTGGCGGTGGCAGAATTAATGCGAGGAATAATACTAGCCTGTTTGAGATTGAATGTAGTTATCAAAGCGAGACATATACCGGGGCATGCTAACAAGATTGCGGATGCACTTTCTCGTGTTCAGTGGGATCGGTTTCGCAAGTTGGTGCCAGGAGCGGCGGAGGAGGGATTGCTGGTCCCAGAACAGTTATGGCGAGTTGGCCTGAAGAGATGCTGTGATTGTTATGGGGCTCAGTAGCGAGCGCGACGTGGTCAGCGTACCAGCGGGGCTGCAACAAGGTGGAGGAGTTTCTACGCACGCAAGGATGGCGGCCAGATGCGGTGTCGGACTGGATGTTAGCAAGATATGTGGCTGAGGCTAAGCGATGTGGGGCTTCACAGGCAGCAGTGCGGTCGCAGCTGGCGGGCTTTTCTTTTTTCGCGCGGGCAGTAGGCTGGCTTCCTGAGGCGAGGGAGGATTGACACGGCGATTGTTACAGGGATGGGGAGGCTGAGTCCGAGGCCCAGAGATGGCCGGCGGCCTATCACGCATGACGTACTAGTGAAGCTCTGTGCGGTGCTCCAACAGGTGGAATCTTCGGAGTACGAGGCTTTATTATTTAAGGCGTTTTTTTGTTTGGCATTTTTTGGGGCGTTTAGGGTGGGGGAATTGGTGGCTGGAGCATGTGGTGGGGATGGAGCCTGTGGCTTGCTGTGTCAGCATTTGCACCTCAAGCCCGGGAGAGTGAGGGTTTTGCTGGCCTGCTCTAAGATGCATCGGGAAGGGCGGGGGTGCTGGGTGGTGTTGAGGGCAGTGTGTGAGGTGTCAACATGCCCAGTTGCGGCCCTACAGGGCTATGTGCAGCGGCGGCGGGTCGGTGGGAGACTTCTGTTTATTCACGCGAATGGCACGGCGTTGACACGCTTCCAATTGACAGCAGTATTGAGAATGGCACTGCGGCAGATAGGGGAGGAGCCACTGCAGTTCACGGCGCACTCCTTCCGTATAGGGGCAGCCACTAGCGCAGCGGCGGCGGGTCTTATCAGATCAGGAGGTCCAGCGTATAGGGAGATGGCGGTCAAAGGCCTTTGTGGGGTATGTCCGACTGTGAGTTGGTCAGGCAGGGGAGGCTGGTGGGCTAATGATGTTTTTTCTTTTACAGAGAGAGGGCGGAGACCCATTCGATGTTGGATGATAGGTCATTCTTTTGTCCACTGGGTGGGGCAGCCGTAGGGGCGAATCTTGGCTTGTATCCGGAGGTGGTGTCCGTCTTATGGCTGGGTGAGCGGGGACTTCGCTGGACTCAATTGCTCCCTTTGCTTCGGCACCACGGACGGCTACGATTGGCGCCAGACTTGTTGCTGATACATTTGGGGGGAAATGATCTCTCCGCCTGGACTTGCAAGCAGCTGATTAGGGTGGCGCAAAGAGATTTGGAGGTGGTGATGCAGTTGTTTCCAGGGGTCATAATTCTCTGGTCCGACATTATTCCCAGGCCTAGTTGCATGGAGCAACGGCATTGGTCGAGGGGGTTGGCGAAAATTAATCGCCAGATTGGCCGGTGGGTCTGTTTGCATGGGGGGTACCAGATACTGCATGAGTGGGTGGACGTGGAATGTGCGGGACTGTACAGGAGGGATGGGGTCCACTTGTCCCCAGTGGGTCTAGATTTGCTCCTCAACGATTGGCAGGAGGCATTGGAGTGGATAGGGCTACGGGATGCACGCTGGTCACAGCTTTTGGTGGAAGAGGGGGCCCAGGGAAGGTGACTTCTTGGGACTGTGGAGGGTCCAGGAGGTCTCTGGGGCCCGGAGGGGGGGGGTGGGCACAAGGAAGAGGTCTTCTTTGTGCCTGTGGCGGGATTCCGGAGGTTTCCGGGGTCCGGAGCCATTGGATAAGATTGGGACGGGGGTGAGGTACCCCTGACCCGGAAAGCCCCTAGGCTGGCTTTTGCTAATGATATGGTGAAGTCGGGTGGCCAAGTGAGGGGAGGAAGTTGTAAAGCGGAGGCGTGCACACTTTGCTAGTGATATGGCTAATGTGGCATCCTTCCGCGAGTATGAGAAGGATTGTTAATGTTATTAAAGTTGATTGTTATCTTGTTATGGTAAATAAAGCTGCGACCAGACGTTTCCAAAAATGGTGTTTGCGTGTTTATGAAAAGGGGGGGGGAGGGGTGGAAGGGGGGGAAGGGGCTAAAGGAAGGGGGACGGGATAAGGATGAGCATCGAGTCTGCGTTACTACGATTATGGAATATAAAACACACTTTGCCAAATTAACCTACAATGTCACTTCTATCCCAAACTTTAGGTCACCAAATTTGCTAGCAAAGTAATGTTCACTTACCCACAAGGGCTTTGTCTGCTCTCGGCTTTCCTTCAAGGGATCAATTTCATTCCAAATTCAAAAATTATAATGAAGTCAGTAAAAATAGAGTAATATCTATACATATAGTATTTCTGGTGCATTTTAAATGATAGACTTTTGATAAATCTCTCAAAAGAAAACAGATGCATAACAAAAATTGGGATGTGAATCATCAATGAACAAGACTCACTGATGCAGCCAAACTTCAGTTCTGTACTCAGTTTTACAAGCTCTTGCAAGCAAAAAACACTTTGAAGGCAACAAACAAGCCTTGGATGTTTGTATAGAAGACGGATGCTTAGTGAGGTAAACTTTTCGGTTAGCAGCACTGGATTCTGCAATTTGATCTTTTGCAAACTTTTTGACATGCTGGTAAACCACAATGACATTTCTGGGCTGGAAGGTCAAAATGTGACCTCCCACAGACAAAAATACCCCATTAGAAATAGATTCATGTCATGTTGTTAAGTGCTGTTGAGTCGGTGTCATCTCATGGCGACCATCTGGATAGCTGTCCTAAACTGAGTTCGGTCTTCAATCAGGAGGCTCATTGTTAATAGAGTTGCATCCATAGCTGCTGTTATTGTATTGATCCATCTCATTATTGGCCTTCCTCTTTTGTGTTGACCTTCAACCTTGTCAAACATGATGCCTTTCTCTAATGATCTCTCTCTTTTGCATGATGTGTCCAAATTATGAAAGTAGAAGACTTGTCATCACAGCTACTAAAGAAATCTTTGCTGTGATGTCCTCTAGTACTGACTGGTTTGTTCTTCAGGCAGTCCATGGTCTACACAGTATTCTTCAGCAGCACCATAATTCAAAGGCATCAATATTTTTCCTCTCTATCTTTTTCACTGTCTAACGTTCACATCCATAAGATATTACTGAAAATATCATGGTTTGAACTAGTCAAATCTTTGTATGAAGAGAGATACCTCTGCTCTTCAGAATCTTGTCTAAATTCTTCATAGCCATTTTGCCAAGAGCAATGCATCATTGGATTTCTTGACTGCTTGTCCTTTCTTTATTATTGATCTAAGCAGGTTAAAGTTGTGCATTATTTCAAATTTTTCTCCATCACGATGAACTTATTGATTTTGCCAGTTGTCAGGATCTTTGTCTTCTTTAGGTTAAGGTGCAGGTCCATTTTAAGACTATGCTCTTGGATCTTGAGAAGTAAATGGTTCAGATCATCTTCACTTTCAGCCAGTATTGGTGTGTCATCAGCATAGTGAAGGTTGTTGATGAGTCTTCTACCAATCTTCCCAACCTTGGTTGTCTTCATACAGTCCTGCTTCTCTGATAATTTGTTCTGCATATAAGTTAAATAGATAGGGTGAAGTATGCAGCCTTGTTGTACATCTTTGCTGATTTTAAACAATTCTGTTTCTCCTTGTTCCATTCAAACTGTTGCTTCATGAGCAATGTAGAGGCTGTGCAGGAGAACTATCAGGTGTTCTGTTATACCCATGCTTCTTAATGTGACCCAGAATTTCTTATGGTTTACACCAGGGGTCTCAAACACGCGGCCCGCAGGCCGAGAGAACGTTGTGCGGCCCGCGACGGCTTCTGCTGCTGCTGCCGTTGCTGCCGTGGCAACGGCAGAATCGACGGTCAATTTTTAAAAAAAAAAAACTGGCTTCTGCTGCTCAAGCAGCAAAATCAGCTGTCCTGCGGCCCCTTCCTCTCTGCCCGGAGATCCCCGAGAGTGCTCCATCAGCGGGTGCTTTTCAAGCCGCGAAGAGAGTATTTCCCTCTCGCGAGGCTTGAAAAGTGACTAGGTTTAAGCCGCGCGAGAGGGAAATACTCTCTTCGCGGCTAAAAAAGCACGCCGCAGATGAAGCACACTCAGGGCTCTCCGCGCAGAGGGGAAGGGGCCGCGGGACAGCTGATTTTCTGCTGCAGCAGCAGAAGCCAGGTTTTTTTTTAATTTACCTGGGGGGGGGGTGTAGGACTGGAAATGGGCTATTGGCAGGGAGGGGGGTTATGACTGGAAATGGGCTATTGGCAGGGGGGGTGGGTTTATGACTGGAAATGGGCTATTGGCAGGGGGGGGGGGTTATGACTGGAAATGGGCTATTGGCAGGGGGGGTTATGACTGTAGATGGGCTATTGGCAGGGGGTGTTATGACGGGAAATGGGCTATTGGCAGGGGGGGTTATGACTGGAAATGGGCTATTGGCAGGGGGGGTATGACTGGAGATGGGCTATTGGCAGGGGGGGTTATGACTGGAGATGGGCTATTGGCAGGGGGGGTTATGACTGGAGATGGGCTATTGGCAGGGGGGTTATGACTGGAAATGGGCTATTGGCAGGGGGGGGGGTTATGACTGGAGATGGGCTATTGGCAGGGGGGGGTTATGACTGGAGATGGGCTATTGGCAGGGGGGTTATGACTGGAAATGGGCTATTGGCAGGGGGGGTATGACTGGAGATGGGCTATTGGCAGGGGGGGGTATGACTGGAGATGGGCTATTGGCAGGGGGGTTATGACTGGAAATGGGCTATTGGCAGGGGGGGTATGACTGGAAATGGGCTATTGGCAGGGGGGGTATGACTGGAAATGGGCTATTGGCCGGGGGGGGGGTTATGACTGGAGATGGGCTATTGGCAGGGGGGGTTATGACTGGAGATGGGATATTGGCAGGGGGGGGTTATGACTGGAGATGGGCTATTGGCAGGGGGGTTATGACTGGAAATGGGCTATTGGCAGGGGGGGTATGACTGGAAATGGGCTATTGGTGGGGGTTAGGACTGGAAATGGGCAGGGGGGGGTCAGGAAGGACTGGAGGTGGGCTGATGGGGGGAGTTAGGACTGGTAATGAGCTATGGAGGGGCTGACTGAAATGGGGTAATGGGGGTTAGGGCTGGAAGTGGGCTATTGGCAGGGGGGTTATGACTGGTAATGGGCTATGGGGGGGGGTAAGACTGAAAATGGGGTGATGGGGGGTAAAACTGGAAGTGCGCTATGGGGAGGTTAGGACTGGTAATGGGCTATGGGGGGTCTAGGACTGGTAATGGGCTGGGGGGGGTTGCTAGGACTGGAAATGGGCTGAGTGGAAGGGGGGCTTGAACTGCAAATGGCTGATGGGGAGGGGGGCTTGGAATGGAAATGGGCTGTGAGGGGAGGGAGCTAGGATTGGAAATGGGCTGATGGGGGGCTAGGATTGGAAATGGGCTGATGGTGAGGCTAGGATAGGACTGGAAATGGACTAATGGGAGGACTAGAAGGGAGCGGATGCTGGGTGGGGCTGGAACTAGAAGGGAGCTGATGTTGGGGGAGGATTAGAATGGGATGGAGCTGGGAAAGTGAAATGGAGAGGGGAAAAATATTTTGTCTGGGAGAGAAGACAAATCTACAATTGGCCAGGTATTGGGAGAGTAAGTGGGGATTGAGGATGGAGGGGTAAAATTTGAGTGGATGAAATAGGAATGAGGAAAGAGAAAAAGGAGAAAGATTAGTATGTTAAAGCAGATGTAGAGAGAGAATGGAAAAAAAACTAGGAGAGAAGAAAGGGCAAATGGACAGCAGACGATGGAGATTTAGCAGAAGACATGAAGAAACCAGAAGAAAGTGGCTGGAACAATTGCAACTGAAAAAAATGCACAAAAGGTAGAAAAATATCTCTTTATTTTGAATTTATTAACTGGAATATGTCAGCTCTGGGAAATGTGCATCATTAATGTTTGCGCTTTGTTTAGTACAAGAGGAAATTAATTTATAGTTTTATTTCTACAGTGTTGTTGTACATTCCAAGTTTGGCTTTTGGGGTTCCCAGTTTAATTATTGTCTTATTGTTTCTAAATCTTTTAGTCTTTCTTTATCCATACTCATTAAAGAGGCATGTTTACTAAAAGTTAGTGTATGGTAACATTATGCAAATATTTATGCAAATGAGGCCCCTTATGCAAATGAGGCCCCGCATCTTATGCGGCCCCCAGGTTACTTTACAAGTCCTCATTTGGCCCTCAAAGCAATTTGAGTTTGAGACCCCTGGTTTACACTATCAAAAGCCTTGCTGTAGTCAATAAAACACATACAGTATAGATATCCTTTTAGTATTCTTTTATCTTTTCAATGATCAATCTCACATCCATGATGATGATGTCACTTGTTCCTTGCCCTTTCCTGAACCTTGCTTGTACTTCAGGCAGTTTTCATTCAAGGTATGCTTGCAGTTTCTGTTGGATGATCTTGAGTAGAATCTTGCTGGCATATGTGATCAGAGTGATTGTGTGATAATTTCCACAGTCATTTGGATCACCTTTATTCACTATTGGTATAAACAGATATTTTCCAGTCAGTTGGCTATGATGGTGTCTTCCAAAATTTCCTGACAGAGCCTTGTAAGTATGGCAACATCCACATCTCACTGCTGTAGTACTTCAGTGGGAATGCCATCAATACCCAGTGCTTTGTTCTTTGATAATACTTTCAATGCTGCTTCGACTTTTTCTTTCATCACCAATGGTTCCTGATCATAAGGTACAGATTGGATTGGCTGTTGGTCCACTTGATCTTTATGGTATAAAGACTGTATATTCTTTACACCTTTTCTTGATCTTCCTAGTATCATTCAACATAGATTCTTGAGCACCTTGTAGCATTCCAGTTCAAGGCTGGAATTTTCTCTTAAACTCTCATACTATTAGGAAAGCCAAGCTTCTTCTTCCTCTAATAGTTTCTTATTCTATTTGCTTGCATGTGTTAATGTAGGACTTCTTGTCTCATCTTGCTGCACATTGGAAATTTCTGTTGAGTTCTGTGATTGCCTCTCTTTCTCCTCTGGCTTTAGCTTCTCTGTGTTTCTGGGCAATTTTCAGAGTTGCTTTGGTCATCCGTTTTGTAGTTTTATAAGAACATAAGATATGTCATACTGGGTCAGACCAAGGTCCATCAAGCTCAGTATCCTGTTTCCAACAGTGGCCAATCTAGGTCATACGTACCTAGCAGTTTCCCCAAAAGACACAGGTTCTGCAATGCTTGTAGTAGTCTGAACCTTTTCTAATATCGCTATATCCTTTTTAAGATACAGCAACCAGAATTGCACACAATATTCAAGGTGCGGTCTCACCATGGAACGATTTAGAGGCATTATAATATCTTTTGTTTTATTTTCCATTCCATAAGAACATAAGATATGCCATACTGGGTCAGACCAAGGTCCATCAAGCCCAGTAGATTTGCTTTTTCACTTTTTGTAGAGATTTCTGTTTCTTCTAGCACAACGTTCTTTATGTCATTCCATATCTCTTCTGGTGCTCTGTCATTTGTATACAAAGCAGCAAATTGATTTTGCAGGCAGTCTTTAAATTCCAGTGTTGTATTCTCAAGGTCATATTTCGCTACATTCACTGATTGCATTGTATTTTATTACAGTTTTTGCAAGTCTCTTCTTAATTAAAAATGCAACACCATTTCTTCTTTGCCTTTCATTTCCAGCATTGTATACCATGTGATTGTCAGATGCAAAGTGCCCGATGACAGTCCATTTCAGTTCCCTGATACCCAACAGATCGAGTTTTACACATTCCATTTCATTCTTGATCACCTCCAACTTCCCTTGGTTCATGCTTCATACATTCTATGTCCCAATATGTAAGACATCTTTGAAGTTTCTGACTCTTATTTCATGCAAAGCTACATCAGCAGTCAGACATCCCTAGGACATTGAGCCAACCATATCATAAATGCTGGCTTTACTCTGAAAAGTTTTCAGCTCATCTCCAGTAGCCAGTTGAGTGCCTTCTGACTGGAGGGTCTCATCTTCCAGCACTATAGTGCAATTTGTTTTGTTGTGACTATCCATTGGGTTTTCGTGTCAAGATACACAAGTAGATTGCCAGGACTTTCTTTCGCGCAGATTTATGCTAATGTTATTGCCATTGTCACCGATGCTCTACCACAAACACCATCCCATTCTGCTGCTGCCCAGATGTGTGATTTGTCTTAGTTTGGCACCTTAGCTAAGATCTGTCCATCTTAGGAGACACTTCCAGTAGTTATGCTACCAATAGCTTAGCTCTCAGCATCACTGATGCACACAAGCCCTCACAGCATGACAAGCTGCAAACCAAGTGAGGGGATTCATTTCGTAGAAAACAAACTTCATCCCACTGAAATCGGGCTACTTTATTTTTACCCATTTTACTGTTGAACCAGCGAATCTGAACCAAAATATTGCCTGTGCTATATTTGATTCAGTTTCCCTTTCCAAACTATGGGGCCTAATTACTAAGCAACGATAATGAATTGCATATGTAGAATCCCTTTAAATGTTGCCTTTCAGTTTGTAATGTTTTTTATTTCATTTCATAATATTCAGTAATTTGACCACAGCTTAACACAATCACTTCAATCTGTTATATTTACTTAACATTTTCAGATATTTAATTTGAAACAGCATTTCTTATAAGCACCTTTTCATCAATCTTTCAGTAAGCCAGGAGTAAAATCCTGGCAGCTTCTGGACTATCTTCCTCTATTATTGCTTTGCTAGCTTTTTAATTTCTTTCTGAAGTATTCCACATTTGTCACAACTTTTACTCAGTTTGGCTCAATATTTCAAAGCAAGAAGGAATAGGGAGAAACTTCAAATTGAACGATGTCACGCCCATAGCCCCTTACAGCAGTGTGGAGGGGCGTGCTTGTTATAGCAGATTCCACCACTTCAGCAATGTGCCTGACTGACTGACTTTGAAGTGCACCGTGGGAAAGGTAGTCCAGTCAGGTTACACTTGACTTTTGTAGTTGGGTCCAGAGTTAAGGCACTGACAGAATTTATTTATGAGGTAAACGCAAATAAGGTTCACAAATTGTCACCTATTGGATTTCTTCTCCAGGATTATATTTAGTACAACAGGATATAACTGAACTTAAGCACAAACAGCTTGTAATGTCTTTCAATGCAAAGCAGAAAGTCCTTTCCACAGCCACTGCTAGCAAACGTGCCTAGCAGTGCTGTTTAAAACAAAACCAAAAATATCAGCTTCACATAAACAGCTCTCTTTTCTCTTCCGAAAGAAACTTCTTAAATCCACTGTGAGTACGGCATAAGCTCTGCACTGCACTGACTTCAGCTGGTCAATGAGCAAACAATTAAGCAGCTGCACACATTCTCAGCACAAATATTTTCCTTTTCATAGAACCCTTTCATTTCACATACAGGCTCTCTAAGGTACTGGACTCTGGAAGGTTCCCTTATGATGTATTCCCTCTCAGGACCTCTCTGTGTTTGGGAGTTTGGCATAAAGAACAGTCCGTGTAAAAATCATCCTCTTCCAGAACTAATTCCCGTTCTCCTAGCTGCATGGGTTCTACTTCTGGCTCAGAGGGCTTAACTGACTGCCTCCCATCAGGGCAAGCACTGTCTCTGGCAAATCTGTAATGCTCCAAATCAGACAGGCTTCCAAAACTCATACCTGGGTCAAGGCTTGGTTCAGTTGTTCCTCCCTCATATTCTGGCCAGCATGTATCTGAGCTTCCCTGTCTTGTCCTCCAGCATGGGCTCTTGGTTCTCAGGGCTTCAGCTCCATTTCTCCTCCAGTAGGCATTCCTACTCCTTCTCCTCTCCTCTCCTGAATACTGTCCTAGCTTTAAACCTCCCAGGCTCTAACCCTGCCCTTTCTCCCCTCAGGTGTTGCAAATCAGTCTGCCTCTTGGCAGCTGAGTAATAGGGAAAGTCAGTGACGTAAGGGCTCCTTACCCTGAGCTTGCTTTCCCCCTCCTTCTTACCACTAGGGACACTCTGCAACCTATTTCAGCCTGGTACAATCTGGTTTCTAGGTACAACTGAGGTTTTGTATCTCTGACCTTGCAATACAGGTCCTTTGATAAGGGTAAATTCCCCCTCTTTATCCTTGTTTCCCGGGCCTTGATAAGCTTCCTTATCACAACGATCATCACATAAGTTAACATATTAGGAAAATCTGATTGCCCAACAATATGTGGAGTACTATTCAAATCTGTAACAGTCAAACTACATAGATTATTAAGGATATTAATGCATTTTTTAATACACGAGGACGACAAGTTTAGAAAACTTTACTACGTGTAAAATTCACCACCATATACATTTACAAAAATATATGCAGTGTAGAAAGTAGGGGCAGAGCAGGGTGGAATTTGAGGTCTGCGCACATACTTTGCAACATGCAAACTGGTGGTGGTGGTGGTGCCGTCGAGTCAATGCTGACTCCTGGATGCACGCATAAACCAGCAGACATACACATGTGTCTCCTGCTGCTCGGTGCACTTACACATGTGCTACTTTCCAGTTCTGATGTCACTGTTTTTAACATATATACTAGACAAATCTACTTACAAAGTTGTTTCTGAATAAACTGCCTTGATTTCCTCCAGTTAAGTAAACTGGACTTTACAAACACAGAAAAGGAGATTTCAGGAAGCCATTGCATTTCTAACTCATTGTAAGTCAGTGGGATTGGATGGCATTATGGTAGAATTTTATGAAACCTTTAACCGCAAGCTGACTCCCAAATTTAAACACGTTTTCCAGAGTAAAGTTAGTGGGGCCTTTGCTGAGATCATAGTTATAGAAGTGAAGAAGCCACGTAATGTTCTCCTCTATAACTCTAAATTACAGGGTCAGCTCATTAATTATTGTGAACTGCAAAATTTATGATAGGATATTAGACCAAAAGATCAGAAAAATCATAGAAGGATTAAAACACATGGATTAGGCTGGTTTTTCAAAAGGTTGCTATTCCACAGGTAAGGGTACTCGCACCTCATCAGGGTTAGTGGGCCTGATTAGCCTGTGAAAGAACTGAGGACCGCATAAAAGTCTTCAGAATCTTCCAAGGCATTCCCAACAGGGTCTCTCCATTTCAAAGCAAGGAAAGAGTGTGTGGCTTTTAATTACTAGCTCTCTGCCTGAGAGTTCTTTAAAGGGTTTTGGTCTACATTTTTAGAAAGAGTTAGTCATTTTGCTGCTTTAGTTTAAAAGGGGAAATACTTGGGGCTTTTTAATGGTGTAAGTTTAAAAGTCTGCTGTTAGCTTCTGAAGCTACTCACACCTCATCAGGTGTTAGCTCCCACCCACCCCATGTGAGCATTCTTGCTTTATAGGGCATCCCCCAATTAGCTACACACAGGGACTTAGAACAGAACATTTAGAACACACTTAAATAGGTTAACTGCTTTTTGTTTGAAAGGACAGCTGAGAAACAGGCTGGTACTTTAGTAGGTCTCTCTTTTACTTTAAAAGGTACCAAAGTGCCACCAACTGAACAATGGTTGAGAAAAATCGAATTGCCAAAGCTGTTGCTCCCGTTCATCTTCTTCCTCTGTCCAGAGAGAGATCCCATTGCCAGTTGAAGGACCGGTTCCATGTGCAAGATGCCTATATGCTGAATCTCTCAGGAAACATGTGGAGGAGCTCAAAGAAGAGGTGACAAGGCTGAGGAGCGTTCAAGACAGTGAGAGGCACACTGATGAGATGTTTCATGAAACATCCAAGCTCTCCAGCAGAGGTAAGGGTGGGAGCCTACGAAAGGACCAAGGTTGGACACGAGTCACCAGGGCCTGCAGAATCATCAATCCAACTCCTCAAGCCCTTGAAATGAAGAACCATTATGCAGCCCTGGAAGTGGAGGTGGAGGCTTCCCAAGAAAAGGACGAACCAGAGTTTGAGCACACCAAAGTTTCAGAATCAATGACCAGTAGGAAGCGAAGGGTAGTGGTGGTTGGTGACTCTCTTCTGAGGGGTACTGAGGCATCCATCTGCTAACCAGACTTGATGTCCAGAGAGGTATGTTGTCTGCCAGGTGCCAAAATGCGAGATGTTATGGAGAGTTTGCTGAGACTCATCAAGCCTATTAACTATTACCCAATGTTGCTCATCCATGTCGGCACAAATGATACTGCCAGGTATCCCTCTGAGTGTATCAAGAGTGACTTCATGCTCTGGGACAGAGGGTGAAGCAGATAGGGGCACAGGTGGTGTTCTCTTCAATCCTCCCAGTTGAGGGTAAAGGCCAGGGCAGAGAAGCTTGCATCCTGGAGATAAATGCATGGTTGCGTGGATGGTGTCATTGAGAGTGTTTTGGTTTCCTGAACCATGGGATGATGTTTCAAGGACTGCAGAGCAGAGATGGCGTCCATCTGTCCAAGAAGGGTCAAAATGTCTTCAATAGAAGACTGGCTAACCTACTGAAGAGGGCTTTAAACTAGATTCATTGGAGATGGTTGAAGAAAGCCCCCAGGTAAGTGAAACATTAAATACCTTTATAGAAATAGGTAAAAGGGGCAACATCTGGAAAGCAGTGTCTATTAATGTCTGTAGCATGAGAAATAAAATACCAGATGTTGAGGCTTTAATGGGAGAGGCTGACTTGGATTTAGTGGCAGTTACAGAGACATGGTTCACGGACAACCATGACTGGGATATAACTATACCAGGCTATACATTATTCAGAAAGGACAGGTAAGGAAGAAGGGGAGGAGGAGTGACACTATATGTAAAAAATAACAATGGTCAACATTGAAATCGTTACTGACTTTAAAAGGCCCTAAACTGTAGTATCTTGGTGAACTGGACACGAATATAACATTAAAAAAAATGTATTGGCTCTCATTTTGAAGATATTGCATGTAGTTCATTTTTGACGTTTCACCATGTAAATTTATCCAGTAGATCAACAACATCCCAAATAAGCCTTGAATGATGTAATATTGCATCACATTGCATAATACCAGCATGCACACATCATCCAGAGTTGATTGCATCATTTTTTGATGCAATGCAATACTACTGCCAGACGGCTGCTGAAGCCATCTGACATCAGCAGTGTACTATATGCAGTCAGAAAGGTTGAGCATTTAAAATATTTCAGACTGTGTGCGAGACAGTTTAACCTACTGTTACATGTAACTTTTATTAATCATATAATTTTAGCCATTTAGGTCCAATACAGAACAGTAATGCCACGAAAGTGCATTAATACCATTGACAATTTCTGCTACATTTGTGGGAAAGTGACATTTGCCAACTAGAAGAAAAGTATCACTTCTCAACTGAAGAAGGTATATCATCTTTACTTCGGATGCAAGATTGGTGACCAAGACAAGCCTTGGGCCCCGCATATATGCTGTGCTACATGTACAACACAGCTTTCACAGTGGTTGAATTGCAAAAGAACATAAATGCCGTTTGCAGTCCCCATGGTGTGGAGAGAGCCAAGCAACCACATAAATGACTGTTACTTCTGCTTGGTTCCTCCTCTTTCCAGCAGAATAACGAAGCAAAAGAAGTTGAACATAGTCTACCCAAACATTCTGTCTGCATTGAGACCAGTTTCACATGGTGAGGGACTTCCTATTCCAGAACCTCCATCAGAATATTCTCTTGATTCATCTGATGAGGACAAGGGTGAGCCAACCTGTTCTTTTCCTGGTCCGTCAGCATGCAGTGAGCCAGATTTTCACTGGGATGCATTATCAACTCCACACAGAATAACATAGGAAGAACTAAATGACCTAGTTTGTGATTTGGACTTATCCAAGAACAAGGCAGATTTGCTAGGATCAAGACTCCAACAATGGAATCTTCTAGAAGACAATGTCAACATTACTTCATATCGAAAGCGCCACCAAGAGCTGGAGCCTTTCTTCAGAAAGGAAAGTAATCTGCTATTCTGTTCCGATATAGAAAGCCTCATGAATGCCTTAAAAATCACTCATGACCCACAAGACTGGAGACTATTTATAGACTCTTCGAAACTGAGTCTGAAGGCTGTGCTTTTGAACAATGGAAACCGTCTTCCATCTATTCCAGTAGCGCATGCCGTCCACATGAAAGAGACATACGATAACTTAAAGCATCTACTGACTTCCATTAACTATAACAAGTACAGCTGGCACCTCTGTGGTGACTTGAAGGTAGTTGCCCTTTTAATGGGACTGCAGCAGGGATATATAAAATACATGTGTTTCTTATGTGAGTGGGATAGCCGAGCAAGGGATTCACAGACAAAATGTAACAGTTGGAGAGAAGAATATCCAGCACCCAGCTCTGGTTGAGGCTCACAAAATCCTGCTACCACCCTTTCACATCAAACTAGGTTTGATGAAAAACTTAATGAAAGCCATGGACCGCACTTCGCCAGCTTTCCAATACCTACATGAAAAATTCCCTTGACTCAGCGAAGCAAAGATTAAAGAGGGAGTTTTTGGGGTCCTCAGATTCGAGAGCTCTTCAAAGATGACTGGTTCAAGAACTTGCTGCAGGGTGATGCGAAACAAGCATGGAATGCTTTTCGCCTAGTGTCAACAAACTTTCTCGGGAATGTTAGTGCAGAAAACTACAAGGAACTAGTAGAAGACATGCTGATGCAGTATCAGAAACTTGGCTGCAATATGTCTCTAAAGATCCATTTCCTTGATTCCCATCTCGATTTCTCTCCTGACAACTGTGGTATGGTTAGTGATGAACAGGGCGAACATTTTCACCAGGATATCACAACGATGGAGCAAAGATACCAGGGAAAATGGTTCACTACAATGCTGGCTGACTACTGCTGGACAATCCCCAGAGAACATAAGAACATAAGATATGCCATACTGGGTCAGACCAAGGTCCATCAAGCCCAGTATCCTGTTTCCAACAGTGGCCAATCTAGGTCATACGTACCTAGCAGTTTCCCCAGAAGACACAGGTTCTGCAATGCTTGTACTAGGTCAAGCATTGATATCCTGGGTCCCTTCTTAATAATGGTTTATGGACCTTTCCTCCAGGAACTTGTCCAAACCTTTTTTAAACCCAGCTACACTAACAGCCTTTACTACATCCTCCGGTAAAAAAATTCCAGAGTTTGATTACACGTTGAGTGAAAAAATATTTTCTTTTATTAGTCTTAAATAGTTTACCCTGTAGCTTCATTGCATGTCCCCTAGTCTTCCTATATTCTGATAACGTAAACAGTCTATCTATGTTTACCCGTTCCACTCCGTTCATTAATTTATAGACTTCTATCATATCTTCCCTCAGCCGTCTCTTTTCCAGGTTAAAGAGCCCTAACCTTTTTAGCCTTTCTTCATAGGAGTATCCTTCCATCCCCTTTACCATTTTGGTGGCTCTTCTCTGAACCTTTTCTAATAACGCTATATCCTTTTTAAGATACGGCGACCAGAATTGCACACAATATTCAAGGTACGGTCTCACCATGGAACGGTATAGAGGCATTATAATATCTTTTGTTTTATTTTCCATTTCTTTCCTTATGATACCTAGCATTCTATTTGCTCTCTTGGCTGCCGCTGCACACTGGGCCGAGGGTTTTAACGTGTTATCCACAATGACGCCTAAATCTTTTTCCTGGATGGTGGTTCCTAATGTGGAACCTTGCATCGTGTAACCATAGTTTGGGTTTTTCTTCCCTAGGTGCATAACTTTGCACTTGTCCACATTAAATTTCATCTGCCATTTCGATGCCCAGTCTTCCAATTTATCAAGATCCTCTTGCAATTTTCCACAATCCTCTTGGGTTTTAACAACTTTAAATAGTTTTGTGTCATCTGCAAATTTGATAACCTCACTCGTTATTCCACTTTCCAGGTCATTTATGAATATGTCAAAAAGCAGCGGACCCAGCACAGATCCCTGGGGTACACCACTATTCACCTTTCTCCATTGGGAAAATTAGCCATTTAGCCCAACCCTCTGGGTTGGAAGCTCCCGAACAGCTATACAAGAGGCAGGTGAAAAAATCTTAGTAGTAGTCTATGACTTGTTTTTTTACAGGTATTAACTGAAGGCCTATTATATTTACTATTGACATGCATTTCGTGATGTAAACATTAATTCTTGTAGATTACAAAAAACCTAGAGCCAACTTTGCAATTTCACTGTCATATTCATGTTCAGCATATAAAAATTGATAAGAAATGACTATTTTTATTTCAGTAACATGACTTTTGTAAAAATTTGTTGACCAGTGTAATATTAAAGCTATGAAAATACAGGGTTTAAAATGGAGAGAGGAGGCAGTATGGGTTAAACTAGAATGAGGGAAAGAGAAATCAATTTACATTGGTGTTATATGTAGTCCTCCATCACAGGGAGAAGACATGGACGTAGATTTAATAGAAGACATATGCAGCATTGCCAGGAAAGAGGAAATGCTACTGATAGGGGATTTCAATATGCCAGATGTTCATTGGTGCATCCCTGCTGCAGTGTCATTTAGAAGCAAGGAGATCCTGGATTCTTTACAGGAAGAGGTATTCAGGCAACTGGTAACAGAAGCCACACATTTACAGGCCATACTGGACATGATGCTTACCAATGGGAAAAGTGTGCCTGATGTTATAGTGGGAGATCATCTCGCATCCAGTAATCATCAGATGGTGTGGTTCAGTATTAGGACTAGGGATGATAAAATCCATTCAAAGATGAGGAAAATTAACTTTGCCAAGATGGGCCAAATACCTCAAGGAGTCGTTTGCAGGATGGAGAACAGCTGGGGAATGTAGAAAAACAATGGGCAAAACTGAAAGGGGATATTTTAAGGGCAACCAACCTTTTTGTTAGAATGGTAAATAAAAGGAAAAGGAAAAGGAGGTTCTCAAAGAGGTAGCTTAAAAGGTGAAGAAAAAGAGGAAGGCCTTCATGAAATACAAGAGATCACAGAGATAGGAAGACAGGCATCTATATTTGGAAGTACTTAGAAGCTAGCAAAGTAGTCAGCAAAGCAAAGATACAAAAAAAAAGAAATAGTTAATGCAATAAAATGGGGGGATAAGACATTTTACAGATATGTTAGTGAGAGGAGGAAGGACAAAAGTGGTATAATCTGACTCAAGGGTGAAGGGGAGGAATATGTAGAAGCTGATGAGGATAAAGCAGAATTGCTTAAAAAATATTTCTGTTCTGGGTTCACAGATGAAGGGCAGGGAGCAGGACCTCAGACAACACCCACAAACAGGAACAAAAGTGAGGGGCATCTCAAATGTTTTTCAGAGGACTGTGTTCATGAGGAACTAGCTAAACTAAAAGTGGACAAAGCAATTGGATCAGATGGGATACATCCAAGAATACTGAAGGAATTTGGAGACGTTCTAGCGGATCCACTGACTGACCCTTTCAATGCCTGTATGGAGTCAGGGATGGTGCCAGAGGATTAGAGAGAGGCACATATGGTCCCTTTACACAAAGCGGAAGTAAGGATGTGATTGAAAACTACAGGTTGGTTAGTTTAATCTCGTTGTGAGTAAATTATTGGAAATGCTACTGAAAGAGAAAATAGTGAGGTTTCTGGAGTCCAACAGATTTCAGGATCCGATGCAGCATGGATTCACCAGGGGCTGGTCTTGTGAGACAAATATGATTGATTTCTTTGACTGGGTGACCAGGGAGTTGGACCGAGTTAGAGCCCTAGATGTGGTATATTTAGATTTCAGTAAAGCATTTGACACTGTTCCACACAGGCAACTTATAAACAAACTAAGCACCTTTGGGATGGACACTAAAGTTACTGCTTAGGTTAGAAATTGGTTGAGTGGGAGATGACAACGAATACAGGTAAATGGGGTTCATTCTGAGGAGGAGGTGGTTACCAGTGGAGTGCTGCAGGGATTTGACCTTGGTCTAATTCTTTTTAACATCTTTGTTAGTGATATTAAGAAGGGCTGTCAGGTAAGGTTTGTCTCTTTGTGGATGATACCAAAATCTGCAACAGAGTGGACACCCAGGAAGGTGTAGATAACATAAGGAGGGATCTAGCTAAGCTTGAAGAATGGTCTAGAATTTTGCAGCTGAGATTTAATGCTAAAAAATGTAGGGTCATGCTTTTGGGCTACAACAATCCAAGGGAGTGGTACAGTATAGGGGGTGACGTACTTTTGTCCGTGAAAGAAGAACGGGACCTGGGCGTGATTGTGTCTGGCGATCTCAAAGTAGCTAAACAGGTAGAAAAGGCAACGGCAAAAGCTAGAAGAATGCTTGGGTGCATAGGGAGAGGAATGGCCAGCAGAAGAAAGGAGGTGATAGTGCCTTTGTGCAAGTCTTTGGTATGACCTCATTTGGCGTATTATGTGCAATTCAGGTGACTGCACCTTCAAAAGGATATAAATAGGTTGGAGTCAGTGCAGAGGATGGCTACTAAAATTGTTAATGGTCTTCCTTATAAAGCATATGAGGACAGACTTAAGGACCTTAAAATGTATACTTTAGAGGAAAGGCGGGACAGAGGTGATATGATTGAGACATTTAAATACTTCTGTGGCATAAATGCACAGGACAGCCTCTTTTGATTGAAAGCAAGCTCTGCTACAAGAGAACATAGCATGAGATTGAAAGGGGATAGACTCAGGAGTAATATGCGGAAATATATCTTTATGGAAAGAGTGATAGATGCATGGAATAATCTCCCAGTGGAGGTGGTAAAGATGAGGACAGTATCTAAATTCAAAAAAGCATGGGACAAACACAGAGGCTCTCTAAAGGAAAACAGAGGACTCATAGTGGGTGATATGGAAGGGTGAAGATAGGCCCTGTGGTCTTTTCCTGCCATCATGTTTCTAAACCACATAAAACAGAAGAAGCTGAGACTCCGGCAGTTTCAACTAAATGTTGAATTAGATGTTGAAAAGGCTTTAACTGGGTGGAATGGACCTCATACTAATTAGTAAAAATGTATGTGAATTGCAATGCTTTTTCCACAAAATGTAGCTGCAGAGTGCAAATGAACTCCTGGCCTACCTGCATGTACAACTACATTTCACAAAAAAAGCTGTGCATGTTCCCAGCTGTGGCAAAATAGCCCCAACACACTGTGAGAATGGTTTCAATCCTGAGAAGCAGCCAGGTTCCTTTGAGTCTTGAAGAATCTTTCTTCCCCTCGTGCTTGAAACCGTTAGTGAAACACCAGTCCCTATTGGCAAGAAAGCAAGTGGAGGACTTCCATATACCTTAGATGGAGTGTCAGCCCTGATCCTTTCTAGTATGAAGGATCATCACCGGGGTCTCCGTGATGCAGGACCGGGAGTGTGTATTCGGGTGCGCCTTGCTCCAGAGCTGTAAAACCAGGGGAGGGGTGCACATGAGGCGTGGTGTTGGCATGATCATGAGTTTTAAGTTTAATTATCAAAATCTTGGTAGCTGTTGGGGGGGGGGGGGATAAGGATAAAGATTTTCCTAGGGAGCCCAATCAGGCCAACTTCAGACACAGGCAATATAAGCAAATGCCTAGGATACCAAATATTTAAGGCACCGAATATCTGGGCTAAATAGCAGCAAGATTCCATTTGCTTTATGGCCATGCTCTCTTGTCTCTGGGGAGAAACCTTTTCTCCCCACTACACATCAATCCTACGTCTAAGCCCCCGGCCCTGGCTCTGCATGCATGACTACCTGCTTGCTCTTGTGTGTGTGTGTGTGTGTGCACGTGTGCATTTGTATGGAAAAACTATGTTGTAGAATATCCTGCCTGATGAGTTAGAGTGTGATTTATTGTTTTATTCTCCTATTCAATGTCTATGAGAATAAAGGCTAGAAAATCCAGCCCTTAATATTGTGCTCACAAAATGGAAATGGTATATAAAAGTTCTTACGAATTCAATAAAAATATATGAACATAGCCAATGACTATTCACACGTATTGGTTAAGCATTCATAGTTCTATTCAAGTTCTGTCTAAGGCAAAGGAAATCAGTCATTCACTCACTTCATGCTTGCGTCAACACCCTCCCTATTATATGTGCATACAGCGTTCTAGTTAGAGACTGGAAGCTGCTTGTAAATTACCCGTTCTGCCCTGGTTCTGAACTGTCCTCCTTCCAGTCACAAAAGCCTCCCCCACACTCCCTCCCCCGATCCAGAGTTATTTCATTACAGATTTATTTGGATTTCCCAACCAATATGGCCAGTAATATATGGCTTCTTTATCTAATGCTGTTCTAACAAAAACTACAGCCCTTACTTTAAAGTATTAGGACAACAGATGGAATTGACAGGTTCAATAGGCAGCTACTAACATCATCTTCCAATCTACACCTCAGTATTGGATTTCAAACAACTGATATCAGTGTGGACATGTGTAGATATGGGGCATGCATTTAAAGTCAGAAATGCAATCAATAGCTTTCCTCTCAACAGAGATTACTAGATTACATCAGTTAGAAGTGACCATCTGGCCTAATCTCAGGAGTTCTGAGGTATCATGTAGATCTTTTTCACTAATGTCATTTTTATTTGGTTAACATTAATAAACTGTAGCAAACATTGCACATCTTCTGCTGTAAAGATGTAACTCAATTTCTTTTTGTCTCGCACAAAGCAAGTCAACCATCTGCTTCTCTAGGGGTGCGTGATGTAGATGAAGAAACGAGGGCAGCGCACATGCTTCAGAATATTTGACTGGATTTCAGATTTTAAATGCTGGCACAGCATGAGAGCGATTCCATTTTTTTATTCTTTATTTTTTAAAAGGGAAGTTTATGATTTTTTTTGTCATTCATTTTTAGTTTGAAACAGACAGGACTCCATATGCAAATGCTGAACTTGATGCTGCAGCTGGGTTTGTAGAGCACTGAGAAAGGGGGTGCATAGGAGTATGGAAAGGTCAGAGGAATGTTCTGACAGGGCAGTCTTGGCTAATATGAATTGTACTTGTCAGCCAGCTACACAAAGGGGCAATGCCTACCAAACTGTGGTAATCATTAGTTTGGGATTCAGTGTGTGGTAAGTGCACCATGTTAACAGTTAGTGTGGGGTCCCTTGCTAAATATCCCATACTAACAGAGTAGCATGCAATTGGATGGAGACTGGGTGGGTTAGGGGGCAGAACGTGGGCATTGATGGCACACTGAAGTTAGCATGTGCATTTTGGGTGTGCGCAAATCATGAATGTTGCATTAAGTGCATCCATGTGCCGGTTAGCACAGTTAACACGGTTTGCAACACACCAGCGGCATGGGATGGATGTCCATGTCCCTTAAAGATGGTACAGGCCTCCGCACTAGATTTGCTGACCAAACACATGCTGCCAGTGCGCTCTTTAGTAAACACGTCCCATGATATCTGTTTGCTTCAGCGCATAACCTAATCGCCATGAAGCACACAAACAACAAAGGTTCTATTCAGCAGGCAAACAGGTGATTACGATCAAAGTGCAATCACACTTTACCAGACCTTACCAGCATTCCCTTCTGTTTCTCTCTAGGTTATCACCTTCGAAAGAAAGCAGTCTCAGATTCAGATTAGGGTACCTCCACTTGCCTTCCTTGGGGTAAAAAGACTTTTTGCAGGGACAAATGAAACTTAGTCAGTTGGTTTCTCAGTATTAGAAGCTCTTGTGGGATGACATGTAGCAAACCATGCTCGATGATTTTTCTCAGGCTAGACAAGCAACATAACATTTCATAAATTGTCTGAACCCCTCTCTAATTAAGGAACCAGATACGGCTGAGTGTAGAGTGTTCTCTAGGTAACTGAAGGAAAAACCTGGATTGGAACATAAAAGAACTTTAATCCAGAGCGAACAGCTTGTTTCCCATTTGAGGATACAAAAAATTGCTCAGCATATCAAATTCTGCCCACAAAGTTGCAAATAGGGTCATATTAACTTTACAAAGAGAATGGTTCTGGGCTGATTTTCTTTTTAAGGACAAGATACACTCTCAAAGTTGATCAAAAGAGAATTGGGCAACTGCTGACATTTGAAGCTTACTTGTTAAACCTGATTTTGATGCCTAATTCGCTAAATTCATCATTAAAATATAACTTAACATGGATACTTTATCACCACAGTCAGTAGTGCATTCACATTACCCTAGCTGCAGTGTCCTCCCAAATAAGGTTACCGGATGTCCCTGATTTTCAGGGATTGTTCCTGATTTTAGAGCGGTGTCCTCAGTTCTCACTTGCTTGGCAGCCTCCTACTCAAGATTCCAGCAATGGGGACAGAGGGTGGTGGAAAAAAACATTATTTTCAATATGAATTTCTGAGTTTTTAGAATTTACATCCATTATCCATTATTTGCACAGTATGGGTGAAATGCATCACTCTTGATTTGTCTGCTTGGAAGTGATATTGTTGCTGACATGGGATGGATGGGGGGACAGGGTAATATTTCCTCTTTCCTCCTCCATGCCTTATTGCTGTAACCTGGAATTAAGGTGTCTCCTCCTTCCTTCCTCCCCCCCTCCCAAACTTCAGATAACTGTCCTAGATTTGCCTGCAAAAAATATGGTAACCTTACTCCCAAAGCAGCATAAAAGCCCCTTTCCCAGGTCAATCCCCCATCCTCCACCTGAACAAGTAGACCTAACCTAACTAACTCTCCTACTCCCTTACGGGAGAAAAGTCACGCTAAACACACACATACAAAAAACTTAATGCATTTGTGTAGCACACCCAGAATGCACATCTCCAAATGCACAATGCAGAAAACCCTAGCCATGAAAATGACGGTCGCATAACTATTGAGTGTTAGGGGAAAGGATAGACGTAAAATCGATCGCAAAACAAAGACCGATTGTTAAATTCACACCTTTATGGGGAGTGAACACATGCGCAGAACAGGAAAAGCAAGAACAATGTCCCAGCACATGCGCGTACATGTCACATAGCTGTCTACTGTGGCACATATATTTAAACACGCTACAACTGTGTGTTTTTTGTTTCCACGTCCTGTATTTAAACGTGCTACTACCGTGCATTTTATGTCCACGCCTTATTTTTTGCAGCGATGGATTCCAGATCATCTGAGGCTGAACAAACTACCAGCCAGCCAACTAAATGGATTCGCTCATCCCGTTTCACAGCTGAGGAGAGAGACGTGTTCTACCGGCGCGTTACTGTCAACTACAGTGCCTTATTTCTGGCAAAGAGCACAGCAGGACAGAAGAATAAATTGTGGCAGCAAATTCGGGCTGGCATGATGAACGCTGTGCTATTAAAAGAAAAATGATAACCATGAATAAATCATGGCGGAAGACTGGGGGAGGCCCACCATGTCCTACTGGTGAGCTGATCCCACTGGAGCAGTTGGCAGCATCCACCTTTAAACCAGAATCGCTTCATGGTTTCTTTGGTGGTGTAGACACAGCGATGCAAGCTGATGAGTACATATCTAGAGGTTCCTTGTGTATTTGGGCAACACGACAACCAACCACAATTCTGGCTCACATACAAACATTCCAATCCAACTGTGCATTAAGCCCTCCTGGAAAAACTGTCCCTAACCAAAAAATCAATTTCTGTTCACACAATAAAAGGTGTTCATCTCTGCTCTGGTTGCCATACCCTTTACACACCTGATCAATGCAAAAATTGCACAAATCAGTAAATAAGTGACCCAAATCCAGACAGTGTTGAACTAAAGGGGCTTCCCGCTGCCAACACTTCAACCTGGTCTTATGCTGCTGAAGCCGTAGCTTAAAGGACCTCACAGTCTTGCCCACATAAGCCAGACCACAGGGATATCGAATGAAATATACTATATAACTCGATGTGCATGTGGTAGTGCAACGGATCACATACCGGCAATTATTGTAAGTAAAAGAACTAACATTCTCAGATACCTCACAGATGGCACAACTGCCGCACACCACATGTCCACTAGAGGTGGTAAACCGCTGGACCTAAGGACGTAACAGAGCCGGGCTCAAAAATTCCTTCAAATTGCAATTCCGGGTCCAAACACACCATGGTTTCTTGCCCTGCAACCCCGGGACAACCTGGTTAACTCAAAAATGTTTCCAAATAATCCTTTGCAAGCAATAACTAAGTGAGGAGAATTGTGTCACAAAATGGACAAACTCACTCTCATCATTTAGTGAACCAGCCGTCCGAGGTCGCGGTCGCAACAGCCACTCTCGGCTTTTAAATCTAGCTCTTTTATACACCCTATCAACAATCGACACTGGATAACCCCTCGTAAAAAAAATCCCTCTTCAAAGACCAAGATTGGGAAACATATTCCTCAGTCTCGGAACAATTACACCGAAACCTAATAAATTGGGAAAAGGTAAACCCTCCAACAAACAACATGAATGAGCATACACACACACATATATATATATACACATACAATATATATATATGTGTGTCCCTATATACTGGCCCATATTCCTCCCAAAAAATAAATAAGTACTTACCGCTCTACTGTACAGGGCCTCCTCATTGTAGGCCTGGCAGAGCCTCCGCCAGGCCCTCCTCATCATGACATAATTGTGCCAATGATGTTGGCGTGGAAATAGCAGATTTTTGTTGGCTATGATGAGGGCAGCCAGCAGCTCTATGTCCTGCTGGTCAAAGTTTGTTTTTTGACCAGGACGGAGAGCTGCTACTGCCCTCTCCTGCCTTGCTTCCGCAGGTGCCGTGGCTGTGTTTTGGTTCCACAGCGAAACAACGCATGCAGTAACGTAGAACGCATGCGCCCACCCTAAAGGAGGCCATGCATCTGGCCCGAACATGCTACTTCTGTGCATCTCTGCCTCACATGGAACTATTGTGCGTCTATATTTGAGTTTTCAGAATTCAGCAAGGATTGAAAAAAATGTAGTCAGAATGGCATTTAATGCAATTTTTTCCTTAATGTTTCTCACAGGAAAGAAGACACACACCATGCAATAATACAAATCAAAAGTATTCTCACCCCAAAAACAATTAAGAAAGAAGCAAGCATATCATATTAAGAAATGTGAACATGTAATGCGGTCATCTTGAAAAGTAGTCCTCTATAAGCTGTCTTCATATCTGATTACCCCTTGCTACATCACATCGAGCAGCGGCAGGGATGTTAAGTTCTGTGGCAAGACTGCAGCTATTTCATATGGCATTCTGTGTTCCAGGGCTATGTTGTGCAGCATGCGGCACATTGCAACAATGTCCCCAACCTTTTCAGGTGCATATTGCAATGTCCCCCCAGAACGGTCCCGACAACGGAAACGACTCTTCAGGACCCCAAAGGTGCGTTCTATCACACCCCGTGTTGCAATGTGTGCCTCATTCTACCACATCTCTGCCGGTGTGCTCGGTGAAAGTAGAGGAGTCAACAACAAGGCTTTACACCCATATCCAAGTATAGTATTAAAAGGAAAGACAACAGCTTGACAGTGGTACAATGTATATGTATTGGCTTATGGAAATGTATAAGCTGCTTTGCCCCCCTCCCCTCAAAAAAAAAAAGTTTCTGGATGCATTTGCTGCACTTATCCAGGAGCCAACCTTCGCTGTACTTTCCCTCTTCAAAGTTACAGCAGAGTCCTGAGTTGGAGAGGATAAAGGAATTGTGGCTGCTGCCAGGGAACTTGGAGACCACATTCAGGATCTTCATGTGTGCATCATACACCACTTGCATATTAATTGAATGGAAGTTTTTCCTGTTTCGGAACTCCATTTCTCTGTCATTGGGGGTGTTAGGACTACATGAGTGCAGTCTATTGCTCCGATCACATTCAATAGGCCGGCAATATTAAAAACGTCAGCCTTCAACATCTGCCTTTCGGCCTCCTGCTCTGGCACATTACTGCTTTGTGCCTGAATACCACACGTGTCCAGTTCTTTTCTGCATTGGGCACGTGTGTAATATGTGCATTATACACACGCAAGTATACATAACGCGTGGGTTGGGCTTTCTGCATCGGCCTGTTAATGAGCACACTTCTCCTGTGGGGTCCATCCTTTTACCATCTGCCTATCTGCGTTGGTGTTTTAAAAGGAACATTTTGAATGGGAGGGAGAATCCCTTCATCACACCCAAATCTGGCTGACTGCTCAGTGAACCCATGAGCTTCTTTTAGTGCAGGGCAAGGAGTTCATAATGAAGTCATCAGGCCTCCAGCTTTACACTCCTGCTCCTGTCCTCAGTACTAATCGAGGTCCTGTCTAGTGTCCCTTGCGTCCCACCTCCAGCCTTAAAGTCCTGCTCCTGCCCTCCATAACTGAATTGACATCACTTCCCTCTCTTAATATTAAGACTACAGCTCCCAGAGTGGAGTAGCAGCCTAGTGGTTAGGGCAGCAGACTGGGAGCCAGAAAGACTAGTGTTTGAATCCCACTGACACTTCTTGTATTCTTGGGCAAGTCTCTTAACCCTCTATTGCCTCAGGTACTGTATAAACTTAGATTGTAAGCCCTCTGGGGACAGAGAAATAACCTCCATACGTAGTAACATAGTAACATAGTAAATGACGGCAGATAAAGACCAGTATGGTCCATCTAGTCTGCCCAGCAAGATGGCAAGAGTAGGTGCACCTGCCGCTCTGTGCAGGCCACCCTTCCCCATGTCTTTGTTTAGGGGTGAACCCACCGCTCCGTGCATTTGTTGAGAAAGTAGATAGTTAAGTTTATTTTGATTTTATCCTGTTGCTGTACAGGGATCCACTGTGTCTGTCCCATGCCATCTTGAATTCTGTCACTGTATTTTCCCCCACCACTTCCATCGGGAGGGCATTCCAAGCATCCACCACCCTTTCAGTGAAAAAGTATTTCCTGATATTGCCTTTCAGTTTACCCCTTGCAGCTTCATGTTATGCCCTCTAGATTTACAGCTTCCCTGTCTTTGGAAGAGGTTTGTTTGTTCATTATTTCTGTTTAAGTATTTAAAGGTCTGAATCATACTCCCCTATCCCTCCTCTCCTCCAAAGTGTACATATTTAGGTCTTCAAGTCTCTTCTCATAAGGCTTCTGACGCAGGCTCCAAATCATTTTGGTCGCCTTCCTCTGAACAGTTTCCAGTCTTTTTACATGCTTTGCAAGATACGGTCTACAAAACTGAACAGTATTCCAAGTGAGGCCTAACCAGTGACTTATACAGTGGCATTAGTACCTCTTCCTTTCTGCTGGTAATTCCTCTTTGTATTCAACTCAACATCCTCCTGGCTTTTGCTACTGCCTTGTTGCACTGTTTTGCCACCTTGAGATCCTCAGAAATACTCACACCAAGGTCCTTCTCCTGGTTCGTGCACACCAACCTCGCGCCCCCTATTGCGTACATTTCCCTTGGATTTCTGCTACCCAGCAATTTGAAAGCAGAGCCACGGGAACAGAGAAATGTTCCCGCGGCTGCTTTCATTTGATTTTAAATTATTAATCTGGTTTGACGGGTCGGCAGTTCTATCATAGGCAGTTTCTAGGGAGCGTCAAATAGTGCCACCCCCTAGAAACTTCCACCTGAGGCCACTGCCCCAGTTCGCCTAATGATAGAACCGGCCCTGTGTGTACATTTACACCAATTCGAGAGTAGGTGCAAATTTACACACTTACAGCATGTGCAGTCATGTGTATTTTATAAAGTATGCATATAAATTACAACTCTGCTTGTGCTCCACCCAAACACACCCAATTTAAGCATGTTCTTATACATAAGGACCAGGTTGGATTTGTACGTGGTCGATACATAGTTAAAAATATTCGGAGGATTCTTTCCCCCCTTCACATCATGGAGGCAGCTGAAGTTCCAGCACTGCTAATCAGCTTTGATGCTGAAAACACATTTGACCGTGCGGACCGGACCTATATGTATAGAGTGTTTGACATGATGGAAATTGATGGATTCTTTGCAGAGACAATACAAGTGCTATACTCAAACCCATGTGGGCAGATCTTGGTGAATGGCTCGCTGACATCAGACTTCCCCCTTCAGCGTGGTACTCGGCAGGGTTGCCTTCTATCCCCTCTCCTTTTTGTGCTCACACTTGAGCCATTGCTTGAATGCATAAGGACACACCCTGGGTTTGCGGAGGTGCATATAGGGAAGGAAGAATTTTGTGTATCGGCATTCGCCAACGATATTCTCTCTGGGCTCCCCTCGAGAAATCCTGCCGACCTTCTATACACTTTTAAAAACTTTGGAAAATTCTTAGGACTAAAATTAAATTTAAACAAATCAGAGGCCCTGCCTCTGTACCAGAAGATTTGCTCTGACTGGATGGATGGATTTCCTCTTTAATGGTCCTCAACAGCCTTTAAATACCTGGGAATTCAGATGCCTGCAGAAACTGGGAAACTATATGGTTTGAATGTGAGGGCACTCTTATCCAACACACAAGACAGGCTAGCATGGAGGAAGAATCTCCCTTTCTCTTTGGGAGGACGCATAGCGCTGTATAAGATGGCTATATTCCCTAAGTGGCTTTACGTATTGCAGGTGCTTCCCCATCTCGTATCTTGGAGTGACCTGCGGCATTTGGAACGACTACTAAATCAGTTCCTATGGAAAGGTAAGGACCCCGAATCCAACTTTGTTTTTCGCAGCAGCTTTGAGATTGTGGTGGGTTGGGACTACTGGACATCCACTGGTATAATATAGCATGCCCATTGCAGAATTTGCGTGACTGGCTTAGTTCAACAGAAGATTATACCCCATTGCAACTAGAAGAAGAGATAACTTCTCTGTTGGCACTCCACTGTTACATGCACCGGCAACTTCTCTCTCTAGGGTGCTTCGCCAACATGTGGTTTTAAGACAATGAGATGGGTGTGGCATCTGATTTGTCAAAGATATAGGGGAAATCCTTTATCTACACTGTTACTCCCTCTATATGGTAATGGTGCCTTTTTGCCGGGCATAGAGGGGGAGGCCTTTGGCCGATGGGAATCCAAGGGTATCAAGACTGTTGAACAAATTGTTGATGCGGAAGGCATGGTCTTGCCATTCGACGAGCTGCAGAGGAGATATGAGCTAATGCCTGCTATGTTCTGCTATTTTCAGATCTGTAGTTATATACATCACTTGTCTACCATAGACTTACAGAGCAGGTTCTGCTCCCATTTAGAGGAACTGTTATACATGGGTACATCGCCCCAAGCACAAATAACTACACTTCACAAATACCTAGCTCTGGAAAAAGTACAGACAGAGGCAGCGACAGCGGCCATCTGGTCTCAAGATTTACAGGTAGATATACCAGGAGAAGACATTAGGAGTGCACTCAAGTAAATCTCATATCTAGTCTCAATGCTGAACTCAGAGAAATGCAGTATAAATAATACGGAGGAGTCACTTTGCACTACACAGAGCGTTTAGAGCAGGGTGTAGTGGGACAGCAGGTTGTCCTAGATGTGACCATGTACTAGACAAAAAATAGTCTCGGGTCTGTCTCGTGAATGAACTCAAAACTAATATCCAACACTCAATTCATTCATAAATACTCTAGAATCCAATAATCCACTGTTGTCTGCCACAGGTCTCAGATAAACGATTCATGCACTTAACTTCTGGGTACTGTATCTCCCCAGTATAGTGCTCGTTCACATCAATGACCGTATGCAATCTTTTCTCAATAATCTTTTCTTAAAACGATTGTACTTCTTAACTTTTTAGACTTCCAAGCCCAACACAAAAAACAGCACTTATCTTTCAAATTTGCTGTCATGATTGAGTGTGACAACATGTAACAGAGTGATATAAAGTAGAAGATAAGTAGAGTTCAATTACTTTTTATTGTCATTTTTTACAGAAAATCAGCTCAGTCAGTCCCCGTGGGCAAACACAGTCCCCTTGAGAAACCCGATGGGAGAAACGCAAGGGTGCCTAGATGTTATGGTGTTGGGGATTTTTTGAATCATGACAGCAAATTTGAAAGAAAAGTACTGTTTTTTGTCACGCGATAACCTGAAAATAACCATCCTGAAAATTTTCCCATCCCCAGAACTACCCTCCTGCAAGTGCCCCACTTCCCAACTAATTGTCCCACCCCAAATAATATCCCCACAACAACTCCACGACTCAACAAAATGCCCCCCCCCCCGAAATAAGACCTGCAACTGTCTCACCACCCCACTAAATGCACCTATTCCCAAGAGGGAATGTCTGTTATGTGGAGGATCTTAAAGCTCTCGGTCAGGAAGCACCCATCAGCGTTTGTTAGCAGTAAAAGTATCGGTCTCCATGACTATTATGTTCTCAGGGTACTTTTCTATTTGATGTCCCTACAATTAAAAAAACACACTTCCTATTGAGCCAAGAATTTATTTTATTTATTTATTTACAGTTTCTTTTATACCGCGCTATTTGACATCAGTGCGGTTTACAATGAACATAAAACTACACGTCACAAAGATTGATCAGTGCTTACAATGAACAGGCAATAAGCTGGGTATACATTAAACAGGTTTCATAAACAGAGAACATGAGAACTATGTACAAAGCAACTAAATGCAGCTATATGTAGAGCTTAAATGAGTCTAGGTAATTTCTTGATGAGAGGAGGTGCAAGGTGAGATTGCAGTTCTGCGAATTAAGACTATGGAGTGCATGATTACACAAAAGTGTTTTGTAAAAAATAAAAGGTGTATCTTTTCCATCATGTATTCCAAAATGACCATTAAACTGACATATTGCAGATTTGGCCCTTAGGCAGATATAAGACTAGCTTTATTCATTGAAATCCAGGTTATGGTATTAAGCCTAAACAACTATACATAGCAAGGCACCATTTTTTTCTCTTTTTTCTTTTATTTTACCTAATTGTTGTTTTATTGTATATATCTAACTGTTTTTTATGGTTTATTTTTAGTTTATGTCTCTGGCTTACTTATTGATTTTACTTTTTTTTACTGTACTTTTCTAGCTACTTTTATAATATAGCTACTTTTACTGTAGCTACTTTTATTATATATGTTACATTGCAATCTACTTAGATTTTTAGATAATGAAGACTATAAATCTGTTAAAATACATATTTAATACTTCATAAATCTACTACCATACTAGTACTCGAATGTAAGACAAGATGGCACAAAAAAAACATGTGAGAACTAAATTTTCTGGATAAGCATTGTGCATTGTTGTCACCCATGAACTTAGCAACTTTTATAGGGGACCATATTGCTTTATGAGTCATACAAGGGGATATTAGAAAGGACATCCAAGTAAAATTGGGGACATCAAGGGAAGAACATACAGAAAAATGCCAGGGACATCTATGTCTCTGGCTGATTTCAGAAACTTAGCCACATATATCTTGTAAGAAGACATGTAATGCAGTTGGACCCTCAAAACTGCAGGTAGTGCTTTTTACTGCAACCCTCCTGTGTGCCAGGAAGTATTGGCAGGATATTGCATTCAGCCTTTTCATCTGGTCTCAGAAAGCAAGAAATTGTTTCCTTTGGGCACTTTCACCTAGTGCAGACCTAGAAAATTAGGACTGTTCTGCTCTCATAATGCAGAGGCAGTCTCAAGTTTGACTTCTGTAGAAGCCTATGGAGTTGACAGTCAATAGGATACCATGCTTTGACTCTAGTGAGATAGAATACCAAGAAGCCGGGAATGAGACACTGAGGTTTTTTTACTTACCTTTTTTCTGAGACAAGCCAGGCTATATGGGGACCTGTGGGAGGTATGGGCAGAGGGCCTCCCCAACCTTACACTGTGGAAAGGCAGGTGAGAGCAAGTGAAAAGATGGTTTTTATTATGGATTCACAGTGAAAGTGCTGCGACATTTGTTTTTCCTTTTCCAGAGGGTCTGTGGGAAAGAGAATTCCCCCTGCCCCCCACGAGCAGGGATGAAAGGTCTAGGCTTGAGCAGTATTATGGAAATCCTAGAGTGGGTCAGTTTGCAGGTGTACATTTAAGAAAAATCAGGTTGGATGGAAGTTTTGGCTTTTTTTTGCTTGTTTGTATTTGAATTTTTACCCCGTGGCAGGACGTTCTACAAGCCTGGTCTATGGGCGAAGGAGATTTTAAAGGTTGCTGGAGACTGAGTGGCAGGATTTTGGGGTTTGGAACTGGATTCTTCTTTCCTCACTTCCCTCCAGTTGTGGTCAAAAGATTGAAGCAGCCAGTCAGAAATGGAGAGCATTGGTTTTGTTTAAAGTACAGTATCTTTTGGGGATCCGGTAATGAGCTTGCACAAGCAGCCTTAATGGGCACTGCTTATCCATCTCATTCTTCTTTCTTTTAAGAAGTGGTATTACAAAGTGGGTCTTGTTAAGATTGCTGGCAAAGTTAGACCAGAGGCCTGTGCAGCATCAAAGGACATCTCACCTATAATAGATTCATGTGCAGAGCACACCTGGCTTGGATTGTCCCTGTCCCAGATTATCCCTGTCCCAGACTACATAATCTGTAGAAAACTGGGCTTTCCACTAAAGAAAGGGAAATAAGCGAATGAGTTCATAAGCCCTCTATTTGAATAATTTTAATATGTGGCCACATTCAGTCTATATTCACTTGACTGAGCATTATTGAGTAGGACACATATGCAATTCTCCTCTGGAAAGACCATGATCAAAATCTAAATAAAGTTATTGAGAAGTTGAACTGTCATTTATTTTATATAGCGTGTACTGTACAATACTGTTCATTTTGGACTTAACATACAATGAATTGAAAGATCCTTATTTCAAGAAATTTGCCATAGACAAAGAATGAAAAGAACCCTATTTAAGTACAACACAATAAGCTATGTATGCCCACTCCTTAGTAGACAGGCATCTAATTCTTACCTCTAGTATTCCTCTTGGAATACTATACGTCCCTCTATTTGATGTACAAACACAGCATCTTTATGAAACTCCAAGTTGTCATATGTTATGTAGATCTATAAGCAGATAGATAAAAAGACAAAATAGATTTTCTAGCTATATAGGGTGCTTTTGAATGCAGGGTACTTTTTAGTTCCTGTTTTATTACTGTTCCTAAATAAAGTAGAATACAGATGAGAGCACTGCAGTTAATTTTCCCACAGCCAAGGCAGCACGTCTCAGCCTATAAAGGTCTAGATGTCTCAGGCTGAGTTTTCCTCGACAGTGACAAGCCAAAGAGCTTAGAAATCATAATTATAACTTACAAGTGTCTTAGGGGTTGTTCTTCTGACATAAAACTAATTTCATGTTTTTATTCATAATGCAAAAGAGATGAGAGGATAGGACCCTATTGAGTTCCAGCTCTGAAGGATATCACAGAATGGGTCTCTTGAGAATAATGCAAAGAGATCTGACCACTTTGTGGTGTATGGACAGTTCATCCTGTGTGCTCATTTTGACAATTATAGTATTAAACTGTAGAGCTCAGTGGCACATTTGATCTCTGCACCATTTAAGCATGCCAACACGAATTACTATGCTTGCTGTACACAGCAGCCACCAAATGATATAATAAAATAAAATGGTTTTTAAAATTTTCTCTTGGACTTCCTATTGATTATGTGGATCAACCCGTTTGTGTTGTCTTTGCAAGCATTTCTGTGATTACTGAAATGCAGTGACCTTACAGTATAGCACAGAGAGGAAGGGAGTAATGGACAGGGAATATGTATGGATTACCAGTTCATTTGCGGTAAAAACATTGAGAAGCTAGGTCCTGCACTGAATGGATCAATTGAGCTGCCAAAATACCAAGGCACTAAAACTTAGGGGTATGTTTACTAAACCGTCTTGATGTTACCGGCGTTAACTCCAGCGATAATGTGAAGAATGCCATAAAAGGAGTGGGCGTTCCGGTCTTAAGGTAGCATTTCAGGTTATCGCGTGACAAAGTCCGTTATCGCACGATAGAGGGAGTCGTGGCACGTTAACATGCGTTAGCCTTAATTAGGCGTGCTGACCTGCAAACACAGCAACAGAGGTGTAGCACAATGGTTGACTGATGAAACAGGGGTCATGAGTTTGATCCCCCAGTGGGCTTAATGAGTAAGGCTGTCTGAGGCATTACCCTTTACTTTAAATCAGTGCTGTCTGAGGCATTTTCTTTTTTAATTTAAATTAGTGCTGCCAGCAAACACACCCTCACAGTGCCGTAACCTAAGGTGCCACATAAGGTGCCCTATAAGGCACTCCAGAGGGCACATTATAAAGTGCACTGTCCGCCAAAGCACCTTATAATGTCCCCTATAGGGCGCTTTATAAGGTGCCTTATGAGGCACCTTAAGGTTACAGCACTGTGAGGGTGTTTTTGCTGGCAGCACTAATTTAAATTAAAAAAGGAAATGCCTCAGACAGCCCTATCAAATAACACCACTGTGGGATCAAACCCATGACCTCTGCCTCCACAGTCAGTGAAGTAACCAGTGGGCTACATCTCTATAGCTACTAACACACCCCTGGCTGGCTACAGAAAGACTGCTTGTCAGCACACAACCTGTCTGCTGTGGTTACCAGGATAGGGTAAACCCACCCGTACCCATGATGCACTGCACATGCAGATCAGCAGTCTACAGCTGATCACAAGATGGGGTATGCACCCCCACAGCACCTCGGCCTGGTAGGGGGAACTGACCATGTGTACCCCCACAGCACCTCAGCCTGGTAGGGAGAACTGACCGTGTGTGTTACTGGCACAGAGTAGCTACAGACCGTAACATTGTGCGGGTCCTGTGCTCACCCTGAGGGTGAGATGGGACGCCCAGCACCAGGTCCGCAGCAGCTGGCTTTGCTGAGATAGACTATGCTGCAGGTTGCTATCAGTGCCAGTGTGTGATAGGTAGTCCTTGCAGACACACCTAGGATACACCTGTGTCCATCCATATTTCCCAGTCACGTCTAGCCCTTGTGGACTACAATGCACCCAAAATACTGCATATCCTGTGTGGGTGCTATGGTCACATGATTTAAGTGAAGGGGGTGTTTGGACCCATAGGCGAATTATGTAGCACCACCCAACCCACCCTCTGGGGCTCAGGGTGGGGGACAGGATCTCCCACCAACAGATCCGCATTCTACATCCCTACAATGGTGGCAGTAGAGGGGACCATCAACCCCAGTCCTGCTGGGGAACAGGCACCCCACAGGGCAGTCGATGCAGATCTGTACGCATCCATAAGGCAATAGCAGACAGACAGACAGTAGGCCTGGAAATGCTCGGCTGCCTCACCACTATCTAACATTCTCCAGCAGCAAGAACAGTGAGTCTCCAGCCGCTGCACCCTGCAAGGTGTTCCAGCCATACACATACTAACTGCAGACAGTCTGCTAGCTAGTCCATAGTGCATGTTACTGGAGGAGATGTGTGCACCCAAAACTGGGATGTGAGCGCACAGGCACGCACACACACACACACACACCAAGCAGATAAGTCAGTGATTGGGCCCCAGAAAAGAGAACACATAAATATCACTTGAAAGAAATACTATATAGCACTATGGGGGAACCTAGCCATGCCGTGGTCACTGCTCAGTCAGGGTGAGAGTGACCTCCCAGCAGGACATGCTGTGGCCACCCTGTCCGTGCAGGTGGTGGCCAGGCACTACAATGTCCCAGCCATTGCCCTATGCCCTTTGCAGATGCATCCTGCCCAGGACACCCTGTCCGGGCCATACCCACAGTACCTTGCTCCTCATTATGCACATTGGCAGGCTAACACTGGAAACAGTGCAAGCAGTGTGGGCTGAGTAAGGTGTAGGCAGCCACAACACACTGGATAGACAGACACACACACACTCCCACACCTATGCCAACATTGTGCAAATATAGAGGCTTTTGGCAGCCCTGGCCACCACACCAGTCCTGGGCACAGTGCAGGCATGGCTATGGTGTGGGTGTGGGTGTTTATGCCCCTGTTGGCCGCTGCTCTAGAGCAGAGATTCCAAACTCCGGTCCTGGTGGGCCAAACACTGTTCGGGTTTTCATGCTGTCCCTAATGAATATGCATGAGATACATTTGCATACCATGGGTGCGGCGCATACAAATGCAGCACAGGCATATTTCTTAGAGAGAGCATGAAACCTGAATGGTGTTTGGGCCTCCAAGACTGCAGTTGGGAAACTCTGCTCTAGGTATTGCACATGTTTATGGTGTCTGTGCTCTGTAGGGTAAAATATAGGCATTTCAGGCATGTTTATGTTATCTGCAATAAAGGTTCCATCTTTATTACCACAGTTTAGTACTGGGTAAAATATGGGGACTGGGTGGGCAGGAGCCACAGCTGGGACTTGAACTTGTGACCTTCTGCTCATGAACACACTGGCTGTGTGTACTGCACCACACTGTTGCCACAGGGACAGTTCATTCCCTGGGGATACCATGACTGTTCATCAGACAGACCCTGTCTGTTGCAGTGCACGGCACCCACCTAAACGGGGCTAGGCCATGGTCTGAAAGGGCAGATGCCACTGCCCCCTCCGCCACCAGCACCTCTCTGCCACCATGCTGCCATGCCATTATGCCGGTGGTGCTGGTGTGCGCAGTCCCAGGCCATCCAGTGTGCCGGTAGGCAGCTGCCTATGGTGTGGGTTCTCGGGTAGGGGTGCGTACATGGACATGCGCGCTCCCCCCCCCCCCCAACACCACCTGCCAATGTTCTGTGTCCTTGGAGGTACCTGCTGGATAATCTCCCCTGTTACACTGTGGTACACACACTCGTGCCCATGTTGGACCCTCGTCAGTTGCTGTCTTGCTGCTTTACAGTTTCAGCATTCCTATGTGCCACCTAGGCATCTGCTTAACACGCACTGTGCCCCAGCTGGACCACAGCATGTGCCACCTGCAGCCCTCTATATCCCATTTCCAGCATCTGTACAGGTGCCCTTTCTTACATGCCCACTCTGCTGTTACTGCACATGTGCACGCCATAACAAACCTGCCCAATATAGACGTGAAAAAACCCTTATCAGCACTATTTCAATGTGGGATCATTCACTTTGCAGGGGGACAGAGATTAGACCCTTCCAAACATGATACCTTATTTTTTGAGCTTTGTCAGTGGTATTGCTTTATGTTTATCATTAATATCACTTTTGGCCAGCTTGGTTATGGGGATTTTAAATGTGGTTCAGGTCATTTTCTGTGTTTATTTGCCTTTTTGTTCCATGCACATGTATCACTACTATCACGTTTTGGGGTTTCCCTGGCTTTGCTGTACATTGCTGACTGAAATGTTTTCTCTTTCTTGCAAATGTGCCTTAACGCGAGGTTTTCACTGGCGTAAGTGTTCAGACCTGGATTTCACAGCATTAGTGTGCCTGGAGCCTCTCCCCTCCCACTCTCCGCCCATTGACCCCTTCTCTCCGCCCTCTGGGAAGCCTTACTCCACCCTTCAGAGCCGGATTTCACAGCATTAGTGTGCCTTAACGCGCGATAACGTTACCTTATCGCGCGATAATACCGCCACTGTTAAGACGCTTTAGTAAACATACCCCTTAGATGGCTTTGTAAATGTGATTATGCATGGAAAAAGGGCAAATAACATGCATAATCATGTTTCCGATTTTTTTACTGACATAATTTGTTGTTTTTCTAGGAATAGTTTTGCATTCACAAAGCCATTTTGCACAATTATGCAAAACCTCTAAAGAACTGAACAAAATGCAAACTAGCTCATTATATGAAACATTGCAAGAACTATTTTTTTGCCAAACTTAGCAATATCTCATTGAAGTGTAGAACATTTTTCTTTTGGTGATAAAGTCCATAATCTTTGGAGATTTTAGGGCACATTTTTAGATAGCATGTGGAGATTGGAATTGAGACGATGAGGTCATGATGTACACATTTCTGACAGTATTTGAGAAAAGGCTCTGCTAAACATGACGGGTACGTTCAGTACATGGAACTGGAGGACCCCATTTGCAAATCTACATACCAGGATAAATTAATGGGTGAAACTCGGCAACTTCCACATGCACATACAAGTGTAAGTTGGCCATTTTACAAACGTATACATATTTCAGTTTGTAAGGAGGAAGAAACAATGGGTGATTAAGTGGGATAACTCCTTAATCCCTCCTGTAAAGGGCTGGCTGAAACAGCACGTTTTAAAAAACTATGTGTGCCAGGGAACAGCTGCAAATCTCAACGTGGACAATTGCAGTCATACACCTCTATTCCCCTATTTGTAGATTTTTGACCCACACAAGCCCCTGACATGGACACCCACATGTTAATTCAGCCTGTTCTAAAATCTGCATTTCTATGTGGATGCCATTTCCACTAGTAAATACCTGATTTTATCTACAGAAATAGTGAATACAGTTTCTAAAATAACCTTCTTTATCACAAAACAAGAAAAATAATCCTAGAAATGAGCAGATATATGCACAGTCTTATGAACCCACTCACAGGTTAGAGCTTTGACCTGCAAACACCTTCAGGAAAGGGCATTATTTGACTAAGATTCTATAGCCTCTATTGTCCTAGGTAAGTACCAAAATGTTATTTTTCTGATTTTTTTCTCCACAGCTAGGGGATAACAGGCATATAATTAGCAAAAATCCTGGCAAGGTCAGTCAAAATGATGTGTACTACATGACTCCATTGGTTTGCATTATATGAGTGCTAATTTGTGCAAAAGCCACAGTGTCAGTCTAAGCGTCAGGGTAATGGATTCCCTCAGCTAATTTGTTTACCTATAATAAGAAACATAACCTGAATAGATATTACTGTATTTTCCACTACTTATCAAAGCAGGGCCCGCCCCTAAAAGTTGAGTGTCTCACCATTTAAGAGCAATGCTATAGAACTTTAAATGTAGCAAAACATGAGGAATTTTTGTTTGCTGCCTTCAGCTCTTTGCAGTTAAAATGTTATAGGTACAACCAGTCCCACATTTATTCTGCACTCTGCATTGTTCAAGGACATTAAAGTTGATATTAAAGATACTAATGCTAGAAACAGCCATTTTGTTTTGATTTAACTGAGTAATTCATCACCTACTCATACAACAATTAGTAAAGAGCTAAGAACGTGTCTTAACAACTGTAATTTTGATTGTCTAAATATTTTAGCAGAGAGATTTTTTTTAGCACCCTCCATTTGTAATGTTATTTACTGTATCTGTCATGACTGAATCTGGCTAACATGCTTAATAAAACATTTTCAAATCCATCCAACGGCTATGTGCATTTTAATGCTCTCAGAGTAAAAACCACTAAGGCTATTAACATGCTCATTAGCATAATCCATTGTGATATATCATCATCTAAAAGTTCAGTTCCACCACTGAATGCAACTGGGAAATGGATTTGAAGATTTTATGATACAATAACTATCCATTTGATAAGCAATTAAAAAGATATTTTGAGGCACTAAGAGTGAAGACAATGGAGAGAGACGTCTTACAGCCAAAATGCAAACTGTTCATCAAGCCATCATATTCCTTAGCTAGCAAGATCACATTTTTCTTCATTTAGAACTCTTGCTGTAACATAGAGAGAGCACAACACCAAAATTCAAAATTTCGACAATAGCGATGATGGCATTAAACTGAATAGTAATACAGTAAAAGTATGCAGATAGATGCTCTAGTATTTGCTTATAGGTGCTGCAACTGATCTATTTCATGGCATGGCAGAAGAAATATTCTATTTTATTTGATTTTGATGAGAAAATTATGCAGCTAAGTGATGTTGCCACTCCCAAACGGCATCAGAACACTAATCTATAAACATGTTATAAAGTGACGACAGAATATCAGTTTATAGGATTTGCTTGAACATCTTCTTTAATATTCAAAACATAAAGAAGAAGATGAAGCCTATTCCTTTAGCTTCAATAAAAAGCCAGTTTCCCTTTACATTGAACAAAATCATACAAAATACACAATTACTCAGAATGTGCATTCATTAGTATGCACTCTGTTCATTAATGCACCTTTAAAAACTTTGCATGAAATCGATTTGACATGCATTAACCCACAGTACAAATTATTGCATATGCAATCAAATTGCGTGCAATTAAAACTGTGTCAAAAAACCCCACAAAAATTGAGAAAATCTCTGAAAATTCTGAAAACAAACTTGAGTATTGCATACAGTTCTGGTTGCTGCATCTAAAAAGAGATATGGTAAAACTGGAAAAGGTAAAGAGACAGATGACCAAAAAAATAAAGGGGATGAAAGGATGCCCCTATGAGGAAAGCCTTGAAAGGTTAAGGCTCTTCAGTGTGGACAAAAGACGGCTGAGGACATTGACGTAAGTTCCAATGAGGGACCCCCAAGCAAAATTTTGCTGAGGGCCCCCCAATGTCACGGTGGTACCCCCCTCGTGTGGCGGCCCCCTCCCCATGTGGTAGTACTACTACTAGGCATTTATATAGCGCCACCAGGCGTACCAGCGCTGAACAAAGAGAAAACACACAAGAGACAGTCCCTGCTCAAAAGAGCTTACAATCTAATAAGACAAAACAAGAAAAGGAGTAAAAAAAAGATAAGAACAAGGGCAAAGAGACGAGAGCAGTAGAGACAGGACAAAGGAAAGAGGTAAGAACAAGTATAAGAGGAAGTAGGAAAGGTGAAATAAAAGAGGGGAAGGAAGGAGAACAGCAAAATCAAGAACCAAAGGCAGAGGCGAAAAGATGAGCTTTTAACTTAAGTTTGAAGAGGGCCAAAGAAGATGCCTGACATATAGACAAAGGAAGTTTATTCCAGGAGTAGGGTGCAGCAAGGTGAAAAGAGCGGAATCTGGAGTTGGCAGTAGAGGAGAAGGGCATAGCAAGAAGCAGCTGGCTAGAAGAACAGAGTACACGAGGGGGGAAATAGGGAGAAATGAGAGAAGAAATGTACTGAGGAGCCACAGAGTGAATGCACTTATAGGTTGGAAGGAGAAGCTTAAAGTGAATACGGAAATGGATAGGGAGCCAGTGAAGAGATTTGAGGAGAGGAGTGATGTGGGCAAAACGAGGCTGACGGAAAATCAAATGTGCAGCGGAGTGCTGAATAGACTGAAGGGGGAAAAGATGAGTCTGAGGGAGACCAGCAAGGAGCAGGTTACAATAATCAAGACGGGAGGTGATTAGGTAATGGATGAGGGTTTTAGTAGTGAGTTCGGAGAGAAAGGGGCTGATTTTGCCAATGTTGAAGAGAAAGAAGCGACAGGTCTTAGCGATGAGTTGGATATGAGAGGAAAAAGAGAGCGAAGAGTCAAAAATAACACCCAGGTTGCGAGTGGATGAAACAGGTTGGAGAACAGAGCCATCCACAGAGAGTGAAAAAGAAGAAGGAGAAAGGGAAATTTTAGGGGAAAAAACGAGAAGTTCGGTCTTGGCCATGTTCAATTTCAAGCGATGATGGAACATCCAAGCAGCGATGGCAGAGAGACAGCTAGAGATCCGGGACTGGAATGCAGAAGAAACTAGTAGCGGTAGTAGCAGGAGTGGCAATGGCAAACTTACTTGATGATCTTTGCTGCGCTGCCCCCACTCTTGTAAGTTTTCCACATGACCTGGGCCGAAATCTCACAGTGCAGCTGTTATCACGAGACTTTGACCCGGCGGGGAACAACTGTCAGGCATGAGAAACTTATAGGAGCAGAGACAGCGTGGCAAAGATCATCAAGTATGTTTGCTGCACTGCCTTACTGCTGCTGGGTGGTTCACCTTTCTACCTGGGCCCCTCTGCATTGCAGGGGCTGCTTGATGGAATTTACTCCACTGGCTGAGGGTATATATGACAGAGGTTTACAAAATAAGTGGAGTGGAATGCGTCTATGTGAATCACTTGTCTAACTCTTCAAAAAGTACAAAGAGGGACGGACACACAATGAAGACCAATCAGAGAAAATATTTTTTCAGTCTGTGTAATTAAGCTTTGGAATTTATTGCAGAGGATATAGTAAAAGCTGTTGATGTAGCTAGGTTAAAAAAGGTTTGGCATGTTCCTGGAAGAAAAGTCCATAAATCTTTATTAAAGTGAACTGGGTGAAATCTACTGCTTATATTTGGAATAAGTAGCATGGAATCTATCTTCCTTTTTTGGATCCTGCCAGGTACCTGTGATCTGGATTGGTCATTGTTGGAAACAGGATACTGGGCTTGATGGATCATTGGTATGACCTAGTATAGCAAATCTTATGTTCTTAACATTTTGGCCATGCATATCTCTAACAATTATGGGGCATGATATGTACAGAGTCCACAATTTAACTAGTTGAACGAGCTTTGCTTTTTGTATAATTTTTTAAGGAAAATAAAAATGAATGCTGTATTGGAAAGTATATGGAATCTAACATTGAAGCTTCCACCTTGAAATAAAAGCAGTCTGTATAGGAGAACATGTAATGTTGATTTTTCTTTCTATTTCACTTTACCCAACACATACAGTGAGACAAAACAAGTAAAGACACATTTTACAAAGACGTCCAAGAGCAAACTGGGATAGCCAAGTCTGAATGCCCTTAAATCAGCAAGTGCATCCACATTCGGGCATGATTTCACAAATGTGGTCATGCCTGATATGGACATCGCAGGGACGTCTACATAGACATCCTTGGTATAATATTTAATACCGGAGATGTCTACAAGATATGCAGCAATGGTGCACTCAAAACAAGTTTTCCAAAAACACACAGCATAGCATTGTCATTATGTAGATAGTGCAGTACCAACTTCGACACACTCTAGAGGTTTTAGTGCCAAAATGTGTACTTTTCTAATGCCTATTTGTGCCTGAAACAGGTCTAAGTTTGAATGTGGGCACAGATGTCCCCGAGGGCTCTAAGATTGATGGGAATGTCTATGTCTATAGCTCCACCCTGGACATGCCTCCTTCACATCACCTGCCTATTTACATGTCCCTGCAGTTGAGATCTCTAAAGGCCCATTTCTGTAATCACTCCAAGGATGTTTCCATGATTTGGGCGTCCACCAGCATGTTTTCAGATGTCCAAATCATGTCTAAATGATTTAAAATGACCCCCTTTGCTTCTAAATATAATTGATAAATAAAAGCAGCCAAAAAAGGCAAATAAGGTAATAACTTTTTATGGTTAGGATAGCATGAACATATGATGACAATTCACTTAAATATTCTGGAACTGTCATCTTTTGTTCAAAGTGTCCTGATCTGAGGAATAAGGGTTTACCATTTGAAAGCTAGTATATATAAAGTGGCATTTTAGAAAGGATGTCTAGGGAGAATCTGGGACATCCAGAGAAGAACATCCAAAAATCCAGGGGAGTGGCAGCATGAAGGGAAGCCTTCTGAAGTCACTCTGTCTCCACTCCAAAAAATGAATGTTATAGTAACTGGTTCTGGAAACGGGCCCCATGCAAATAGCAAGACTGGGTATGTGGACGGGTGTAATCCATGTTACAAATTTGGACGTCCCCGAATTGTACGCCTGCAGAACTGGGCACATGGATGTTCCAGCAAGAGTATTCCAGAAGGGGGGGTGACTATATTTTGAGGCTAGTATGTCCTAACTGACCATCCAGATAATCAGACATTTGGTGGCAGGCCACTAATATATTTGAAGTATGTATTTACATGTAGATTTCTTCGGCCAGGAAATATTAACTGGGGCAATGAAAACGCATTTTGTTTTTCCCCTTGGAAGAGTTGCAGCCACCTTATTCATGATCAAGGCCAGGTATAGCCATGGATGTCTCAACAACCAGGGCAAGATATGCTTGTGCTGTTCTGAACTCACACCACGCCTCCACCACGCTCTCGTGCTACATGGACATTCTCGCACTGGGGACGTCTATATACCTGGCTTTATAAAATGGCTCTGAAGTCATCTCCATGACTTAAATGCATAACTGCACATTTTCAGATCTCCAGCTCATGAATAGGGCTTCTAAAATGACCTCCATAGTATATATACATATATCACATATTGGTTGCTAACTTTTATGTCATAGCTCAGTCCTTTGGGTCTTAGCTTCTTTATTCTTTCATGCATTCAGAATAAAAAGACAATTTCTGTTATGGATCCAGCAGTCCAGATATTTACAAATTCAAAAATATCCAGATGGGGTATGTTTGTCAGAAATCTAACATGAATCTCAAGGAGAAATTTCACTTACCGTTAATTTCCTTTCCTGGAATACTGCTACACCAGTCCAGACAAACGGGTTATGCACCCCTGCCAGCAGATCTTGGAGACAGAGAATTCTACCAGAGCTCTGATAGGCTGGAGCCTGGTGATATAATCCTACCCCTAGGGGTCTCCCTCAGTTACGTCCACAAGCTAATGCAACATGAACTGTAACATCACCCCAGAGGGTCTCAAGTGAACTATATACAAGGGAGCCGAAGAACTCCCTAGAGCTGAAAACAGTATCCACCTACGAACCCATGGACTGCCCATGGCGAGGCATACCGGCAAAGAGAAGAACCGTGGTCGGCGGCTGCACCGCACCAGCGGCACTCCAACCAACAGCAGGGCGGGTCCTGGACTGGTCTAGCAGTATTCCAGGAAAGGAAATTAACGGTAAGTGAAATTTCTCCTTCCAGTTCATACTGCTAGACCAGTCCAGACAAACGGGCAGTACCCAAGCTACCTGCTTTCAAGGGGGGGTAAGGCCGCCGACAGCTAAGCAACTCCAAAACGGACCTCCTGACGGGCATGAATGTCCAACCTATAATGACCGACAAAGGTGGACAGCGACGACCAAGTCGCCGCCCAGCGAATATCGAGAGGAACTACATGAGACCTTCCGGCCTACAAAGTTGCTTGCGCCGGAGAGGAGTGAGCACAGAGTCCCAGTGGAGCTGGCTCTCCCAGAAGAAGGTACGCCGCCTCAATGGCCTCTGTAACTCATCTAGAAATGGTAGATTCGGAGGCTGCGGATCCCCGACGAGAACCCGCGAACAAGACAAAAGAGCAATAGTCATATGGAAGGGTCCCGCGACCCCCAGATACCGAAAAAGAACCTTCGTAAGGTCCATCGCCCGCAACGGAAACCGACCACTGTCACACTGCGCCTTTGGAAAAGACGGAAAGAAAAGAGGCTAGTCAACAGCGAACGGCGTCAGCACTTTGGGCAACAAAGGAAGGGACAGTTCTCAGAGAAACGCCTTCGGAGGAAAACGAGAGATAGGGATCTCAACACAGAGAGCCTGGAGCTCAGAAACACGGCATGCTGAAGTTATGGCCACCAAGAAGACTGCCTTCAGAGTCCAATCTAGAAGAGAACAGGCCCTCAGAGGCTCAAAGGGAGGAGCAACGAGGGCACAGAGGACAAGCACGAGAGCCCACGCCTGTACAGGCGAACGCAGAGGAGGCCGGAAGGCCTAACTCCGCGGAGGAACCGAGACACGTCCAAATGCGAAGCTATTGATCGCCCTGGTATAGGACCCCGAAAACAAGTTAAGGCGACCACTTGTACTCGCAAGGAATCGAGCGCTAATCCCTTATCCACTCAGGCCTGTAAAAAGGACAGGATGTCCGGAACACCGCAACGCCAGGGTGAGAGGTTATTTCGCGAACACCAACCATCAAGAGACGCCAAACTCGAGCGTAAGTCAGCGTCGTGGTAGACCGCCGTGCCGCGAGAAGCGTCACGACCACGCTAGGCGAATAGCCGTAGCGAGCAAACCGGCGGCGTGGAATTGCCAGGCCATAAGCGAGTAAGGAGCCGGGTCTTCCATCTCCACCGGTCCCTGAATCAGAAGGCCGAGCAACGCCTCGAGGTGGAGCAGCGACGCCCCAGGCAGATGGAAGAGATCCGCATACCATGGTCCGCGAGCCCAATTCGGAGCCAGCAGGAGCACAGGGTCGCGACGGTCTCAGAACCGCTGGAGAACCATGCATATCACGGATCAGGGAGGGAAAACACACAGGAGAAGATGAATCGGCCACGGTTGAGAGAGAGCATCCATGCCGTGCGCTCCCTCGTCCCTCCAATGGCCGAAGTACAGCGAAGCCTTGGCAGTCAGCGCCGTAGCCATTAGATCCATGGTCGGTAGTCACAACAGGCGAACAATGGACCGGAACGCATCCGGCTGCAGAGCCCAGCTCCCGGGCTCCAGAGAGTGCCGGCTGAGAAAATCGGCTTACACATTGTTCACGCCTGCGATGTGCTGCGCCGACAGCCTGAAGAAGTTCCTCCGCCCACGGGAGGAGCAAACGCCTCTCCTGTGAGACATCCGGACATTGCATGCCGCCTAGGCGGCTTAGGTAAGCAACCGTCGTGGCGTCGGACAGGATCCGAACCGCAATCCGCCGCAGAAGAGGCTGAAACCGAAGAAGGGCGAAGCGCACTTTCCGCGTCTCGAGACGATTGATAGACCCTTGGGCTTCGCGAGGTGACCAACTCCCCTGCGCCGAGGCCAAGCCGCAAGGCGCTCCCCAACCGGAGAGGTCGGCGACTGGCGTCACCAAGATCCAGCGCAGAGACTCCAGAGGGACCGCCCATAGAAGATTGTGTGCCTGAAGCCACCAGCGGAGACTGCGGCGCACCGGCAGAAGCAAAAGCAACCGGATTCGATAACTCTCCGATACCGGCGACCAACAAGATAGAAGCGCCGTCGGCAAGCAGCGCATGAGTGCTCTTGCCCACGGAACAAGGGCTATCGTTGCTGCCATGGACCCCAAGAGTTGAAGGTAGCCCCAAGGCCGAGGCGCCGCTTGATCCAAGCAGCGGTGGAGCTGAAGAGAGAACTTCTGAAAACGTTCCTGAGGTAGAAACAGCCGTCCCCTACGAGTGTCGCACCCAGCCCCTAGAAAATCCAGGACCTGAAGCATCCCAAAATAGACAGAGTAACGGCCCAGTCCTCCATCCAACGGTGGACCGGGACGAATGGCATCTAAACGCTGGAGCCTTTAAATGAAGCAACATCCGCTGCCCGTTGATGCAGGCTGAGCCATCTCCGAGCTACCGACACCGGTGCTAGGAAGCGAGCTGACAGCCACAAGAGATCACAGAATGCTTCTGCCCGGAATGCAGCGATGGATTCAAAATGAACCAACTCGGGAACACCGGGAAGCTGCTGAATCCATCGAAAGGAGGCCCGAGCTGCTAGACCTCCGCACACCTGCAAGAAGGAAATAGCGGGCGAAGGAAAACCGGTCTTTAGCAGCCTCCCAACTCTTTAGGTCTTGCTGGTCGCGGAGCGCCTCTCCGCCCTCAACCGGAAGTGTGATATGCCTGATGACTCTGGTCAGAAAGCATCAACTGTCGGGTATGTCAGCCAACGGTCCAAGTGAAAGGGAGACCAAGGGTATAACTGACCAATACCGCGTGCCGTACGAATGCTCTGGAAAATGGGATCCGGCTGCAACCGGATTTGAGAATCCGGTGGAGCAGGCGTGTTGGCTAGGGGGAGCAACTCGATCACCTGTGTGATTAGAGCCGGCAACTCCTCTTACCGAAAAAGGCTGAGAACCGTCAGCGAAGAAAACAGACGGAGAATATTCCCCATCTCTGTACTCCAACGAGTCAGGGCTGACATCCGAAGATTTAAAGTCTTCTTGAATATCTATAGTACCCCGCAAGGCACATGCAACGCCCCAAGGAGGACGTACTGCTCTAAGGTCTGAGGACTTATGGGACCACTTGCGAGACCACGCCATATGCTCGCCTGCTACTGGGCAGGCGAAGGAGATATTCCAAAAGACTCCAAAAGGCACAGGCGTCATGTCAGATGGAAGAGTGTGAGGAAGGCACTGTCAGTCAAGGCTGCTGTGGCCTCCAGCGGCTGTGGAAGCGACATGGGAGCTGACTGAATCCTTTCCTGCAGGAAGATCCTGCAGCAGGGGCTCTGAGGAAGGAGGAGATAAGGTGCTGATGAACCCATCTAGCAGCGCAGTGGGAATGGGGAAAGAGTCTCCGGAATGCAGCGTGCAGGTGGAACACAAGCAATCTATTAATTCCCCCTTCGGCTGATTACATATCACATATAATACAGCCAGAGAAACAAGCATTGTAGAGACTTAAACCACCTTTCCTCTTCTTGTTTTTTTTTTTTTTTTAGCAAGGTAGGCTCAGGGAAACCCAAGACTCTTCAAAGAAAAGGATTTTGAAACTCCACGTGCCTCCACAGCATGTTTAAATGTGTGGAAACTGCTGTCTAGAGCTGTTCCCTCCAAAAAGAAACACTGAAGAGAAAAACAAAATGGCCGCTGGCACAGAAAAACTGTCAGGTATTCACTGAGCTGAGAAGGGAACTGTCAGTCATTCACTGTGCTGGTACAGAGAAACTTTCAAAGTCAGGGTAAGGCAATTACAGTGACTGAAAGTAGGGAAATTAGAGTGTGATCCCTCTGCAGCCACTCAGACCTCCATGGTAGGGGCTGAAAGGTGTTTCTGGGGAGGGATGTAGAAGCTGAAACCCAGCTGTATGAAGATTACAGTGAGTATGCTTAATTAGGCCGAGCCCAAAACAGTCAGGATCCAAAACACTGACAAAATTCCAATCAAATGGTATATTGAATAAGACAGGTACAATATTCAGTAAGACGTACAAAGTAACCCGGCTGCAGTTTGTGGATTAAAAATTTAAAATAGGAACTTCAAAACTCAGAGGCAGCCGGTCCGGATGCAGTTGAAATCATCCCAGAACAGCTGAGGCAAGTAAGAAAAAAACAGGCTACTCACAGTTTTCTTTCAGAAAATGATACCTGAACTTCCTGGGATGTCCAAACTCTCGTGGCAAAGACTCAGCGCAGCGTAAAGCCAAGGGAGAGCTCCACTGAAGCCAGGCTCAGGAGTACCCAAGTTCATCCGGGGAAGCAAGATGCTGGGGGAAGAGCACAGCTGATTCATGAGGTCCTTGTGTTTCTTCGGACAGCCTATGCAGCGTAAACCTGAATAAGGCATAGTGAGAACTAAAAAAAAAATAACTCTGTCCCACAGGAACAGGCATTTAACAATATTCCCCATAATAGGTAATGCCTCAGGCGGCCATGTTTGTTGGGCACAGTGGGGAATGGAACCCATGAGCCCTGCACCATTGGTCAGTGTCTTAGCATTGTACTGTGGCTCTGAATTGCATCCTGTTCTCTATCCATGCCTTCCGTACTTTTTATTCATTATGTTAATACATAGTGTCACAGAGCAGACTCATTAGTGTCCCCTATGGAGACAGAGGATAGTGCAGCTCAGGGAAATAATAACGTTTTGGGAAAGCACATGGTGGAAAGTTGCCATGGGCAACGTAAGCAAGTGAGGTCACGAGCTTGGGAGACACACCCAGCCAATAGGGTAGCCAGGGGATTTTCACCTGACTCTAATCAGCTAGGGAGTGGTGCATCTAGGAAATACCTAGATAAACTCAACTCACAAACAGTTAGGCAGTTCAAGACGAAGGCACAGCCTAAGAGCCAGGCTAAGAGCCAGGATAGGAGCTGGAGAGAAACCCAGAGAAGGAACTGGATGCATGAGGAGGACGAGAGAAGCTGTGAAGAGAGCGTGTCTAAATACCCCATTGGAAGCTTGAACGGAGGTCTGAGTGAGTCCGAGGAATGCTTGAATGAAAGGTACAGACAGTTTGACACAGCAAGTGAGAGTGAATGTAACAGCCCAGATTGGAGCAGAGATAGAAGACAAAAGGTACAAGCCAGGAAGTTTTATCCCAGTGCAAAAAGGGGGAGTTCAGAGCTTGGAGATAAGGGACAGTTTGTGAAAGTCCAGAAACCCTCCAAAGCCAGCCTAAGGGGAGCAGAGAAACTCCAGTTTCCTTATAATAAGCAAAGGAAAGGCTTGTTACCTGAAGAAGTAAAACATTCTGAAAGGTACGTGAGACCCAGAGTTTCCAAAGGGCTGCCGTCAGAAATTCCAGCTGGTTCCAAGTTCCTGAATAGAGCAGAGCTCAGAGCAGGAGTAATTCCACCTAATAGTTGGACAGGGTAATTCTTTAACCTGCTAAACAGAGGTCAGCAGAGGGGAGGCTCCTACTACCAAAACAGGAGTAATTGTGGTAATCACAAACAGTTTTCCTTTAGTGGAAAAGAACGACGTCACAGCCAGGACGGACTGTTTGCCAAGCCCACACTGAGAGAAAGTACAGAGGTACTAATTCCTGTTGAGGAGCCGATGCAATGTGAATCTTCTATAATTGAAGGGAATATTGAAGAAATGGATTGTAGCCTTTCTTTGGCAGATAATATAATCTCCCTAAGATAAAGAAGAATAAGCAGCCTGACAAGGAAGCAAAGGCCTTATTCTGGGTGGCTACAGGTCTGTGTTTAAAGTACATTTCTGTTATTAAGAAGCTGAAAGAAAGCCATTTTTATGTTCCAGTTTTTCTTTCTGTTTTACCCAAGAAGGGTTTTGTTTTGTTTTGTATATACTTGAATATCCTATTTGGGAAAGGGAAATAAAGCCCTATTTACCTTAATTCGGTTGTCCACAACTATTTTTGTGTAACTGGCAGCAGCTACAACTACCAGGAGGCCAGTTACACTGGGGTCCAGTGCAATACCTAAGCTCACCGGTAGGTGCACATGAGGGCCCGTGACAATAGGCAGAGAAAAAAGGAACCCCTTCACAACTCACAGCTAGCAAGTGTTGTGGAAAAAAACTTAAACAGCAATAGAGCTGTTAGAAGCCAGTAGAGAAGGAATCTGGCTTCCCGCCAAAAACCGGGGCTTATTAGCTATTCAAAATGGCCACCGGCAAAAATAAACCTCAAAAAGAGTGAATTAAAACCCCCAAAAGCTAAGGAATTAAATTAAAAAGTCAAAGGAGAAGGTGGGAGGGTTGCAGGCATGAGAGAAATGCCTAAAATCGCTGAAAAAGCAAGAAAAATAAATCGAGTTACCACAGAGTTTCAGACAGCAGTGGGAGAAAGACAGTTTCTGTACTCACAGTACCGAAAGTGCAAAGAAGCCACGGACCGCTGCTCAAACCACTGCCAGCTGCCTCACCACTAAAATCAGCCCCAGGGACTGGATTTTAGGAGGCTTACCATCCAGCTAAATAGCCCTCATGACTAGTGCTGGGGAGTCTGCACATCAGCGATCTCTACTGTGACAGGACACAGGAGCTTCAGCTGGAATCATCCTGGTGCTCAGATAAGTACACTGGCAACTCAGGGGATAATCTCTCCAAGAGAAATCACAAAGAAATAAAGCATTTTAAATTTTTTTGAAGGAGCAAAAAAAAAAAGCATCCAGATCTGCTGGAGACAGAGAAAAACTGAGGGAGACCCCTAGGGGTAGGATTATATCACCAGGCTCCAGCCTATCAGAGCTCTGGTAGAATTCTCTGTCTCCAAGATCTGCTGGCAGGGGTGCATAACCCGTATGTCTGGACTGGTCTAGCAGTATGAACTGGAAAGGTGTATTAGATCGTTTCTTGTTCTGGTTTATACTGAAGTGTCTTAAAAATAAAGTTTTCAGCCTTTTCTTCCAGTTGCTTCTCATTTGTTCGGGCATGGTCAAACTATATTGATAATTAGAACAAATCTGTGCAGGGAAAGCTAAACTGGTCCATATACAAGGTGTGATCAAAAAGTATCAAGATTGTACAATAACACAAGATGTATAACTGACAGTTATTGCACTTTGTCTCCTTTTAAGTAGTTCTCTTCTGATAAAACTCACTTCCTCCAGTGTTCCTGCCACTGCTGGAAACAATTTTGAAATGCCTATTTCATTATGCTGTGAAGCTGCGGTGTCGAAGTTTGCTTAATGATTTCCAAGTCATCGAATCTCCTTCCTTTCAGTGATAATTTTAGTTTTGGAAACAAGAAAAAGCCACAAGGTGTGAGGCCAGGTGAGCATGGAGGCTGACAGACTTGCTCGATTTGGTATTTAGCCAAGAACTGCTGGACAAGATATGATTCGTGAGCTGGGGAGTTGTCATGATGAAGCAACCATTCAACATTCCTATTTAACTCTGTCCTCTTACAAAGAACTGCACCTCTCAAATGAATCAGAACTTGGATGTAGCACTCCTTATTCATGTTTTGACCTTTTGGAGCATACTCATGATGAACAATACCAAAGAAAACCGTGAGCATGACCTTGACAATGCTCCTTACCTGATGGGCTTTCTTGGGTCTGGGAGAGTTTGGAGTCTTCCATTGTGAGGCATGAGCTTTAGTTTCCAGCTCATGAATCATGGGTTTATGGTTATCACCAGTAATAATCTTTTTGATAATATTCAAATAATTTTCAACGCATTCCTACAAATCCCTGGCTGCAGACAGTTGATCTTCTTTTTGGTCAGAGGATAGGAGTTTCAGCACAAATTTTGCAGACATGTCTCATCCCCAAATTGACAGTATGAATGGACTGTACTGACCAGAAACTGATGTCCATGTCCTCAGTGAGCTCCCTAATAGGCAATCAACAATTTGAGCATATTGTGTCATGCACTGCTTCAACTTTGTCTTCATTCCTGCTCATGGATGGCCTTCCAGAACGTTCATCACTATCCACACTTTGGCGGCCCTCTTGGAAATATTTGTACTAGTCAAACACAAGCATGAGTCATGCATTCATTGCCATACATTTGCTGTAACTTGTCATAAGTCTCTTTGCATGAATCTCCAAGTTTCTGTCAGAATTTAATGCAAATTCGCTGTTCAATTTTTTTCACTCATCATAAATATGACAAATTGTTTTTACACAATACCAGTCACAACGTGATTAAAAAAGAGCACATAACTAGGTCACTGCATGCTTAATAGCATCATGGTGCGATGAATTATTATATAGCTACACAAGTCTCAATACTTTTGATCACACCTTGTATATAAAATGGGTTGAGAATATCTATCCATCTGTCTGTCTGCCTGCCTGCCTGTCTGTAAGCAAAATAACTCACCCAAAATTTAATGAAATAGGATTTGTATTAGTATTTAGCTCATACCTTTACAGTGGTAGTTCAAGGTGAGTTACATTCAGGTACAGTAGATATTTTCCCATTGCAAGAGGGCTCACAATCTAAGTTTGTACCTGAGGTAATGGAGGATGAAGCTTGGAATATGAAAAGAACTGATAAAAAGACATGTCATGTTTGAAAATGGACCAAATCAGACTGAGGATTCCAGAGAAAAAAAGCTCCCCCCCCAAAAACAAATAGCCCAATGTATTTCTATGGGAGGAGGAGTTCTAGCTTCTGTAGCATAGCGACCTACAGACAGGAAACATAGCAGTTAGGGAATTTCTCTTTTTAAACTCTGTGTCTTTGATCTCTACCCCTCAGCACTGTTCCCTCTAAGCTGTGCGCGTGTGCGCGCGCACACACCTCGCCGAGCGAGCGCACATACTTTACAACAGAGCGCACAAAAATTACGGCTCTGATTCTGATAGAAAACAACACAGACGTCTTAAAATTTAAAAGTTATGATTGTAATTACTAGAAATTTCCCGCTTCATTTAGTAATCTATTTTCATTTAATTTGATTAAAATCAATGTGGTGTACATACTGTATTCTGACGTGTAGTCAAATTTTAAAGTATATAACTCCAAGTGTCGTTATGTGGCGCACAAAAATTTGACCTTCCTTCAAAAGCTGCACACAGCTGATATTTTATGCGCACACAGACTACAGAAAATTAGAGGGAACATTGCCCCTCAGTCCCCCAAATTGCTCCATTATGTAAAAAAATCCCCATGCCCCATAACTCTGCACACTCCCCATCCCCAAGAAATACTCCTCAACTGTCCTACCAAACCACTAAATGCTACCACCACAAATACCACCTACAACACTCACTACTCCGCAAATTGTCCCAGACCCAAAAACTACACTGCTATACTGTCCTACCACACTGATACCTGTCCCGAACAAAAACAAATCTTTTGCAATTGCCTCACTACCCTGCAAACTGTCCCACCCCAATAAACAAACTCTCACAACTACTCCAACTTGCACCTTTCACTGCTCCACTCCTAAAAAATACCCCTCACAATTGCCCCACTGCCTCACTAAATATCTCATCTCCAAAAACAACCCTTCCAAAACTACCCCACCGTCCCAAAAACTGCTGCTCCATAATTGCTTCACCTGCAGAAACTACCCCACCCCTAAAAAAAATATTCCCTCCCAACTGGCCTACTATACCACAAACTGCCCAACCCATTAAAAATATCTCCAAATTGCTCCATCCCCCTGCAAAATGTGACACTGCAAAATTTGCCCCTTGCAACTAGCTGACCACCTCACCAAATGCCCTGCATCTGCCACCCACCCCACAAATTGCCACCATCCCCAAAATGTACACCCCACAATTGCCCCATCCCAAAAATTACTCCTCATGCAACTATCCCACCATCTTGCAGAATGCTCCACCCAGCAAAAATATCACTCAACTGCCCCACTCTCAAAAAGACTCTCCCATGTAAATACCCCACCCCTAAAAACTCCCCACTGTAATTGTCCCAGAATCCTGAAAAATACCCTACCCCCAAAATTATCTCACCACAACTGTCACCAACCACAACATATTTTGTAAATATCCTACCACTTTTAGTTACCCCACCACAGACACAACACATGCACAGCACAAACAGAACACACAACACATACAGTACACATACAGAATACATATGAACACTACACACACACAAACACAGGAATTACAAATTCACATATATATTTAATTTTCTTTGCTGCTAGCTCTTCTGTGAAAGCTACTAACTGAATCACACTGCTTTTATATTAGTTGCTATCTGTATGGTCAGCTAGCTCTGTTGGCATGGCCAAGGCTAAATTAAGGAACTGGCACCTAGGAATACACCTTGGATCCAAAGTTTTGGTGTGCACTGTCAGATGTGCTCAGTACTTGGGAAGTCAGCCTTGACAATTGTTTGGCTTTTTTCATGATTCTGATGATGTTCACATTAATCTATGGAAGCTAGGAGGCGACTAATATGTCTGGACATTTTGCATGGTTTAAAACTCTATATGCAGTTCCCCAATTCTCTCCCTTGTGACTAAGCCTACCCTGCCTGCCTGTCTTTAGTGTAACTAGCAAAAAGTATGTGGGTAAGAGCCAGCCAATGGGAAGACGGTGGGGGCAGAACACTGGAATGCTGCTCTAGTCATAGGAAGGGAGAAGGTGAGCTGGAGGAAGTTCTCTATGCTGTGCGAGTTTACTTTCTGCTTGTGATGGGAGATGGAAGAGAAATGAAGCCTCCACATCCCCAAGAAATGTCTCAATGTATTTCTCTAGGAAAAGCAGCACAACAGCTGCAGCATACAAATGCTGATTCACAGTAACATAGAAATTACGCCATTGCACCTTCTATAAAAAGCCCTTCTTTCTTATCTCCTCTCCCAACTGCAGATTCACAGAGAACATACACACACATTCATACAAGCATTCACACAATCATTCATGAATGCACAGACATACATACAAGTACTGTATATATTCAGTGATACACAAACATATGTGCATTCATAAAAAAATGAAATTAGACTTACCTGCTAATTGTTGTTCCTTGAGGAACTCCAGTCCAGTCCCGAACCTCTGGGTAGTGAACCTCTTCCAGCAGCTTGGAGACTGAGTACATCACATTCTTGAGAATAGTAGTACTAATATCACTGGCTCCTCCCATGAGCTCCCAGTAACCTATTGACAAAGCAAACTCAGAGGAGCAACAAATAAGTAAACATATTTCCTACAAGGAAAAAATAATTAACTAGATAGTATATATGTCCCACTCCTATAAGAGGTACTTCCTTTAACTTTCCAGAGAGGGAAGAGTAAGAAAAAAAGAGAGAAAGCAGCATACTAGAGGGTTCCCCAATAACAACAAACCTCGTAATAGACTCTAATGTATAAACTACCAGATAAGTATGCGATACTAGAGGCTCCGATATAGCGGAGCGACACCAAAAGAGAGGTCTGTAGCATCACGGAACATCTTGGGTGGGATATGGGACTGGACTGGAGTTCCTCAAGGAACAACAATTAGCAGGTAAGTCTAATTTAATTTTCCTTATCGTCCCTCCAGTCCAGTCCAGAACCTCTGGGATGTAACAGAACAGTTACTTAATGGGAGGGACCCGCTAATCTGGCATGTAAAACCGCCGAACCAAAACGGGCATCCCCAGCTGCTTGGATATCTAGGCGATAGTGTCTGCTGAAAGTATGTAATGAAGACCAAGTAGCCGCCCGACAGATCTCCACTGGGGGAATCAAACTATACTCGGCCCAAGAAGCAGTTTGGGCTCTAGTGGAATGTGATTGGGGTCCTAAAGGAACTACATGCCCCTGCAAAATATATGCAGAAGCGATGGCTTCCCGAATCCAGCTGGATATGGTGGCCTTAGCTGCCACTTCGCCCTTACGCGGTCCGCCAAAGAGGACAAACGATCGGATTTGGGAATAGTTTCGGAATTCTTCAGATAACACTTGAGGGCCCTTTTGACGTCCAACCGATGCAGGTCACGCCCATGGAAGACCCATCCAAACAGTCCAAAACCGGAAGAGAAACGGGCTGTTTGACATGAAATGCCGAAACCACCTTTGGCAGGAAGGAAAGAACCTGGCAGAGAACCACCTTCTCCCGAGAGGGCTCTTTGCAAGACAAAGCTTGCAATTCTGAAATTCTTCGCGTGGAACAAACTACTACCAGAAAAACTGTTTTCAAAGTTAAATCCTTAAATGAAACCCAAGTCAAGGGCTCGAATGGCTCTTTAGTTAACGCTCTGAGAACCAAATTGAGATCCCATGACGGGACTAAGACCCGACGAGGTGGTCGCATATGATTTACTGCCCGAAGAAAACGCAACACATCTGGATGTGAACCCAAAAGCTCCTTATTGACCTTTCCGCGAAAACAAGCAATAGCCACGAGCTGCACTCACAATGAACTGGATGCTAAGCCTTTATCAAAGCCATCCTGCAAAAAGGCCAGGATATGAGTAACCGTCGCCAAAGAAGCCTGTAATTGTTGACGTGAACACCACGCTTCAAACACGCACCAAACGCGTAAGTAGGCCAGAGAAGTAGACCTCTTCCGGGCATTTAACAAGGTTCAAATGACTGGTGCTGAATAACCTTTCCGTCTCAACCTAGCCCTTTCAAGAGCCAAGCCGTAAGCGAGAATCGACTCACCTGAGGCATACGCAGAGGACCCTGCAAGAGCAGGTTGCTGCGCTGCAGATGCCATGGCTGATCCACCAAAATTCGCATCAGGTCCACGTACCAAGGATGTCTTGGCCAATCCGGAGCTATTAGAATAACATATCCGTGATGTTTCTTGATCCGCTGAACTACATGGCCTATCAAGGTCCTCGGTGGGAACACGTAGAGAATTCCCTCCGTCGGTCAGTGCTGCAACAGGGCATCGATGTCCTCTGACATTCTTTCTTGCCTTCTGCTGTAGAAACGACTGGTCTTTGCGGAATCAAAGGTTGCCATCAGATCCATTAGCGGTACTCCCCATCTGTGGACAATCCAAGAGTATACCTCCGGGTGAAGTACCCACTGTCCTGGATCCACGCGAACTCGACTGAGGTTGTCTGCTGCCACGTTGTCTATTCCCGCAATGTGGGCTGACGACAACGCTTGGAGTCGAGGTTCTACCCAGAGAAATAACTTCTCTGCTAGGTCTTCGAGCGGTATTCTTCCTGTGTTGCCTTGACGATTGAGATATGCCACTGCCGTCGTGTTGCCCGATAAGACTCTCACTGACTGGGTTAGCAGAATCTTCTCGAAAGCTTTGAGTGCCAGGAACACCGCTTTCAACTCCAATCTGTTGATCGACCAACTGGACTCCTGCCTGCTTCAAGTTCCTTGAGCATAGAGACCCCTGCAGTGCGCTCCCCATCCCGACAGACTGGTGTCGGTTAAGACTGGAATCCAGCCCCTTTGCTCGAGAGGCAAGCCCGCAGTCAGATTGTTTCATTGGAGCCACCAATAAAGAGCTGCCTTTACCTCCTGTGGACACGGGAGCCGCTGGGTCAGAGAGTCTGTCTGATGTGACCATCACCGAAGAAGAAGTGGAGGAGTAGCCTAGTGGTTGGGGCAAGGTACTTCAGGCTGGAAGGTCGGGGGTTCAAATCCCACTAGAGGACAGCAACCTTGGGCCGGAAGGACTGGGGTTTCTAGTCCCACAGGTGCTCCTTGTGGTCTTGGGCAAGCCACTTAACCCTCCATAGCCCATGTTCCCTGTAAAATAGTTATCTCCAAGTTATAATGCCCTGTTCAATGTAATTTCAGTTTGTTCAATGTAAACCGCACTGATGCAGAATAGCGCGGTATATAAGAGAATGTAAATAAATAAATAAAATAAAATAAGAACTCTCTGTAAAGGACGCATATGTGCTCTCGCCCACGCACCACCTTCAGTATTGCTGCCATTGTGCCTAACAACTGTAGGTACCGCCATGCAGAGGGAGATTTGAGCTTCAAGCCAGCCAAGACTTTCTAGAAGCTGTACCACTCGGGCAGTGACTCATGCGCTTTCTTGTCTGGATTTTTCTCTGATCAGCCAGTCGTCCAGATAAGGGTGAACCAACACACCTTCCTTTTGCAGCACCACAGCTACTACCGCCATAACTGTGGTGAAAGTCCTGGGCACCGTGGCTAAACCGAATGGCATTGTTTGAAACTAAAAATGCCCCATTGGTACCGCAAACTGCAGGAATTGCTGATGGCATGCCCTGATAGGGATATGCAGATATGCTTCCATGAGATCTAGAGACGTCAAGAACTCCCCCTTTCTCACCGTGACTATTACGGACCGCAAAGTTTCCATGTGAAAATATGGCACCTGCAGACAATGGTTTACTCCCTTGAGGTCCAGAATCGGACACCAGGAACCATCCTTTTCTGGTACTACAAAATAAATTGAGTACCGACCGCAGCCATATTGGCTTCTGGGTACCGGAACTATTGCTCATAACTGCAGAAGCCTTGTTAAGGAGTCCTTTATCGCCAGGGCTTTGTCTGATGCTCCACAAGGAGACTGGATAAAAAAATTGGTTATGGGACTTGCGAACTTGAGAGATGAACCCTTGTGAATAATTTCCAGAACCCATTGGTCGGAGGTTATTCGGGTCCAAGCAGGGTAGAAGTCCCGTAGACGACCTCCCACGGGCTGCTCCGCCGCTTGGGCCCTCCGCTCTTCATTGTGTTTTTTTAAAACCAGAAATTGAGGGACCAGAGAAACCTCTAACTGCACCTCAGAAACCTCTGAATGCTTGACCCTGAGAAGAGAATCTTCCCCTCTGAAAACCCGACAGGCGGGAGGTATGAAAACATCAAAAATCATGTACCTGTCCACGAGATGGTGCCGGGGTATGCACCTGCTTAGATTTATCTTCTAGTAGACGTCCTCCCTTGGACTCACCCAAGTCCTTAACTAATTTATCCAAGTCTTCTCCGAAGAGAAGCTTCCCCTTAAAAGGAGGTTACTAAGCCGGGACTTAGATGAAGAATTTGCTGTCAAATTATGCAGGCATAGGTAGCGACAAGCAGCCACCACTGAAGCCATACTGCATGCTAAACTGCAAATGAGATCATAATGAACATCCGCCAGGTAAGCAGCACCTGATTCCAATCTAACAAAATCAGCCGCATGCTCCAAAGACGCCACCTCCAGCTGTTGAAGCCATTGGGACCATTGAAGACAGGCTCTGGCAACCCAGGCCTCAAAAACAGAAGCTTGCAACGACAAGGCACTAACATCAAACGCCTGTTTCAAGAGAACATAAGAACATAAGATTTGCCATACTGGATCAGACCAAGGTCCATCAAGCCCAGTATCCTGTTTCCAACAGTGGCCAATGTAGGTCATACGTACCTAGCAGTTTCCCCAAAAGACACAGGTTCCAAAATGCTTGTATTGGGTCAAGCATTGATATCCTGGGTCCCTTTTTAATAATGGTTTATGGACCTTTCCTCCAGGAACTTGTCCAAACCTTTTTTAAACCCAGCTACACTAACAGCCTTTACTACATCCTCTGGTAACAAATTCCAGAGTTTGATTACACGTTGAGTGAACAAAGATTTTCTTTTATTAGTCTTAAATAGTTTACCTTGTAGCTTCATTGCATGTCCCCTAGTCTTTCTATATTCTGATAACGTAAACAATCGATCTAACGTTTACCCGTTCCACTCCGTTCATTTATTTATAGATTTCTATCATATCTCCCCTCAGCCGTCTCTTTTCCAGGTTAAAGAGCCCTAACCTTTTTAGCCTTTGTTCATAAGGGTATCCTTCCATCCCCTTTACCATTTTGGTGGCTCTTCTCTGAATCTTTTCTAATAACGCTATACCCTTTTTAAGATACGGCGACCAGATAGAGGTATCCTTCAATCCCCTTTACCATTTTGGTGGCTCTTCTCTGAATCTTTTCTAATAACGCTACACCGTTTTTAAGATACCGCGACCAGAATTGCACACAATATTCAATGTGCGGTCTCACCATGGAATGATATAGAGGCATTATAATATCCTTTATTTTATTTTCCATTCCTTTCCTTATGATACCTAGCATCCTATTTGCTTTCTTGGCCGCAGCTGCACACTGGGCAGAGGGTTTTAACATGTTATCCACAATGACGCCTAAATCTTTTTCCTGGGTGGTGGTTCCTAATGTGGAACCTTCATTGTCTAACCATAGTTTGGGTTGTTCTTCCCTAGGTGCATAACTTTGCACTTGTCAACATTAAATTTCATCTGCCATTTTCATGCTCAGTCTTCCAATTTATCAAGATCCTCTTGCAATTTTCCACAATCCTCTTAGGTTTTAACAACTTTAAATAGTTTTGTGTCATCTGCAAATTTGATAACCTCACTCGTTATTCCCTTTTCCAAGTCATTTATGAATATGCCAAAAAGCAGCAGACCCAGCACAGATCCCTGGGTTGCATCACTATTCACCTTTCTCCATTGGGAAAATTGGCCATTTAGCTCTACCCTTTGTTTTCTATCTTTTAACCAATTCCTGATCCACAATAGTACACTGCCTCCTATCCCATGACTCTTTAGTTTTGCCAAAAGTCTCTGATGAGGGACCTTGTCAAAGGCTTTCTGAAAGTCCAAATACACTATAACAACCGACTCACCTTTGTCTACCTGTTTATTCACACCTTCAAAAAAAACATAACAGATTAGTAAGACAAGATCTTCCTTGTCTAAAGCCATGTTGGCTGTCTCCCATTAAGCCATGACTATGAGTAGAGTGGAGGAGTGGCCTAGTGGTTGGGGCAAGGTACTTCAGGCCGGAAGGTCAGGGGTTCAAATCCCTCTAGAGGATAGCAACCTTGGGCCGGAAGGACTGGGGTTTCTAGTCCCACAGGTGCTCCTTGTGGTCTTGGGCAAGCCACTTAACCCTCCATAGCCCAGGTTCCCTGTAAAATAGTTATCTCCAAGTTATAATGCCCTGTTCAATGTAATTTCAGTTTGTTCAATGTAAACCGCACTGATGCAGAATAGCACGGTATATAAGAGAATGTAAATAAATAAATAAATAAAACTATCTACATGTTCAGCAATTTTGTTCTTTATGATGGTTTCTCTGTAGTTTCCTGGATCATCACTGGAGCCCTTTTTAAAAATTGGTGTTACGTTCGCCATCCTCCAGTCTTCGGGTAATACAGATGATTTTAATGATAGTTCACAGATTACTAATAGCAGGTCTGCAATCTCATATTTCAGTTCTTTCAACACCCTTGGATGTATATCATCCGGCCCTGGTGATTTGCAACTCTTCAGTTTATCTAATAGTTGTAATACATCTTCCCAATGTATTGATATTTCCTTCAATTCTTCCGCACCTTTAAATACCACTTCAGTCATGGGTAACATCCCTACATCTTCCTCAGTAAAGACCGAAGCAAAAAATTAATTCAGTCTCTCCGCTATCACCTTGTCGCCTCTTAGTGCCTCTTTAACCCCTCCATCATCTAATGGACCAACTGACTCTCTCATAGGCTTATTGCTACAAATGTACTTGAAAAAGTTTTCATCACGCGTTTTTGCTTCCGCAGCAAACCTCTTCTCAAATTCTCCCATTGCCTGCCTTATCAATGCCTTGCTTTAACTTGCCAGTGCTTGTGCTGTTTCCAGGTTTCATCGTTTGGCTCTTTTTTCAATTTCCTGAAAGATGATTTTTTGGCAATAACAGCATCTCTGACCTCACCTTTAAACCATGCTGGCAGTTTTTGGACTTCCTTCCACTTTTCTTAAAGCGTGGAATACAGCTGGTCTGGGCTTCCAAGATAGTATTTTTCAACAACACCCAAGCTTGATGTAAGTCTTTAACCTTTGCAACTACTCCTTTTAGCTTTTTCTTAACTATTTTCCTCATTTTATCATAGTCTCCCTTTCAAAGTTAAAATGGATTTCCTTACCATCCCTCTTGCATTAATTAAATCAAACGCAATCATGCTATGATCACTATTGCCAAGTGGCCCCAACAACTTTATCTCTTGCACCAGATCTGGTGTTCCACTAAGGCCTAGGTCCAATATGGCTTCCCCTCTGGTTGGTTCATGAACCAGCTGCTCCAAGAAGCAGTCATTTATTTCATCTAGGAACTTTATCTCACTAGAATGTCCCACCGTGACACTGACCCAGTCGATACTGGGGTAATTGAAATCACCCATTATTATTACTGTGCTGTAACTTTTGTTAGCGTCCTTGATTTCTTTGAGCATTTCATCGTCCATTTGTTCATTCTGGCCAGGCGATTGATAGTACACCCCCCACTGCCATTGCCTTCCCCTTTTTACATGGAATTTCAATCCATAGTGATTCTCCAGCAAATTTTGTTTCCTGCAAAACTTTAATCCTTTCTGACTCAATGCCCTCTCTAACTTAGAGCACAACCCCTCCACCAATTTGATCAGCTCTATCATTACGATATAGTTTGTACCCAGGTATCACAGTGTCCCACAACAGCTGCAGAAGAGAATGAAATTGAAGAGTTCTATGAACAAGTACAAGCTGAAATTGACAGAACATGCAAACAGGATATCCTGATAGTCATGGGTGACTGGAACGCAAAAGCTGGCAACAAAGAAGAAGGCAAAGTAGTTGGAAAATATGGACTTGGCAACAGAAATGAAGCTGGAGAAAGACTGATAAAATTCTGCAAGACCAACGATCTATTCATCTCAAACACCTTCTTCCATCAACACAAGCGATGACTGTACACATGGACGTCACCCAATGGATTGTATAAAAATCAAATTGACTAGATTTTGATTTCTGTATACAAGTGTTTCTTGTATTGTTCCATAAAATCTGCATTAATAAATAATTAAAAAAAAAATCAAATTGACTACATCTGTGGAAGTCAACGATGGAAAAGTTCTATAACATCAACAAAGACAAAACCTGGAGCTGACTGTGCTACAGATCATCAACTACTAGTATGCAAACTCAAGCTAAAATTGAAAAAGAGCAAACCACTCATGAATGCATTAAAATATGACCTTGAGAATATACCACTGGAATTTAAAGACTGCCTGCAAAAGTGATTTGCTGCTTTAGATACAAATGACAGAGCTCCAGAAGAGTTATGGAATGACATCAAGAAGGTTGTGTTGGAATTAAGCGAGAAGTCTCTACAAAAGGTGAAAAAGCAAAAACGGCAAAAATGGATGACGGAAGAAACTCTGAAAATTGCCCAGAAACGCAGAGAAGCTAAAGCCAGAGGAGAAAGAAAGACAATAACAGAACTCAACAGAGATTTCCAACATGCAGCAAGACAGGACAAGGAAAAGTACTATGACGCATGCAAGGAAATAGAAGCAGAAATTATTAGAGGAAGAACAAGATCGGCTTTCCTAAAGCTGCGAGAGTTAAAGAAAAAGGTCCAGCCTCGAATTGGAATGTTACAAGATGCTCAAGGTTCTATGTTGAATGATGCTGAGAAGATCAAGAAAAGGTGGAAGGAATATACAGAGTGTTTATATGATAAAGATCAAGTGGACCAACAGCCCTTTCAACCTGTACCTTATGATCGGGAACCATTGGTGATGAAAGAAGAAGTTGAAGCAACATTGAAAGCTTTATCAAAGAACAAAGCACCAGGCATTGATAGCATTCCCATAGAAGTATTACAGCAATCTGATGCAGCTGTTACCATACTTACAAGGCTCTGCCAAGAAATATGGAAGACAACATCATGGCCAACTGACTGGAAAAGATCTGTGTTTATACCAATACTAAAGAAAGGTGATCCAACTGACTGTGGAAATGATCGCACAATCGCTCTGATCCCACATGCCAGCAAGATTCTACTGAAGATTATTCAAAAGAGACTACAACCATACCTGGAACAAGAACTACCTGAAGTGCAAGCAGGGTTCAGGAAAGGCTGAGGAACGAGATACATCATTGCGGATGTGAGATGGATCCTTGAAAAGACTAAAGAATACCAAAAGGATATCTATTTGTGCTTTATCGACTATAGCAAGGCTTTTGACTGTGTAAACCATGAGAAACTCTGGGCCACATTAAGAAGCATGGGTATACCAGAACACCTGATCGTACTCTTGCACAATCTGTACATTGATTATGAAGCAACAGTTCGAACGGACAAGGAGAAACAAAATGGTTTAAAATAAGCAAAGGTGTAAGACAAGGCTGCATACTTTCCCCCTACCTGTTTAATTTATATGCAGAACAAATCATCAGAGAAGCAGGATTGTATGAAGACAACAGAGGTGTGAAGATTGGTGGAAGACTCATTAACAACCTTCGCTATGCTGATGATACCACATTACTGGCTGAAAGTGAAGATGATCTGAAACATTTGCTTCTCACAATCAAAGAACATAGCCTCAAAATGGGCCTGCACCTTAATGTAAAGAAGACAAAGATCATGACAACTGGCATAATCAACAGGTTCATCGTTGAAGGAGAAGAAATTGAAATCATGAACAACTTTAACCTACTTGAATCAACTATCAATAAAGAAGCAACAAGCAGTCAAGAAATCAGACGACGCAATGCTCTTGGCAGAATGGCTATGAAAGACCTAGATAAGATTCTCAAGAGCAGAGATGTCTCTCTCTATACAAAGATTCGACTTGTTCAAGCCATGGTATTTTCAATAACATCATATGGATGTGAAAGATGGACAGTGAAAAAGATAGACTGGAAGAAAATTGATGCCTTTGAATTATGGTGCTGGTGGCGAATACTGTGTATACCATGGACTGCCTGAAGAACAAACCAGTTGGTACTAGAGGAGATCAAACCTAAGCTTTCTTTAGAAGCTCAGATGACAAGACTTCGACTTTCATACTTTGGACACATCATGCGAAGAGAGAGATCATTAGAGAAAGACATCATGCTTGGCAAGATAGAAGGTCAATGCAAAAGAGGAAGGCCAGCAATGAGATGGATCGATACAATAGCAGCAGCTACGGGTCTGTCTACAATGAGCCGCCTGACTCAAGACCGAACACAATTTAGGATAGCTTTCCAGAGGGTCGCCATTAGTCGACTCCGACTCGACGGCACTTAACAACAACAACAAAGCTCTGTCTGCTCCATACTCTAGGGCATTAGGGCTACTTTACTCTATTTTGGAACTTCTCTACATGTCTAATGATCGAATCACCAACTATAACGGCTGTCCTAACCCTTCCCTCATGGGCACATGGCCCTGGAGAAACTTCCTCTGTGCGAGAGGGTTTTACATTACCTGGATCACTTCCTGCCACACCAAGGCGAAGCTCTCCTGTCACGTGACCTCTCTCCTCCATGGCAACAGGGATGCTGCCAGACTGGAGGTGGGACTTCAGGACTATATCACTGTAGGTTTCGTCTATGTACCTCTCTGTCTTTCTTATGTTTTCCAAGTCTGCTACTCTAGTCTCTAGAGAACGGACTCGTTCCCTGAGAGCAAAGAGGCAAAGAGCTCCTTGCACCTAGTGCACACATAAGACCTCTCACCAACTGGGAGAAAATCATACATGTGACACTCAATGCAAAAGACTGGAAAGCACCCATCTTGCTGCTGGGCTGCTGTCTGCATCTTAGTTTTAAGCTTGTGTTTAGATCTTTAAGTTCTTTACTTACTAAGGGTTGCTATGGATACTTATACTAATAAAATGTACCCAATATGTTTAATATACCTTGTTTACCTGAAGCTTAATTAATCTCAGGTCCTTAGTGTATGACTGATTTGGATAATGAGCTGCACCTGAGAGCACCTCCTTTCCTTTAAGATGTGCAAGTACCTATAAAGCTATGATTATCCCAGGGGTGGGTGGGTATTGGGGAGGGAGGGAGGGAAATAACACTTATTAAAAGAGGGCTGCTACACAGTACCCTGTCCTGTGCTTCTGAGTTAAGCTGTGACCAACTTCCTGGGTGATTAACAGTCCTTGCTTGGATAGAAGGAGTCTTTCAAAATGGCCTTTTGACCTGCCACCTGGGGTTAACACCTATTGAAAAGGTCTCACAAGTCCCTTGCCCCCTAGGTAGAAGGCTTCATTGTAAAGGTCTCTAGAAGACTTTATTTGTTGCTCAAAGAATACTGACCCTGTTTTGCCTTTTATGCTAAGTTATATTCTGATTTGATTTAAATTAAAGCTCTTTGCTGCTGCTAGGCTCTGACTTATTATGAAATTTAAACTAGAAGCTCTCTTCTATGTTTTAAAATTAAACTAAATGTACTTTGCTGATACTAGGCCCTGAGCAAATATTAAATTTAAACTAAAAGCTCTCTGCTGGGTATGAAATCTAACCAGAAAGCTCTCTTCTGTGTTTTAAATTTAAACTAAAACTACTTTGCTGATACTAGGCCCTGAGTGAGTATTAAATTTAAACTACAAGCTCTCTGCTGGGTATGAAATCTAACCAGAAAACTCTCTTCTGTGTTTTTTACATTTAAACTTAAACTGCTGCTACTAGGCCCTGACTGTTTTAAAAAATACACTGGGTTCACAGATTAATCAGCTTTAATCCAAAGACGTCTGCATCTCTGTGTCGCAATTCTACCTCTGCTCCACCCATACTATGCCCCCAGGAATGCCTACATGGAGTGTGGGTATAAGTACACACCATCATATTGCAGCACATAGAGGAGGTTGCAATAATCGAGGCGAGAGGAGATCAAGGAGTGGACAAGCATTTTGGTAGTGTGTTCAGAGAGGAAGGGGCAGGTTTTGCTGATGTTGTAGAGAAAGAAGCGGCAAGTCTTAGCTACAAGCTGGATATGAGTGGAGAAGGAGAGAGCGGTGTCAAAGATAACCCCTAGATTGCGGGCCGAGGGAACAGGAAGGATGGTAGATCCATCCACCTGGAATGAGAGAGGGGGAAGTGGGGGGGAGGAGTTGGGTGGAAAGACAAGGAGTTCAGTCTTGGCCATGTTCAGTTTCAATCGGCGATGAGACATCCAGGTAGCGAGATCTTGGACTGGGTTGCCGGAGAAATATCAGGTGTAGAGAGGTAGATCTGGGAGTCATCGGCATAGAGATGGTACTGAAAGCCATGGGAGGAGATAAGCACACCAAGGCCTTGGGTATAGAGAGAGAAGAGGAGGGGGCCCAAGACAGATCCCTGGGGTACACCTACATGTAGCGGGGTCGAGGAGGAAGAGGAGCCCCAAGATCATACACTGAATGAGCGATGGGAGAGGTAGGAGGAGAACCAGGATAGTACGGAGTCCTTGAAGCCAAGCGAGAGGGTGGTGAGGAGAAGGCTGTGGTAAACGGTATCAAAAGCAGCAGAAAGGTCAAGAAGGATGAGGATGGAATAGAGACCCTTAGATTTAGTCAGGAACAGGTCATTGGTGACTTTAGTGAGTGCCATTTCACCTCCTCCCTCTTCAATCCATACAAAATCACGCTGCTCGACTGATCTTCTGCCAGCCTTGCCATGCCCATGTTACTCCTCAAATCACTTCATTGGCTCCCTGTCCAACTCCACATCCATTTCAAGCTTCTCCTGTTGACCTATACATGCATTCACTCTATGGCCCCTCAATACCTCATCTCTTATCTCCCCCTGCATCCCCTCTCGTAATTTGCACTCTGCTAACAAATTACTTCTATCAATGCCTTTCACCCGCACCGCGAACTTCCGAATGCGCTCCTTTCACCTTGCTGCACCATACACCTGGAACAGCCTACCTGCATCCGTGTGCCAGGCATCCTCCCTGGCCCTCTTCAAATCCAGGTTAAAGACCCACCTCTTCACCATTGCATTTAGATCCTGACTCCATCCTCATCTTACCCTAACCCCCGTCAATGTTCAGGACCAAACTATAGACCAAACTGTACCACACCATACCTTGCGAAGAACTGACTAATTGACTGTACTGTGTTCTTTTAACTAGATTGTAAGCTCTGTTGAGCATGACTCTGATGAGCATGACACTGACGGGCAGGGACTGTTTCTTATATGTTGGCTACCTCTTGTACAGTGGTGTGCAAAAGTCTGGAATCACTTGTGAGTTTTGCGTTTTTCGTACTTTCTAACTTTTTTTTTTAAATTTTGGGGTTGCCCAGCATATTCATCTTTCTACCACATTAAAAGGGATACATTTGGCTATTAGAGTTGACTTTTTTGCATTACTTGCTTCCAATTTAAATACTTTACAGACACTGAGAGATAGCTACTGCGATTTTTGTGGATTCTGCGTCAAAACTGGATCGAGATTATCCAATATGCACACGTTATTTCTGACCAATCAGGAGGCTGGTTTCACTAACCAATCACAATGCAGATATCTAGCCAACAGTGCAGCTATAAAAACGCGTGGATTTTTTGAATTTCATACACTTTCTGGATCGACCATGAAGATGACTCGGACCCTGACTTTGGAAGAGCGTGTTCGTGTCCCCTTTATGAGGAATGATTTTCAAGCTATCAGGTAGCCAGGAAAGTTGGCTGCAGTCAGAACGCTGTTGTTAAGATTGTACAAAAGAAGAAAGAAATTGGTTCAGTGGTGGACAAGCCTCATTCAGGTCGTCCATGTGCATCAACATCGCGCCAGGACTGCGCACTACGATGCATTTCACTGACTAATCGCAAGTTGACCTCTCCTCAACTACTTCGAGAGTGGTCAGAGAAGAGTGAGGTCAGTGTCAGCTCATCAACAGTTCGTCACTGGTGCCTGCAGTTTGGTCTCCGGAGCTGCAAAGCACGGAATAAACCACTGATGACTGACATACAAAGGCGCAACGTGTGGGCGAGAAAGTACTCAACCTGGTCGACTGAAATGTGGGAAAAGGTGCTATTCAGCGATGAAAGCACCTTAGGCCTGTTTGGCAACCAGGCCCACACCTATGTGAGGAGATTTCCTGGAGAGGAATTCAAACCTGAGTGTCTCAACCTCACTGTGAAGCATCCTTTGAAGGTCATGGTCTGGGGCTGCATGGCTGCCAGTGGCATTGGACGTCTTCACATCATCGATGGAATGGTCAACGGGGCCAAGTACATCACCATACTGCAAAAGTGCATGGTGCCATCAGCACACCAGCTGTTTCCTGGCCAGTTCCTGTTCCAAGATGACAATGCACCCTGCCATCGCTCCAGACAGGTGATCAGCTGGAAGCAGCGGAACAACATCAAGTCAATGGACTGGCCTGCCCAGTCTCCAGATCTGAATCCAATTGAGAACCTGTGGCACAAGGTGGCCTTGGAAATAACCAAGAGGCATCTGACATCAAAGCGTGAGCTGATTGAGTCACTCATTGCAGCTTGGAACCGCATTGTCACCAACGATCACCTTGTCAGACTGGTTCATTCAATGCCTACAAGGTACAGTCAGGTGATCAAGAACAAAGGGTGGCCCATCAAATACTGAGCCATCACTGACACATAAAAATGGCCTTTTTCAAGGCCACATACATTAATTTGAAGGAAACCTGGCGTGCGTCCATAATATTTTAAAGCATACTTACAATAATATATTGTTGGCCAACGATGTACATTACACGATTTTCACAGAAAATCTATTAACAGGACAACTATGGGGAACAAAATCAGAAAATAAGGGGCCAAACCAATACTAAACGTTGGCCCTAATAGCCAAATCTATCACTTATCATGAGATACACAGAAAAAGCCACTGGGAGGAAAAAGAAATTAAGATTTAAGGTCACGAAGTTGAAAAAATGTTAAATTTACAAGTGATTCCAGACTTTTGCACACCACTGTAGGTTAGCTGTGCAGCGCTGCGTGTGTGGCGCTTTATAAGTGCTGAATAGTAGTAGTAGTAGTAGTACCTTCAGAAAAATTCACAGAAGTATATACTCACAATTGCAGATCTCTCTCCAGAAGTAGCAGTCCCCTTTTCTAGTCCTTCAAGACTGGACGTATCCAACTTTCTGTCTTCACTATCCTTGAGGACAGCGCTGCCCTCTACTGGGATGGTAGTCTTCCTTGTTACAGCTGAAACAGCTGCATCCACAAGAGGAGAATGAAACATCTCCCGCTCCTGATCCGAAAGGGGGTAAAGACGAGAGAATGCCCTAGCCCCCCCCCCCCCTCAGGCCTGCTTCCGGCAAATCCCACTCATCTTCTATCATCTGCTTCACCACACAGTGAACGGGAAAGACTGCCTGGGAAGTCCACACCACTTGGATGAGGGGATCCTCTAGAGCGTCCTCCACCACTGGGCAACCAGTTGGTAAATTAAGGGCTTATAGAGATTCTGCAATTAAGGCGGGCAGCTCCTCTCGCCGAAACACGCGCACAATGCGTGAATGATCTTCGGGCTCTAAAATTTTACCTTCCTCCAACTACTCATTTTCTATCTCTGGATCGAAATCCATGTCATCACCAGAATAAATTGGAGGATCCTCATCCAATCTGGCCTTCTTAGTTGGTGGTGAACCCGCAAGCTTTTCCTTTTGGAAGCCAGAGGGAACTACCATGGTAGCACTAGTAGTGGAGCCTGTACTGCCCCCTTGCTGGCCTAAACAAAAGGCCTGGTGCAAAAGATGCAGAAATTCTGGTGAAACACCTCCCAAAGTCATGGCTCCCAGACTGAGGGAAGTCGAAGGGCCTGCCACAGCGGGACCGGGCTCATGGGAAGGAGATGGAGTTTCCGTGGGAAGGAGAGGCTCTGCAGGGCCAGGAGGAATCAGACATTGAAGGAAGAGGTTCCTTGGTTTTCTCCTGAAGCGATTGCTCCATATCAGAGCCCGCTGAAGTACAGGTGCAACACACTCCTGCTTCTGAAAGATGTCCCCTCCTGGTACCACAAAGCAAGCACTGTGGGCGAGCAGGCATTGATTAAAAGCCTAGTGGTGCCACAGTGCCTCAGATAATCCCTCAGGTGTAATGAAATAAATTTAAATTTAAACTAAAGGAAAAAATAAAATTAAACTATACATGTATATATATAGATATATTTTTTAAAACAATCCTGCTAAAACAATCCAGTAAAACAATCCTGCTAAATATGAAAGTGAGCCCCAGACAGCGATACAGCTAACAAAATTGGAGGCCCTAAGGAACATGAGAGGAAAAAACACGGGAAGCAACCCCCAACCGTCTCCTCACACGGGCCTGCAAGTGAAAACCACGAGGTGGTAAAAACTGCTTCAAAATTGCAGCTGAGATTTTCGGAGACAATCTGCCCCTTAAAATAAACCAGCGGAACCAAGAAATTAAGGAAGCCTACCTCCGATTGTCGAGAAGAAGCAGGAATAAGAAGGGCAAAATCCTGACGGTCCGTGTGAGCTCCCGCGCTCAGCCAGCAATCGGCTTTGGCGACAGGGAGAAAGGAGCAGCGTCAGCAATGAACTGAACTGAGAGAACTGATGGTGGCTCCTCACATGCTGACGAGATCGGGGGCCGCCAAACGCCGGGATCAAAGCTCTGCTTGTAAAAAAGGTTTAGAGCGAGCTGAAAGAAACACCTCCGTTCCAAAGTGCTGTCCTGGCTTACTTTTTTTTTTTTTTAACTTTATCAAAATGGATTAGAATTAAACTAAATTAAAGTAAAACAACTTAGTAAACTAAATGAAAACCCATGAAAACTAAAAGGAACAACTAAAAATTCCTTATTTGTCACTTCAGTGAGCCCCAAACCTGGGCTCACACGTCCTCCAGCTGCTTGGAGACTGAGTGTACTGCGAGCTCATGGGAGGAGCCAGTGATATTAGTACTACTATTTTCAAGAATGTGATGTACTCAGTCTCCAAGCTGCTGGAAGAGGCTCACTACCCAGAGGTTCGGGACTGGACTGGAGAAAGATACATATACATACACACAAAGATACACAACAAAAAGATAATAAACATACAAAATAGAGATCGTACACACACATACACAGAGGGTTTGGAAAGAAGCCCGTGAGCCATGCTCTGCATGCTTCCTTCACTTGTTCAGCAATGAGACTCTTTTTCCCTCATATATTTATTTTATTTTTTGTCAAGAATGCTTTTAATTTAGAGCAGAGTTTTCTCAACCAAGTCTTCGGGATACACCTAGCCAGTCAGATTTTCAGGATAACCACAATGAATATGCATGAGAGAAATTTGCATGCAATGGAGGAAGTGTATGCCAGTCTCTCTCATGCATATTCATTGTAGTTATCCTGAAAACCTGTCTGGCTAGGTGTGTCCTGAGGCTTGGGTTGAGAAACCCTGATTTAGAGTATTCCTTATTTTTTCTGTCTAGTAAGAGGGATTGAATTTCAACTGACATAAAAGTATGTGCTTTGTCATGATGATGCTACTTTGATGGTAGAAATGCAGAGGCAGAGGCGTCAGAATGCCATGTTCTTTGTGGGGGAGGGGGGCAAGCTCCGCCCCTTGGCTAGCCGAACTCCATTCGGCTGCAATCACAAGCCTTCCCCTACTTCTGCCTGTGGGAGATTGGGTTCCCATGGGCCAACATAGGGGACGCTCCGATTTCAGCAGCAAAGGTTTGGTGGGGCCAGGGCCCCTTTGGGCCCCCTCCCGTTCTGACACCTATGTGCAGAGGGGTGGAATTTTGGCAGAGCATGAGTAGAGCATACAACTAATATACCTTGATTACAAAATATGGCAATCTAAATGTGTACTATAAAATTCTACAGACAGTTACATCTATTCCAGGGCAGGTATAAATGTTCATACCTGCAATGTAGCTCTATCTATGCCATTTATGCAAGTATTTTATTAAGGCAAATCCCAGAATACAAATGAACCTCAAACAGGAGTGTAAACTCAGTTACAATCTACAAAAAAACAATCAAACAAAAATCAAAGGCAAACTATCCACTGTTAATAATGTAATTAATTGGATCTGGGGAAAATCCACTGCTTATCCCTGGGATATGCAGAATGGGATCTGTCTACCTTTTGAGATCCTGCCAGGTACTTGTGAACTGGATTGGCCACTGTTGGAAGCAGGATACTGAGCTTGATGGACCTTAGGTCTATACCCCTATGGGAAATCTTATGTTTTTATGACCTCAGTTGAAGGAATCAACCCTAGCAACCATAACTGCTATATCACTTTCACAATTCATTCATCGATCTAAAATACTGTCCTGGTTTTCAAAGTGCTTTTTTTATATATGTTTTCTGTATATGCAGTTAAAATACAACTCAAAATGTTTACATGTACTTACATCTTATGCCTGATGGTGTGAAAGACGTTATGCATATCACGTGGTATTTTTTGTGTGCAGAGACTCTATGGAAACATGCTAGGAATTCTTCTAACAATTACTGCACAGGCTTTTTCCTTATGTAGTAATTTGGGCACTTACTACACAGTGGGTATGTTTACTAAAGAGTGAGCCACTAGTACAGCCTAGCGACCCGTACGTCCGCCGCGGGTCAGTAGCCACTACCCCCCACCCCTTCCCTCCCCCCTCCCTCCCCTTCCCTCCTTCCTTGCCCACATATCAGACTCTTACCATTTTCTTCAACCAACAATACTTTTATTTTCAACATGTTTGGAATTACAGCATACAAAACTGTTGGCCACAGCATGCAACTAAACATTAACAACATTAATGCATAACCCACATAGCTCATATCTTACACCTACTGAGAGGCACAGCCCGCCCTCTTCATTTCTACGAGGCCCGGCAGTGATGTCTGGAAAATTGCCGTCTAAGCCTTTTTCCCACTGCCCCCCGGTTCCGATGGGCATACCCTAGGAAAGGGGCGCCTGCCGTAACAGGCCTTCTCTGTTCCCTTCCCGTTCGCCGCAGTGTCCTGCTCTGCCACCACCCACGGCCCGTCAAAGGCGTGAGCAGGGCTACGTTGCTCCTCCCTTCCCCTCCCCGTGCCGTGCAAGCTTGGGGAGGCCCTCTGGACACTGTTCCTGTTTCCATTTTCGTGCTGTTGGGGGACAATGGAATTCTAGTATGCCCGCTCCCCCCTCTTCCATGGCTGGGCTGTGCGCTCTCTCCTAAGGGTGGTTCCTATCTCTCCCGCCACCCCTCACAGCTGTGACTCCTCGCGTGCTGAGAGGGTCCCCACCCTTTCCTGCTGCTGAGGCCAACTTGTCTCTCTGCCAGAACTGTTCCAGTGTTTCCTGGAATGCACAAAGGAATATATCCGTTCCGATTTCTGATAAATGTACCCCGTCTGCCCGATACAATCCGGGACACGTTTCGTCGATGAGGTCATGGGTGATATTGCTGCGAATACTCCGACAGCTGCCCGGCTCCCGTCCCACATCTATCGTAGAGAATTCTCCGCTCACATGGCTGGGCGACGGACCGCACGGCAGAGGGAGCCATCTCTTCTTCACCCTGCTCGCCTGGCTTGGCGGGCGACGAACTGCACAGGCAGCGGCAGAGGGAACCCTCTTTTCTTCCTCCCTCCTCCCCCCTCCCCCCCTCCTTCATGACTAAAAAAAAACAAACAAAAAGAAACCAGGACTAGTAGGGGCCGGGTAGGAAACTCGCCACGAGGACCGGCCCCGGCTCCTCCGCTCCCTGCCGCCACGTGGCTTGTTCATGTTTTTGCTCTCCATACCTTAATCTGCTCCGAAGAACTGCTGCAAAAAACTCGGCCTCACCCGAGCAGCCGCGTTCAGGCCTTGACCGGGAGAACACAGGTAGGCCCGAAGAGATGCGTGCTCGGCGTGCGGCGTGCGAAATAGAGAGCGTCTTCAACCGCTCTGCCGGGGGGAAAGAGGGCGAGCTGCGGCCCGGCCCTGCTCTATATTCGGGCCGGTGTCACCGCCCGGCCTCCCCCCCCAGCCCCTCCCTCCCGCCGCCAAGGTTAACCCTTCGGCTCCCGGGCGCCTGCCTGTGCCCGGCCAAGATAATTCTCAGCCGGGACTTGTGTTTAAACCGCAAAACTAACGTGGAGGTCCACGCTAACCTTTGGTGGCACGTGTGCCCATCACCCTGCCATTAGCATGTTGGTAATATACATGCTAACCACCTCACAGGTACACTTACCACAACCCTCATGGGGTGGTTTAGGTGAACCCACTCTAACGGAACATTCATGGTTGAGTTCAAAATGTCCATTGCTAAACGATGCATCATCAATGCTCGTGTTCTGTCCCTACCCTGCTCGAGTATATGCTCATGGATACAGCAGGACCCCACACTAACAGAATAGCATGCTTAGTGCATGGCAAACCCCACCTTCAACGCGCAGTTCAGTAAGCATTCTCCGGCAAGTACAAAACATTACCACACTTCACAAAAAGGGCCCCTTTATTTATATAGAAACAGAAAAATGATGGCGGATTACGACCATGTGATCTATCCAGTCTGTCCTTTCATACCAAGTAGTAAGTTTTCCAGTCCCTTTTTTCCCTTAGGGATCCTCTGTTTGTGTCCCACGCTTTCTTGATTTCTCCCTCTATCTCTGTCTACTTTGAGAATGAGTGAGAAAGAGAGTGAACTTTCTCTCTATGCAGATAGATACGGAGGGCTTTTTTTTTTTTTTTTTTTAGTGTCATCAAGTCAGTGCTGACTAATAGAAATATGCTTTTCCCTTTACTTACATCTTTGCTGCCAAATGCAATATATGCAAGAAGCAGACATGGTTAGTTTTAGAAAAGAGGATAATACATTTGAATAATAAATGAATAAACTGGCAAGAGAGGGACTTAACATTTCTATACCATTGTATCATCTAAATATTTAACAACTGATAATATTATTTGCATTTTTACAAATTTATAAAACTTGCCAAGGTCAATCAATCATGCAGTCCCACTGGGAAACCACTTATGACTTTAAACAAATTTCTTACCTGATTAAAAGTTGTGTTTGCTATTCAAGCGCTCAGGATTTCATGCATACGCCATCCATTCAGTGGCTGAATTTCATCAATAGATAGATAAATGCAAGTCATCCCTCAGCTCACTTCAAAACCATACTCCAGCTTTAAACTTGTAACTTTTGCTATTTAGCAAATTAAGGGGAATGGTTACTAAAGTATGGCAAGTTTTTATTGCACTTCTAACATGTTATGTGCAAAAAATTAGCACACAGTGAATACAGGAGGCATGCCCAGCATCTACTGCACAGGGCAAACATTTATAATATGGTCCCTCGCTTCCTGCCACAGCAGGGAAAAGCTGGACTGGTGTCCAAAACATTGTTTAAAAAAAGCAAGAGGTTGTGGCTGCAATGTCCAGATGTCCTGCATCTGACCCCTTCCCCACTCTGATTCTCCTGGCACAAAAGCCCTCCACTAAGCACAACCCCCCAACACATGTCCCCTTAGAACCCTCCACCCCCAAGCAGACACCCCCCCCCCCATCCACGAGGACCTAACCCTGATTTTACCCTATTCCCCCACCTTCTGGGTTTTGTCCAGGGGATCCCCAGTAGTCTAGTAGTATTAAGTAAAAATTGTGGTGTTAACCCCTAGTCTTGTAGTCCTACCGCTAGGAGTCATTCCTTAGTTGTAGGACTGCAAGTAGGGCCGGTGCTATCATTAGGTGAATTAGATGGTTGCTTAGAGTGCTGGCCCTCCAGTAGTGCCCACTGCTGCTGCCCCTCTCCAGGGCCTGCAATGGTGGCAATGGGCACCAAACAATGATGCAGAACTTGCCACATAAACTAGACGTCTGTGCCAAAGGGGGGCAGAAGAGGAAGGTACAAAAGTAAAGGAAATCACAGTGCAGCATTGGCATGGGCAGGTAAGCACTGCATCATGGTTTGGTGTCCACTGCAGCCACTGCAGGCCCCAGAGAGAGGCAGCAGCAATGGCAACGGGGTCGTTGGGGGACCACAAGGGGGTGACAGGATGGAGGGTCTGCCTTGGATGCCTCCAGTCCTTACACCCTGACCACAAAATATTTACCATATGAGGGGCAAATGCAGAGTAGATACTCGCCATGCACCCAACATTTACTTCACAGGCTTTGCACATACCAGGGGAATCATTTTTGCACCTGATATGTGGAAAAAGCTAAAACTTACCATGCTTTAATGAACATGCCTTGATGTCTTAAACAGCATGTTGCATTACACATTAATACATATTAGTAAATCTAGCTGGAAATGCTATTCCAATTAAAGATTCAATAACCGCTATAGGAGTGATTCTTGATAACAAGCTCTTGTTACGTACTGGTAAAGTAAACAACAGTGTCAATAACAATCATGACAATAATAACAATAATAACAATAATGATGCTAATCAGAACCATACTAACAACAAGGTGCTATAACCAAGTGACCCCCCTTTACCCCCTATGGATGGGTCCCACCATGAAGGGGGATACCAGCGCTATCACCCCCATGGCCCGCACTGTGACCGGGGAGAACCCTACCGACCGCCAAGTGCTCCTTGTCGGTGCCTGGGCAGGCCCCTGTACTTCGACTGCTCCTTGTAACTGAGGCCAGGCACCCCCCATCCCCAGTACCTGGTCTCCCCGTTACTGGGCTCAGGCACCCCCCTCCAATCGGTACCTACGTACCCCACACACTAGTAGTACCCCCTTTTGTCAGTGAGGTCGTGTGAACCGAACCAACAGCTTTCCGCAGATCCGCAAAAAACGCTCAGGCCAATTTCATTCAGATGAACCCATCCCCTCCATAAACCACTGCCCCACCTGACAAATTACCCTCATGCCTGATCACTCCCCCCCCCCCCCCCAGGTGCCTGCACCTAGTTCCTTACCTCAGCGTTCAGCTTTTTTCAGCTCTTCTCTATTCCCTCTGGCTGCAATGTCCCCACCTACTTCTGCAGTGGCAGAATCTGGGACTAGATAATGCTCGCCCTCAGCTCAGCTCAAATCCAGGCCAAGTCCCTCTTTATTTTGATGATTAAATCCACACCTTTGGTGGACACCAAATTACTATGGCCTAAATGCAGCACCATGAAATCTGGAGAGAGGTTTACCTGCCGCCGGCTGTCAAGTGCAGGCCTCAGCTGGTCCCAATGCATTCCCCTCTTCCCCAGCCACTATATGTTCACTGTGCCTGGAGGGAAGCAGAGCTGTTTTTGGTATTGGCTGCCCACAGCTCTTCTTCATGTCCAATAGATTTAGGAATGCCCCACTATCCATACGGATGTCACTTTACCTATTGGAATAAAACAAGTGATAAGTTACCTACATAGTAACATTGTAAATGACGGCAGATAAAGACCAGTGTTGTCCATTTGGTCTGCCCAGTAAGATGGCAAGAGTAGGTGCACCTGCCGCTCCATGCAGGTCACCCTTCCCCATGTCTTTCTTTAGGGGTGAACCCACCGCTCCGTGTAGGGCACCCCTGTTTGTTGAGAAATTAGATAGTTAAGTTTATTTTGATTTTATCCTGCTGCTATAAAGGGAGCTACTGTGTCTGTCCCATGCTATTTTGAATTCCGTCAATGTATTTGCCCCCACCACCTCCATCGGGAGGGCATTCCAAGCATCCACACCCTTTCAGTGAAAAAGTATTTCCTAACATTGCCTTTCAGTTTACCCCCTTGCAGCTTCATGTTATGCCCTCTACTTTTACAGCTTCCCCGTCTTTGAAAGAGGTTTGTTTGTTCATTATTTCTCTAAGTATTTAAAGGTCTGAATCATATCTCCCCTATCCCTTCTCTCCTCCAGAGTGTACATATTTAGGTCTTCAAGTCTCTTCTCATAAGGCTTCTGATGCAGGCTCCAAATCATTTTGGTCACCTTCCTCTGAACAGTTTCCAGTCTTTTCACATCCTTTGCAAGATATGGTCTCCAAAACTGAACACAGTATTCCAAGTGAGGCCTCACAAGTGACTTATACAGTGGCATTAGTACCTCTTCCTTTCTGTTGGTAATCCCTCTTTGTATGCAACCCAACATCCTCCTAGCTTTTGCCACTGCTTTGTCACACTGTTTTGCCACCTTGAGATCCTCAGAAATAATCACACCAAGGTCCTTCTGCTCCATGTACACCAACCTCTCGCCCCCTATCGCATACCTGTCGCCCCTATCCCGTACCCGTCGCTACCTGATATACAGCTTGTACCTATTAGATGCCCACCTCCCTATAGCTTGGATCTGACCAGCATCAAAGCTCAATCTGTGGGTCGCAGAGGCAGCACTTATCCTGAATGAATAGAGGGTCAAACCTTCCTTTGCAAATCCAGCGCCCTCTAATGCCTTGAGTCACAGAGTGCAGAACTGGTACTGCAACATGCAAGAACCATCCTGATGCCGCAGGAGAGCTCCCCTTAAGGACAGGCACACCCATAGATATTCCTTCATTGCACTTACCAGACAAAGCTCCCATACCTCAGTGGCATTGAGCCACACCATTCTTCCCTTCCTGCTCTGATCCGTCTTGGACCCACCCAGGAAGAGCCTGATCCTGCCCCCTTCTACTATGACGGTTTTTACCCTCAGAGCGGTGCCCACTGTGTCCAATCTGGACTGAGGAAGGGCCTTGCTCATCCTAAAGGCACTGTAAAACATGATCAATACGCAGCACTACCCTGAATAGCTTTTCCTCAAAACCATCCCATTCCACCTCTGTGGCTCTTAGGATGGCTCCCCTCAGTATGGGGAGGGTGAGAGGTCTGCACCCATCTGGCCTAGAGGTGGCCTCCCTTGCCCAGTCCTCCATCACGTCCCTGACCAGAAATTCTTTTGTTATGTCCCTCCTTCCCACGATTTTCAGGAAGAAAGTCACGCCTGCCAGCATCAACTTAGAGTGTCTGAGCGATCTTCCTTCTCCCCGTAGCCATATTATGAATTCCAGCAGCTGGGCTGAATCTCCATCGCTCGGAAAACCCAGGCCCTCCAGTACACCATCAACATTTTGCTGGCACTCAGCATCCAGTGCTCCACATTTCCGCTGGCATGTGAGTCGCCATGGGGAATGCCGATGGGACAAATCACCTGAAGCAGTCCAGCTGAAAATGAGAGAGTGCACCAGCAATCTCATTAAATTCTCCGAGCACATGACTGGCTGTTATAAAAGAATTCAGTTCAAAGCTCAGCAAAAACAGCTTCCTGACCAGCCTCAACACCCCTCCTGACCCTGGCAGACTGCTTGTTTATGGCATAAACCACCGTGGCATTGCCAGAACAGAAGATTATGAGTATTCTCTTCTTTTAGAACTGAGACCACCACAATGCGAAAGCTACCACAATTGGAAACATCTAGAAAAACGTGACATCCTTTGTAATACCCTGCCTGTACCACTCCTCTGGCCATCTCTTGTGGCACCATTCCCCCCCAAAATAATTCCCAAACCAGACACTGCCTGCTGCGTCTGTAAAGAGCTCCATTCCCTGTTGCTGGTAGAAGGCTCCCACCACGTTTTTACCATTATACCTCCCTAAGAACTGCTGCAACACTGATAGATCCTCCCGCATTCTCTTGCTGACCCCATTAAAAAGGTAGCCCCTGCGGATGCCCTTAGTGGCCTCTGAAAGATGCCTTATGAAGGTCCTTCCCATAGGCATTACCCTGCATGCAAAGTTCAGATGCTCGATCAGAGATTGTAGTTGCTTCAGGGTGATCATCCTGGCTAGCCCAACCATCTGTACGGCTTCCTTCAGGGTCTGCAGTTTGTTAGCCAGGAGACATGTCACCATCTCTACTGTATCTACTTTGATATCCAGGAAAGACAAATGCTGGGCTGGCCCATCTGTCTTTTTCCCCACCAGTGGGACCCCCAGCTCCACGGCCTTGAGCTGGAAAATCTCCAGGTTTGTCTGGCAGGTGCACTGTTCACCTGCCAACAGCAAAAAATCATCTAAGATTTTGCCCCGGCCAATTACCCTTTCCACTATCCAGTGGATGGCCAAGCTGTGCTCCTCGAAATACATGGACACCGAGCATTCCATTGGGAAGCATTTGTTGAAGTAGTTATTTCCTCCGAAATGGAAACTGAACAGATGGAAGCTATCTGGGTGGATAGGCAACAGCTGGAAAGCTGCCTCCACATTCGACTTCACCAGCCATGCCCCTTTTCCCAGTGTCTGGTCTACCATGGCGTATTTTATGGAGCATATGAATAGCCTACACATGCCATGCCAAGCACCTGGGGAGGGGAGTGGTGTCCCACTGTTCTCCAAGCCCCCAATCCCCGTGTCACCACAAAAGGGCTGCTGCAGTGCCGCGCTTCTCCCCGGCCATTGTGGCGGTGTGCTCATGATAGCTCTGCCCCCCCCCCCCTCCACATACCTCTCTGGCCCTGCATCATCAGCCTAATCCATAAATCAATGTCTTTCCAATCCCAGCTAAGCCCCTTTGTCCTGATCATGTTCCTTCAGAACTGCTTGTCCTGGGGGGCGGAGCCTGATGTCCAGCGGGGTAGACGCTTCGCGCTGAAGCTCCCGAGGGGCCTACTTAGAATCCTGACTAAACATCTGCATAAACTTAATATTTTATACCGAACTTACCGGGGTGCCTTGGGGGGAATGGCGACCCACAAACCAGTGCGCTTGGACTTCGGGTCTCCCTCTTCTTCACATGGAAAACGCTCCAAAACAGAGTTGTCTTCCCCACCTAAGATGGTTCCACCTCGGGTAAGCCCTGAACTGCAACAGGAGATCTTGGAGGAAATACGTGGTGTGAAGGAACTGGTACAGTCCAACGGAGAGGCGCTCCGAGCCATGCGAGAAGACTTCGGTATGCCTCAGGACCGGCTTGAAGGTTTTTCACTACGGCTGGACAACATGGCGGGGGTCCTCGATTCGCACGCGGTGCGTTTGGTGAACCTGGACCAGGCTGAACGTCACATACAGAATCTTCAAAAAGAGTTAGAGGATTGCAATAATCGTGCTTGTCGCAACAATGTCAGGCTCATAGGAGTTCCAGAAGGGGCGGAAGCAGGAGATATCAGAGAATTTCTGGTCAAAACTCTCCCTTCCTTGCTGAAGATTACCTTTTGCAGAGATCTGGAAATTGACCGAGCATATCGTGCTCCTACCAACATCGCACTCAATCGGACGACCCCCCGGCCCATTATATTCCGTTTACTGAGGTATCAGCAAGTTGAGCAAATTCTCAAAGCCGCCCGGGTGATGCCACATCTGCAGTTTGACGATCATAAAGTCTCTTTCTTCCCCGACTTGGCAAAGCCCACAGCTGACCGGCGGAAGGGACTTCTTGCTTTTCGTCCTAGACTTCAACAGTTACAGGCTCGCTTTGGCCTCTTATATCCAGCGAAGCTCAGAGTGACTCTTCATAACCAAACTAGAACCTTCGAAGATCCTGCTCTGCTAGCAACATTTTTAGATTCCAAAGAGGCAGACCTGATGCACTAAGTCAACAATTCGGATGGTCTCCGCTGGAACCGCCCGCCATTTTGAATGGCCCGGCGCGGTGATTATTGCCTGGAATAGAGACTGCCTGGACCTTCCTTTCTTTTATATCTACCTCTCTTGGTCTCCTTTTCCTCCATGATGTGCACCTCGGTTGGATTCGGAGCACGCACAGACATACCGGTTATATGTTTCAATTTAGGCCTTCTCTGGGGTTTCACCCCGCAGACATCAGGTCGCCTGTAATTTCTGGGGTTATGCTTCTTCTCTAAGGCACTTCGGTGCTTCTACTGTTATATAGGGCGCTTCATGATTTTCATTGGCTTATTTTCTATCATATCGTGTGTACAGTCATTTATAGTTGATATGAGGGACATTGCGCAACTCGGTGCGCCATCATGTTCCTTTCTCAGAATGTTTGACTTTGTTGTATGGCCTTATGTATGCTCTTAGTATTGAACGTAGGAGGCATCAATAGTCCAATCAATAGAATGATCATTCTTAGTTATTTTATTCATGATCATACAGATTTAGTGTTTCTTCAGGAAATCCATTTCACTTCTGTCGAACCACTGAAACTTGCTGCCAAACCTTATATGGTGGCTGCCTATTCTCCCGCCGTTTCTGAGCGTGGTGAGGTAGCCATCTTAGTTGAGAAATTTTGCCAATCACTGTAATGGATACTAGCTCTGATGGGGAGGGTAGCTGGGCCTGTGTATACTTTAAGGTTAGAGATAGTGCATCTGCGTGTATCGGTATTTATGCTCCGAATGTGGATGACCCTGTTATTGTTACTCGGCGGTGACTTCTACCAAGTATTTGTTCCTTTGATAGATAGTCTGCCGCCTAGAACGAGTGGTCCGCCCAAGAGTCTCCACACCCTGCCAGCCCTGATGACAGATTTTGCGTGAATTGCTATATGGAAGTTGCTTCACCCCTCAGACTTAGAGCTCACCTTTTCTTAGCCCCCCCCATCACTCACATTCTAGATCAGATTTTTCCTATCTCCTCAGTACTGCTATCTCATGTAGACAAATACTCCTGATAGGTTAGCCAATTGGAATGCCATCCAGTGCGCTTGATGCGGGACATGCTATGTGGCCTTTGGTCTACTACATTCCTGTTACGTATGATTGTCCCGCATTACAGTATTACTGGAGTCGGGTCTGAGGTCGTCTTCATTCTATTTTATATATTTTGGATCCCCTCTTTGGGAAGTTTGTGGGGCTCCGCTTAGCTGCGGGGATCCCCTCTCTTCCTAAATTGGCTTATTTCTTTTAGTCTTTATGCTGGGTATTGCTGTCCCCTATTTCCTCAATCACGAAATATTGGGAAACATATCTGCCTTTATTGTAAATGTGCGCAAATACCCAGTATGTCTGCCTCTTCCGATCAAACTATTCACTATTGGTCTAGCTAGAAGACGCTCAACGATTATGTTCAAAATTTCGATGCTCTTCGTTGACTGTTTGATTCTGTATTAATCTTTGTCACATGCTCATCCGGTATCATAGATTCTCCTTCTGTTTGTTTGATGTACAATAATTGTTGTATGTAGGCGCTCATATGATGATTCTAATCAGCTTAGAGAAGAAGCATTGGGGTGGGGGGTAATTGGGGTTGCTTTCTTTATTGTATGTGTGTATTTGTTTCTTTTGATGTGTTGTTACTTTGTTTGTTGTAAAATGAAAATAAACGTTTAAAAAAAAAAAAAGAACTGCTTGTCCTTAATCCAACCACGCTTTTTCCCCCATACCCGGTAGGCCTCACAAATACAGTCTTGGTATCTGAAGAGGCCCCTACACTGTTCGGGGTACTTCTCACCTATAACGCTGGCTAGGATATGCAAACCAGCACACCAATTTGCAATCATTCTCAGTATGTTATCCATTCTTTTGCTGATTAGTTTGCACTTCGTATGGAATCCCATGCAGTCACAGTAATCGTCAGCCTGCCCGATTAATAAGAAGAATATGTCGGCATATTCCCTTTTCAATATCTTCTCCTTCTGGATAATGGGCACATGGCTATCTAAGGTGCTAGTAATGCAGAGGTACTCTGCTGGCCTTGCCTCAGACACCAAGTGGCATTGTCCATGCTTGTGACCCCCCAATGGGCTTTCCACTGCACCACTGACATCGCTGCCTCTCTCGGGAGGTTCGCCCCTACCAGAGCCGTGCTCTGTGTCGTATTGTCAGTCGCTACCAGGATGCCCTGTTGCTTCCTCCCCCCATACCTGGGTTACCATCATAACCCTCTCCCCTCCCCACTTCACTATCACCCCCCCAATTTGTGCAGTCATGGCTAGCTCAACTAACCCAGGACTTTCTGTCCCTCCAACATTTACACCCCCCTTCGCACCCCAAAAGTGTCATGTAATGCACTTACATGCTGTTCATACTCACCCCTTTGTCCATGTCCCCTGGGTCGCCGTTGGGCTGAGCCCTTTGCCTCTCTGCACCAGGCACGCGGAATCCTGTTTCCTCCAGTGAAATCAGGAGAGTCTGCATGTGTCCCGCTCCTTGGACCACAACCATGGTTCTCACTTTGTTCACGAGGTCCCACACACCTGATTCCTCCTGGCGGTCCCATCCCAGCGATGTTGCTACTTCGTGTGCATCCAGGCCAAGCCCACACTCCCGGCACCTCCGTGCAGACCAGCATGCTGCCACGTGCCCACATTCTCACTGTGCTACTCCATGTCTGTGCCTGTCCCATGCCGTGTTGCTCCTGCTGCAGCCTTCTTGGGCTTCTTGCTTGCTAGACCCTCCTTCTCATTTCTTGCTGGTCTTTCTCTTGAGCTCCCTGCCCCTTGCTGCCTGGCCTTTCCTTTATTTGCCTGTCTTGGAGCCATGCCCTCAGTGATGCAGTGATGCAGGGGCCCTTTAAGAATCCTGCTCTGACTGCGTGCGAGGTCAGATGCAAGATGGCTGCCACTTGTGCCCCCAGCCTCTCCAAGTATTCTCTTTTCTTCACTGCTATGTGATTTTTGTTTTTGTTTTTGTTTCTACTGCTGCTCAGTCTCCACTCACTGCTCACCTCGCACCCTGGAAAGACTGCCGTGACAATCGGCGGGTCCCAACAGCAAGCCACTGCTTGCAGCTTCCCTCTTTCCTGTTGCTGTAGTTCTGATCAGATGCTTTTCCTTCTCTCCTCCCAGAGCTGCTTTCCCGTGGCTCATGGCCTTATGATCGCAACTGTGCGGGCAGCTGTGGCGTCTGGCTTGTTCGTGGGCTGTGCAGTTGCTTGCAGTGCTTGTTTGCAGGTTCTGTGGCGGCTTGCGGCCCACTTGGAAGAGGAAGCTGCCCCTCCAGCTCCGGATCTTTATCAGCCCGTACTCCGCTGCCCAGCCTCTAGTACCACACGCTGCCCAGGAGCCCTCTTCCCCCCCCCCCCCCAGCTGCCCAGTTATGGGCTGGCCCCCTTCATGGTCAGTCTCCAAAACCTGTATTGGGAAGCTATCTGTATTGGGCAGCTACCTGTATTGGGTAATTGTTTTGAATGGAGCTTTGTAGCATTTTTCTTATTTTTCTTTTAATCTGTTATATACCTTGTATTAGTTTTAACGAAAAAAGTGTAACACAATTAAATTTATTTGCCTTTTTTAAAAAAAAAATGATTGAAAATGGATTGTGCATTTTTTCTTGCCAAACACCTTCAAACTCTAAATTAGGAGTTTCATTTCCCAGCGGTGAAAGACATCACATTCACACTGGCACAAGAATGCAGACTCATTTAGTAGATAAATCGAGATGACAAAATGGAACAATTTAAATACAAGTGATCAAGAAAGGGGGAGACTGGGGGGAGGGGGAGTTGGGAAATCAAAGAGAGGGACAGAGAGAGAACCATTGCTTCTTCTATTGCAGCTATCCAAGCACTTCAACAGGTATGCCCTATTACATATTCCCTTTCCACTTTAAAGCTCTTGTAATTTCCTTCCTCATGTCCGGGCTATTTTATTCATTGTTTCCTTGCAGCAGTGATTGATGTTCTGAGCTGCTAATCTCTCGGAGTGATAACTATTTTCATGTAAGTCCATGAGTCTATGACATGGGCTGCTCAGGCAGGGCTACTGCTGACTACTTATTTCGAGCCTCATTTACATTTCAATCTCGGCCTCATGAATGCAAAAACCCTAGCTGCAAATTAATAATGGGGAGAATATTAGAGCAGCCCGGAGTAGGGGGGACAATGCAAATGCAGAGGAACACAGATCTCTGCCATTGTGTTCCTGGAGAACCTCATTTATTGGACGGCGGTGAATGACATTACAGAGAATAGCATATCCAGAGTGACACAAATTTATTTCTGTCCCAGAGCCGCAGTATATTTTCATGGAATCAGGGGGCTATTTGTCTGGGGACAATTTAGTTTCCATGAAAAATTTAAATGGTTTCTGTAGAGATAGTGGAGTGAAATTTAATTTGTTTCTCATTTACCACAGCAGGTATGAAAAGGAGAAAAATTGGATGTCTGATGGGCTGAAATTGGTGTGGCCCCGCCGTGCTATCCCCCAAAGGCCTATGGGCTTTTGTAAAAGAGATTGAGCTAGACTCTCCCCCCTCTGCCATCTCCCTCCCTTAGAGATTGGTAACCTTAAACCAACTTACAGAAAACCTTTGGGGAGGCTGCCAATCACCCTGAAAACAACATTCCCATCGATCCTCTGTCTGTGTGATTTATGGCTTCATTTTACGGTAATTGAGAATTAGTGAGAAGATTAGCAAGGCTCAACACTTCGCCTTGATATGCACACTAAGCACCGTAATTTGTCACTATGGGATGTCGGACACTTTTTTAGTTACATGGGGTTCCCATCTAATTGAATTTGGTGATAACATGGAAATTAATTTGACATAGAAAAATTTGAATACAGCCATCTCTCCTATTGTAATGCACAATGTTCTGGCAGCATGCAGGGGCAGTGATATTGATCCCGATCGCTTTCAATTGCGGCCAGCTGAAGGACAGAATACACTAAATCTTATTTAAGCCCATATGAAAGCAGTTCATCTGCAGCAATCTGTGACAGATAAAGAATATTACCTTTCATTTTGTCTGACTGCATCAAGATGAAGTTTTGAAAATTTACTTCTTGCAGCAAATCTCCCAAATGTCCAAAGTCAACAGTTACAATTCAATTACACACCAGCGCTTCTGGGCTGTTTACAGGGTAATTTGCTACTTAGAGAGCAAATGAGAATACTGACTATATCTACCTGGTATCAGGCATGCAGAAGATACTAGGGAAAAAGCACAGAACAGCAATCACACAAAAGTAATATGCACTCTGTTCTTCACCCCCCTCCCCCGCCCTCGCTGGATAGGAACAGCAGTACCAAAAGGTTCTTTAAATGTGATATCAATGAACCTGTCTCTTATTTCACTCAGCAATGGTTTTAGCTAGTTAACAGCTGTTACCAATGACTTCTGCTCGTGCTTCAGAAAATATTTATTGAAAACTCTGGACGTCTTTGAAATTCCCGGTGCTCTTTCATAATCATCATATAACACAAGAGATGGTTTATTGTGCAGGCTTCTAAAAGAAATGGTCAACCATTTGATACCATAATTAACATTCTTCATTATCAAAGAGCCCACAGCGATCCAATCAACCCATTTTGGTTTTTATCTGTATGCAATCCTTGCTTTAAAAATAAAGCGGAGATGTGGAAACACATTCTAAAATCTACCACTCTCTGAGCCAAAGAGGTAGATTTTAGAATGTGTTTCCACATCTCCACTTTCTTTGCTAGGGGGTATCTAAAAGACCTTTCTAAAACAGGACTTTGAATGTTTATCTGCCATGAATATTTTTTGAAGAAATGGCTTGTGATGGTGGCACTGTCACCAACCACCTAAATGCTCTTGGATATCAATCTGTTTGTGCCTGTTAAATACTTTATTTTTAATGCAAGGATTGCATACAGATAAAAACCAAAATGGGTTGATTCTACCTCTCTCTGAGCCAAAGGGAGTGGAGGAGTAGCCTAGTGGTTAGAACACTGGCTTGGTAAACAAGCAACCAGCCTTTGATTCCCACTAGCACTCCTTGTGGCTTTGGGCAAGTCACTTAACCCTCCATTGCCTTGGAAGAAAGGCCTGGCAATCTACTTCCAGTAACACTGCCAAGAAAACCCAGGAGCTTCTGGGTCACCAGGAGTCAGGACTGACGTGAAGGCACACTTTGCATTTTGCTGAGCCAAAAGAGAAAGGTCTTTATCAGCATGCAAGGAAACAGGAGCTTGCCGACACATGCAGGGAAATAATTGGTTTTAGAAACATGAACATGTGAAATACAGATGTTGGCAGAAGCAGAAACATAGCCGTGTCTGCACTGGCATTTCGGAACGTTCATGTGGATATGTCACCACATACAGGTCCGAGCCTGCCATTTTGCAATTAGAGATGTGTAGCACCTTCTATGAGGAAGAGAAAATTATTGTGGTGATAACAGAGAATTCTCCTGTTATCCCGAAAGTTGAGAGCTGGCCAAAACAAGCACTTTTGAAATATCTATTAATGTCAAGGAGCAGGTCTAAATATGGACATGTCTGCTGGCAAATTTAATTTGGCAGCACCATTTTTAATTACAATGGCCAAAGTTAATTACAAGGCCAAAGTTATGGGAGTTATTTTAGAAGCATTCCCATATCAAAAAAATCAGCATTGACATGTAGATTGAATTACCTGTGCCAATACGATTTTAGAACAATCTTTTTGCAGACGGGGGAATGCTTACCACGTCTACCTTCCCTGGGGGAGTGGTGGGGGTGGGTATGGGAAGTTGTTAGGGCAGGCCAACAAGTCAGACATTGATTTCCCCATTTCAGATAGAGAATCCATGTCTCAATGAAAACTTTCAGATGTCGGCATTTACAGCTGTCCCCAGGCATGAATATGTGCCTACTGACAGGGGCAGATGTGGGACCTTAAGGTTCACTCCGACTACTTCCCTGATATCAGGAATCCCTAGTTATGCCACTCCCTGACTTTACCCTCTACCAGTGTCCAAACCTTCTCAAGCAGATCAAATCCCTCACCTGTATCTCCCGTGAAGCATATCCAATTCTCCCCCTCAAAGCACAGTCAAGCCCCCTCCCCAGCCAATTCTAATCTGCCCCAAATGCCCTCCAACACAATTCCTAACTCCCCCAGCAGATCGCAACCCCTCCAGATTACCAACTCTGGAAGTCATTGATGGCCAATGGGAGCAGGAGCAATGCCCACTTGCATATAGTCAGCTTCAAAATGGCTCCAGTGACCCCTAGTGGTAATCTGATAATACTGCCAGTTCTACCATGATGTTACCACTAATGGACATTGGTGCCATTTTGAATCAATTGTATGCTGAGCAGAAGCAAGTAGACATTGTTCCTGCTCTCACTGGTCACCAGTGACCCCCAGTAAGACCAGGGATGGAAATCTAGCATGGTGGCAGTCTACTGAGGAGTATTTTGGGGGGTCATAAATTGGATATTGTGTTGGGGCATTCTGTGGGAGGGGAGATTGGAGATGGCTGGGGAGGGGAATTTGGTTGTGCTTCAAGGGAGGGTTGGAGCTCCTTTGAGAGGAACCTGTGATGCTGCACCAGTATGCCATCTGTGCCAGATCAGTGATATTAAGAGGCTGCTCCCACATCTAGGTAGGGGGAGGTTCCATAGCTTTACTTTCCCTATGCAGCTTCTTAAAATCACTACTCGTGGCAGATGTGGTATGGTATACAAATGCTGTCCTGCAGCTAATTACACAAGACTCTACATTTTGCATAGTCTGTTATAAATACTGCCCTAATTCTCCACGTCCTAAGATGGATATGGGAATTTCCTTCTCCATGTCCTTTCTAAACCGCGCCTTCACATGTTTATAAAAGGAGAGCGGCATTCGGAATTTTATTTATTTTATTTGGAAACTTTTATATACCGCCCCTTCCAGAGATCAGGGGCGGTTTACATTGAACAAAAGTAACAACAAGGAACCATATATTGAACGTTCTGAACATTATAACATTACAAAAAACTGTTGGACTTAGTTGAACATGGAGCTATTTACACAACTGTTGCTGAGCATAGCAACTATTTACAGCTCGAGTCACTGGGTCTCCAGAAGGTACAGAGGTATATACTAAATATGAGTGAGGCGTGAGGAATCTATTGTCTTAGCTGAAGTATGGTAAGGCTAAGGTTTTATAGGTAGGGTGTTAGGTTGTGTGGTCAGTCTGGGACTGCGTGGTTTTTTCAATGGGATGGTCTAGGTTATAATAGTACTGTGTAAATAAGTATGTTTTCAGGTCCTTTTGAAAATCTTGGAGGTCTATAGTCTCCCTAAGCTGAACTGGAAGATTGTTCCATTGTATCGGTGCAACATAGGAGAAAGCACTTTTACTTGTTTTCTATTTTGATTTTCTGATTGCTTCGGGTACTAAGATGGTATTGAGGTTCATTCTTCTTATTATTCTTTTTTCTGGGGGGCTATGTATCAAGGTAGAAAGATGTGAGGGTGCAATTTTGTTGATTAATTTGAGGTAGTCACTATGGTTTTATATTGGATCCTGCTGGCAACTGGAAGCCAATGGAGGGTGTAGAGGATGGGAGAAATATGGTCAGATAGTCTGGCCTTGGCAATTATTCGGGCTGCAACATTCTGTGCCATTTGGAGTGTGTTAAGGGTTTTTTTGGTTATGCCTTGGAGAATTCTGTTGCAGTAGTCCATATGAGGTGTTATTAGAGCTTGGGCCACAGTACTGAAGTTGTCCTTGTCTAAAAGTGGTCTTAAATGCTGTAAGGTCCCGAGTTTGAAGAAGATTGCTCTGGTAGTTTGTTTTATGTGGAAAGTTAGACTAAGAGTCTTGTCAAGGGTGATGCCTAAGTATTTTATCTCCTGCTTTACTGGGAGGGTGAAGTTCTGAAACTTGATAACTGATGGGGGGTGAAATTAGGGTTTCTTGAGGTGAATAGTACTTCTGTCTTTTTGGGGTTGATGTACATATTCTTAGAGCGAAGCCATAGTTCTGCTTCAGAAAGGCACACTGCTAGTTTGTCGTAGTTGGGGTCTGATATGTTCAGTGGGGTGAACAACATGATGTCGATTGCGTAGATGTGGTAGTTTATGTTGTGACTTTTGAATATGGCACATATCGGATGAAGGTACAGGTTAAAAAGGAGAGCGAACAGTGCTGAGCCCTGCAGGATTCCCTGTTCCTGTGGGAAGGGTGGTGATGCAACTTCATTGATTTATACAAATTGGGCGCAGTCAGAGATATATGATTTAAACCAGTCAAGAGCTACTTCCTTAATGTCTGACTGAGTCTGGATATGAGTAAGTCATGATTTACAGTCAAAAGCGGAGGATATGTCTAGGAACACCAAAGTAAAGGCTTGCTTGATGTTGTCCATATCTCTGATGAGGGAGTCAAAAAGGGCAATGAGGAGTGTTTCCACACCATGGAAAGGACGAAACCCATACTGATGCTCATCAAGTGGTGCAGTTGTGTCTACGAAGTCCTGTAGCTGGACAACTTTTTCAATGATTTTAGGCAGGAAGGGGATGCTAGCGATAGGTCAGTAGGAGGAAGGCACATTGTTGTTTAGAGCTTTGTTTTTGAGCAATGGGAGAATTGCTGAGAGTTTGAGTTCTTTTGGTAGGAAGCCTTGATGTAAGGACTGGTTCACTATATCTAAAATGAAAGGGATCAGGTCTTGCTTCATTGTCTTGATCCAGGCTACAGGACATGGATCCAGGATGGACGTGATTGTATTGAGCTTTGAAATTATCTTGAGGAGTGATTTTCTGTCAATGCGGCGGAAGGATTTCCATTCATTGGGTTTGTCATTATTGGTTGTAGAGGGTCAGGTGCAGGAAGGGTTCCTTGTTTAAGTTTACCTGCAAAGTAGGTAGCTATAGTTTGGGGATCAATAGGAATCTTGTGGCTGTTGCTAGTGGGGGCTTTGGATAAGGTTTTCACTATCTTGAATAGCTCCCATGGATGGTTAATGGTTTTGGATAGCATTCTTGTATGGTGAAGTTTTTTGGCATTATTTGTAGCTTCCTTGTAAGAGTTGAGTTTTGCGAAATATTGTTCTCTGGATTCAGGTGTTTTCTTTGATCTCCATATATATTCTAGCTTTCTGAGTTCCTTTTTTTTTTAGTTTTTTAAGATGGTTTTCGCTGGGGTCTGTTAGAAATCGGACTTGGTTCAGAAGCTTTCTTTATGGTGTTGCTCCAATTTGATGCAGCATTATCAAGGATGGTTGTGTCATCATCAAGCTTTGGTATAATTGTTTCCAGGAACCTTTCCATGGCAAAGGGTCGGAATCTGGGTCCATGGTTGGTATGATTGTTTCCAGGAACTTTTCCATGGCAAAGGGCTGGAATCTGGGTCCATGGTGTGTCGTGGTTTGTTGCCCATTGAAGGAGTGATGGATGTGGAGAGAGAAGCGTATCATGAAGTGGTCTGACCATGGGACCTGGGATATGGTAGGAGGAGTGTATTGAGGTAGCTCGGTTATGTGTTCTGGTATGAATATCAGGTCTAGATTGTTGCCTTTAATGTGTGTGGGATATTTGATTGTCTGTGTGTAGCCCATTTCTTCCATTGAGTCAAGGAATGTTGTTGATTGGCTGCTGGATAGCTTGGCTAGATTGAAGTCCCCAAGGAGGATATGAGGTTTTCTTATTGTGGTATTGCAGGCAGATTCAAGGATAGTTGTTATATTCTGAGCATCTGGGGTAGGAGGCCTATAAAAGAGGCAGATAGCTATGTTTTTATTTTCTATTTTTATGATATCCATGCCATCTTGGTTATCACTTATGGTAGGGGAGCAATTAAGCTCAGATTTTGCTATTATGATAACTCCTCCTCCTCTTTTGCTATCTCGGGTGCAATTGAAAATAGTATATCCATTCACTTTGAGTTGGTTTAAGAGAACTGAGTCAGATTCAGTTATCCATGTTTCCGAGATGCAGAGAAAATCTGGTTTTTCATCAGTGATGAGGTCTCTTATGAATGGAACTTTATTTCTAATTGATCTGGCAGTGATGAGGATGAATTTTAACTTTGTTGTGTGTGTGGGGGGGGGGGGTCTTTTTTAGGATATTTATATGGATAAGCCTTCTGTTCTGCCTTCTCAGGTGTGGGAGGTTTCTCTCTCTGAATGGGGTGCTCTAGTGTAATTATGGTAGTTATGTCTAGGGTGGGAGGGGTGTTCTAGCCTATGTTGGTAGAGAATATTTTGGATGTATGAAGATCCAAGAAGGTTAGGGGGGGGGGGAGGTATGGAGGCGGGGGGGGGGGGTGAATGTGAGTACCAGACCAATTGAGTAACATAGTACATTTAGGATAAGCATGATCTTTTCTTTGAGATCCATTTTGCTGAATTTCGAGTGTGAGAGAAACAAGTTACTGGTATTAGCACAAGGGGAAACAGATTAGGTGAACAGTGCAGTAGTATACAATGTATAAATACGTGGATACACGTTATGTGAACAATGTAGGAGTATACAATGTAATCATCTGGTGCAGTTTCAGATAATCTGTATTGTAACAAATTGTTACGGTTTCTGGTACTAATAACTAGACTGGGTGGTATAGTGATCCGACAGTAAAGACAACAGTTATGAGCGTATCTGTGGAGTAGTAAGAATGAGATTGCAATAAGATCGCATGAACGGACTGAACCAATCTGTGGAATGGCTTACCCTATTGCCCAACTTGAAGGAGTTAGCTGGTAAGGACTGGTAGTTTAGGCCGGTGGTGCAATCGTAGGAAGACCTTGATTGGGTTGGGACCGCAGAGCAGGGGTAGTCTGACCGCGTGGACTGCTGACTATCGAGTGACTATGTAAGAGACGGCTCCGGTCTTCTCGCTGCGATAACTGGGGTGATGTTTTTAGCTTCAAAGAGATAAGGTTTTAGCTTCAAAGAGATAAGGCATAGCAAAGGCATCAAAAAACCTTATTGTTTGGAGGGTAATTTAAGGGGGCATTTATCTAAATCACTTTTTAAGGTGCCTAATTAAGCCTATTTTATAAAAACAAGTAGGCACCTACTCATCTTTATAAAATAGTAGCTTAAGTGGCAGAAATCATGCCTTAAGTTAAGGCAGAGGCATTTATGTCAGCCCTAGAGCCAGTGCTAACTCCTAAAATGTTTGTAAGAACATGCATAAATTCTAGTATTTTGTAATCCACCTGAGTACTTGTGTGTTCCACCCATGCTCCACCCAAATGCCGACCATGCTTATGCCCACCAAGAATATGCATAAATTTATGCTGGTCAGTATTTTATAAGAAATCAATAATAAGCACATATGGCCACATATATGCATTAATGACTAAGCTACCTCCCCAGTTAGGCGTGTATTCGGTACATACTTGGTATGTGCCCCTTTATAACATCACCCCCTCAGTGGCAATCTTCAGATGCTGAACACAAGTGACTCCCAAATATAAAAATGGGAAAGAAGTAGTTACCACACCATTCACAGAAGATGAGGTGTTAGAACAACTTGCAAAACTGAAAGTGGACAAGGCCATGGGACTGGATGGGATACATACCAGGATACTGAAAAAGCTCAGAGAGGTTCTTGCAGGGCAGTTAAAGGATGTTTTCAACAGATCCTTGGAAACAGGAGAGGTTCCTCAGGACTGGAGAATGGCTGATGTCGTACCTCTACACAAAAGTGGTGACAGGGAAGAAGTGTCAAACTACAGGCCTGTGAGCCTTACCTCGGTGGTGGGAAAAGTCATGGAGGCGCTCCTGAAAGAGCGAATAGTGAACTTTCTCAAAACCAACAGGTTGCAAGACCTGAGGCAACATGGTTTTACTGAAGGACGATCTTGCCAAACAAATCTGATTGAGTTCTTTGACTGGGTGACCAGGGAGCTAGATCAGGGGCATGCGATGGATGCCATCTACCTGGATTTCAGCAAAGCCTTCAATACTGTTCCTCATAGGAGGCTTATCAATAAACTTGGTAGCTTGGGGATGGATCCTAAGATAGTAAATTGGATCAGAAATTGGTTGACTGACAGACGACAGAAGGTAATGGTAAATGGAGCTCACTCGGATGAAGAGTCAGTCCTGAGCCCAGCACTGTTCAATGTATTTGTGAGTGATATTGCTGAAGGACTGAATGGAAAAGTCTGTCTTTTGCAGATGACACAAAAATTTGCAACAGAGTGGACTCCCCCGAGGAAGTGGTTAACATGAGGTTCTTGTTGTTAAGTACCGTCGAGTCGGAGTCGACTCATGGCGACCCTCTGGATAGCTATCCTAAATTGTGTTCAGTCTTGAGTCAGGCAACTCATTGTTGACAGACTGGTACTCATAGCTGCTCTTATTGTATTGATCCATCTCATTGCTGGCCTTCCTCTTTTGCGTTGACCTTCTATCTTGCCAAGCATGATGTCTTTCTCTAATGATCTCTCTCTTCGCATGATGTGTCCAAAGTATGAAAGTCGAAGTCTTGTCATCTGAGCTTCTAAAGAAAGCTTAGGTTTGATCTCCTCTAGTACCGACTGGTTTGTTCTTCGGGCAGTCCATGGTATACACAGTATTCGCCGCCAGCACCATAATTCAAAGGCATCAATTTTCTTCCTGTCTATCTTTTTCACTGTCCAGCTTTCACATCCATATGATGTTATTGAAAATACCATGGCTTGAACAAGTCGAATCTTTGTATGGAGAGAGACATCTCTGCTCTTGAGAATCTTATCAAAGTCTTTCATAGCCATTCTGCCAAGAGCAATGCGTCGTCTGATTTCTTGACTGCTTGTTGCTTCTTTATTGATAGTTGATCCAAGTAGGTTAAAGTTGTTCACGACTTCAATTTCTTCTCCTTCAACAATGAACTTGTTGATTATGCTAGTTGTCATGATCTTTGTCTTCTTTACATTAAGGTGCAGGCCCATTTTGAGACTATGTTCTTTGATTGTGAGAAGAAAATGTTTCAGATCATCTTCACTTTCAGCCAGTAATATGGTATCATCAGCATAGCGAAGGTTGTTGATGAGTCTTCCACCAATCTTCACACCTCTGTTGTCTTCATACAATCCTGCTTCTCTGATGATTTGTTCTGCATATAAATTAAACAGGTAGGGGGAAAGTATGCAGCCTTGTCTTACACCTTTGCTTATTTTAAACCATTCTGTTTCTCCTTGATCCGTTAGAACTGTTGTTTCTTGATCAATGTACAGATTGTGCAAGAGTACGATCAGGTGTTCTGGTATACTCATGCTTCTTAATGTGGCCCAGAGTTTCTCATGGTTTACACAGTCAAAAGCCTTGCTATAGTTGATAAAGCACAAATAGATATCCTTTTGGTATTCTTTAGTCTTTTCAAGGATCCATCTCAGATCCGCAATGATGTCTCTCGTTCCTCGCCCTTTCCTGAACCCAGCTTGCACTTCAGGTAGTTCTTGTTCCAGGTATGGTTGTAGTCTCTTTTGAATAATATTCAGTAGAATCTTGCTGGCATGTGGGATCAGAACGATTGTGCGATATTTTCCACCATGGGGAAAGATCAACAAAATTTAACAAGATTTAACATGAGGAAAGATCTACAAAAGCTGGAAGAATGGTCTTATGCTTGGAAATTAAGATTTAATGCAAAGAAGTGCAGAGTCATGCACTTAGGTAGCAGAAATCCAAAGGAACTGTACGCGATAGGGGGCGAGAGGTTGGTGTGCACGGATCAGGAGAAAGACCTTGGTGTGATTATTTCTGAAGATCTCAAGGTGGCAAAACAGTGTGACAAGGTGGTGGCAAAATCCAGGAGGATGTTGGGCTGCATACAAAGAGTAATCACCAGCAGAAAGGAAGAGGTACTTATGCCACTGTACAAGTCACTGGTGAGGCCTCACTTGGAATACTGTGTTCAGTTTTGGAGACCGTATCTTGCAAAGGATGTAAAAAGACTGGAAACTGTTCAGAGGAAGATGACCAAAATGATTTGGAGCCTGCGTCAGAAGCCTTATGAGAAGTGACTTGAAGACCTAAACATGTACACTTTGGAGGAGAGGAGGGACAGGGGAGATATGATTCAGACCTTTAAATACTTAAAGGGAAATAATGAACAAACAAACCTCTTCCAAAGACGGGGAAGCTATAAAACTAGAGGGCATAACAGGAAGCTGCAAAGTGGTAAATTGAAAGGCAATGTCGGGAAATACATTTTCACAGAAAGGGTGGTGGATGCTTGGAATGCCCTCCCGATGGAAGTGGTGGGGGCAAACACGGTGATGGAATTCAAAATGGCATGGGACAGACACAGTGGATCCCTTTACAGCAAAAGGATAAAATCAAAATAAACTGAACCATCTAATTTCTCAACAAATAGGGATGTCCTGCATGGATTGGTGGGTTCACCCCTAAACAGGGATGTGGGGAGGTGTGGCCTGCACAGAGCGGCAGGTGCACCTACTCTTGCCATCATGCTGGGCAGACTAGATGGACCATGCTGGTCTTTATCTGCCGTCATTTACTATGTTGCAAGTTTTTCATCCAACTGGTGACAGGTACATAGTAGACCTAATTTTAAATGTATATGATTCTATTTAAAGTTGTGCATGAATTTTCAGAAGCGGCACTTACACAGACAGCACCACTCAAAATTCATGTAACTTTAATTTTTCCTATCCAATGAAAAGTTTGGCAGTGGTTCTTATATGTTTGGAAACCACAAACTGGACATGGCAAGTGTAACATGTAACGCCCTCGGCCCCTAAGACGATGCTGTGATATGATTGTCAGAAAGTGCAACTCAGCCTGAAAGGACGCATCTCGTTTCTTCACAGTTACAACAATGCATTGCCCTTGAACAGGGGAAAACTCCAGAAGAAAAGGCATTGCATGTACTAATGTTTATAAAGTGTTAACTGCAAAAACTTTATCAAGTAGGAACAGCTGTTAGCAATATTAGGTTCACATGAAGGGGGCAAAAAAAAGCAAACCCTGATGGAGCTGAAACAGGAAACCATTTCTTCTCATGATCTTGTTGACTGAAGGACTTGATAGTTGTTCTACTATATACAACATTTTAAAATGAGAAGCTATGTTTGGTAGACTTTTTCAAAAATAAACTGTTAAATGCATGTCATATTTAGGTATTTACTTATTTACATTAATTTATAGTCTATATATCCAAATAAATAATAAACATAAAATATATAAGAAACATCAGTTCCACTTATTGAAATGCAACATGACCTGGAGAACTGCAAAGATCATGGGAGCAAAGAGGGACATAGGCAGTGATGTGATTTCTATACTCTTGGGAGCTGATTTCATAAGGAGCCACGTAAAGACATCCGCCATCCATGCGCATAGGTCACCTATTTTCAAGGACTTGCACATGTGACAAGGGACTTGCACGTGCACCTTAGGCAGTCACTAAGAAAAAATGTAGACCAATTCTGCACACTTTCAGTATAGGCATGCACAGGGGCGGAGTTTCAGTGAAGCATAAATCTACATATGGAAATTATAAAATATCACTTAAGCACATGCTTGAAAAATTCAGGCATGGACATAGGGCAGGCGTTAGTGCTCATCATGCCTAGTTTGTGCGTGGCTTTACACCTTGTATTTGCTAAGGTAAACTACTTGCATACTTCACTTTATAAAACGAACTTGCATGTACTTGCATGCGTAAGCTCCACAGGAGTTTGGGAAGAGGGTGAAAGGGGATAGACTCAGGAATAATATGCAGAAATATTTCTTTATGGAAAGAGTGGTAGATGCATGGAATAGTCTCCCAGTGGAGGTGGTGGACACGAGCACCAGTCAGGAGACATGGCAGAAGAGGGTAAAAATAAACCTTTATTGTCCAGGGATTGAGTGATTGGGTTTTGGCATCACTCAATCCCTGGACAATAAAGGTTTATTTTTACCCTCTTCTGCCACGTCTCCTGACTGGTGTTTTTGTCTGCCTAGTGTGGCAGGTAGCTGTTTTTTTGTTGGTGGTGGACACGAGGATAGTATCTGAATTCAAAAAAGCATGGGACAAACACAGAGGATCTCTGAAGGTAAAAGGGGACTTTTGTAGTTGATATGGAAGGGCAGACTAGATAGGCCATGTGGTCTTTTTCTGCCGTCATGTTTCTATATTTCTAAAAGGGGGGATGGATAAAGGCTTTTTAGGATCTATTAGTCTCTACTTCTTTTCTTTGATATAGATTGGGCACATTTTGCTGCATTGCAACTAAAAATGCTCTACCCAGGATTGAGGGAGTCAAAGGATATTTAGACTGATAGGAACAACCGCATAGTGTCATATTTATTCATTTCACTGTTGAAATACTAGAATTCTGCTTCTTCCTCTACAAGCATCACAGTGGCCCTTTTACTAACGGCTAGTAGATATTTGCAGCTACTGCTCGTTAGTAGCAAAAATGAATGTGCAGAAGCTACAAAGCCTCTCTGTTAACCATTGTGGTCATGTCCAGTATCTGCCCATGCAGTTAAAGAGAAAAAAACCCCTTTTACTGCGCATTAACTGCATGACAGATAATACAGATCTGCTTAATGCCTACTGATGTGGCATTAGATCAGCGTAATCTGCTGTCATAATACTTAATGTGTGGTGGGTTACCATGAATTCACTGCTAGGTGCAGTCCGAGCCCATTCTCTGCCCATTACCCACCCTTTTTCACACTATGAACTAGTGCAAGTCCCATGTTATTCAATGGGATCTAGTTATTAATAGCGTGTGTTAAGGTTAGCGTACCTTAGTAACTAGCCCTTGTAGATGCTATGCCTCTTTATAAAATATTAGGAGAAAACCAGTAGAAGCTGTGGTTAGATTGAAGCCACAGACAAGGACAGCTCTAGGTGCCGGTATAAATGTTAGCTTGTAGCACATAGCCTGTATTTTAAAAAATACCTGCGTATAAGGTGACTCCACCCTCACTGTGCCCAAACTCTGCTCCAGAACATGCAAGAAGTATGCACCTTCTTGTCATCTCACACACTTTAACCCTAGGGTAATGTTATAAAAGCCTTTTTACACAGTAAAAAGGCCTTTACAAGCAAAAGGTCCTTTATATAATTATGTCCTACGTTTCAAGCCACTGCAGTAACCATTACTGCGGCTATGTACTAACAGCATGCAATAATTTGCTCGTTAAGTCCTAATGCACTTTAGTAAAAGGGCCCCATGATTTCAGAAATAAAGTTGGTGTTTTATCCTGCATATAGGAGCCGCTCATATTTCTGAGCTTTGCTTTCACTAACAATAAAGGTGTGAATAAGACATGGAAGCCATTAACACAGATATCCTAAAAGACTTTGGGGCTTGTTTATTAAGTCGCGGTAGCAGCTTCCAACCAGTATCAGAGCCGCGGCACCACTGAATTCAATGGATAATATTAGTAAGATGGAGTCCACTAACAGAACAAGGAACATGTTACACCATCGCAAAATAGCTAATATAATAAGATGGTCATGTTGCATTAATGATACAAAAATATTTTCTCTCATTGCTCTAATAAATGAGAGGTTAGAAACACTTCAATCAGCCTGGGAATCTATTAAATATTGCCTGAGTGCATCGTTTCTTTAAAACATTATCTTCCCCAGTTGCCTCACTATATTGAATTATGCTTGATTATGCTATTTCACATGTGAGGAGTTTGAGCAGTGGAAAAAGCAGTATTGAAAAATTGTCAAATAAATAAATACATGTTACCCATTCTTTCTAAGAACACAGGTACCAACATTGTATTTTGAGGGTGCCTCTATATAAGACAACATATCTTCTTTAGGTAGGCCACTTTTCAATCTTGTGTGTAGTAAAATTATCCACAGGGCACCAGTATTGCCTTAGAGATTTTAGTTTCACATGCTGTCTGTGCTCATTTGGAAAGTCAGCACTGCATAGTGTGCATATTATGTGACATCGTTTTATTTTTCTGGAACATTCCAAACATATATTGCAATGACAAAGTTAGTGCCGTTGGTTGAATATTATTAATAATTTTTTGTATACCTTATACAGGCTTATTTTCCTAGGTATATTTATGCACGATGGAGTCAGAATTCTCTGCAAACTAATTTGCAGGTCTTGATAATGCAGAGCTCGATGAAAAATGCAATACTTAGCAGGCGCTACTGCTGCTCTTTTCTTTCTTTCTTCTCCCACCCCAAGGTTCTAGAAAGCTGGCACACGTCTCAGTGTGAAGGGGGATGGGCAGAGGATCGAGGGAACTGTAACTGAAAGACTGATAGAGGCATCCTGACAGCTGCAATGGGTCATCAATAGATCCATCATGCCAGTAATTTGCAACAAATTTAACATGCATCACTTTAGTCAGGCTGCGCTGTATCTGTCTTGTCATGGCATCAGAGTGAATAACACTTAAATCTGGTGTCACCGCTGACCTCTCTGACCTTTGAATTGACACCGCAGCTTGAGCGTGGCCTAGCTGGTGGCAGATGCAGGGAACATTAGTACAAAAGAGAGGGCAAAGCTCGACAGTGGAGCTTAACCAGGCAGCTAAATGAGTTTTCGGGATTTTTTTTCACTTTCCACAGTGAAAGATTTTGTTATACATTCACAACGGATTCTGATGTGCATTTCGGGAAACACAGTCCTCTGTATTTCCATATTTGTTAGTTACCATGCAGTGCTGTATGAGGGTAACTTTATAAAAAGTCACCTAGATTGAGAGGACAAGAAGGCACTTATTTGTAACTTAATTTATAAAGACATGTAGAGTACTGGACTTTGTTGAAGATTGCGCCTCCTATTTTGGAGGAGCCTGGTGTCCCGTGGCACTCGCTGTCGCTGCCAATGTCAGTGGCTATCAGCAGAGGCCTATAAGATCTTCGGCCCCGCTATGAATAGATGGGAGTAGTGGACTTCGTTGGAGACTGCGCTTACCTACAGTATTTTGGAGGACCCTGTTGTTCCATGGCACTCGCTGTAGCTGACAACAACAGCAGCTGTCAGCTGGGGCCTATAAGATCTTCGGCCCTGCTGCAGTATGCGGCCACAGTCCTATTGGCGCAAGTCTAAAGGGGCATGTCCTAAGGGGCAGATTTGCCCCTTAGGAGCCCCCATGAGAACATGAGGAGCACAGAGCTCAGAGCAATAGAGCTTTGTCTCTATTCTGCACTTAATGGGCATTTTGACATTAAAATCTTGGGTTGTTTATATAGGCGCTTCTTTTTTTCTCAAATTTCCATGCAAATGCTTTCCGTGCAGGGAAAGCATTTCATTTTTCTAACTCAGTTGCAATCATATTTGGATGCTAACAGTCATTCTGAGCCACGAATAGCAGAGATGGACTTTCTGTTGTGACATCCATCCCCGCTATTTATGCTGTTTCCCACCCTGTCCCCCTTCCGTGTCATTGTACGGGGAAATTAGACTGGGACGGGGAAGGGGTGGATCGGGGGTGGCGTTAGGGCGAGCGGTGGGCGGTTGTCGACCCTGGACGTACAGAGCCAATTCCAATGTCAGCCCTGTATGTCGGTGGCTGACAGCTTAAACGGGGAACTGCTGATCGGGCAGAGGATGGTATAGAGATTGAAAAGATGCATATCAATATTTATTTTCTATGATGATCTGAAAGTCGTTGGCACATAAACAAACACTAAAACCTAGATCAGGTTAGTGGTAAGACTGCTCACATATGACTATTAATCTGTACTTTAACTGAAACTTAGGAAGTCCTACATTAAGGAGATCATTCTGAAAGGCGGGTTGCAGGGCTGCCCCGCAAGCCACCTCTACCCAATTCCGCCACTGGCTCTCCCTATACGTCCTCTGCATCATGACAGGGAGATCTGGCAGGGGGCAGGAGGGGGCAGGATCGGGGCAGAGCAGGGGCCGGCTAACCCGGGAGCACGTACAGGGTCGATTCAGGTCACGGCCCTGTACATGTTGTTTATACCACCTCAGAGGTATAAGCAGCATGTCCCTGCCGCCAGATCCAGGCTGCGGGAGGCCAGCTGTGGGTCAAGTAGTGGGGATTTTGGAGGCTGGAGCCGCAGATGCCAGGGGCGCCTGAAGGGAAGATGTCCCCGCCGGTGGAGGGGGCACGCCAGGCCATCCTCAAGCCCGATTCTGTCTCCCATGGGAACATTTTGTTCCCGCGGAACAGAATCAGGTCCTAATGGCCCAGACATCCCCCTTCCAGAATAGGGCTCCACGTGAGTTTGGATTACTACAAATTTGGATTATTCTAACATGTACAATAGTCACCAAAACCTTTTGCATAAAATACAGGTGCAAATCACATATTCTAGAGATAAGAGCCTCCCATCCCTTTTTTTTTTTAATGCAGTTGCATAAAAATGAGACTTGTGCCAAATAATCCATGCTAATGAAGTTAGTACACTATGGAGCATGTTTATCAAATTGCGGTAACTGTTACTATGCACTAAATCCAACCATATGCCAAAATGTGGCCATAGTAAAAAATCCTGCGTGAACCACTTAGTGCGGGATGTGGTGGTGATTGAGTGGGTTTAAGGCAATGAATAGGTGTTGACTGTTCATAGCAGTTAACGCAAGTGTTATGACCTCATGCTAACCATGATTGCTGTAGGTATACGACACGATAAGGATTCCAAAGTCAAAACAAACAGCAAAGTGGATAGGGGACAGCCCTTAGCGGGTACCCCGCCACAGAGGTAAGTCCTCTGTCATGTGGTTACTAACCATCACCTCCCTCCAGGGGTCTGAATAAAGTAGCCTAATCGCATCCTCAAAAAAATCCTCTGGGCCTATCACATCCAAAACCTGATACATAAATTCCCTTTAGAGATCCTCTGTGTTGGTCCCATGCTTTTTTGAATTCAGTTACTGTCCTCATCTCTACCACCTCCACTGGGAGACTATTCCACGGATCCACTACTCTTTCCGTAAAGAAATATTTCCGCATATCACTCCTGAATCTATCTCCCTTCACCCTCATCCCATGTCCCCTCGTCGCAGAACTTGCTTTCAATTGAAAGAGGCTCTCTCCCTGAACATTTATGCCACGGAGGTATTTAAACATCTCAATCATATCACCTCTATCCCGCCTTTCCTCTAAGGTGTACATATTAAGATCCTTAAGTCTGTCCTCATATGCTTTATAATGAAGACAACTAATCATCTTAGTAGCAACCCTCTGCACCGACTCCATCCTGTTCACATCCTTTTGAAGGTGCGGTCTCCAGAATTGCACACCATACTCCAAATGAGGTCGCACCAAAGACTTATATAGAGGCATTATCACCTCCTTTTTTCTGCTAGCCATTCCTCTCCGTATGCACCCAAGCATCCTTCTAGCTTTTGCCGTCGCCTTTTCTACCTGTTTATTTATTTATTTTATTTATTTATTTATTAACAATTCTTATATACCGCACTATTAGACATCAGCGCGGTTTACATTGAACAAAAACATCCGACAATTTACATATGTCTGGTCAATTACATTTAACAGGAGATATAAACTTGGGAAATAGGGGAAACTATATACAAAGGTGTGTTATCTGACAAGAGATATCATAGTTAACTATATACAAAGGTGGTGCAATAGTATATGGAACTGTTTGTATTTACGTTGTGCAGCTACTTTAAGATCATCGGACACAACTACGCCTAGGTCCCGCTCTTCTTTAGTGGACAAAAGTACTTCACCTCCTATACTGTATTGCTCCCTTGGATTGCTGCAGCCCAAATGCATGACCTTACATTTTTTAACATTAAATCCCAGCTGCCAAATTCTAGACCATTCTTCAAGCTTAGCTAGATCCCTCCTCATGTTATCTACACCTTCCTGGGTGTCTACTCTATTGCAGATTTTGGTATCATCCGCAAAGAGGCAAACCTTACCCGACAGCCCTTCCGCTATATCACTAACAAAGATGTTAAAAAGAATCGGACCAAGGACAGATCCCTGGGGCACACCACTGGTAACATCCTTCTCCTCAGAGTGAGCTCCATTTACTTGTACTCTTTGTCGCCTCCCACCCAACCAATTTCTAACCCAAGCAGTAACTTTAGGGTCCATCCCTAGGGTGCTCAGTTTGTTTATAAGTCGCCTGTGAGGAACAGTGTCAAAGGCTTTACTGAAATCTAAATACACCACATCTAGAGCTCTCCCACGGTCCAACTCCCTGGTCACCCAGTCAAAGAAATCAATCAGATTTGTCTGACAAGACCTGCCTCTGGTGAATCCATGCTGCCTCGGATCCTGTAATCCGCTGGACTCCAGAAACATCACCATTTTCTCTTTCAACAGCGTTTCCATTAATTTACTCACCACTGAAGTTAAACTAATCGGCCTGTAGTTTTCAACCACATCCTTACTACCGCTTTTGTGTAAAGGCACCACATGAGCCTCTCTCCAGTCCTTTGGCACCACTCCCGACTCCAACGAGGCATTGAAAAGGTCAGTCAGTGGAGTTGCTAGAACGTCCCCAAGTTCCCTCAGTATTCTAGGGTGTATCCCATCCGGTCCCATCGCTTTGTCTATTTTAAGTTGAGCTAGTTTCTCATGAACACAGTCTTCTGAAAATTGTTCAAGATGTCCCTCGCTTCTGTACTTATTTGTGGGTGTTTTCTGAGGTCCTGCTCCTGGTTCTTCATCTGTAAACACAGAACAAAAATATTTGTTAAGCAATTCCGCTTTATCCTTATCAGCTTCTACATATTCTCCCCCTGCACCCTTGAGTCTGACAACACCACTTTTGCCCTTCCTCTTCTCACTAATATATCTGAAAAATGTCTTATCCCCCCATTTTATTGCATTGGCTATTTCCTCCTCCTTTTGAATCTTTGCCTTCTTGACTACTTTGCTAGCTTCTCTAAGTTTTTCCAAATACAGATGCCTGTCTTCCTCTCTCTGTGATCTCTTGTATTTCATGAAGGCCTCCCTCTTTTTCTTCACTTTTTCAGCTACTTCCTTCGAAAACCATAGCGGTCTCCTGTTCCTTTTGCCTTTATTTACCTTTTTAACAAAAAGGTTGGTTGCCTTTAAAATACCCCCTTTCAGTTTTGCCCACTGTTTTTCTACATCCCCCAGCTGTTCCCATCCCACTAACGACTCCCGGAGGTATTGGCCCATCTTTGCAAAGTTAGTCTTCCTAAAGTCTAAGATCTTCACCTTGGAATGGATTCTAACAGCCCTAGTCCTAATACTGAACCACACCATCTGGTGATCACTGGATGCAAAATGATCTCCCACTACAACATCAGAAACACTTTCTCCATTGGTAAGCACCAAGTCCAGTATGGCCCCTTCACGTGTGGGGTCTGTTACCAATTGCCTGAATAGCTCTCCCTGTAGAGAATCCAGGATCTCCTTACTCCTAGATGATGTTCCCTGTAAAATAGTTATCTCCAAGTTATAATGCCCTGTTCAATGTAATTTCAGTTTGTTCAATGTAAACCGCACTGATGCAGAATAGCGCGGTATATAAGAGAATGTAAATAAATAAATAAATAAATAAATACTGCAGCAGGAATGTGCCAATCAACATCTGGCATATTGAAATCTCCTAGAAGTAGCACTTCCCCTTTCCTAGCAATGCTGCGTATGTCTTCAATTAACTCTCTGTCCACCTCTTCCTCTTGTGAGGGAGGTCTGTATAGCACACCAATGCAAATAGATTTATCTTTCCCTCTCTCTAGTTTAACCCGCAATGCCTCCTCTCTCCCTTTTAAGCTCTGTAATTCCAAAGCTTTAATAGTAGTTTTTACATATAGTGCCACTCCTCCTCCCCTTCTTCCTACCCTGTCCTTTCTGAATAAAGTATAGCCAGGTATAGTTACATCCCAGTCATGGTTTTCTGTGAACCATGTTTCTGTAACTGCCACTAAATCCAAGTCAGCCACTCCCACCAAAGCTTCAACTTCAGAGATCTTATTTCCCATGCTACGGGCATTAATACACACTGCTTTCCATATGTTACCCCTGTTACCTATTTCCATAAAGGTATTTAATGTATCACTTACCTGGGGGCTTTCACTTACCGGGGGGCTTTCTTCACCCATCCCCAACGAATCTAGTTTAAAGCCCTCTTCAGTAGATCAGCCAGTCTACTACCAAAGACGCGTTGACCCTTCTTGGACAGATGGAAGCCATCTCTGCTCTGCAACCCTTGGAACAGCATCCCATGGTCCAGGAAACCAAAACGCTCTTGAAGACACCATCCACGCAGCCATGCATTAATCTCCAGGATGCGAGCCTCTCTGCCTTGGCCTTTACCCTCAACAGTGAGGATTGAGGAGAACACCACCTGTGCACCTACCTGCTTCACCCTCTGTCCCAGAGCCATGAAGTCACTTTTGATATGTTCCGAGGTATACCTGGCAGTATCATTTGTTCCAACATGGATTAGCAACATTGGGTAATAGTCAGTGGGCTTGATGAGTCTCGGCAAACTCTCCGTAACATTTTGGATCTTGGCACCAGGCAGACAGCACACCTCTCTGGACATCAAGTCTGGTCGGCAGATGGACGCCTCAGTACCCCTCAGAAGAGAGTCTCGAACCACCACTACCCTTCGTTTCCTTCTGGTCACTGATTCCGCAACTATGGGGTACTTGAACTCTGGTTCTTCCCTTTCCAGGGATGCTTTCACCTCCTCCACTTCCAGGGCTCCATAATGGTTCTTCAATTCAAGGGCTGGAGAAGTTGGATTGGTGATTTTGCAGGCTCTGGTGACTTTTGACCAACCATCGGCATTCTGTTGGCACCCATCTTCTCCTGTGCTGGAGAGCCTGGTTGCTGCAAGAAGCATCTCATCAATGTACTTCTCACTGTCTTGAATGCTCCTCAGCCTCGCCACCTCCTCTCTGAGTTCCTCCACTTGTTTCCTCAGAGCTTCAGCATGCAGGCACCCTGCACATGGAACCGGTTCTTCAACTGGCAATTCACCCGGGCAAATGCCTTTTTGGCATCAAAACAGATCAGCATGGATGACCAGGACTCCTCTAAGGTAACCACAACACTTCTCCCTTTGACAAAACCTACCTGACTTTCATGGACCAAGAAAGTAAATACTTTGCCAGCTGATCTGCCAGAATCTTTTTCATCAGTTTAATGTCCATATTCAGTAATGACATTGGATGATATGATTCCAGTAGCAGAGGGTCTTGACCTGGCTTCGGCAGTACCATTATCAGTGCCTTATTGGGTTCAAAGGGAAAACTACCCGTACCTACCAAATCCATATATTCTGCCAGGGGAGCCACCACTTTACTGTTCAGGGCCAGGGGCCTTTCCTGCTGGAGTCCTTTTATACCATGTATATCTTGTGGCATAATAGGAGTATTCAAGACCGCCAACTGCTCAACTGTCAACCTGGGCAGGCCACATTCTTCCAAAAATGCTTTAACCAGCATTCCCCCAGATTATTCTCCGACTAGTACAAACATTGGTAGAAATCACAGAACACCTTCTCTACCCATTCCGCTTTCTGCCACAACTGGCCCCTGTGTCCCGCAGTGTTCCCACATGCCTCAGGTCATCACTCACCCTAAAAGCTTCCCAACCCAATTGCCAAGTTTATACAAACAATACCTGTAGAACAAAAACAACTTTTTGGCTCTCTGATGGAGAAACGAATTCAGCTCCATCTACACCGTTATGACAGCCACCTGATTTTCAGCTCATGGATGCGCCACAAAGCGGCACCTAGCTGCTCACAGTGCTCAATCCAATTAAAGAACCCTACTATTCAACTTCCTATGCCTGGCCTTCACATACCCGATAATTTCACCCCTCATCACTGCCTTACCAGCCTCCCAGAATAGAGCTAGGGCCAACATATATTACCTATTATGATGTACATACTCCGCCCACCATGTCCTAAGAAAGAGTACAAACTGGAGGTCCCCCATAACCTCCATGGGAAAAAGCCAGGGAGATACACCCCTTGGCCACTCCCCAGTGGAATTCCAGTAATACTACAATATGATCAGAGATAACTACCAGTCCAATGTCTACCTGAGTGATCCGCTCAAACAGTCCTGCCAAGACCAAGAAATAATCTATCCGAGACAGTGTTCTATGAGCCCGAGACAAGTGTGTTTTAATCACACTTACTAGGATGCAGCATTCACTTCACATCTAGGAGATCGTATCCTTCACATATACCTTGAATCTGACTCACCCGATGCTGATCCTGGGCTCCTGCCCCTTGTGATCTATCCATCAAGGCATCCAAAAAACAGTTAAAATCCACAGCTAAAATCAGAGGCTTAGCCCCCGCATCTGTCACGCATCATGCTAAGGGCTGGTAAAAAGAAGCTTCATAGACATTGGGTGCATAGATGGATCCAAGGACTACCCATGGACTCATAAATTACCCATCCACAAGACATATTACCCATTCATGTCCACTACCACGATATCCGCCTCAAAGTCTATGCCTTTAGCCACAAAGATAGCAACACCAGCCTTCTTGTAGACTGCCACCACGCCATAGACCATGCCATAGACTGCTATGTAGTTTAAGCAACTATCACTTACGTTAATGGGCCTAACTCATCCTCAACATTTTCATCTACCCCATTAGTCCCACCCACAGTATGCCCTTCTGGGTCCCGGCCAGAACACACTCACCAATCACACAACCCATCCCCACAATCACTCTTTCCAAAAGCAAACCCCTCATGTCAACCCCATTCACCAACCTTGGACATCAGCAGACAACAACCAGTTCTGGCCGATCTCCATCTCCCATGTGTCAAAACAAGAGACATTGGCTGAACAATACCCCATGAAGTCATGATCCCATTCCCCTTTCAATTGTAACAGGCTGTACTCTCACCGACAAGGGAGTACTACTCACTGCCGCTGCATTGAAGTCTATATCATAACATTGTGCCCTGCTTACCTTTTATGAGCAGGCATCTAGATCATCAATCCATGAAGCCACCAAAACAGCCATCAAAGATGACCCCCTGTAACAGCAGGGGTACAAGAGTCCATTGTGTTTAGGCACCGGGCCAATGCGAAGTTATCAGATGGGCCGAAGACCACATTTCAGCTTCCAGTGCTGCCCCTCAGCAGACATCCTGCTATCCAAACATACCAACCTCCCACCTCCCACCACATTCATATATCTCAATCACATCCCTACAACTGGGCTAATCTTATCAACTTAAACCCCACAGTACAGAGAAGATGCATAAGCGGGGGTAAAAAAACAAATTCAAAACTTGGTACAGACTTAAACCAGTAGATAAGCAGAGCCTAAAACAAAATAAACTCATAATAAGATCTAAGCAGCCCTGGTCCAAAAGCCAGTGAGGGAGAGCACAGTAGAAGCAACATCTCAAAATTATGTTATTGCGGCATAGCAAAGTCCCTTAGTTCAGTCACTCCACGGCCTGCTTAAAAATCCCAGTCGGCACCAGAGACTTGGAGGAGTTTTATAGAGGTGCAGACTAAGATCCCAAAATCTTAGGTATGTGCTGCAACTGAAGGTCCCAGAGGGAGTTCAAGCTGGCCACACTTCAGCACAGAACACCACCACTTCTGCAGGAATGGAAAAGGTCTTTTGCTGGCCATCATGTTCCAAGTTGAGCCGACTGGGGTTCGCTAGGGTAAAATTCACTCCGTGCTGTGCTAAAGTTCCACATACCCCAGCAAACTTTCTCTGATGGGCCAAGATGGTGGCAGAGTAGTCCTGGAAAATCAAGGGGCCATGAGCATTCTGGTCGCCCTCCGTCGAGTCCGAGCAGCCTGGAGCATGCAGTCCTTCTGATGGTAATTGAGGAAACAGGCTATCACTGCAGGCATTTGTCCCTCAGCAGCTTGCTTAGGCCCTAGCCGATGAACACGCTCAATGACAATGGGGCCCACTCCATCTTCAAGCGGGAGATTTGTCGGGATCCATGTTTCAAAATATCTATGAAGTTCGGCATCCAACACGGACTCGGCTATTCCAATAAACCTTAGGTTTTTCCGTCTGCCATGGTTCTCCACATTGTCAATTTTCTCAAGCTGCTGCTGTAGTTGGTCCTCTAGTTGTTTTCAGTCGATCTCAAGTCACCTGATCTCCTTCTTCAAGCGCTACAACCCATTGTTCCATCTGTCCGAGGCGGCCAATAAAATCTGCCACAGAATGTGCAACCGCATCCTTTTGTGCCACTAACCCATTCAGGTGGTCCTCCAATGCTTGAATAATTGTACGGGTCATGTCCTCCAAGCATGCTCAAAATCCCCTGAGAGTACAGGCTTGGAAGCTGGCCGTCTGCCATCTTGAGGTCAGTCATGCATATTTTGTCTTTCCACAGTGCCTTAGAGGCCATGCTATGATTGCTGGACCCAGAATCCATAAGCTAATCAACTCCACAAAGATAGGAGTCACCCCCAAACAGTCGCGATAGGCATAGAAGAGGAGGTTGGGCCACAGACCGTGGGAACCAGCATCTTCTCCAGCTCACCACATAACGTGATTTCCCCTCCCCTTGAGGTTTTAAATCTCAAGTATGATTCACACAGATTTTCTTTCTCCCTAGCACATTTCTTTACATAGTAACATAGTATATGACGGCAGATAAAGACCAAATGGTCCATCTAGTCTCCTTCAGGTACTTGGCCATTTTACTGAAGTCTGTCATTTTGAAGTCTAGGACTTTGAGCTTGCTGTGATTTGATTCTACCTTGACTTTTATCTCAAACCACACCGTGTGATGATCGCTGCTGCTCACATGGGCACCCACCTGGATATTTGACACGCTATCTCCATTGGTGAGCATTAAATCCAGCACAGAGCTCTCCCTGGTCAGTTCCATCATCATTTGTTTAAGTAATGCATCTTGGAAAGCAATCACAATTTTTTTACTTCTTTACAGATTTGCAGAAGGAACACTCCAATCCACATCGGGTAGATTAAAAAGTCATCCAATATGATCACTTCTCCTTCATGGCTCTCTTTGCAATATCAACAATCAATTCGCTATCCATTTCTTCAGCTTGAGTTGGAGGCCTGTAGACCACACTGGTATGGATGACAGTGTCATCTGCTCTTTCCAACACAATCCATAGCACTTCTTTTCCCCACACCCCCTCATTTCAGCAGCTTTAACATTGCTTTTGACATATGGGGCTACTCCGCCTCCTTTACTACCCTATCTCTTCTAAATAGATTATAGCCAGCTATGGCTATATCCCATTCATGCGACTCATTAAACCATGTTTCTGTAATGGCCACAATGTCCAAGTCCATTTCCACCATTAGGGCATCCAGATCAGGAATTTTGTTGGCTAGGATTCGAGCATTTGTATAATGTAGGTATTGATGGTGCAGGGCCGAACCAAGGGTTTCTGCCATCTCAGGCAGTAACCCCATCTGTGCTGCTCCTGATTCCATCTTGGGCAGGGTAGGTGGCTGGCGGCGGCAGTGGCAGTATTTTAAAAATAGCAACTTTATTGCTGACGGCAGGCCATGTGCTTCAGCACACATGGCCTGCCACTTCTGACCCCCCTGTGACAGCAAGTTGCATTGGAGGAGGATCAGAAGTGGCAGTCATGTGTGCCAAAGCACATGGCCTACCACAGGCAACAAAGCCGCCCACCTAGCTCGCCTAGTGGATGGGCCAGCCCTGGGTTAGTGTGAGTATGTTGGGTGCACGCTAACCACACCAGTTGCTGTAAGAACAAGTATGCAATGCCACCTCCATGGGTGGCATTAAGTGCATCTGCATGTCAGGGGAAAGAGATGGCTGGAAGGGAGCTGACAAAGGGGGGAAAGAGAGGGCTGGAAGAGAGCTGACACAGGGGGAAAGAGAGGGCTAGAAGGGAGCTGACACAGGGGGAAAGAAGGGTTGACACAGGGGGAAAGAAGGGTTGACACAGGGGGAAAGAGGGCTGGAAGGGAGTTGACAGAGGGGGAAAGAGAGGGCTGGAAGGGAAGTGGCATGGGGGAAAGAGGGGGCTGTAAGGGAGCTGATAACTGAGGATGGCAATGAGGATGACTGGAAGGGTGATGACACTAGGGAAGGGAGGAAGGGGATGGAAAGGTGATGACATCTGGGGATGGTACTGGAGGGGGACTGGAAGGGAACTGACACCTGGGGATGGGATTGGAGGGAGCTGACACTTGGGGCTGGGACTAGTAGGTGACTGGATAATGGGGAGGAGGCTGGCAGGGATGGGGCACTGGGATTGGAAGGGAGGTGACACATGGGAAGGGTTACTGGGACTGGAAATAGGCTGATTGAAGGAAGTGAAGAAAACAAAAGAGACAAGAAATGGCAGATAGAGTGCTAAGAGAAGACAGGAAAGCAGAAGCCTCAGATCAGGACCTGCATGACCAGAGAATAAAATGGATGGACAACAAAAGGTAGAAAAATAATTTTATTTTCAATTTAGTGATTGGACTTTGCGCTATCTTTCTATTTTACACAGTATGGGGAACTGCATCTCTAATCTGGCGTGACACTGCATGAGAGTCTGGCTTCTTGAGGTTTTGGTTTAATTTTTGTCTAAATATTTTATTTTTACTTTAGGTAGATTACTTATTCTGTTCTTGGTGAGTCTGTGTTCTGAATATGTGACCAAGGCCATGTTCTGTTAACATGAAATTTATATGCAGGGATCTGTATTATAGTAATTTGCCTTGTTCTTCTTTTCAAATAGGTGTTAGATTTTCTAGGGCCCACTGCAGTATTTATAGTGCTTCTTTTATTGTATGAGTTTTGGAAGTTTATGCTGGTAATGGTATGGTAGATTTGGCCTTGTAGATCTTTGGTGACTTTTATAGGGTTTTATATTAGTTCCCAGGATGCCTGGTACTGGAGATTGTTTGTTAGTGGGATGACCAGAATCAGATTTTTTTTAAAGATATTAAGTTCTGTTTGGTGAATGTCCTAGTTCTGTTCTGCACCCACTGTTGAGGGAGGGGGTTCTGTGGATGCAAAATATATGTTCAAAAAGAAAAAGCAAGAACCATAATGCAGTTTATAACAAAATAAAAATGAGTATAAGTTAGCTTTATAAAGTGCTGTGGTTCTCGCTCATTCTTTTAGTTCCTTGGTGTGCAAACATCTTGCATTTCCTCCATATTATCTAATCAACTTTTTGGTTTGGTTCAGTCCCTGAATGGAGTTTTGAGAAAGCCCCACCCTCACACTACGGGGCGGGGGTGCCATCTCATCCCTCGCCTCAGGTAGCAGATTGCCTTGAGTCACCCCTGACCCAGAGGGACTCTTTGGGGGGTCTTTTACTAACAGCTGTAAGCTGGCAATGTATGTTCTGGGATGCACTACAGGCGCACAGGGACAGGCGTTACCCGCTAGTGCAAGGCCATGACAGTTAGTGCAGGGTAATTCCCACGCTAACAGTGCAACCCACATTAGAGGCACGAGTGTGTGGGGAAGGGACAGAGAGTGGGTGTGGTGAGCTCAGCACAGTTAGCGCTGTGTTCACAACACGTGCTAATTGCATTAGCGCAGTTCATCTAACGCCAGCTCCTGTGCTATCCTGTCAGTCTCTATGTTCATCCCAAAATCATCAATGTTGAACCCCCGGTGATGGGCCCCCCCCCACTATTGATCCCCCCCCCCCCCTGTTATATGTCCCACCGCTTTGACCCGGTGAAAAGCGGGATATAAATACAGTTAAATAAATAAATGCTAATGCATCACATGCTATGGAACAGGGCTCCATCCTAACTGCCAGGGAAATGTTTTCCACGCCCCCAACAGTTAACACAGAGGTGTTGCATCTAATGTGCTATCATTTTGGCGCTACTGGTATGTAAGATGCAACACCTTAGTGCCCATTAGTAAAAGATCCATTTGACTTGTTTTCCAATGGCTTGAAATTTAAAAAGAAAACAAAATGAACCAAATAAACTAAATTGCATTGGAATGTCCCTATTCTGCTTCCAAAAAAAAAAAGCATATTTCTAATGTTCACATCATTTTAAGAAAATGTTTCATTTCTTGTTAAATAGAAGTAAGTAACAGAGCCCAACTTCTTTGTGTAAGATTTCTAAAGCTCAAATTATTGGTGATAGTGAATTAAAACTAAACTTGCATATTACTATAAAGGAATGCACTACCATAGAGCTAATCACAAATACATGATAACTTTTCAGACATGTAAATCACAGCCCTATCTTTAGTTACTAGATAGTACTATTTATTTATTTTATTTAGCTGTATTTATATCCCGCTTTTCACCAGGTCAAAGCGGTCAATTGGGGGATACATTTAACACGAGGAGATATGAGACACATACGCTAATACTTACAGGGAACATGGGCAATGGAGGGTTAAGTGGCTTGCCCAAGACCACAAGGAGTGCCTATAGGACTAGAAATCCCAGTCCCTCCGGCCTGAGATTGCTGTCCCCAGGTGGGACTTGAACCCCCGGCCCTCCGGCCTGAAGTACATTGTCCTAACCACTAAATGGGAAATCTTCTAAGCATAACAAGCAAGGAATCTGTGCAGAGGCACGACTTCAGCTCATCTTTCCAACATAGATTTATAAAAGTGTGGCTATGTATGTAAGCAGAGGTGGTTGTGTTTGGTATATGCTATGGGGGCTTGACTGAGGAGGAGGGGTATGGTCTGTGCGCATTGGGTGGCTAGTGGGTTGTGCATGTGTGAGTGAAGGAATGGGGAATGTAGGTGCCGGAGTAAGGGTGGGTAAATATGGGGATGGATATGTGTTTCTTATTTAGGTGATCAGGGGACTGCGTGATGCGCGTTGTCCAAGTAGGAGCTGTGGGAGGGCTGTGTTTGTAGGGCAGTCATGGATGTGTGCACGGGGGGGGGGGGTATAGTTTGCATGCTTATGTTTGGGCGTAGTTGTGCGCGTCTATTTTATATATTGTTAAATTTGGTATCATGCATTGGTCACCAAGATTGAGGCATGTTACATTTAAAATGCAAATGCAATGCAATGTGTGACTCTGAGTCAATGCTGACTCCTAGTGGTTTTTCTTGGCAGTGTGAGTGGAAGTAGATTGCCAGGCCTTTCTTCCAAGGCAATGGAGAGTTATACCAAGCCAGTGCTCTAACCATTAGGCTACTCCTCCACTCATTAACTAGTTAGCATCAGGGAGTGTAGCGGCGGTACCCAGAGATATTCAAGGACACTATCCTGCTGAGTCACATTTACACAGCTTGCAGGTCCGCGAACCATGTAACTGCCTTTAAATATCGGGCCTATATTTTTCATTGCAGCAATTAAATCAAACCCACTTAACAGATAATCTAACTCTTTAAATTACCATTACAATGCTTTAGTTTTCATAAGTGATCAATAGGCTCATATCCTAATTCTCCATTGTTGTCATCAGACAATTATATATGGTCTCTTCCTTGAGTGTTAATACTAATAGTAAAATTATTTGTATTCACTCAAAACACAACTGAGGGTAATAACACCCTACTTTCAGCGAAACCAGTTGAGACCGTGAAAGTGAGCGCGGTAACGGGTCGTGGGCAGCATCGATACCTTTTTGGAGAATGACACGTTTTGAAAACAACCCCTGAAGAAACATTTAGTGAAACACGGAAGCAGTACTACTTGATGGCGTTGGGAGATATTTCAAGTGCATTGGATATGTTTCGGAAGATATTTCAGAATATTTTTCAGTAGTATGAAATAGCCATGCATTTCAAAGCAGCTTTTAGATGTAAATAGGGAAGGTCGTTGATGCATAAAAAGCACGAAAGCTGGAAATCTTTGGCTTAGTGCTATAGAGTCTGAGACCTTCCCTTCATGAAATATTAAATAAAGGAAGAGAAAAAGAAAAAGAGGTGAAGAGAGCACCATTTGAACTAAAGTAGGGCGTTATTACCCTCAGTTACGTTTTGAGTGAATACAAATAATTTTACTATTCATATCCTAACTCAGCAGGAATTAAATACATGTACAAAACCATGCTTTTAGCTTGCTTCCAAAATGACAAATAGTTTCCTCCTTAACTCCAGAGAAACTGAATTCCAGAATGAACAGTAACATAACAAAAACCATATTTCCAAGGTAGTCCATGTGAGTTTGGTCAAGGCCAGATACTTGAATCACTGGATGCTGGGAGGAATAAAGTATCTACAAAAGGACATAAAATGTCAGCAAATAGGACAAATATTTAGGACCAACCCAATGAACTGATTTGAAAACAAGACAAAATTTTTAAATTGAATCCTAAACTGGACAGGAAGTGAATGGGGCAACATGAACCATTCACCATCTTTCCCAAGCACAACACAAGCTTTAGTATTCTGAAGAAGCTATAAGCCAGACAACAGGTTTTTTTTTTAATCTCAATATATTGACGATTACATTAGCCAATTCAGCTAGTAATTAATAAGAGCATGCATATAAACTGAAAGATTATTTTTTTGGCAAAAAAGGGCAGACAAGCTGAAGCATTCTAAAACACAGAAAACTGGCATGAACTATTACAGAAATCTTGGGCTGAAAAGTTGAATCCAATAGAACCCCAAGACTGCAAATACTATCAGCTATTTGCAAACCACGTTCCCACGGAGATGGTAAAATAAAACAATTCTGTTTTTTGACCACTCAATCCAAGAAACACGCTTTTGAAGGATTAATTCAATAGGGTTGTGGCTCCAATATCACACGGAAGCCACTACCGCTGTTTAGTAAATATACCCCATCGTCTATTACAATCCAACCAATCAGTTTTTCTTCTAAACAAACAGTCAATACCCTGCTCCTGAGAAGAACTAATAAGACTAAAGAACTGGAAGACATCTGCAAAAATGTATCCTCAAACAACAAACTGTTCAAATATTCAAAAGCATTGGCTCAAATGGATATTAAAAAGGAAGGGGTCCAGAACAAAACTCTTTTAAGAACTCCCCAGAACAGTTTCTTAACTCCCGATTGTCCACCAGTCTATAAAACTATCAGTGATCTTCCTAATAAGTAGGATTTAAGCCAATTAAGAGCTAATCCCCGAGTACCCACCCAATCCCTCCAGCTGTTACATAAGCAAATCATTGCATCAAACCCAGCAGAGAAGTCCAGGAAGACAAGAAGGGAATCCTGATTTTTGTCTGCTGCCATCCTAACATCACTGAATATGAAAACTAACAAGGTTTCTGCCCCATGACCATTCCAAAATCCTGCAAAACACACACTTGTTCTAAAAAATCACACAGCAGCCTCTCTGTAGCTTGTTTCCCCATCAATTTGACTAAAAAGGGAGATTAGAAATCAGCTTGTAATGTGAATCCTCATTCAAATCTAGACAGGCTTCTTCAGTACTGGCTATACAACAGCACCTTTAAGCAATGTAGGCACAATCTGAACATTAATTATGGAAAGGGCAATTAGCAGTAACATCTCCCATGCCTTCTTTACCAAACTTGGTGAAACAGGATCTAAGGAGTAAAAACTGGGTTGTATTGCAAGTAGAATGTCCTTTGGTTGCTGGGGAAAATTATCCAAAGAGACAGATGGGAAATAACCATCCACACTAATTTGAGGAATGTTCTTCCATAGATCTGCGTCCATGAGAGAAAATTAAATTTGAATTAGCTCAGCTTTATTAAAAGAATAATCACTGAGTGCCGTTAACTAATTCTGTAATAGTGCCACCTATCCCCTCCAAATTTTCATGAAAAAAAACCTGCAAAACATTTGTGGATGATTTTGGGCTGCCTCAGTCTGTTGAAGTTTCATAATTTGCAATTAATAAAACCCAGTGTATGCTCCGCTTTTCATCCAGCTTTTCTTCACCCTCATATTCTCACCTATGCTCTAGATCTGGGGTTATCAATCCAGTCCTTGGGAGACACCTAGCCAGTCAGGTTTTCAGGATAACCACAATGAATACCATCCAAAAGAAGAACACACCCTCACCAAGTGCAAAGTCCAAAGGAAGAGCGAGGTGATGAACCAAAAGGAACTACAACTCACAAAGTGATTTGTAAAATCAGTTTATTATATTACTTTAAACTTACATGGCCGTGTTTCGGCATATGCCTTCATCAGGGGAATGTCGAACTAAAAATATGATCCCAAAGGTAGTCCACATATGGCTGTATGTGGATATACTAGTAATAATGTATCAATCCGTGGATGTCTTTCTTAAATCAGCAAAGATTAAAATGTACTTCACATCGTTAGCGTTGGGACCATATTATTACTTCAACACGCCCCTGATGAAGGCACACACCAAAATATGACCACATAGGATGGAGTAATATAATAAATGTGGGTGTGTGTATAAAGTGTGTGTTTGGTGAGGGGGCGGTCTAGGGGATTAGATAGGCAATTGTTCAGCAGAAGACCTGATAGTGGTTGTGATATAGGCTGACACTCACAAGGCAGCAGAGTTACTCAGAAGCTAGATTGGTGCTGGTAGCCAATTTTTTCAGGTCCTGGCATGGAGGCTATTGAGGGTCTAGTTCATTGGCAGTAGAAATATCATCCACTGCTGTCTTTGAGTCTGGGCAGGAGGAGGGGGGGATCTGGGCAGGAGGTTTGCTCAGCAGTAACAAAGGCAGCAGGTCTAGTTGCTGCTGCTTCTTCTGGGGATAGGTGGAGGGCAGGTCTGGAAGCAATAGCAGTAGCAACCGCTAAATCTCCTAGGACAAAGTGATGAGTTATAGTGCTTTTTGGTTGGGCTGGCCCATATTTCTCATTTCCTGTGGGCCAGTGAAGCAACTTTGTTTGCAACAGATCAGTAGCAGCTCTTAATTAATGAGGACAATTACTTCTGTTCTTCAACACTTCAAAAACTACCTACTCCACATGCTTGAAAAAGGAATATGATATGATTAGTCCAGGGGACAGAAAGTGCTTCTAGCTTCTCTATAGAATGTACAACACTTTTGCATATGGTGACATATGTGAGCCCACTGTTTATTTATTGATACCATGCTAGGTAAGAACAGTTCAACAGGAAGAATCTCAAAACAAACCATGATGCTAGGTCAAAAATCTTTAAAAAACCCAGCATACTGGAGTGGAGGAGTAGCCTAATGGTTAGTGCACTAGCTCGAGAACCAAAAAAACAGGATCCAATTCTCACTAACACTCCCTGTGGCCTTGGGCATGTCACTTAACCCTCCATTGCCTCAGAAAGAAAAAAAAAATCCAAGTTATCAATGTCTCTGTTTAATGCACATTACCAAGTTTAAATTACAATGTAAACCACTTTGACTTGATAAAGCAGCATAAAAAAGCTGTTAAATAAATACCGCCTTGGCAGTCACAGAAAATGAAGTTTAAAAATAATAATGGAAGAAAATATGTTTTTAAGGTTTGTTTCCCTCACAGTCACCAGTGAAAGAAATTAGAAATAGTTGAATGAACTAGAAATTCCCAGGACACATATCCAGGGATCTAAAGCTACATACTGAAGGAACAACTTTAGTTGGAACAGATGTGGGTAATTTGCATGCCTGTGGCCTTCCTTAAATGTTCTCAGGGTCCCTCTACAAAACCAAACTCTGATTCTCTGTTACCTATGGTTACCACGGTAAGCACAGGAAGTACCATCAAAGTTGGGAGTGAGTAATTTGCACACCTGCTGCCTTCCTTTGATGTGGTAGCCATCTCTAAAGCTTTCTCTTTGGAGGGTCATAAATGCTACCACAGCAAAAATAAGAGTTTTTGACAGCTAAAGTTGTCACTTGACCAAGTACAGGCTCAGTTCTGCAAAGTCTGCAAGTATTTGTATTTATCAGGAATATTATCAGCAAAAGTATGATGGGTCACATTCACACCTTTCTCTTGGTGTTTGTTGACCTCCTAAAACAGTACTGAAAAGCCTAATATTAACTATATGGGGCTGAGCAAATTCTGAACCATCTTTTAAATAAATCTGTTCCATGCAGGTGAGGTCAACAATGTAAACCAGTGGTTCTCAACCCAGTCCTCTGGGAGCCCCAGGCCAGTCAGGTTTTCAGGATATCCACAATGAATATGCATGAGATAGATCTGCATGAACTGCTTCCATTGTATGCAGATCTATCTCATGCATATTCATTGTGGATACCCTGAAACCCCAACTGGACTAGGGGTCCCTCAGGACTGGGTTGAGAACTACTGATGTAGACATAGTGAACTAAACAGCATGGATACAAAATTATTTCCAAAAAATAACATGTTTAATAGACTATACAATGACTTAGTTCAATATTGGATCATGCTGCACTGTGTGTACTTTTCTAAATCGTGCCTTTCATTACTAAACAAACAAAGCCTTTTACAAACCCCCTGCCTCTAATTTCGTTTTAGAAAATTAGATACTCAAGAATTTTGCATAACATAACTGTATTATCAGGATGTAATTTGGCCTAGGTTTCTAGCTTTACTACATGTGACTCCTTAATAAAAAGTGTCAGTTAAAATGAAAATACAGGTTGGGTAATTAAATTTAATTGGATCTTGTCACTTTAAATCCTCTTCGTTTTTGAGTATTTCCACTGAATTGCAGCTTCTGGCCTGCTAATTTCTTTATTGCAAGCTGTGCTCTGAACAAGACTGTCCTATAATACAGTCGATTTTACTTTTTTATGGGGTATTTGAACCATAACTATACTAGCAGACAAGGAAAAACAAAATAGCTATTTCATTTAGTAAAAGAAACACATATTTCAAAATCTTTGTCCTGATTTCTATTTTACAAAGTAAACCTACAGACCATTTGATATGTCTGGATTCATTAACCCTTCCATTTTTCGAGAGTGATGTTTATTATGCTGCTTCACTAAAGCACTAAACAAACATTAGAATAAATATTACTCTGCCATATGCCAGTTTTTGGGACAGAGTAGAAAGACATACTTTTATAGTCAATGGAATACTTGCAAATGTAGTTGGGATCTGTAGATTAAAGTATTAGGGTGATATTCAAAGTGTTTTAGTTGGTTAGCCGACCCGCTAAATGGCTAAACCCAGTTAGTGCCGTTGAATATCCCCACAGATTACGTAAAAATGTCTGGTTAAGACTGAGGTGGTCTGTGGACAGATTGGGGGTGGGACCGATCGCTCTCAGGTTAGTGGTGATATTCAACACTGACCGGATAGCTTAACTGGTTAAACTTAGGACAGGTGAGTGGCTGTCCTAGCTTTGACCAGTTGCTGCTAACCAGTTACCAGCACGCTGACCGTGAACCCGGATATTCAGCACTGGATGCCAGATAAATCCAAATATTAAGTGTCAGAGCTTAATTAAAACAGCAGCAGCTAGACCTAGCTGCTGCCATTGAATACCAGCTCCTTTGTTTTTTGAAAATTATTATTTGTAGTTTCAAACAAAATAATACAAGTTACAACCCTAGCATGAAATGGGAGCTCACAAAACCAATACGAACACCAATGGTAAAAAAAAACCCTCAGGCAACTAAATAAGAATGAGCTCCACCCTTAGCCCACAATATAGGGAAATCCAAAGATAAAAGAAAAGAAAAATATCTTATCAAAAAATGAAGGAAAAGACGGGTAATAACAGCCAGATACCACAAATAACACAGCACGGAACCCATTTTATTCACCCTCCACAGAAAGTAACTGTGAAGGATAAAGAAACACACAGGAATTACCCTGCAGCTTTAGCAGACATTTGCAAGGGTACTTAAAGAAAAACAAACCCCAAATCTGCGAAGCACGAGGACACAGGATCAGAAACTCTTTCCTGCGTCGACGGGTCTCCCTTGCCAAGTCAGGAAATATACGGACCATGCACCCCTTCACTGTATGTCGCTTTCGGAAAAACAATCTCAACAGCCAATCCCTATCAGATACTAGTACAAGAGTAACCAAGCACGTCGCTGGTACAATATCATTAGAATCCTTAGACCCCAAAAGAGCTGACACATTCAGTACATCAAATTGCCCAGGATCAGGGGCCTCTGCACCAGCCAAAGACATCTGGCCACTCGGCAAATAGTAAACTTTAGCAATAGGTGGGCAGGTTTCCTCTGGAACTCCTAGCACTTTAAGTAGATATTGCTTAAACATCTCTTTAGCAGCTATAAGAGGTGAACGAGGAAAGTTAATCAAGCGAAGGTTCGCTAATCTGGAAAAGTTATCAAGTTGTTACACACGTGCTTTCAAATGGTTAAAGTCTTTCATAAAAGCCTCTGAAGAATTTTCCACCTGATCAGTCTTCGCAACTAAACTTTCCAAGTCAACTTTAATCTGCCCAATCTCTCAAAAATGCTTAGCCAATAGTTCAGAGTTTGCATGTACCTGCCCTTGAATCCCTTGTATCTGGATCATGATCGCCTCTTCCAGCTGGTTAATTGCAGACTAAATAGACTCCAATGTGAATTGCCCAGGCCTTTGTACAGGGAAAGAGCACACTAAAGCATCCTGCTCCCTTCCTGGCAACGCTATCAGAACTATTGGATCCACAGGCGGTGGGCCGCTGCCTTCACTCACCCCAATGAAGGATCTCTGCCCTCGGAACACTGTGCTGGCAATGGATGACCCTGCAAGTCACCACCACCACTTGCAGCTGGTCCTACAATCAGCCCTAGCAGGGGCCACCAAACGGAGACTCACTCGCCCCACTTCTTGCATGGACTGAGTCAGAGCACAGTAACGTCACAGGCTGCTGCACTTCAGGGGACATGAGATCATTGCTTGAGAGAGACGCCGAGCAGCCCGGCTCCAACCGCCTCTCAGCTGAGCCACCATCCTCTCCAACTGACTGCTGCTCCGGTCACAAAAAAAAAAAGAGAGCATCCAACGGACCCAAGGTAAAGGGGGGTAGAAGTCTGCAGGACAGCCCAGGGCAGCACGCCCTGCTTCCCCTTTCTCTTCCTCCTCATAAAGGAAAATGCAGCCGACATTCAAAGCCTGCCAGCAGCTATCTTGGATCTCCCCCCGAATACCAGCTCCTTAATGTATACTATAGATCAGATAATAATGTGGGCAAATGTTAGAGATATACATTTGTTAGCAGGCATTCAGTTTTTTAGCATGCCTTAAATTTAGTATGTGCAAAATAGATTTAACCTACTAAAGAACTCATATACAGTTAGGGATGTGGATGTGTGAACGTGCATTCAGTTCAGTTGGATTTAGTAAAGGGAAATCTTGCTTCACCAATCTACTACATTTTATGAAGGTATGAATAAAAATGTGGATAAAGGAGAGACAGTTGTAGTGCATTTGGATTTTCAGAAAGCCTTTGACCAAGTCCCTCAGGAGAGACTTTTGAGGAAATTAAAAAGTCATGGGGTAGGTAGCAATGTCCTACTGTAGATTGCAAGAGTAGAGTAGGGAGAGAAAGGTGACTAGTGCAATGCCCAGGGATCTATGCATGGCCTACTGCTTTTTAATATATTTTTAAATGAGCTGAAAATGAGAACAAGAGAAGTGATCAAATTTGCATATGGCACATTTTTCAAAGTTGTTAAATCACAAGAGGCTTGTGACAAATTGCAAGAGGACCTTGAGAAATTGGGAGACTGGGCATCCAAATGGCAGATCAAATTTAATGTGAAAAAGTAAAAATCCATTTCTCTCTCTTTCATACCCCCCTTCCCCCAGCACCCATCGCTTACCCATTGGCTGCAGCTCCTGCAGAATACTGCGGTTCAGCTGCTTCCGCTCACCCTTCAAAGCTCCATGCTTAATTTTACTGCCTCTCCACTCCTCCTGCCTGCTACCCGCAAACTGTGGCCAGGTTGGGCTGGGATGGCTATGCTGCCTGCTGCTCGTCTGCCCCACAGCTGGGTCTAGTTGGTTCACAGTGCTGGCCATGCCGCCCTCCTGAGGCTGCCCAGCACCAGCCCGTCCATTAGGTGAACTAGGCAATTGCTTATGGTGGCAAACCCTGGTGGGTGGCATCACTATCCCAACCCCCTGGGAAGCGGCAGCTGAACTGCTACTTCAGCGCCATGGCAGGCTTTAAAATGCCTGTGCATGTGCATGCAGATCTGGTCTGTCACGCCTACCCACCCTCCAAGAAAGTTGCAACGGTGGTAGGCAGGTGCAGCAGGCCGTGAGCATACATATGTGTGGACAATTTAAGGCCCGATGCAGCACTGAAGTGGCAGTTCAGCAGCTGCTGCTTACCGCAGGGGGTGGCATGGCAGACTGGATAGAGGTGCGGTCTTTTGGGGGCGTGGCACAGAAAGTCTGTCTAGGGTGGCAGAAACCCTTGTGCCGCCACTGGGGCTGCCACCCCGCATAAGTGCACAGTTTGTATGCCAGGCCTGGATATAAAAAAAAAAAGACTAAAAGACAACAGGATTACGACCTGTATACCTTAACATGCATTAATCTAAGCATTACCTATCACCCATTGTATATCACACATCATTTTTATGTGCACTACCATGCATATGCAAATTACCTCAGTAAAATTAAAATGCATAATTCATTCAGTATTAACACTGGATAGTACATCAAGAAATAGTACCTAAAAGTTTTAATGCTGGACACCTAATGCACAAAAGTCAATGGAATCTCAAGAGGTATATAGTCAGCTCTCATGACATTGACCCACATTAACGTGTGCCATTGGACTCCTTATCTCCCACCCCCTCCCCCAAAAAAATATACTTAGGGCCCCTTTTACTAATGGATTTGCCATTAATGCGCTGATCTCAGATGGATTATATCAAAGCCCGCAGGTTAGCTGTTTGGGGTGTTCAATATGTCCCCAGCAGCTAACGCCTGAAGGGTTTCCTAATGTGCATTCCACAAGGTTGAGTTCACATAACAACTCCTATAGAGGAGTCATTTGGTGAACCCATGATAAGAGCATTGCCGCTGAGTGGGCAGCAATTGCCCTGGTGCTATTGACAATACATTCTTCACACCCACTCTCCACCCATTCCCTGCCCCATCTCACAATCACCGATTAATGTGCATTTTAGCATGCAAAAGCAGGCACTATAGGGAGTTAGTGTTCCCGACTGCCTTAGCCACATGTTAAATCACTTGATAACTGACTATTGGGCTTTAGCAAAAGAGGCCCTTAGTCCCATGCCCAGGAATATGAGTGAACCAGTTCTGATCATCTTCCCTACCCAATGCAGAACACAAGCAAATGTGTTGTGCTCTCCTCGCCACTCTGTAAAACAGTGATCTGGCCTTTGGTGCCTTCTCCCATCCAAACAGACTATGGATCAATGAGCCTATGACCCTCAAGTCCCCAACTTCCTTAAATGGCGATGTGTCCTCTGGCCTGAAACAGACTTCCTTGATCAGAAGACTCCCATTTTAATTAGGAGGTATAAACTGGTTGGCAGTAGTGCCAGTTTCCAAAGTATGTTAATTTAGCATTCTTTTCCTCTTCTTCTTTTTGGGCCTCATGCTTGTCTGGAACAAGATCTAAGATCTAGTGCCGTGAACCTTCATTCACAATTATCTGAAGATTTTTTGCCGTAGTTTATATCCCATTCCAAATCACATGCATAATCAGCATATCATCAGCTCTCCCACAATGGGGTTGACTGCCAAAGGGCCTGTCTTGTATATGTCTCTTTGTTTGCTGAATAAGGGAGAAATCTGAGGGCACTGTCCTATAAGGAGTTTTATAAGAAAAAAATAAAGATATTGATTGACTAAAGTGGAATGCTTAATGGAAGAATCTATTCCAATATGTATGGAAAATTGGATATACGTATAATGGAGCAATGGGTTTTTGTCAGGGCATATAGGCCTAAGAAGGTGGCTTCAGTCTGACTTGTGTTCAGCTTTTGAATATGGTTTCTACAATGATAGGTTATGGGAAGATATGTGCTTACAGGAAAGCAGAGGTGTTCAGCAGTTGAAGTACTGAGAATTACTTAAAGTGCGCCATGATTTAACTATAAAACATTGTCCAATGGTTATGGATGAGAAGATAATTTTATTGAATATGAAATCTTAGAAAAATAAGATGGAACTAATCTAAGATGAGATAATAGACAGTCAAGCAGGGATAGTATTTATCACTAAAACTTGGCTAAAGGAAGGCAGTAAGATACTGTAATTGAGCAACATCCATGTCCCAAAGAACTGTAGATGTAGATGCAAATGAGGTGGGGAGTGATAGTAGTTTTAGTGAAAGACTACATATATTTGAGGTTCTGATATGGAGGGATGGAATGCCATTGATGATCTTCAAGTAGTGGAAAAATATGATAAAACTTATGAGTGTGCATAATAATCCTGATAGCCATCTTTTGCCCCCACTGGATTTGTCAAAGAAGAGTTTTTGAGACCATTATAGAGTGAATTGCAGTAGTCAATGTGGTTAATTACTAATGCATGGACTAGTGCAAGTGAATGGTGTTATCAAGAGATTTTGGTTTCCTGGATCATGGGATGATTGTCCAAGGGCTGCTGAGAAGAGATGGCGTCCACCTATCCAAGAAGGATCAAAGTGTATTCCGTAGCAGACTGACTAACCTACTGAAAAGGGCTTTAAACTAGATTTCTTGGGGATGTGGTAAGTAAAAAATTAAATGCCACTGTAGAAATGGGTAAAAGGGGCAACATCAGGGAAGCAGTGTGCATTAATGCCCATTGTCTGAGAAATAAGATCCCAGATGTTGAGGCTTTAATGGAAGAGGCTGACTTGGGATTTACTGGCATTTACGGAGACATGGTTCAAGGACAGCCATGACTGGGACATAATTATACTGGACTATACTTTATTCAAGAAGGACAGAGTAGAAAGAAGGGGAGGAGGAGTGGCATTATATGTACTGTAAAAAATATTGAAGCTACAAAATTGTATGGTTTACAAGGGAAGGAGAAGGCACTGTGGATTAAACTAGAAGTGGATTCTCTGAAACACAATCAAACATTTGCAAGGAAATTTTTGGAAAAACAAAGCTCCCCAAGGCTAACGCTCTTGCCCCAAGGCCCAAAAAAGCCTTACAACAGAGATGTGTAGGCCTGAAGATGTCCTGGAAAACATTAATTGGTTAACATTAATTGAAGACATTCACAGCATTGCTATGAAAGGAGAGGTGCTACTGATAGGTAATTGTAATAGGCCGGATGTTGATTGGCACATCCTTGCTGGTGGTTTCATGTAGAGGTAAGGAGATCCTGGATTCTCTACAGGAAGAACTATTCTGACAACTGGTATCAGAACCCACATATGAAGGAGCCATACTGAACCTGGTGTTTACCAAAGGGTAAAGTGTTTCTCATGTTATAGTGGGGAATCATCTTGCATCCAGTAATTGTGTGGATCAGTATTAGGATAAGGGCTGATGAAGTCCATTCAAAAGTGAGGGTCCTAGACTTTAGGAAAACTAACTTTGCCAAGACGGGACGATACTTCAAGGAGTCTTCGGTGAGATGGGAATAGCTGGTGGATGTAATAAAGCAATGGGCAAAACTGAAAGGGGATTATTTTTTTTTACTATTGAAAATTTCAACAATTTTGTATAGAGACAAAAACATAGGAAATCAAAACAAAGACTCAAGCCCACATCATGGAGGACCACATCTACAAATCGAAAAGGAAAATATAACAAAAAGCCTACACTGTTAGGACAAGACATTTTTCAGATATCTGACTGATATCTGAAAAATATCTTAAGATATCTCGTGCCTCTCAGCGGAGTGGGGGAGTGGCAGTGATTTTTAATAATGCTCTCTGTATCCAAGAATGTGTTTCTGTCCTTCAGAAATTCTGAAGCTCTTCTACTGCAATTAGATGTTGGACTTACAGTTCATTTGCTAGTTATGAATTGTCCCCCTTCACTTCCTTCAGCCAGTTGAGATTTAATTCAATCTTCCCTGGCTGAATTCCTTCTTACTTTTCCATAAGCGATTGGTTTAGGTGACTTCAACATTCATTTTGATAACCCTGCTAGGCCTTGTGATAGGGCTTTCTGCACTTTCCTGGAGGACCATGACTTTCAACAATATATCTCATTTCCCACACATCAGGCTGGACATACCCTAGATATCATTATCTCATGTCATGATTCAAAAATTACCTTGTCTCAACTGTATAGTACAACACTTCTATGGTCTGATCATTTTCTTATCTGTTTTGACCTATTCCTTCCATCATGCACAGATTGCGAACTGGAATCTGCAAAGAAGGTGGTACCTCTTCTGCAACAACATCTGACTCCTGCCACACTTGCATAATTCCTGCACTGACTCACTTTTTCTCTCGGACTTAGAAAGCCTATTATTGGAAGACCAGGAAATATCCTGGAACTCTAGGCTTTCCCATACCTTTGACTTGTTCCCTCCCAGGTGACTTTGTTCTTTCTGCCGCAGACCTAATCATCCCTGGTTTCACCCAGGCTTGGCTCTGTCAGGGCAGAAGCTTAGAAAGACCAAAAGGCAATGGCGGACATACCCTTGGCCTACCACCTTGAAAACCTTTCAAGCTATGCATTCTTATTATCATTCTCAAGTAATTGCTGCCAAAAAAGACTTTTTCACCAATGCAATCCCTACTTCTGCCCACTTCCCCAGATGGCATTTTTCAATAGTTTACCGACTGTCCCAGACACACATCATACCTCCTCATCTCCGTCCATGGGATGGCACGTCACCCAATTGTCTGGCCGACTACTTTTTCAATAAGATTGAGAACTTTTGTCAACAATTCCCCACTCCAGCACCTTTCACTTCAATTGCTGCTCCAACACCATCAGCAGTCCCAAAATGTGTTTGGCCTAGCTTTACCTTGATGTACTCTAAAGAAGATTTTTACATCTACTTGAAAAACAACTTCCATTCTGGATACTATTCCATCATCTTAGATAAGGAAGGTCTCTTTAGGATTGTTACCAATTGTCCAATTGTTGATCAACAATAGTCTCGATGAGTCTTGTTCCATCTCCCTGGAAAGAAGCCCTGATCTGGTCTTTATTAAGGAAGTGAAACTTGTTGAAACAGATCCTGCCAGTTATCATCTCATTTCAAAATTACCATTTTTCTCAAAACTTACAGAGAAACTGGCCTTTGCTTAATTTAATAACCATCTGGATCATTCATTTATCTTGCATCCATGCTGGTCAGGTTTTTGTACATATCACTCTACAGAGACTATTATGGTAGCTCTTTTAAATGCTGTCCATAGTATACTTGACTCTAATAACATCGCTCTTGTTGTATCTTTGGATCTTTCTAGCACATTTGATCTTGTTAATCATAATCTTCTGCTATCTTGACTACAGTCTATCAGTCTCCAGGATACTGTTCTTAAATGGTTTCAGTCTTTTCTGTCTGGGCATTCTTTTTGTGTTCACATCAACAACCTTTCCTCATTATCTCATCCCCTTATATGTGGGGTCTCCCAGGGATCTGACCTTGCTCCCATCCTTTTCAACATCTTTCTGAGCCCTTTACTCACATTGATACAGAGTACTGGGGTATCAGCCTTCGTCTATGCAGATAATATACTCTTGTTTGCTTCCACTGGTCTTGGTAAGCCAAATCTTGCCCCAATGAACCACTGACTCACTTAGGTTGTGGATTGGCTGCACCAGAATGGTCTCCACCTTAACCCAAGCAAATCCTCGGCCTCCTGACTTCCTCTTTTCATTATTTAGGTGTTCTCTTTGATTCCAACCTCATGTTCTCTCAACATATCAGTCAAGTGGTCAAGTCATTTTTAATTCTTTGAAACACTTTTGGGCTATCCGTCCCTTTCTCGACACATACTCTCAGACTACTGTTGTTTTTGCCACAGTTATATCCAGATTTGATTATTGCAATATCATATATGCTGGTTTGCATAACACTGATTTTAAGTGCCTTCAGACTACACAGAAAATCTCTATTCCTATTCTCACTCATGCAAATAGGTCTGAGCATGTAATCCCCCTACTTATTTACCATCACTGACTTCTGATAAAAGCCTATATTTAGTTTAAAATTCTCATTCTGACCTTTAAAGCATTCTACCAGACTGCTCCTGAATATCTATTTGATCATCCCCTACTGTCCAGCTCATGTTTTACAATCTACCATATTTCCTGGATTATAAATCATGTTTTTTTTACATCGTGACCAGCCGGTGCAACCTATATAAGTGATTGACTTATATTGCAACTTTACAGCCAATAAAGACATTCAGATTCTTCATTCTTATTTGCTGTGGACTGTGGTTGTTCCGGCTTCAGGTAATCCTCATCATCATCTCTGCTAATGTGATTCTCTGCAGACAAGCTGTGCGCTGGGCTCTCCCGCAGCTTAGAAAAGCCCTATCCACCCAGGATTCCTGCCCAACAGTTTCATTTTCTACTGCAGACTGGGTTGCCGCATCTCTCCCGCAGTTTTACTTCAGATTTTCTTTCTTTTAGCACTGCTGACTACTTTTGTTTTTCTTTAATTATCTTTGGCTCTGCCCCCTACGGGTTTTCGGTTTTTCTCTTTGAAACGTTGGTGTTGTGGCTTACGGATCTGTGCTGTGACTTCCTTCTTTCTTTTTTACTCCTTCATCTGCAAATTATACAGTGGGGCGACTTATATTGTAACTCTACCAGTTTTAAGCTTACTTTTGTCCCCTGCTACTTATATTCAGGAGTGATTTATAATCTGGGAAATATGGTATTCACAGCAATAGATTGTGTCTTCCTGTACCAAACTAGATGCATTATGAATTGACAAAGCATACAGCCTTTTTCTTTTTGGCACCCCTACTCTGAAATAGCCTTCCAAGTCATCTCCGACTCCAACCTACTTTTTCAGTTTTTAAGTCGGAGTTAAAAATGCATCCTTGACTAGTCATAGGAGTTGGGGAGGGGGAGAAGGTTATTACCAGTGGTATGCCACAAGGATCTGTCCTTGGTATGATTCTTTTTAACATTTTTGTTAGTGATATTGCAAAAAGGCTATCAGGTAAGGTTTGCTTCTTTACAGATGATACCAAAATCTTCAAGAGTATACACCTAGGAAGGAGTAGATACATGAGGAGGGATCTAACTAAGCTTGAAAAATAGTCGTGAATTCAGCAGCTGAGATTTAATACTAAAAAATGCAAGGTCGGGCATTTGGGCTGCAAAAATCCAAGGGAGCAGTACAATATAGGGGGTAAAGTACTTCTGTCCATGAATGAAGAACAGGACCTGGGCATGATTGTTTCTGATAATCTTATAAGGTGGCTAAACAGGTAGAAAAGATGGCAAAAGCCAGAAGGAATGCTTGGGTACATAGGGAGAGGAATGGTCAATTGAAAGGAGGAGGTGATAGTGCCTCTGTATAAGTCTTTGGCGAGACCTCCTGTGGAGTATTATGTGCAATTCTGGAGACCACACCTTCAAAAGGATATAAACAGTCAGTGCAGAGGGTGGCTACCAAAATGGTCACTGGGCTTTGTCATAAGGCATTTGGGACAGACTTAAAGATCTCAATAGGTATACTTTGTAGGAAAGGCAGGAGAGAAGATATATGATAGACATGTCTAAATACATCCGTGGCATAAATGTACAGGATAAGAGCCCCTTTCAATTGAAAGAAAGATATGCAATCAGGGGACATATGATGAAGGTGAAAGGGGATAGACTCAGGAGTAATATGTGGAAATACTTCTTTATGGAAAGAGTGGTAGACGCATGGAATAGTCTTCCAGTGGATGTAGTAGAGACCAGGACAGTATCTAAATTCAAGAAAGCATGGGACAAACACAGAAGATCTCTAAAGGAACTATAGTAGTTGATATGGAAGGGCAGACTGGATAGGCCATATGGTCTTTTTCTGCCATCATGTTTCTATATTTCTAAGTAGAGATGACATATCCAGGTAAGGTGTAATAACCCCAGTAGTTCTAAGGTTGCAAAACTGGCCCTTAATATAGAAGAAATGTCTGTGTCAACGCCAGTTTGGAATCAAGAAAACAACAAAAACTTTTAAGAGAGGACACTAAAGGTAGGGAATGACAGGCAAAGATTGGGATAATTTCAGGGGAGGGATATGATTGAATATCCACATAGCATCAGACATTTATGGATTTAATTTGGTGGAGGCTAGATTTACGTGTGAAAAGTTTACATTGCTGTTTACGCATAGTGCTGATAGGACCAGAATATTAGCCAAATTGGTGTTCCTTTTGTGTGCCACTGTTACTGCAGTTTTGTTGAACATGGGGATGGTAGTTAAAATGTGCCACTCTTCTCTCAAGATCTTTGTAATCTTATGAGAATGGTTTGAAAAGGTTACAGTCCCCTGAAGGCTTCTGCCGAAACACGTGTAGGGCTAACCCTTGTGACTACACATAAAGCTTCGTCTACCAGTGGTGGGGCTCTGCCTACTCCGTTTTGTTTGTTTTGTTGCTGGAGGTCCTATGGCCTTCGACCCAGACCTAGCTTTCTGACACTAGGTAACACATTTCACTTCAAACTACCTTGGTAGTCCTCTGACTTCATGATTCCTTTAATACATTCCAAGCCTCCAGTTCTTGAGGCAGCAAAACAGCCTCACACTATTATGGAATCTCCACCATTTTTAACTATAGGAAGGGTATAAATGTATCACTGATCTGTATTGCCAAAGAGCTTGCTTGGTTTCAACTGCCACAGAACATTTTGTCAGAAAGACTGTAGTTTCTCAAGGTGAGTTTGGGCAAAGATCAGGCATACCTTTTTATGCCTATATATTCAATTCAATAAAAGGATATTAATTCTACCTGAATAACAAAATTAAAGCTATACCATATTTTTTTTGTTGGATCGTTTGCCATGAAAGAGAACTCTTTCTCGTAGCAAACCCTCTGTTTTTCTCTATCTAGAAAAGGACAAACCCTTTTATTACACACTAAGGGATAATATCAAACTTCCCCCAGATGTACTTATCTGAAGCAGCACTTCCAAAGAAATCTTGAAGCCAGCACTATCGTAGAAAGTCCTTCAATGCGACCCTACTTCACATACGGTCGCTCAATTTTCAATAATTGTACTTGGTATCCACAATGCTGGTACAGGAAACTCATCCCAACTTATCTGCTACACAGCGCTGTGTTTCAGGCCACAGAAACTCCCGGCCCTTCCTCATGTATGCTGCGTAATCAGTAATTGTGTGTGTCTCATATCACCGGTCCAGACTTTTTATTGGCCAGATCTTACCATGTGAGTGCCTCTTTCCTCCAATAGTGCAGAATATAGTAGTAAAGCCATGTTTGAAGAAACTCTTATGGAACCCTAATGTAGTGTATAAACTATAGGCCAGTGGTAAGCTTGCCATATTTAGGAAAGATAATTCAAATAGATACTCCACTAACTGGGCAGTAAAGCTATCTAATAGAGGATCTAATAGGTGATCATCAATCAAGGTTCCAGATAATGCAGAGACATTAGTGCTTTCATGCCAGGTGATTTCTACCAGGAAGTGTATAAAAGAATGTTGTTGCATTGATTCTTTAGCTGTGGCTGCTGTATTTGAAATGATAAATCATGAGTTGTTAGCAACAGAATATCGAGATTAGTAGTAAAGTGTTGCAATGGTTAATTTCCTTTCTTAGAGACTGTGGCCAGTAGGTTGTGGTGAGCGATTTTTGTCTCAGCAATGGGTATAGAATGAGGATATACTTCAGAGATCTGTTCCTGTCACCATATAGAGTCAATATTTATATGATTTCTTTGTGTCAGGATTGGTTTGTGGCAAGTTTAACATTCTGTGTATGCGAGTGACATACAGATTTTTGGTCTAAGGAGAAGATAGATGTTTCTGGTGGATCTCTGAAGTATGAGTTTTAAGACCTACTTTTGTATAGGTTACACAGGTCTGCAAAAAATTTTTTTTCGAGAGCTGTTTTGGTTATTCCACGTAATCTTTTTGTTTTTTGGTGCGCTGAATCCGAAAATGACCTCCATTTTGTCATAGGACATCACGTTTCCTGACAATTTAGGTAACTATGTTAAATAAGGCAATACCTCAAAATAAATTGAAATAGACTTATAAAATTAAAGTTTTATTACAATATTTTCATGAAAAGCCTTTTTAGAATTGAAATGAGATCACCTACACACACTAAACTCGATTCTTCTTCCTTGTGAGGCTCCTCTTGGTGCATTTATGCTTGTGAGTAGCATCTGGAATGTCTCTCTGAAGCATCCAACAGTAGTCTGCCATCATTGTAATGCTCCATTTTCCCTGGTATCTCCTTTCCATCTCTTTAATGTCTTGGTGGAATCGTTCACCTTGTTCCTCACTCACAGCTCCCAAATTTTCAGGAAAGTAGTCAAGGTGGGACTGGAGGAAATGCACTTTCAAACTCATCAGGCAACCTAAAGCTTGAAATGCTTTCAGCATTCGTCCGACGATCTTTTTGTAGTGAGGATCTTTGTTATTGCCTAAAAATTTCTGTACGACTTCTTTAAATGCAATCCACCCTTCTTTTTGAGGATCCGTCATGGTATTGACAAACTCTTGATCAACTATAAGCCTTCTAATGTCTAGTCCGACGAACACAGCTTCCTTCAATTTTGCCTCCGACAGGCCTGGAAACTTGGTGAACACGTATTTGAAGCATTCTCCATCTCTTGGAAGTGATTTTACGAATTGCTTCATCAATCCCAATTTTCTGTGGAGAGGTGGTAGAAGAACTTTATGGGAAGGTACCAAAGTTTCCCGGAGGACATTTTTTTCACCAACTGTTAGCACCCTCGGCTGCCAACTCTTCTTGGTCCAGTGATTTTGTCGGTTTCGACTGTCCCATAGACACAGAAAACAAGGATATTTGGTATACCCAGTTTGTTGCCCGAGCAGCATGCACAAGACCTTCAAGTCCCCACATACTTGCCAACCATGGTCTTCATATTTAAGTTTACGAAGAACCAATTCCAAGTTCTCGTAGGTTTCCTTCAAGTGTACGGAATAACCTACAGGTATGGAAGCGTAAAAACTGTTGTGGAGTAAAACTGCTTTGAGACTTCTTTTTGAAGAATCTATAAAAAGACGCCATTGCTCTGAATCATATTGGATTTTAAATTGACCCATCAGACCTTCGACATCGATGCAATAAACCAACTTGTCTTCCTGGGCGAAGTAAGGAACGAACTCCTTTTCATGATGTCTGAACCATGAAGATGACACTCCTGGCAACAATAAATTCCTGCTTTTCAGCCTTGATCCGAGTAACTCAGCGGCATCTTTGGGAAGATTCAAGTCTCTTACCAAATCATTCATCTCCTCCAGAGAAAACAATTTTGGTCTTGTATCATCTTCAAAGTCAGAACTTGATTCGTCATCTGGTTCAGGTATGACTTCACCTTCATCGGAGCTAGGTATCTCTTCCAAAGTAGCAGGGGGCTTGGGTACTGGTATATCTGTGCCATGGGGGATGGGATGAATTGCCGAGTGAAGATTGGGGTATGAAATGGAATGCTTCCATTTGGAATTAAACCCTTTCACATCGCATGAACAAAAGTAACAGTCGTCACTATGGTTCTTTTGCTCTTGCCATACCATAGGAATCCCATAACGGAAAGATTTCTTCTTACCCTTGAACCAGTTTCGGAGGTCCTCAACACACAGTTTGCACACTTTATGAGGCGCCCAGACTTTATCTTGATCTCCAATTTTTAGTCCAAAGTATGCAAAGTATACTTTTTTCACAAAGTCTATAATATTCTGCTGTTGCTTCAACACTGTATATTTACCACAGATGAAACAGAAACTGTCTGGCGAATTAATACACTTTCGCGGAGCTATAACATAACGGTTGAAGAATGACGAGCTAACACGAATTGCGATGAAAAAGTGTGAACAGCCTAGAACCAAGAACCTTATGATGATTCGTGCACAAGTGTGGCATGCAGGAGAGAGCAGCTCTGTGTCTGTACACCAGAGGTCACAGTGCTGGCCACCCCCCCCCCCCCTGCACTGACCAGAGCTGCTGCTATCTGCCCTGTGTCTCCCTCCCACTGGATTCTTCAGGAAAGATTAACCCCTTCTACCATTAGAAGCACGGACTTAAAACTTGCTTAGCTTATGTATATATTGCTGACCATCAGATTTACAGTGCTATTTTTTTTTTTTACATAACTCGGACAACCCCTTTAAGGTTTTTTTGGCATTTTATATCTTAAATGCACTTATGTGAATTAATTAATAGTAATTTGAAAAAATTTGATAAATTTGAAGACAATTTTGCATGTTGTGGCAAATCATGACGTCTAGGAGTTTTTTCAATATTTTATTTGTTTTCAGCACACCAAAATACATGGAAATTAGATGAAAATAATCAAACAGCTTTTTAGTCGCAGACCTGTGTTATCTAGGATGGAAAAGGGACATCTAAGCCAGGACATTCACAGTTTTGTAAGGTGTTTTACAAAAGGCTTACTGATCATGGAGCCTTTTATAAAACACATATAAGGCCATAGGAACAATTTGTTTTTGGTTACTTATAAAGCAAAGGAGAGCCAAAAACACAAGTGGCACTACCTGGAGCTTTGTATATGTACGCATTGACACTTATAAGTCAAAATGATGGATTCTGCTACCTACACATATAAGAGGTTGCATTTACATGTCTAAGCAGTGCATTCTGCAAAATTCTACATCTAAGTGGAACCAATTAAGGAGCCAACTTCCAAAGCTTAATGTTTTTCATTTTATAGGTGTGGGTTTTTTTTTACAGTTGCAATCGAAGAACAGTTCCCCTCCCCCCTCAAACAATTCTCCAAATCCCAGGTCCAAATCAGCAGTGCGCTGACTGTTAGGTATAACTCTGAACCGATGTAAATTCCAAAATTACAAAGTCATCTGTGTGTCTTTATAAAATAGACTCCTACAGTGAGCCTCAGTAATGCAAAAGTGCTCTCATACAAATTTACACCTGCACAAAAGGTGGAAATGTGTTCTGTCTGTTTTAGATGTGTACAGGCACCTTTATTTATAACACTTAGATATCTCAAATCATAATGGGACATGCTTACTAAAGATTTACATGCAGTAAGTGTCCCCACGGGCCTTTTATTTCTATAGCACCTAACACACATTAAAGTTGAATAAACATGTCCTGATATTCCTAAACAGTTAACAGTCATCAGAAGAAATAATCAAGGAAAAACAAAACAGGCAATATTAAATTAATAGAAATTGTTTCCTAAATATAAAGGCTTCAAAGTTTCAACATATTCCCAAGAGCCATATTAAAATAGATTGCTTTCTCCTTTTTTGTGAAAATTAGTCATGCCGGCATATTTTGTAAAATTGATGCACACATTGCAACTCCAACTCTGCTGAAACTACAACCCTGGGAATACCTACATGTGGCCTGGATAATAGTGTGTGTACTCTCATCAATGCAAATATCTATGCATAGATATACACTCAGTTTTATAAGTGCTATTTTCTGAATGCAAAACATGTTTTACATATAGAAAATCCATTATCCCTCTTTCTCTTTCAGGGTATGAGCCCATCCTTCACACACTGATAGGAAAAGTCAAAAGATTTCTATGATACTTTCTAGTCCAGGGCATCCCTGACCTCAGCACCCCAAACCAAGCAGTTCTGGCCTGGCACCTCCAATCAGGGCACTTTTGGTTCAGGTATCCTGAGCCAGGGCAACCCCAGCCTGGTTACCGGCACAATAGGCCTTCGAACAAAGTGTTTCTGAAGTTTTGGAACTGCCAGGGACCAAAAATACTTATCAGGTCCCAGCAAGGCATCCAGCACCACCTACCTCATGTATTATCATCTTGACAACCAGTGGTACCTGACCTCTAGAGGTATGTCAGAATGCTCCACTAGGGATCAGCCTGCCAAATAAAAGGGTGCATTCTGATATTCTGATTCACTGTTTTGTTTTGTTTTTTTTGGGGGGGGGGGGGGTTAAGGCAGTGCTGGAGGCATGTCAGAGGAAGGATGTCCAATGCCCACTTGGGCCACCAGGATCTTTTCCGGGACAAGGGATTTTCAAGACTAACTTGGACCACCAGGGACCAGTCTTGGCAGTGGGGGGAGCGGGGGTGTCCTGGGCTCATTTGGGATCTTTGCCGACCGTGGTCATCAGAGCTAAAGTTTCCTGCTCTAGAATCATTTCTTAAGCCCTGACTTTGGAGTAAAAATTCAGCGATAAAAGGAAAGTTAAAAACTGCTAAAAAGAAATTAACATGCTTTTTTTACATTGGGAGCAAGTTTGGGAAAATTGTAAGTAAATCATTATGCTAAAGGATAACACAGCTTGTTACATCAGCCCCTAAGTGCTTTTTCTGCAAGCAAGCCCATTGCAGTAAGGATAGAGATAAACTGTGTTTGTCTTCCTGCAAAAGAGCTTGCTGCAGCCCAGCGGGGCAGAGCTGCTGAGTCAAAGGGCAAGAAGAGACTGTTTATTGCAAACAGTCCAGCTGAGAAAGGGACTTAAAGAGTTCGTTTTTGCTTTTTTTTCCTGCACAAAAGATTGCTGATGCCAAGTGGCCTTTGTTCTTTTTTTTTTTTTACAAATGGTAAGCTGAGAAAAGCGACAAGAAACCAGCAGCCTGATATTTAAACACCATGTTCAGCATTTTTATTAAACACTGGCCATGGCATTTAAATATCATCTCTGCAGTCAGCATTGTTTTAAGTGCTGGCTGTGGGATTTAAAACTGAAACCGGATATTCAGCACTGGAATCCAGATATCCTCCAGCGGTAAATATTCAGTTTTAGTGCTAACTACCAGTGCTATCTGGAAAGCAGCGTTATTCAGCTGCTATGTGGCTAGCACGACCACAAAGTTAGGACAGCTTTTTTGGTGTCCTAACTTTATGCAACTACTTACCTGCTTAGGGGTCAATTCTGACCCATGAATAGTGGAGTTGGATGTCCGGGTTGGATGTCCAGCCCCCGAATCTGGCCCAGGACCGTATTCCAATCCTCCTGCTCCCCTCATGTGCAGGTCCTTTGTGAGGAGAGCACCGGACTGGGGCGAGACGAGGTGGTGCCTGGGCAGAGTGGGGGAGGGGCCAGGCACCCTGACATATAGAGGCCATTCAGGACAGGTCTCTATACGTCCAGCGGGGGCAGGATAGACATCAAGACTTTTTCCACCTTGGAGATGGAATAAATCCTAGGAGCAGCAGCGATCAGGGCATGACGACACCCCCACAGACACGGAGCAGCTGCAGGTGAACCCCCTCCGACTGATCCCAACCCTGGCTGCCCCCACCAAGGGTTGGGCGGCACAGAAAGGAAAGCAGTTCTGCTGTCGGGCATTGCGTGCTCCTGCTGGGCATCCCGGTGCCATAGCAATGGGATGTCATGGCACGGGCACACCAGCAGGAGCACTAAGCGGTGGAGACGGGCAGCATGCTGTCTGTCTCACCACTCTGAATGCCGTGCACTCCGGGACATCTAAGTGCCCGATTCTTCAACTGCAGGAACATATAGCTTCCGCGGTTGCAGAATCAGGTACAAACGTGCCCTGTCCATTTTCTGGACGTCTGGATGACCTGGACATTCAGGGCTCTGAATCAGTCTCCTTGTGGACTGAAAATGGCCACTACCTTGATAAGTGCTGGGACCACTGTTGCCCTGCCCACGGACTGTCCCAGCGCTCTCTGGACAGTGCTGTAATGATTAGAGGGGTTGCCCATCCAGATAGGTTTATGGCAGCCTTTCACCTCAACTAAATTTATCTGGATATTTATCTGGGCAGCAGAGTGAATATCGTGACTATCTGGATAATTACTGGGAATGCCCACACTCTGCTCTGGCACTGTATGATAGTGCTGAGGTAGTCCAGAGGCAATTTGTAGTGCTGATGAAAATATATAGTGCTGCTAAAAATGCCTGGATAGAGCAAATATCCAAACAGCTGCTCTTATCTAGATATTTGCTTTTGAATATCAGCCCACAGAACGTTTGTTTGTTTTTTTTCCTTTTTCATCTCTTCACACAAGACATTTGGAGCAATGATTTTTCTTATTTTCTTATTCTGCTGGAAGTACAGTAGAGAAGTGTCAGACTGATCTTCTCTTAATTTCTTTGTCACTGTAAAAAAAAACAAACAGATGAGGAACCAAGGCGATAGGGACAGGCAGTCTTCTGTTCTTCCATGGAACATGGCCCAGGTTTGCTGGTCATACAAAATCATAGCAGCAATGCTTTTGGAAGCTCTTATCTGAGGAGACAAGGGGAAATCATGGGCAGATTGCGACACTGCATCATCAGATAGGGACCCCAGCCTGCCATGTCATCTGAGGGGCTCCCTACAGATAGGGTGTCATTTTACCTGGTGAAGAACTTGTTTTGAATTTTTTTCAGTGAACTATCTCATCCCACTATACAAAATTCAGTTGTGTGACTTAACTTTTGCACTTTTCACTGGAACAATGTAACCTTCTCACGTTACTCCACTGACTATCTATTTCTGTTTATAATTCAAGCTTGTTACCCATCTACCAGTGCATTCATTCTTTGGTTCTTCACCATCTCTCCTCTTCTGTTTTGGGTAAATTTTAAAATGTATTTATATTACAGATTGATGCAACTATGACATTAAACATGCAAACCACAAGCTCATAAAAAAAAGAAAATAAAAAAAAATACATGAAAATATTTCAGCACACATCAGAGAGAGAGATAAAGGAAGGAAAATAATATAGATCAATCCAAAAGGGAATTAAATGAGAACCAGAAAACATATGAATAGAACCCCAACAGAACCTTAACGAGATACAACTAGTAACAATTGAAACAGTTCATTCTACACATTTTTCTCTTTGTGAAATCTTCCAACTGAGAAATATCCAAGAAAATCTCTTTGGTAGGATACCAGGCATTTATATTGCAAATTTTAAGAAAAAACGCTGCCCCCAGGTCTAACACCCATGGCTTTAACTGAAGAAATGTTCTCCTACGAACTTGCATTGCCTTGCAAGCATCAGGGAACAGGCAAGAATTTAGGACAACAAAATGAAATCTCTTTGAATACAAGCTTTCACAACTAATCTTATCAAACTCAATAAGGAATGTGACCAGAAAGGTTGCCCACGAAGGAATATCATCAGAGTGGCACTGAACCATCATTAGACACCATATGAGGAAGAAGAATCCCACTCAAACCTGAGGGTCTCTAATTCCTAGTGAGAAACCCTCCAGTGCTTGCTAAGGTTCAAAACTCAAACCAGAAATGTGACCCCCAGCCTGAGCATACACTGATCCTATAACAGGAGTTGGTGAAGGAGTTCTCTCAAGAGGGTTTAAAGATACCTTAGACAGCTGAAAATGAAGAGTCTATTGATTAGAATCACTGCCTTGAATATCTGAAGTTAATAAGGTGATCCTTTCTCTCCCAGTATCACTGCAAAGAAGAAGGAATTAAACAGAAGAACTGTGGCCAACAGTTATGGTGTCATCAGGGAGCAGTCTTAGCCCACAGCAAACTCCTTCAGTGCTGGCCTCCTGGAGTGCCGTGACTGACCTGCAGCTTCTCCAACCTCTGGTCACTCATGTGTCCCTTCCTCTCCACCCTATCTTTCTTCTATTATCTCTTCCTGCATCCTGATGATTAGAAAAGTCACTCTTATCTATTCCCTTCTCAACTGCAAACTCCAGGCTCTCTGGATTCTACCTGGCTGCATCCTGTGCTTGGCATAGACTTCCTGAATTAGTGCGTCATATGCCATCCCTCATCTTATTCAAGCCCAGTCTTAAAACTTACCCACTTAAGATGCTTTTAAATCTTAATCTCTGTTCTCTTTAATACAGCTTTTTTGGTTTTAACCATTGTCTTAAGATCTGAAGTGCCCAATGTTTCTTTGTACTGTATGTGTGTTTTGAGTAGAATATAAGCTTCACTGAGAAGGAACTGTCTCTTGTATTTATATTAGCTCTGTATGTCTAAAGGTGCTATAGAAATAATGAGTTGCAGCAGTAACGGACTAAAACAATGATTCCCATCTGTTGTCTGTGGCCCCATAGGGTCTGTAAGACTATTACCAGGGGTCCGCAGGACACGGAAAGGGAAAAAACGGAGGTGTGGATTGTCTGGGAGGTGGGAGACTGGATGGAACTGGCTGGGATGGGGAGAAAAGAAATATACTGATGGGGACTGGTTGGAGAGAGAAAGAGAGGAGGGAGAGATGGAGGGGGAGGGAGATAAACAATGCTAGTGGGGAGAGACTTGGCATTGAGGGGAGGTGGTCAAGGAAGAGTGGTGGGGCTGATCTGGGGGTCCTGGACATTCTGGAGGTTAATAAGATGGCCACACAACCCAAAAGGTTGGGAACCTCTGGCCTAAAATGTTTAGCTAAGTTTACAAGTTGAAATATTGTGAAAATAAGGTAAATGTGTTGCGTTGTATGTCTAACTTGGTAGTTTCAAAGTGCAATTGTATTCATAGACTGATAAGATACAAACCAGTTTGATTTCAGTTGTAATGACATGATCATCTGAGACTAAGGGGACCATAGGAAGTTAATGCACATTTTAATATTTAGTAACCGTTAGCGCAGAACCACAGTACTGGCTACTGGGTGTTAAACAGTCATCATGGTAAAAACCCGCATGAACTGCTTAACATATGATGGCCCAGGGACTGAGCGTGTTATGGATGGAAAGTAAGTGTGAACTGCACACTGCATTTAGCATGTGATACTTATAGTATGCTGTTAGTTTTGCAGTTAATGCAGGTGTCCTTAGCACCAAATTAAGAAGAAGCATCAAGCACACCCCTTGCTAACTGTGGATGAACGTAACCCGTGGGAGGGAACGTTCCTATGCAGAACTATAGGGGACATGTTGGCCATGACCATGACAGCGTGAAGCCTTTGTACTTAACGCATGTTGGATTTTGTTCCTAATGTGTAGTAAGTGCAAACTCTTACCACATTTTCGTTAAAAGGCCCCTAAGGGACTTATTTAATCACGTTTTTTTTTTTAAATATATACATGCAGAATGGGGAATAATCGCTTTCAGACACGACCTTGGGGGCTCTATTTTCTAGGTGCTATGTATTTAATGCTGGTTTTAATGTGCTGTATGGCTTTAAGTACCTAACATGTTAAATAATAGCTAAGAAGGGAGAAACTGTTAACAGCTGTTAAATCCCATATTAAACACCTAACATGGAATTTTATGGTATTGCAGTGAAGTGAGAGGGAAGGATGTGGGGAAGGAGTGTTCACTGCAGTTAACCTGTGTTACCAAGACTTTCTTAGGTGCATTTAAATGCGTGAGTTATCTGTTGTTCCATGTGCTGACATCATAGCTGACTTCCCTCCAAAGTCAAGCACTCCCTCTGACATTATACAGTGATTTTGAACTTAACACGTTTAAGTTGACATGACTATGCATTAAGTTCAAAACCTTACTTCTCTTCTGTAAATACACCCTATGGTATTAATTTAACGAAGCATGCTCCATTTGTAGCATTCGCTTGACATGTGGAAAGCAAGTCTTATAAAACTGACCAGTCAGGTAACTGTATGGGTATGCATGCTGACAAGATCACATGTAGGCATTCATAGGAGCCACATTTGGAAAGAGCAGAAGTGGCCGATATTCAAAATGTTTTAGCTGGTTAGCAGACGTTCTAACTGACTAAAACACCCTCAGCCTAATATTCAGTTAGTGCCACTGAATGTCCCCACAGACCACATAAAAAAACTCCCGATTAAAACCAGGGCGGTCTGTGGCAGGATCAAGAGTGGTGCCGTTCACTATCTGGTTAATGGCGTTATTCAGTCACTGACAGGATAGCTTAAATGGTTAAAGTTAGGACATCTGAATAGCTGTCCTAATTTTAAATGGTTTTTGCTGTTAAGTTAGTGGCTAAATATCGCGGTTAACTGGATAGCAGTGCACTGACTGGGGAAGCCAGATGTTCAGTGCTGGATAGGCTCTGGAATTGAATATCTAGATTTAAATAAAGCGGCCAAAGCTAGGTGCTTTAAATAGCTTAGCTTCCGCTGCTGAATATCAGCCCCATATTTTATAAAATATGCAGATAAACATATAGAAGGGTAATTCTAAAAGGGAATATAAGAACATAAGATATGCCATACTGGGTCAGACCAAGGTCCATCAAGCCCAGTATCCTGTTTCCAACAGTTGCCAATCTAGGTCATATGTACCTAGCAGTATCCCCAAAAGACACAGGTTCCACAATGCTTGTATTGGGTCAAGCATTGATATGCATTTTTAGGTGCAGTGTACGTGACTAGCTGGGGGTTATTTTAGTCATTAACATGATTAAGTGGCCACATACAGTATGTGTACTAATGACCTCTTATAAAAGAGCAACCAGCTTAAAAGTACACACGTAGCATGATGATGTGTACTCTCTCAGTGGACATGTGCACAGGTGGAGTTTGGGTGGAACATGGATGGAGCACAAATATACAAGGTCTGTCCAAAAAGAAATCAAACTTGCTATAGAGGGTGCTAGTGAACTAACAGCAGACTCACAATAACTGTGATATGTAGCGGTGACCTTGAGCTTTAGCCTCGCACTTGCTCGATCACATCACGTGAATTAGTTATGGACTACATGCAGTAGAATGAACTTGTCTCATGTGGCTTTTGCTATTTTTTGCAAGTTGAAATATGAAGGATCTTGAAGAGTGTGAAATTCTGTATGAAATTTAATTTTACCAAGACTTTTCAGATGTTGCAGCAAGCCGCATTTCAAATCGGGCAGAGCACACACCAAAGACAATCCCAAAACCGGACGACCTTCAACATCAAAGGACAACAATTATGTTAAGAAGGTGCATGTTTCGATTCTTGAAAATTGTCGCCAAACTGTATGAAGTTGCTGAAGAAGTAAGCATCAGTAAAAGTTCATGTCACACAATTGTGACTGAAAAACTTCAGATGCATCGTGTTATTGCAAACTTTCTCCCACATCTCTGGACAGATGAGCAAAAGCGAAAGCATGTCACTCATCCCTCTTTATCTGTGAATTTTTGGTGAAGCACGAGATGTTTCTAGTCCCACAGCCTCCCTACTCTCCAGACTGGCCCCTTTAGACTTATTTTTGTTTGTGAAGTTGAAATCCACTCTGAAAGGTCGTCTGTTATGACATGTTTCAGAAATAGAAAAAGGTACATGAGTCACTTTCACTCTATTGCATGTAGTTCATAACTACTTCACGTGGTGTGATCGAGTAAGTGGGAAGCTAAACTCATGGTCACCACTACACCACCATTATCACGAGTCTGCTGTATTGGCTTGCTGGCACCCTCTTTAGCAAGTTTGGTTTCTTTTTGGACAAACCTCATATGCACATAGATTACAAAATACTATAAATCAGGCATGTCCAACTTCAAACAGGTCGTGATCTACTTTTTCCGGCCAAAAGTGCCGGTAATCTACCACCATAAAAATTAAGTTTCAAATTAGATTCAAATTAAATTTTAACCCAATAAAGTTGGAGGATTCTCCCCAACTGCCCCCCCCCCCATTTTAATGAACCTTCTGTCATTTACTTGGATGTGATCAGCTGTTAAGCAAATTAAGCAAAAACAAAACAGAGAGATGAAGATGCCGTAAGAACTGCGAGGGGAAATGGAAAGTAAATTTTTTCTTAAAGTTTTATTGAGTAATAGCTTTCTTTAACTTTTATTGAGTAATTTGTGTTAAATTTAGGTTGAGTATTGATCCAGGCTGATCTTGCACAATCTTTAATATTTCACTCTTGCTCATTAGTGAGACGTCTGAGCCTGCATTTCATCCACCAGCTTTTTGAAGTTGGGTGAATATTGTGTGAGGGCCAGTCTCAGGGAATCCTGGAGATGTTCATCTGTCATGTTGGAATGTTGTGTACTCTCATTTTCAGATGGGAAAACGCAGATTCACACAAATAAGTTGAACCGAAACAGGAGTGTACAGCTTCACTGCATCTTCTCAAGTTGGGAAATTTGTCTCTAGGCACTAGCTTCCAAAACGATTCTTGCTCAGCACAGGTCTTGAGAAAAATGTCATTTTTAAGGGTTAATATTTAGTTTTCAAGAGATGGCTTGTTCAATGAGTAATTTTTACTGATAGCAGCTGCAGTTTCTTTAATGTCCACATCTACTTTGAATGGGTATGACAAGTACTCCACAACTGTTCCAATTTTTTGGAAGTCATAGAATCTATTGTCGACTTCCTGGATAACAGAACAGATTTCTGTCACATACTTCTCGTTCTGAAAAACTAAATTTGGATATTGTCCCAGATGATCCTGTGTATTAGGAAAATAATCAAAGGTGTTGTTTGCAAGGTCAGTCATTATTACCTCAAATTTGCTCTTGTAGGATGAAACTCTACTCATCATCTCGCCAATGCATTTGTTTCAAGGTTCATATCACTTAGTTCACCTGTAATGTCAGCGAGAAATGCCAGATCACATAACCACTCCTCATCTTCCAACTCTGCTTGGTCATCTCCCCTCTCCTTAAAAAAACGTCTTATTTCATTTAGCAAATCCTGAAATCTTTGCAGAAATTTGTGCCTACTTAGCCACCTTACATCTGTGTGCAAAATGATTTCCGCTACCCCTTCATCAAGAGTAAGATTGAAAAGCCGTCTTTGAAGTGATTTTGAGTGGAGGAGTAGCCTAGTGGTTGGGGCAAGGTACTTCAGGGCAGAAGGTCAGGGGTTCAAATCCCACTAGAGGACAGCAACCTTGGGCTGGAGGGACTGGGGTTTCTAGTCCCACAGGTGCTCCTTGTGGTCTTGGGCAAGCCACTTAACTATTTTACAGGGAACATGGGCTATGGAGGGTTATCTCCAAGTTATAATGCCCTGTTCAATGTAAACCACACTGATGCAGAATAGCACGGTATATAAGAGAATGTAAATAAAATAAATAAATAAATCTTCCACGAACTGAATTTACAATTTTGAAAGAGATGTCCATGGCAGTCTTTGTATTGAGTCTCTTGCTTGCCAAAACTTGCTGGTGAATGATGCAGTGGTAGGAAAGGAAATCTGGGAAGTCGTCATGCTGTCTACGGAGGGCTATGAAACCGTTAAGCTCACCTGTCATTGCTCTTGCTCCATCAGTAGTGATGGAAACAAGTCTATGCAATGGAAGATTACACTTTGTCACAAAAGAATGGAAAGAACTGAGTATTTCCTGTCCGGTAGTTCTCCCTTTTAAAGAAATCATTCCAAGTAGTTCTTCTTTAACACTGAAGTCTTCAAAAACCATCCGGATAAAGACTAGTAACTGGGCTATGCCTCTTATGTCTGTAGATTCATCCAGTTGGAGTGAGAAAGCAACACAATTTGAAACATCCTCCAACAATTGTTTGGTTGTGTCTCCACACATCTTTTCTATTCGCCGCACAACAGTGTTTCTTGACAATTGTACATCTTGAATAGCAGCTATGATCTCTTTCTTATTTTTAAATCCTTCAAAAAGATTGTCAGCTGCTTCAAGAAAACAATCTTTTACAAATTCCCCTTCAGTGAAAGGTTTGCATTTCTTTGCGATCAGGTTGCTGACCTTGAAGGATGCTATGGTTGCATTGACCGAATGTGACCTTGGCTTCGCCATCAACTGTTGCTGAGTAGCCAATTTTGATTTAAGTTCTTTGAGCTTCAGTTTACGAATTTCACTTTTGAGTGGAAAATCAGCATCAAACTTATTGCTATGCAGAGCCTTATAATGACGTTCCAGATTACCCTTTTTGGGCAAGGATACTGGGGCTTTACAAATTAGACACCACCACTTGTCTTTCACCATGATGAAGAAGTAGTCCATTTCCCATTCATCATGAAAGTGGTAGGTTTTGCTCTTCTTTGGAACACTTATCTTCGTTATACTGGGGTTGCTGGATGTAAGAAGGCCAAATCTGCTAAGTTACTATAAACACTGGCTGAATCTGGTCCAAAACTGTCACTGTCCCAAAGTATTAAAGATCAACAGGAACTGAAGACCTCTGGATGATGTGCAATACAAGGACTGGAGATGCCAAAACCACACATGTAGTTCTAAAAGTAAAAATAAGAATTCATCATATTGGCACCAGTAATCAAATACCACCAAACAATCACCAAAAAAACTCAAACACCTGTCCAGCAAACCAGATAAAATCAAATACCGCCAAACAAGTTAAAATACCACCACACGCGATTTAATAAATTCTGCACACAGTGTAGAATCAACGCAAAGGCAAGGCGAAATAAAATTGCAGTGTAGAATCAACGTAAAGGCTAGGCAAAATAAAATTGCAGAGGCAAGCAAAAGTCACAGTGGTTTGAACCAATTCGAAGGCAAGGCATAGGCAAGTTAGAATAAAATTGGAAAAGCCCGCCAAAATCACCAAATTCTTGACACTTTGTTTGTAGCCAAGCAACTGTTGTCTGAACCATTCATTGGTAATTGGTAATATTTGGGGAACATTTGTGGGGAAACCAGGTCCACAAGAGGTCAGAAGCGAGAATAGCACTGTGGTGCCAGAACAGAAGGTCACTCTGGTTCCCCAGTGCCTCTTTAAATATATTGCAGGTGCTGCAGGTCCCGGAGAGGGGAAGCAATGAGCGGCAATGAGCGGGGAAGTAGAGCAGAGGCAGTGCTGGGAACGAGGTGGGCTTAGGGCACCTCATACCCTACAATGACCCTGACCATAAGGCACAATCTCCCAGGGGCAGCTCAAGGCAATTTGCTGCCTAAGGCGAAGAATGAGATGACGCCTCCCCACCCCCCCCCACCCCCACCTTAGAGGCGGGCGGGGCTTTTTCAGAAATCCAATCAGAGACTGAACCAAACCAAACAGCTGATTAGATTATATGGAGGAAATGCAAGATGTTTGTACACAGGGCCATACCAAGCTGCAATCGCAACCTGTGTGACTTGCAGTTCGGGCACACGCCTTCCCTCTCCCCCCATCCCTCCGTCCAGAGCTGCCTGCTCTTTCCCTGCTGTTGCCACCCTCTGTTTTTGTCATGGTGGCGCTGTCAGCAGGGAAAGAGCAGGCAGCGCTGGACGGAAGTATGGGGAGGAGGAGGGGGAGCATGCGCCCGATCTGAAAGGCACATTAAGCCGATCTGTCCCTCCCTGCTCTGAAATCGTGTCAGAGGAGGGAGGGACCAGACCTGCTTAAAGTGCTGAGAAAAGGCTCAGGGGGTGCATTTCAGCTGCCTGCAATTGTCCTGCCAGTGGCGACAGGGCAACAGCAGACAGCTGAAATGTGCCCCCTCAAGCCTTGCGCCCTGTGTGGCTGTACCGCTTGCACAGGGCTAGGTACGGTCCTGTTTGCACACCAAGGAACTAAAAGACAGCAAGAACCAACAGCACAGTTTATAAAACTAAATTATAACTCATTTTTATTTTGTTGTTATAAACTGCATTATGGTTCTTGCTTTTTCTTTTTCAACCTATTCAATGTATATATAATTATGTATAATTATTTAGATAGTTATTCCCCAGTTCACACCCAGTTGATTTTCCCTGTTATCTGTAAACCTAGATCAGTCATGTACTGACAGGTATGTTGTTGTTCAATGTAAACCGCACTGATGATGAATAGTGCGGTATATAAAAAATGTTAAATAAATAAAATAAATAAAATATATATTTTGCATCCACAATAGGTACAGATCAAAATCAGGACATTCTCCCACAGAACTCAATATTTTAAAAAAAATCTGATTCTGATTATCTCACTAACAACCACCACTATTCTCCAGTACCAGGCATATTGTGAACTAATACAAAACCCTACAACAAAGAGCAAACCTACCATACCATATCAGCACAAACTTCCAAAACTCACATAGGAGCCCATCCAAGAAAAGCATCATTGTAAATATTACAGTGGGCCCTGGAACATCCATACACCTATTTGAAAAGCTGAACAAGTCAAATTACTACAGTGCAGTATAGATCTTTATGTACAAACTTCATGTTAACAGAACATCTGACCTCAATCACACACTCACAACATCGACCCTCACCAAGTACAGAATAAGTAACCACAATCTAGAGTAAAAATATAAATATGTAAACAAAATGTAAAATGAAACCCCAAGAAGCCACAATCCACATGCAGTGCAACATCAGATAAATAAGAGATGCAGTCCCCCAATATTGTGTAAAATATAAAAATAGCCCAAAGTCCAATCACTAAAATTAAATAAAATTATTTTTTCTACCTTTGTTGTCTGACCATTTTAGTCTCTGATCATACTGGTCCCCATCTAAGGCTTCTGCTTTCCTGTCTTCTCTTAGCTCTCTTTCTGTGGTCTATGGTCCATGGTCCATCTGTCATTTCTTATCTCTTCTTTTGTTTTCTTCACTTCCTTCCATCAGCCCATTTCCAGTTCCAGTAACCCTCCCCAGTATCAGCCCCCTTTCCACTCCTCCCCTCCCAGTACCTTCCAATGTCAACCGCCTTGGATTCCCACAACTGCCACTGGTGTCTATTCCCTTCCAGTCCCCCTCCTTCCCCACTGTCCAGCCCCTTCTAGTCCAAATACCATCCCAGGTATCAGCTCACATCCACTCTCAGTACTACCCCCCCCTCCCATCAGCTCCTTTCCAGTCACCCTACCCTCTGTCCATCCCCCTTCCAGTGCCATTCACATGTCAGCTCCCTTCCAGCCTCCTCCCCATTACCCAGCCACCTACCACTCCCATCCCCAAGTGTCAGCTCCCTTCCAGTCCCCCTTCAGTACATCCCAGGTTTCAGCTCCTTTCTAGTCCCCTCCTTCCCCCATGTCAGCTCCCTTCCTTCCTCCTCCTTCCCCTTGCAGACCCCCTCAGAATCTGCTCACTTCCAGTCCTATTCTACCATCCCCCGTATCAGCCCATTTGTAGCCCTAGCCCCTAGTTTTCTTACAGGGCTAGCAACACTCTCCTCCCCTCCCCCATTAGCCCTTTTCCAGTCCCAGCCCATTTCCAGTCCTATCCCCCTTATCTGCCCACTCCAGTCCTAGCCTCCCAATCAGCCCAATACCAGTCCTAGCCCCCCATTTGCCCATTACCAGTCCTAACCCCCCCAATAAGTCCATTTTCAGTCCTAACCCCCCAATCAGCCCATTTCTTGCCTACCACCATAATCAGCCCATTTCCAGTTCTAACCTTCCATCAGCCCATTTCCAGTTCTAACCCCCTCCCAATCAGCCTATTTCCATTCTTAACCCCCCCCCATCAGCCCATTTCCAGTTCTAACCCCCCATCAGCCCATTTCCAGTCCTAGCCCCTCCTCCTGATCAGCCCATTTCCAGTCCTAGCCTTCCTCCCATCAGCCCATTAATACTTCCTGTGCTACCCCCCACCCAGCCTAGGGAAATTGAAAAAAAGAAACCCCCCCAAAAAAAACAGCTGCAGAAGCAGCAGAATGAAGTGCCCCACGGCCGCCGTCTCCTCGGAAGAGCCCTGCCAGCATTTCCCCTCTGCACCAGCTCAGCTTTACAGAGCCGTACAAAGGGAGAGTATTTCCTTTTCCCGTGGATCTGTTAAAGCTGAGCCCACCCTGTTTCACATCAGCGCCGGCGGGCTCAGCTTTAACAGAGCTGCAGGAAAGGGAAGCACTCTCCCTTTGCACAGCTCTGCAAAGCTGAGCCAGCATGGGGGGAAATACTGGCATGACTCTTCCAGGGAGGCAGCAGCAGCCGCGGGGCACTTCATTCTGCCGCTGCCGCCGCTGCAACAGCAGCAGCTTCCACAGCCGGCGTTTTTTTTGTTTTGCCTTTTTTTTTTTTTAAAGGCCGAGTGAGGCGGTCTTTTTGGTGGCAATTTTTGCTGCCCCCAAAAAGTTGCCGCCTGAGGCTACCGCCTCACTCAGCCTCATTATAGAGCCGCCCCTGCAATCTCCGACACTTATGCTAGTATTTTATAAAGAGATGCCTACGTGTTTTTATAAAATAGACATCATAGGTACCTTAAAAAAATCTTCATCGAGGAACCCCCTATAAAATTACCCTCATAGAGTATATGCACATAATTACACCCACCTCCGAACAGGTTTTAATTTGTATATTTGTTCACTACTGGCAATAATTTCTGGTACCTGTTTGATAAAGGCACTTATAATCCCTTTATAAAATAACCATTGGGGAAAAAAGCACTTTTGATAAGAAAGGAAAAGGGGATCTGATTTAGCTTATGCCTTTTTGCAGCAATTCAAGATGAGCTACATTCACATACAGTAGGTATTTTTCTGTCCTCAGAATACTTACAATCTAAGTTTGTACCAGAGGCAAAGCAAGGCAGAGTTAAGTGATGTGCCTGAAATCACACAGAAGAGCAGTAGGATTTGAACCTTGGACTCCCTAATTCCAACCTGATGCTCTAACCATTAAACTTCTCTTGCACTCCTCTAGCGAGGCCCAGTGAATTCATTTCTATTGACCATATACAGAAGTGCTCTAAACACACTTTTTCCTTGCAAAAGAAAACAACAATGAAAAAACTCACCAGCAGAATATCATATTGTGAATGAATCATGCCCAGGTATGTAAGATGGTATATCGTGAATACCTTTTTTGTCAAAAAGCAATAAATGGTGATTTCTAAACAGTTAAGTCCCAGCTGTAGCGGTTGCCACTTTCTAAACGTCCAACAGCTGTCCCACCATAACAGATGGGTTCCATTCTAGCTTTCAGCAGGATGCTGCCTTTTTGTCATATAAGCCCATTACATCATTATTGTGAAATAATTTTTCACTGTTTCCTAATGAAGAAAAGCTGGGTACTTGCTGGAAATTCTAAAGTGGTTTAGTACTTTTTTTCATTTGGAAAACATGCTTTTAGATCACATAACAGCAACTTTAAACTCTACCGGCACATCAGACTGGTAGGGCGTGAATATATGCAATCAATCTTTACTCTAAATCCTTATGCATTAACTGATAGTAAAAAAAACTAATACATGCAGGATTCAATGACATGAATTTTGGGAAGTATCAAATTAAAAGGATAGATACTAATCACAGTCTGAAAACAATTCTAAACATGCAAAAAGCAGAGGGGAATTAAATGCTTCATATAATGTACTCCACTCCACCCACTGGATACACTTCCCTACAGCCTTCCCTAAAATAAACATACACTCATTTTATACAGCTCAGAGAATCCTCTGAGTCAAATACATGATGGTGCTGATTTTATATGGACAGGGCAGAAAATGATGTGTGAGTTACGCACTCAAGTCCCTATTTTCAAGGACATACGCACCTGAAAGATCATGAGTGTGCTTCGGCTAGGTGCTATTCTGTAAGAATGTGTATAAGTGTTCATTGCAAGTAAATTCCCACGAAGCATGAATGGGGGTGGAGCTTAAGTAGAACATGGGTGTGGCCTCGATTGATGCATGTTAGTTTGGAATATCATGACTTATGAGCATCAGTGTGATGATCTAGGCATGGCAAGTTACACCTACCCTAGAGCAGGAATTAAGTGGCCGTGCCTAGGTTCCAGCACTCCATACACCTCTATTTTATAATGTAAAGCACACGCCTACTTTCTTTATAAAATAGGACCTACATGCATGGATTGTGGTGTAGGGGTGCTTAGAAAATTACTCTCTATGTACTGTTTGAGGATGATGTAAGTTTGGGCCTCATCATTGCCAAGCCGCCCAGTGTCCAATAACTCCACTGGAAACAATTTTTTTAATTTTTTTTACACTTAGGGGCTTGTTTACAAAGCCGCGGTAGCGGTTCACGATCGTTATCGCAGCTGCGGCCCCATTGAAATCAATGGGGCTGCGGCTCCGATAACGATCGCAAACCGCTACCGCGGCTTTGTAAACAAGCCCCTTAGGGTACAATAGAAAGGGCAATCAGCAATGACCTGGTGGCACTAAAAAAAAAAAAAAAAAATCACATCAAGTCAATTTCTTCTTACTTATCATGTAATACTGAAATATTTACTAGCACATTATCCTGTTTTCAAGGCAAGGCAAAGGAAGATATACGCACTCTCCACCCCCAGTTACTACACATTGCGCTTCAACATGCCAAGAAAGCCAAACAAGAGGAAAACCCCCACCTCCAAAACCTAAAATGTGCCCTCATAAACGCACGCTCAATCCGCAAGAAATGGCCAGCTATCTCAGACATGATATCCCTCTGTGACCTCGACATACTCCTGATCACAGAGATGTGGCTATCCAGCGCTGACATGGTCCTCCTCAACCAACTCTTACCCACCAATTTCTCAATCCACACCTGCAAGAGACAGTAGAACAGAGGGTGGAGTGCTCATCCTCACCACAACAGACCTCGTATTCCATCTGATCAATGTCACCAGCACAACGCAACTCAATACAATCACCATAGCCAACAAGCAGTGCTCCATCAACCTACTGTACAGAGCCCCGCCAACCTCCCCAATGACCTCTCAACAATAATTGACCTTGCCTGTAACGCTGTGAACCCACGCACCCCAAGTTGGTTACTAGGCGATTTCAACCTGCCTGCCCTGCAAGTCACACAAGCCTCGGCCTTCCTCGAAGCACTCAAGGAACTAGGATACAAGCAACTAGTCAATGAACCTTCCCACGTGAAAGGAAACAAGTTGGACCTGGTATTCGCCTCACTGTCAGTCGTCGACTCAACCCACGACCCCATACTGTCCATTACCACAGTACCCTGGTCGGACCACAAACTAATCAGATTCCAAATACCTGTGCTCAACCAAGGCCACAAGAGCCCCAGAAGTCTGGCCAGCACCCCTAGTGCACCATTACGAAGATTCCGACCTTTTGACAAAGAAGCTATCTTGAGTAAATCCCTCCCGCTCCTCTCCTTGTCAGCACCCGGCCTCAATGAACTGATCTCAAGCTGGGATAACAGCCTTAGCTCCATTGCCCAACTCCCACCCTCAAACAAGCTTCCAAGAAAATGAACCGCCGCACCCTGGTACTCCACGGAACTGCGAGCATCATTCCTCCACCTAAGGAAACTGGAAAGACGCTGGCGTCGATCACACTCCTCTGAAGACCAGAGGGCATATAACCTTCACCTGACAAAACACCGCGAAGCAGTAACAGAGAAAATGAGGCAATTCCACACCGACACCCTGAAACGATCACTAAGCAAACCACACAACATATTCAATCCGGTCAAGAACCTAACAAAAGAACCATCTCCCAACCAACCAAGTGAGATCCAACCTCAAGAATTCGCAGACTACCTGCAATCAAAATTATGCCAGACCGATAAGTCCACAGCACCCACCGCCGCACACGAGCCAACCTACCCAACACCACTGACCACGTTCTCCATCCCATCAAAGAAATGCATTGAAGACATTATCACTGCCATCAACACCACCACTGCACAAACTGACGCCTGCCCTGCCTTCTGGATAAAAGCGCTACGGAGCGAATTTAGCCCGTTCATAGCCAGACTCATGGATCTGTCATTCTCAACAGGCACGTTCCCGCAAAGCCTCAAACACATGTCCATCAGACCTCTGCTGAAAAACAACAAACTAGACCCCCAGAAGATCGACTCGTACAGGCCTATATCAAGCATACTACTACTTGCCAAGATAATTGAAAAAGTCGTCCAACACCAAATACAATACCACATCGAGACCGCCGCTCCACTCGACCCTTGCCAACATGGATTCAGGGAATCTCATGGTGTTGAAACACTCCTCACCACCCTCTTCAGCAACATAATTGCTGGAATCGACAACACCCGTCAAGGGTTTGCCCTCATTTTTATGGATATAGCTGCGGCATTTGACTCAGTAAGGCATGAGCTCCTCCTGGTGCGACTTAAGGAGAAGGGTATTCGTGACACAGCTCTAAGCTGGTGCAAATAATACCTGTCTAACAGATGGCAGCATGTACGATCTGGTGCTTCAACATCAGAACCATTCCACCAGAGGCAGGGTGTTCCACAGGGGTCCTCCCTCTCCACCCTGATGTTCAGCATATCCGATCATTCAATGTTGACTACTTGATATATGTCGATGACGTACTGCTCTACATGCCATTCTCAACTGACCAGCCAGACCTCTCCCCACTGACAGACTGTTTTGACGCGGTATCCAACTGGCTCCAGACTCAAAACCTTTGAATACAGCACAAGAAAACAGACGTCCTTTTCATTACGAGGAACCAAAACTTCACCCCTCCTGCCTACTTAAAGGTCAAGGAAGCGGAGCTACTAACCAAATCCACAATCTGTTACCTTGGAGTCACACTAGACCAACTCCTAGACATGAAGGCTTACATAAGCAAGACAGTAAGAGCAGTTTATCACAAGATTTGGACACTCAGACACTTACATCCCCTGCTGGAGCCGAATGACTTCCGGACAATCTATCAAGCGCTGGTTATCCCACATTTCAATTATGCCAATGTAATTCTACAAGGTCTCCCGCAATCTACCCTGAACCCACTCCAGCTCACAATGAATGCCGTGGCCAGAGTTCTACATGGTGCGTCCAGGAATGACCATGTGACACCCATCCTGAAACATCTCCACTGGCTCCCCATCCACGGCATACTCTCTTTTAAAACCCTACTACTGACTTTCAAGGCAATCAACAGGCTCTCCTCCACCTCCCTCATGGAGCTTATCCATCCTACACCCTCTAACATATCCAGAAGACCCGCAACAGTCAACACACTAGTAATCCCGAAAGCAATAAAACAATGCACCCAAGCAACAATAAACAGGGCATTTAGGTTCTGTGCACCCAGATGCTTGAATACCCTTCCACCCAGCATACGGGCAATATCTGACCTGACCCTGTTTAGGAAAGCACTGAAGCACCACCTTTTCCTCAAATACTACTCTGATGACAGCTCACAAACAGCCACCCCCTCCAGCAGTTCCGCCACACCAACACACCCAGCACGCAATGAGGCGTCCACTCCCAGTGGTGCCATCCTCGAATATGCATACTTTGTAAATAGCAGCATGTACATACCCCACTTTTGTAAAAGTGGCGCCATCCTCGACTATGCGCACCTTGTATATAGCAGCATGTATATACCCCACCTCTGTAAAAGTCACTCTCCCCACCTGACATGATTCCTACCTGTAAATAGTTCCCCCAGTGTTATCCAAGTTTTAGCACCTGTTTCACTGTAAATACAGTGCAGGTTAGCCTGCACTGTATAAGCTAAGGTTGTATGTAAACCACAATGATGTTAAATAGCGCGGTATAAAAGAGATATTAAATAAATAAATAAATGGTGGCTGAGATTTCCCATGAAAAGGCTGCTTTTAAATATGAAGCACCACTTTTGCCATCATGGATTGTGGTGCTCACTTTTTAAAACATATCTGCAGCTTTCCCTAACAGCTACAATTACCCAGACCACATCCACAACAATATTAAAAGATATTTGGAACCACCTTCTCATTCTCAAAAAAACCACCCCAGGTCATATAAATTCAGGGAGAGGGGGGATTGGGGTGTGGGGAAGGTATCGTGAGAGGTGCATGACTGCAGATAAAGCCACCACAAGAGGTAGCGATAAGTGCAGCTGAATTAGCAGCATGACTGTTGCACGGCCACCTTGTTTGCAACAGTGGTAGCAGGCGGCACTGGGATTACCCAGCTACCCTCCATGTGCACGAGTCTGGTGCCACGATCCTCACACTCCTCCAAAACTCTCCTGGTCCTTAAACAGGGCTTCTCTGGTGATCCAGCAGTGATCAGGGCAAGGCAGTCCCCCTACGTTCCTATCCTATCTCCATCGGCTGTCAAAATGGTGCTGGTCTCGCGGTGCTGAACCTAGTAGTACTTACTGCAAGACCAGCACTATTTTGACAGCTGATAGAGATGGTGCATGTGTATAGGGGGACCTCTCCTGCCCCGATCACTGCTGGACCAGCAGGGAAGCCCCGGTAAGGACTGGGAGGGAGTGTGGGGGGCTGCCCTGAAAACTAGCCCACTTTTATAACAACTTTCAGGCAGAGACCTTGTAACAAAAGGTCACAAAAGTACCTTTGCATGAAATGAAGCCCTTCCAGAGATGGTATTCTACTGCTGTATACCTGCTTCTACAACAATATTGTAATGTCTACATGCTAAAATTGTGCATATTTGCCAGTTTACTAAAGTGTGGTAAGATTTTTCAGTTGCCATGAGTTAACAGCCACTTTAGAGATTGATTTTATAAGGGAGCAGTATAAACGTATGTGGTATTTACACATGTAAGTTCCTCTTTTAAAAGACTTAACGTGAGTGAATGGGCATTTGGTGTGAACATAAGAACATAAGATATGCCATATTGGGTCAGACCAAGGTCCATCAAGCCCAGTATCCTGTTTCCAACAGTGGCCAGTCTAGGTCATATGTACCTAGCAGTTTCCCCAAAAGACACAGGTTCCGCAATGCTTGTATTGGGTCAAGCATTGATATCCTGGGTCCCTTTTTAATAATGGTTTATGGACCTTTCCTCCAGGAACTTGTCCAAACCTTTTTTAAACCCAGCTACACTAACAGCCTTTACTACATCCTCCGGAAACAAATTCCAGAGTTTGATTACAAGTTGAGTGAAAAAATATTTTCTCTTATTTGTCTTAAATATTATTTTCTCTTATTTGTCTTATTTGTCTACAGTCCCTCCCGCCACCCCAAGACTGAATATAAGAATGTAGGAGTGGAGGAGTGGTCTAGTGGCCTAGTGGTTGGGGCAAGGTACTTCAGGCCGGAAGGTCGGGGGTTCAAATCCCACTAGAGGACAGCAACCTTGGGCCGGAAGGACTGGGGTTTCTAGTCCCACAGGTGCTCCTTCTGGTCTTGGGCAAGCCACTTACCCTCCATAGCCCATGTTCCCTGTAAAATAGTTCTCTGTGTGCTGTGCTTTCCTGTCTAATCAATGTGTTTATACCTCAAAAATTTCCTGTCATGATTTGACAATTTCCAATCTGTAATCAAAACCGCTGCTGATCGCTGGAAGTAGCGGTATACAAATGTATACTAAATAAATAAATAAATAAAATAAATAAATAAATAATAGCTCATTATGTATAATAGTGCACTATGTAGATAAACCGACGCTAATCATTTCCCCACCTACACCCACACACCACACTCTCCACTGCATGAAGACACTTGCCCTCCTCTTGATTATTTGCCGTGGAAACCGCCCTGATTAAATGATAAGGCGGTATATAAATACCATTAAATAAATAAATAAAATAAATAGATAAATAGTTTACCCTGTAGCTTCATTGCATGTCCCCTAGTCTTTCTATATTCTGATAACGTAAACAATTGATCTATGTTTACCCGTTCCACTCCATTCATTAATTTATAGACCTCTATCATATCTCCCCTCAGCTGTCTCTTTTCCATGTTGAAGAGCCCTAACCTTTTTAGCCTCTCCTCATATTAGCCACCTTCCATCCCCGTTACCATTTTGGTGGCTCTTCTCTGTACCTTCTCTAATAACACTATATCCATTTTAAGATACAGCGACCAGAATTGCACACAATATTCAAGGTGTGGTCGCACCATGGAACGATACAGAGGCATTATAATATCCTTTGTTTTACTTTTCATTCCTTTCCTTATGATACCTAGCATTCTATTTGCTCTCTTGGCTGCCGCTGCATACTGGGCGGAGGGTTTTAACATGTTATCCACGATGACGCTTAAATCTTTTTCCTGGGTGGTGGTTCCCAATGTGGAACTTTGCATCGTGTAACCATAGTTTGGGTTGTTCTTTCCTAGGTGCATAACTTTGCACTTGTCCACATTAAATTTCATCTGTCATTTGGATGCCCAGTCTTCCAATTTATCAAGATCCTCTTGCAATTTTCCACATTCCTCTTGGGTTTTAACAACTTTAAATAGTTTTGTGTCATCTGCAAATTTGATAACCTCACTCATTATTCCCTTTTCCAGGTCATTTATGTTCTCTGTAAAATAGTTATCTCCAAGTTATAATGCCCTGTTCAATGTAATTTCAGTTTGTTCAATGTAAACCGCACTGATGCAGAATAGCGCGGTATATAAGAGAATGTAAATAATATAAATAAATAAATAAATAAATTTATGAACATGTCAAAAAGCAGAGGACGCAGCACAGATCCCTGGGGTACTCCACTATTCACCTTTTTCCATTGGGAAAATTGGCCATTTAGCCCTACCCTCTGCTTTCTATCTTTTAACCAGTTCCTGATCCACAATAGCACACAGCCTCCTATCCCATGACTTTTAAGTTTTGCCAATAGTCTCGGATGAGGGACCTTGTCAAAGGCTTTCTGAAAGTCCAGATACACTATAACAATCGGCTCACCTTTGTCTACCTGTTTATTCACTCCTTCAAAAAAACATAATAGATTAGTAAGACAAGATCTTCCTTGTCTAAAGCCATGTTGGCTTTCTCCCATTAGGCCATGACTATCTACATGCTGAGTAATTTTGTTCTTTATGATGGTTTCTACCATTTTTCCCGGTACTGACATCAGGCTCACTGGTCTGTAGTTTCCCGGATCACCACTGGAACCCTTTTTAAAAATTGCCGTTACATTGGCGATCCTCCAATCTTCAGGTATTACAGATGATTTTAATGAAAGTTCACAGATTACTAATAGCAGGTATGCAATCTCATATTTCAGTTCTTTCAACACCCTTGGATGTATACCATCCGGTCCAGGTGATTTGCTACTCTTCAGTTTATCAAATAGTTGTAATACATCTTCCTTGTGTAGTGATATTTCTTCCAATTCCTATGCAGTGTCACCTTTAAATACCACTTTAGTCATGGGTAACATCCCTACATCTTCCTCAGTAAAGACTGAAGCAAAGAATTCATTCAGTCTCTCCGCTATAGCCTTGTCCCCTCTTACTGCCCCTTTAACCCCTCTATCATCTAACGGTCCAACTGACTCTCTCACCGTTTTTTTGCTACGAATGTACTTGAAAAAGTCTTTATTACATGTTTTTGCTTCCATAGCAAGTTTATTCTCAAATTCTTGCTTTGCCTGCCTTATCAATGCCTTGCATTTAACTTGCCAGTGCTTGTGCTCTTTCCAGTTTTCGTCATTTGGCTCTTTTTTCCATTTCCTGAAAGATGCTTTTTTGGCAACAACAGCCTCTCTGACCTCACCTTTAAACCATGCTGGCAGTTTTTGGACTTCCTTCCACTTTTCTTAATGCATGGAATACAGCTGATCTGGGCTTCCAAGATAGTTTTTTAAAACAACACCCAAGCTTAATGTAAGTCTTTAACCTTTGCAACTGCTCCTTTTAGTTTTTTCTTAACTATTTTCCTCATTTTATCATAGTCTCCCTTTCAAAAGTTAAAAGGTAGTACTCTGGATTTCCTTACCATCCCTCCTCTACTAATTAAATCAAACACGATCATGCTATGATCACTATTGCCAAGAGGCCCCAATACCCTTATCTCTTGCACCAGATCTGGTGTTCCACTAAGGACTAGGTCCAATATGGCTTCCCCTCTGGTCGGTTCATGAACCAGCTGCTCCAAGAAACAGTCATTTATTTCATCTAGGAACTTTATCTCCCTAGCATGTCCTGCCGTGACACTGACCCAGTCGATACCGGGGTAATTGAAATCACCCATTATTACTGTGCTGTAACTTTTGTTAGCTTCCTTGATTTCTTTGAGCATTTCATCATCCATTTGTTCATTCTGGCCAGGCAGTCGATAATACACTCCCACTGCCATCGCCTTCCCCTTCTTACATGGAATTTCAGTCCATAGAGATTCTACAGCAAATTTTGTTTCCTGCAAGACTTTAATCCTTTCTGACTCAATGCCCTCTCTAACAGAGTGCAACTCCTCCACCAATTTGATCAGTTCTATCATTACGATATAGTTTGTACCCAGGTATCACAGTGTCTCACTGGTTGTCCTCCTTCCACCATGTCTCTGAGATTCCAATCATATCTAACCTCTCATTTAGTGCTATATAGTCTAACTCTCCCATCTTATTTTTTAGACTTCTAGCATTTGCATACAAGCATTTTAGAGACTATTTTGTTCATATTAATCTGGCTATTGGTAGGCATGGGCAACTTGGAATCTTTAAGCTCTGTCTGCACCATACTCAAGGGCATTTGGGCTACTTTACTCTTTTTTTGGAACCTCTCTGCTTTTGGTAGCATCCTTCAAGGATACCTTCTTCCGAACCATGCGCTCTTGTGCGACTGTTGGCTTTCCCCTATTATCTAGTTTAAAAGCTGCTCTATCTCCTTTTTAGAATGCTGCTCTATTTCCTTTTAGTTGGCCGCTATTCTGTAAGCACATGTGTAAGTCCTATCATGCATGGGTGTGTACAGGAGTGGAGCTTAGGAGGAACATAGGTGAAGTGGAATACCATATGCAAAAATTATAAAAAAGTACAACTTATGTGCATTTTTGAGGAATCTAGGCATGGGCATTTACTCAACTAGATTAAGGCACATCTTAATGCCCTTATTTTATAAAGTAAATACATGCTTCACTTGATTAAATAGGCCCCAAATATCTGCATGGCAACTACATGGGAATTTATGAAATTATCCTCCATTGTAAAGCCTTTGTATTAACTGTGGGGGGTATTCCCAGCATTCAGGTAACATACAGAAAATATCTTTACTGCAGTTTAAATGAGTGACAGATAATGTGATACAGTTGAACCGGTGTTAATTGTTACATGTTATTTGCCTCATTACTAATTAATGCCTGTTAATGAGTTCCATGATAACGAAATACATTCTCCGTCCATTCCCCATCCCAAAATATCATTTTCCATGCTAAGGAGATGATATTATAATGAAATGTATATTTGCTGCTTATTTTATATATTCAAGTATCTGTGTATTTTACTGTATAAAATAGGGGTGTAAGGGGTTAGAAACATATGTATATTTAGGGCACAAACTATTTACGCGAGCCCTATGGCTGGTATAGATACCCATGCCTAGATTTTCAAGGATGCTCGTTACTTATAATATTTTACAACTTAAATGCGTAACTATGTGTTTCACTCATGATCCACCCCTGTACATGCCCAGAGTGAAAGCATGTGCTATTGACCCAACGCACATACTTTCAGAATAGCAAACATGACAAATACTGTATATATATGACTAAAATACCTAGATTTACACACTTTCCATAACATCACACTCAGTTTAAAGCAGTAATTGGAACACTAACTCCCATTTTAAATAGCTAACAAAGTTTAGAAAATAGGCTGAGATGGGAGAAAACAGCAGCATTTGCACCCTTTCACCACTGTCATTGCCCCAATGAAATGAAACCCCTTTATCAAAAGAGCATACAACGGACCCAAGGGTAGAGACAAAACTTTACTGTAGCTTTTTATATTTTTATCTCTTGGCAGTAACTCCATTAACCAATATACTGACACCTCCCCCAGATTGGTTTTATACCAATACAGATCCTCCCCCTCCCTCCCCCACCCACACATCCGTTCTCTAGCCTGCGATGGTACCAAGGTAGGACCAGCTTTATTGACTAATGGAGCATTGGAAAAACCCGTGTTACCAGGGTCAAGTCTATGCTCCATGCCATCTACCCCCCAAACTGTTCTGGGAGCCAAAAGATCATCAAGAATGCCACTTCCTCCTCAAAATACAATGCAAAGTTGTGATAACAGCCACTCCAAAATGACTAAACCCCATAGCCACATCAAACAACGTAAAGTCACAGACCATCATTGGGAAAGGCATGGGTCAACACCACCATTGCTGCCTCTGCCCATCAGGACAATGCTCAGAAGCCTGCCAAACTTGCTTCCTGAGCCTGCCCCCTTTCAAATTCCCTTCCCCACCCCTTATTCCTCTAACTGCCCCAGCCGCTTTCCCCTATCCCTTTCAATCACACAGTGATCCCCAAGAGCAAGGAAGGACTCGGTTATGTGTCCATCTTGATTCCTTCAGGGGAGGTGGGCATTACTTAATACACAGTCACGTTATTTAAAAATGTGCCAGTTTTACTTAAGGTAAAAACTTACAATAAAGGAAAATATGCATGCTAAAAGATGCACAAACCGTGCCGCTAGACTATGGTCAGATCTTTCTATCTGGCCTTATATAGACTTGCTCTCATTGAAGCTTACGGAGATTTTAGTTATCTAAATACCTCTTCACAGACACAGTCTAATTGTTCAGCTCTCCAAAAATATAGTCTTTAAAGAAGGTTTGTCTGTCTCTTTCTTTCTTTTTAAATACACCATCAAAGAATACCCTATTAATGCAGGTATGCTTCAACTGTTTTCAAATGTGAAATTGAACTGGCAGCCCTTCCTCTGAACTAGAATCTGATCTGAATTCAAGAAAGGCCTGCTGCTAAACTGCATTCCCATTCAATCCATTAAAACATTCTCTCCCCTGTTCCTCATCACACTGACTCCTAATTTGACAATGACAAAGAGCTCCATGGCGATTTTAAATTTCATAATTTTAATCTGTCAAGTCTGACATTTAATTAGTGCCCTCCTAACCTGTGCCCGCTCACTTGAAGGTTACTGTTGGTTTTCCTTTAGAAATTTTTCCTCTGGAAGAGTGGATTAATAAATATATACATAACTGGCAGGGATAAAGACAATGCGCACACAATGGTCTATTAGTTCCAAATCTAGACAGATGAGGTTAATAATATTTTAAAGTGCTGCTTTATTATATTAAGAGTGATCAAACCCTTGACTCGACCCTGTATGAATTGTTGATCGAAAGCACAGAATATAAGATCGTATTAGGAAAGTCTGGTGAGAACAGTTACAACTAATACCATGTTGATAAGTCATAATACAAGATAACATAGTTCCTTTACTGTAATTTTCTTAGCGTCCAAATAAAATTAAATGATCAGACTAAAGTAACTTCGAATCACTTAATAGGCCTATCAAAAGATGAGTGGCAAAGAAATATTGTATCCTAATAGACATGAAGAAATAAAACAATACACAGAGTGCTACAAAAGACTGAAACTAATGCTAAAATTTGCTTTAACGGCACGGAATGAAACATAAGCCATCAATCAACTTGCTACCCTGTATTCCATACAGCTTTGGAATTATAGACTGGCCCCAGAAAGACCTCAACCAGCTGAATGCAAGAAGAAAATTCCTCCATGTTCCCAGCTAAAGTATTAAGAATAGGAATTAGTATATACTGAGGCTATAAAGAGCTGAAAGAGGAATGAATTCTATAGAATTCTATTATAGTAGGCCTCCAGGTTTTATGAGGAGACTATGAATCAAAATTCTTTTGGCATGCTTACTAAAATATCACTGAAAAGTGATATACTATTTTTTGTACTTGCCTGGTAAAATGCAATTTCTATAGCGGGCATACAAAGAGGCACGCACTATAAGTGAAAAACTACAGTGTGTGCATGCTGTGTCACAAAATCCCTCGTGTTAATTGTCCCAAAGAAAACACAGGGCATTTCATCCCCAGTCCTCCTTCAATGCCCTAGCCCCATCTTCAGGTTCCAATGCCTAATACATCCCTTACTCTCCAATATGTAGGCCTCAGCCTCCTTCAAGATCACCCTGACCCCCAATCAATGCTTCCCATTATTGATGCGTCTCCCAAACTTGATGTCCCTTGCTCAAGATTCCTGCATCCAAACAGATCCCTTCCCCACTTCCAGTGACACAATCTATGACCCACTCTAATCCCCTTGTAATATGCTCCTACCATTCTGAAGATTTTGATCTTCATTGACAGGAAGAATCCTGCTGAAAATACTGCTGTATGATGTCACAGAGTTCCACTTTACCACTATTACATGAGTGAAAGCGTTAGGTGGTTTACAGCTCTTCCAGTGTGAGGGCTCTCACGTTCCTCTCACCAGTGAAAACAGAGCATCTGAGAGGAAACAATCTATTCTAGAGAGGTCAGGGAATCAGGCTGCTTTGAGAATATGGTGTGGTATTGAGAGTTGAAGCCTAAACGTTGGAAGACAACTTCCAGGACAAGTAGGACCTGGATTATGGAGGGTCAGGACACTGATCAGTGGTTTACTGTACAGACCTTGGTGAAGGGAAGAGTTATTTATTTATTCATTTATGTTTTCAATTAGATAAACTACTTTGTCAATAGAAGCTCAAGGCAGAGTACACTTTGGTAAAATATGCAACTCAATAAAATAATAAAGCCAGTATAATTCTTAACACAAAACCAGTCCATTTCACTAAATGCAGACAAACATAGGAGCAAAGAAGAACATAACATTGGGAAATAAAAGTAACGCATACCTCAGAAGAAATTAAAAGCATGGTTAAACAACCAAGCTTTCAGAATTTTCCAAAAGTAGAGTTAATAAGCTTTTTGTCTAATCCCCTGTAGGAGATAATTCCATAATTTAGGAATAAAATATCTGATCTATTTCTATCCCTCACCAACTTAAAGTCAGAAGGACCAGGGTCAAATAACGAACCATTCTGAGAACATGGATAACAAACTGCACTGAAGAATAAGGCTGCAAAAAATGTTCAGATAAGACGACTCGCCATTCGAAGTCACACGGTCTGCTGTGGGAGCCTCGACAATCCAAGTTGGGGAAATAAAAAACTCTACACTGTCTAAAGCCACTACCCTCTCCATAGGCAAAACTTACATCATCAAAAGAACCGTGCAGGAAATAAATTCCCATGCTAAATGCATGACGTGGATTGAAGCAGGAATGGGGTGAGTTATGGGCAGAGGTAGGGCATGGATAACACTAGCTGTTAGTGTATGGTATGTTACTCACACTGTCATGGCAAATGATAGCACAGGGGCACTTAAAGTCTCCACAAGAGGTGGTGTTAAGTGCACCCATACTACTGGCAATTGGGTAGTGTGCCTGCTGCTCAAATAAAAAATAAAATAAAAAATCACGGCCAAACAAGCAAACTTTCCAATCCATGCTCCCACCATTCCTGATCTATGTTATTGTTTATGCTGTAGAGTTTGTGTAAAGTCATGGCAACTCTCTGGACAGTTGTCTTAAACTGTATTTGGTCTTTAGTCAGGCAGCTCATTGTTGATAGAGTCACATATAAAAAAAATTCAGAGCAGGTCTAAAAACCCACTTATTTCAGTAGCATTCAGCAGGACCTAGTTAAAGGTTGTGAATCTGCAGGGCAGAACAGCAGTGAGGTATTGCTTTGGAATGGATTTAAATCCCTGTCCCTTTAAGGGAAAAGGCTGGAGAATGCGGCCTGGCCTCAGGCTTTATCCCAAGAACTAGGAGACCTGGGAAGAGAGAGAAAAGCCCAGGATTCTACAGGTTACAGGCTGACAATGTATCTCTGAAAAGGTAGGAACATTACTGGCTGAAGTTGCTGTTTTTATAGGTTTATGTGTGTGTTGCCTTGCTGCTCAGAAACTGTTGTTTTATGCCTTTAAAATACTGTTAGTAACTGCACTAAGGCCCAAGAAGGCCCAAGCCTGCCTGATCCTACACAAGTGCATTTTAAACGGTTTGTGTTTCCTTATCAACTTCCAATTGGCTGTGGTTCCTGGGGGTCACTGTCCTTTGCTTGCACAACTATACCACACCCCATCACATACCCTCAATTACTGTTCATTTCCAATCACATACCTCCTAATGCCTATGCCCCCGATCACAGTTCCCCAATCACATACTGTCATCAGCTCAAATTCCAACTCTCCCTCAACCCCCTCTGGCATTTACCCAAAGGATCCCTGATAGGGTTGCCAACTGGCCGGTTTTCAGCCGGCCTGGCCGGTTTTTCCATGGCCAGGCCGGCTGCCGGTGCAGAGGTAAAACCGGCCATCGAAAAGCCGTTTTTTTGCTCTGGCCGCAAGATCAGGAGCGTCCAAAAAAAAAACCCTTCCCTGGGGCGGCCCACACACCGGAGGGCTTCAGAGGGAGCCGGGGAAGCCCGCGCGAGGCCCCGGCTCCCTCTGTACAGCCGCCAGCGTGAAGAGCCTTTTCCTTCATGCTGGCAGCTGTTTCTGTAAAGCCGTGATTGCTGGGAAAGGTTAAAGTCAGTACCCTTTAACCTTTCCCAGCATTCGCGGCTTCACAGAAACAGCCGCCAGCGTGAAGGAAAAGGCTCTTCACGCTGGCAGCTGTACAGAGGGAGAGGGAGAGGGAGAGGGAGAGGGAGCCGGAGCCGGAGCCGGAGCCGGAGCCGGAGCCGGAGCCGGAGCCTCGCGCGGGCTTCCCCGGCTCCCTCTAAAGCCACAGAGAGCCGCGGTTTTGGTGGGGGGTAGGGGGGGGGAGGCCAAGGACTGCTGGGGCGGTGATGGGGGGGAGGGACTGTGTCTGGAAAAGGGCTAGGGGGGGACTTGGACTGGAAATGGGTTGTGATGGGGGGGGGGACCTGGACCGGAAAAGGGCTATTGGGGGGGGGGACTTGGACTGGAAAGAAATGGGCTGTGATGGGGGGGGACCTGGACCGGAAAAGGGCTATGGGGGGGGGGACTTGGACTGGAAAGAAATGGGCTGTGATGGGGGGGGGGACCTGGACTGTAAAAGGGCTATGGGTGGGGAGGGGACATGGACTGGAAATGGGTTGTGATGGGGAGGGGGACCTGGACTAGAAAAGGGCTATGGGGGGGGAGGGGGACATGGACTGGAAATGGGTTGTGATGGGGAGGGGGACCTGGACTAGAAAAGGGCTATAGGGGGGGGAACTTGGACTGGAAATGGGCTATGGTGGAGGGAGGGGGAACTTGGACTGGAAATAGGCTGTGATTAGGGGGACTTGGACTGGAAATGGGTTTTGATGGGGAGGGGGACCTGGACTGGAAAAGGGCGCTGGGGGGGGGGACATGGACTGGAAATGGGTTTTGATGGGGAGGGGGACCTGGACTGGAAATGGGTTTTGATGGGGAGGGGGACCTGGACTGGAATAGGGCTATGGGGGGGGGGGACATGGACTGGAAATGGGTTGTGATGGGGAGGGGGACCTGGACTGGAAAAGGGCTGGGGGGGGGACCTTGGACTGGAAATGGGCTATGGTGGCGGGAGGGGGAACTTGGACTGGAAATAGGCTGTGATTAGGGGGGCTAGGACTGCAAATGGACTGTGATGGTGGGGGGGGCTAGGACTTCAAATGGGCTGTGATGGTGCAGGGGGACTCGGACTGCAAATGGGATGTGAGGGTGGGGGCCCAGGACTGGAAATGGGCTGTGATGGGGGACTTGGACTGGAAATGGGCTGTGATTGGGAGGGGGGGCTAGGACTGGAAATGGTCTGTGATGTGAGGGCTAGCACTGGAAATGGGCTGATGAAGAGCTGGAATAGGACTGAAAATGGGCTGATGTGGGGCATGGGAGAATGGGACTAGAAGGGAGTGGATGCTGGGTGGGTCTAGAACTATAAGGGAACTGATTTTGGGGGAGGACTAGAATAGATGGGGAATGAGAATGGAGAGGGGAAAAATATTTTGTGTGGAAGAAGTCTATGATGGGCTGGGTATTGGGAGAGTAAGAGGGGCTTGAGAATGGAAGGGTGAAATTTAAATGGATGATAAAGGAATAAGGAAAGAATTGGGGGAAAGAGCAAAAGGGAAACAATCAGTATGTTAAAGCAGAAATAGAGAGAGAATGGAAAAGAGAAGGAAGGACAAATGGATAGCTCGCAGAAGACACAAAGAAACCAGAAGAAAGTGACTGGAGCAATTGCAACTGAAAAATAAAATGCCCAAACAGAAGGTAGAAAAATACTTTTTATTTTGAATTTATTAACTGGAATATGTCTGTTCTGGGAAGTGTGTATTGCTAACATCTTTGCGTTTTTGTTTAGTGCAAGAGGAAATGACTTTATAGTTTTATTTCTCCAGTGTTGTACATTTCATGTTTGGATTTTGGGGTTCCCAGTTTAATTATTATCTGACCAAGGAAGTTAGCCTACACGTATCCTCGGTAATTTGTGTGGGTGGGGCTGGGGGCGGGGCAGGGTGGGACTAGGGGCGGAGAATGGGTGGAGCATGGCGAGCCACAGGTGTCGGGTTTTTCTCAGTGAAAAAGTTGGTAACCCTAATCCCTGGTAAAGTGACTGGGGCGATAATGATCTCACTCTACTCCCACCGTCTTGTCTCCCAGGTTCAAAATAGTGTCTATGACCCCCTAATGGCAATTGACTACTGCTAAAGGTCAATCTGCCAAATAAGGCAATAACTACTTATCAGATGGACTGACCCCTAGCGGTATTAATGCAAGAAGTTCACAGCCACCATTTTGAATCCAGATAGCAATAGGGCAAGAGCAGAGGGGATATCTCCTGTCCTGGACCCTAGACCACTAGAGATACCTTTGGATAAGTGCTGGAGTGAGGTCAGGGGGCTTTTGCACTTACCACGTATTAATCTTGATATCAAATGGACAGTAAGTGCAAAAGCTTATTGCATTTTAGTAAACAATCCCCCTAAGTATTTTAATTAACCCCTCCCCCTTCTGATAGTATATTGAACCATTTCCTAATTGTAGGAAACCGTTTTCTCTAGGGATGTGAATTCATTAGTGTATATTTGGTTCCTTGGTGTGCCTTAAAGAAATCAGTGTGTGCTAAATTAATTAAGTGGATGTTAACTTATGAATTAATGCATGTTAAGTCAATTAGTATTCATTAAAATATTCTATCATGCATTATATTTTTAATAAAATGAATTTATGAGATGAACTGAAAACATCCAAAAATTGGGGGAAAAGACCAAATTAATCAGAATTTTTTTCCCTGTGCAGATCTCTAATTTCCACAAAGTCCAACTATTGTATTACATCTTAACTTTTTGCCTCCATAATAACATTATTATAAACAATGCATAAATTTATACAAAACAAAATTCTTGAGTCTTCATCTGTTTTGAATGAATCTGTTCTTGGCTGGTCTCTGAAGCTAAGCAGGGTGGGGCCTTGCTAGTTCTTGGACTGATGACCACCTTGGAATATGGTTATGGTTATGGTTTAGGCATTTGATATACTGCCCTTTACTTACGCATCAGAGCGGTTTACATGTATGCTAACAGGTACTTTTTTATTCCCTTGTCCCTGCAGGGCTCACAATCTAAGTGTACCTGAGGCAATGGAGGGTTAAGTGGCTTGCCCAAGGCCACAAGGAGCAGCCATGGGACTAAAGACCCCAGTCCCTCCGGCCTGAGGTTACTTGTCCCCATGCGGGAAATGAACCCCTGGCCCTCCGGCCTGAGGTAACCTGTCCCAACCACTGAGCCACTCCTCCCATGCCTGTGCATGGGGAACGCGATTTCAGAGGTGTGCATACTTATGAGGGGGGCTGATAAGTCTCTGGCCTTGTAACGGAACAGAAAGCTATGGGCACACTTCAGTTCTGGAGGTCCGAATGATCTCTCTGCAGTTTTGTTTTATTTGCATGTATTTTTGTATATGTATATGTATTTAAATAGCCACACAATTTGATAAAAGGTGTTCCCCACAGCCTGAAAAAGCTTTATAAAATTACTTCTTAAAATCTTCAACAAACTCACATTTCAAAAAGATGGAAAAGCATGAATACAGCCACAAGCAATTTCCATAATCAGACAAGTGCTTTGAAGAATAGAAAGAATGAGTGAAAACTCACCATCACGAAGACAAATAACGTTCAGAATTTACAGACAAAGAAGAAGCGTTCTTTAAAGTACTCAACCATAAAATAAGAAAAAGCATGCAGCAAACAAAATCTGCTACAAAAATAGTTTGAGGAGAGAACTTAAACGTAATGCTAAGAGGCTGATACTAACTGATCATAGGTGGTCTCAAAGATAGCACATGTGATCATGTACCTGTCTAGATGTGTGAGAAAGAGAACCAGGTAACCCCGCCCTCCTAGCATATCTCTAAGATATCAATATTTCACAAGTCATTATTTGTTCACCATGTTCCCAGTGTTTATACAAGACGTTGCCTACATTTAGGTTGCACCTAGATGTCAGCATTTTAGTCACTTACACACATAAGGGGTCATTTACATGTATAAGTGACCTCATAAAATACCAATTAGCATAAAAGTATGTGTCTTGTTTTCATGGGTGTGCTTTCACTGTGGGTGTACACATGGATGAAACCTTGGCAGAGTGCACAGGCATATGCCTAGATTATAAAATAATGTAATTTATGCCCATTCTTGGGCATTTACACTAACTCTAAGGCACTTTTGGCCACTTTCATTAATATTTTATAAGGAAATGTCGGTGCCTTCGGTTATATTATAAAATAGCATTAAAATAGCTGCATTTTGGATACCTTGGTGCCAGTTATGAATTTACTTTTTACTTTTTATAAAGTCCTGCTTAATTAACACATGTTCTGTATTTAATACTTGCTTTTCTGCACATATTTCATGTCTATTTTAGAAAGTTAAGCATGTACATACTCAACTTAATAAAACAGACGCATAACTGATCAAAAATGGCCATTCATTTAAGGCACAATCATTTACACCAGCCTTAGAGCTGGTGTAAATGCCTGCACCTAGATTTGCAAGGAACTCATGTAAATTATTATATTTTATAATTCACATGCATAACTTTTCACACCACCCGTACTGCACCCAAATTCATCTCCTGTGCACCTGTGCACAGTATACTATAAGTACATGCAATTGGATGTATGCACATACTTACAGAATCATGACCATATTGTTTATGCACATAAAGGCAGGGCGTTCCGCAAGGATCCTCCCTCTCCGCCCTGATGTTCAATATATACATGCAGCCTATCTGCAAGCTCATCCGATCATTCAACGTAGACTGCTTGATATATGCCGACGATGTACCGCGCTACATGCCATTCGCAACAGAGCAGCTGGACCTCTCCCCACTGACAGACTGCTTTAATGCAGTATCCGACTGGCTCCAAACTCAGAACCTTTGAATACAGCACAAGAAAACCGAGGTCCTTTTCATTACGAGGAACCAAAACTTCACCCCGCCACCCCATTTAAAGGTTAAGAAAGCAGAGCTACAAACCAAAACCACAATCCGATACCTTGGCGTCACTTTAGACCAACGCCTGGACATGAAGGTACACATAAGCAACACAGTAAGAGCAGTCTACCACAAGATCCGAATACTTAGGCACATACGCTCCCTGCTAGAGCCGGACGACTTCCGGACAATTTATCAAGCGTTGATTATACTAAACTTTGATTATGCTAATGCAATCCTACAAGGGCTCCCACAATCCACCCTGAACCCACTCCAGCTTGCGATGAATGCCGCGGCGAGAGTCCTACATGGGGCTTCCAGGAGTGAACATGTGACGCCCATCCTGAAACAGCTCTACTGGCTCCCGATACATGGCAGACTCTCCTTCAAAACCCTACTGCTGACTTTCAAGGCCATCAATGGGCTCTCCTCTACTTCACTCATGAAGCTTATCCACACCATCTCCCCCAACAGATCTAGAAGATCTGCAGTAGTCAACACACTGGTAATCCCGAAGGCAATAACCCAATGCACCCAGGCAACAACAAACGGGACTTTCAGGTTCTGTGCACCCAGATGCTGGAACACCCTACCACCCACCATCCGGGCAATCCCTGACCTAACCCAGTTTATGAAGGCATTGAAGAACCACCTCTTCCTTTTTTTTTTTTTTTTTTATTATCTATTTATAAATTTTACAATAAATCCAAAAATAAAACTTGAATGGAAATAAGGATACAGAACACAAGGTCAGAAATACATCAACCCCAATATAGGAAAACAACACAGGCAAAATAACATTTCTGTTCCTTCTACAGCCCACAATACGGAGGAGGAGACCCGAAACAATAATAATTACAATAATGAAGGAAATCCAACTGGAGAGAGACAGTTAGGAATAAACTATGCAGTAGAACCTATACTGCATCAGAGGGGTGACGAGCATTTATGAAGGCTAACAACTGGGATGGATCATAAAAAACATATGTTACAGAATTCAATTTGATCATACATTTAGAGGGAAACTTTAGAAAAAACTGACCCCCCAAAGACAATATACCTGGACGTAATAACAAAAACTCTCGCCTACGTTTCTGGGTTTCCTGAGAAAAATCAGGGAATACCCGAACAGTTAAACCAAGAAATAACACATCCCGTTTACGAAAAAACATTTTGAGGAACCAATCTCTATCAGAATTCAATGCAAAAGTTCTTGGGGGTACCAGTTGAGTCACATCCGCCCTTAGTTAAGGCATATTACCGATCTACTAGGAAAAAGGAGGAGGGTGGTGGTATTATACCCGGTGTAGATTTGGCTGATTCTTTGAATGTATCTGCTATGTTAGAAACATCTTTAACTGATACAGCCACTCCTGCTACGTTAATTATAACTTTTGCATTGAACCACCTCTTCCTTAAATACTACCCAGAGGACAGCACCCTAACAGCCCCCCCACCTAGTACAGCCACATCAACATACCTGGCAAGCCATCCATGACTACGATTACCTTCGATATGACTCAATCGTGATGCCTATTTGTAAATAGTTACCCCACTGTTATCCAAGTTTTAGTACCTGTTCTTTGTAAACACAGTGCGGCTTGCTGCACTGTTGTAAGTTTTCTGTTCCATGTAAACCACACTGATGTCGAATAGCGCGGTATAAAAGAGACTGTAAATAAATAAATAAAATAAACAAATAAAGGACTGCTTATGCATGCCTATGGCAAAAATACTTTATTACACACATTACTAGAGATACCAACTTCAAACCTCCAGCTGCTATCAAAATCGGAGCCATAGACCTCAATGTCAAGACGGAGGTCAAATATATAGGAGTCATCCTCAACCAGGGCCTGCAGCTGCAAGCTCAAATAAAACAAACCACCAGAGCTCTCTGCCACAAACTTAGAATTCTGAAGAACTTATGCCCCCTCCTGGACCCAGGTGTTTTCTGTACCATATGCCAAGCCATCACAACTCCCATCCTACATTACTGCAACACCATCTACTAAGGCCTGCCCTAAACCACCCTCTACCCCCTACAGTTTGTGCAAACTGCCACTGCCAGGATCATCCAAGATGCTTTCCTAAAAGCACACATCACCCTGCTCCTCAAGCAATTACACTGGCTTCTACTACTACTACTATTATTAAGCATTTATATAGCGCCACGCACACAGCGCTGTACAGGCATACATAAAAGATACTGATCCCATCTAGAATCAAATAGTGGAGCTGAGGAGTAGCCTAATGGTTAGAGCACTGGTTTGGGAACCAAAAGACCAGGGTTCAATTCCCACTAGCATTCCTTGTGGCCTTGGGCAAGTCACTTAACACTCAATTGCCTCAGAAAATTACAAGTTATCAATGTCCCTGTTTAATGTATATTACCAAGTTTAAGTTACAATGTAAACTGCTTTGATTGAAATGATAAAGTGGTATAAAAGACCTGATAAATATAAAGTTCTGCTCAACACTCACAAAAATCTCTACATAAACAATCTGCCAAATCCTTATTTTCCATCCTGCACTAACCCACAGACAATAGACTAAGAAGACATCACAACCTCAACCTGTTAGAGATATGTCCAGTTAAGATCAAGAGCAACCAATAGACCTGCTCAAGAGCATTTTCCCTCTATGCCCCAGCGACTTAGAATGCCCTACCCCAACACCTAAGAGGCATCGAATCAACAGAGGAATTCCAAAAGAAGTTAAAAACTCATCTGTTCCTAGAATTTTATGGAGCAGATCCTCACCTCTCAAAACGGCTCAACTCCTAACATAACCTAGACATACCTTCCTCTCCTCTCTTTTACCATTATTGTACATAAGTAGGGTTAAAGTCCTACATTGCTCCCTCCCACCTCGCATTATACTTTAACCCACCTGCATAGATTCCAATCCCCACCTCTTTTAACTACTCGAGTTTTATGTAATTCTCACCAATTGTTAAGTTATCTTGTTTATGAGTACCAAGTTCTCTATAAACCATCTTGACTAGTAGAAAGGCAGTATAAAAACAATGTTGTTAAATAAATGTATGCACATATGTAAATCTAGACAGCCTGTTATAAACGACCTCCTTTTTGGAAGTAATTTTAAAAGCAGCTGCGGAATGATACATGCCATTTATGCAAGTAAATTACCTATTTTCAGTGATTTACACACCCAAATGGGCATTCACTGCATACTCTAGGCGCTCGCTATCTATCATATGTGAATTAGGCTGATCCTGCGTATTTTCAATGTGGACAGGGCCATGAATGGAGCTTGGGTGGAGCATAAATTTACCCGCATTAATTATGAAATACTACAATTTGCTCATGTTCCTGAAATATCTAGGTGTGTGCTGCTGAATATACACAGGGGCCGCCGCTGCACACCCCTGTGCTAACCAGTTAGCATCAGACATGCTGGGGGCATTCATCGCTAACCAGGCAGTGTCGATATTGAGATGCCGCCCAGTTAGCGACACGCGGAGAAAGTCAGACTCAGTAAACGCTGGCCTAAATGTTGCTGCGGAAGCTACCTGGGCAGCGCCTGTCTATTGCTGCTGACCGGTTAACCATGGTAATCTAGGCAAACTGAATATTCATTGCCGGTGGCCGGACATGGCCCTGGCATTGAATATCTGAGTTTGAAGTTCAGTGGCGATGGCTAGCCGCATTAGATCACCCTGTTGCCGTCGCTGAATATTGGGCCTGTATGTTATAGAATATTATGACTTAAATGCGTTTTCTCCAAATCCAAGCTCTGTCAATTACATGTACAACTACAGTGGACCTGTACAATGCCCTTATTCTAAAAAGTAAAGGACATGTTATTTTACTTTTACAGAATAGGCCCCAACTACATGCGTAACAGCGCACGTTGACTGTGTGGGTGATGATAGAACTGTCCTCTGTATATGCATATATTTCTCTTTCATTTTCAAGAGCTTCTAATTCAACAGCAAAAACATGAAAAACAATTAGATGAAAAGATAATGAGATTCACCAACAAGCTGTTTAAGTCATATCCTGAATTATGCATTTGCCAGCATTATAGCAGGGATGGCCGACAGTGTCATTAGTACTCTCACAACTTGACAGTCATTAATAACTAAACAAAAGAAAACATTTACCTCACTTAAGTATGCTGGAAAAATTGAACCAAATGAACTTGGATTTCTCAACAGCTGTAAGGAAGATTTTGGTTTTCAAATGTGATATTACTCTCAAGAGCATGATACGGATCACTGTTTTAGAAATGATGGAGGTCATTTTAGAAAGACTCCTCTGCCTGTGAAGCCTCTCTTACACAGAGAAAAGGGGCTTTTGTAAAACACCGCGGTGGTACATGCATGTATAATTACATGTGTTGACAAAAACACGCATACTTACATGGGTGCTGTGCATTCCCAGTGGTGAAATTGGAGTTTAGTTGAGATATATGCACGTGGAGCACAATTCCATAACATGCACCTTCAGCCCACAGACATGATTAAATTGAAAACGGGCCCCGTTTAAACCTAATTCTGCATCCATGGGTCTAGATATGCCCATGGGTCAGAATCAGGGAGATAGACCTGTCCAGTGTGGCAAGGGCAAAGTGCTATGCAGCCGGCCCTCGCACGCATCCGGCATGTGGCCTGCTCACAGGTGCTGGCATGGGCCATGTTATATAATGGAGAAACATTCCCATAATATTATGTGACATCGCTAAATGTTTTGGACTCTCCCCACGCCCAGATGCACATTTCGGAATTATCTGCGGATGCCACTCCTGCTCAGTAAAACATACATCTCCTACGTTCTTCACACTGACAGTGGTTTGCCGATGCAAACTAGACAAATACTAATGAGATATGATTGCTCCTGCAACCTGGACCATATACCAGTCCTCTTCAGGCCCTGAAAAGTGCGAGGTAATCCCAGTGCACCCTAATATGGTATACGAGAATGTAAATATGAGCATGTATGTCAGGACATACCTTGCATCAAATGGTACTTGGCATTATTAAATGGCCCAGGTGATCCCTGCCTTGGTCATCTCTACAAACACGCTTTAAACTGCTAAGGATGGACCCTTACCAAGTGCACAAAACCCCAAACTAACATTGCATCCCAAAGGATGCGTAGGATTGCATCCCAAAGGATGCGTAGTATTGCTGAGCAACTAATGTATGCCTTTTTCATGACTCTGGCCTATAAGTACACTCATTCTGCTGCTCCACACTACCTTTCCCTTCTTATCTCTCCCTACACCTCTCCTCAGGAACTCCGCTCTTCTGGCAAATTGCATTATCAATGCCCTTCTCTTCTACTGCCAACTTCAGACTTAGATCCTTCCATCTTGCTGCTCCTTATGCCTGTAAGAAACTACCTGAGTCTGTAAATCAGGCTTCTTCTTTGGCCCTTCACAAATTCAGGCTGAGCGCTCACCTCTTCATTACCGCTTTTGGATCTGGTCCACCTAAGTTCCCTTGTGCTTCCTATGTTTGGAGCATGGGAGATGAAGTCATTGAAAATATTACATATTAAAGGAATTTACATTTAATTAACTTTCGAAGATCTAAGCTGACTTCACCTACTAATATTTCACAGATATGTATTTGTTTTTTTCTTCTGTGCCACTTTTCCTAGGGAAAAAGTGGTTTACATTTAACATTCACAATTATTGTCGGAACTATGTTTTACTACATTTGATGTTTATTTATTTAGACAGATTTGTATACCACCTTATCCTTCAATCAAAGTGGTAACATCACAATTAGAGGGTTACATTTAACATGAGGGTACTTAACATTTTGCCTGCTTTTATCAAGGGCTTTGTATTTACCTGAAGCTGTAGGAGTCAGAACAAGATCAATCTGGAATTTTTGGGGACTTTGTGGATTTGATGACTCTCTTAGAGTGTTCAGATGAAGAAAAATATTTTCCTTCTACTCAGATTGTGACTCTAGCAGTATATTCCAATAGAATTATGAAATTGACCCAGCAGTAGAGAAAAAGATTTCTTTTAAAGCACGCGGGTATTTTGCAATTGGGATGTCTTAGTTTGTTTGAATTTTCTCCTGTAAATGTGTAGTCAAATATCAAAATTGTAAATATGTATTCTGTGGCCCGTCTCAGCTCACACAGTTCCTAATGGGGGTTAGACGTTCAGCAACTGTGATTTCTTCTACTCCAGTGTGACAGGGAATGTCCAGAGCTAACTGCATAGATTTATTTTTAAGGGCTAGCGGAGGCTATAGTCCTATTGAGCTTAATTTGATTTCCTACTCACTTTGCTTATTTTCCGTTCCGTTTATAGGGTACTTTAGGACTAATTTTGCATAACAATTTTCCTTATATTTTTTTGCAATAATTTCTGTAATGTGAAAAAGTAATTTCTGTATAAAAGTTTGTCTTGGAGTGAATATAAAATATTTAATGAAGATAAAATAAAATAAAAACACATCAATTTGAAATTGCCATTTAGAACTTGTACGCCATTCTCTCATTTGCATGTCATGCTAATTTAGAGATGAACATACAAATGAACTAAAAAAATGTCACTATGGTGAAGAGGGACCAAAAGAAGCAACAAAGTATCTGTAGGATATATAGGAACAAAAGAACAGATACCAAGACTGGCAGAAATTCAGGTTTAAACAAACCCCTTTTATTGACCCCCTACACGTTTCGGCCAATGGCCTTCTTCAGGGGGATATCAAATGAGGAAACACACCCAAAAAAACAAAAGATTAAAACAAATTCGCTAAATAAATAAGTACATCATATAATTATTGAATATTAAATAAATAAATAAATAGATAAAACACCAATTAAATAAATAAAAAAACAAATATAGTCATACAAATTGTTATACATTAAAAAACTAGTATAACAGCAAATCTGATTGTAAATTAAAAACACCAATAAGTGAAATATGTAAAAAGAAGAATATATGCAATAAGACATATGTATGTGCAATAAAACCATTATGTACCAAACTTGTAATATGTAAAAGAGAGATGAGTAGGATGCATTGTGACGGGTAGATTAAAAGATGACAAATAGTGAACATAAAAATATTAAAATGTAGTGATATGATCATGGTGAAGACGGCAATATACTTGCACTATAAACTAGAATGTGCAGAACTAAAAAAAAGTTCAGTCTTCCTTTAAAATGAAGTTTTAGGGCCCCTTTTACTAACACTTAGCTCAAGCTATCTCCTGCTTGGTCCATTTTATTCCTATGAGCTGTGTGGCTAATAGCTTGAGCTAAATGTTAGTAAAAGGTCCCCTTAGTGATTTTTGAGTGTTTGTGGGTCTTCTATGAACACTACAGATTTTTTGCATTTAAGCACAAACATTGACTGAAACCCATAACGAATTACACCAAAGACTTCCAAAAATTTCTGTTTAGGATTAGGAAAAAAATGCTTGCCTTCTGTTGTTCTTCACTATTCTAATAAAAGATTAATTTAAGGTTAAAAAGCATTCCTTTGATTATAACCAGATTTATTAAGATAAAAGACAGATGTAAACTTCAGTAACACTTAAGCATTTGGGAGCAAAAGCTCTGTAATAAATGTCTCTTAACCTTAGTTCATAACTAATGAAAACACATTTCAAAAGCCAGTCATATGCTGCAGTTCAGAAAAACAAAGGTTCCTAATAAGTAAAGATTGTTTTCTACAGGCAAACAATGAAAATGTCTGGGTCAATATTTAGCTGTGCAGTCAGCAGTTTTAAAGCACCTGGCTAAAACTGAAAGCGGATATTCAACACATGACTCGGATATGCTCTAGCGTTGAATATCTGGGTTCAGCGCTGATCACCATTTCTATCTGGATAGCGGCAATATTCAGACACTGAACAGTGAAACTGCATAATGTTAGGATAGACCTTCAGGTGGCCTGACTTTATGTGGGCACATACCCAGGAGCTTCTGGGTCGCCAGGAGTCAGGACTGACTCGAAGGCACACATTGCATTTGCATCTGGTTAGTGGACTGAAAATCGCTGCCAATCGGTTAAGCGCTGTGCCTGCCCTGGCCACTTTCACAGACTGCCCTGGCAGAAGGTATAATGTATGTTAAGTCTTTACTGCATACTACACAGATTTTCAAAACATGTCTATTTTGCAAACCTACACATAAATGCCGCCGATTAACTACAGATGCCGCCATCTTTATCCAATTTCAATTTCAAGGAGGACATAAACAAGGGGTGATTAAAGAGGATAACTCACTTAATCCCTCCTGTAAAGGGCTGGCCCAAAAGGGCACTTTATAAAAACCCATATATGCTAGTGAATAGTTGTAATTCCTGACATATTTGGCCTACCCAATTCACTCCCTAACCATGCCCCCAGTACGCCACCTTATCATTTTTCTATGTAGAAAGGACATCCACGTGTATATTCAGCCCTTTCTAAAGTCACCATTTCCATGCATACAGTAAATGCCTAATTTTACACATGGAAACTGCAAATAAGGCTTCTCAAACAACCCCCTTAGTTTTGAGGACTTTTCATGATTATAGAACAGTCACATTTATTCTCCATAGCACCATGCTGAGTTTCTGATAGTTGTATTAGTCTTGGAATCTTAGTAGAATGTGATAACTTTTACTGAATAAGCATAAAAATTATGAAACATTTGATGTTATAGCCCGTGACTTTAGAGGATCAAATACATACTATATTCAGATGTCTTGGTATTTTTATACTACCTACTAGGATTTCAAAGGGCATGTAGATGCACGTTTCATCATTCTCTGACCCCTTTCTACAACCGTCCCACACAACATATACCATCCACACAAAACTTAGAACAGAATAGCAGTGTTTTAAGGAATTCTTTTGAATCTATGACAGGGAGGCATTCCTCAAAGAGGATGCCATGATCTACATGTAGTATTGAGTTCTAGTAGTCATTCTGGAGAAATCGGGAGTCTTTTTAGGTCATGACACCATTTAAAAAAAAGTCCAAAATTTTTTTTATTGAAAATTTATAGCAAATACAATACTTCAAGTGTTTAAGACAGGGAAAACGAAGAAAAATTAATACAACTTACATATTTCTCATTTGAAAAATCTTGCATGGCACCATGATTATAATAGTTGATGTTATGCAATATGCTTATATTTACTGGCAGGTATACAGAGTTGCCAAATTACCCAGTTCCAGGAGTGAGATTTTAAGACAATCCTAGATTTCTGACAAATCTCATCCTGATGCATTATGGGACTTGTAGCACTGATTCCAATGGGTAGAAATCAGGGACTATAAATACCATACTGCATTGCCATGCAAATTTAAAACCAGAACTGGCAAAAAATCTCACTCCTGGAACTGAGCAACTTGGCAACTCGGTATCACATTCTCATTCTATCAATATTGATGTCTGCTCACTATTGGCCCCTCTTCCTGCTATATTGATCTTGACAAACACTAATCGTGCATTTACTTGAAAAGGTTCCCATATTCCTGGAACATTATAATAGAAATCTAGCAATATTAGTAGTAATAGGAATAGGACTCTAGTAATAGTAACCTTTCTTATCTGTTCTATATTTATATGTTCTCATGCATTCCTTGATTTTCTCAGCAATTGATAACCGCCATGTATTATTTAATGTGCTCCCCTCGCCCTACTGATACAACAATCTGGGATTTCCGCTTTCTATTATGCAGACGACATAGTCCTCCTTCATCACACCTCCCCCTCTCACCTGGACCTTTCCGCACTCGATTCCTGTCTCTCTATTGTGGCAGACTGGCTAACCCAGCACTGTCTTCATCTTAACCTAACCAAAACCATCGCAATTTGGTTCTCCCATGGCAGCCCACCCCCCTTGCTGGCCCCATCCTTTTCAGGTTCTATTATACCCTTAGTTTCCACTTTCCGTTATTTGGGTGTGCTTTTTGACTCCGACCTCTCCTTTCAAGCCAACGTTTCACACATTACCAAGACCTCCTCCTTTTTTCTTCATCAAATTCGTGTGATTCGCACTTTTCTCATTCCGCCTGCCCTTACCACGCTGTTACTGTCGCTAGTTATGTCGCGTGTTGACTTCTCCAACTCTGTCTTCACTGGTCTCCCCAAATCTCAACTTGATAGATTACAAAGGATCCAAAATACTGCTGCCTGCCTTATCACCCACTCCTCCCAACGAGATCACGCAGTACCCCTACTCGTCCATCTTCATTGGCTACCTGTTTCCTTTTGCACCCAGTTTAAGCTGCTCACTCTTGTTCACAGGGCTCTTCAAACCAGCACTCCACAATACCTGGCAGATCTTATCACCTTCCACACCCCCAGACACACCCCCCACTCATTTCACCTCTACCGCCTTAATCTCCCTTCCCCCTCCCTTGCTCACCTTCAGTCCACCCGCTCCTCTCCCTTTTTTTTTGCAGGCCCTGCCCTCTGGAACTAACTCCCCGCCTCCCTTCGACTGGAGCCCCACCACACCACCTTCAAGCGTGACCTAAAGACCCACCTCTTTTCCCTGGCCTATGACCTTCCCTCCCCTTTTGTGTAATCCCATCCCTTAAGAAGCCAGCTCCAACCAGCGCACCCGGACTCTGCGGGCCCGCGCCTGAGGGCCTCGCCAGAGGGCCCTTTGGTGTGGCCCTTAGGTGCGGCACGAGAAAGCAAACAACGGTCAGCAATAAAGAACCTCAGCAACAAACAGAAGCAATGACAACATCAGCAAAAGGTAATTCAACATGGTCGCCACGTATTACCTGCCTATGCTATTCCTGGCCACCCATCTTATCCCACAACACACAGCTACACCACTTAACACCCCCAACACCTTTTGGATTCCCCCACAACCAATTAGAACATATACATACTACCAGGACCACAAGCCAGCTCATAACACAGGCCAAAAACCAAAACCAAGCAAGGAAAGAACTAGCACAACACACCCACTTGCACACACTTAACCAGAAACCAACCAACAAGCCAGCTCGGTACAAAACAAAATAAATACCATCTCGGACCACATAAAAGACCAGCAAACAGACATCCTATGCATCACAGAGACATGGCTCTCCCCCACCAACAACGTGCTACTCAACCAACTAATCCCTGACAGCCACACAGCATTCAACTGCCCATGAACTCAAAGAAGAGGAGGAGGAGTCCTCATCATTGCAAGGACCAGCCTAAAGCTAAAAAACAAAATCACCACTATTTCAAGCCACTGCAACACAATCATCATTGAAAACTTGGACCTAGCCCTATGCCTCACCTACAGAGCCCCAAACGCACCAACAGATGAACTTTCATCAATTTTAGAGGCGATATGCACAGTCAACAACCTCCACAAACAACTTCTAGTACTCGGAGACTTCAATCTCGGATCTACCAACAGCAAAGAAGCAAAAGCCTTCCTATCAGCCATGGACTCACTCCAATTCACCCAACTGATCAACACCCCACTCACAGACTCGGATATTCCCCCGACGTCATCTTTGCTCCGAACAACCTAAAGGAAGGAAGCCTCATCTCAGGACCCTACATCTCACCAGTACCCTGGTCAGATCACCACCTAATAAGGATTCAACTACAATCCAAAAACTTAAAGAAGTGCTCCGATAACCCACCCTCAACCAGGAGATTCAAAAGCTTCAACAAGGAACAGTTCAAACATGACACACTACCCCTCCTCAACACCAATACAATGGACATAGATGATCAAATCTCTAACTGGAACGACATCATCTCTTCTGCTGCCAAACCAGCTGCCCTCAGAACGCAACAATCACGCAGCACAAAACCCTGCTCCACACCATGTTACTCCAAGGATATACGCATAGCAAAAAGAGCACTAAGACGACTAGAACACCGCTGGAGACGCAACAAGTCAGCCTCCCTACAGAAACAATACCAGATAAAACAAAAGGACTATAACAACCTCATCAACCAACAGAAGAAAGAATTTCACACAAACCTTATCCTGAAGTCCACTAACAAACCCCGAGAACTCTACGAAGTCATAAAGACCCTCACCAAAGAACCCTACAACAAAAACGAGCAACAAATAGACCCACAGACCTTCACAGACCACCTCAAGAACAAATTCACTGCAACACCTAAGAACAGCAAGGAGATTGTCAACCACAGGACATCCACACCAAAACAAGGCTGGAGCACATTCAACATCCCCTCGAATGACCAGCTCTCCAAAATCATCACGGACCTCAACACCAGCACCGCTCCTACAGACCCCTGCCCAGTATCCTGGATTAAAGCAACTAAAGAAGACCTGACACAAGTCATACTTAAAATAATACATAACTCTCTCTCCAAAGGAATAATGCCAAGCACCCTGAAGCTAGCCACAATACGCCCGATCCCCAAGAAAACCACCTTAGCTAAAACTGACCCCGCCACCTACAGACCCATCTCAAGCCTACCGTTCCTATCCAAGATCATCGAGAAAGTAGTTCAACATAAACTTCAACAACACATTGACATCCACAATCCCCTGGACCCCAATCAACATGGCTTCCAACCAAGCCATGGAGTTGAAACTCTACTAATACAACTATTCGACAGACTGTTACAGACGATCGACAACACCAGAATGGGCATCCTCATGATATTCCTGGACATCTCCTCAACATTTGACACTGTCTGTTACACAACCTTACTAACCAGATACAGGAGGCAGGACTACACAGCACCACCTTGAGTTGGTTTACATCTTACCTCACCAACAGACAGCTACAAGTCAAATGTGGATCAGAGACCTCTCAACCTTTCAGAGCCACACAGGGTGTCTCATAAGGATCAGCACTCTCCGCCCTGCTCTTCAATCTATACATACAACCCATCTGCGTCATCATCAAGGACCACAAGATTCAATACACCATATAAACAGACGACATAATGATATTCACACCAATCAAACTGGACAACCCAGACTACTCCAACATAGCCAACTGCTTCCAACAAATAGCAACCTGGCTTCAGAAAAACAATCTGTCCATAAACTACAACAAAACTGAAGCACTATTCATCACAAGAAAACCTACATTTTCACCCACGGCCACCATCAATCTGAATGACATCATAATACCAGTAAGACAAGAAATAAAATACCTGGGAGTGACGCTCGATAAGGACCTTAGCCTTCAATCCCACATTTCCAAAACCACAAAGAACGCTTACATCAAAATGAGAACCATCAGAAGGCTCAAACCCATCCTCGCTCAGGAGCACTTTTGAACAGTCTGTCAAGCCCTCATCATTCCCACACTAGACTATTGTAATCCCATCTACCAGGGGCTACCAAAAAAGACCCTGAGACCACTACAGCTAGCACAGAACACAGCTGCACGAATCATAACAGATTGTTCAAGTCACGACTACATTACAACCATTTTGTACCAGCTGCACTGGCTCCCAATGAGCTCCCGAATCTGCTTCAAAGTACTTATAAACATCTTCAAAATAATACACAACCTCTCAGCTAACAGCCTACAACCACTCATAAAAACTAACGACAGCAAAAGACCAAGAAGAAAAGGAACCACAGACACCATCAGCACACCAAAGGAATTTGCCAAAACAAATCAGGCCACATCAAAAAGGGCACTCTCCCTGGCAGCGCCCTCTCTATGGAACTCCCTCCCAGACCACCTAAGATCAACCAAAGACCTCAAGGACTTCAGAAAACTTCTTAAAACAGCTCTATTTACAGAACACTTCAAGGGCATCACCTGAACTGACTCCTATTTGCAGCACAACCAAGGCAATATAGATCATGACCCTAGCTCACCATTTTTACATGGCTCTATTCTTGTATATATGTATATTGCTCACTATGTATATAGCTCACCGATAAATCTAGCACACCACACTACACATCACTCTTCTTAAACCTCCCACTGCATGCTACAGACCACACAATGATATCGATTGTTTGATGTGCTAAACCGCTTTGATTTAATTATAAAGCGGTATACTAAATCCGTCTAAATAAATAAAAATAAATTAAGTATAGTCCTGTATCTTTCTTTTCTCCTACTCATCTACCAATGATTGTAACTTCCTTTTCCTCCTCTCTTGCCTTGCGCCTTTTTCTAAATTTTTGTACATTGTAAACCGCTCTGATTGCCAAAGTAGGGTGGTATATCAAATAAAATAAACATAAACATAATGATCTTCCCCAGAATCCGACTTCACCAGATGTAACAGCCATGTGTGCTTTGGTATCGAAAATTAAAACATCTTCATGCCGGCACACATGCGTATCACCACTTAGCAGATTTATTAATATCTGTGAAACTATTTCGTATCGCAATACATTCCTGTTATTCCATACCCTATGTAACATTAGAAGTTAAAAGGATTAAGTTGGAGGGGGCAGGAGCGGCAGGCCATTAGTGCGTGCATGTGCTTTAAGGCCTGCCACAGCTTCAAAGAGATGATCATCGTGCCGCCTGTCAACCACCGGTGAGAGGCTGGATGTCGGGCAGGCGATGCGGTGGGTGTCTGCTTAGGGCAGCAAGAACCCATGGACCGCCCCTGCTTGTTTGGTTTTCTTTTAATTTTCTGTTATTACTATTTCTACTACTGTCATTCTATAGCTACCCTTTCTAACCATAATCTCTTTTTCGTTTTGTAAACTACTTTGTTGGATTCAGAAAAGCTGTCAAGAACATAAGAACTGTTATGATGGATCAGACCAGAGGCCCATCCCGTTTCCAACAGTGGCCAATACAGGTCAAGTACCTGGCTTATTCCAAAAGTAACCCAATTCCATGCTATTTATCCCCAGGCATAAGAAGTGGTTTTCTCCCAGACTGCCTTAATCATAGTTTATGGAGTTTTCCTCCAGGAATTTGTCCAACCCTGTTTTAAAGCCAGTTTTTACCACATCCTCTGGTAATAAGTTCCAAAACTTACTTATGCATTGAGAGAAAACATATTTTCTCCTATTTGTTTTGAAGGCAAAACTTTGTAACTTTTATGGCATGCACCCTAGTCTTTGAGCTTTTGGAAAGAGTAAGCAATCGAGTCACATATACCCTTTCCATTTCACTCAGGATTTTATAGCCCTCTACAGCTTAGCTGCCCTGAAAGATCCTGATCTCTGCTAATCTGAGAAGCTAAGCAGGTTAGTACTTGAATAGGAGACCACCTTGGAATACCACGTGCTGTAGACTTACTGTGCAGAAGAAAGGCCTGCCGATCTACTTCTGATCGCACCTTGCCAGGGAAACCCAGAGGCTGCCAGGAGTCAGCATTGAGTCAATGGCATACACTTTCTCTCTGTATCCTATCTGCTTGTCGCTGTCTCTTCTCCAAGCTGAAGGGCCCTAACCTCTTTAGTTTTTCCCCCTTTATCACTTTAGTCATCCTTCTCTGTACCTTTTCCAACTCGACTACATCTTTTCTGAGATGAGGCCATCAGAATTACACATAATACTCAAGGTTCTGTCACAGCATGGAGCAATACAGAGGTATTATGATATTCTTTGTTTTAGTCACTATTCCTCTCCTTATAATTTCTGGCATTCTATTAACTTTCTTGGCCACCGCTGCACACTGAGCAAAGAATTCCAATGTATTACTACAAAGATACCTAGATCCATTTCCTGGGTGGCGACTCCTAATATGGAACTCTGAATCGTGTAGCTATGGTTCAGATTGTTTTTCCCTAGGAGTATCACTTTGCACATCCACTTTAAATTTCATCTGCCATTTGGATGCCCAGTCTGCCAGTTTCTCAAGGTCCTCTGGCAATGCTCTCAATCCCCTTGTGATGTAACAACTTTAAACATTTTGTGTCATCTGCAAATTTGGTAGGATAAGCAAGAAGCATGGGTATACCAGAACACCTGATCGTTCTCTTGCGCAATCTGTACATTGATCAAGAAGCAACAGTTCGAACGGAACAAGGAGAAACAGAATGGTTTAAAATAAGCAAAGGTGTAAGACAAGGCTGCATACTTTCCCCCTACCTGTTTAATTTATATGCAGAATAAATCATCAGAGAAGCAGGATTGTATGAAGACAACAGAGGTGTGAAGATTGGTGGAAGACTCATCAACAACCTTCGCTATGCTGATGATACTACATTACTGGCTGAAAGTGAAGATGATCTGAAACATTTGCTTCTCACAATCAAAGAACATAGTCTCAAAATGGGCCTGCACCTTAATGTAAAGAAGACAAAGATCATGACAACTGGCATAATCAACAGGTTCATCGTTGAAGGAGAAGAAATTGAAATTGTGAAAAACTTTAACCTACTTGGATCAACTATCAATAAAGAAGCAACAAGCAGTCAAGAAATCAAACGACGCATTGGTCTTGGCAGAATGGCTATGAAAGACCTAGATAAGATTCTCAAGAGCAGAGATGTCTCTCTCCATACAAAGATTCGACTTGTTCAAGCCATGGTATTTTCAATAACATCATATGGATGTGAAAGCTGGACAGTGAAAAAGACAGAGAGGAAGAAAATTGATGCCTTTGAATTATGGTGCTGGCGGCGAATACTGTGTGTAACATGGACTGCCCAAAGAACAAACCAGTCGGTACTAGAGGAGATCAAACCTAAGCTTTCTTTAGAAGCTCAGATGACAAGACTTCGACTTTCATATTTTGGACACATAATGCGAGGAGAGAGATCATTAGAGAAAGACATCATGCTTGGCAAGATAGAAGGTCAACGCAAAAGAGGAAGGCCAGCAATGAGATGGATCGATACAATAACAGCAGCTACGGGTACCAGTCTGTCAACAATGAGCCGTCTGACTGAAGATCGAACACAATTTAGGATAGCTATCCAGAGAGTCGCCATGAGTCGACTCCGACTCGATGGCACTTAACAACAGGTCTTTTAAGTGAGGAAATGGACATTTGGGGTGTTATTTTAAAAGCGATATTCACAAACAGCATGCAGACATCCAAATCACAGAGACATCTCCAAAGACATTTTAGAAGCCGGGACTGTGGATGTCCCCAGCATGAGGACATCAAAGTCTGAATGGGGGTATGTGGGAGGCACTGCCATGGTGTTCCTAAGAATCTGGACATCCCTTCCTGATGTCAGAAACACTCTGGACATCCCAAATCACATCTAAAATTAAACCTCCTCCAAGCATGAACAGGCATCTGAAAAATGATCATTTTGTCAGGCAAACATCTGGAAGATGTGGAGAATGAGTTACACCAGTACGCCCTGTATTTTATAATATATTAACAAACACTGATGGGGAATGGCGGCTTCTGAATTCACTTTGCTATGTCATAGGACATCCCCTTATGCTAATTTACCTGAGATGGGTGTTCCCAACCCAAGCATCTATGTGGCGGCTCATGTACGGATCACTTTGGGGATGTCCATTTTCCTGAAATCAGTTGCAGACATAGATGTCCCTGCATTTTTTCTGCGCGTTCTGGCCCGAACATCTACAATTTAACTCAGATTTGTTTTCTAAAACCACCCTTCATGGAAGGAAAATAGGCAGGACCTAAAATTATGCAGGCAAATTATAAAATAGTAGAACTTATCAAAACTTTCTACAAATCTAGGTGTGGGCATTTACACCAAGTCTAGGGATAGATAAAATTGATCACGCCTAGATTTGGCACATATATCTTACCACTGATGCTCCTATTTTATAAAGTAATACAATGTGTGTTTGAGTCAGTGCTGATTCCTAGCCACCCAGCAGCTCCTGGGTTTTCTTGGCAGTGTGATCAAAAATAGACTGCCAGGTCTTTCTTCTGAGACAATGGAGAATTAAGTGACTTGTCCAAGGTCACAAGAGTGCCAGTGAGAATCAAACCCTGGTCTCCTGGTTACCACGTCAGTTCTCTAACCACTAGGATATTCCTCCACTCCCTTTTATAAACTTACCCTCACTTGGTTTGTGACTTGTTGTGCCACAAGGGCTTGCATGCATCAGACTACTAGGAAACAGCAGACAAATCTTCAGAGTAAAGCCAGCATTTATGATAAAGTTTGAACAAGGCCTTTGAGACATCTGACTGCTGATATAGCCGCAAAGATGTCTTACATATTTGCATGAACCAAGGAAAGCTAGAGGTGGTCAAGAATGAAATGGAATGTGTGCAACTCAGTCTGTTGAGGACCATCAGACAAATCAAACTGATACTCTGTCAGGACCACTTCCGCACAGTGTGCCAAGCACTCATCACACCACTGCTTGACTATGGAAAGTCACTATACCAAGGCCTCCCTCAGCAGACACTCCACCCACTACAGATGGTGCAAAACACCACAGCACGTATCATTACAGACACTCCAAGGACAGAGCACATCACCCCTGTCTTGCAACAACTACACTGGCTCCCAGTGCTGGCAAGAGCTAAATACAAAACAATCATAATCATCTTTAAAATCATTCACCATCTCTCAGCAGACATACTCCAAGACGTTATAACAAGAGATATCAGCAATAAACCAAGAACCAATAACGACAACATGATCGGCACACCTGCAGGCTATCACAAAACCAAGCAAACAACTTCAAAAAGAGCTCCATCACTACTGGCGTCCACACTATGGAACTCCCTCCCAATGAGCCTGAGGGCACTGGATAACATCACAGAATTCTGCAAAGACCTCAAAACACTGTTATTTATAGAATCATACGGACATTTAGACAACAGCCCATACCCAAACAGAAACACAACCACCTCCGCCAACTAGGCACGCACTCATCCTACCTACACACACAAGATTATTATATACGTTATTAAACACCCCCTTGTTAAATGTTACCCTCAATTGTACTGTCTAAATGGTGTTAAGTAATTGTTCAGTCTAAATGTATACAAATACCCTAATGTTAAATGTAACCCTCCAATTGTGATGTGACGTGACCACCTTGATTGAAGGATAAGGTGGAATACAAATCTGTCAAAATAAATGAATAAATAAATCATTATAAGGAAAAGTACATGCATTGAGTGCTTTGAAACTGATGATCACATGGTATACTATGCCATAAATGAAATACAAAGAAGATATGGTGTTGCATTTATAATAAAGAATAAAATTGCAATAACTGTAATGAAAAAAATGCAGTCAGTGAGTGTTTAATTTCTGTCTGTCTGTAAGGAATGCCCAGCAGCACAACTATTATACAGGTGTATGCACCAACAACATTTACAAAAGGGGACACAATTCATTATTTCTATGAATAAGTACAATTCAAGCTGAAACTGACAGAACATGCAGACAAGATATATTGATCATCACGGGTGACTGGAATGGAAAAGTTGGGAACAAACAACAAAGCAAAATGATTGGAAAATATGGGTATGGCAACAGAAATCAAACTGGAAAAAGACCGATTAAATTTCACAAGACCACCAATCCATTCATCTCAAACACCTTCCAGCAACACAAGCAATGACTATATACAATACATGGACTTCGTCCAATGGATTGTACAAAAATCAAATTCATTACGATGGAAAAGCTCAAAATTAGTAACAAAGACAAAACCCAAGGTACTACAGCAATCAGATACAACTGTTACAAGGCTTTTCCAGGAACCTTGAAAGAGAACATAATGGCTGACCAACTGGAAAAGATCTGTGTTCATACCAATAGCGAAGAAAGATGATCCGGCTGACTAGAAATTATCACACAATTATTTTGATCCCACATACCAGCAAAATTCTACTCAAGATCATTCAGTGATGACTAAAACCATACCTGGAATGAGAACTGCACAAAATACAAGCAGGATTCAGAAAAGGCGAGGAACAAGATACATCATCGCGGATATGAGATGAATCATTAAAAAGACAAAAGAATACCAAAAGGATAACCACATATGTTTCATTGACTACAAACAAGGTCTTTGCATAAATCATGAAAAACTCTGGACCACATCAAGAAGCATGGGTTTACCAGAAAACCTGATAGTTCTCATGCACAGCCTTTATATTAAATAAGAAGCCACAGTTCAAATGGAAAAGGAGAAACAGAATGGGGTAAAATCAGCAAAGGTATATGACAAGGCTGCATAACTTTCCTCATACCTGTTTAATTTAAATGTAGAACAGATGATGAAAAAAGCAGGACTGTATTGAACACAACTGAGGTGTGAAGATTGTTGAGTTTTCCACCAATCTTCATTATGCAGCATGAATCTTGCGACTAGCACATTTGCTAGTGATAAGGTTTTTTCTCCTTTTTATTCTGATCTTTTGAGTATGGAGCAGAGGATGAAGTCCTTCAGATACTAATCATCTCCATCCTGGAATGTGAGCTTATCTGCATCAGCTTCTGACACCACTTTTTTATCTGTTTTTTTTTCTTTTTTACACTTCACTGTTGGGGTGGGGGAGAATGAGCTGAGATAATACTACTACTGAGCATTTGTATAGCGCTACCAGTCATATGCACCACTGCACAAACATGTAAAAGACAATCCCTGCTCGTCAGAGCTTACAATCTAGTCAAGACAAAACACAGAAAGTGTAAGCAGGGGTAAAACAAGGGGAAAGAAAAGGAGATCAGAAGAGTCAAGATCCAAAAGCATAAGCGAAGAGGTGAACTTTCAACCTGGATTTGAAGAGGGTTAGAGAAGGTGCCTGGCGAACAGACAGAGGTAGTTTGTTCCAGGCATAAGGTGCAGCAAGGTGAAAAGAGCGAAGTCTGGAGTTGGCAGTAGGAGAGAAAGGCATAGATAGAAGCAGTTGGCTAGAAGAGCGTAGTTCCCGAGTGGGGTTGTAAGGAAAGATAAGAGAAGAAAGGTACTGAGGAGCCGCAGAGTGAATGCATTTATAGGTCAGTAGGAGAAGTTTGAACTGGATGCGGAAACAGATAGGGAGCCAGTGAAGTGATTTGAGAAGAGGAGTAATATGGGCATGACGAGGCTGGCGGAAGATTAGCCGTGCAGCGGAGTGTTGAACAAATTGAAGGGAGAGAGATGATTCAAAGGGAGACCAGCAAGGAGTAGGTTACAGTAGTCAAGATGGGAGGTGATCAAGGAGTGGACAAGCGTTTTAGTAGCGTGTTCAGAAAGGAAAGGGCGGATTTTGCTAATGTTATAGAGAAAGAAATGGCAGGTCTTAGCTATGGGATGGATATGTGTGGAGAAAGAGAAAGAGGAGTCAAAGACAACCCCTAGATTGCGGGCTGAGGAAGCAGGAAGGAGTACAGAGCTATTGAAAGAGACTGAGAAAGGAAGAAGAGGAGGGGAGGTTTTAGGGGGAAAGATAAGAAGTTCAGTCTTGGCCATGTTCAATTTCAAACGGCGCTGAGATATCCAGGCAGCAATGTCAGAAAAGCAGGCAGAGATCCAGGTCTGGATTGCTGGAGAGAGTTCGGGCATAGAGAGGTAGATCTGGGAGTCATCAGCATACAGATGGTACTGAAAGCCATGGGAGAAGATAAGCGCACCAAGGGACTGGGTATAGAGAGAGAAAAGGAGTGGACCCAAGACAGATCCTTGGGGTAGCAGAGGAGGAGGAGGAGCCACCCGAACACACACTGAAGGAGCGATGGGAGAGATAAGAGGAGAACCAGGATAGTACAGAGCCCTTAAAGTCAAGCGAGGACAGGGTATCAAGGAGAAGGTTGTGGTCAACGGTGTCGAAAACAGAAGAGAGGTCAAGAAGGATGAGGATAGAGTACAGGTCCTTGGATTTAGCCAGAAACAAGTCACTGGAGACTTTCACAAGAGCCGTTTCAGTAGAATGTAAAGGGTGAAAGCCAGACTGTAAGGCAGGAGGGCATGAGAGGAGAGGAAGTTGAGGCAGCAGCGGTGAACCGCACATTCAAGTAGTTTAGAAATGAAGGGAAGGAGAGAGATGGGTCAATAATTAGAAGGACAGGTAGGATCAAGTAAGGGTTTCTTGAGGAGAGGTGTGACCACAGCATGCTTGAAGTCAGCAGGGACAGTTGCAGTGGAGAGTGAAAGGTTGAGAATATGAGAGATGGAAGGGACAACGGTGGAGGAGATGGGGATCGGATCAGAGGAGCAGATGGTGAGTTTGGAGGAAGAAAGAAGGTGTGCAGTTTCCTCTTCAGAGATGAGAGGAAAGGAAGAGAGGGTAGCAATGGAAGGGTGGGAGAGTTGGGAGTGGAGAGGGGGAGGGGGGGAAATAGCTGGGTTTGTGGGGAATTGGAGAGTGATCTTGTGGATTTTCTCATGGAAAATGTCAGCAAGGGTTTGGGCAGAGAAGGAGGGAGGGATCAGAGGCAGAGGCACTTTAAGGAGACAGCTGAGAGTAGTAAAGAGACGGCGAGGATCAGAGGCGAGAGTGTTAGTCAGATGGACATAGTAGTCTTGTTTGGCAAGAGCTATGGCTGACTGGAAAGAGACAAGCATGAATTTGAAGTGTAGAAAATTTTCATGGGAGCGGGATTTGAGCTAAGCATGCTCATCAGAACGGGCACAGGAACATAGATAGTGGGTAGTGGATGAAAGCCAGGGCTGGGGTGCAGAACATCTCACAGCACGTGGGGTGGGTGGAGCAAGAGCATCCAGAGCTGAAGAGAGTGCAGCATTATAGGAAGTTACTGCCTCATCGACAGACTTGGATGACATAGTGGAAGAAAGAGATGGAGAAATGGTGAGATCGAGGTCTAGGGGGGCCAGGATTGGGGTTGATATTAGAGACAGATGGTGGTTGATTAGGGTTGATACTAGAGAAAGAGTGTGCGTTCCATAAGGCACAAGAGAAAGGGAGAGTGGAAGGGGAAAGGAGAGGGATATGGATAAGATTAGAGATGGGGGGGCCTTGTTGCTGTCTCTGGTATTGTGAGATTGGTTTTGCATTACATTTACATCTGAATCTATACAAGATGATGCTCTTATGCAAAAGGCACTGAGACCCTGGGGCTATAGATTTTGTTTATTTACATTTTTGGGGCCATGGTAAAAATTAGTATCATGCCTGTCCCTCCATAGCCCTATAAAGAGGAACATAATGCTAGATGTAGGCTAAGGCCAATGTAGTCTTTCTTCAAGAAACCCAATTTTTCCCAAAAGAACATCTGAAGCAGCAAAGGAGGAGGACTGCTCAAATTTTTGACACCTCAGCTCGCATGAGTAAGAGTGGTTGGCTAAACTTCTAGTTAAGAGTTGCTCATTCATAGTCAGATCCCAAAATATAAACAGAATAGGTTACCACAAGATTCTAGTTCGCATGCTTCCCTTTGTTAATATTTATAACCTGCCCACAGAAATGAACTCCTTTTACAGGGCTGTTTTAAATTTGATCAAATTAAATGTGGAAGGTCATTCAGCCTGGCAGGATCCTTCAATTGTACTTTGCTCACCATTTTCCTTCTTATTGGTGAACGTGGTCACCTGGCCCCGTTCTGAAGGCTCCCCTTCTTTTGGTTATAAATTTGTATTTTTTAGTTAAATTAGCAAGGGCAGTTCGTTCCACGGAAGTTATCAGGTTTTTTGTTATTTTTAACCTTCTTTCTGTCCTGGTTGGGTTTCTTTGGAGTCCCATTACTACTTGGACATCTTCACGCCTGGGTCATCTATAAAACCGCTTTCTAAAATGGCTCTGGCGATGTTTACATACCTTCAGACACTGTATGTCCATTTTCAGACGTCCAAAGGATGAACAGGGCTTCTAAAATAATCCTTTACTACATTGGTAGGGTTTGGCACATTTTCATTTTTTCACTAGAGTGGAGGATAATAAAGAATTACCATACCATGCCCACTATACCAATCACTGGCTCCAGGACCAGGGTCAGGCTGTGGGGAATGCCCTCTGCCGCCCCTTCCCAGCCCCGGGCCTGCCATTCCTCCCACATTGGGAACTTATTCCACCTCAGAGCTGGAATAAGTTCCCCGTCCAAGCCATCAGCCCTGGACGTACAGGGCCGACACTGGAATTGGCCCTGTACGTCCAGGGCCGATAACCGCTCACTGCAACGCTGCCCCTTCCCCGCCCCCATCTAACTTCCCTGTACAACGAGCAGGGAAATTAGACGGGGCTGGGTGGGGGAAAGAATAGCAGGGATGGACGTCCCAACGGGATGTCCATCCCCGCTATTCATGCCATGGAATAACCCCATTTCTAAATATCCAGATATACACATCAACTGACTCCCCTTTATCCACATTTATTCACACCTTTAAGAAATATAACATACTAGTGAGGCAAGACTTTCCTTGGCTAATTCTATGTTGACTTTGTTCCATTAAGCCATGCCTATCTATGTTTTCAGTAATTTTGTTTTGATCATATTTTCTCCCATTTTGCCTGCCATTGATGTCAGGCTCACCAGGCTATAGTTTCACGGATCACCATCTGGGAGATTTAAAAAAAATTGGCATTACATTGACTACCCTGAAATTTTCAGTTTCCATAGATGATTTTAATGATATGTTTCAAATTACTAATATAGTTCTGCAGTTTCATTTGGGAATTTTGTCAGTACTCTAGGATGCAAACCATGCTGACCTGGATGATTTGCTAGTCTTGTTGATTTGGGTTATTACATAGAAATGAACTCCTTTTACAAGGCTGTTTTCAATTTGATCAAATTCAAATTGATATGATTCTCTGAGCTTTGTTTCAGTTCCACAGAATCATCATCATTAAATGAAAATGAAAATCTCCTAGAGGTGTGCAGGCTGAAAGCTTTCATTTCATTATTTATTTTCATATCATTTCATTTCCATTCAAAACCATGCCCTATTGTGCAAGAACATGCCGTATTGCACACGAGCATGCACTTCACACATGCACGAGTAATGCATGCTATTGCATATTAGTGCACACTATTTCAAGGGTGCAGGTATTGCCAGTCATATTGGAGCTAATCTGGAAGGAGGAGAAGGTCAAGGAGGGGTGACTAGCAGTCAGCATGGGCACTTGAGGCAAGCTTGCTGCAGATCCTTGACAGATAGCCAGAGAATCCTATCCCTGTTTGAGTTTGCAAATCCCATGGGTGATGAGGTCACAGCAGGGCTGCAAAACACAGCCATCCTAAACCACAGAAAACTATTTTGTATCTGGCTTTCAGAGAGTGAGGAAGGAAGGAGTGCGGGAGGGAGGGGGTTAGGATGCAAAAGAGAAAAAAAAGAGTGAAAACAAACTAGCTTTTTTTTAAAGTAGTTGGGAAAGGCTTTTTGGGGCTTAGGACTTGAAAGCAGAAAAAACAGACAGCTTCAAGTCAGACTTGGAGCCACTGAGGAAGATGTGATGGATATTAGGCATGCTACTTGAAAGCGCAAAGACTGGAAAAAAAAACAGCTTCAAGGGAGCAGAACGTTCTTGTCTCCCTTAGTGCGGCTCTATGTCTATGCTTTTACAACTTAAAGGTTGAACGTTTTGGATAGATTTTCTTCTCCTATCTCGAGGTAAAGGCAGCCCAACTAGTTAAAAGGAAGGGCTGCATAACCCAGCAACAGCCAGGATGAGGGTGAGCGCAAGCCAGGGGGGCAGAGAGAGCCAGAGGAGAGGGGTAAGCAGGCAAGGCTAGGAGGTAAAGGTAGCCTGGGGCAGAAGGAGGGGCAAAGGGTCAATTTAAGGAGAGCAAGGGCAAAAGAACAGGACGTTCACACCAGATGGTGATCTATCCACCATTCCCAGAGGGCAAGGATAATGGAAGGTGGGCAAACGCATCACAGCAGGGCCTTACTGATAGAACGGGGATCACTTGAACAGGGCAGGGGCCCAGATCCAAGAAGGGGTGCTTGGGTCTGATCTGAAACAGAGGTCCAGATGCAGGGAAGGGGAGCATGGCCCAGAACAGTGGGTCACATGCCAGCAAAAAGGAGACCTGGGTCTGGGTGCCTGTGGCGGGGACAGGTGACACCTAGGTTGGTACCTATATCCACTTTGGAGAGGGGAGTTGAGTAGGGCCCACTGCATGGGGCAAGCAGTCAGGCCCAGATGATGCTTGCTGCCACAGAGCTGGCTTCGGGTTAGGGAGAGATTTTAGAGATACAGAGTGCCTTCTAAAGGGGAAAGAGGGGGCCCCAACTATGGCATATTGTTCCACCTGATAGAACTGTTTGATAATGCTTGTTATTGGACATGTTTATCAGGGCCGGATTTACCTTGAGTGAGGCCCTACGCCAACAAAAATTGTGGGCCCCCAGCAGGGGCGGCCCAAGGGGGGTGTGGGCCTCATTTGCATAAGGGGCCTCATTTGCATAAATATTTGCATAATGTTACCATATACTAACTTTTAGTAAACGTGCCTCTTAATGAGTGTATGGATAAAGAAAGACTAAAAGATTTCTACATTACTATAATCCAGTGCCAACTGCCAGACACATTAGGAACTACTACAAACACTGCCCATTTAGAACCCATAGCAAACCCGCCGTATCCTAACAGCACTACCAGGACTCACAAAGCACCATACTCTACCAATCAAAAGGCAACACTGCAAATATTAAACCAATACATTTCAGAGAACAACAATACATGACCTACTGGGGAAAGAGAACAAGTGGCAATGTCAAATAGGAATTATATAAACAGAACACCTCAGCTCAGTTACACATGCAGAACATAGACCATCACCAAACAAGTAATCACATTTTAGAAACAGGAAGACAATAATTAAACTGGGAATCCCAAAAGCCAAACTTGGAATGTACAACACTGTAGAAATAAAACTATACATTAATTTGCTCTTGTACTAAACAAAGCGCAGACGTTAATGATGCACATTTACCAGAGCTGACATATTCCAATTAATAAATTCAAAATAAAGAGATATTTTTCTACCTTTTGTGCATTTTTTTCAGCTGCAATTGCTCCAGCCACTTTCTTCTGGTTTCTTCGTGTCTTCTGCTAACCCTCCATCGTCTGCTGTCCATTTGTCCTTTCTTCTCTCTTCTAGTTTTTTCCATTCTCTCTCTACATCTGCTTTAACATACTAATCTTTCTCCTTTTGCTCTTTCCTCATTCCTATTTCATCCACTCAAATTTTACCCCTCCATCCTCAATCCCCACTTACTCTCCCAATACCCGGCCAATTGTAGATTTTTTATCCCTCCCACACAAAATATTTTTCCCTTCTCCATTTTACTCTTCCAGCCCCATCCCATTCTAATCCTCCCCCAACATCAGCTCCCTTCTAGTTCCAGCCTCACCCAGCATCCATTCCCTTCTAGTCCCTGCATCAGCCCATTTCCAGTCCTAGCCACCCATCAGCCCATTTCCAGTCCTAGCAACCCCCCAACCCAATACCAGTCCTAGCCCCCCCATCAACTCACTTACAGTCCTAACCCCCCATCACCCCATTTTCAGTTTAAGCCCCCCCTATAACCCATTACCAGTCCTTAACCCCCATCAGCCCACTTCCAGTCCTAACCCCCCATCAGCCCACTTCCAGTCCTAACCCCCATCAACCCATTTCCAGTCAGCCCCCCATAGCCCATTGCCAGTCCTAACCCCCCCCATCAGCCCACAGTCCATTACCATTCCTAACCCCATCAGCCCAACTCAAGTCCTAACCCCTCCCCATCAGCCCATTTCCTGTCCTAGCCCCCCCCCATAGTCCATTATCAGTCCTAACCCCCCATAGCCCATTACCAGACAGCCCCCATCAGCCAACAGCCCATTACCAGTCTTAACCCCCCCATAGCCCATTGCCAGTCCTTACACCCACTTGAGCCCACAGTCCATTGCCAGTCCTAACCCCATCAGCCCAACTCAAGTCCTAACCCCTTCCCATCAGCCCATTTCCTGTCCTAGCCCCCCATAGCCCATTACCAGTCCTAACCTCCCCCCCCAACAGCCCACAGCCCATTACCAGTCCTAACTCCATCAGCCCACCTCCAGTCTTAATCCCCCAGCCCATTTCCAGTCCTAGCAACCCCCCCAACCCATTACCAGTCCTAGCCCCCCATAGCCCACTACCAGTCCTAATCCCACCAGCCCATTTCCAGTCCTAATCCCCATCACCCAATTTTTAGTTTAAGCCCCCCCCATAGCCCATTACCAGTCCTAAGCCCCCATCAACCCACTTCCAGTCCTAATCCCATCAGCCCATATAGACTTAGCTCCCCCATAGCTCATAGCCCCCCCATAGCCCATCACCACTCCTAACCCCCCATAGCCCATTACCAGTCCTAACCCCCCCAACAGCCCACAGCCATTACCACTCCTAACCCCCCCAGCCCATCACCAGTCCTAACCCCCCCAACAGCCCACAGCCATTACCACTCCTAACCCCCCCAGCCCACAGCCATTACCACTCCTAACCCCCCCCAGCCCATCACCAGTCCTAACCCCCCAATCCGCCAAAAGCCATAACCACTTCTAACCCCCCAGCCCATCACCACTCCTAACCCCCCCAACAGCCCACAGCCATTACCACTCCTACCCCCCCCCCAGCCCATCACCAGTCCTAACCCCCCAACAGCCCACAGCCATTACCACTCCTAACCCCCCCAGCCCATCACCAGTCCTACCCCCCCCAGCCCACCCCAGCCCAGCAAATTTTTTTTTACAAAAGAAGCTGTCGCTGCCTCTGCCGGGGCCGGGGCCGCCGCGGCAGAATCGAGTGTGCCGCGGGGCCCCCCCTTCCCAGCAGGGCCTGCCCTCCCCGGTATCACCTCTCTCAGCTGCCTCCCTCCAGTCACACGCGCCGGCTTTCAGAGCGCGAGGGAAGAGTTTTTCCCTCGCTGCTCTGTTTAAGCCCGCGGGGGCTGATGGGATTTAACCTATCTTGCTGCAGCATTAGTCTTCCTCACTTCTGCAGGGCTCATCACCTGTGCTGAAGTCCCACTTCCACTGTTTTTGGGTCCTTCACCAAAACACATCGTCTGATTCTTATTTACATTCCTCAGCATATTATCTAGGCAGTTCACAAATGCTTTTTTCACTCTGGGTGGATCTTTATCTGTATTCAAGGTTTCTATGCTAGGACAAAAGTCCTTAGTGCTGGGACTCTAACTTGTGGGCACACAGCCTAGCTGAACTCATCCAACTCCTGCAACCTGGCTCATGCCACCTCTTCTGCTGTTGTGTTGGCGCTCCTCTAGAGTTTTATGGCCTTACAGCCAAACTGGGTGCTGTGTTGTGCTGGTCATCCTGGCCTAATTTATGGCCTTGCAGCTGATCTGGGCGTTGTGCTGATCGTATTGCCATTTTACTCCTCTCAAAGTGCCTTGGTGTACTTTTACCACCAGTAGTCCTGCTTTGCCTCTTCCACTATCTTGAGGTATTCTCTGTACTCTGTTTACCATTTTGCCCTTCCAGTGGTGGTTTCTGGTACCCATCCTGCCTCTGTATGCACTCTTTTCTTCGTTTCTGGTTTCCCTGGTGGAGGGAGGGATGACACTTGGATGGCTTGTAGTGCTGTCACAGTGCCTACCATCACGTTTCAAGCAAGTTTGATTGAAAACAGATGTCAAGCTTCAGTGTTCCACTGCAAAATGACTTCCCCCATGAAGAAAGGCTAAAAAGGTTAGGGCCCTTTAACCTGGAAAAGAGACGGCTGAGGGGAGATATGATAGAAGTCTATAAATTAATGAACGGAGTAGAACGGATAAACGTAGATCGATTGTTTACGTTATCAGAATATAGAAAGACTAGGGGACATGCAATGAAGCTACAGGGTAAACTATTTAAGACTAATAAAAGAAAATATTTTTTCACTCAACTTGTAATCAAACTCTGGAATTTGTTTGGATGTAGTAAAGGCTGTTAGTGTAGCTGGGTTTAAAAAAGGTTTGGACAAGTTCCTGGAGGAAAGGTCCATAAACCATTATTAGGAAGGGACCCAGGATATCAATGCTTGACCCAGTACAAACATTGCGGAACCTGTGTCTTTTGGGGAAACTGCTAGGTACGTATGACCTAGATTGGCCACTGTTGGAAACAGGATACTGGACTTGATGGACCTTGGTCTGACCCAGTATGGCATATTTTATGTTCTTATAACCAGGGCCGGATTTACCTTGAGTGAGGCCCTATGCCAACAAAAATTGTGGGCCCCAGCAGGGGCGGCCCAAGGGGGGTGTGGGCCTCATTTGCATAAGGGGCCTCATTTGCATAAATATTTGCATAATGTTACCATATACTAACTTTTAGTAAACGTGCCTCTTAATGAGTGTATGGATAAAGAAAGACTAAAAGATTTCTACATTACTATAATCCAGTGCCAACTGCCAGACACATTAGGAACTACTACAAACACTGCCCATTTAGAACCCATAGCAAACCCGCCGTATCCTAACAGCACTACCAGGACTCACAAAGCACCATACTCTACCAATCAAAAGGCAACACTGCAAATATTAAACCAATACATTTCAGAGAACAACAATACATGACCTACTGGGGAAAGAGAACAAGTGGCAATGTCAAATAGGAATTATATAAACAGAACACCTCAGCTCAGTTACACATGCAGAACATAGACCATCACCAAACAAGTAATCACATTTTAGAAACAGGAAGACAATAATTAAACTGGGAATCCCAAAAGCCAAACTTGGAATGTACAACACTGTAGAAATAAAACTATACATTAATTTGCTCTTGTACTAAACAAAGCGCAGACGTTAATGATGCACATTTACCAGAGCTGACATATTCCAATTAATAAATTCAAAATAAAGAGATATTTTTCTACCTTTTGTGCATTTTTTTCAGCTGCAATTGCTCCAGCCACTTTCTTCTGGTTTCTTCATGTCTTCTGCTAACTCTCCATCGTCTGCTGTCCATTTGTCCTTTCTTCTCTCTTCTAGTTTTTTTTCCATTCTCTCTCTACATCTGCTTTAACATACTAATCTTTCTCCTTTTGCTCTTTCCTCATTCCTATTTCATCCAGTCAAATTTTACCCCTCCATCCTCAATCCCCACTTACTCTCCCAATACCCGGCCAATTGTAGATTTTTTTATCCCTCCCAGACAAAATATTTTTCCCTTCTCCATTTTACTCTTCCAGCCCCATCCCATTCTAATCCTCCCCCAACATCAGCTCCCTTCTAGTTCCAGCCTCACCCAGCATCCATTCCCTTCTAGTCCCTGCATCAGCCCATTTCCAGTCCTAGCCATCCATCAGCCCATTTCCAGTCCTAGCAACCCCCCACCCCAATACCAGTCCTAGCCCCCCATCACCCCACTTACAGTCCTTAACCCCCATCACCCCATTTTCAGTCCTTAACCCCCCATCACCCCATTTTCAGTTTAAGCCCCCCCTATAACCCATTACCAGTCCTAACCCCCCATCAGCCCACTTCCAGTCCTAACCCCATCAACCCATTTCCAGTCAGCCCCCCATAGCCCATTGCCAGTCCTAACCCCCCCCATCAGCCCATCAGCCCATCAGCCCACAGCCCATTACCAGTCCTAACCCCATCAGCCCACCTCTAGTCTTAACCCCCCCCCAGCCCATTTCCAGTCCTAACCCCCCCCATAGCCCATTACCAGACAGCCCCCATAAGCCCACAGCCCATTACCAGTCTTAACCCCCCCCAAAGCCCATTACCAGTTCTAAACCCCCCCAACAGCCCATTATCAGTCCTAACCCCATCAGCCCACCTCCAGTCTTAACCCCCCAGCCCATTTCCAGTCCTAGCCCCCCCATAGCCCATTACCAGACAGCCCCCATCAGCCCACAGCCCATTACCAGTCTAAACCCCCCAAAACCCATTACCAGTTCTAAACCCCCCCCCCCCAACAGCCCATTAGCAGTCCTAACCCCATCAGCCCACCTCCAGTCTTAACCCCCCCCAGCCCATTTCCAGTCCTAGCCCCCCCCATAGCCCATTACCAGACAGCCCCCATCAGCCCACAGCCCATTACCAGTCTTAACCTCCCCAAAGACCATTACATTTTCTTACCCCCCCCAACAGCCCACAGCCCATTACCAGTACTCCTCATCAGCCCACCTCCAGCCTTAATCCCCCCAACCCATTTCCAGTCCCAGTCCCAGCCCATTTCCAGTCCCAGTCCCAACCCATTTCCAGCCCCAGTCCCAGCCCCCCCCACTTACCAGTCCTACCCCCTCCCCCTCCCCCTCCCCCGGCCTAAAGTAAAATTTATTTTTTAAAAAAAAACCTGCTGGCTGCCGCCGCGGGGCCCCCTCTGCTGCCGCGGCAGCATGGACTGACCCGCGGGGGCCCCCTCTGTAAGCTCGGTCCCTCCCTCCGTGCCTCCGTGTCTCCCTCCGTGCAGGCTGTTAGAGACGCGAAGGCAGACTGTCTCCTTCGCGTCTCTGTTAAGCCCGCAGGGGCTGATGGGAAATTTCCCATCAGCCCTGCGGGCTTAACAGAGACGGGAAGGCAGAAGGAGACCGTCTGCCTTCGCGTCGCTAACAGCCTGCACGGAGGGAGACACGGAGGCACGGAGGGAGGGACCGAGCTTACAGAGGGGGCACCCGCGGGTCAGTCCATGCTGCCGCGGCATCAGAGGGGGCCCCGCGGAGGCAGCCAGCAGGTTTTTTTTTATTTTATTAAAAAAAAAAGCCTAACTACTTCAATTTTTGTGGGCCCTTTGCAGCTGTGGGCCCTACGCCATGGCGTACATGGCGTATAGCTAAATCCGGCCCTGCTTATAACAAACAAAATGTTTCAGGTCCTCAAGAACAATCAAATGGGTATATTCTGCCAAACAAAAATGAGCCTGGAAATCTTTGGCGTGCACATGCCTACAAAATAGACTGAGCTAAATGTACAAGTTGATCAATCTCTTGGACATCTGCTTTGTTTTCTTTTGAAAATAGAAATCTTTGAGATTCTTCAAGCACTCAGGCTGTGGTTCAACATTTATTTTTTTTTATTTGAACTTCAGCCCTACTATTGTCAACAATAGGCAAAACATTATTGCAAAATTACACGTAAGGAGCTCATTTTCTAAGTATGCATATATCCAGTAAGTGCAGCTCTTTGAAGCTCTAATAAAGGCTTATAATAAATGGTCTTAATTCAAGATTTCTGGCCCATGATTTAGGTTTCTTCCAGATGTGAAATAATTTTAATGATCGCTCAAGGTAATAACTTGCTTTATGACTTAATTGTGATGGTCTTGAACATTATTGTAAAGCAAGAACACTGCCTGCCAGCTTATTAAGCACTGGTCCAGTTTTGCTATTTAAATATTTGCATAATAACATTCTTTGTTAATATAAAATATATGTGATGTGCCGAATGTATTTACACATTCATTTCTTTTTTTCCATACAGTTTGTTTAATAAGTAAGTGGAAGCTGGAAGCAATATTTACTTTTTTCATTATTTTTAATAAACATTTATCTTCAAAATATATTCATAAATTTGCTGGTGCTTTGAATATTGTATTTTGTCATCTATAGCCAGAAAGAACAAATAACAAATTTAACCCATATATGGTGAATCATTTCATTATGTGATATTTTATTGCTGATATCATTTTGACTATAAAGAGAAACAGAAACTCCTGTATATATTGTCTCCATCAATGGATGCTGACTTTATTTAATAATGACTTTTTTTTATTCTACATCAATACAGTTGTCTTTTTTTATCTTTTTGTGAGCAGCATTGCGTGAATTATCATGCGGATTTCTGATTCCATAAGTTTATAAATTGTAATTCGATATTTTGGAAGGATACAACACACCTGTATCTATCAGCATTTTCACACCATGGTCACCACTATAGATGCAATTTTCAGTTATTTCACAGACTATAAAAAATCAGAGACTAACATTAAGATAAGTGTCAAAGGATTGCGCAAAATGTATTAAACGCTTGGCATTGAAAAAAACAATGATTTCTACAAAACGTCTTTTAAAAACAAAAAACAAAATTGTAAAACTAAAAAAAAAAGATTTACACAGGCCAGCAACCTTGAACCAACAATAGCGTCGTCGTGCAGAGGAAGGTCTATGGAATTAGCTCTAGTGTAGTGTGGAAGGTGACCCTACAGCTGCACTTATTTATTTATTTATTTATTTATAGACTCTTATATACCGCACTATTAGGCATCAGCGCGGTTCACAAAAAACAGTGAGATACACAATTCAACAGTACTTTGTTAGTACTTTGTTACTTGAGTTAGATGTCTCGGTGGTGAACTCAAAAGTGAGGCAGTGCACTGCTGTGAGGGTCAACAGTGCGAGCTCTCACCAATCAGTTATTTGGGGGGGGGCACACTTGGGGAGCTGAAACCAGATTGTGATGCTGCATGAGAAACTACGCCACTGGGCCCATGGGGAAGGCAGTAGCATTGGGTTTAATTGGGAGCATGTTCACTACCCCAGCAGTCTTGTGAGAAGGTGCATGGCATGCAGCAGTAGCTTGTTATGCACCTGGAGTCTGGAGGATGCTGCCCTAGACTCTCCTTGGACTAGAAGGACTTGAGCTCCACACTAATCTCATTCCAGTGGTATCATCCAGACACTGGAGGTTTTCAGTTTTAACCAAAACTTATTAGACCTAATTCAGCTGAAGTTAATATTTTAAAAGAACTAGAATCTCAGATTACTACAATCTGTGTCAAATGCTTTTGCAAGATATTCGTAACATGTGCTATGCAGTTAACACGTGATTTGGCATGTGGTAATAATGCACGCTGATTTTCATGCCAACTGCCAATCACACGCTAGGGTGCTGAATGAGAGGTTAGGGATGGAGAGTGGGAACAGTGAGCACATTGTAGTTAGCACGGGGCCACAATACCAGGTGCTAATTGTCCATGTTGCCTTTAGCATGGGTTCACGCACTGCTACCTCAGGTGGAGGTAACTGCACCCATGGTAATAGCGCCACGCTGGGAACATACTGGTCATGCCCTTGACAGTTACCATGGAGGCTTTGCAGTTAACATACAAACGTTTTGGTGCTAAACATGTATTAGGTACAAAACCCTAACGCACTTTAGTATGTGTGCTAAATGTGATTTCATGAGGTGTGGAAATAGTGTATAGATATATGGACATATATTCAAAAAGATGCAGGTTGAGGGCACAACTGATAAAAAATCAGTCAAAAGCTTCCTCATTTTTAGTATAATGGTATTTACTGTTGCAAGCATTGCACAATGGATCCAATTTAACTTCTGCTGCAACTGAAAGGGGCCAGTAATTATTATATTTGAGAATCTTTCATGGTTAAAAAAAGAGAAAAGGAAAAATAAGATACATAGTAAATATTGAAATTTAGATGTATCAAGGAGAAATATTTGTCTCATCTAGATGATCATTATAGAATAAGGGTTCTCAACCCAGTCCTCAGGACAAACTTAGCCAGTCACATTTTCAGGATAATCACAATGAATAGGCATGAAAGCAATTTACATGCACTACCTCCACTGAAAGCAAATCTCTCTCATGCATATTCAGTGTGGTTATCCTGAAAACCTGACTAGCTAGGTGTGTCTGAGGACTGATTTGAGAACCTCAGTTTTAGAAGAATTATGCAACATTTATTAATATGGATTTAACTCATGCCTTTCCAGTAGCAGTACAAGGCAAGTTACATTCAGGTACAGTAATTATTTGCATGTGCAAATAGAAAGGGGGTCATTTTAGAATCTCCATTCATGACTTGCATGCCTCAAAATGCCCATTCAAATGTGCCAATCGCATCCACGTCCCAAGAGCCATTTTAGAAAGGCCCAAATTAACACGTGTCTAGTGCGATCACATCTATGTCACATGAGGGCATGGCAGAGGAATGTCTGGGGCAGTCTGCAAAAGATCAACATGTATGTCCGATTTTAGAATGGTGCCGCATGTTTATGGCAGCTGGCAAACATGTCTATATCTATAACTGCTCCCGGGCATGAATAGGCAGTTGAAAAGTACTCATTAATGCCAGCAAGCAACAGTAGGGAGAAGAGGAAAACACCCTCTGTCTCCCCAATAATATTTGCTCCCTCAGGTAAATACAGAGGCCTTTTTATGAATTTCTGCATGTCTCTGCTTGCAAAATGGCAGGCCGAGACGTATATAGGGTGACAGATACAATGTAAATTCTGGAATAACATTGCAGATATGTCTGTTGCTGTTTTCACAGACATGCATATTTTACACGTGCATGTGTCTGGGAGTGATGCTGCACATCCTGGTTTCAGAGTCTGTTGGCAGAGACACTTAGCTTTTGGGGCGCAAATAGGTTGATTTTAGAATGTATTTACACATGCCCACCTTCTTTGCTAGCCCCCCCATAGAATTTTGTATGTTTTGATTTGGATATCCCAGATGGCACCTGAATGTCCTTTCTAAAATTCCACTTCAAGCTTATAAGTCTAAATAGCCCTAAAATGGTAGAAAAGCTGCTACTTAACTTTTGTTTTTTAAAATCACTTTAAAAATCCAAAAATTAGAGTTCTGGAACTCATCTCTTTTTATTAGCTCCCCTTAGATGGTCAGTGTTGTAAAATCTATCATTTATGCATGCAAGTGTCATAACTTCAACATGTAAGTGACTAAGTTTACATAGTAACATAGTATATGATGGGATAAAGCCAGTATGGCTCATCTAGTCTGCCCAGTAAGGTGGCTAGAGTAATTGTAACTGCAGCTCTGTGCAGGTCATCCCCCTCTATGGCTGTGTTTAGGGTTGCACCTGTTGCTCCGTGCAGGTCAGCCCCCCCTATATTTACTTAAGTTTGCTCTGATTTTATCCTTTAGCTATAAAGGTATCCACTGTGTCTGTCCAATGCCATTTTGAATTCCGTCACTGTATTTGCCCCCATCACCTACATCAGGAGGGCATTCCAAGCATCCACCACCCCTTTCAGTGAAAATTATTTCCTGATGTTGCTTTTAAGGTTACTGCCTCACAGTTTCATTGTATGCCCTCCAGTTTTACAGTTTCCCCTTCTTTGAAAAAAGGTTTGTTTGCTCATTGATACCCTTTAAGTATTTAAAGGTCTGTATTATATTTTCCCTGTCCCTCCTATCCTCTAGAGCATAATATTTAGGTTTTCAAGTCTCTTCTCATCTGTCTTCTGACACAGGTTCCAAATCATTTTGGTCGCTTTCCTCTGAATCGTTTCAAGACTTTTTATATTCTTTGTGAGATATGGTCTCCAAAACTGAACACAATACTCTAAGTGAGAGCTCATCAATGACTTAATACCTCCTCCTTTCTGTTGGATATTCCTCTCTGTATGTAGCCCAGCATCCTTCTGGCTTTGGTTACCACCTTGGTCACACTGTTTTGCCACCCTGAGATCCTCAGACACTAACACTCCAAGGTTTCTCTCCTAGTCCATGCACACCAACCTCTCACCCCCTATTGCATACAATTGCTTTAGATTTCTGCATCCCAAATGCATGACTCTGCACTTCTTTGCATTAAATCTTAACTGTCAAGCATTAGATCATTCTTCCAGTGTTTGTAGATTTTTTCCTCATGTTGTTCACTCCCTCAGAAGTATCCACTCTGTTTAAAATTTTCATATTATCTGCAAAAAGGCAAACTTTTCCCATTCAATCCTCCTGCAAGCACTCAGATACATTGAACAGTATCGGTCCCAGCAGGGCCGGATTTACCTTGAGTGAGGCCCTACGCCAACAAAAATTGTGGGCCCCCAGCAGGGGCGGCCCAAGGGGGGTGTGGACCTCATTTGCATAAGGGACCTCATTTGCATAAATATTTGCATAATGTTACCATATACTAACTTTTATTAAACGTGCCTCTTAATGAGTGTATGGATAAAGAAAGACTAAAAGATTTCTACATTACTATAATCCAGTGCCAACTGCCAGACACATTAGGAACTACTACAAACACTGCCCATAGTAAACCCGCCGTAACCTAACAGCACTACCAGGACTCACAAAGCACCATACTCTACCAATCAAAAGGCAACACTGCAAATATTAAACCAATACATTTCAGAGAACAACAATACATGACCTACTGGGGAAAGAGAACAAGTGGCAATGTCAAATAGGAATTATATAAACAGAACACCTCAGCTCAGTTACACATGCAGAACATAGACCATCACCAAACAAGTAATCACAATTTAGAAATAGGAAGACAATAATTAAACTGGGAATCCCAAAAGCCAAACTTGGAATGTACAACACTGTAGAAATAAAACTATACATTAATTTGCTCTTGTACTAAACAAAGCGCAGATGTTAATGATGCACATTTACCAGAGCTGACATATTCCAATTAATAAATTCAAAATAAAGAGATATTTTTCTACCTTTTGTGCATTTTTTTCAGCTGCAATTGCTCCAGCCACTTTCTTCTGGTTTCTTCGTGTCTTCTGCTAACTCTCCATCGTCTGCTGTCCATTTGTCCTTTCTTCTCTCTTCTAGATTTTTTTCCATTCTCTCTCTACATCTGCTTTAACATACTAATCTTTCTCCTTTTGCTCTTTCCTCATTCCTATTTCATCCACTCAAATTTTACCCCTCCATCCTCAATCCCCACTTACTCTCCCAAAACCCGGCCAATTGTAGATTTTTTATCCCTCCCACACAAAATATTTTCCCGTCTCCATTTTACTCTTCCAGACCATCCCATTCTAATCTCCCCCAACATCAGCTCCCTTCTAGTTCCAGCCTCACCCAGCATCCATTCCCTTCTAGTCCCTGCATCAGCCCATTTCCAGTCCTAGCCATCCATCAGCCCATTTCCAGTCCTAGCAACCCCCCAACCCAATACCAGTCCTAGCCCCCCCATCACCCCACTTACAGTCCTTAACCCCCCATCACCCCATTTTCAGTCCTTAACCCCCCATCACCCCATTTTCAGTTTAAGCCCCCCCTATAAACCCATTACCAGTCCTAACCCCCCATCAGCCCACTTCCAGTCCTAACCCCATCAACCCATTTCCAGTCAGCCCCCCATAGCCCATTGCCAGTCCTACCCCCCCCCATCAGCCCACAGCCCATTACCAGTCCTAACCCCATCATCCCACCTCCAGTTTTTAACCCCCCAGCCCATTTCCAGTCCTAGCCCCCCATAGCCCATTACAGACAACCCCCATCAGCCCACAGCCCATTACCAGTCTTAACCCCCCCAAAGCCCATTACCAGTTCTAACCCCCCCAACAGCCCATTACCAGTCCTAACCCCATCAGCCCACCTCCAGTCTTAACCCCCCAGCCCATTTCCAGTCCTAGCCCCCCCCATAGCCCATTACCAGACACACCCCATAAGCCCACAGCCCATTACAAGTGTTTACCCCCCCCCCAAAGCCCATTGCCAGTTCTAAGCCCCCCCAACAGCCCACAGTCCATTACCAGTCCTAACCCATCAGCCCACCTCTAGCCTTAACCCCCCCCAGCCCAGCCCAGCCCAGCCCAGCCCAGCCCCGCCCAGTTCCAGCCCCAGCCCCCCACTAGCCCATTACCAGCCCTACCCCCCCCAGTCCATTTCCAGCCCCAGCCCCCCCAATAGCCCATGACCAGTCCTACCCCCCCCATAGCCCATTACCAGTCCTACCCCCCCCCCGGCCTAACGTAAAATTTAATTTAAAAAAATACCCTGGTGGCTGCCGCCGCGGGGCCCCCTCTGCTGCCGCGGGGGCCCCGTCTACAAGCTGAAGGGGTCGGGTCGGGTCGGGTCGGGTCTCTCTCTCCCTCCCTCCCTCGCTGCAGGCTGCAGGCTGCGAGAGACGCGAAGGGAGAGCGTCTCCTCGCGTCTGTGTTAAGCCCGCAGGGGCTGATGGGAAATCCCATCAGCCCCTGCGGGCTTAACACAGACGCGAGGAGACGCTCTATCTTCGCGTCTCTCGCAGCCTGCAGCGAGGTAGGGAGGGAGAGACCCGACCGCACCGCACCGCTTCAGCTTGTAGACGGGGCCCCCGCGGCAGCAGAGGGGGCCCCGCGGCGGCAGCCACCAGGTTTTTTTTTTAAATTGAGTTTAAAAAAAATTACCTGGTTCTTTTTTTGTGGGCCCCTGCCGGCTGTGGGCCCTACGCCATGGCGTACATGGCGTATAGGTAAATCCGGCCCTGGGTCCCAGGACCAATCCCTGAGGTACACTACTGTGTACCTTCCTTTCTTCTAAGTGAGTTCCATTAACCACCACCTTCTGTCGTCAGTCAGTCAACCAATTTCTGATCCAGTTCACCATCTTGGGATCTATCCCCAGGCTATTCAGTTGATTGATAAGCTTTCTGTGAGGAACAGTATCAAAGGCTTTGCTGAAATCTAAGTATATCACATCCATTGCATGCCCCTGATCTAGTTCTCTGGTCACCCAGTCATAAACCTCAATCAAATTTGTTTGGCATGATCTTCCTTTGGTAAAACTATGTTGCCTTGGATCATGTAATCCACCGGTTTCTATAAAGTTTACTATTCTTTCTTTCAACAGCACTTCTTTTATTTTTCCCACCAAAGAGTTAAGGCTTACTGGCCTGTAGTTTGTCACCTCTTCTCTATCACCGCTTTTGCAAAGATGTACCACATCAGCCCTTCTCCAGTCCTACAGAACCTCTCCTGTCTCCAAGTATCTATTAAAACATCCGTTAACAGCCCTGCCAGAACCTCTGAGCACTTTCGGTATCCTGGGATGTATCCCTTTGGGTCCCATGGCATTGTCCACTTTCAGTTTTGCAAGCTGTTCAAAAACATTTTCTGTGAATGGTGTGGTTATCTACTCCATTCCCATTTGTATATTTGTCAATCATATATGATCGTTCTCCAGGATTTTCTTTCGTGAATACCAAACAGAAGCATTTGTTTAGCCTTTTTGCTTTTTCGGTGTCCCTTTCCATATATCTGTTCTCAGCACTTTTTTTGTCTTGCAATTCTAACTCTGATCTTCCTATTCTCCAGAATATAGCTGAAAAAAATTTTGTCTCCACGCTTCACATCATTAGCCATCTTTTCTTCTGCCCTTGCTTTTTCTATCCTTATTTCTCTCTGTATCTTTTAGCTTTATCCTATATTCTTTTCTATGTTACTCTTTTTGTTCCTCCTCTGAGGGGTACTGAGGTGTCCATCTGCTGATCAGATCCAGAGAGGCGTGCTGTCTGCCAGGTGCCAAAATCCGAGATGTTATGGAGTGTTTGCCAAGACTCATCAAGCCTACTGACTATTATCCGATGTTGCTCATCCATGTTGACACAAATGATACTGTTAGGTATCCCTCCGAGCTTATCAAGTGACTTCATGGCTCTGGGACAGAGGATGAAGCAGATAGGTGCACAGGTGGTGTTCTCTTCAGTCCTTCCAGTTCAGAGTAAAGGCCGAGGCAGAGAAGCTCACATCCTAGAGATGAATGCATGGCTGCATGGATGTCATAGAGAATGTCTTGGTTTCCTGGACCATGGGATGATATTCCAAGGGCTGCAGAACAGTGACAGTGTCGTTCTGCCCAAGAAGGGATGAAGTGTCTTCAGCACCATACTGGCTAACCTCTGAAGATTTGTTGAGGATGGGTGAAGGAAGCCCCCAGGTAAGTGAAACATTAAATACCTTTGTAGAAATGTGTAATAGGTGCAACATCTGGAAAGTGGTGTGTATAAATGCCTACAGCATGGGAAATAAGATCTCAGATGTTGAGGCTTTAATGGAAGAGGCTGACTTGGATTTAGTGGGGATTACGGAGACATGGTTCAAGGAAAACCATGACTGGGGTATAATTATGCCGGGTTTTACTTTATTCAGGAAGGACAGGGTAGGAAGAAGGGGAAGTTGAGTGGCACTATATCTCAAAAATAATATTAAAGCTATAGAACTGCAGGGCTTAAAAGGAAGAGAGGAGGCACTGCGAGTTAAACTAGAAAAAGCAAAAGGGAAATCCATTTGCATTGGAGTTATATACAGATCCCCCTCACATGGCATAGAAGTGGACGAATATTTAATAGAAGACATGCACGGTATTTTCCTGAAAGGAGAGGCGCTACTGATAGGTGATTTCAATATGTTGGATGTGGTTTGGCACATCCCTGCTGCTGTGTCATCTAGAAGTAAGGAGATCCTGGATTCTCTACAGGAAGAACTATTCAGGCAACAGAACCCACACATGATGAGGGCCATACTAGACTTAGTGCTAACCAATGGGGAAAGTGCTTCTGATGTTACAGGGGGAGATCATCTCACATCCAGTGATCACCAGATGGTGTGGTTCAGTATTAGGACTAGGACTGAAAATCCATTCAAAAGCGAGGGTCTTAGATATTAGAAAAACTAACTTTGCCAAGATGGGACATTACCTCAGAGTCATTAGTGGGATAGAAACAGCTGGAGTTGTATAAAAACAATGTGCAAAACTGAAAGTGGATATTTTAAGGGCAACAAACCATTTTGTTAAAAAGGTAAATAAATGGAAAAGGAGGCCACTATGGTTCTCAAAAGAAGTTGCTAAAAAGGTGAAGAAAAAGAGGGAGGCCTTCATGAAATATAAGAGATCAGAGAGAGAGGAAGATAGGCATCTATATTTGGAAAAACTAAGAGAAGCTAGCAAAATAGTCAGGAAAGCAAAGGTACAAAAAGAAGAAGAAATAGCCAATGCAATAAAATGCAGGGATAAGACATTTTTCAGATATGTTAGTGAAAGGAGGAAGGGCAAAAGTGGTAATGTCAGACTCAAGGGTGCAGGGGAGGAATATTTATTTATTTTATTATTTATCACAAATTTCTATACAGCATTTTCCTAAAGATCAAATGCAGTTTACAATGAACAACAATTTGAATAGTACAGTGAAAAGTATGTCTTTAATTACAAAGAACTCTAACTATATACAATAACTGTCAAGGCTGATTTACATAGAACTATATACATTTACATTGAGCTATGTACCATGCAGAAACTGATGAGGATAAAGCAGAATTGCTTAACAAATATTTCTGTTCTGTGTTCACAAATGAAGGACCTCAGAAAATACCCACAAATAGGAACAGAAGTGACGGGGATCTCAAACTATTTTCAGAAGACTGTGTTTGTGAGGAACTAGCTAAACTAAAAGTAGACAAAGTCATGAATCCAGATGGGATACATCCAAAAATACTGAGGGAATTTGGGGACGTTCTAGCAGCTCCACTGTTTGACCTTTTCAATGCCTCTTTGGAGTCAGGAGTGGTGCCAGAGGACTGAAGAAAGGCACATACAGTCTCTTTACACAAAAACGGATGTAAGGATGACATTGAGAACTACAGTCCAGTTAGTCTAACAGCTATGGTTTGTAAATTATTGGAAAGGCTACTAAAAGAGAGAATAGAGAGGAGTCTAGTGGATTGCAAGATCCGAAGCAGAATGGATTCACCAGAGGCAAGTCTTGACAGACAAATCTGATTGATTTCTTTGATTGAGTGACCAGGGAATTGGACCAAGGGAGAGCCCTAGATGTGGTGTATTTAAGATTTCAGTAATGTCATTGACACAGTTCCAGACAAGCGACATAAACAAACTAAGCACCCTAGGGATGGATGCTAAAGTTACTGATTGGGTTAGAAATTGGTTGAGTAGGAGGCGACAAAGGGTACAGGTAAATGGAGCTCACTCTGCGGAGAAGGAGGTTACCAGTGGTGTGCCGCAGGGATCTGTTCTTGGTTCAATTCTTTTTAACATCTTTAATGATTGAGAGAAAGGGCTGTCGGGTGAAGTTTGCTTGTTTGTGGATGATACCAAAATCTGCAATAGAGTAGTCACCCAGGAAGGAGTAGATAACATGAGGAGGGATCTAGCTAAGCTTGAAGCTTGAGGAGGATTTGGCAGCTGAAATTTAACACTAAAAAATGCAGGGTCATGCATTTGGGCTACAAAAATCCAAGGGAGCAGTACAGTGTAGAGGGTGAGGTACTTCTGTCCACAAAAGAAGAGCAGGAATGGGACATAATTGTGTCTGACAATCTTAAAGTAGCTAAACAGCTAAACAGGTAAAAAAGGCAACTGCAAAAGCCAGAAAAATGTATAGGGAGAGGAATGGCCAGCAGAAAAAAGGAGATGATAATGCCTCTGTATAAGTCTCTGGTGCGACCTCATTTGGAGTATTATGTTCCATTCTGGATATTGCACCTTCAAAAGGATATGAGCAGGTTGGAGTCGATGCAGAGTGTGGCTACTAAAATAGTTAGTGGTCTTTGTTATGTAGATATAAGGACCAACTTAAAGATCTTAATATGTATACTTTAGAGGAAAGGCAGGATAGGGGCAATATGATAGAGTCATTTAAATACCTCCGTGGCATAAATGCACAGGAGGGTCCTCTTTCAGTTTAAGGTAAGCTCTGCTATGAGGGAACATAGGATAAGAGTGAAAGGGGATAGACTCAGGAGTAATATGTGGAAATATTTCTTTATGGAAAGAGTGGTAGATGCGTGGAATAGTCTCCCAGTGAAGTGGTGGACATGAGGACAGTATTGGGGTCATTCTGATCCATGTCCATCCCCGCTATTCGGCCCCCTCTGACGACCCCCAACTAACTTCCCTGTACATGCAGGGTGTTTGTAGGGGAGGGTAGACAGGGGTAGGAAAGGGGAGGGGCAGAGGTGGAGTTATGGTAGGCAGTGGGAGGTCCACGGCCCTAGACGTACAGGGCAGATTCGGATGTCGGCCCTCTACATCCGGGGCTGGCAGACTGAACAGGGAACTTATTCCACCTCTGAGGAGGATTAGGTTCCCCTAGATGGTGGGGGACAGCAGGCCTAGGTGGTGGAAGGGATCGGAGGGTGTGCAGGTGATTCCCCACAGCCTGACCCTGGCCTTGGGAGGCCAGAGCAGGGATCAGGCTGCAAGGAATGACAAAACAGGTTGGCGGCCGGGGATCACAGCTCCTTTCGGGAGCCTTGACCGAGTTAGCCAGGTAGAGGCCTGTACGTGCTGGCCGACTGGAATCAGATCTCGGCCTGCATATACAGACCCCTAGTCACGATTCTGATCATGCGGGGCTAGACGTGCCCCGCGGGATCAAAATCGCATCTGCCCCTGTGCGTCCGATGCTGATCGGGAGCACAGGAGCCTGGACGTCCCGATTGGAATGAGGCCCTATCTGGATTCAAAAAAGCATGGGACAAACGCAGAAGATCTCTAAAGGTAAAAAGGAGAATATCATAATTGATATGGAAGGGCAGACTAGATAGGCCAAGTGGTCTTTTTCTGTCGTCATGTTTCTGTTTGTGATCTTCTGAATTTTGTTAAAGCTGTGGGGTTTTTTGCCTTTATTGCCACTTCTTTAGTGAACCATGTACTGTAGATTTCCTTTTCCTCTTGTTTTTATTTACTTTCTTTACATATATATATATGTATACCCCTTTTATTGCCTCTTTTAGTTTAGCCCACTGCAATTCCACTTCCCTTATCCCCTCCCACCCTGCCAACTTCCCCTTCAGGCACTTTCCCATTTTACTGTCAGCGTTTCTTTTTAAGTCTAGGACTTTGAGTTTGCTGTGATGGGAATCTGTCTTGACTTTTACCTCAAATCACACTGTGTGATCACTGCTGCTCACATGGGCACCCACCTGGACATTCAACATGTTATCTCCATTGGTGAGTACTAAATCCAGCACAAACTTTCCCTGGTTCTTGGAATACATCCATAATCTTAACTGTTTTCCAGCTTTGCAGAAGGAATACTCCAATCCACATCTGGTAGATTAAAATCACCCAATATGATCACTTCTCCCTTCATATGTTTATGTTTATGTTTATTTCATTTGATATACCGCCCTTCCATGATAAGCAGGGCAGTTTACAATTTATAAAATTACAATAGAGGCACAAAGCCAGCAGAAAAGAAAAGGAACTACAATTGGTGACAGGAGAGTGGAAGGAAAAGAAGAATAGACAAAGCGTGAAGAAAACAGTTATACAAAGGGGGAGGGAAGGTCAAAGGCCAGAGAAAATAGGTGGGTTTTTAGGTTTTGCTTAAAGGTGGCATGATGGGGGTCTAAGTGGAGAGCAGAGGGAAGGGAGTTCCAAAGGGCAGGACCGGCAAAGAAAAGGCTGAGGAGCGGGTGGAGTGCAAGTGGGCAAGGGAGGGAGAGGGGAGGGTGAGACGGTTGAGATGAAAGGAGCGTGGAGTGTATCTGGGAGTATGGAAGGTGATGAGATCTGCTAGGTATTGTGGAGTGCTGGTATGGAGAGCCTTGTGAACAAGGGAGAGCAGTTTGTATTGAGCACGGTAGGGGACTGGTAACCAATGAAGATGAAAAAGAAGGGGTGTTACATGGTCACGGGGGGAAGAGTGAGTAATGAGGCGTGCGGCGGTGTTTTGAATCCTCTGAAGGTGGGTCAGTTGGGCTTTAGAGAGACCAGTAAATTGAATTAGAAAAGTCAACGCGCGACATGACAAGAGATAGTAACAGGGTAGTAAGAGCAGATGGGGAGAGAAAGGGGCGGATTGCACGGATTTGGCGGAAAAAGAAAAAGGAGGTCTTAGTGATGTGGGAGATGTGTGTCTGAAATGAGAGATCAGAGTCAAAGTGCACACCCAGATAACGAAAGGAGGAAACCAAGGGTACGGGAATGCCAGAGAAAGAGGGGGCTAGAGGGGGAGGTGGGCTACCATGAGAAAACCAGATAGCAGTAGTTTTAGTGAGGTTAAGGTGGAGGCAGTTCTGAGTCAGCCAGTCTGCAACGATGGAGAGACAAGAATTTAGTGCAGAGAGATTAGGGCAGGAGGGAGAAGTGTGGTGAAGGAGGACTATGTCGTCGGTGTAATAGAAAGCGATGATACCAGACTGTTGAATTAGCAGGGCGAGAGGAGCTAAGAAAAGATTGAAAAGAAGGGGAGCCAAAACAGAACCTTGGGGGACCCCGCATAGGAGGGGAAAGGGGTCTGAAGCGGGAGTGTGGGGAGAGGAGGAAAGAACTGCACAAGATCGAGAGGAGAGGAAGGAGTGAAACCAACGGTGGACAGTACTACAGAGACCCGCTTCCCATAGACGAAGAAGGAGGAGAGAGTGGTCGACTAAATCAAAGGCAGCGGAAAGGTCAAGAGCTACCGGCACGAGATATCCCCGTGATCGTGAGCCACATGTAGTGCATTGGTGAAGGCAAGTAGAACAGGCTCAACACTGTGGCCTTGACGGAATCCAGAATGACGAGGGTGTAAAAAGTTAGTGGAGTCAAGATGGTGTGAGAGTTGTGCGAAGACAATAGCTACCTTTGCAATATCAATGATCAAGTCTCTATTTCCTCGATTAGAGTTTGAGGCCTGTACTACACCAGTATGGATGATAGTGCCATCTCTTCTTGCTGTCTGCAACCTACTTGCATAAGTACTGCTATATACACGTTCTAAGCCCCAAGTGATGCCGCTCTATTTTTGAATGTGTCTTTGAAAAATGACCGTTTCTACTGGTCGTGCTGCTAGCTACACATTTTCCTTACAACTTTAGAAGTGTTTTATGAAAGGCACCATGTTCAGCGATCATTTTGTAAAATATGGAGCAAATTTTGAATGTCATAACTTGAATGTACATTTTTCCTTCTAAAAATCAGGCATAGATACTGCTGAAAACTAATCACAAATCACTGATAGCAATCTTCAATAAACCCCTATTGTTAGCACCCAAGTGACTTCTGAGCATGTTGGTAACACTGCAACATTACAACCTCAACCTTGCTTATAAGCCAGT